>CM077312.1:53782500-55075637 GCA_039655065.1 Glossophaga mutica | reverse complement strand
CTGCTGCCTGTGTGCCTGGGTCCGTACCTCCACTTGTTCCTGCCGACACTCTGCCCCTCTTACCGGTGTGGATGAATGGTGGTTGGACTTCCATACAGTTCAATTTTCTATCAGTTCTGATTGTTTTCTTGTTTCTAAATATTTGTTGTCCTTAATTTTGGTTGTGAGAGGAGGCACAGTGTGTCCACCTACGCCTCCATCTTGGCTGGAAGTAAGTTTTCAATTTCTTGCTCTTCCTCTTCTCCTTCTGGCACACCTATGATTTGGATGTTGGAACGTTTAAAGTTGTCCTGGAAGTTCCTAAGCCTCTCCTCATTTTTTTTTTTTGAATTCTTGTTTCTTCATTGTGTTCAGATTGAATGTTTATTTCTTCCTTTTGGTCTAGATCACTTATATGAGTCCCAGTTTCCTTCCTATCACCCTTGGTTCCCTGTACATTTTCATTTCACTTTTCATAGCCTTCACTTTTTCCTCCATTTTGTGACCATACTCAACCATTTCTGTTAGTATCCTTATTACTGGTGTTTTGAACTCTGCATCTGATAGATTGGCTATCTGTTCATCCCTTAGTTGTATTTTTGGAGCTTGGATCTGTTCTTTCATTTGGGCCATATCTTTTTTTCTGGTTGCACCTGTTACATTGTAAGAGGTGGAGCCTCAGGTATTCAGTAGGGCAGGGCAGCCCACATGGCTGCGTTGTGGTGCTGTATGTGAAGGAGGGGTCTGAGAGGGAACAATGCCATTTGCTTGACTCTTGGCCAGCTTTCAGTCACTTCCCCACTACGCACAAGCAAATTGGTCCCTTCTGGTGCTGATTCCCAGGTGGGTGTGTTTGTGTACATTCTAGGATTCTGTGGATCTCTCCAATGAACTCTCCTCTGACCTTTGAGGCTGGGAGTTTCTCCTGCTGCCACAGCCCCCACAGGTTTTTATAGTCAGAGATTTTGAGGCTTTATTTCCCTGTGCTAACCCTGGGATGCATGGTCTGTCTTGCTCTCCACTTGTTCCTCTCAGTTTATCTGCACACAAATGTGAGACCACCCCATCTGCCAGCCACTGCCTTGCCTGCCATGGTCCTCCAGCCACTGCCATGCTGCAAGTCTTATCTGCCCTGGCTGTCTGTCTTGGGGCATGGCAAACTTTAGAAGCTAAGTCCACCAGCTGGGAGGGACTCATTCCCAATGCCCTGTCTAAATGTTTGAGCTTCTGATATACAGGGCACTTTGCCCAGTAAAAGTCATATTCACCATCTGGACATTTTTTGTGCTCGTGGTTCAGCATCGTTGTGCTTTCAATAGGCCTGATAGATCCTTTTAAAAAGTTCAGAATAATTTTCATTGATTTCTGTTGAATGGGTTATATCATATTCAGGCTCTTTTGTTTAGTCAACACTTCCTTAAGCCCTTCCAATATACAACTTTTGTAATGTTTTAGGGAGACTAGATCCCTGCCATTTGAGTTCTATTTGGGCTCTGTCAAGGGAATTACCTCCACTGAGTTGGGAGTCTCATTGGAATTCTCTTAATGGAAGCAATGAGCCGCTTTTTAGCCTCAACTATAACTAGCTGCCTTTCATCTACCATCAGCAGTATGCTAAGGAGAGCCTGTGCATCTTCCCAGCTTGGATGGTGTGTGGCAAAAATGAATGTGATAGGATCTGCAATTTTCTAAGGATCCTTCTTATATGAGGGGGTATGATTCTTCCAGTTCAGAAAATCTGAAGTGGAAAATGAAGTATGGGTCAAGTTGTGGCCAGTGGGCTGGCCTTCCTGGTTTACTACACTTGTACAATATTGCCTTAAAGAGATTTTCCTGGTCCAGATAAGGAAGCTCCCTGGCAAAATTGAGTGCCCTGCGAGGTTAAGTGTAAGATCATTCTTTCACCATAGAGGGGTGGAGTTGTCATCCCTCTGGGCCCTATTTCAGGGGTATCTAGCAGAGGGGGTTGTGTCAGGGGAGATCTTTCTGCTGCTAATCCTGGGTTCTATGGGTCCAGGACATTAAAGAAACTTATCTCTTCATTTTTCTTTTCTCCCTGTGTCTTACTATCAGAGAGGGGTTTTGAAGTCAATTTCCTTCTCTACATTATTAGATTGTTCCCTTTCTTTAACAGATTCTTACTATGTAAAGACCTAAGCACCTCAACATAAGGGATTTTTGTCCTACTTCTCTGACCATTGGCAAAATAATTCCGACTGTACGATGGTGTAGTAATTTAGGGAAACATTTAGGGGCTATTTTACCCCATAGTATGAAATGTACATAGGCCAAGCAATGTTACAACAGAAAAACAATTCTGGACTTCCGGCCAAGATGGAGGCGTAAGCGGACATACTGTGCCTCCTCTCACAACCAAAATTAAGGACAACAAATATTTAGAAACAAGAAAACAACCAGAACTTATAGAAAATTGAACTGTACGGAAGTCCAACAACCATTCATCCAGACTGGTAAGAGGGGCGGAGTCGAGGTAGGAAAAAGTGGAGGTGCGGACCCAGGAACGCAAGTAGCAGTGGCTCGCAGTTCCCAGGTGCATGGGCGGTGGCTGGCGGTCCTCAGGCCCACAGGCGGCAGCTGGCGGACGCCGGGCACAGGGGGGCACCTGTGCAGACCCAGTGAGGACGCGCAAGGCAGCTGGCTGACCAGGGGGTCCCACATTCGCGCACGCAGACTGTCCAGGCAGAGGGGAAGTGGCGGAAGGGACTGAATCCAGGAGAGAGCGGAGCAGGCACCATTACTCCCTCTCAGGCCCCGCCCCCACATAGAGCATCACAACCCAGCTACTGGGCTGCCCCACACTGGGGAGCGCCTGAGGCTCCACCCCTCACTACGTAACAGCACACGTGCGAGTGCGCAGATAATCCAGGTGAAGGGGAAGCAGCGGAAGGGACCGGAGTCCAGAAGAGAGCGGAACAGGCGCCATTCTTCCCTCTCGGACCCCGCCCCCACCTACAGCGTCACAACCCAGCGACTGGGCTGCCCTGCCCTGAGGAACACCTAAGGCTCCACCCCTTATATGTAATAGCTGCGACCAGACTAAAACCAAAACAAAACAAAACAAAAAACCCCACCAAAAATGGCTCAAACCGGAGGAAAAATGAAAACCCCGGAGTCAATTCCTCTAAGCAACGAAGAGACAGCCAATCTATCAGATGCACAGTTCAAAGCACTGCTCATTAAAATGCTCACAGAATTGGTTGATTTTGCTCATAAATTAGATGAGAAAATGCAGGCTACAATACGTGAAATGAAGGAAGACGCATGGGGAACCGATAGAGATGGAAGGAAAACTGGGACTCAAATCAATGGAGTGGACCAGAAGGAAGAAATTAACAACCAAACAGAAAACGAGGAAAAAACAAGAATTCAAAAAAATGAGGAGAGGCTTAGGAACCTCCAGGACATCGTTAAACGTCCCAACATCCGAATTATAGGGGTCCCAGAAGGGGAAGAAGAAGAGCAACAGGTAGAAAACTTATTTGAACAAATAATAAAGGAGAACTTCCCCAATATGGCAAAGGAAATAGACTACCGGGACGTCCAGGAAGCTCAGAGAGTCCCAAAGAAGTTGGACCCAAGGAGGAACACATCAAGGCACATCGTAATTACGTTAGCCAAGTTTCAAATGAAGCAGAGAATTCTAGAAGCAGCAAAGGATAAGGGGACAGTCACCTACAAAGGAGTTTCCATCAGACTGTCAGCTGATTTCTCCAAAGAGACCTTCCAGGCAAGAAGGGGCTGGAAAGAAATATTTGAAATCTTGAAAAGCAGGGACCTACATCCAAAATTGCTCTTTCCAGCAAAGCTGTCATTTAGAATGGAAGGACAGATAAAGTGCTTCTCAGATAAGGTCAAGGTCATGGAGTTCATCATCACCAAGCCCTTATTATATGAAATGTTAAAGGGACTTATCTAGAAAAAAGAAGATCAAAAATATGACAATGAAAAGACAGCAAACTCACAGCTATTAAGAACCACACCTAAAACAAAAGCAAACTAAGCAAACAGCTAGAACAGGAACAGAACCACAGAAATGGAGATCATATGGAGAGTTAGCAACAGGGGTGTGGGAGGAGTAGAGGGGGGGAAGGTACAGAGAATGAGTAGCATAGATAGTGGGTAGAAAATAGACAGGCGCAGGGGAAGAATAGTATGGGAAATGTAGAAGCTAAAGAACTTATGACACATGGACATGAACTAAAGGGGGGGATGTGGGTGGGAGAGGGTGTGCAGGGTGGGGGGAATAATGGGGGAGAAAAGGGACAACTGTAATAGCATAATCAATAAAATATATTTAAAAAAGAAAATAAATTCCTTCTTATTTATTGAATCATAGCACTACAAGGACCAATTGCTAAAATTTGGACCAGTGGGCTTCCTTCAGGAGTTGAAACAGCACATCCCCTGATGGCACAAAAGTACAAACCAAAAACCATAACCATAGAAACATCCCAGACAAAGTGGGAACATATGAACAAAACTTGGATCCATAAGTCCATCAGTCCAAATGAGCACTCACAAGTAAGTCCTAGTGTCTTATCTTCTGCCAACTGATATCACAAGTGGTCCTGACCAAATTTCCATGGCATGACGTTCAAGTGGCACAAAGCCCAAGGGCACAAAGCCCAAGGGCACAAAGCCCAAGCAGCAGGGATAGCCTGTCAACTGGTACTGAAAATGGTCCTGACTGGAACCAAGTGGCACAAAGCTTAAGTGACACAAACCCCAAGTGGTACAAAGCCCAAGTGGCTGGGACAGAGGACCCCCAGTGTGCACAGTGGTTCAATTTACTGAGTCTTGTAGTCTGTCTACTCCTCAGTAACCTGTTTTCTTTCACCAGACAAGCATTTTAGGAGACTGATATCTTGAGGAGTATAGGGAAATTCCCTGGGGGGAAAAAAACCTCTTGGCAGGTGCTGGGAAGTCCCCACTGTCCTGATTCTGAGGTGGACCTGCCACAGAGAACTGGGATTCTAACCCTGGCCCTCCAGGTCTTACTGAGGTTTACACTGTCCTGGCAGAGTCACCTAAAACTGTAACTAAAATGCATGTTCAGTTACCTGCCACAGTGAAAGCCAAACTCATGGGACAAGTACTGGTGCAGAAGAAAAACGTTTTATTCAGGTCCCACAACTGGGAAAATGTTGGACTCCCATCTCAAAGACCATCTCACCTTCCTGCTCAAGCCCATAGTTGTTATAGGGACAGGGAGAGGAGGGTTTGTTTTTTATTCAATATCTTACTAGTTTTTGGCACATTGGAGTTCTCTTTATTCATCCTTCTAGCTTTTGGATGGCTCAGGCCCTATTTTTCTAGTTTTTGGTGCTCTTGGGCCCTGTCCATTCATCTTTCTAGTTTTTGGCATGCTCAGTGTAAGAACCTCCCTGCACCATCTTGGCCAATAGTGGGGCCTAAGTTGTGGAGGGGGACTGCAGGACTTATCATCAGGAAGCCTGAAGATTCTGCAGTCGTCAGCCTGCTTCTTGGTGCTGGACTACCTACACATTTGGGGGAGCCATTTGAAGTCAATAGGGCAACACTGGATTCTGGCATACCTGTGTCCTTTGTACAGCTCCTGAATGACCCACACCACTGAAGTGGACAGCCTGGCCCACACTCACCTTGCTGCTGGTACCCTGCACTATGACTGACTGTCTACAGTAATATTATGATCCAGCACTTCCACTTCTTGGTATTATCTGAAGAAATCCAAAATACTAATTTGAAAAAAATATGCATCCCTATATTCAATGCAGCATTATTTATAATAGCCAAGATATGGAACCAACTTAAGTGCCCATCAATAGACAGTTGGATAAAGAGGATGTGTCATATATATGCATAGGGATATTACAGAACCATACAAAAGAATGAAATCTTACCTTTTGTGACAGCATGGATGAATCATAGGAGGTATTTTGTTAAGCAAAATAAGTCACATAAGTAAAGTCAAATACCACATGAATTCACCTATATGAGGAATCTAAAAACAAAACAAAATAAATGAACAAACAAAACAGAAAGAGACTCCTAGAGACAGAGAACAACGTGATGGTTGCCAGGTGGAAGGATAAAGGGATTAAGAAGTACAAATTCATAGTTCAAAATAGTCATAAGAAATACAGTCAATAAAACTGTATTAACTATGTATGGTGCCAGTGGGTACTAATTATTGGGGGATCACTTCATAAATTATATAAATGTCTAACCATTATGCTGTACACCTGTAACTAATACAAAATAATATTTAATTTCAACAGTAATTAAAAAATTAAAAAAATGTTTGAAGCCTGCCTTAATTTGTTCTCTGGAGAGTGCAGTTTGAATTACTATCTCAACCTGCATCTTGCCTCTCAGTTTTGAATAATTTAAGTCATCAAATAAATTAATTTGTATTAAAGCCTCAGGTTTTTATTGGTTAACAATAAACATAGTAGCAGAAAACATGTATTGAACTCTTACTGCATGTGAGGCAGTGTGCTGTGGGCTTACATGGATTGCTATCTGTTGGCAATCCCATGAGTAGGCCCCAATATTACCCCCATTTCACAGGTGAAAAAACTGAGGTTCATCATTTTTCTAAAATCAGCTTGTTGTGAATATATTAACCCCCTGCATTAGTCTACTTGGCCTGCCATAACAAAGTATCACATACTGGATGGCTTAAACAGAAATGCATTTTCTCACATTTCTGGAGGCTGGAAATCCAAGATCATGGTGCCAGCTGGGTTGGTTTCTGGTGAGTCCTTCTTTCCTTGGCTTTCCACTGGTCTCCACGTGGCCGCCTCTCCGTGGAGAGAGGGTTTTAGAGTCAGAGACAGAGAGAGATCTTGTGTTTGTTCCTCTTCTTGTCAGCACACCAGTTCTATCTGGTCAGGACTCTATTCTTATGACCATATTTAAACTTTATTGCTTTCTTACGGTCCCCATCTCTAAATACAATCACATTTGAAGTTAAGACTTCAACATGCAGATTTGGGGGGACACAATTCAATCCATAATATTCCCTGACATTGGAACTTTATCATTAAAAATGTCTTTTGTGTCTACATATTTTAAATTTCCATCTAAAAATTACAATTTAGGCATAGTAGCTCTTTGCAAAATCTAGTCACTGCTTAGAATCCAGCCAGGCCTGTGGACTCCAGAGTCAGTGCTCTGGGCACTTATACATATCTGTGGGTGAGGGGAGATGAATGGGGCACAAGCCAGTTTGTAGAAACTAGTATGTATTGCCTACCATTTACCAAGGCTCCGAGGAATGGTTCTTATGTCCTGGCATGTCAACTGTCCTTTGGAGCTTAGCTTTGGCTGTCTCCTTTTCTCTGTGGCTTCTCTACTAGTGAGGAATGAAAATTAATAAAGGAAAACATCATTTAAAATGAAGTTGGGAAGTCAAAAATGGGAGATCAGCGGAAGTACCACTTGAGGTGAATTGCAAGAATGATTGTCAGTTAAAGACCACAACTGAAAAAATCTTCAACAGGAAACAATCATCAATTACAGGACCCCATAGAAAAAGATGTCAATTGCATCTCTTACAAGAAATTGACTACTCAAATAACTCAGCCAATGAGAAGCTATCATCAATCCTGAACTCTTGCTTTACCCCAGTGGATTTTTATTCAAAGTCAGTGGACAATGTCAGTGGACAACTGCTCTTAACTTCTTTCTTTTTCTCCATAACACAATGTTCCTCTCTTTTGTTTGTTGGACTTAACTATGGCTTTGCTATAGCTTGCTTATTCCAAATTACACTTCTCTGCTCTTCCTGAATAAGCCCATTTTTGTTGGTAAAGTAACTTTTATTTTTAAGGTCATCAGAAGTTAACTGCTAGTTGCCATTTATCATTATATTTTGCTGATTTATTTGTCTTGCATTAGATTAAGAAGAAAATATAATGTTTCTTTGTACCCATAACTGTATTGAAACAAGACAGGCCCATCTAAAATTTTACAGAGTCCAGAGCAAGACTACAAACTGTGACCCACAAACCAAATGTTGAAATCATAAGCATTGCAAATAAAATCAACAAGCTCTTGTCAGACATAAAACAAAACAAAACAAAACAAAGTATACTGGGTATTCTGTCACCAAAAATAGTTTATTCAGGAAATAAAAAGATAACTATCTAGTATGTGTTGACATGGCAAGCCACATGCACATGCTGAACCAGACAAAGAGAAAGTACTTTATAGGGAAGAAGAAATTAAAGGGAGAAGCTGTTACAACCATAGAACTCTGTTGTAAACAGAGTTCTTCCTGTAGGACTGTCATGATGACCTAGGATATGATAGTTCTTCCCATATCTACTATCTCCTCTTATAGGCCCACTCCACTTCTGTCCAGGTTAAGGTCTCTATCATAAATTTTACCACTGTAAATAGAGTTCATTCTGTTTTCTGGCCTTGAAAAATCTACCTCCATAATAACTTGGTAGGTCAGGCTCATGTGTAGAATTCTTGGACTCCTTGTAGTTCCAATGTGGTTCCATGGGAAGAGACAGCCCATGCCCACCCTGTTCATTCTCTGAAGCACTGACTGGGTACACGTTGTGTAAATGAGCTTAGAGCTATTGGGAATTCCCAGGTCCAGGGCTGGAGCATGGTCTAGAAAATTTAGAACAGGATTACTGGATACCACTGCTTGTTCCATAGGGAGGGCAGGAGGGGCCAGAGGATGGCTGGCACTCTGAAGCCCAGATGCATGAGGACATGTGTGGGTAGAGCCAAAACTAGATATAAGTCATAAAGGCTGCACGTGTGTGTCTGTGAACTTGGAGAACCTCTTTTGGTTAACATGCAAAGTTATCTTTTGTTGAAATAATATAATACAGTAATTTGCTCAATCTTGTTAAATATCTGTGAACCCTGAGAAAGGAGATGTAGTGCCTCCTAAGAAGGTCTCCTGGTGGCTAACTGGGCTCATATTTAAAAAACAGATCTAGGCAGCCATTTCAACACAGGGATTTCTCATGCAAACTGCACTTAAGGAAGAAGCCTACAGCAAGCTACCTGCTTGCAATGTGTTCCTGCCATCTGAGCCAACCCTTATAAAGAAGTCCTATTTCAACCAGTAGGACAGAGGCTTTCCCCATCCAATCAGAGCTACATGGCTGTATCCCCATCAGCTTTTTTGCCAACCAACTAGAATGACTCTGTTCTGACCAATCAGGACACTGCCCTTTGGACCGATCAAACTTTAAGGATTTGGAATCTTCATCTGCATGAGGATGGACCATTCAGGAATCAGGGTTGGAGACTTCTGTCTACATAAATTAGCTTTCTTCTAGCTCTGAAAGGTCATTTTTCCTTTCCACTGAGTAGCTGAAACACTGGGAAGATGTCTCCTTGGCCACTATTTCCAACATCTCTTAGACCAGTGTAGGAGACCATTCTGCATGGCATGGGCCCAGCTCCCAGTGGCAAAGTCCTATGCACAGAACCTGTTGTGAACCGTTCAGCCTGGTTTCAGGAGTTGTAACCCTCACCCCATGGTGGGCTGTGTAAGAGCCCTAGGGACTCACTTCATCTGGGTCTGTTCTGTCACGAGGATGTGACCTACTAAGGAGACAAAGCTTATTTCCCTGGCAGGAGCACTGCTTCTGCCTCATCCATCTCTGGCCCCAATGCTTGGTTGGCAGTCGATGACGGGTAAGACTCCTCATGAGAGGGGCAACCTAAGCCAGACACAACCACTTGGGAGGCCTCATGGAAGGACTCGGGGGGGCTGCAGCAAAGAGGATGTGATGGACCCTCGCCCCCCAGCTATTCTGCAATAGTCTGAGTCCTCATTTCCATCTGGGAGATGTCTCCTGCTTCCTAATAGGCTTAAAGCCTGAAACTGTGAGGGCAAGTGGTGCAGCCCTGTACCGGCCAGGATGGCTCCCTGGGTGATCAGGCATAAGAAAGAATTCCTAAAGTTCTGTGAAACCTGCTTTGCTAAGAGTGCTCTCACTTAAGTGATAAGTGTCCCAGGAGGAAATGAGTATGTCTCCCAAAGTCTGGCAACCCCCTTTCCTGACAAACACTGACTCAGATTAAGCCCTCAGATTTCTTTGAAATGTTAACCATTGTTTGATCCTTGTCGCCTGACATACCTCTATTCCCGTGTATTTGAGCCCAATAAAAGCCTAGTGAGGATGGGGCTCTAGGTCATTCTCCTCTGAGAGTTTGAGCACCTTTCCTCCCCAAGCAGTCATGTCTTGGTAGTTTTTATTTTCATCCGTGACGGAGGGATGGGGCTCTGCGGGCAGAGCCCCCCCACATCTGGTGCCCAGGACAGGGGCCCCCACAAGAACCCATGCCCACAGATAGGTTCTCCCATGGGGAATTAGGCCTGGGTTGTACCTAGACTGCTACGAGACTTGCTTTTGCTAAAACTCCCTTACCCTGAATTGAGGCAGCAAATGTTTACTGCAAAGTAACTTCCTATAATTCATGCTAAACTTTCCAAGGATGAGAGTAACTGGTTCAACCACTTTTCCATTTTCATTTGCAAATATCCTTCTTCTGTGATGTGATTAGCTGTATCGATTCCTTTGTTTTCTGTAAAAGGTAACCACCTAAAGTGAACCTGTGCATAGTAAATGAGGACCATTATGTAATGTGCCGAGAAAAGAAATAAAGGCCAGTCACGGTGAGGGCCATGGGGTTTTTCTCCCCTTGAGAGAAAAACCATGCTGTTCCTTTTCCTCCACAGGACTTGGTAGTCCGTTTGAATTTCTCGTGCCTCATCCACAATGTGGTGGATCCCATGAGCCAGGGTTCACATCAGACCAGCACAGGGCAGAGTACACTGGAAGGAAGCAGAGCTATCTAGCTGGACAGGGTTCTTGCCCCAGGGCCACCTGACATCCCTGCATATGTTATATCATAATTGAGCTGTTTGCAATGAGTAAAGTTTCCTTCTTCATGGTACCCCAAATTGAGGATTCTTGTTGGCACTTGACATTTGCATCCTTCAAACTTCCCTCTGGTGGTACTAACATTCTGGCTCTGTGAGCATGAGCAGGCTTCTAGCAACTTTTCTGAGGTCCCCTCTCTCCAAAATCTCTCCTCCCTCTTCAGATATTGGTTAGAACAGGCCAATTGTCAAAATATATATATATATATTTTTTTTTAGTTAATCAGGGAGACTTGAACTGGTCATTGTTAACTACCTTAGATGTGATACTGGTATTATGGGAATGTTTAAAAAAAAGATCTGTCAATTAGATAAGCATACTCAAGTATTTAAAGGTGAAAAATGTCTGTTGAGAATGCTTTAAAATTACTGGAGTGGGGAGCAGGTGTGTTTGGAGAGGAACATAGATTTAAAAAAAGGCAAGATGCAGACACAGAAGTGAGGCTTCTTGTCAAGATGAAGTTATAGGTAAATGCAGTTTGCCTCCTTGCACAACCACAGCAAAATTACAACTGAAATATAGAATAACCATTACCGAGAACAATCAGAAAACTGAGCCATATGAAAGTTTGATAACTAAGGAATTAAAGAAACCACATTTATCCAAACGGTAGGAGGGGCGGAGATTTGGAGATGCAGAACAAGCTGGTCCCAAACCTACGTGTGGTGGATATAAAACAGAGGGATGTCTTGGGAGGTCTCAGGAGCAAGGGATCCCACCCCTTCACCAGACAACCCAGCCCAGGGTTCCAGTGCCAAGAAGATAACTCCCCATATTTTACTTCTGGCTATAAAAAACAGCAGGGGTTGGGTCAGCAGAAGAAACTCTGGGATTCTCAGGCCTCTCCTCTTAAAGTACTTCACACCACACACAGAGTTACTCAGACTTACTCCCTCTAGGCTCCAATACCAGGGTAGCAGCTTGAAGGGCACCAGTGGCATACAGTGAAGAACTGAAGTGTCTGGCCTCAGGGCAATGGGTGGAAGACAGATTCTTCCCAGACAGAACTGCAGACAGCAGCCATTGTACTTTCCTGAGCCCTCCCCACCCAGAGTCACAGTGTGGGGGCACCATATCTGAATCTCCATTAACCTGGCTCTAGTGGTAAATCCCGACCTGACAATTACCTAAGGGTCCACCACATCCAACTTACAGGTCCACCCAAGCAACCCTCCTATGCTGCTAACAGTGGCTTTTCCATATGAAGGGCTGAGCTAGGTGCAGGCTTCAGACTTTCCTCAATCTGCTCAAACAATAGCTAAGCACAGCCCCCACACCTCTCATTGAGTGGCCCCATGCTTAGCACTAGGAGCAGCCATCTGCAGATCACTGTATAGCTTATGCCAAGGGGACCCAGACTGAACACAAGTGGAGGCTGACCTTGCTTTCCACCACCCAAGGAAGCCCAGAGCCTGTGCATCCAGCGGACAGTTACAGACTATGTCAGAGCACCACCCAGCCACCTCCCTGGTTGCTGGCCAGGAGTCACAGCCAGTCTTACCAGCTGTTTGGACTGGGTAAATCCCTCCCACTGACTTATTGACGGCAATCAAGACTTATCTACAATAGGAGGGAGTACTCAGCCCAAAGAGAGGGAGTGCCTCAAGTACACAGCTTGGGTGACAGGGGAGGCTGTGCCACTGGACTCTACAGTACACCTACTACATTCGGCCATGCTACCAAGGCAGGGAATCATAGCAGCTCTACCTAATACACAGAAACAAACACAGGGAGGATGTCAAAATGAGGAGACAAAGAAATATGGCCCAAATGAAAGAACAGAACAAAACTCCAGAAAAGAACTAAACAAAATGGAGATAAGCAATCTATCATGCTGAGTTCAAAACGCTGGTTATAAGGATGTTCAAAGAACTCAGCATAAAAAGGTACAAAAAAGACCCAGGCAGAACTGAAGGACATACTAACTGAAATGAAGAGCAATTCACAGGGAAACAAGAGTGGAGTGGATGAAGTGAAGAATTAAATCAATGATTTGGTACATAAGGAAGAAAAAGGCATCTAATTAGTACAGCAAGAAGAAAAAAGAATCCAAAAAATTGAGGATAGTGTAAGGAACCTTTGGGACAATATCAAATACTCCAACATTTGCATCATAGGAGTGCCAGAAGGAGAAGAGCAAGAGCAAGAAATTGGAAATCTATTTGAAAAAGTAATAAAAGAAAACTTCTTTAAGTTGGTGAAGGAATTAGACATACAAGTCGAGGAAGCACATAGAATCCCAAACAAGATGGATGTAAACAGGACCACACCAAGACACACCATAATTAAAATGGCAAAGGTTAACAATAGAGAATCCTAAAAGCAGCGAGGAAAAAGCAGATAATTACCTACCAAGGAGTTCCCATAAGACTATCAGTTGATTTCTCAAAAGAAACTGCAGGCTAAAAGGGATTGGCAAGAAGTATTGAAAGTGTTGAAAAGCAGGGACCTATAACCTACATTACTCTGTCCCGCAAAGCTATCATTTAGAATTGAAGGGCAGATTAACAGCTTCCCAGGCAAGATAAAACTAAAGGAGTTCATCATCACCAAGCCATTATTATATGAAATGTTAAAGGGACTTATTTAATAAAAAGAAGTTGAAAACTATGAACGTTAAAATGGAATTAAATACATAACTATCAATAATTTAATCTAAAAAACAAATAAGCAAACAAGCAGAACGGAAACAGAATCGTAGATATGGAGAACATTGGGATCATGTCCAGTGGGGATGGGAGTCTGGCGGAATAAGGAAAAAGGTAAAAGGATTAAAAACAAACTGGTAGTTAAGGAACAGGCAGGGGGTTGTTAAGAGCAAGTATAGGAAATGGAATAGCCAAAGAACTTATATGCGTGGCCCATGGACATGAACAAAGGAAAGGGGATCACCAGACAGGAGTGAGGGGTGCTGGGTGGAGTGGGGCAAAGGGGGAAAAATTGGGACAACTCTAATAGCAAAATCAATAAATATAATAATTAAAATTAAAAAAGATGCAGACATAATTGAAGTTGGCAGATGGTTGTGAGGCCATTTTATTGTCCTACTTTTGTAGGTCTGAACATTTCCATAATTAAAAAGTTAACCACAACAGCAAAAAAACTAATTCTGGAGACTTGATGGCTGCAGGCCAGACACCTACTCCTCAGGAATAGGCTGGTCTTCACACACCCTTTACAGGAGAAATTCTCACATCCCTTTTCTCCCCTGAGGATTTCTCAGCAGGAAACTTGGTTTCCACCTTCGTAAACCAGACTCCGAAGAGACCCTTCTCCAAAGTGCAGGGGATGTGAATAGCCGGGCTGTCTCAGAAAACGTTCTTTTACCGGGTGACTCCAGCCTGGAGCTGCTGTGTGACTCCACCCCTTCCCACCTCCAGGTCCTGGCGCTTCAGGCTGGAGGGCGGGACCTGTTCGGCCCAGCCTTCCGACTCCCGGCCAGTCTCCAGCCAGCACTGACTGGCGGGGGCGGGACTGCCCACCGTTTGCTGTTTCCTCTGTTAGACTTCCCCAAGGCCCTGCTCGTCTTTCCCCGGCCCTAGCGGATCCAGCTTCCGTCTTTCTGTCTCTAGTGAGGGATCCGGTAAGCGAGATCCTGGCTCGACTGGGATGGGGGCCCAGGAGGGGTACGAGGAGAGTGCAGCCCAAAGGGGAGCCCGGGGTGCTCGAGGGAGGCTAAGGGCGGGAACAGTATGCGCACAAGATGGAGTAAACGTTGGGTGGGAAGAGCTCCGAGGGGACCCTGGGGTGGGGTGGGGGCACATCCGGGGGATCCCAGGCTTGGGGAGCGTAGATCATAATGTAAACCACGGGAACGGGGAGCCAGTGGAAGACCCAGGATTGTGGGAGCTCAGAGTAGGGACACGCAGCTCAGAGGTACTCGATAGATAGGTAAACCAGGCAGAGGGAAGGAAAGGAAAGGATGCCGGCGCCTGGGAAAGGAGCCAGATTGGGCCTAGAGGCTGGTTAGGCGAGGCCCTGGATGGGGTACCTAGTACTGAAGGGACGCCAGGGCCCAGGGTGGGAGCGTTGCTTGCGGGGTGTGGGGGCGGGGGCGTGTTGGAGAGGGGACCAAGAGCATGGAGGTGGTGGGAGGTCCTGTTTGGAGGTTCAGTCCCCTACACTGTACAGCCCACTCATCTGGTGTCTGGGCCTACTCGTCCTGCTCCCCATGCAAATTCTCCAGCCTCCTCCCCAGATGATCAGAAACTTCTCTGGTGGGTCCAGCAATGCATGTTTTTAATGGGTCCTTTAGATGATTCTGAGGCTGCAGTAGTTTAAGAACCACTCATCTAAAACATTGGAGCTTTGGGCGGTTTGAACTGGGGGTTGCGACCCGCAAGGTGTCCTGTGATGCAAATGAATTATTCCTTATAATCTTCACAAATCTTATGAAGTAGGTGCTATTATCTCCATTTAACAGGTGAGTCAATGGAGGCATAGAAATTTAACTTCAAGGACACATCTAGGAAGGGGTGAAGCTGAGATTCCAATCCTTGGGGCAGTCTGCAAAGCTCTCCCACTGAACCAGGTCACCTGTGAAACCCAGAGAACTGAGGCCTCACAGCATCTTGAGCCACCTGCACACTCCAGAGTTTTTAGGAATGGCTCTGCCTCCCACCAGTCCCAGAGCACTGGGGTGCCCAATGATCTGGGAGCCAAGGCTGGCTTTCTCCGTCCCTAGTATCCCATTGGGTGAGACAATGTCACTGTCCTCAGTCTGATCCCAACAGACTTTCCTGTGAGACATCTAGAACAGTGACCTTGCAAACTTTATCTGACTGGGAGCCTTCATGGACCCTGGTCCCCTGTCTGGCTCCTCTCAAGGCATGCTCTCGAGCAGGGGCTCTAAGCAGTATGGCCCAGACAGAGTTCTCCACACTACTGCCACCTTGGCTGGGTAATTCTTTGAGGTACAGGGCTATGCTATAGCACCCCTTCCTCATTATATCTCCTGGGGAGCCATGGAGTCCATGCCACTTCCACCCCCCCAGCCTTGTCCCTTCTTATAGGCTGAAGGAAGGTTTTCCTGTATCCATAGCTCATTCTCGTGACAGGAGCTTTCCTCACCAGCAGTCCAGCCCTTCAGGACCTGGTTTGTCCATCTGTGCTCATTTTTATTAACCTAAGTGACATTTGACCACACTCTCTTCACAAAACACTACCACATTCCCAATGAATTGACCACCAAAAACTACTGCAGTATCAGAATCACCTTTGACCACCATCCACAGGGATATGAGGTTCTTGCTGGTAGACCACAGTGTCCCCACCCTATTGAGCACAGAAGGTGGGAATGACTGCAATGTTGACCAAGGTGGGGCCTCTGTCCCAGGCAACTCCCCTCCCCCCTGAGGTCACCCCTGGCCAGACCTGTTCCTGCACATGTCTAGGGAAGGTGGACCACAGGACAGGACAGTGTGGGACATTTGTGCAGGTTCCTAGCACAGCTGCCATCAGCACTCTTGGGTATGTCTCCTTGTGCACCCATGACAGTTGTGCTTTGTGAGGTGAGTTCATGTGTGTACTGAATAGTCACTACTAAGTTGCCTTTTATAGGGGTGGACCCAGTGCTTCCCTCCCCTAGGCAATGTGGGGTTGCTTCTCTTTCCCTGGACTTCTGGGCCATCTGATGGTGAGATAGGACCTCTCGCTGCTAGGTTTAAATCATTTCCTCAGTCCCTAGGCTCTATGTTGACTAGACAGTTCTCTTCCTCCTTGTGCTGAGTGCCTGTGTCTGCTCTTGCCTCTTCTCTGTCAGTTTTTCTGTTCCCTGGGGCTATGGAGGAGTCTTTGGTTCCAGATACTGTCTCTAGATCTTTGCTTGTCTCTTAATTTGTTTAGAACTTTTGTTCTACAGAATATTTAAATTTCAATGGAGTCAAATTAATCATTTTTTCCCTCTGGCTTTTGCTTTCAGGGTTCTTATTTAGGAAGAGGGGTGGCTACGGTGAAGACCTTATCTCTCCTAGCCTTTAGAGGTTTAAATTCCTGACTTAGGGTCAAAAATTGTTTTGACTGACCACTTCGTGGCTCCCCAGGCCATCCAACCCCTGCCCAGGCCATGAAGGGAGCCCAGGAAAATCTGAACACCCTCTCTTTGCTATTGTCCATAAAGCCTGGATATGTGGTACCTGTATAAAGAGGCCTTCCCCCTACCTGACTGTGTGTAACACCTAATTCATTATGTCAGTATACTTGTTGAACAGTCAGCATTGGTTTTATCCTCACCCAAGGATATTTTTTCATTGCTTTTAGAGAGAGGAAAAGAGAGAAAGAAACATTGATTGGTTGCCTCCCACAGGCACCAGACCAGGTATGGTACCTGCATAGGCTGGGATCAAACCCACAATCAAGCTATGTGCCCTGATAGGGAATTGAACTCGAAACCTTTCTGTTAGGGGTTGTTGCTCTAACCCAGCCATACCAACCAGGGTTGAACAGTTAGCATTTTAGAAGATATCCAAGAGAGTGCTTTTTCATGATTATTCCCCATTTATTTACATAGCTGACAAATCACCACTTACACATAAAACAAATTCTCTAAACATTTAAACATTGATCAAATATCTATTTAATGAAACTCTTATGAATATTTAATTACAACCATAAATCTAATAGATCAGATTCCTGTAACATTTCCTTTTTTAAAATAATTTTTTATTGTTGTTCAAATACAGTTGTCTCCATTTTCCCACCCCCACTTCCCCCTGCCCCACCCACCCCCACTCCTATCCTCAATCTTACCTACTTTGGCTTTGTCCCATGGGTCCTTCATACATGTTTCTGAGAACCCTTTCCCTTCTTTTCTCCATTATCTCCCTTCTTCCCTCTGTTACTGTCAGTTCTTCAATATCTATGTCTATGACTTAGATATTGAGTCAATGTCTATGGTTTCAATGTCTGTGGTTATATTTTGCTAGCTTGTTTGTTTTGTTGATTAAGTTCCACTTATAGATGAGAGCATATGGTATTTGTCTTTCACTGCCAGGCTTATTTAACTTAGCATAATGCTCTCCAGTTCCATCCATGCTGTTGCAAAGGGTAGGAGCTCCTTCTTTCTTTCTGCTGTGTAGTATTCCACTGTGTAAATGTTCCATAGCTTTTGTTCCACTCATTTACTAATGGGCACTTAGGTTGCTTTAAGCACTTGACTAATAAATTATGCTTCTGTGAATATTGGGGTTCATAGGTTCTTTTGAATCAGTGTTTTCAGATTCTTAGGGTATAGTCCCGGCAGTGGAATTGCAGGGTCAAAAGGCAGTTCCATTTTTAGTTGTCTCTGGAAATTCCATACTGTTTTCCACAGTTACTGCACCAGTCTGCATTCCCACCAACAGAGTACTAGGGTTCCCTTTTCTCCATTGCCTTGTCAGCACTTATTATTTGTTGATTTGCTTATGATGGCCATTCTGACTGGTGTGAAGTGGTATCTCATTGTGGTTTTAATTTGCATCTCTCTGATGGCTAGTGGTGCTGGGCATCTTTTCATATATCTCTGGGCCCTCTGTATGTCCTCCTTGGAGAAGTGTCTTTTCAGGTCCTTTACCCATTTTTTAATTGGATTATTTGTCTTCTTTATATATTTTAGAGATCAAACCCTTGTCTGAGATATCATTGGCAAATATTTTCCCATACAGTTGGTTCCCTTTTCATTTTGCTGATGTTTTCTTTAGCTGTTCAGAAGCATTTTATTTTGATAAGGTCCCATTTGTTTATTCTTTCCTTTTCGTCCCATGCTCTAGGAAACATATCAGTGAAAATATTGCTGTGTGGAATATCTGACATTTTCCTGCCTATATTCTCCTCTACTACTTTTATGGTATGGTGAATTATATTTAAGTCTTCTATCCATCTTGAATTTATTTTTGCGTATGGTGTAAGTTGGTCGAGTTTCATTTTTCTTGCATGTAGCTGTCCAGATCTCTCAACACCATTTGTTGAATAGGCTATTTTTACTCCATTTTATGCTTCTTGTAACATTTTCAATATGCACAAAATAAAATGATTGCAAAATTAATCAGTTCGCTATACTACAACTGGTTTTAAAAAATCCAGTGCCATGGATATAAATGTCTAGGTTCATTACCTTTATTATTATTAGTCTTATTCCTTCCCAGTGTTGTTTTCCCATGGTTTTAGGTAATTTCATTATTACTTTTGCATCTTCATAGTGTTACAGAAACAACTCCCCTCCCCTGGGGTCTTTTTTTTGACCATATTGTGGCTCTCAATACCAGAGTTTGGTAAAAAGGAAAGGAACTATTTATTCAGAAGTTATACAGGTTTAGAGTAATGGTGGAATGCCCCTGTTAAATTCCAAAGTCCCTTTAAAACACCCACAAACACACACACAGTCCTACCTCCCCTTGCCAAACGAGGCCAGTCAGGGGTACTGTGTCTCAGAAAAAGAAATAGAAGTCTGCAGTTTGGCTAGACTCCTGTTCTTAATCCAAAACCATGTCATCATGGAGAGCTGGGGCATCCTTCTGCATCCTTTCAAACTACTAAGAGAGATAGTTCTGCATGACTGCTACATCTTGCTTTCCTTTTTTCTCAACTGTGTGGTCAAGGTATTCCCTTCTCTGCTCCCAAAACCGCATGGTTAAGTCCCTGCATGGCTGCTGCCCTGGGTTTAAATCCCTGCAAGGATTTTTCTCTGGAACCCCATTTCCGACTCCTCCCATAATCAGCTACACCTGCCAGTAGTGTGGTTTCTTCTGCCTTTCTTGGCTGCAGTTGTTAAACTGGGCAGGTGTAGTCCCTGGAACCATCTCCAAGTTTTCCTGCAGGTACTGTAAGGCAGGGAGATGCCTCTCAGTTACAAAGTCATGCCCAGGCAGGAAGATGCCTCTCAGTTACAAAGTCATGGCCCCTCTCCCTAGCTAGCCTACTGTTATTGATATGCAAAATAACTCTAAACCCTGTAATGCTGCTTTTCCCAGCCCCCAAGCTTAGCTTGGTGGGGGGGTGTTCCTGGGGCTTCTCAGCATACGCCCCATTAAGTCCACACCCCATTAAGCCTACACCGTGTTGCACTTGGGTTTCTGGAATCTCACCACGGAGGGTCACCTGAGGTCATTCATGGACACTGATTCCTTTTAGTGAGGAAAGCAAGAGTAGTCTTTTGAAAACAACACATTATCACATCATCTTCTTGCTTAGAACCATCCAATGCTCTCACCTCATGCTGAGGAAGAAACACGAACTCTTTGCTTGGCTTATAAGCCCCCCTCCCTGCCCTGCCCTTACTTTCTGCCCCCCACTTTCATTGTTCACCTGCCTGAGATGGATTGAACTCTTTGCCTTTCCTTCTTCTGAAGTGCCAAGTTTGCCCTACCCCAGTGTCTGTACTTGCTGCTCTCTTTGGGTGAAAGGGTTCCCCCAGATCTTTGCATAGTTTGCCACCTTTTTTTCAGTAGGGTTCAGTAAAAATGTTACCCTGTCTTCTGGGGTCTTTTGTCCATCTAAGCCATCATCTCCACCTTCCCCAGATTTTCCCTATCAGTTCCCATTATTTAATTTTCTTCATACTTGTATTTATCTTGTTCATTTGTTTGTTCTCTTGTTTATGTCTATCTCTGCATGTAAAATGTAAATTTCCCAAGAGCACTGTATTCTTGATGCCTAGAAAATGCTTGGCATAAAAGGAACAAAACATTGTTTGTTGAATGAAGAATCAGTGATTCTCAGAATCACTGAGATAATAGATCTCAAAGATAATAGTAGATCACTGCTGATTTTGTTTATAAATGTTAATTGCTTAAAAAATACCCTCTGCCACCCCCCCCCCCAAAGAAGTATGTGGAATAGGCGGGAGTGATGAATAGGTGGAGCACAGAGGATTTTTCGGGAAGCGAAACTATGTATGATACGGGAATGATGGCTACATGTCATTTATACGTTTGTCCAAACCCACAGAATATACATCCAGTAGCGAACCTCATGTAAACTACGGACTTTGGGTGATAGCGATGTTAGTATAGGTTCATCTATAGTAACAAATGCACCACTCTGGTGCAGGATGTTGATAAGGGGAAGGCTGTGCATGTGTGGGGCAGAGGGTATATGGAAAATCTCTGTATCTTTCTCTCAATTTTGCTGCGAACCTAAAACTGCTCTAAAAATAGTTTGTTTTTTGAAAAATAGTGCACATTAATCAGGGAAAAGTCCAAACAGTATAGACATGTAAAATATCCAAAGGATTATATTTTCATGTCTCCTGTACCCCAAGCCGTTTCTCCTATGCTATTTGTCTGGGTGCATTTTATGAGAAGGAAGAGACTGAGAGAGATGAAACTGGGAAATTGGGAGTTCTGTATTAGACTTTCCATATTCGAGACGCCTCTTAACTGGGTATAAAGTCAGGATCACATGGTGAGGTCTGAAACAGAGACATAATTTTGGGAGGCAACCACATATCATTATCATGGATAATATCAAGACTGGCTGTAGACAGAAGGGAGATAAGGGCAAAATCAGCAGTAGAGGTCAGTGTATGGATAAGCCATACCAAGAAAAGAGACACCAGTAGAGCAAGGGAAATGAGGTGGTATGTAGAAGCCCAGGAAGGGCTGCCAGATTAAGACACAGTATTGCCAGGTAAACTTGAACTTCAGAAAGATAATGAATCACTTTTCAGAATAAGTATGTCCCATTTGATTTGCTAAATCTGGCTACCTTAGTTGGAAAAAGGGGTCTCAAATAGTCACACAAGAAAGAAAATCAGCCAGATAATCCTTAACCTAATCTTTATTCTAGAATGCAGGGCACAAAAAGGCTCTGTGTGTTATCACTTGGGGAAGGGGTGTGGAATGCTTTGTGGGCTTTCACAGGAAGATATAGGGCAGCTCCAGTACAGCTACTTTTAGAAATGAGAATAGGGCATTGTTATTGAGGATTGATCAGCAATATTGTCTGGGCTGTCTGGACTTTATCAAGATGGACAAAGGGCTAAAGTCCTATGAAGGAGGGGGAGGGTACTGCTGCAGAACAAGATGTGGGAAAGCCATGGTGAGCAAGTCTCAAGTACTTGAGCTTCTCATGCCACTGTGAGTTTGGCTGAGACACAGGGCACACTGAGGCTGGGCACACTTTGGCATTGTGCAGGTGACGGCTGGCCTTGGCAGGGGTAGTTTGTGCAGGAGGATCTGGAGGGATGCTTGAGCATAGATGGGGAGGTGGGACATAGAAACAGAGGGGACAGGTCTCTGGTAATTTTTTCCTGAAGGGGAGGAGAGAATGGGGTGAGAGCCAGAGTTTGTTTTTGAGGCAATCCTAGAGCAAAGTCCCATCGGATCATCCCACAGAGGTAGGGAGAGAAACCATGGAGGCAGGAGAGAGGAGGCTCTTGTGGGGTGAATCCTTGAGGAGGCTGGTGTTGGGGTGGGGGGAGGCCATGCCTGCTGACCTTTTTTGCCCAATTTTCTCTTATTTGTAACAAGGGCATTGATAATCAGACCTTTCTTGGGGCTTGTGAGGATTAAAGAACTGTCATAAGCATCATTGGTAGCAGTACCTATTATTTTCTTTGTAGAGATTAATAAGGATATGGCACTGTAGGGACCCAGGCCACCCCAGCCCTATCCTGCTAAAAATGCTTCCTCCGTTGGTTTATAGAGGAGCCACATAGGGAAGCAGAATGGGGACTGGAGACCCTGTTGAACACTTTGTATAGTGCTCTCAGTGGTAGCAGGACTGGAGCCCTCCTCTTCTCCATTCTCTTCTTCCCCATTATGTGCCTCTCCACTGCGGCCAGGCTTCACATGTGGGCCTTACTTATTTTATCAGCATTTCTGCAGAGAATCTGACAGGAATTTAAAGAGAGCATTTGGTCCTCCCTGAGAGGTCAGACTTAGATAGAGGGTCGGACGGGAAGGCCACTGGGTGGCCTGGCTAGGTGTCCCAGTTGGTTGCAGCATTGCCCTGTATTCCAAAAGGTGGGTTCGATCCCAGGTTGGGTCGGAGTACCTACAAGAGGTAACTGATCAATGTTTCTCTCACATCGGTATTTCTCTCTCTCTCTTTCTCTCTGTCTCTCTACTTCTCTCTCTAAAATCAATAAACATATTCTCAGGTAAAGATTAAAAAAAAAAGGAAGGCCACTAGATTTCTGCGGTTTGGTCTTGAGGAATGTCCTGGGTCTTGGCCAAAGGGTCACGTGAGGGCAGCTCCTGTGGCAGGGGGCAGGGGTGTGGTGGGAGGTGGAGGTGAGCACTACTGGCCTAAAGGGGCAGATTTTACCTGCCCCTGTGTTGGGCTGCTGTAACCTTTCAGAAGGTATGAATCATGTCGGAACAAGTAATTCTATCTTCGTTTCCATGATTCATTGCCTGTTTGAGGCAAGCAAAGTCTGCCTGGCCCAAGTTCTGTAGGCTGGTAGGTGGGACCACTTCTTCGTACCTTCAAGGTTACCCCCTGAAGAAGTGAGACTTACCTTCTGCCCCCTTATGCATAGCTTGCTCACAATCTCCTCACTGGCCCAGCATCTCCTCTGCTGACTTAATAAACCTGCTGTTCACAGTGCATTTCCCCTGCAGATAGGGAGGAGGGAGTGGGCTCTCTCTGGTTTTCTTTTGCTACTTTCATGTCCACCTGGGTACCTGTCATTGCTGAGTTCTCCTCTCTGCTTTTCTCGAATCTGTAAATCCTGTGGAAAAAGTTTTACCAGCGACTGGGTGGAGTAAGCTCACCATCTCATTCCTTGCCTGAAACTGTCTGAGATCAGTTGTCAAGGATGACAAAAGAAGGCAAAAAATGACTTATACTGAAAATAGGGATGGAAAGAGATACACATTTTATTAAATTAAAAATAAAAAAACAGCATCTGGCCCTGGCTGGTTTGGCTAATTTGGTTGGAGCATCAGTCATGTGGTAAACCAAAAGCTCACAGGTTTGACTCCTGGTCAGGGCACATGCCTGGGTTAGGTGTTGGGGCACCTGTGAGAGCAGCCTATCAATGTTTCTCTCGCATTGATGTTTCTCTCCTTCTCTCTTTCCCTCCCTTCTCCTCTCTCTAAAATCAATAAGCATATCCTCAGGTGAGGATAAAAAGAACCCAGCACCTAGACATAGTGTGTGAGAGCATGTGTGTGTGTTTGTGTGTAGTTTGGAAGGATATACAATAGGCTGAAAATTAGTAATTTTGGAGCAGTAAAATTGTCAGTGATTTAATTTTTTGTATTTATGCTTTTTTATATTGTCTAAATTATATTTTATGGTTATGTTACTTTTGTAATAAAAACAAGTTATTTTTATTTTGGAAAGAAGTTTTGATTATCTTTCAAGAGTAGACTAGATGAATGGATTGTCATATTTATACAGTAATATATTTTATATAGCAGTAAAATAAAATAGATTCAGCAATATGGCTGAATCTCACAAATGTAATGTCAAGTGAAAGAAACTAGACGTGTAAAGAAAGTATGGAGTGTGATATTTGTGATCAAAACTGCAGAGTATGCAAAACACTGCTATATTGTTAGGGCTGTACTCATTGTATTAAGGTATAAATCACATACCATAAAATTCATCCTTTTAAAATGTATAATTCGATAGAACAGAAAATACATGTTCACAAGAAGATTTTCACATGAATATTTATAGCATTATTTATAGTGGCCAAAAAAATGAAGACAATCCAAATGTCTATCACTTAATAAACGGATAAACAAAATGTGGTCTATGCATATAATGAAATATTATTTGGCTGTTAAGAGGAATGAAGTACTGATTCATACAACAACATGGTTGAACTTTGAAAACATCATGCTAAGTTGTATCTTAATGTGGTTTTGATTTACATTTTCCTACCAACTAATACTGAGCATTTCATAATGTGTTCATTGGCCATTGTTTATCTTTGGAGATATATCTATTCAATTTTTTGCCAATTTTTAAATTGGATTTATTGTTGAGTTGTTAACATGTTTTTTGTAGATTCTAGATACTGGATCCTTGTCAGATAAGTGATTGGCAAATAATCTTTCTTATTCTGTGGGTTGTCTTCTCACTTTCTTGATAATGTCCTTTGAAATACAAAACTTTTAAATTTTCATCAAGTTTGGGTTGTTTATATTTGAGATATATCTAAGAAACTATAACCCAATACGAAAATCATGAAAATTTACATCTGTATTTTCTTCAAAGAGTTGTATAGTTTTAGTTATTAGGTTTAGGTATTTGATGTATTCTGAATTAGTTAGTATATATGGTTTGAGGTAGGGGTCCATATTTTTTTTTCTTCTGTATGTACGTATCTAATTGTCTGTTTGTTGAAGAGGCTATTCTTTTCCCATTGAAGGGTCTTGGATTGTTGCTGAAAATCAATTGACTTTAAGTGCATGGGTTTATGGACTCTCAATTCTATTTCCTTGATTTATATTTCTGTTCTTATGCCAGGACCATACTGTCTTGATTACTATAGCCTCATAGTTACCGTATTTTGCTGTGTATAATGAGCACTTTTTTGACCAGATTTTTGAGGGAAAAATAAGGATGCACATTATTCATGGGTAGTACTAATTCCATATCTATATAAATTGTTTTTAATTCTTTTATTTATGCTTATGTGTTAAAAGTGTAACTCTGGAAATCAATAATGATAACTCTATGCAAAATAATACCCTGGAATATTATAAATGAGTTTGTTTCTAAATATAAATAAATAGATAAATAAATAATTGAATTAAAAGATTAAAATGAAGATTTTTTTTCCCCTGAAAGTTTGGCCCAAAAACATGGGTGCACATTATACATGGCAAAATATGGTAAGTTTTGAAATCATGAAGTGTTTGTTCTCCAACTTTGTTCTGTTTTTCTAAGATTGTTTAGGATTCTGGATCACTTGTATTTCCATATATATATATTTTAGATTCGGCTTGTCATTTCTTCAAAAAAAAAAAAACAAAAGGCCATCAGAATTTTGGTAGGGATTGCATTGAATCTGTATATCAATTTCAGGAGTATTGCGATCTTAAGAATATTGTCTTCTAATTTTTGAACACAGAATACCTTTCCATGTATTAGGTTTATAAATTATTCTTTCAACAATATATTTTGTTTTCAGGGTAAAAGTTTTGCAGTATTTTATGATATTTTTTCTTGAATATTTTATTCTTTTTAATGCTTTTGCCAATGCAGTTGTTTTCTTAGTTTAATTTTTTGTTTATTGCTAATATATAGGCATAAAACTTGAGGTGTTTTGTATTGATCTTTATATCCTACAGTCTTGCTGAACTTACTAGCTGTAATAATTGTCCTGTATGTGTGTGTGTATCCCTTAGGACTTTCTATGTACAAAATCATGTCTGTAAATATAGTTTTATTTCTTCCTTTCCCATTTGGATACCTTGCCTTTTATTTCATTTTCTTACTAAACTATGCTGGCTAAAACCTCAAGTACAATGTTTAATGGAAGTGGCAAAGACAGGTATCCTTGTCTTGTTCCTAATCTTAGGGGGAATACTTTTAATCTTTTACCATTAAGTATATTAACTGGATTTCTCATAGATGTCCTTTATCAGGTTGAGATAATTTTTATTCCTAGTTTTTTAGTGTTTTTATCATGAAAGAGTATTGGATATTGCCAGTGCCTTTTCTAAGTCTATTGAGCTGATCCTGTTTTTCCACCCATTATTCTATTAGTACGGTGTATTACATCGATTGATTTTCATGTATTGAACTCACCTTGTATTCCTGGGATAAATTCCATTTGGTCATGTTGTATAACCTCTTTAATATATCATTGCATTCAGATTGTTAGTGTTTTGTTGAAGATATTTGTGTCTAGATTCATAGACATGTTGGTCTGTATTTTTCTTCCTCGGGTTTTCTTTGTCTGATTTTAGTATCAGGGTAGTACTGGACTCATGGAACAAGCTGGGAAGTGTTCCCTCCTGCTGTACTTTTCTGGGAGTGTTTGTGAAAGGCTAGTCTTAATTATTCAGACTGGATAGACTTTACCAGTGAAGCCATCTAATCTTGGACTTTTCTTCATGAGAATATTTTTATTACGAGTTCAAGTTTCTCAATGTTGTAGGTCTATTAAAAATTTTAAATTTCTTGAGTTAGTTTTGTTTGTGTGTTTCTAAGAATTTTTCCATTTCATCTAGGTTTTCTAATTTGTTAATGTAGTTATTCATAGTATTTCCTCATAATCATTTTTATATTTGTAAATTTAGAAGTAATGAATCCTCTTAAGTATTGGAATCTTATCTCTTTATTTCTTTGTCAGTTTAGGTAAAGTTTTGTCAGTTTTGTCCATTTTTCCAAAGGTCCAAGTTTTGGTTTTGTTGATTTTCTTTGCTGTTTTTCTATTCCTTATTCCACTTATCACTACCACCACTCTTATCTTTATTACTTCCTGCTGTCTACTTTTTTGTTTGTCCTTTGTCATGATTTTAAAAGTGAGAAATTAAGTTGAGCTCTTCTTTTCTAATATTGGCATTTTACAGCTGTAAATTTCTTTCTAAGCACTGAGTTCACAGACCCCAGGAGTTTGGGTATGTTGCATTTTCATTTTTATTCATCTCAAATATTTTTCTGATTTTTCTTAAGGTTTTTTCTTTGACCCATTAATTATTTAAGAGCATATTGGTAAAACATTTGTGAATATCCCACACTTACATTTGTTATTTATTTCTCATTTCAATCCATTGTAATTAGAGAACATACTTTGTATGATTTAAATCCTTTCAAATTTGATACTTTTTTTAAAGTGAAACTTTTATCTTTTTAAAAAGATTTTATTTATTTACTTTTAGAGAGGGGAAGAGGGAGAGAAAGAGGGAGAGAAACATCAATGTGTGGTTGCCTCTTGAGCACACCCTACAGGGGACCTGGTCTGCAACCCAGGCATATGCCCTGGCTGGGACTTCAATCGGTGACCCTTTGGTTCACAGGCTGTTACGCAATCCGCTAAGCCACACCAGCTAGGGCTTATTTCCCCTCCCCACCCAATATTAGGTCTGTCTTGGAGAATGTTTCATGTACATTTATAAGAAAGTATATTCTGCTGTTACTGGGTAGAGTGTTCCATAGATGTCTGTTTGATCTAATTAGTTTATGGAGTTTTTCAAGTCATCTATTTTCTTAAAGATTTTCTGTCTAATGGTTCTATTCATTATTGAAAGTGGAGTATTGAAGTCTGCAGCTATCATAGTTGAATTGTCCTTTTCTGCCTTGAATTCTGCCAGGTTTTTCTTCATGTATTTTGTGGCTATGTTGTTAGGTGTATATATATTTGTAATTACCATGTCTTCTTGGTATGCTGAACCTTTAATCATTTTCAAATATCTTTCTTTTTAGTGACAGTTTTGTCCTAGTATCTCTTTTGCCTTATATTAGTAAAACACTCCAGCTCTCTTTGGTTGTTGTTTTTATGGTATATCTTTTTTTTGTTTTTCTTTTTTTCATAGCATATCTTTTAAAATCCTTTTACTTTCAACCCATCCACTTATGTTAATGTAATTATTTATAAGATAGGATTTATAAGTGCCATAATGCCATTTGTTTTCCATGTCTTATGTTTTTTTCTGTTCTTTAACGCCCATTACTGTTTTCTTTTGAATTAGATGGATGTTTATCTAGTATATCATTTCTATTCTTTTGTCCTTTTTAAATATATATATATCTTTTAGTTATGTTTTTAGTGGTTGCTGTTAGGATTATAATTAGCACCTTAGTTTACAACATTCTAACTCAAATTAATAGCAACTTAATTTCACTAGTATATAAAACTTGGCTCCTGTTCAGGTCCATATACTTTCCCTTTGTGCTCTTATTGTCATATAAATGGCACCATTATACATTGTGTGCCCATTAACACTTATTTATAATTACTGTGTTATGCTGTTGTCTTTAAATCAAATATGAGAAAAAAGTTACAAAAAATGCATTTATACGGTTTTTACATTTGCCTATGTAATACCTGTATATTGCTCTTTATTTCTTTATGTGGATTTGAAGTACTGTCTAGATCCTTTTATTTCAGCCTGAGAGATACCCTTTGCTGTGTTAATGACATATTCTCTCAGTTTTTGTTTGTACAGGAATCTCTTAATTTCTCTTTCATATTTGAAGTATATTTTTGCTGCTTATAGAACTCTTACTTGACAGTATTGTTCTTTGAGCACTTCGTATATATCATCCCATTGCCATGGCTTCCATGGTTTCTCATGAAAGAAGAACTATTAACCTTATTTAGGATTCCATGTATATGATGAGTTATTTTTCCTTGCTTTCAAAATTCTCTCTTTGTCTTTGCCTTAGCCTTCTGACAGTTTGATAATGATGTGTCTTAGTGTGGACCACTTTAAAATTTATCCTACTTAAAATTTGTTGAGGGCTTGAATGTGTAAATTTTAAAATCAGATTTGGAAACCTTTTGCCCACTTTGTTTTCAGATATTCTTTTGGACCCATTTACTGTTATCTCCCTTTTTGAGACTCCCATTACATGTATATGGGTATGCTTGTTGGTATCTTACAGGTCTGAGAACTTGTTCATTTTCCTTTTTGTTCTTTTGATTGGATAATATCTGTTGATTTATTTTTCAGTTAAACAATTCTTTATTCTCTTTGCTCAGATCAGCTGTTGAGCTCCTCTAGGGAATTTTACATTTCAGCTATTCTATTTTACAAATCCAGAATTTTTATTTGTTTTTTTAAATAATTTTTTTAAAATATATTTTATTGATTATACTATTACAGTTGTCCCATTTCTCCCCCATCATTCCCCTCCACCCTACACACCCTCTCCCACCCACATTCCCCCCTTTAGTTCATGTCCATGTGTCATAAGTTCTTTAGCTTCTACATTTCCCATACTATTCTTGCCCTCCCCCTATTTTCTACCCACTATCTATGCTACTCATTCTCTGTATCTTTTCCCCCTCTCTCCTCCTCCCACACCCCTGTTGCTAACCCTCCATATGATCTCCATTTCTGTGGTTCTGTTCCTGTTCTAGCTGTTTGCTTAGTTTGCTTTTGTTGTAGTGTGGTTCTTAATAGCTGTGAGTTTGCTGTCTTTTCACTGTCATATTTTTATCTTCTTTTTCTTAGATAAGTCCCTTTAACATTTCATATAATAAGGGCTTGGTGATGATGAACTTGTTCAACTTGACCTGATCTGAGAAGCACTTTATCTTCCCTTCCATTCTAAACGACAGCTTTGCTGGAAAGAGCAATTTTGGATGTAGGTCCCTGCTTTTCAATATTTCAAATATTTCTTTCCAGCCCCTTCTTGCCTGTAAGGTCTCTTTGGAGAAATCAGCTGACAGTCTGATGGGAACTCCTTTGTAGGGGACTGTCCCCTTATCCCTTGCTGCTTCTAGAATTCTCTGCTTCATTTTAATCTTGGCTATTGTAATTACAATGTGCCTTGGTGTGTTCCTCCTTGGGTACAACTTCTTTGGGACTCTCTGAGCTTCCTGGACGTCCTGGTAGTCTATTTCCTTTGCCAGATTGGGGAAGTTCTTCTTTATTATTTGTTGAAATAAGTTTTCCACTTGTTGCTCTTCTTCTTCCCCTTCTGGGACCCCTATAATTCGGATGTTGGGACGTTTAACAATGTCCCGGAGGTTCCTAAGCCGCTCCTCATTTTTTTGAATTCTTGTTTCTTCCTCGTTTTCTGTTTAGTTGTTAGTTTCTTCCTTCTGGTCCACTCCATAGATTTGAGTCCCAGTTTTCCTTCCATCTCTATCAGTTTCCCATGCGTCTTCCTTCATTTCACGTATTGTAGCCTGCATTTTTTCATCTAATTTGTGAGCAAAATCAACCAATTCTATGAGCATTTTGATGACCAGTGCTTTGAACTGTGCATCTGATAGGTTGGCAATCTCTTTACTGCTTAGAGGAATTGGCTCTGGGGCTTTTATTTGTTTTCCGGTTTGAGCCATTTTCGGTGGGGTTTTTTGTTTTGTTTTGTTTTGGTTTTAGTCTGGTCACGGCTATTACGTAGTGAGGGGTGGAGCCTTAGGTGTTCCTCAGGGCGGGGCAGCCCAGTCGCTGGGTTGTGACGCTGTGTGTGGGGGCGGGGTCCGAGAGGGAACAAAGGCGCCCGCTCCGCTCTCTCCTGGATTCAGTCCCTTCTGCCACTTCCCCTCTGCCTGGACTGTCTGTGCGCGAGAATGTGGGACCACCTGGTCAGCCAGCCACCCTGTGTGGCCTCACTAGTTCTGCACAGTTGCCCCCCTGTGCCCGGGGTCCGCCAGCTGCTGCCTGTGGGCCCGGGGACTGCCAGCCACCGCCTGTGCACCTGGGAACTGCAAGCCACTGCTGCTTGCGTTCCAGGTCCGCACCTCCTCTTTCTCCTGCCGCGACTCCGCCCCCTTACCGGTCTGGATGAATGGTTGTTGGATTTCCGTACAGTTCAATTTTCTGTAAGTTCTGGTTGTTTTCTTGTTTCTAAATATTTGTTGTCCTTAATTTTGGTTGTGAGAGGAGGCACAGTGTGTCTGCCTATGCCTCCATCTTGGCCAGAAGTCTTAAATAATTTTTTATTAACACTCTCTATTTGGTTAAACTTCATTTTTATACTTTCCTTTAGTTATTTGTACACGGTTCTTCAAGTTCTTTAAACACATTTAAAATAGCTGATTTAAAGTTTTTGCCTAGTTAGTCATTGTCTGGGCTTCCTCAGGGATAATTTTTATTACTTGCTTTTTTCCCAGCGTATGGGCTGTAATTTAATGTTTCTTTGCATGTCTTTTTTTAAAGTTGAAAACTAGACATTTAAAGTTATATAATGTGACCATTGGGCAAATCAAGATTCTCCCATCTTAGGGATTTTGTTACTGCTGCTTGTTGTAATTGTTATTTGTTTAGTGACTTTTCTGAACTAATTCTTTAGTCTGTATTCTTCATTGTACGTGGTCACTGAAATCTCTGCTTAGTGGTCAGGTAATGGCTGGTTAAAGATTTTCTTGAATACCATGCCCAGAACCAGTAAGCCTCCTAGTCTTTGCCAAGTGGCTCTATGTGCATGTTGAGGCACACCTTTTACATTCAGTCAGGTAGTTACAACTGTGCCTTAACCTTCACTTTCTCCCTGTGCAGAGCCCCCAGATTAGCTGGGTATGAGAGAGCTTAGGGCCTTCCCAGGTATTTCCTGAATATATGCTCAGCTCAGTATGGCTGGCCTTCTAGATTCCCAGAGGTATGTAGGAAGGAACTTTTTAAAGCCTGTATAGGCATCTCATTCCCTAGCTTTTCCTTTTAGGTTTTTGGTTAGTGTATTAATTTTCCCAACTATTATCTACTATTGCAGGCAGCCACAAAGTGACTATAATTGTTTTCAACAAATATCCCCAATGGAAAAACATTTTTACACTGAGCAACCTATAAGTCAGGTGAAATATAGACTGTCTGCAGGTGGATCTTCTATTGAACCACAGAATAGATCTAATAATGAAAATTCTGTAAGAATGAGGCTTTGAAAAAGCTCTCCAGGGGTGTTCAACCTTTTGGTGTCTCTGGGCCACACTGGAAGAAGAAGAGTTGTCTTGAGCCACACGTTAGAATATATTATGACACATAATCACAAAAAAATCTTATAATGTTTTATGATTTTGTGTTGGGCCTCATTCATAGCCATCGTGGGCTGCTTGCAGCCCATGGCCCACAAGTTGGATATCCCCAGCTTCTGTTCCCTCTTGTTTTTAGGGTAGCTGCAGAGGATGGGACTAAGGCAAGTTGAAACATTTTGGACATTACAATGTTGCTGTTCTTCCTGGGACTCAGCATTTTCTCTTGAATAAATCTGTGTTGCTGCAAGTCTTTGATTTCCAGAATTATGAAAAAGTTTATTCTGACAATTTTCTGTTGCTTTTTTGAAGGAGAGAATTTTCATGGATCCTTATATCACTGGTTTTGCTGGTTCCAGTTCATATGTTTTAATGCTCTGTTCTTTGTGTGTATTTTTTCTCAAATGTGTGCATATTAAATTAAAAAGTTTGTAAATTGGGGTTACAGGAGACCATGTGGAGCAGTCACCAAATGGAGGGCTGTGGATTGACTGGAATAATGCCAGCCTCTGTTAGACAGAAGGGCCTGAGGACTTATAGTTATCAGCCCCATTGGGGATCAAGAACTCTGTCCTACCATCCCTTTTGCTTTGTGCCTCCAGGTTAAGGCTACCAGGAGCTCAGCTGTGCTCACATGGATGGGACAAAGACCCGACAGCGGAGGCCAGAAGAGGTAGGGCTGCCATATACCCTCAGCCCAGGAAGACTCCCTGCAGCCTCAGAAGATGGACCTTGGAGTGTCCCTGAGAGCCAGAAGGTGGCCACTAAACCACTGAGGACTGAGCTCAGTAGGGAGACTGCCTTAGCCATTGGCTTTCAGGTGGTAGTGCCCTTCATGTTTGCAGGCCTGGGACTGTCTGGGGCTGGCATACTTTTGAGCTATTTCCAGGTAAGAAGGAACTAAATATGGATGATGGTGGAGGGGGCACTGTCCAATGTCACCCTAAAGCACAGGTGGCAAACACAAGGCCTCCAGGCTGAATCTGGCTCCCTACCTTGTTTTATCTGGCCTGGCACCTTGTTTCTACCTGGCAACAGCTCCAAGCTCCTTGCCCCTAGTTAAGGAGTAGTTATAGTCTCCTAAAATTACATTTAGCCCTTTGAAGGCAACCACCAGGCTGATGTGGTCCCCCAATGAAAATGAGTTTGATACCCCTGCCCTAAAGGGTGGCAGCTACATGTTGGGCCCAGCTTGAGGAACATGGAGCAGGGCCTCCTCTTCTCAAATACAGCTTCTATAAATTGGTAAAGGTTCTTTTAATTACTAGTGACAGAGACTAAATATAACCTAAGTTAAGCTTTGAAAGACAATTTATTAACTCATGCAATTGAAATATCTAAGAGTTTGAGTGTAAGGTATGGCATAATCCAAGTGCATAAATGATATCAGGATGCTGGCTCTTTCTTTATCTCTCAGCTCTGGGGAGGGTGGCCCTTTGCAGTCTATCCTTTGTATGTGTACTTTTTTTTTTAAAGAGAGAGATCACTTTGTCAGTATCCATATCAATTGCCAAAAGTGTGATGTCAAATGTCCCCTCCTATTCTAGTCACTGTTCCCTGAGGAATGGCATTCTTTGTTTGGCCAGCCTGACTTACATTGTGTTCACTTTCTGAGGTGAGGCAGGTGCCTCTTGGTTTACACCTTACCAGAATCCCATAGAGTGAGGAACTGGGTGTTACCCATCGGACAAAAAAGTTATCCATGTACCATACGTTTCCTGTTCTCCCTCCATCCAAGCCCCATTCCTTTCTTCAGCATGATCTTCAGAAGTCTTCCCCAGAAAAGCATATTACCCAAGAATACTTTAAGTCATTACTGGCCACATCTTTGCTGTGAACAAAGATTGTCATGAGTGGGACAAGCTGGGAGAAGCAGGGCTGACATGTCCAACAGTCTCAGCGCCTGCCTCACTCACAGGGACTCTCTGCACCATAGGGGTCTCTGTGCCCTACCCCTCACTGATTTGGAACCAGTCAAGGTTTGAATTCCACTCTGCCACTTAGCTTTAAGGCTGGTGGTTTAATGTTTTTTTTTAAAGGAACACTTAAAAATTAGGACATTGCATGTAAAAATCTGAATTCCTATTTTATCTTGAAAACCTGGCAACTCATAAAACATTGTACCCACATTCCCTCATAGTCACAATCAGTGGTTGCTGCCTACTCTAGGTATCTGTGGTCTTTGGTTTGCCACAGTTTCTACCACTCCCTCTTGTAATACCATCTCATTTCACTCTTTTACCTGCCTGGCCTTGCCCTCAACTGGGGTTCTTAGTGACCCTCCCAATATCAAAACATCACAGTGCCAAGTGACTGCGAGCTCCACTCCCAGGTTCTACCTGGACCTCATCAGGTTCCAGGATGGCTGTCTCTTGGAATTCTTATCTCAGTCTGACTCAGTCCCATTCTCTGTGTTTGGTCTCTGTGACTGCAGACCCTCACCCGTCTTCTTCCTGCCAATGGCCTGATGCTCCCTAACCCCCAGTCTTCTTTAGTCCATGGTCCATCAGCACTGCTATAACCTTGAGTACCTCAGCACCTGGCTTTCACATCCCAGGAGTTCTACATCCCAAAGATTTCCTCCCATGGATTTCTTCTTCCCTACCCCACAGCCATCCCCCACCACCCTCACCACCAGCCTCCAGCCTCCTCACCTCCCTCCTTACTCTGGCCTTACTCTCTGCAGTCTATCCTCTATACCAGTGATTTTCAAGAAATCTATTTTATTGAGTGTTTCTACCAGTATAACATAATAAGCATGTATCCTTTATATGAACACACACACATTGATATATATACTCACATATATATCACATACATATGTATATTTATATATACATTGACATATTTCTATGCATATTCATATATATAAATCCCCTATACATATATACATTCGTTTAGAAATTAAACATACAGACACAAGCACATACACACATAGGTTTATAAATTACATATGAGGAGGCAGTGTAATAGTATACTGTATTGCTTAAGAGTCTAAACTCTGGGGCTAAACTAACTGGGTTTCAGTTTGACCTTAGTAACTTAAACCAGTTGCTCTCTATTCCTCAGTTTTCTCTTCTGTAAATTAGAACTTTCCCTATAAGGTTGTTAAGAGGGCTATAAAATGCTTGTAACAGTGCCTTGCATTAGAAAACACCAAGTGAAGGTTAACTGTTGTTATTCTTGTTTTCATTAATAATCTAGTGCTGTGCATATTCTCAAAAACTTACACGAAAGGATAAAAATTAATTATAAACATTCACTCTAGCATTTCTTCCATGTGTCATTGGATTGTCTGCATCCTACATGGGGATCACTGCCTGAGTGCTCTGTTGGGGATCTCCACGGTGCAGATCTTTCTGAATTGTAAAATCTCTGTTGACTTCTCTATTGTCAGTGGGATAAAACCCAGACTCCTAAAATGGACATCTGAGAGTCTTGGGCTCACATTGGCTGTATCAATTAGGATAGTTTTAGCCTCAAGCACCAGAAAACACAACCAATATTGGATTAAATAAGAAGGGAATATGTCATCTCCCAAAAAGAGATTTTCAGGACAAGGTGATTCCTGGGTTGGAAAGTGATGTCACCACCAACCAGTAATACCTACAATCCAGGATCATTCCAAATTCCTGCCAGATCAGCTTTGTTCTCATGACCACATGATGTCCAGAGAGTGATGAGTGGGCCATCTGTTCTGGTTCCTCCTTCTTAAGCATAAGGATACTTCCTTAGGAGAGCTCCCAACTTTTTAGTGGCCAGATTTGAGACACATCCCACTTTGAAACCAAACACAGACAAAGGGAATGGAATGGTCGTAACTGGCTGGGTCTGATTGAGCTGAGCAGAGGAGAGGGTCACCTGCCCCATGAGGTGGGTTCCTTTGTACACTTGGGGTATGTGAGGAAGGATGAAAAGGTTCACTGATGCCCTACAGGCTGCCATTCTGCAGCTCCACACAGCCAGGCTAGCTTTCATCACTTGGGCTTTCCCCTCTCTGTGATTTCTTTCCTACTAACTATGAGTGGAGAGGCCTCCTGTCATCCTCTGTGACCCAGTTCACATAGGCAGTCTTTCATGGAGCCTTTGCTTAAGCACTAGCCCAACATTTCAACTTCATGTGGGGCATTGCTTCTGCATCTCATAGAATATTTGCCATTTCCTGTTACCTTATGCATTGATCTGATGTGCTGCTTGTTTTGAATGTAAACTGCCTAAGAATAGAGGATGCACTTTTTTTTTATTGTGTTTTTTTTTTCTGGAAAAGGTAAAATATTTATGTGATTTAGTGTTCAAAAGGTTCACAAGTATGCACAGGGACAAGGCTCTGTAGTCTACCCAGAGACAACCAGTGGGCCTCAGGTGGTTGCGTTTTCTCCTGAAAGTATTTCATGCATGTATAAGCAAGTATCTATATCTGATCATCTGTCCCTATATATTTTTTCTCACCCTTTTACCCAAGTGGTGTCATATACAAACTGTTGAGTGCTATACTTTTTACACTTTATAATGTATCTTGGAGATTATTGTAAAAATATATATTAAAAGCTTCCTTTTTTTTAATGGTTGTTCAGTAACCCATCATATAGATATATGAGAATTTATTTAACCATTTCCCTCTGATGTGCTTTTAATTTTAACGATGTATTTAGTTTGCTTAGGCTGCCATAAAAAAGTACCATATATTCGGGTGCTTAAACAACAGAAACTTTCTGTTGTGGAGGCTAGAAGTCCCACTTGAATGTATCAGCAGGGCTGGTTCTTTCTAAGGCTTCTCTTGGCATGTATACGGCTGTGTTCTCCCTGTGTCTTCACATGGTCTTCCAAATCTTTGTTCAAATTTTCTTTTTGTATAAGGACACTAACCATCTTGGATAACCAGCAACTTAAATTAGTATTTCTAACATACTGCAGTGAATAACTTTGATGAGTAGGTTATACTGTTGTGAATAGATATGCTAGGTCAAAGGGTATATGCATTTGTGACTTTGATAAACATCACCAGGTCACCTGTCCTAGGAATCAGACCAGTTATACTCCCTCTAACTCTCTAGCACCCATTAGCGTAGTCTATTTTCAGCCTCCTTGATCTTTAACAATCTGATAGATGGAAAATTGCATTTCATTGTATACTGTATTAGTTTCTATTGCTGTGTAACAAGTTATCTCCAAACTTAGCTACATGAAACAGCACTCATGTATTATTTCCTGGTTGCAGTGGGCTAAGATCCAGCTTAGGTGGGTTTTCTGCTTCATGGTCTCATGAGGCTGTGAGCCAGAATGTGAGCCATGAGTTTAGTCATCCCATTCACTCAATGGTGTGGGCAGAATTCAGCTCCTGGACAGATTATTGGACTGAAGGCCTTAGCTCTTCACTGGTTGTTGTCCAAAGGCCACTTTCAGTTCTTTCCCCTGTGGATGTCTCCAACATGGTAGCTTGCTTCGTCAAAGTGTATGGTCAGAGAAGAAAATAGAGTTTGCTAGCAAGACAGAAATCACTCTTTTGAAACCTAATCACAGAAGCAGTGTCTTTGCTTCTTGGCTAGAAGCAAGTCACTGAGCTGAGCCCACACTTGAGGGAAGAGATTACATGCAATGTCAGTACATAAAGCAGGGAATCACTGGGACATCATTGAGGGTTGCCTACTACGTCCGTCTGTTCTAGTGTAATTTGCATTTCTTATGAATGAGTAAGCTTGAATATCTTTGGATATTTCTGTTTTATGTTCTTTGCTCATATTTCTGTGGAATAGGTATTCTTTTTCTTATTGCTACCTAAGCTTTCCTTATACATTAGGGTAGTTTGGCATTTAATTGTGATATGGATTGTAAATATGCTTTCCATTTTTCTACTTATTTTTTAACTTTGCTTTTGGTGGGTTTTTTTTGATATATATATTTTATGTAGTCAGATTAATACTCAGCCTTTTAAGGTTCTGAGCCTGTGTCCTCCTTAGAATCAGAAGCTGCCTCTTAGACAGTTCTCCAGCCCCTGCATGCCACACAGGCCAGCATATATTATGGAGTTAGGGAATGTGTTCATATAAAGGCAGTACTTCACTCTTTGTTCTGAGTCTGCTCTGTTTGTGTTATGTATGTATATCAGAAGTTCAAACTGGCAATCCACCAACATTGAGCTGGTCTACATAGTGGTCAGCCTCTAATGAGGGTGGGGTGGAGACAAAATGGAGGGAGGGTCCAATGGATCACACCTCAGCAAAGATATGGAGCAGCCTAGGAAAGCAGGGAGGGCAAATGATCTGGCTGAGAGGAGAGGCAAAGGATTGGAGAGTTATATGAGGGAAGGAATTATTGACTGGATTGGGTTATGCAGCTGGTGAGGTGGGCCTGTGGTGATTGCCTTCTATTCACCCTGTTGGTGAGGGAGGGATTCCCACCCTAGTCTTGTGGGGATGGTTGAACACATGGCACCCAACAGTGGACAGCTGAGATCAACAACAGGTTATTAGTCACATGTACTCACAGCCTGGGAGAGGATAGTGCATGTCACACAGGGCCCAAAAGAGGGTGCACTTGGGAGCATATGAACCCACAGGGACTATAGGAGGTACTCTGTGGCATTGAAAGGGTGGGGGAGCTCCTGTATTCTGCAGGAGGGTATGACTGGGTTGTTTACAGCCTAGTAGGGAATTATAGCTTCCACTCAAGGATAAGAAGCACAGTCCCCATGAAAAGAAGTGCTGTGGGCTAGGGGACCTTATCTGTGGGAGCAGAGTGGGAGGGGCCTTGTTCTTAGGCTATTTAGGGACCACCTGTTTTTCCCCAGATATCACAACAGCACATAATTTTACCAGTTTTAGGCTTTACACCACATTGACCCCTGATGACTTGATGCCAACTTAAACCTTGGTGGTGACTGGGACTTCTAGGGAGCAGATGAAGTGCCTCCCTAACAAGCGAAGCAGGCTCTTGACCAGGAGGGAGAGGGCCCCATGGTGAATTTATATGGGTCCCCCTCTGTCACCAGTAATTGCAGTTGAAGGACTTACGGGAGTGGTTGTGCAAGAAGTGTATAACCCCAGGGAGCATGAATCCACATTAATCAACCTCAGATTTATTAATTGCCTCAGCAGGGGTCCACTTGCCACCTTGTAACTTAAATATGTGGATAAAAAAGGGGGTTCTATGAAGAGTAATGTCACAGGGTGACTGGACTGTAAATTCCTAACTGGGCAGTCATGGTGGGTCATCACACCCCAAGTATACAACTTCTTTAGTGAAAGGTTTTCAGCCAGCCCTGTCCATTGTTCTTGTGCATCTAGTATAACACACCTTTGAAATACCAGAAATAATACCCCTTGAAGTGAGCATTAACCCTCATGAGTATGTATAATTTAAACTATCCTATAATTCAGTCCCCACTTTGCTTTCTTCAGTCTTCCTTATTTCTCCTCCTTAATTTCAAATGCATAAAAGGAGCTACAAAACTGTTATTCTTGGGGGCAGAAATCTTGCTCCCCAGCGTACGTTGTCAGTTTGGCTCAAATAAACTCTTATAAAAATTCACTACAGGTTTGGATGTTTCTTTCTTTTTTAAAAAAATAATTTTTTAAGTTTTGTTTAGTGATTTTTGAAAGAGGGAGAGAGAAGAGAGAGGGAGAGAACTATCAATTTGTTGTTCCACTTCTTTGTGCATTCATTGATGGATTCTTGTATTTGCCCTGACCAGAGATTGAGCTGCAACCATGGCATATTGGATTGATGCTCTAACCAACTAAGCTGCCTGGCCAGAGCTTGGATGTTTCTTTTGCTGACATTGCTCACTCAGTTGAACTCAAGTTGACCCCTGCATAGCCAAGGACCCTGGGAGAGGGGTGACTCCCTCTGGCAGTGTGGCATCTGGCAAGGAAGTGAGGACAGGGAGGCCACCCCCACCTGCTGGTGGGATATGCCAGAGGGTGGCTTCTTCCTGTATTGAGGAGGCCTCAATAGCTGTGTCTCCCAAGGCTCGTCAGGCATCTGGGTGTTGATGGTCAAAGACCAGGGTCTGTGAGAACCTCTCTTTTCAGGAGTACCCAGTATGCAGCCAAGAATTGTTGCTCTGTTGAGGTATATAGTACAGGCAAGGAGGGCAGTTTCTTGTAACAGAAGCCCTTAGGTGGTCCAGACAGGGCTGATTTTAATTTGGACAGATTTTAGTCTAGAACCTTTTGTTGGATATACTCATTCACAGCAGGCTGCTTTGCAAGTGACAGCATTAGGGGGCATAAGTAAAATTTGTAGATCAGGGCTGTTGCCTCCAGAATCCAAAAAGAACTAAAGGATATTGAGCATTGTGGATGCTGAGAGGTCAGTATCTCTTTTTTGACAGTGTTGAGGATGGAATTGCCCTTGGTTTACCAAAAATTTTTAGGAATTTGACCTAAATTCCCAAATTGCCCCCCATGTGGGATAATGGCCCATCCTTTTCTTGTGAGCTCTATTGTATTTGATGTCCCTAATTAGTGTGTTTCAGTGAGTCTTTGTGGAGAGGGATGTCTTGAGGGTAATGTCAGACTTGTGTTCCTGGAGAAAGGCACATGCACTTAAGATCTTGCCTGCAAAGTCTGTGTGATGGCAAAGTTGGTGATACTCCATGAGAAGCCTGGGAAAGATGCATTGTGTCCCTTCAGAGCTGAAGATCAACTGTGGCTGGGAAACTGTTGAAATAGGAACTGAGCAGAATACATTAGCCAAATCTATGGTAACAAATACTGGTTGCTGATTGGAGTCAGTAATCTCAATAACATTAGACATTGGGAATGGAGGTCTCAGTAGATGGAACCATAGCATATGGTAGTGGTCATCCACAATGAAGCATATGATATTCTTTCCAGGTTTAAGAACAGGCCAAACTGGACTTTTAGAAGGAGAAGCAGTGGCGGTAATTATGCCTTCACTAAGTAGGTCTCGTATGAAAAATTTCAATCCTTGAAGGCCCTGCGTTAGCTTCACATTGGGCTGTATTAACTATTTTAACTGGGTGGTGGGTGGAGCGGGTGGTCCATGGAGTCCCATTTTGTCAAGCCAACTTTTAAGTCAGACAAGGTAGCAGGTGTGCCATAGAGCATCTGCCAGACACAAACTGTACCCGAAGGCACCTGACATTGGGATATGGTCCATTAACAATAGTTCTTGCCTTAGGGGCAAGGGCGACACTTTAGGATGGGAGGAGATGACAGTGCCAAGGAGGGGTGACCAAACATGGAGCAGTGTAGGCACAAGCTGACCAGTAATTAGTGGCTCCCAGGTGGTCTTCGTTGTGTCAGGAGCTAGTTAGTCAGCAAAGAATAGGGAAAGCTGACCAGGTGCCCTATGTCAGGGCTGGGCTGTCCTGTTTCTGACACCAGTTGTTCTGAATGCTTCTTCACTCCATTGGTGAGGATGGGATTCCAGCCCTAGCATTATGAGATGTCTGAACTCATGACCACAGCACTGGACAAATGAGATCACAGAGTTTATCAGTCATATGTGTTCACAGCCCAAGGGAGAAGGGCACTGCTTACCACACAGAGCCACATGAGTTGTGCTTGGGAGCAGCGTGAATTGACAAGAGCTGCGGGAAGTAGGCTTTGTAGTAACAATAGGGTGAGGTGCCCACTGGTTCCTGTGGGAGGGTGAGATTAGCTTATTTGAATAATCTCATGGGCTCGCAAGAACTAAAATCTACTGCTCAGGGATAATCAGGAATTGTGCCCCATCCCCCTTATAAGAAGCATTGCTTAGCTAGGGGACCTTATCCACCAGAGCAGAGATGGGAAGGGAAGTTGCAATTAGGCCACAGTTTCACCAGATGATAAGGCAGCAAATGATCATAATTTTAGGCTTTACACCCTCAACCTATGGAAGGCTGCCTGGGTTTCTTTTTCTCTTTGTACTATTCTGTTTATTTCTTTATTCGTTTATTCATTCATTCACTCATTCATGTAACATTTGTATGTGTGCCATGGGCCAACACTGTGCTGGTTGCTGTGGTAAGCACAAGCACCAGGCCCTGCTCTGATGACCATCAAAGTTGAGAGGGGAGAGACAGACAGTAGGTGTACAAGCCAATGTTAGAAAGCAGTAAGGGGTCTGAAGAAAATAAAGCTAGGTGATATGCCCCAGCCTTGGAGAGGAAAGCCAGAGAAGCCTTTCTGAGTAGATGCTGGAGTGAGGCCTGAGTGACATGAAGAAGCTGCTTGGAGAAACTTCATGAAAGCAGATTGGACAGGGAAGGGAGCGAGTGAGTGATTCAATCCATTTTTACTTGTGGGTGCATTCTATTAGCCAAATCAGAAGCAGAAAATAAAGAACCTTTCCCTTTCTTGTTATTGAAAATATAATTGGCTTGATTTCTGAGAACCTAACGGGATGGGGAAGAATTCAGGCCTTTGAGATCGACCATTGGCCCTGGCTGAGAGGCTCCGTTGGTTGGAGTGTTGTCCTGTACATCTAAAGGTTATGGGTTCAGTTCCCAGTCAGGGCACATACCTAGGTTGTGTGTTTGATCCCTGGTTGGGCCATGCATGGGAGGCAACCAATCAATGTTTCTTTCTCACATTGATATTGCTCTTTCTCTTTTCCTCTCTCTAAAATCAATAAACATATCCTCAGGTCAGGATTTAAAAAAAATTTAAAAAGAATGACCATTTGGCTCAAAACCAGCTCAGGCTCAAGGTGACCCATGAAAGGAATAGGAGGCCTTTTGGAAGGTATACTCCTGGAAAAATAAGCAGTTCCCACTGAAGAACAAGAAGTGAAAGCTAGGAATGGCAGTATGCATTCCAGAGCTCTTTGCTCTCCCTCTGCAGATTCTCCTGACTGTCCTGCAGCGACATACCCCCTGAAAATCAAGGGGGGTTGGAATAGATGAGTGGTTCTGATGCCTCAAGCTTGGGGATCTGATTCATTAGTCTATGCGGGGGTTGGGCTGCACATTTCAGGAGCTCGGAGGTAGTTCTGTTGGCATTGTGGATTGAAATCCATTGATGCAGTCCCACCCATCATGTTGTAGGGCTGTGGGTGGATTAGAGGCCCATGCAAGGGCAGGGACTTGTTACAGGTCATCCAGAAAACCACCTGATGCTTGACCCAGATTCTACTCTCTATCTGGTACAGACCTGCAATCTATTTCAATAGTTTAAACTCTGAGATTTTCCATGTGCTACTGAACTATTTTAAAAATCACATTTTGATATTTTTGGATTATGATCCAATAAACTGTGTCAATGTATTTTGTTCTCAAGTTGCACAGGAAAGTAATTTTTCTCATGTAACGACATCTTTTATTTATTTGTGGTAACAGTTTATGTTTTTATGGTTATAAAAGCAAATAATCAAAATAGGATATACTAAAAATTGTAAAATAAATGTCACTTACACTTCTACCACTTGAACATAACCACTTTGAGCATTTTGGTATATGTCCTGCTGAACTTTTTTACTACTTAGGTGTCTTTGTGTGTGACTGAATGTGTGTGTTTGTCTTAATTTCTCACTTGATTTTTTTAAACAAAAATGAGAAACATTTTGTAATGATTTATAACCTGCTTATTAGGACTCTATATGAAATTATGCAAGTGATTATTTATTTTCATATCTTCTGTACTAATGAGAATGGTTCAGGGTCCCATTGTGTATGATTACATATTGTATTATGATGTCTGACCGCATTCAAAACTATAAGAAAATCACGGGAGTTGCCGAAGTCAGAAGAAGGTGATTGCTTTTTGAGGCCTCTCCAACTGTGCGCTGTGGGAGTGGTATATTGAGCGTCTTAGGCTAGCTGAGAGGGGTTCTGTTTTAAATCAGTTAGTTCCCTTAAGCCAGTGAACTTCTAACTTCCGCAACTCTTTTCTCAGAAACTCGCCATTTCTTTCAGTCTCCTACTTGTTTAGACTCTTATTTGAACCAGTAGACCCAAAGCACTGGTGGCAGATAATGGCAGATGGGAGAAAGGTCAGGGAGTGGACAGTAGTGGATGGCAGTGGAGGCAGTCTGCATTGGGAAGTCAAGAGCTGTGGGTCTTAGTCTTGCCTGTGATATTAATTGGGCGAACCTTTCAGGGCCTAGGGAAGGTAGTGCTTGCCAGTGAAAATCCTGGAAATATTTTGGTAATTGATTTAACATGAAATGATTCATTGTTAAACGGCATTGAGAAGTAGAGACTGCTACACAAAAGAAAGTGAAGATTTCTCATTCTTTCATTCATTTGTTCATTTGCTGGTCATTAAGTGCTTATGTGTAGTTGACTCTATGCTATGCTCTCATCCTTGTCTGTCCTTCTGAGAACTTTTCACAGGTCATAATTACATTTTCTTTTTATGATTATTTATTAGACTGGAAAGCTCTATACATGCCTGTTCCATTAATAGGTGCACAGATGCACTGCATCTGTTAGACCAGAGTCTGGCATATCTTAGGCCCTGAGTACTAATTTGTGGAATAAATTAATGAATAATTTCCCCTGCTGTGAAGATTGCAACAGTGAGTCAGCCAGACTCCATTCTCAAGAGGAGCACAGGCCAGGTAGGGAGAGTAGATTCATGCACAGTTCATACTTGCATTAAGTGAACTTACTTACCTTCAGAGAGGTTCAGAAAAAGTACTTTGGGAATTCTGGTGAAGTAGATGTTAGACTGTGGCCGGGAAGTTTGGGAGCCCTCAAAGACAAGATGGCACTTCAGTTGGCCATGAGGCTAGGCAGGAGTTCGTTCTAGGCCACGTGTGGAGCCTGCAGAAGGAGCTGCATGAGTGCAGGCATCACCCACGGGAGGGTCCGTAGGAAGTTCCTTCTGTGGCGTGTAGTATTATGTGACCAGAGACTACAAAGAGAGAGGGCTCAAATGGATGGATGCTTTTTTACCCCTTAAATTATAAAAAGCCTTGACTGCCTGGCCACAAATCTAAACTTTCTCAGGTAGTAAGTTGACAGTGAATGATATTTGGGCAAATGGCTTGGAGATGTACTGTAGGATGTTAGTATGAAGAGCATGTTTTATTATTGGTGGGCAGATGGGTTAGGAGGTAGTAAGGGCCATGGTGAAGGTCATGTCCATGAGCTGGTTAAGAGGGGCAGATAGAGGAGAGATTTGGGGACAGGCAGACTGGGTGTGGGGTTGAAGTTGTCAGGGAAGGGGCCATGAGTGAGTTTTGAGTTTCTGGTAGAACCATTCATTGAGTCTGGACACTTAGAGAAAGAGGTTTGGAAAAAATGATCATGAAAGTTCAGTTTGAAGTACTTGTCCCTCTCCATAATGGGGTTAAATACAGTCTGAAAGCTCAGGATAGAGTATATGGGCTGGAGAGAGAAGGCTGGGAGTTGTTGGCTTATCTGAGGTGAGTAAAGTCAAGGGTGAAAATGAGGTTCCCCAAAATGTCCTGGTTATCTCCTGCTATGCAGCAAACCACACCAAAATTTTGTGACTTATTTGAATCTAGTCATTCATTTTGATCACAAATCTGTAGGTCTTTGGGTTGGGCTCAGTGAGAATAGTCTGCTTAATGCAGCATCTGCAAGAGTGGCTTGCTAAGCACGCTACCTAATTCAAGATTGTTCATATGACATGACAGTTACATCTGGCTGTCAACTGGAACCTCAGCAAGGGTTCTTGGCTGTAACCCCTATATGTGGCCTCTCCATGTGACCACTTGGGCTTCTGCATAACATTGTAGCTGGGTTTTGAGCATGAACATCTCATGAGGTGTGAAGTGGAAGCTGTCACTTTCTTAAGATCTGGGCCCAGAATCAGACTGGCACAGTGTCTCTTCCACTGTGTTTTACTAGTCCAGCCATCCCAGATTGAAGAGGAAGAGACAGAACTTTAACTCTCAATGGAAGGAATGCCAAAGAAATTTAGAGCTCATTATATCTGGCTCCTGGGAGGGGCTTAAAATTATCTGTTGAAAGAATGAGTAAATGAATGGTGTAGGGGAAGATGCAGTGAAAGGAGTATCTGGGGCTTGGGGGAAATGGTTACTGGAGACATTTGGCTAGAGTTGGTGAGGAAAGAGGATAGGAATGGGGAGGTTGCTATGATGTAGACTGGTGAGGGCTGTGAATGTTAGGAGAAGGGGACAGAACTTGAGCCTGGGTTGGACAGGGCACCAGCTAATTGCTTAAGAGGACTGTGGTTTAGGAACAGGAGCAGAGGTTAGGCCTAGACCAGGTTCAAGGTGAGGTCCTCATGTCCATGAGTAAGTGTGCATCCAACCCTCAACTTCAGGCTTCTGCTGGCTATGTCCTTGATCCCTGCTCCAGTCTGCCCTTAGGAACATTCTGTTCCTGGCCCCTGTGGAATGCACAGTGAACACACCCAACAATAGAATTCCTGGAAGTCAGAGGTGGTACCCTAGCCCCTTCTGGGCCAGGTTGGTCTTAACCTCTGTAGCAGATGAAAGTGTGGTCCCTTTGGAAGCATGTTTATAAATCTCCTGGGCCCATGAGGGAACAGGGCTATAGTTCCTCTGAACACAATTTCTTCATGTGGCTATGACCCTCTGGACTTTGAAGTCAAGATGACTACAGGTGTGTCTTTCCTGGGGACCTGCAGACCCTCAGAGGGCTACAGGCCTGGCCTGAAGAGTGGGTTGTTCATGCTGATATTTCTCTAGGCCCCTATCTGCCAAGAGTAGAGGCCGCCCAGGGCACACTTAGAGAGGTGGGCAGGCCTCCATGTGGCCCTTACCAAGGCCAGACCTCACGTGGCTCTATTTCTGTGTTCAGCCTGAGCCACTGTGGGCCAGAGGGCTGGATGCTCCCAAGGTCATACCAAGGGACAGTGAGCCTTCTTGTGGCAGGCTAGCTGAGGGAGGAGCTGGCTGAGGCCCCAAAAGGGACTCTGAGTCACACTGGCCTCTTTTCCTCACTTGTTTTCTCTGGTCCTTGACTGAGGGGCAGTTGGGGAACCCTCCACAGGCACAAGGCCCTTGGCTACTCTACATTTGTGGACTTCTTAGGAAACATATCCTGGTGAGGGTAAGGAGGACAGAGGAAGGAGGGCTCCCTTGGCTTGGACGTCTTGTTCCTGAGAATGTGGTCGATGGCATGATCATGGTGGTCACCCAACTGAATCTGGAGTTTCGCTTTCAAGGCAAGAAGCTGCGAGGCTTCAGCTGTGAGCTCACCCGGTCACCCCACGGGGTCTTCCCTGAGACCATCTTCACCATCATATGCCAGATCATGGTGCCCCTTCTGCTCTCGGGACTGGGCATGATGACTGCTGGCCTGGTGATGAACACCATCCAAGTGCGTACTGGGCCTCTTGTGGGGCAGTGTGGGGCCTGGGATTGGGGGGCCAGGGTTCCCAGGAGTGGGGCTGCAACCCTGAACTAGGCCTCAAGGCCTGATAGTATGGCGTTAGATAGTAGGGACCTCAGTGTCTGAGATTTACAGAAGCTTCTGATGACCCTCTCTGAAGGTCAGCATGCATGAGCCATGTAAGCCATAGGAGCTCAAACCATTTTCTTTCCAGGGAATGCAGACTCACTGGCAGGGCCTGAGAGATTCAAGTCCTGGCTGTGCTGTTTGCTTATATCTGAGGGAACTGATTAGTGTCCCCCTGCCTGAGTTTCCCCATCTGCAGAGGGGGCTAATAAATACACCCACCTTGCAGGATTGTGAAGATGGATGACTGAGTGCACCTTGTATTGTGGCCTGAGGATGATGGCCACTATTCCCTCCTACCCTCAGAATCTTCATGGGGCTCTTCTGTGGAAGGACAAGGGACAGAGGCTGGGCTGGGGTTCCAGGCCAGTAAGGGGCTGTGGTGGTCTCCATTGAGTAGAGGCATTTGTTGGGAGGCCCTTGAGTGATCACACACTGCTGTTTGCTTCTCCCGGTCTATTGATGTTCTTAGGTTGGTTCAGGTAATGCTGTTTGAATCATTGAGGTTTTGTTCTGTGTATTTAAACATTTCTTATGCAGTTAGTGTGTTATTTTAGAAAACTTAAAAAATGTACATAAATAAAGGAGGGTGGGTACCTATAACATTTGTCAATATCATTCTGTGTATCTGTCAAGAACATCTAAACACGTAAATTTGTGGGATCATAGTACATATGTGCTTTTTAATCTGTAAAATTCAATTTTGTTTTTTAACCTATGGGACATCCCAGATAGTATTCCTCCTTCCTCAGTACACACAGCATCTCCTTATTAATGGCCACCCAGCATTATCCTCTGCACCTCTCTCTGAGTTGGAGAGGGGTGATCAACCCCTGATCTGGTCTCTTGGTCTCTGAATGAGGCTCATGATGCCTCCCATGTAGCCTCTGCTTGCACACCTCAGTGGATAGGGCACTCACTAGTCCTGGGACTGGGGTAGCTATTGTATACTGGCCAGCTTAACATTAGAATCTTATGTTCAGCTGGGCTAGCGACCTAAATACCCATCTCTCTTGCCTTTGAGCTTCACTCCTGGAGCTGCTCCAAGAATCTGTCACCCCTGCCCCAGCACCCTCCTGCATATACTGGGAAGAGAGACTCTGCCCTGAGTCTCCTCTTTTTGACCTCCACAGCTGCCTCAGGTAGAGCATAGCTTGGCGCCTCTTCTCCCACTGTGTGTCCCCCAGTTGCTGTAACCTGGGAGGGTGTCTGTCAGTTGAGAGAGCTTGGCAGAATCTGGAAGATATGGTGGGATGTGGGGGAGAGAGGATATGGGTTTGTGCCTGACCATTGGCAGAAGTGGCACAGTAGGCCAGTCCAGGAGGGAGTCTAGCTGGAGGGCAGAACATCTTTCTGGATTGTATGTTAAGGCACCATTTGGGACACCAGCATGAAGAAAAAGGTGTGTCTTGGGGAGGGCAGACTGCATATTCAGTCCTTGAGCCATTCATTTTTAGGAGCCAGCAGCTGGGAGAAAGAAATAGCTCTGACAATCATAGCCTTTTCCTTCTTCTCACTTTGCAGACATGGTTCTATGACTCCCACTTTGCTGTGAGGTTCAAGGGCATTTGAGTTTCCCTGGCTCTTGAGCCTCCACCACCATTTTTCTGTTCACTGCCACTCAGCAATGCAGAAAGCACCCTTCATAACACTACTCCAAAGGGAAGTCCCTCAGCAAGAGATGGGGTCCTGGCTCCTGGCTTCCACTGTACCCAGACCATGCCTGCCCAGAGGAGGCTGCATGCTGGGGCCTGAGGCTTAAGAGTTTATAACAAGTATGACCTCCTGACTTGGCAGGCACACTTCGTGGGCTGTCCCTGGCACAGTCCGGAGACCAAGGGCACTGGTTGGGTTCTGACTTCACCTCCTCTCAATTTGGGGCCAGAGGTCTCTCTCTTTTTGTGGTCTGTATTCAGTCTGTGGTTGGGCCTAGGGACTGAATTGAGGTCCAGTATGTGGACAGAGTATCAGTTTTTTTTTTCCAAAAAACTATTTATACAAGGAAGGTATAAATATTTCTTTCTCATAAAATAAGTATTGGAGGTAAAGTTGAGCCCTCTTTGACCACAGCCCTCACTCTCAGTTTGTTCCTGTATTATGAGGTTGTGCATGTTCTTCCAGACCTTTTGGGGTTTACGTATACATGTGTGTACCTGGAGACAGTAAGAGTGATTTATTTATTTGTTTGTTTGTTTGTTTATTTATTTATTTATAGAGAAGGGGGAAGGGAAGCAGAAAGAGAGGGAATGAAACATCAATGCGTGGTTGCCTCTCACGCCCCACTACTGGGGACCTGGCCCACAACTGAAGCATGTGCCCTGAATGGGAATTGAACTGGTGATGCTTTGGTTCGCAGGCCCACGCTCAATCCACTGAGCTACACCAGCCAGGACAGAGTGTTTTTTTTTTTTAAGAATTTATTTATTTATTTTTAGAGAGTCAGGGAAAGGAGGGAGAGGGAGAGAACCATCAATGTGTGGTTGCCTCTTGCACACCGCCTACTGGGGACCTGGCCCACAACCTAGGCATGTGCCCTGACTGGGAATTGAACCAGCAGTCCTTTGGTTTACAGGCCAGAGCTCAATTCATTGAGCTATACCAGCTGGGGCAAGTAAGAGTGGCTTTTATTGTTAGAGGGTATGTGATCCCTCTTCACTGAATCAGAGACAAATCAGACAGGATCCTTACCTTTGAGCAGATGAGAGCCAAATGCTGTGGAGTAGGATAGATGAAGTCACTCATTCATCTGGTTCCTCCTTTCAGCACATTTTGTTGAATGAACTCTGCTAGCTGCTATTGGGCCCTGAGGGTGCAGTGGTGAGCAAAAGCAGACCAGCACCAGCCTTCATAGTATTTGTAGTCTAATAGGCGAGGCAGATACTCATTAGATCATCCCACAAATAAGTGAGTAAGTGGAGGCAGTGAGCAGACATTTGCCTGTGAAAGAAGAGGGAATAATCCATTCTTCCTAAAGGAGTCAGAGAATCTACAGTTAGAGGAGAGTTGGAGTTGGACCTTGGATAATGTAGCAGTTTCCAGGATGATGTGAGGAATAGTTAACATCCCAGTTGAAGGGATCGGTGTGTGCGTAGATATGGATAGATTAGTGTATGTTTGTGAAGAGTGAGGAACATGAGGAACATGACTACCACTGTCAGGGAGATAGGGCTCTGGGCAGGCAGTGAGGGACAATGTCAGCTCTGCTCAGGAGTTACACACAGGGGTTGTTGATTTTGTTGTCATTCTTTGTTTTAATAATAAATATCATGTATTTGTTTTATTGAATTGTAGCACAGAAGTATAGAATATTGCACAACTCATATATGTACAGTTTGATGGACCATCTCAAGATTAATGCACCTCAGTAACCACTACCTGGGTCAAGAGCATTCTGAGCCCTCCATGCCTGGCCAAACCTAAACCACTCTTCTGACATATAATACTGTGAATTCGTTTTGGCTGTTCTGAAGGCATGATACTACCAGGAACATTTTTGCATATTTTTTTAGAGGGGAGGTAGGCATATGTTTTTAGGGGGTTGGGTGGGCAAAGGATTCTACTGGGTATATGTCCAGGAGTGGAATTGCCAATGAAAGGTTTGAAGGGGCTGAGTGACATGGTCGTATATGTGCAACAGGGTCAGAGATGACCCCCTGGCAGTGGGGTCAGAGATGCCCTGAGGGTATGGTTCTGACCACAGGGCAAAGCTGGGAGGCTGTGGTTGTGATTCACAGCTCTCCAAGTGCAAGAATCATTAATTTTGATTTATTTCAGCTTTGCCAGTGCCCCAGACAGATGTCTTTAAAGTGTTGCTGGGGAAGGTAGTGGCAGAATTTAAGACAATTGTGAAAATTTGGATGCCAGGATGTCAGGGAACATAACAGGTTAATTAAATCCTGGCTGGCAGAGCAAGAAGGATTCTTCGAACTACAGTGCGTGGAGCAGGGCAAAGGAGGCTTGGTGAGGAGGGCCTGTGGGATATCCAGGTTCAGTTAACAGCTGGGTCAGCAGGTGTAACACCCAGAAGGCAGATCTGAGTTGGTCACCGAAAACATTTAGGATCCCTGTAAAGAAGTCTGTAAATGAGACAGCTCCAGCACAAGTTAATTCACTAAATTAATAGTGTCGCCAGTATCCAGAGTCCTACTGTTTTTCCACTTACATTCCCATGTTTGTTGACTTTGTCCCTCATGGTTAAAGGACGCCTCATGTGTCTAGACATGATTTCTCAAATTTCCTTGGCCATGATTGTGTCCCAGCCCACACCCAACTGACTACTTACAAGAAGGATGGGACCCTCACAAAAGGTTAACCTTTCAGCCTTTACCTCTTTCAGGCTGCTTGTTGATGGAGAGTGGGGTGGTTGTGGGAGGTAACTCAAGCCTTGGAAAGGAGAGGATGTGGAAGGAAAGGAGAAATGAAGATGAAACATGAAGGAAAGTTAGGATTACGACAGGAGGTCTGCAACCTCGAGTTTCCAGAACTCTGGGTTTTACTTTTGGCAGAAAGAAGACTTTGAATGGATTGGGGTGCATCCACGGCTGGGAAAGGACTGGTCAGAAGCCATGTGTGCCACAGGGCAGTCAGTGGTGTGGGGGCAGCCTAATCTCCTTGGCCTGGTTCAATCTGTCCTTTGAGAGGGAGTTTCTCAGCTGTGGAATTGGAACCTTGAAAAAGGTTGACCCTGTGTTTTCTTGAGATAGAGTATCAGTTCTGGTTTAATAAGTCCCACAAGGCTATCGTGTAACCTGAGGTCTGGCCAGAGTTGAAAAGCCTGTGCCCATTTAAAATCAAGGATTATTAGACTTTGGTGAAATTTAGAACTTTGTAGTTTTCCTATTTGGGGAAAGAAATAAAATCCTTTAAATTAAATTTTTCAAAATTAAAAGGTCAGGAGGAAGACAAGGAGCCCTCAGTGGAAGCCAAATGGAATGGTTACAGAGGCCGGCATAGCACAGGGGATGTGGAGATCTCAGAGGTGTGCCTGTCTCACAGTGGGAGTCTAGTACATGTTTGGATAGTGGTCATGGGGTAGAAGGCTCCCTAGTACAGAGGGAGCAGCAGAATGGATGTTAGGAGAGCCAGTGGAGTCACCCATTTGGAGGTCACTGCTTCCTTTAGGGCAGGGATATCCAGCCCATAGCCTGCAGGATGGCTATGGATGCAGCCCAGCACAAAATTGTAAATTTACTTAAAATATTATGAGATTTTTTTTTTGTGATTACGTGTCGAAATGTCATGTAAAATAAACGTACGTGCGTACATTCTCGCTATTTGTAGGCATATGTGGCTTCAGTTTTACAGTGATGCGTGGCTCCCAGTGTGTTCTCTTCCAAGTGCAGACAGTAGAATTGACACCATCAGGTGTTACCTGTGCTCGTGGTGATGTTGTGAGGCAGCAATTATCAATAATATTTCCACCTTCCATTGCAACTTTAGGATGTTTAATGTTATTTAGAAGTCAGATAAGCATTCTTATTTGAATATTAAAGGTACTTTCACACCTTGGTGGCGCCTCACACATCACTGGCCATGTTTTACAATTGGCCCTCCGTGTTTCCCTGTAGTGGCAGCCAGAGAGGGCTGTGGAAGGGCCCAAACCTTGCTTCCTATTTCCCTGTCAATTAATTTTTATAATGAAAGTAAATAAAGTCCCTTATCTATTACTATTATTATATTTTATTGATTATACTACTACAGTTGTCCCATTTTTTTCTCACCTCTATCCCCCTCCACCCTGCGCCACCCTTCTTCCAGCATTCCTCCCACCTTTACTTCATGTCCATGGGTCATGCATATAAGTTCTTTGGCTTCTCCATTTCCTGTACTATTCTTAACCTCCCCCTGTCTATTTTGTACCTACCATTTATACTACTTATTCCCTATACCTTTTCCCCCATTCTCCCCCTTCTCCCTCCCTCTGATAACCCTCCATATGATCTCCATTTCTCTGATTCTTTTCCTGTTTCAGTTGTTTGCTTATTTTTCTTTTGTTGTTTTTCTTTTTTTAGGTTCATTTGTTGATAGTTGTGAGTTTGTTGCCATTTTACTGTTCATAATTTTGATCTTCCTTTTCTTAGATCAGTCCCTTTAACATTTCATATAATAATGGCTTGATGATGATGAACTCCTTTAACTTGACCTTATCTGGGAAGCACTTTATCTTCCCTTCCATTCTAAATGATAGCTTTGCTGGATAGAGTGATCTTGGATGTAGGCCCTTGCCTTTCATGACTTTGACTGCTTCTTTCCAGCCCCTTCTTGCCTGCAAGGTTTCTTTTGAGAAATCAGCTGATCGTCTTATGGGAACTCCTTTGTAGGTGGAACTCCTTTGTAGGTAACTCTCTCCTTTTCTCTTGCTGCATTTAAGATTCTCTCCTTATATTTAATCTTGGATAATGTAATTATGATGTGCTTTGGTGTGTTCCTAGGTCCAACTTCTTTGGGACTCTGAGCTTCCTGGACTTGCATGACTATTTCCTTCACCAGATTGGGGCAGTTTTTCTTCATTATTTTGTCAAATAAGTTTTCAATTTCTTTCTCTTCCTCTTCTCTTTCTGGCACCCTTTTAATTTGGATATTGGAATGTTTAAAGTTGTCCCAGAGCTTCCTAAGCCTCTCATTTTTTTTTTTTTTTTTGAATTCTTGTTTCTGCATCATTTTCTGGATGAATGTTTATTTCTTCCTTTTGTTGTAAATTGTTGATTTGAGTCCCAGTTTCTTTCCCTTCACTGTTGGTTCCTAGTATATTTTGCTTTATTTTACTTTGTATATATAGCCTTCACTTCTTCCTGTATTTTGCAACTGTATTCAGTCATTTCTGTGAGCATCCTGATTACCAGTGTTTTGAACTCTGCATCTGATAGGTTGACTATTTCCTCATTGCTTAGTTCTTTTTCCAGAGTTTTGATTTGTTCTTTCATTTGGTCTGTATTTCTTACCTTTTATGTTGTAAGCTGTGGAGACTTAGGTATTTGCCAGGGTGGGGCCACCCACTTTGCTGCCTTGTGACACCGTATGTGAGGGAGGGGTCAGAGAGGGAACAATGCTGTTTGCTTGACTCTCACCCCACTTGCAGGAAACTGGCAGTTTCTCCTGCTGCCACAATTCCCACAGATTTTTACAGCCTTTATTTTTCCCATGCTGGAACCCTGGGTTATGCAGTCTGTCTTGCTCCCCAGCAAGACTGTCTGTCTTGTTCCTCCCCGTTTATCCTCTCGCAAATGGGGGAAGGCCTGGTTCACCAGCTGCTACTTTGCCACGTGTCCTCTGCGAGCTGGCTTCCTGCCTTCAGCCCTTCCTACCAGTCTGGATGAATGTTTCTTTAACTCCTTGGTTGTAGGACTTCAATACAGTTTGATTTTCTGGCAGTTCTGATATTTTTTTTATTTTAAATTGGTTGTTATCCTTTTGTTTACATGAGGAAGTGAAGTGTTTCTACCTACACCTCAATCTTGGCCGGAAGCTATTTTTATTTTTTAATCCCAGCCTGACTTCTACAATGTCTCAAAAGAAAAAAGAACCCCCCAAAAGAAAAATTATGGATGAAGGAATATTGTTCAGTGAAAAATGGACGGGTGACTACTTTTTAATTGAGGTGCTCTGCTTAATTTGTAGGGAATTTATGTACATTTTCAAGACTATAATTTGAAAGGCATTATATGCAAAAACATGCTACCAAATTCAATGTGTATGAAGGATTGTGTCCTAAGGACAAAATAGTGGAACTGAAAAAAAGTTTTTGTCTTCTCAACAAAAAGTTTTTCAGAAAGTTACTACTTGGGCAGGTTCCATTGTAAATGCTAGTTATATTTAATAGCAAAAAAATCAAAATCATTTCCTGATGGTGAGTTTATTAAGCAATGTATAGAAAGCATGGCAGATATAATTTGCCCTGAAAAACAGGGAGAATATTTCTAAAATCAGTTTGTCTCAACAGATTATAGCCAGGCAAATTGATGATGTTGGAAAAATATTAAAAGAAGTTTGGAGAGTAAAGCTACTAATTTTAAATTTTGTGCTTTGATGATAGATGATAGCACTGATGCTACAGATACGGCTCAACTTGCCATTTTTATTCAAGGTATTGATGAATGTAATGTCACTGAAGAAATAGCTTCTTTAGTACCATTAAAAGATATAACTAAATCAAGAGTTTTATATGAAGCAGTAAAAAATATGTTAAAATGATTTTCTTTGTCTGTTAACATATCTGGTATAGTTACGGGTGGTACCTGGTGATGGTAAGTAAAAGAAAGGGACTTGTAAAATAATAGAAGATGATGCAATTGCCACCCAAACAAAACTCATGTTTGATGAAATATCATTGCATAGTACATCAAGAAAACTTATGTACAAAAGCTTTAAAAATGGAGAATGGCATGGAAATCATCATCAAGACTGAATTTCATAAGAGCCAGGGATCGAATCATCCCCAATTCCAGGAATTCCTTAAAGGTATTGACACTGCCTATGATTACATCATTTACTTTTCCAAAGTAAGATGGCTAAGTCAAGGCCAAATGTTGAAAAGAGTTTATGATTTGTGACATGTTATCAAGTTGTTTATAGTATCAAAACACAAATTTGTGCCAGAACTTGACAACGAAAACTGGCTTCCAGATTTAGCATTTTTAGTGGATTTAACCACTCATCTAAATGAGTTAAACATGCATCTTCAAGATGAAAACCACATTATCAATACCATGTTTCAAAACATAACAACATTCCAAATGAAACTGAAATTATGGCAAGCTCAAATGAAGGCAAACAAAATTGGCCAAACACCGTCCTGTAACAGTGAAAAATATGCAGCCTTGCTTTTTGATTTGATGCAAAAATTTGAAAACATTTCAAAATTTCTGGGAAAATAATCAGTATTTTGCTATATTTGTGTCTTGATTTTCAGCTGACATAAATATGTTACCTGCCAATTTTCAAATGGAATGAAATGCATAGAGCTGCAATCTAACATTCACCTTAAAGAAAAATGTGATCATGTCTCCTTACTGGACTTTTATAGGTCCTGTCTTCCCAGAGACAAATGTCCCTTGCTTAACAATCATACCTTATTCATGCCATTGCTATCTGGCAGCACCTACATTTGAGAGCAACTATTTTCAAGTATGAAGTGCATAGGTAAAATTAGAACTGAAATGTCTGATGAGTACCTTGAGAACTCCCTGATAATTATAACTACTTCTGTCAAACCAGATATTAATGCACCAGTTTCTCAAATAGAGTGTCAAACATCCCACAAGTTTTATGTTGCCCTTTTACTTTTATAATAAAAACATTTAAGAAATCAATTGATGCTTTATTACTTAGATGTGTACATTTTCTATATTAATGATCACAAACTTGGGACCTGCTTGATGATTTTAAGATTATCAAAACGGCCACTGCGTAATTGGGGTATTGCTGCAGGGTAGTGTGGTAGTCAGAGGCTTGCACAGCATTTAATCATGATAGGTGACAACAAGAACTCCTTCAAAATTTGGTGATGCTGAGGAAGAGAGGGAGAAGGCTTCTGTGGCAGGGAAGGCTGAGAGAGCTGGGGTTTGTTTTTACTTTTGGTTTGGTGGGTACTTGATTTGCATGTAGGCAGGGAAAGAGAGAGCACACAGGAGGGTGCCAGTTTGCAGAGGCAGTAGGAGGGTGTTTAGGGTGGCAGCAGAGAGGGCCTTTGTCCATGAATTGGTGGGAGATCACACTGTACTGGGTAGAGTGTAATAGCTGATTGGACAGCTGCCCAGCTGCATTGGGGCCAGATGCTTCCCAAAGATTGGGACTGTGATCATGGTGCACCTCCTTGCCTAGTGACACAGCTTTCTTCTGAACTTTTAGGAGAGGGTAGACTCGTAAATCCATCAGAGCAGGTAAGGATTCTGAATTTCTGGTTTGCAGATAAGTAAAGGGAGTAATCAAGGAGTGAAGATCATAAACAATGGGTCTTAAAAGGGCCTGGGTCAGTCCCTTCACCCCCAGCCCTGGTGAAATGTTTTGTTGCGCTGCTTTACTGATGATGACTCTCCAGGGCCCAGAGGTGAGTGGATCCTTCACACCTTCACACAGCTCTTGTCTTAGGGGATCCCAGGCCTTCTGTCTCCTCATTGACAAAGTTGGTTTTTTTCAGGTCTAGAATTCTAAAACCAGGAGGACCTTCCAGTATAGGGGCCACAGATACCTGTAGGGGCCAGGGAGCTCCAGTAAGTCAGTAGGATCATTACAGATTGATTGGGGGATAATCTAGTTTTATGTGAAACGGGTTGGAGTAGTTTTCACTTCACAAAAAGTTTTTTTCTCTTCTAGTTTTTTTGAAACCTGCATCCCTTTCATTCCTTTTATTTTTAATTTTTATTTCTTTATGTTTGATGGAGACCTGTGTAGAGACACATTCTATCTGCTTTGGCAAATGCAGAGCCCCCTGCATGATGCCCCAGGGTAACTTGCACCCAGCCTTGGTGCCTGAGAGCAGCAGTGCAGGCCTGGGGCCACCTGGAGGCTCTGTCCCTGATAAAGCAGTGCCACTCTTCAGCCCCTGCTGTCTCAGTTCATGTGAATTTCCCAACTTTGAAAATTGGTGACTCATTCCTATTTCTACAAACACATTGGCACTCCTGACAAAGCATGTCCACAGGCTAGACCGAGCCTATTCCCCAATTTTCCCAGGTGCTGAGGACCAGAGAAAGGGGCTCTTTTTGAGGCCACTACAGCTGTTCACTGAATAATAGTATTAAGAAAATTTCACGGCTTCATCATTATTTTTATTTAGTTTAAAGTCATTAAAGAAACTAGTTAGTCTTATTCGTTTATTTTACAGGGAGTAAGAAGTAACTTATGGAAAGCTTCTCTCAACAAATGTCCAAGATATGCCAATATGTGTGTGTGGATTGAGCTTCTTATTCTGTCCCCACCAGCACTGGCCGGCATTTGTGGAGATTAAAGACCTGTTGACATTGGTGCCACCCTTAGTGGGCCTGAAGGGGAACCTGGAGATGACACTGGCGTCACGACTCTCCACAGCTGTAAGTGGGCATCTGGACATCGGGGCTACCTTCCCCTGGGGAGGGAAATGTTTGCACCACCAGGTCTTCCTGAAGTATCTTGTAGGTGGGTGGGTTGGACTCTAAAAAGACAAGTGTTGAGTTTTGTTCTGTCACGATGCCTGTCATCTTGGTTTTCCATAGCTAAGTCGGACTGCTTGTCTGCCCGGGCTCAGCCCCTATGTGCCCTGAGTTTCTCCTTTAACCCATGTCAGGTAGGGCTCTGTACCCCTGTGCCCACTTTATGTGCTGCCATTGCTCAGCCACCTGGACCTTGAGCCCAGCTCCACACATTCACACTGAAGCCTTAACGAACACTACAGGCTTGATGGAGGATTTCATAGAGGAGACAGAGTATTAAATGGTGTTAATGACCTCTGTGAGGGGTTTTGTTCTCCAGAAGGGTTCCTTGAATGTCTCCCGACCAGAGGTATTTTCCTGTGGACTCTCTAACTAGAAGGTTACTAACTTTGCCCCTCTTCTCTCTCCCAACTCTTCCGGGAATTGAAATTGTTTTTCTCTCTCTGATGCCCATCTGATATCCAGTATTTAAAAAAGGCCTGTGGCAACAGGAATTGTGGTGTGTTCAAGAAACTGCGAGAAGAGCCACAGATGTAGCTGGAGTGCCGAGGGTGAGGGAAGGGGGCTGCCTGGAACAGGAAGCTGGAGACATAGATGAGGGGTTGGCTGAACAACAGCCCCAAAAATGTCCATGTCCTAATCACTGGGATCTGTGAATATTACCTTATATGGAGAAGGTTTTTGCAGATGTGATTAAGTTAAGGACCTTGACATAGGAGAGCATCCTGGATTATAAGAGTCCTTATAAAGGGGAGGCAGAGGGAAGTTTTAGAAGAGAAGAACTGAGAGAAGCAGAGTCTCAGAGAGAAGGTCCTCTGCCACTTTGAAGGTGGAGAAAGAACCACAAGCCAAAAAATGTAGCTCTGTGTACTGGCAAAAGAACAGACTCTCCCCTAAAGCATCTGGAGGGAGCAAGGCTCTACTGACACTTTGATTTTAGCCCCATAAATTCAGTCCCTAGCCACCAGAATTGTAAGAGAATAAATTGCTGTTGTTTTGTGCAATAATTTATTACAATAACAGGGAACCTGGCACATGGGACCAGATCATGTAGAGCCCTGTAGGACATCAAGAAGTTTTAAGCAGCAGGTAACATGAAGCAGGCACACACAAATACACATTTACACACAAAAACATTCATACTCATGTATGCCTGTGTACATTGGCAAGCCTGGTTATATTGATCAGTGTCTGGGAGGGAAAAAAATGTTGATTGTTACCTCTGCCATGCTGGCTTTTCAGGTGTTAGGTTTTTATTTCATAATGCTTGACTGCATTTCTCTGCAATGATCATATCTTAGTGCTGTAATTCTTTTAAAATATGTAAAACATGGAGGAAAAATAGAATGAATTCATATAATTTATTACAGTGATCTGTCCAAGGAGAACAGTCCCTGTATCATCACAGTAGAATATTAAAGGCATTCAACATCCATTCTTAATTTTTTAAATCATTACATTAAGGTATAAATTAATAAAAACCCACAGATTTAAAATTTTTTTCATGATCCTCACCTGAGGATATGTTTTTTTAATTAATTTGAGAGAGAGAGAGAGAAAACATTGATGTGGGTGAGAAACATTGATCTGTTGCCTCTTGTATGCTCTCTGATCTCAGGTCAAACCCACAACCTTTTGGTGTATCGGACTGTGCTTCAACCAACTGAACTACTGGGCCCAGGCAAAACTCACAGACTTTACATGTGCACGTGAGTGACTTTTGACAATAAATTAAATAAACACATACATACATACCCATGTACTACTAGCCCAACTGAGATATAAAACATTCCCCTCTCCATACAAGGCTCTCTCATTTTGCTTTACAGTCAGTCCAGTCTCTCCCAGCACTTTGCCCTGGCAGCCTCTGGTCCAGTTCCAATCTCTGTAGATTATGACTTCCTTCACACCCATTCATAATTTTTTTTAAAAAAATAGACTCTTAGTGCAACTTTCAACAGAAGAATGTTTTGCTAATATTGTTCTGGATGTTTCAGCTAATGTACTAAGCCACAGAAAGCAAATGAGAGCCTTAAATATTGGAGAGCAGGAGAAAAACTTGTTATTGATATGCTTGTATTCTTGGAAAATTCTAAGCAAATTAACTAGAAAGCCATTAAAGATAATAAGCTCAGTAAAATAACCTGGTTTTAAAATATTTGGATGAAATTTGAAATATACATTAACATATATATGTATCTATGTAGTTTTATAGCCACCAAAAATAATTACAAAATGCCATTGGAAAAGAGCTATCTTTCAAACTATTAACTGATTTTAAAGCATCTTCAGCATGAAGCCTCAACAGAAAGGTACAGGACTTGTGGAAATAAAATTCTAAAACGGGAAATACAAATTTGGACATACAAATATGAAGTTTCTGACTGGGTAAAGTCAGTGTTGTAAGTTACCAGTTCTCCTTGTTTTACTTTGTAAAGTGTATACAATTATTATCAGCATGCTAAAGAGGGTTTAGGGAAGTTTATATGGAGGAATGAGTGAGAGTACCCAAGAAAATAGTGGTAGGAAAAAGAAGAAAGAATACTAATGGTAAAATTTGATTTCCAGATTTTAAAATTTAATTTAAAGTTATAATAATTAAAATATTTTGCAACCAGTCTCAATTGATATTATCATAGAACAAAACAGAGCCTCTAGAAATAAGCTCGGATATATAAAGTGAAGCATGTTACCAGGAAAGCACACCAGTATTTTTAAAATCTGCTGATAAGAAATGCTTTTTAAGTATCAGAACAAATGCAAAATCCAGAAAGGAAAGATGATGGTCTGTCTCATTTCAGTTGGAAGTCATGTAATAATTTTAGTTTCCTAGGTCTGCCCGTAACAAAGTTCTGCAAACTGAGTGGCTTAAACAACAGAAATGTATTGTCTCAAAGTTCTAAAGGTTGTAAGTTGGAGATCAAGATGTTGGCAGGGTTGGTTTCTTCTGAGGCTGGAAGTGAAAATGTTCTATGCCTCTCTCCTAGTCTCTAGTTAGTTTTCTGGCAGTCCTTGGTGTTCCTTGGCTTGGAGACATTACCCTTATCTCTGTCTTTATTTTCACTTGGTTTTCTGCTTCTTTCCTGTCTGTTTCCAAATTTCTTCCCTTGAGGACAGCAGTCATACTGGATTAGGTGCTCACCCTATTCAACTATGACTACATCTTAACTAATTATACCTGCAGCAATCCTATTGCCAAATAAAATCACATACCAAGGTACAGGGTTAGAACTTCAACTTATTGGTAGGGGGTGGGGGGACACAATTTACCCATTATAATTTCGTTGCATAAATTTTGAAGGGAAATAACCAAAAGGAAAAAAGTATGTATAAAATAACAGTTTGTATCCTCAAGTATCTATATAACTCTTTCATGGTTGTGGCTGTCTTTTAGATAACAGTGATTCTTAGTTGGTTAAGCATTGTTGTATTTTAGATTTCCTTTTACTCTCTGTATTTGTGAATGCTGCCACCTTTAGAGCAGGCTACCCCTGTGGTTTGGGGTGAGAGTCAGAATGCATTGCCTGGAGATGTGCACCAGGAACTGGTGTTACGGATCTAAGGGCTCTGTATTCCTCTAATCGCCATTCTAGGCACTGCTCTGCATTTTTTTTTTTTTTTTTTTTTTACCCCAGTGCATACACACTCTTGCTGCTTATGCTTGGACCCAGTTGGCCAGGTGTCCCACTGTTGGCACAAACCAGGTAGGTAAGGGAAGAGGCCAGCCCTCCTTAAAGCTCCTGCTTTGCTTTCTGAACTAAATACTCTTGCAATTGTCCTAGTCACCCTTCTGCTCCCATCGTCCCCAGGGCCACCTCTACTTTGTGCATTAGACCTTTTAGGTTATGGGTTCTTCTGTTAACCGAACTCTCATCTGCCTTCAAGTGATCAGAGATTCCTCTTAATCTGTGTTATACTATAGATAACTACTCTTGTTTTCTAGAACTCTTTAAAAAAACAAAAACAGAAACCCTTGTCTCCTCAATGCTAGAATGAATCCTGTGATACTGTACTGGAGACAGAGATACCAGTATGAACTCATGTTTATTTTAATATGTATTCAGATAGATATAAAAATAAATATGGATGTTTATGCATACATACATGGGTCAGTGTACATATATACATTTCCTAGCTCCATCCACTAAGAAGACCTAGAAGCATTACTAGCCCAGTAGCACCTAGCATACCTGGTGCCCAGACCTTGTTTTCCGATACCATGCTGCAATAAAAGGAACCAGCATCCTTGAGAAAAAGGCTGGGGCAGAGAAAATACGAGATGAATCTGGAATATCTGATAGTGCCAGGAAGTAAGACAATGCTAAAATGAAGGAGAGACATGTCAGAAAGAAGTAGGAACCAAACTGAAAGAGCTCACATTGCCCATAGCTAGAACAATTTTAGCAACAAAATAAATAGTACTGTCTTATGACCTCAAGAATAAAATAACTATCCATGAGCCCATATATATCATATAAATAAATAAGTCAATAAATGGGGGAGAAAGTACAGCTCTATCTTAGAGAAAAATTTAAATTAATAAACGTGGAAAGAAAGGCAGAAATGTAAAATCACCATTAGAATACCACAGTGATTTATTGTTGCAGCAAAATCTGCTGATGAAGTAGTAGGTAGCACTTTTAGGGGAAATAGGATCTTTGCATAGCCTCTAAATGTCTCCCAAATATTTGTGAATTGCTGTGGTAGTTTTAGCACATTTCCTCAAATCTTGAAATGCAATCCTCTAGGAGGTAAAGTTCAGTTCCCCTTCCCCTGAGTGTGGACTGGACCTAATGACTCCTAATGAATAGAATATGGGAAGGGAAAAACATTTACAGTGGAGAATCCTGGCAGATATCACCTTCCCCAGTGAACAAGGTTTAACATCACTTGTGATCAACCATGTTGGTGTCATGTACCCCTGGATACCAAAGAGAAGACCATTTCACCTCTGTACTCTTCTCCCTCAGAACCCATAATCTCAGTTTAATCATGAGCAAACACCAGACAACCCCAAATGAAGGACACTCTGCAAAATATTTGACCAGTGTTCTTCAAAGGGGTCAGGATCATGAAACACAACAAAAGGTGAGGAACTTTCACAGATTGGAGGAGAGCAAGAAGACAGTGATAATTAAATTCAGTGGGCTGTCCTGATTTGTTTCCTGAAACAGGAAAAGGACATTAGTGGAAAAACCAGGGAAGTCCAAATACATTATGTTGTTTAGTCAATAGTGTCATACCAATCAATGTTAATGTCTTAGTAGTTAATGATTGTCCCGTTGTTGTGTAAGATGTTAACATCAGGAGAAGCTGGAGGAAAGCTATAGGGGAAACTCTCTGTGTTAACTTTGGAACAAATTAAAAGATTGTCTTTCCCTACTCCATTTTGGGTAAGGAGAATAGCAAAACTTACGTTCGTTCACTCCTCCATCTTAACCCAGTAAATATACATATATTTTGTTATTAGAAATATATATACAAAGCAGTGACAAACGTTTTTTGCTTCTCCTGAAGGTATAACTTACTGGGTAAGTCAGGATCCTGGCAGGAAAGAGGTGGCACACAGATTGGATTTGAAGAGTTTAGTGAGTTCATTCACCGAATTGTAGGCAAGGGAATGGCAAACCAAAAAGGGACAGTAAAACACCCCAGGACTGGCAACAATAGAAAGTAATCACTCAAGGCCTAAAGGGGCAGGAGGTGGGTTTTTTTTCCCAGAACTGGGGATACCTGAGCCTGTAGCTGTAGGAGAAGGCCATCTGGCTGGAGCTGCAGGTCTGGGTGAGGGACCACAGCCACTGGCCAGTGAGAAGGATGGAGAGATACACACACGCCCAGCCTCACTCTTCTGGCCCTCCCGTATCTTTCCGTGGCTCCCCATTGACTGGAACCAAGCAGAAATAATATCACAAGGGAGCTTATACATGTAGCCATACAGGTCAGTCTTCCAGGCACAACCCAGAACCAGAGAGGTGCCTGGAGAATATCCATCACACCATGGTCTGAAAAAGCAGACTGTTTGATGCAGACAGTAAGGAAAAATTTAGAAAATCTAGAACTGAGAAAGGATTCCATAGGATTTCTTATAGAAACCTATACTTAGGAGATAAAGAGATTTAAAATGTGTAAGTATATGTAATCACATACACATTTAGGAAGGGCTTTCTCTAACCTCTTCTGTTGACATGGACGTGGACTGATGTCTGTAAAGGATGCTCCAACTTCCCACAGAATTTCTCTTTGCAGTCTTAGCAAAAAGCCCCCGAGCCTGTGCTTACTTAGACTGGTACTGTTCCTCAGGCTCTTACCCTAATATCTCTAGGACCACCACTTAGGGTTAAGAAATGTCTCTCTATCTTGCCTCCTGAAGACTCCTACCCATGGTTTATCCTGATGGCCTTGTGGGCTTGCTGTAACCTCACCATCCTGTTTTGCTCCCTCCCCTCCTTTGCCACTCCGTTAGTCCCCCACTGTCCTAGAAAGTGGGCCTTCTAAAGGTCTTCAACTCCACACCAAATTCCACCACCATCCTGGATGATTTCAGCATTCACATGTGTAATTCATTCAAAACCCAAGCCTCCCAATTTTTGGACAGCTTTAGCTCCATTGACCTTCACTTGTATTCCATACAGCTGCTCATTCCCATTCCCTGGCCGAGAAATGCATCTAGATGCTCCAAAATCCTAGTTCCTTAATATGCTACCTCTTCCCACAGCTTCTTTCCCTCTGGCGCTCTTCTTCCTTCTTCTCTATGAGATCTCCAAGCTTCCTCAACCTTCTACTCCCTGTTCTGTAATATACCTCTGGACACCAGCAGGTATCTTCACACAGAAAAACGGCTGTTGCATGGGTCATACAGGTTATAGATTTGTATATTTTAACCATTTTATAGAGATGGAAATAAAATATCTTGAGAAAGGAATACTTTTCAGATTCATACTCAGGGGTTATAGGCCAGCAGCAAGCCCTTCATCTGATAAGAGCATCACCGGCCTTGGAATTGGTTGATTGATAGGAAACACTGAGCCCCAGGAATGCATAGTGCAGACATGGAGCAGAGAGGAGGGATGAACCTGTTGATCTTGTGTTTTCGGCGCATTGTGGAGTCTGCAGCTATGTTCTGCTCTATTTTGTGTCCTTGTTCCTACTAGGATCCTTGAAATGGATATTAGTCTGTCTGTGGGAAGAGGTGACTCAGGCTCCAAGATACATGCCAGACATCTGTTATACTGAAGACAAAAAGTGCCTCTGTCTTGTTTGTACAAAGAAATGTAATTATATTTTTTTCAGCAGTGTTTAGGAACTTAATTAACTCAGTACAAAGGAACTAGGAAAATAGATTTGCTTTTATACTTTTTCTTATCTACATATTGAATTTTGCTGGCAATGCTATGATATTTGGAGCTGACTACCATTTCTAAAGGAGAAAATTGTATTTCTGATCCTGGTTTTTTTAATCCTAAGAGAAGAGAGACTAAAATGCATTTCTGAAACAGGATCATTTGCAGAGATAAAGTTGGGGTGGTTGGTTGTCCTTTGAAATGTGACTCACTGGAGCAGAAAGAAGGGACCTGCAGGTGTTTGGGAGAACGTGGCCAAAGATCTGGCTGAGGGCACAGGCCAGGTTCACAGAGACGTCCCTCCCTTTCAGTCTGGGTGAACTTGGCAGTAAGGTGGCCCTGAAATTGTGGGTGACATGCTTGTGTGCATGTATATATGTGTGTGCATTTGCACACTTGGGAATGGGAGTCATGGCTCATGGCACCATCTGATTCTTAAAGATGTTTTTACCTCTCCACTCCTGAGTCATTCTTTGGAAAGCTGATCAGAATAATTTGTTTTGACTACAGTGAAATGGTATTTGCTGATTACTCTTCTGATGGACTGCCTTTTCCAGGAAGGAATGACCTAGTTTTGGACCTACGCATACTTACCTTTCACCCCTTTCTTTCCATGCTAGGCCAACACTGGGCAAATTGATGATCCCCAGGAGCAATACAGAGTCATCAGCAGTAACCTCGCCCTCATTCAGGTGACTTTTCCCTTTGTCTGATTGATGGATGCCTTCCCCGCTTTTGAATCTGCAGCCAGGCCCACTCCAGGTAGGAAGGGTAAGGGCAAAGTGAGCCCTTATCCCTGTGCTCTGGACTGAGTTTTGGGGATGAAAGTCACTCATCCATTCACTCCATGCCCACCAGACCACAGGTAGCTGGAGGCTTCTTGAAAGATTCACCTCTACTTGCTTACTTCTCTTGTAGCCTGGGGTGCTAACTGCCTTCTCTTCCCACTCTACGCAAACTGCTTGCCAGGGTTGCAGCCATTCCCCTGTGATTGCCTTGTGAATGTGATTCTACTTGTTTTTTTCTGGAGCATCTATACATCATTCCTACCTGAAAATTCCTCCCTGGCCCCACTGCTGCCTCTCTACCTATTCCTTCTCAGCCTTTGCAAGACCCTCTCCTTTGTCCCTTATATACTTCCTGCTCTTTCAAATATATACATCCCTCTAGTAGACCCTAGTTGGGTTAAGTGTTCATCCTGTTCATTCAGGAAGCCTGACTCTGAGAGCCTTAGAAGAGATTGGCTTAGGGGCTCAGGCAAAGGCAGAGTTGGATCTAGACAGGAAGTGGCTCCTTCCAGAACCTCCTGGGCTTCTCTGACTGGGGGCAGACTGTACCTACACAAACAACCTGGACTCTGAGATCAGACAGGCCTGGAGTTAAGGCCATTATGTATTAACTGGTGAGTTTCATGGTTGAAAGCTCACTCTGAGTGTCAGCTGGGGACCCTCAGAGTCACTTCCAATTACCTGTAAGGTAGGTTGTTATGAGCTGTGGATTGTGGGAGAGGTATGGTGTCTAGCTTGCACATACTAATCAATCATGCTAGTTATGCCTACTGAATATTCTTACCATTTAATTAGTTGAAAACTGAGTCACCTTCAGCTTCTCTGCCCTTTGTCTTTTCAGCCAGTAAATGAGCATCCTACCTCTGAGCTATGCTTGGAATCCAGCCCTGCCCTCCTTGCCTTAGCCTCTTGGTCCCTTGACTGACTGCAGACCTCTTCACTGCTTTAACTGCTTCAGGCTTCTTGACCTTCAGCTCACCTCTGCATAGCCACCTGAGCAACCTTTTCTAAAATGTAAAGCTGATAAGTCCTCTTCTTCTTTAAGCCCTTTTGTTGGTTTCCCTGTCCAAGTGTGGCCTGGCCCAAAAGGCATTCAAGGTCTGGTCCCACCTTCCCCACCAGCCTCCTGTCTTGCATGTGGTTATCTGTCCTTGGAGCATCCTTTTCTTCTTTTGCTCACCTGGCATGGAAGCCCTTTAAAGACCCCAGGCAGGTCTCAGTTCCAACCTGACACCAGGTACAGCTCCTTGGTACCTTGCATGTGTTGCTGGGTCTGCCTTTGTTGTGATTCTGTGTTTAGATGTCTGCCTTCTCCATTTCAGGTGATTTGCGTGGGCCTGGACCACTAGTAATATACTATAGGGTATATGGGTAATTTACAGCCAAATTCAGCCTGCAGCTGAAGAGTTTGGGAAATTAAATGAGATACGCATGGCATTTCTAACAGTGGGTCTGAGCACAGGCAGATAATAAATACCTCAGCTACAATTCACTGGTTTTACTTTTCTATTTTACACCAAATCCTTGTTTGTATATATGTACATTTCCACATGATTGATTCTTAACAAACATTTATTAAGTCCTGCTGTGGGCCAGGCAGCAGCTTTGCACATGGTCCTAATTTTAATGTAGGTATAATTTTGTCCCCTCTATTTTTAAAAAGCTAAACATCGAAACAAATTGTGTAATAATTTTCACAATCAAACTTTTTAATAACTTCAGCATACTCCATCATGTAAATAGAACCAAGAGTGTTATTTAAAATTGTTAATATCTAGTAGGGCCTGGAAATTTCCCAGTAAGATTGAAGGGCAGTCATCAAGAGCTGGCCTGGCAGTCCAGTGCAAAACTCAGCCCTGTCCCACTTCATTTAACTAGTGGCCTATGGGTGCACCTGCAGTTATTCTGAAGCAGCTACTCGATAAATTATACTGCAACAAAAATATTGTCTTTTGGGACGCATTTCCTAAGAGAACTTTCCACAAGTTCACAAATTATGAACAGTTGAAGGCTCCACGTTTTTCCCAAAAGCATCACAAAATATTTGATTTCTTAGTATTAAATTTAGCACTAGTACTAATATTCAAAGTATTGGTTTCTCTATAACCTCACCAGCACTGAAAGTATTCTTCTAAGCCATAGACAATATATGGTGACTTTCTGTGTTTTTAAAAATAAAAATATTATATATAAAATATTATATATATAATTCTGTAACTTGTACTTTTAGTGATTTCATGAATGCATATCACTTACAAAGGCAAATAGTAAGCACTCGGACAATAGCAACTCTAAATACCATTGTCATTATGTGTCTTTGTTCACATTTGCAGTTGTTTCCCTGTGAAATACTAGATTGTAAGGTGTATGGGTAATTTACAGCTAAATTTTCCTCCAAAATTCCTATACCAATTTTACCATCATCAATGTGTAAGAGATCATTTTTCCATATATTTGTCAATGTGTATTTTGTTATCAACCTTTAAAATTTTAATTTTATCTAATCTGATGGGTAAAAATAGTGTATTCTATCCATTCACAGACTCATTCATTCATTTATTTGGTGAGCACAGTTGAGGGCTAAAATTCAGGTTCTCTGCGCAGAGCTAAGGATCCCAGCAGAAAATAAGACACTGCTTAACTTTCAATAGATGAAAGCTAACAGTGGTTACAAATAAATAAAATGCCTTCAAACTGTGATTTCATTTAAAATTCCCCTGACTACTAGGGAGGCTGACCATCTTTTTGCATGTTTCTTGGCCATTTGTGTTTCCTTTTCTGTGAGTTCCCTGTCCATCTCCCTTGTGCATCTTTCTATCAGGTTATATTGTTGTTGTTGTTTACTTGTAAAATGGACTTAATTATTCTGATACTAATCCTTTATTGTATATGTTGAAAATATTTTCTCCAACTCTATCTCTGTCTTTGCATTTTGTGTAATCTTGTGTTAAGTCATACTTGGACTTCAAGTTTATCTATAGTTTTCTTTATTGATTTTAAATGATGTATCTTTAGTAGTAGTAATTTAAAATCTGAAACATATTACTCTATATCTTCTCCTATTTTACACTTTAGATTTAAAAAAAAAATTTCTTTAATCCTCACCCAAGGATGTATTTATTGATTTCAGAGAGGTAGAGAGACATCGAAGAGAGAGACAAACATCAGTTGGTTGCTTCCTGTTTGTGCACAACTGGGGATTGAACCTTCAACCTTTTGGTGTATTGGGATGAAGCTCCAACCAATTGAGCCACCTGGCCAGGGCACACTTTAGATTTTTATGTTTAGTTGTGCATGTTTGTGAATGGTATAAAACAGGAATTTAAAAAATTTTTTTCCAAACAGATACTCAGTTTCTCTTACTCTATTTATTCACTAGTCATATAGATTTGAAATGCCTTTTATCATATTAAATTTTCATATATTCATGATTCTATTTCTGAACTCCATTCTGTCATATTGAACTATTTTTCTGTCAGTATACCCTGTTTTAATTACTAGCTTTAAAACACATACTGATAATAAATATGCCAAAACTCTCTCTTGATCTTATTTCTCAAAATTGTTTTGGTTATTTTCACACATCTACTTTCTTTGTGAAATTTGAAATGTGTTAAGTTTCATGAAAAAAATTGTTAGAACTTTGATTGGAATTATATATGTGAACTTGGAGGGCACTTTATCTTTAAAGGACTAACTTGCCCTGTCTATATATATGGTAGAACTCTTTGTTTATTCAACCTTCTTTAATAACACAACCTGTTTCCACTGAGATGTTTTGGATACTGAGAGCAGATGCCAATATTAATACTTAGATCTGGGCACCCTTGGTACTGGCCTGAGTAGATTCAGAGATGTGTCCCCACCTGTATGCGTCTCACCTGGATGAGATGGGAACTGCAGCTGGGGACAGGAGAGAATGCAGAGAACAGGGCACCAGCATGCAAGGCAAGTGCCAAGGGAGGAAAGGAAAGGGAGAGATATGGGAAGTGTGCACAAAGGCCTCTGAGCTGTAGCTAAAGACCAGGGAGCATCTCCCCGAGGATAGATCCACAGTTTGTGCTGCTGAAGGTTGACATGGACACCAGCCTACAGTGTCCGCGGCGTTATGGATAAGATGAGACAAATTCACACAGATTACTCAGTCCTGTGGAGAAAAAGGGACGGCACGGCCACTTTCTCAAGGGGAGAATGCCCTGACCCTTGCCTTAACAGGCTTTTATTGGCTTTCTAATAGCATATATCAAAGAAGGATTTGCTTTAGGTAATTACTTTTTACAGACAGCAATGGAAGGGATGTTACTGATTACTTCTTACAGGTTAACAAGGAAAAAATGTTGCAAATGCAAGGAAACATTAAGAGTAATAGGTCTGGTTACTTTAATCCTTGGGAGAATTAGCACAGACTGCAGGAAGTTACATTGGAAATATGCAGTAAGCATTTGTTGCCTTAACTCAGGGCGAGGGAGTTTTAGCAAGAGCAAGTCACAAAGCAGCCTAGGTATGATGCAGGCCTGGTTTCCCACGGGAAAGCCGATCCGTGGGTTTGGCTCCTGTGTGCCACCACGCACTTATGGGCTTTCACATAGGGCTGGGCTACATTTGCCATTGCCAGGCAGATAGGTTCCCTACAGGAGGTTACAACCACTTGCCCAGAGCTGTGGGCCAGAGCCTGGTGGCCTTTGACCAAGGGTTGAGGGCAAGATGAAGAACTAGATTCCGTGATTGAAGATGACATGGAACAGAAGCAGAAGGTAAAGTAGTAGTTTTTAGGGGAATTGGATTGAAGGAAGGTGTTTGTATTTGTTTTCCCCTGATCTCTCAAGGTAAGAGAGGAGGTATGGTGAAGGGCAGGAGGGCAGTGATGGTCAGAGTGACCCTTCCTCATGTTTCTGATTTCTGCCTGACAGGTGCAGGCCACCGTCGTGGGGCTCCTGGCTGCTATGGCTGCCCTTCTGCTGGGAGCTGTGTCTAGGGGGGAATTAGACTTTGCCACGGTCAAATTGCTTTGTGCCAGCAGCGTCAGCACTGCCTTCCTTGCGGCCTTTGTACTTGGTGAGCTGTGCCCCCACCTAGCCCCCTTCCTCCTCCTACCTGGCTGCGTGCTCCACTTCTCAGCTCCACTGTCAGATCTTTGTGCTTTTGATTCTGAAAGATGGAGCACTAATGGTGGAGCCTTGGTGTCCTGCCTGGGAATGAGGATGAGCCTACGAGGTCATGACCCACCTCATGGGCAGGTGAAGAGGACAGTGAGCCCCTGCTTGGGTATGGTGTGTATGCCAAGGGGAACTGCTAACTTCATTTCTCTTCCTTCTGCTTATTTAAAGAACTGGCCTGTGCTCTGTAAACACAGTCATCTATTCACTCATTCATTCATTCATTTATTCATTCATTCAGTCAGTCCTTAACCATTTCTCGAGCATGGCTTACAAATGGGCCAGTGGTGGGCTCTTCAGTCTGCAGTCATTGTGGGGAGCAATGCTTGGTTTTTAGCTTAAATTTCATCTCCTCAGAGAGGTATTTCCTATCTACTATTTCACAAGTACTATTCTCCCCTCTCCCCTTCCCCACTGCCACCAGGCTCTACTGCACCATGCCAGATTCCTTTTAGAACACTAGGGAAACTCTGCAATTATCTTGTTTCTTTGTTCATTTCTGTCTCACCTGCATGCTACAATGTCAGTTCCTCCAAGCTGGAGGCCCCATCTCCTGTTTTCCATACGCTGCTCCTGTTACACTGCCTGCCACACAGGCAGATGCTTCTTATGTGTCTACAGAAAGTGGAAAAACAAAGGCATTGGCAGACATAACCCATCCTCAGAGCTCACATATGTCAGCAGAGAACCAGTTGGCTATGCAGTTATGATAGAATGTCACCCATTCATTATTACTCAGTATTTACTGAGTGTCTGCTGCGGGCCAGGCACTGTTATGGTGTTAGGGATACACTTGTTAGCAAAACGCACAGGGATCCTGTGATGTTTGTATTCTAGTTCAGAGTGAGACATCAGTACAGGAGCATATAGATAATTCCAGTTGAGTGTCAGTTCTTCTTCCTTTCTGAGGCTTCTCTGATTAGCTCTCTGGAGTAGGCCTGTTCACAGTCATGCTTTATTTTTAAGTATCGTATTTATTTACTTTAAATGCTTGTTCACTTCCTTGTATATTGTCTGTTTCTCCATCCAAGAAGCATGTAAGTGTGAGTACAGAGCCCAGTGGTTCCTTAAAACAGGTCCAGGCATATAACCAGCTCTCAAATGTTTGCTGCATGAACGGACTTTATTCTGGTTCTCTTGTGGATTGTATGTCTGTGTATATTGCAATGTGTGCTAGTTCAATAAGGAACAAGTGATAACTTTATGAATTGGATTTGTATTTGCACTTCTGTCCTGCCATCTGACTGCCAGCAAAACACCTTAGAACTCAGCCTTCTATAAGTTAATGCAGCTCTCTATACGTTGATCCAGACAGCTGCTAATTAATGGAATGGCATTCCTGTACCAGGCACATGATCGGGAGGGAGAGGTAAGAGTGCAGAAGCCTAGGAGCAGATTCACAAACTGTGCTTCTGGGCATGATGTTTGCACCTGGTCACATGTCTATGCATGTACATGGGGTGGCACAATTACTCATTCTGGTCAGAGGAAGGACAGGGTGAGTATATCAAACCTTCTGAAGAAATAGAGCCAAGGAGATACTTGGCATGAAGTCTTCTCTGAAAACAACACAATCAAATGATTCAGAAGGCCAGCCCTGTTCCTGTGGGGACTTGTACAAAATGCCATAGCTCCCCAGTTTACAGAAGAGGAAACTGAGGCCCAAAGATGGGGTAAAGCTCAGCTGCATGGACATAATTGGGGTCATCCAAAGATGTGTGGATGGTCAGAAACATGACCACTGTCTCACAGTATGACCATGACATGACTGTGCCATGGAGTCAGGTGGTGGTGGTGGTTTTCAATAAGCACTCTCCAGTGGGTGGTGTCCCTATATATAGTCCCAGTGGGATTGTCATGAGACCACCACCTTAGCCATGCAAATTCAGATTCACTTAGAATTGATATTTCGAAAGAGATTGAAGTAGTTATGACCTGGTTACAGAATAGGGCACTAATTGTGGCTGGTGGTGGCAGTTTTAAATAAAACAACATTAAGGCCATAATTCTAATTATTTTTAGAGTTATAGAACACTGGGTAAAGTGTTAAAACACCAATATCCAAGATACAAAGTGTCTTTAAAAACCCACATGAGATTAAGTCCCAAGCAGCAGATAGGAGCTAGAAGTCCACATTTGACTGTCACCTCAGAACAGAGTCAGAACAGAAAGCAGGACCTGGAGAAGTATCAGCTCCCAAAAGTTACCTCTCAGGCCTCTAGCTGAGGAGCAGATCTTAAGTGCTGCACCCTAAAATCTGTCAGCCCTGCAATCAGAGGCCACATGCTGGCTTCACCCAATGGTGTCCCTGCAGAGCTCCTGAGATGGGCTTTTTCCCTTGAGACATGAACCCACCCACATGCGTTTGGCTTGGGGATCCCCCACAGTCCTGCTGGGCTCCCCAGCACTGCACTGTAGTCTGCATGTGCTCCTCCTCCTTCCTTCCCTCTCTCCTGCCATGGGGGCTGTCCTGCATTGCCACCCCTCCCATCTTCCCTCATAGGCTTTGACCCTAACAAACCCCTCACACAGCTAATTCTACCCTGGCAGGTGCTTCTCCATGGAACCCAATAGACATGGAAGGCCATATTCCGTCCCTGGGGCTCCTACCGCTCATAAGAGTTTCGGAGCATCTTTCCTGAAGTGAGGGGTTATGAACTTCATGTCTGTAGTTCCAAGTGGCTTGGAAGCCAGGAACCACAATGGATTTGAGTGTGTCATCAAAGCTTTCAGGCTGTTTCTTAGCATCATGCCAGAAAGTCACAAAGCAGAGTCCAACACTCTCACAGCGTTTTCAGGTGGTCTGGCTTCAGTCTAGGCTTGTGCTGATAGAGGGAAGTTCCTGAGCAGCGTCCTGACCAGCTTGCCATCCTATGCCACTTTTCAACTGTGTGGCTGATCTTCCTTGGTGTCATTTGATTCCCCAGGCTTTGAGTCTCCTCTCTTTTCTCTCCAGGAGTGCTGATGGTCTGTATAGTGATTGGTGCTCGAAAGCTCGGGGTCAACCCAGACAATATCGCCACACCCATTGCAGCCAGCCTGGGAGACCTTGTCACGTTGTCCATTCTGGCTTTCATTAGCAACTTCTTCTATAAACATAAAGGTAAGGGGGCCCCCAAGGAGGAGGGGCCCATCAGCAAGGCTGAGTGGGAATGTTCGCACCCAGCCTGCACTATTCAAATCAGGCACCACAGGAAGGAACCTATGAGGCCTGTTATGGAGTCAGAGATCCTCCTTTTACAGAATCAAAGCCTAAAGTCATTGAACAAGTCAAGGTATTCTCCAGCAAGTGCCTCAAGCTCTCCCAGTCACATTAGATGGGATGTGCTGCTCACGTCAGCAGATATATAGGTTGTCCATTTCCACCTTAGGACCAGGGTGTGCAAGGAGGCCAGAGATATCCTGAGGCTGGTCTGGTCACTTCAGTGCATTCTTGCAGGTGCTCAGAATTTATTTTGCAAATCAAACATAACTAACCTGCACCTCCTTGTGGAAGGCAGTTCACACTGGACACATGTGAACTGCCCAAGAAGTAGCTCTCAAAGAATGTCTCAGTTGCAGGCAGCAGCAGCAGCATTTGCTCTCCCTGTGGTCATGAGGCAGGGGAAGCCAGGGCTCCTCAGCCACCTGCTTAGCAGCTGAGGGAGCAGTTTACACATCTTGTAGCAACAGGCCCTCACCAGAGGTCTCCCCACGTCTGTCATGGAAACACAGAGTTTGCTCATGCCTGTGGTATTGTGGATAGGCAGCACCACCCTTGCTCAGAAGGTTCTCCCCTTTTGAGATTCAACAGCTGACCACCTTTCTGAGTGTCACATTGTTTACTTTCCACCTGGCATAGTTTCTCCAAGATGACTGTACACAACTGTTTACAAATAGTAAGCATGGATTCTGAGCACAGTCAGGACCCAGATGCTTTGGTGCAGGTAGCATAAATGAATAGAGCGTGTGGTGATGAAGACAGTGGGGAGTGCTGGGGCATGCACTGACAGTTAGTGGGAGGAAATGCTGCTGCAGACAAAGGAGCAGCTGCAGCACAGCTTCAATTAATCATTGCCCTGTGGGAACATGGACCCATGGATTTGAGATATCACCCTGTTTTTACATACTGGCAACTGAAGCAGAGCAACAAAACACTTCTGATTTAGAGTGTTCAGGCACCAGGACCCTTTCTGTCTCAGCTCTGGGACTGGCTTCTTGCCATCCTGGGAATTGCCTACCACCAACAATATTTAATGATTTGGGAGATTCTCAAAGTTTATGTCAGTGACAATGAAGAGTTAATAATAATATTACCTAGTTTTATTTTTAAACCAAACTGAATTTAAAACAAGATTTGTGTATGAGTTGGTCGTGTTTTTTGTGTGTTTTTTTGTTTTTGTTTCTTTTTTAGAAAAAGATCCTCTTCATATATTTTTAAAGATTTTATTTATTTTTAGAGGGAGGGGTAGGGAAGGGGAGAGAGAGAGAAACAAGAGTGTATGGTTGCCTCTTGCATGCCCCCTACTGGGGACCTGGCATGCAAACCAGGTATGAGCCCTGACTGGGAATCGAACCAGTGACCCTTTGGTTCCCAGGCAAGCACTCAATCCACTGAGCCACACCAGCCAGGGCAGGTTAGTCATGTTTGATTTGCAAAATAAATATGAGTCACAGATATCCCCAGGCCCTTTCTCTCTGCTCCTGCTACACCCCTACTGAAATAGTGTATTTTAACATACAACTTATTAGATGTTGGATTATTGTTGGATTGTCCATCTCTCCAATTACACTGTGAATTTATCTTGGGTGCACTGGATGTGTGTGGGAGTCATGGCCTAGCATATTGTCAGATAAATCTTCACTGACAAGGTGTGAGCCATCAACTGTCACATCTGCCACTGTAGTCTGGAATACAAGCCACATGCAGAGCAAGGGAAGTAATTCACCACCAGGCTCGGAGAATATGAGGTGGATCCTCTGCTGAGGCTTCTGGGGAGTTCTAGAAGAATTAGACTAGATGTGAAAATGTCCTGCAAGTTGGCCTTCCTATAGGCTGCTGTCTCTCCCAGAGTGTTTGATACTTGCTTAGAGCTCACTGGGGTGGGAGGAGGCAGAAGAGAGTACTTAGGAAAATAGCAAAACCAGAAGTGAAAGTAAAGGTGGCAGGAATTGAAGACAGAGAGGAGCATTTCCAGTTGCTTGGATGGAGAAAATACTTGGAAGGTATGGTAGGAAAGTTCACCCTAAACTAATGAGGACAGAAGTGTCTCCTCAGACCTCTAGAGCCTTTAGTTCCCAGCCTACAACCCAGGCTTCCCTCTCATCTTTAGTTCCCTCACATCTTTAGCCTTTAGTTCCCTCTCATCTCTACAACCCAGGCTTCAGCCCACAAGGCCATGTTATGTGCTCTGGCCACATGGCTGCATGCATCCCCTTTTTTCTTCTTTTTCTTCCCAGACAATCAGTTTCTGACTCCATTGGTTTGCATTGGCTTCATGGCCCTGACCCCGGTGTGGGTCCTCATTGCAAAGCAGAACCCACCAGTCATGAAGATCCTAAAGTTCGGGTGGTTCCCAATCATCCTAGCAATGCTGATCAGCAGGTGAGCGTGAATTGGGGTCTCTGCCCCTTCTCTGCTTCCCTGTGCCATTCCCTGGCTCTATGTTCAAGAGAGTGGTGTGAGAGCCAAGGAACCCCTGGAGGAAGGTGAGGCTCACTTCCCCATGGCCATGGTTGGAGTGAACTGCAGCTGTGGGCTCCTTCACTAATTCCCAGTGCTGGTTGTCGTACCTCTTTACTCTTCATCTCTGTTTTTCTCACCAAGAACCCTAAACTTGTTTGTTCTGGGAGGCAGTCTTATTTACAGTTGCCAGAGCACCAGAGAGCCAGGAAGAGCTGAACATGGAGACATCAGATAAGTGCACCAGTGCCATGGCTCCTGCTCCATCTTGGTGCTGTGGGATATTGGTCTCCATTTCCCTGCTGCTACAGCTCTCACTGGCCCAGCCTTCTGGTTAGGTTGCAGGGAGTCCCTCACTTGTCCTCAAGACAGTGACTATGTGAACACCATTTCACAGCATGGATGCTGGTGGGACCTAGAGGGGCTGAGGGATTAGTGTCCGTGTAGCCTTGGGCCTTTAGCTGAGCCCAGGTCTTCTACCCTCCAGCCTTGTTCTCTAGGACTCTTCCCACTATCAGACCCTGATGGGGGCTACCCCAGTCCTTTCTGATGTGCTTTTCTAACTTTGACTCTCAGAGAGGAGAGGTGTAGTCTAGGTATTTTTGCATCTAGGTTCCTTACACAAGTTGATTTCACTTCTTTAAGGCTCTATGTGTGGGGCAGCCTCTGCTAAACTACAGGGACTGGTGGGAGTGAGGTCTTGCTGCAGCATCTTCCAAGAACAAGGGCAGGAGATGATACTCATGCAGATGTGTTTTCTGCTAAGGAGCAGCTCAGGTGCCGTTCAGGGGCTCTCACAAGACAGAGCCAGCCAGCTAAGAGGCCTCAGGAAGGAGTTTGTTGCATTTAGTGGACTAATATTATCTGAAGGGCCTTCTAGAACAGGTAAGACTAGACTAGAGATAAAAATGGATGTGTGGGATGCAGAGGACACTGGAGAGACCAGACTGGCTACAACAGGGATTTTGCAGAGGGGTAAGGAAAGTGTTTGCTAAGATGAAAAGACAACCCGATTAGGCAGTTTATTTAGAGAATATTTGCAAGGCCACTTACAAGTCTAAACGCTAATCATTTGACTGCCATTTGCTCTCTCCCCAGTTTCGGAGGGCTCATCTTGAACAAAACCATTTCTAAAGAGCAGTACAAAGGAATGGCCATATTTACTCCTATCATATGTGGTAGGTATTGGCAGTCCCCATCACCTCGGGTCCTTGTGCTGGGTTGGCTCCCTGGGCCCTGGTGGTGGGACCTGAGCGGCAGTGATGTCAGAGATCTGGTCCCAGGCTCTCAGAGGCAGAGTTAGGAAACTGGGGGCTCAGAGATTGCTGAAGCTGATTTTCCTCAGATAGAAAGAGACCCCATGGGAGAAGCCATGCCCGTTGCTCCATCAGATCACACGCTGCTCCTCATAGGTGCCACTGAGACCTGAGCTTTCCCACAGAGCTTGAATGAATGCACACAGAATTTAACCCAGGATTCTCTGGCACCAGCAGGATGAATGTGACCTTCAGAACTAGAGTGTTGACTTCTCATGTTCTCTTATTTTTAATTTAGGTTCATTAGTGACATTTAAAACTCAGATATTTACACAAAAATATGTATTTCTGTCTTCTTGAAAAGCAAGTCTGTAACAATACTGGGTTTACACTGGGGGTAGGGCAGGAATCAGCGGCCACTGAGACAGGACTTATGCTGTCCAATCTGCCTCAGTTCCCTCCATTCCCTGTTGTATTCCACCTAACTCTTCACTGATTCATTTTCTAGACTTAGACCCTGTGAGCATTTGTGTGAGAATCCCCCTTTTAACCAAAGCTTGGTATGAGTCTGGTTTCTGGAAAGGCTCTGTAAATGGGACCAGTGGCCAGGGGAGGAACAAAACATGGTAACTGATTGCACAGTTTGCTTGGTGCCCAGGCTCTGGCTTTCTGGGTCTTCAGAAACAGGCTTCAGAGGTTTTTGGGCCAGCCACCCTCCCTCCACTTCAATGGGAACTTAGGCCTGTGTTCCTTGCATGTCAGTAGGCCACCCAATAGGCCTGTACCTTGACAGAGTCCCATAGGGCCCATTTCCAGCACAAGGGCTGGCCACTGTGAGTGAGGACAGCAATGGCTAAGTCAGATACAGATGGCCACAAGCTTGGAAAGATATCCTTGGATGGCACCCACTCAAATACCTATAGGGGTCAAGCAAGCAATTTGAACGAGTTAAGCAGTTAAGACAAGAGCTAGGCATAAGGAGTGATGGGGAACAGGGCATGTGTTTCTAGGGTGAAGGAAGTAGTGCTTGTTTATCTCTCGCCCCTTGTTGCCTGGTAGACACTAAGGTCCAGAGTTGTTTGAGCTGACTTTTTAGGAGAAGCTGGGAATCTGTATTAAAGATCTATTTTGTAAATGCTACTAATTAATTTGAGTTATTTTTTTAGTCATTTGTGGGCAAGGCAAAATAGATTTGTAGCCATCCTCTGCCCACGGACCTTTTTTGCATCTTCTGGAAGCCCAAGGCAGTTGGCCTTTGCCCCTGGAGATCACTGTGCTACATCTGGCCCAGTGAGAGATTGTTCTCCATGGAGCTGAGGAAATAGAAGGGGGGCAATCCAACTCAATCTCAAAAGGAGATGGTCGCTATCAGTGGTCCCTGTTCTCTGCCAGCCCCAAAGTCTGCCCCTGCGTGGAGCTCAGCATGGCACTGGATACACCATCAGCTCCCTGTGGAAGCCAGGAGCCTCAGCAATAAGCCTCAACTCTGTCACCATATGATCACCTCTCCTCCCTTGCTCATTTTGCCCACTGTTCCCTTTCCTTCCTACCTTGAGGTGAAAATCATTTTTTTTTTTTTTTCTCAGATATTCCAGTCTGTAGTCTGGTTCCTGTCACTTCCTCCAACTTTGAGTACCTTGTCAAGATTCTGTCATAGACCAAGTCATCTGCTCTCCTCCCTCTCTCACCCTCCCTTGTTTTCTGAATTCCCTTCCTTCCTGCCATTCATTCTCCCTCTACCCAACAAATGTGTACTGCGAATCTACTTTGCCACACTTTCTTTACCTGAAGAGCTGCCAAGGTGATGCGTTTGTTACCTGATACCAAACAAGATCTGTGGTCAAGTGAGAGGGAATGTAAGGAGATCAAGTGCTGAATCAGTCAAGGAAGAATTCCTGGAGAAAGTAAACTTAAAATAAGGGATAGAACTCAGAGACTGGCATAAAGGAGGGGAAACAAGTTTCTTTTTCTCCTCACAGGTGTTGGTGGCAATCTGGTGGCCATTCAGACCAGCCGGATCTCCACCTTTCTGCACATGTGGAGCACGCCTGGAGTCCTACCCCTCTGGATGAAAAAAATCTGGCCTAACCCATGTTCCACTTTCTGTACTTCAGGTGAGTCTGATATCCTTCAGAAGCCATTTGCCCATTACTTTGAACAAGTAAGAATCAAGGTCATTGAAATCTGGTGTTTAAAACAATGATGTCTAAGACCATTGCTGACCTCAACACAGATCATCTTCAAAGACACAGCCCATTTTCCCAGATACCTGACTCCCCACCTCTGCCTTTAATTGATTGATTCATTCAGTCAAATATTTATCAAATGTCTACTGGGTACTAGGTGTCAGGTTACAATGGTGACAGAGAAAGTTGTTTCTTGCCATCCATATATATATATATATATATATATATATATATATATATATATATATATGATCTAGAAGAATAGGTGAACACACCAAAAAATTAATACATAATTACAAATTGTGATATGTTCTAAAAGTAAAAAAGTATAGGGTACAATGAAAAATAATGATAGGAAATACATTTGGGGTTAAAAAGTTCCTCTGTGAGGATGAGCGTGGGTTGGTTTGGGAGGAGGCATGCTGAAACAAGAGGAGTATTTGAGGCTGAGGGGACAGCCTGAGCAAAGGCCCAGAGGCAGGATGGAGCTTATTAGCAAGTTTGAAGAACTCAAAGGCCAGTGATACCTGAGCATAATGAGCAAGGGAGAGGATGAAGGAAACTGAGGCCAGAGAGATAGAGGGGAGTTAATCACCTCGGCCTTGTAGCTTGAGAAAGGAGACTGGATTTTATTCTGAGAACCATTGGAAATCACTGGAGGTGTTTTATCTTTTTCTTGCTTTAAAAAAATGGATCTTTCTCCAATTACATTTTCTTTTACTATTTCCTTTCTGTTTCAAGAACTGCCTTTAGCTATTCTTTTGGGGTAGGTCTGCTGGTGCATTCCTGAAGGATACTTTCACTGGATGTAACTTTGGGGGTTAATAGTTTAACACTTGAAAAATGTGCCACCCTTCTGACCTCGTTTTCTGATGAGAAATTGCCATCATTTGGATTGTTTGTTGTATACATGAGGTATCATTTATTTCTCTGTTGCTTATTTTCTTTTTAGTCTTAGTATTAAGATGTGCATTAGTCTGGATTTCTCTGGGGTTACCCTGCTTGGTACCTGGATACATAGTATATTTTGCCAAATTTGGGAAATTTTAAGCCATTATTTCTTTAAATACTTTTTCAATCCCACTCTTTCTTGTTTCCTTCTGGTGTTCTGATGAGGGGAATGTTTTATCTTTTGTGATAGTCCCACAAGTCTCTGAGGTCCTCTTCAATTTTTTCCCAGTACATATAACTCTGTTATTTAGATTGGCTAATTTCTATAGTTTTTTTATCATCACATTTATTCATTCTTTCCTCTGTCCTCTCCATTCTGCTATTGATGCTCTATTGAGTTGTTTGGATTTTTTGGCTATTATATTTTTTTCAGTTCTCAAATTGTCATATGGTTCTTCTTTATCTTTTCTGAGATTTTTCTATTTTTATCAGGTGTTTCATGTGTGTTTGTAATTGCTATCACCCTGATAAACCTAGTAACATTTGTCACCATACTAGTTATTACAATATTAAAATTACATTTTAAAAATGGATTCATTAAAATTGCTTTCACGAAAGTCTGACATTTGCGTCATCTTAGTGTCTGTTAGTTGTCTTTTCTCATTTACCTGAGATTTTTCTTGCTGTAATGAGTGATTTTAGATTGAATCACAGACATTTGGAGTATTATGTTATAAGACTCTGGATCTTTTGTGACACTTGGGGAAAAGGAAGGAATTGCTTTTCCTTTCTGCCAGGCAGGAGTGAAAGTCCAGATTCTCTGGCCTTCTCCAGTGATGTCCTAGGGGAAAAGGAGCACCTCCTTACCCTAGCAGGGAAAGAGTCCATGTTCCCTGACACCACTTTTGCTGGGAGGTAGAGGGATGCCTTATTATTGCCCCCACATGGCCTTTACTGATATGGAGAATGTGTGTGAGGGGCGGGTCTTCATTACCACCAGGCAGAGTAACACTTATTTTCTGTTACTCTACCTTCTCTTGTATGACTTCATCCAAAAGGTGTGAATACTAACATTCCATCTGGATCAGGGCAGAGAGAAATTCAGGCTACTCACTTGGCCTTTGCTGATAGAGGTGGGGCTGCTGTGGTGTTTGGCTAGAATAAAGTGGTTATTGTCTAAGAGTTTTCTGTTTTGCTAGGCTGCCCCTTTTCTGGACCTTGAGCTAGAGAAAGCAAACTTCTGTTGAGTCTTTTTGGTCAGTGCCCATTGGTAACTGAATTCTCCAGCATCCAGTCTGGGGTATGTGAAGCCAAAAAAAAAATTGGGGGAACAACACCATGTTGTTCCCTGGACCCTGAGGTCCCTAGGCAGCTTGCCTTTTTCCTCCACCTTTCGGAATCTTCTTATGTTTGTTTTTATATAATATCCAGGAAAAGAATAGGAATAAGTGTGTCTGTTTCATCTTGTCTAGAAGGGGAAGTCACTATTACAATTTGACTTTCATTTGTATATAGAAAAAGTATGTACTTTCTTTTTTTGGGTGGGGAGGAAACAATTTTTAATGTTTTTTTTTTCTTTACAAATACACTAGAGAATCATCCAGTGCTGCCAGCATTGTATGTAATCCTGGGCCACAAATCTGCATATTCCTTTGTAACTTGTCCTGTGATGGCAGAACCTTTCATTTCACTTTTATTGTTTATTATGACCCCTGCATTATTTTCAAAGTAAAGAAACACACACTATTTTCTCCAGTATAACTTTTGTTTGTTGAATTACTCCTGCTGGATGTACCTTCTTTCTAAGCTCTGGTTTGCCTTTTTTTTTTTTTTTTTTTAAATATATTTTATTGATTATGCTATTACAGTTTTCCCATTTCTCCCCCATCATTCCCCCTACCCTGCACACCCTCTCCCACCCACATTCACCCCTTTAGTTCATGTCCTTGTGTCATAAGTTCTTTAGCTTCTACATTTCCCATACTATTCTTGCCCTCCCCCTGTCTATTTTCTACCCACTATCTATGCTACTCATTCTCTGTACCTTGCCCCCCACTCCTCCTCCCACGCCCCTGTTGCTAACCCTCCATATGATCTCCATTTCTGTGGTTCTGATCCTGTTCTAGCTGTTTGCTTAGTTTGCTTTTGTTTTAGGTGTGGTTCTTAATAGCTGTGAGTTTGCTGTCTTTTCACTGTCCTATTTTTGATCTTCTTTTTCTTAGATAAGTCCCTTTAACATTTCATATAATAAGGGCTTGGTGATGATGAACTCCTTGAACTTGACCTTATCTGAGAAGCGCTTTATCTGTCCTTCCATTCTAAATGACAGCTTTGCGGGATACAGCAATTTTGGGTGTAGGTCCCTGCTTTTCAAGATTTCAAATATTTCTTTCCAGCCCCTTCTTGCCTGCAAGGTCTCTTTGGAGAAATCAGCTGACAGTCTGATGGGAACTCCTTTGTAGGTGACTGTCCCCTTATCCCTTGCTGCTTCTAGAATTCTCTGCTTCATTTTAATCTTGGCTAATGTAATTACGATGTGCCTTGATGTGTTCCTCCTTGGGTCCAACTTCTTTGGGACTCTCTGAGCTTCCTGGACGTCCTGGTAGTCTATTTCCTTTGCCAGATTGGGGAAGTTCTCCTTTATTATTTGTTCAAATAAGTTTTCTACTTGTTGCTCTTCTTCCCCTTCTGGGACCCCTATAATTGGGATGTTGGGACGTTTAACGATGTCCTGGAGGTTCCTAAGCCTCTCCTCATTTTTTTGAATTCTTGTTTCTTCCTCGTTTTCTGTTTGGTTGTTAATTTCTTCCTTCTGGTCCACTCCATTGATTTGAGTCCCAGTTTTCCTTCCATCTCTATCGGTTCCCCATGCGTCTTCCTTCATTTCACGTATTGTAGCCTGCATTTTTTCATCTAATTTGTGAGCAAAATCAACCAATTCTGTGAGCATTTTGATGACCAGTGCTTTGAACTGTGCATCTGATAGGTTGGCTATCTCTTCACTGCTTAGAGGAATTGACTCCGGCGTTTTCATTTTTTCTCCGGTTTGAGCCATTTTTGGTGGGGTTTTTTGTTTTGTTTTGTTTTGGTTTTAGTCTGGTCGCAGCTATTACGTATGAGGGGTGGAGCCTTAGCAGCCCAGTCGCTGGGTTGTGACGCTGTATGTGGGGGCGGGGTCTGAGAGGGAACAATGGCGCCTGCTCCGCTCTCTCCTGGATTCAGTCCCTTCCGCCACTTCCCCTCTGCCTGGACTGTGTGCGTGCGCGAATGTGGGACCCCCTGGTCAGCCAGCTGCCTTGTGCGTCCTCACTGGATCTGCACAGTTGCCCCCCTGTGCCCGGGGTCCGCCAGCTGCCACCTGTGTGCCCCAGGACCGCCAGCCACCGCCTGTGCACCTGGGAACTGCGAGCCACTGCTACTTGCGTTCCTGGGTCCGCACCTCCACTTTTTCCTACTGCGACTCCGCCCCTCTTACCAGTCTGGATGAATGGTTGTTGGACTTCCGTACAGTTCAATTTTCTATAAGTTCTGGTTGTTTTCTTGTTTCTAAATATTTGTTGTCCTTAATTTTGGTTGTGAGAGGAGGCACAGTATGTCCGCCTACGCCTCCATCTTGGCCGGAAGTCGTTTGCCTTTTTTGACGGTGGCCATCACCATGTCACCCACACCAGCAGCAGGAAGTCTGTTTAATCTTGATCACCTTCACAGAGATGATGTACAGATATTTGGCTCCTGGGTTATCAGCACAGTTGATCACTGTTCCTACAGGAAGACCAAGGAAAATCCAGAATTTTGCAACAGAGGACCCACCACATCCTTGCTTTGATATCTTGACTGCCGGAAAGAGAGAGAAAACTACTTTCTATATTATTTAGGTACTTGTCTCAGTTCAGGCTGCTATAACAGAAACATAAAACAATAAACAGAAATTTATTTTTTAATAGTTCTGGTGGCTGAAAGTCCAAGCTCAAGGCACTAGCAGACCTATGTCTATTGAGGGTCTGCTTCCTGGTTTATAGACAGCTGTCATCTCACTGTGTCCTTATGTGGTTGAAAGGGTGAGGGAGCTTTCTGGGGTCTCTCTTATAAGGGCATGAATCCTGTTCATGAGGATTCCACCATCAGGACCTAATTAATTTACAAATATCCAAATATCATCACATTGTGGGTAAGGTTACAACATGGATTTTGGGTGGAAACTGTCTCTAGAATCACCTAAATACTTGCTAAATTCTTTATGTGGCTTCGTATAAATTTTCTTGAGTTTTTATGTCAGCTGGTAATAATAGTTATTTTGCTTACTCTTTAAGTTTTTTACAACTTGTCTGATTTTTCTACACCTTGTCTAATCTGTCATCATAAATAGATTTTGGTGCTCTTGTGTGTTTCCATTCTTTATATATTATTTTATAGTAGACTTTTCAGCTTCTAAGCTACATATAATTTTTTTCCTTCTCCTTATTAAGTTGATAAAATACATTATATTAACTCATAAGCAAATGGAGACTTACTTTTCATTGAAACTCTTTGTGTTTGAAAAACCCATCATATTCATATGTTATAGTTTTAAAGAGATGGGCAGGGTAAATCACATTTTTTTCAGAGTCTCAAACTCATAGAGTGCTAGATCCTGAAGAGAGTGGTGATCAGTCCCACCTACCAATGTGCTGAAGGCCCCAAGAGTAGTGCATCACCCTCCCCGATCACTTAACTCCGTATGTTGAGCTTTTGTTTTTCAACACTCTCAGGGTCTTTCCACCTTAAGCCCCGTGCACATTCTCTTTCTTCTGACCAGAATCTTTCCCCCACAGAGTCAGAATTCAGCTTAAATGTCATCTCCTTGAGAGAGCATCTCCTTGAGAGAGCTATCTCTAGTCACTCATTCCCACTAATAGACACTTTATTTTCTATCACATTACCCCGGCTTATTTTCTTCCTAGTACTTGTCTCAATTTGAAATGACCTTTCTTCTTTGTTTCTGCTGCTCAATTCCAGTTTTTATCTCTTCTCTTTAAAGTGTCAGCTCCATTAGGGAAGGGACGGGACCATATTCCCATCTGCAGAAACATGCCTGCAACATAGTCTACTAGGGCTGTGGGAACTACCCTTTGGCACATTCAGTAAATAGCAGAATGAATGTGGATGCCTTACTAAACTGTCACATTCCTGAGTGGCCTCTGCTGCCAGATAAGTCACGCAACCTCCTTGGTTCTGTTTATTCCAGAAATCAATTCCATGTCAGCTCGAGTTCTGATCTTTCTGGTGATTCCGGGCCATCTTATTTTCTTCTATGTTATATACCTGGTGGAAGGCCATTCGGTCCCAAACAGCAAGATCTTTGTGGCATTCTATCTGCTAGCAGGCCTGATCCAGGTAAGAACAGCTGTTGCAGCAGCAGAGCAGCATTCAGTAGTTGCCTGTCCTGGGAGAGATGCTAAGGAGGTGGAGTTGGGTGTTCTTGGACATGCAAGGCACAGTCCCTATCAAGTTAACTTGTTCAAGGCCAAGGGCATGATCCAGACCCAGAGGCCACTTCACACTCCATACTAGATACTCCATACTGCACATGCCACATAGCATACTCCATGTTACACACTGCATAGGCCACCATCCACACAGTACACTCATTATTCCACCCTTCACAAGGCACAGTTCTTATTGCATACAGCTCACTCCTCACCAGAGGATCAGAGGAGTCATCCTGAAAATGCAGAATGTTACATGAAGCAAGCTGACTATCAGATCTTGCTGATGCACTGGCCCATGCGCATCACTCAGCACAGACAGGAGGTGGGCAGGGACCAGATCCCTGCTGGGGTGTTTCTAAAAGGCATGTGTGGACTTTAGTCAGTGCGGAATGGTGATAAGGACATGAAAGATTAAGCTGGCGCCTACTAGTACCTGCCTCAAAGACAGGTAGACAGCAGACTCTGCCAAGCTGGTCGATTTCCCGGTAGGCCTGGGGCCTCTGCAGGGATTACTGTTGGCACTGTGTGGGCAATTCTAAGGGACATTTTCAAATCCTTGAGTTGCAGCATTTGTAGTCACAGCATGCCTCTGACCCTGAAGAATAGGCTGGGGCAGTCTGAGAAACTGTCCTGAAGCCCTGAGACCTGACCAGGGCTGTGTGAACTACCCCATAGCACCTTCAGGAAAGGCTAGCCATCCAAACTACCCATGAGTGGGTCTCCAGAAAACCCAAGTTCAAGTCTCAGCAATTTTTGTGTCTAAGGTTCAGGGGATGTTGAATGGAGCTGGTGCATCAGAAAAGATGAAGGCTAATGAGTAGCAGCAGGTCTGTCTGGCTCTTCACCATGCCAGGAGCAGGGCCCAACCACAGGGAGGAAGGCTAGGCAAGTGTGGAAGAGGGTGGACTTCTTTGGCCCCTGCGTGAGCTCACAGCTGGGTGTCAGACCCCAAGAGAAGCTCAGGGAAGGGGAACTACCTGGGGTTGATGCGTCCACCTCAGTGTCTACCCTTGAAATCTGCTAGTGTTTCTTAATGACACTTGACTTTCTGACTTGATCTTTGCCTTTTGTGTCTGCCTGCTCTTACGACAGGTGACAATCCTACTGTACCTGGCAGAAGTGATGGCTCGACTGATGTGGCACCAGGCCCTGGATCCTGACAACCACTGTATCCCCTACCTCACAGGGTTAGGGGACCTCCTAGGGACTGGCCTCCTAGCACTCTGCTTTCTTATCAGCTGGTTATTGCAGAGTGAGGCAGAACTGGATAGAATTTCAGGATCAGCATCTGGACCTTCCTAATGAGACCATGCAGTTCCAGTTAGTCAATAAAAGTTTTCCTCACACCAGTGGGGTACAGAATGCAGTTCCTCCTTAGCTGGGTCCTTAGGTCTCGCTGCTTCTAAAGTGGCCCTATGTCAGTCAGCTAAGGAGACTCTGACCCATACACGTTGACCCTGGCATTGGAAACTGAGTCCATGATGGAGCCTAAAATTAGAAACACTTGTTGTTTGTGACTGTGACTGCATGTATCTGTGTGCTGGACAAGCCTGTGGATGAGTGAGTATATATGTGGAGAGCAGGATACTGAGGCCTAAAGATCATGAAGCAAGAGGCATGTCCAGTGCACTTTGGGGGATGTGTGGCCCTGTTTCATATAATGCAGCCCACTGGGAAGAGCAGGAAGAAGGTTCAGGAATCCCTGAATCTTGGCTTAACTGCTGTCTTCACCAGGTCCAGCTCCATGGGCCATTTTTGGTGTGCTCTGCAAATGTGTCCAGCCATTCCTGGAATGGGGCCTTGCACATCCCTTCATCTGCTCGCAGCTGTTACTCTTGTCACTGCTTTTATTTTTTAACCTCTTTCTCTTTATTTTTTTCTCTAAGAAAAAACCTCTGTTTAGATTTTAATGATCAGAAAAGTATAAAATAAAGTATAGAATATATTACATTTTGCATTGTGTATTTGTAAAAATATTAATGTAGCTATGAGACTTGGATCTATGTGTAATAGAAACCTCTGGCATTTCTCTAGTGCATTGTTTGTCATAACTGTTGTCTCCAAGCCTAGAAGAAATCAGCATTGCCAGAAAAGTTGTTAGTAATGCAGATTACAAATCTTCCCTTTCCTCAGGCCCAGCAATGTTTAACCAGCCCTCCAGGTGGTTCTGATACACTCTATTATTTGAGAACCACTGCTCCAGAACTCTGTCTAAAAATATATAGATGCATGCCCTGGACGGTGTAGCTCAGTGGATAGAGCACTGGCCTGCCAACCCAAGGGTCACTGCTTTGATTCCTAGTCAGGGCACATGCTTGGGTTTCGGGCCAGGTCCCCAGTAGGGGGCATGCCAGAGGCAACCACACATTGATGTTTCTCTCCCTTACTTTCTTTCTCCTTCCCTTCCGCTCCCTCTAAAAACAAATAAAATCTTTAAAAAAAAATTTTATACACATATACACACACACGTGCATACATACACACTAATTGTTTTTTATTAGCTCATTGTAACAACTTTAGCCATGATTTAACTGAAATTATTATCTTTTTTCAATTTATTTTATTTTATTTTTTAATACATTTATTGATTATGCTATTACAGCTGTCCCATTTTCCCCCCTTCACTCCCCTCCACCCTGCACACCCTCTCCCACCCACAATCCCTCCCCTTTAGTTCACGCCAATGTGTCATACTTATAAGTTCTTTAGCTTCTACATTTCCCATACTATTCTTGCCCTCCCCGTCTATTTTCTACCCACCATCTCTGCTACTTACTCTCTGTACCTTTTCCCCCTCTCTACTCCTCCCACTCCCCTGTGGCTAACCCTCCATGGGATCTCCATTTCTGTGGTTCTGTTCCTGTTCTAGCTGTTTGCTTAGTTTGTTTTTGTTTTTGTTTTTGTTTTTGTTTTAGGTGTGGTTGTTAATAGCTGTGAGTTTGCTGTCATTTACTATACATGTTTTTTATCTTCTTTTTCTGAGATAGGCCCCTTTAACATTTCATATAATAAGGGCTTGGTGATGATGAACTCCTTTAACTTGACCTTATCTCTGAGGCACTTTATCTGCCTTTCCATTCTAATTGGAAGCTTTGCTGGATAGAGCAATCTCAGATGTAGGTCCTTGCCTTTCATGGCTTGGAATACTTATTTCCAGCCCCTTCTTGCCTGGAAGGTCTCTTTTGAGAAATCAGCTGACAGTCTGATGGGAACTCCTTTGTAGGTGACTGTCCCCTTATCCCTTGCTGCTTCTAGAATTCTCTCCTTCATTTTAATCTTGGCTAATGTAATTTTGATGTGCCTTGGTGTGTTCCTCCTTGGGTCCAACTTCTTTGGGACTCTGGGCCTCCTGGACTTCCTGGAAGTCTATTTCCTTAGCCAGATTGGGGCAGTTCCCCTTTATTGTTTGTTCAAATAACTTTTCCACTTGTTGCTCTTGCTCTTCCCCTTCTGGTACCCCTATAATTCAGATGTTGGAACATTTAGAGGTGTCCTGGAGGTTCCTAAGCCTCTCCTCATTTTTTGAATTCTTGTCTCTTCATTCTGATTGAATGTTTCTTTCTTCCTTCTGGTCCACTCCATTGATTTGAGTCCCAGTTTCCTGCCCATCACTATTGGCTCCCTGTGCATTTGCCTTTATTTCACTTAGCATAGCCTTCATTTTTTCATCTAATTTGAGACCAAATTCAACCAATTCTGTGAGCATCGTGATTACCAGTGCTTTGAACAGTGCATCTGATAGGTTGGCAATCTCTCATCACTTAGTTGTATTTGTTCTAGAGCTTTAATCTGTTCTTTTGTTTGGGCCTTTTTTTTTTTTTTTTTTGTCTTGACGCACCTGTTCCATAGTGAGGGGCGGACGGAGCCTTAGGTGTTCACCAGGGAGGGGCAACCCATGCCGCTGGGTCGTGATGCTGTATGTGGGGGAGGGGTCCAAGAGGGAACAATGGCGTTTGCTCTGCTTTCTGTCGGATTTCAGTCCCCTCTGCTGCTTCCCCCCCAAGCAAACTGGGCCCTTCTGGTGCTGATTCCCGGGTGGGTGGGTTTGTGTACGTTCTAGGACCCTGTGCGTCTCTCCAGTGAACTCTCCTGTGAGGCTGGGAGTCTCTCCCGGCACCTCAACCCCCACAGGTGTTTTCAATCGGTGTTTTGAGGCTTTATTTCCCTGTGCTGGAGCCCTGGGTTGTGCGATCTGTCTCGCTTCCCAGTTTTGCCTGGTTTATCTGCACGTGAACTTGGGACTGCCTGGTCTGCCTGGCGCCTTGCGCGCTGTGCCCCTCCACAATCCGCTGCCTGGCTGCGTCCGCCAGCCACCGCTTTTTGCTGCGACCCCTTGTCTGCCCGGCCGCCCAGCCGCCCGATCCCCCCTCTACCGGTCTGGATGAATGTGTCTACTTCAATTCTTTGGTTGTTGGACTTCCATACAGTTCAGTTTTCTGTCAGTATTGGTTATTCTTTGCTTTTGAATTGTCGTTGTCCTCATTTTGGTTGTGCGAGGAGGCACAGTGTTTCTACCTATGCCTCCATCTTCCAAGCACCAACTCTTAACCAGTCTCCAGTTCAAGTAAATGTGTGGTGTTAGCAGGTTCCCACTGTGTGCAGGCCCAGGGTGCTTCACCACTCATTGTTCCCAAGGATCTGTTGAATGTCTCTTCCTTAAACCCTGCCCAATTACTAAGCTACCATCTCTTTCCTTCTGGGACACTTGACTGATACAACAGGTTCTTGAACAATATTTGTTGAATGCTTTTTTACTATATGAAGTATGAAAATTAATAAACAGAAACTGCATTTAAAATGGAATTTGGAGGGTAGAAAAGAGAACTCTAATGCAAGTCACTCAACACACACTACTGACCCCACAAGAAAGAGATGCATCTTCCAACTCCAAAAGGAAGTGAACAGAAGAAAGATTCCTCCTTGGCTACCACTTTACTACCTGAACAGAAGAAAGATTCCTCCTTGGCAAGTAACAGCTCAGTCCATGAGAAACTGCTGTAAGTCAGCCAACAAAAGATCACTGTACTCTAAATAAACTTTCAGATTTTTTCCAATAGACTCTTCACTTACAATAGCACCCCCACACCTATAAAACTGTTCATCTCCTTTACTTGTACATGGTCACCATTAGACTGTATGTCTCAAATTGCAATTCTTTGTTGTCCCCAATAAACCCATGTTGCTGGGAAAATACCTGGCTGTTTCTTTGTTTAAGGTCAACAAAAGATAAATTTCAGACTTCCGGCCAAGATGGAGGCGTAGGTAGACACACTGTGCCTCCTCGCACAACCAAAATGAGGACAACGACAATTCAAAAGCAAAGAATAACCAATACTGACAGAAAACTGAACTGTATGGAAGTCCAACAACCAAAGAATTGAAGTAGACACATTCATCCAGACCGGTAGAGGGGGGATCGGGCGGCTGGGCGGCCGGGCAGACAAGGGGTCGCAGCAAAAAGCGGTGGCTGGCGGACGCAGCCAGGCAGCGGATTGTGGAGGGGCACAGCGCGCAAGGCGCCAGGCAGACCAGGCAGTCCCAAGTTCACGTGCAGATAAACCAGGCAAAACTGGGGAGCGAGACAGATCGCACAACCCAGGGCTCCAGCACAGGGAAATAAAGCCTCAAAACACCGATTGAAAACACCTGTGGGGGTTGAGGTGCCGGGAGAGACTCCCAGCCTCACAGGAGAGTTCACTGGAGAGACGCACAGGGTCCTAGAACGTACACAAACCCACCCACCCGGGAATCAGCACCAGAAGGGCCCAGTTTGCTTGGGGGGGAAGCAGCAGAGGGGACTGAAATCCGACAGAAAGCAGAGCAAACGCCATTGTTCCCTCTTGGACCCCTCCCCCACATACAGCATCACGACCCAGCGGCATGGGTTGCCCCTCCCTGGTGAACACCTAAGGCTCCGTCCGCCCCTCACTATGGAACAGGTGCGTCAAGACAAAAAAAAAAAAAAAAAAGGCCCAAACAAAAGAACAGATTAAAGCTCTAGAACAAATACAACTAAGTGATGAGAGATTGCCAACCTATCAGATGCACTGTTCAAAGCACTGGTAATCACGATGCTCACAGAATTGGTTGAATTTGGTCTCAAATTAGATGAAAAAATGAAGGCTATGCTAAGTGAAATAAAGGCAAATGCACAGGGAGCCAATAGTGATGGGCAGGAAACTGGGACTCAAATCAATGGAGTGGACCAGAAGGAAGAAAGAAACATTCAATCAGAATGAAGAGACAAGAATTCAAAAAATGAGGAGAGGCTTAGGAACCTCCAGGACACCTCTAAATGTTCCAACATCTGAATTATAGGGGTACCAGAAGGGGAAGAGCAAGAGCAACAAGTGGAAAAGTTATTTGAACAAACAATAAAGGGGAACTGCCCCAATCTGGCTAAGGAAATAGACTTCCAGGAAGTCCAGGAGGCCCAGAGTCCCAAAGAAGTTGGACCCAAGGAGGAACACACCAAGGCACATCAAAATTACATTAGCCAAGATTAAAATGAAGGAGAGAATTCTAGAAGCAGCAAGGGATAAGGGGACAGTCACCTACAAAGGAGTTCCCATCAGACTGTCAGCTGATTTCTCAAAAGAGACCTTCCAGGCAAGAAGGGGCTGGAAATAAGTATTCCAAGCCATGAAAGGCAAGGACCTACATCTGAGATTGCTCTATCCAGCAAAGCTTCCAATTAGAATGGAAAGGCAGATAAAGTGCCTCAGAGATAAGGTCAAGTTAAAGGAGTTCATCATCACCAAGCCCTTATTATATGAAATGTTAAAGGGGCCTATCTCAGAAAAAGAAGATAAAAAACATGTATAGTAAATGACAGCAAACTCACAGCTATTAACAACCACACCTAAAACAAAAACAAAAACAAAAACAAAAACAAAAACAAACTAAGCAAACAGCTAGAACAGGAACAGAACCACAGAAATGGAGATCCCATGGAGGGTTAGCCACAGGGGAGTGGGAGGAGTAGAGAGGGGGAAAAGGTACAGAGAGTAAGTAGCAGAGATGGTGGGTAGAAAATAGACGGGGAGGGCAAGAATAGTATGGGAAATGTAGAAGCTAAAGAACTTATAAGTATGACACATTGGCGTGAACTAAAGGGGAGGGATTGTGGGTGGGAGAGGGTGTGCAGGGTGGAGGGGAGTGAAGGGGGGAAAATGGGACAGCTGTAATAGCATAGTCAATAAAATGTATTTAAATAAAAAAGAGTTGGTGCCTCAGAGGAGATGTCTAATCAAGGAATAGAACTACTACCAGCTTGCGGCCTGGCTTGTGGCCATTGGAATGAACACCCTCACCTTTTCTATGCATACCTTTTTACCTCCTTCCAACAGCCAAACCCCACCAAAAGTCAGATGATTACATGTGTCATTTATGGATGGTCCATAGATGTCTCAGCCTCTTGTGACATGTAATCAGGTGAGGGTACAGAACGGATCTGGAGGGACAAATGGAGAATATCCAGCACACCCATGATGATAAGCCCCAACCTAGGTACATTGGATGCGCTTGTGGGCTAGGGATTTATCTTTGCTGTCTCAAGGGTTAACTGGGGAGAGAGTTAATCAACATCACGACAATAAGTAGCAACGATCTAGCCCCAATAAGTTCTATAAAAGAAGCACATGGTGCTGTAAAAGCATATAATAATGAGACATAATATCAACTAAGCACTCACTATGCCATTTTCTGAACACTTTACAAGTTTAAACTCTTTAATAACCATGCAGCAATTTGATACAATAGATACTATTATCCTGTTTTTAAATTAGGAAACTCGAGCATTATTGTAACAGTGAAATCCTGAGCCTCTCTGACTCCATCTTGTTTAAGCTTGTTTTATTCCCATAGCCTTACATACTAATCACAAGAAGGAATTCTGCTTACATCTTGAGTTTTACAAAAACAGCTTCTTGCCAAAACTGCCTCTCCTGAGGAGATAAAGGAAGTATATACAAAAATAATGATTGTTCATCAAAGATTGGCAGGAATCTCATGACTGGACTCACAGCAACTAGTGACAACAGACTAAAAATAAATAAGTTTCATAATCTTCCTCAGACCCCTGCTGGCACTCAGATGTCTTAGGTCATCAATCAATCTCAACACCACCACCCCTGCCATTTCCCCATTTCCATGATATAAAAGAAGGCTGAATTCTGTACTTTATTTTTTAAGTATATAGATATTTTTATTGATTATGCTATTAAAATTGTCCCAATTTTATTTCTTCCCTTTATTTGCTTCTTCCCTGCACTGCCCTCCTCACCCTCCAGCATTCCCCCTGCCACAGTTCATGTCCATGGGTTGTATATATAAGTTCTTTGGCTTCCCTCTTAACCTCCCGAGTCTATTTTGTGCCTACCTATTATGCTTCTTATTCCTGTATCTTTTTCCCCATTCTCCCCCCTCCCTCTACCTGCTGATAAATAACGCTCTGTGTGATGTCTATTTCTGTGATTCTGTTCCTGTTCTAGTTGTTCTCTTACTTTTATTTTTTCTCCTTTTCATATTATGTTTCTTTTAAATACATATTTTATTGATTATGCTATTACAGTTGTCCCATTTCTCCCCCATTATTCTCCTCCCCCCTGCACACCCTCTCCCACCCACATTCCCCCCGTTTAGTTCATGTCCATGTGTCATAAGTTCTTTAGCTTCTACATTTCCCACACTATTCTTGCCCTCCCCCTGTCTATTTTCTACCTACCATCTATGCTACTTATTCTCTGTACCTTTACCCCTCTCCTCCTCCCACTCCCCTGTTGCTAACCCTCCATGTGACCTCCATTCTGTGGTTCTGTTTTTGTTCTAGTTGTTTGCTTTTGTTTTAGCTGTGGTTGTTAATAGCTGTGAGTTTGCTGTCTTTTTACTTTGATATTTTTTATATTCTTTTACTTAGATAAGTCCTTTTAACATTTCATATAATAAGGGCTTGGTGATGATGAACTCCTTGAACTTGACCTTATCTGAGAAGCACTTTATCTTCCCTTCCATTCTAAATGGCAGCTTTGCTGGATAGAACAATCTTGGATGTAGGTCCTTGACTTTCATGACTTGGAATACTTCTTTCCAGCCCCTTCTTGCCTGTAAGGTCTCTTTTGAGAAATCAGCTGACAGTCTGATGGGAATTCCTTTGTAGGTGACTGTCCCCTTATCCCTTGCTGCTTCTAGAATTCTCTCCTTCATTTGAATCTTGGCTAATGTAATTTTGATGTGCCTTGGTGTGTTCCTCCTTGGGTCCAACTTCTTTGGGACTCTGAGCTTCCTGGACTTCCTGGTAGTCTATTTCCTTTGCCAGATTGGGGAAGTTCTCCTTTATTATTTGTTCAAATAAGATTTCCACTTGTTATTCTTCCTCTTCCCCTTTTAGTACCCCTACAATTCGGATGTTGGGACATTTAATGATGTCCTGGAGGTTCCTAAGCCTCTCCTCATTTTTTTGAATTCTTGTTTCTTCCTTGTTTTCTGTTTGGTTGTTTGTTTCTTCCTTCTGGTCCATTCCACCGACCTGAGTCCCAGTTTTCCTCCCATCTCTATTGGTTTCCCATGCGTCTTCCTTCATTTCACGTATTGTAGCCTGCATTTTTTCATCCAATTTGTGAGCAAAATCATCCAATTCTGTGAGCATCCTGATCACCAGGACTTTGAACTGTGCATCTGATAGGTTGGCTCTCTGTTGGTCACTTAGAAAAATTGGCATTGGGACTTTGATTTGTCCTCCGGTTTGAGCCATTTTTGGTGTTTTTGTTTTTTTGTTTGTTTGTTTTGTTTTGTTTTTGGTTAGGTCGCTGTAGTGAGGGGGTGGAGCCTTAGGTGTTCCCCAGTGCGGGGCAGCCCAGTCGCTGAGTTGTGATGCTGTATGTGGGCGCGGGGTCTGAGAGGGAACAATAGCTCCTGTTCCGCTCTCTCTGTGATTCCAGTTCCTTCTGCCGCTTCCCCTTCGCCTGGACTATCTGCATGCAAATGTGGGACCACCTGGTCAGCCAGCCACCTTGCACAGCCGCACTGGGTCTGCACAGTTGCCACCCCGTGCCCGGGGTCCGCCTGCCACTGTCTGTGGGCCTGGGGTTTGCAAGCCGTCTGCACGCCTGGGAACTGCCAGGTGCTGCTGCCTGCGTTCCCTGTCCACACCTCCACTTTTTCTTGCTGCGACTCCGCCCCTCTTACCGGTCAGGATGAATGGTTGTTGGACTTCCGTACAGTTCAATTTTCTTTTAAGTTTTGGTTGTTTTCTTGTTTCTAAATATTTGTTGTCCTTAATTTTGGTTGTGAGAGGAGGCACAGTGTGTCCACCTACGCCTCCATCTTGGCCGGAAGTTTGTTTGCTTAGTTTTAGTTTTTGTTTTTTAGGTTCAGTTGTTGATAGTTGTGAGTTTGTTGTCATTTTATGGTTCATAATTTTGATCAAATGTTGAAGGGACTTATCTTTTTTCTCTTAGATAAGTCCCTTTAACACTTTATATAATGAGAGTTTGGTGGTGATGAACTCTTAACTTGACCTTATCTGGGAAGCACTTATCTGCCCTTCCAGTCTGAGTAATAACATTGCTGGATAGAGTAATCTGGGATGCAGGTCCTTGCTTTTTATGACTTTGACTACTTCTTTCCAGCCCCTTCTTGCTCACAAGGTTTCTTTTGAGAAATCAGCTGATAGTCTTATGGAAACTCCTTTGTAGGTAACTGTCTCCTTTTCTCTTGTTGCTTTTAAGATTCTCTCCTTATCTTTAATCTTGGATAATGGAATTATGATGTGCCTTGGTATGTGCTTCCTTGGGTCCAACTTCTTTGGGACTCTCTGTGCTTCCTGGACTTCTTGGAAGTCTATTTCCTTTGCCAGATTAAGGAAGTTCTCTGTCATTATTTTGTTAAATAAGTTTTTAATAACTTGCTCTTCTCTGACACCCTTATGATTCATGTGTTGGAATATTTAAAGTTGTCCCAGAGGTTCCTAAGCCTCTCCTCATTTATTTGCATTCTTGTGTCTTCATTCTATTCTGGTTGGATGCTTATTACTTCCTTTTGTTCCAAATCATTGATTTGAGTATCAGTTTCCTTCCCTTCCCTGTTGGTTCCCTTTGTATTTTTCTTTATTTCAGTTTGTGTAGCCTTCATTTCTTTCTTCATTTTGTCACTGAGCTTAATCAGTTCTGTGAGCATCCTGATTACCAGTGTTTTGAACTCTGCATCAGACAGGTGGTCTATCTCCGCGTTGCCTAGTTCTTTTTCTGGAGTTTTGATCTGTTCTTTCATTTGGGCCATATTTCTTTGTCTTGGCACACCTGTTACTTAATAAGGGGTGGAGCCTTAGTTATTCACCAGGGTGGGGCAACCCTCTTTGCTGCATTGTGTCTGTCTGTGAGGTTGTGGTTAGAAAGGGAACACTGTTGTTTGCTCTCCTGTCATCCCACTTTCCATCACTTCCCTCCCTTTCCACAAGCAAATTATGCCCTTTCAGATGCTGATTCACAGATGAGTGGGTTTGTGTATGTTTTAGAATCCTTTGCGTCTCTGCAAGAAACTCTCCTGTGAGTCTGGGAGTTTCTCCCACCAGAGAGTTTTTTACAGCCTGGCGTTTTGAGTCTTCAATTTCCCACACTGAAACCCTTGGTTTTGCGGTCTGTCGTGCTCCTCTGTTGCTCCTTCAGGCTTGTCCGCTCGTGAATGTGGGATTGCCCATGCAGTCTGCTTGCTGCTGCCTTGCTGCTCATCCTCTTTGTCCGGCTGCCATTCTTCACTCCTCTTACCGTCTGGATAAGTGTTTCATTAACTCCTTGGTTGTTGGACTTCCATGCAAATGTTTTTCTGGAAGTTCTGGTTGTTCCTTGTTTTTAAATTGGTTGTTAACCTTCTTTTGGTTGTGTGAGGAAGAGAAGCATTTCTGCCTATACCTCCATCATGGCTGGAATCCCCCGTACTTCTTAAGATCAGTCTTTAGCATACTAGTGCACTGTCTGAGCTTGCTGACTTTGCAAGTAAAGTTGCTTTCCTTGCCCCAGTACCTTGTCACTTAACTCATTGGCTGTTGTGCAGCAAGCCATATGAACTTGAACTCAGTTACATTGTGAGGTTTCTCCACTTTCCTATGGTCCTATATCTATTGAGTGACTGAGTCAAGATTTGAACTTGGAATCTGACTCAGACCCAACTTACACAAGTAGTACAGAAGTTTGGCCAAGACAAAAGTTCAGGAAAGATCTTTTTCATCAGGCAGTATCACTTAAGCTGAGATCCATGGGCGAGTAGGAGTTAATCAGGCAATAAGTGAAGAGATTTGGGGGTGAGGGTGAGTGGAAGATGAACCATTAAGGGAAGTAGGTCTCCTAATAGGAAAAGGAAAGCAGGGGAGAGGGCCTAGGAAGCCTGAGTTCCTGTAAGATTTAATGGCCAGTTAGAGGAGAATCATCCTATAATGCAGAGGTAGAGGGGAGACATCAAGAAAAGTAAATTAAAAAAGTAAAAGAAAAAATTAAAATATAATGTTCTTTCCCCAGTGGGGGAAGAATGTTTTGGAAGAATAAAATAAATGGTTATCAGTGTATAATGTTACTCAGATACAAGGAGTTCAAGGATTTAAAGTCAAGAGGTTCTTGATGAGAACTGTCAAACAAACTCAAGAGAGTCTGGAGGCTTTCGTTATAAATAAGTAATACAGATTTATTCAAGGGTCTTAAAGTTTGTACACTGGGAACACCCTCACTCATGGCTGAGACATCTGTGAGACTGAGGTCCACAATGGAGATGAATCCAGCTCTTTGGCTAAGGGTATCATCAAGTATATACCTTCCTGCTAGTATGAGGCCAATTTCTGCAATCAATTTGTCTGCCAGGCTGTGGTCATTTTGGGGAATGATTTTTTTGTTCTGTAAGGATTAGTTAATCTTCAAGATTGAACACAGTTTACACATTGAAATCATCACAGATGAATCTATGTGCAGGTTTGAGATCACCATCACAGGTAAACCCAACTGTGAAAATGAGATTATCATTGGGAATGATCCCTAAAGCAGAACTGAGGTCAGCATTTGGGATGAAATTTTCTATAAAGTAAGATCAACATAGGTGATAAAGTCAGCTGCAGGACTGAGGGTCCATGACCCACTGTGGGTTCTTGGTCTTAAGCAGGGAAGAATTCAAAGGCGAGCCAGCATAGAGTTTAAGTAAAAGTGAGTTTATTAGTGAAGCAGTGAGATAGAATGGGATACTGCACAGACAGAGCAGCCCCCTTTAAGCAGAATTTGCTTCCTTTATCGAGGTTCATTTAATTGGGGAGTAGGGTATTCGATAAGGGGGAGGAATATGTGAAGTTCTCATTCAGGTGTAGACATGCCTGACAGTCTGGACAGAAAGTGGATTTGAATTATGGACAAGGTCATGGTAAAGTTCAAGTTTAATATCCAAGTCAGGTTTAAGTTCTAGTTCAAAGTCTGGACCCTCAGAACATCTGCATTACCCTTGAGTTTTTGAATCTTAAACTTGTGCACATTCTGCCTCCATTGATTTCTCAGTTACAATTTTGGTTTATCTACCCTGTTAATGGTCCCATCTGAGGTTTCTGCTCAAGTATTACTGCTCCAATAAGTTCTAATTCTTTGTATCCACCTGTCTGTCTCTTTAGTATTAGAGGCAGTAATTTGTAGTGTGACCTTAATTATCTGATGGATCTAAGAAGAAACAGTTGTTGATTTTCAGTTTGTTTATTTTTTCTTATTATATAGGTAGATGGCAATGATGACTTCCAAGATCCTTACATGCCATTGGAAAAAACTCATCCTTAGTTTCAATGTTAAAATTGTCCCAAATTTGGCCAGTGTTAGGGCATTTAATCTGTCTCCTATTTCCTGTCTACCTGCCCTGGGCTAAATTTTTACTCTCCCCCACTCCCCAACTTCAGTTTTGTACTCGCCTGCCTCAATCAGTCATTTTTTCCAAAGACACCTGGTTTCTATTATTGGAAAATAAGACTTAGAAACTAGGCCCTGGCTGGTGTAGCTCAGTGGATTGAGCGGGCCTGCGAACCGAAAGATCGAGGTTCGATTCCCAGTCAGGGCACATGCCTGGGTTGCCAGGCCAGTTCCCGGCAGGGAACATACAAGAGGCAACCGCACATTGATGTTTCTCTCCCTCTCTCCTTCCCTTCCCCTCTAAAGATAAATAAATAAAAAATCTAAAAAAAAAAAAAAAAAGAAACCAACATTTGGATGGTGATGTGCTCATTGTTACTAGGCCCTTGAATAGATAGAGCTAGGAAATAGACACACACACTTTGAATTTATGCTAATAACTGTAATACCAATCCAACACCTTGGAATTTATCTTTTCCTTCCCCCTTAAATTTAGTTTTTTCTCCTTTTTCATGTCATTTTTTAAATTTTCATTTACAGCTAATATAAGTTACTAGTGTCAGGTATACACCCCAGTGATTAGACACTACATAACTTAATAAGTGATCAACCTCATAAATCCCCTACCCATCTGACACCATACATAGTTATTGGCTATATTCCCTATTCTGTACTTTACTTCCCCATGACTATTGTATAACAACTAATTTGCACTTCTTAATCACTTCACTTTTTTCACCCATTCCCCACCTGGCAACTGTCAGAATGTTCTCTGTATCTGATTCTGTTTCTATTCTGTTTGTGAATTTTTTTTTTAAGATTCAATTGTTGATAGATAAGTGTTTTATTGTTTGTTACTTTTTATCTTTTTGTCTTCTTTTTAAAGAAAACCCTTTAGCATTTTAATATAATACTGGTTTGGTGGTGATAAACTCCTTTAGCTTTTTCTTGTCTGGGAAGCTCTTTATCTGTCCTTTGAGTCTAAATGATAGCTTTGTTGCATAGAGTAATCTTGGTTGTAGGTGCTTGCTTTTCATCACTTTGAACATTTGTTGCCACTCCCTTCTGGCCTGCAAAATTTCTGTCAAGAAATTAGCTGACAGTCTTGTGGAGAGCTCCCTTGTAAGTAACTAACTGCTTTTCTCTGGCTACTTTTAAGATTTCCTCTTTGTCTTTAATTGTTGGTATTTAAATTATGATCTTGTTGGGAACTCTCTGCACTTCCTGGATTTGTATGTCTATTTCCTTCACCAAGTTAGGGAGGTTTTCTGTCATTTTTTTAAAAATAGGTTTCCAGTTCCTTGCTCTCTCTTTTCTCTTTCTGGCACCCTTATGATGAGAATGTTGGTATTCTTGAAGTTGTACCAGAGACTTTAAAAAAAAGATTATTTATTTATTTATCTTTAGACAGAGGGGAAGGGAGAGAGAGAGGGAGAGAAACATCAATGTGTGGTTGCCTCTTGCATGGTGCCCACTGGGGATCTGGTCTGCAACCCAGGCATGTGCCCTAACTGGGAATCAAACCAGCAACTTTTTGGTTTGCAGGCTGATGCTCAATCCACTGAGCCACACCACCCAGGGCACCAGAGGCTTTTTACACCATCTTCATTTTCTTGGATTATTTTTTCTTTTTGCTATTCTGATTGGGTATTTTTTGCTTCCTTATATTCCAAATTCCTGATTTGATTCTTGACTTCATCTACTGCACTGTTGATTCCCTATAAATTATTCATTTCAGTTAGTGTATTCTTCATTTCTAACTGGTTCTTTTTTATGCTTTGAGATTCTCAGTAAGTTCACTAAGCATCCTTATAAGCAGTGTTTTGATCTCTGCATCTAGTAAGTTGCTTGTGCCCATTTTGTTTAGTTCTCTTTCTGGAGTTTTGTTCTGTTCTTTCCTTTGAGCGGTGTTTCTTTATTTCCTAGGGCAGCCTCCCCAGGCTTGGTAGAGTGGTCTAATGTAGTAGGTGTTCTGTAGGGTCCAGTGGCACAGTCTCTCATCGCCCAATCTGGGTACTAGATGTATGCCCTACCTGTGTAGGCTGTGTATACACTCCTCTTGTAGTTGAGTCATGATTGCTCTTGTTACACCAATGGGATGGATTTACCAAGGCCGATCAGCTACAAAGACTGGCTGTGACCACTGACCTCTGACTACCATGGAGGCCCACCCTGCAGAGCAGGACTTACTTCATTAGGGCTCTTCATGCTGACTTCACCCCTTGAGTGTGTTTCTTGTAGAGGTAGTTGGATGGTACTGATGTGATGTGAAGCTGTCCAAGGGTGTGCTGACTCTGGGGCTTCCCTGCCAGTGCAGGCCAAGGTCAGCTACTGCCTCTGTTCTTCCCAGGACCAACTGACATGAGTTACAAAGTGATCTGCAGATGGCTGCTACTTGTACTGGGTTTGGAGGTGCGCAGGAGAGATCAGGCTGTGAGCTAAGGCCAGCTACTGCTAATGCCAGGTGTGGGGCCACTTAGCATGAGGTATGGGGCTTGTCTGAGGGCAGATGCTGCTTGTTTGAAAGAATTTAGAAAAAACTGAAGTATGAACCAAGACATGTCATTTGTATGGAAAAGCTACTGCAAGCAGCTTGGGTGGACCTCAAAGTTGAGTAGGATGGGGCCTCCGAAAATCACCAGGGTGGGGTAAAAACAGTGTGAGCCAGGTTGATGGAGACTCAGATATAGTGCCTACCTGTTGGAGAAAGCTACCGAACAAGTTCTCACCCTGATGCCAAATAATTCAGTTCCTCCCCATGTCTCCAGTGCCTTTCAAGCCGCTGCCCCACACTTGAGGTTAGAGTGAGTGACTCTAAGTTTGTACACAGGCCCTTTAACAGGAACTGCCAGAGACTCCAACAACTTTCGTCTTCCTTAGCCTCAGTCCCAGCTGGTTTTTACAGCCAGAAGTTATGGAGACTTCTTTTCCTGTCTCTGGAACACTGGCCTGGGGCTGAGATCCATTGCTCCTCAGGAGGGTCTCTATGCTTAGAAATCCCCGTAGATTTTTATCCAACACACATTGGTGTGGTACCAGCTCATTCAGCAACTTCACCCATCCTATCACTCTAAATGTGATTTCTTCTTTAATTCCATGATTATAGGACTTCCATTCAGCTTGATTGCAGGTGGTTCTGAATGATGGTTTTTCTGTAGTTTATTGTAATATTGGTGTGGTTGTGGGAGGAGGTGAGTATTGTGTTTACCTCTGCTGCCATCTTGACTGGAAGTAGCCTCCCGCTAATATTTCTTCAACTCCTTTTCCATTACTGGGATACCTAGACTCTACAGCTTCAAAACCTTTAAGCACATATTTAGTCATACTTTACATACAGAAATTTCAGAATTGCTACACCTACACCACTGAAAAAAAATTAAATGGTTAAATAGACTTAAAAATTCTATGCAATTACTGTTGTCTTTTGCCCGAATATATTTAGTACAAGTATTGTGTTGAAAAACTACTTTAATTGATTGTTTTTATTTCTTTCTTTTGTGTGATTATGGTATTTATTATTTGAAATACAATTTGCTTCATTTGTTATTTTGTTTATAATTTGAAAGGTTTTTTTATCCTTGATTTAAATTCATTTTTTAATATATTGTACTAAAAGTTCCAAATCCAAACTATACAAATAGTATAATCAGAAGTGTCATCCTTCTATCAGTTTCACTTTATTCCCTTCCCCTCCTGTATTCAACTATTTTATTAGTTACTGGTTAACCTTCCTTTGATTATTTTTTAAAGCCAACAAGTGACTGTTTCTGGCTCCACATCATTCTGACTTTCTCTGTGTCTTACTTGTAGACACACTTTTAAAAGGGATAACCATGAGGGAAATCTCCCTTTTAACTATTGTAGTCAACTAATCAGGGGCCGTAAGTACATCTGTAAGATTCCTTCATCTTTGCTATGTAACAATACCTTAAGACAATGGTATCCCACTGTATTCAAAGGTCTCAGCCACACTGATGCTACATATGAGGTGTTTCTGGATCCACCTCACATGGATCCAGAGTCCACGTCAGCTGAATCACACTTGGAGCATTTGCAGGACATCTGTTTTGTTAAAGAAAATATTATTAAAGACACTTGTCGATGATTGTAAGGATGACTTTCTTTAAGGGTGTACTATTGCAGTAGGGACCACTAAAATGGGATCTTGGTATAGAAGGAAAGAGATTGGAGTTAACTGTAAATACAACAAGGACAAGTGGGAATTTATAGCCATAGTTTGGGGGTGAGGGGTGGGGGCCGGTGGATTGGAAAATGCTAAGAGAAAACATCAAGAGTAAGGAGGTATTTTGGCTAAATCCACCTAACAATATTCTTGCTGAAAGCAGGAGAGAGCAATCAGACATCACCTGAGGGAATGATCAGGAGTGAGGAATTTGATTAGATATAGAGAGTGAAGGAGTTTGGATAAATCTACTAAGGAGGACTCTTGCTGAAATTGATAGTGCAGAGAGGAACTGGAAGCTCAGATACCAGGCATAGTTGAGAAAGAGTCCAGAAGAGCTTAGTAGAATTTGTTGAAGGACAGACTTTTTGTCAGTTTCCACCTCTCACAAAAAAGGATTTTTAACTTAAACCTTTTTTGATTTGTTGAAAAGGAAACTCAGCTTTCAGTGCAAGTGGCCCTCACAATTCTAAAATTTGTCTTTTCTTTAAGAAAATGTATTTGTACCTCTAGAGCAGAAATAGGGAAATGGTATCTTTGTACAAACTGTACCAGGCAGTGAAAGACAAATACCATATGATCTCACCTTTAACAGGAACCTAATCAACAAAACAAACAAACAAGCATAATATAAACAAAGACACTGAATTTGAGAACAGTCTGACAGTGTCCAGAGAGGGAGGGGAGGGAATTTCAGGGGAAAAGGGGAACGGTTTAGAGCAACAAGTATAAAGGACTCATGGACAAAAACTATGGGGGGTGGAAATGGGAGGAAGGTGGGGAGGGCTGGGGTGGTGGGCTGGGGGCGGGGTAAAAGACAGAAAACTGTACAATATCAACAATTAAAAAAATACTGATTAAAAAAATAAAAATTAAAAAAAACCAAACAAACTGTACTTTTATGAAAATGGATCCTGGCCCTAGCCAGTGTGGCTAGGTTGTTTGGAGCATTGTCCCATAAACTGAAACGTCATGTGTTTGATTCCCAGTCAGGGCACATGCCTAGGTTTTTGGGTTTGGTCCCTGGTCAGGGCACATGAGAGGCAACTGATTGATGTGTCTCTCCCTCTCTTTCTCCCTCCCCCTCCTTCTAAAATCAATAAGCTTGTCTGCAGGACAGGATTAAAAAAAAAATGGGTCCTCATACAACATTCTTTTATTTTCTCTAGCTTTATATATTTTTTAATTTCTAACTATATTTTATTAATTATGCTTATTACAGTGGTGCCACTTTTTTCTTTCCTTTATCCTCCTGTGCCCTGCACTCCCCCACCCACATTCCCACCCCCTTAGTTCATGTCCATGTGTCGTATATATAAATCCTTTGGCTTCTCCATTTCCTATACTATTCTTTTTTTTTTGTTGTTCATTGTTGATCTTGTACAGTTTTCTGTCTTTTATTCTCACCCGAACCCGCCACCCCAGCCCTCCCCACCTCCCTCCCATTTCCACCCCCCCCCATAGTTTTTGTCCATGTGTCCTTTATACTTGTTCCTGTAAATCCTTCCCCTTTTCCCCTGAAATTCCCTCCCCTCTCCCCTCTGGTGACTTTCAGCATGTTCCCAATTTCCATGTCTTTGGTTATATTATGCTTGTTTGTTTGTTTTGTTGATTAGGTTCCTGTTAAAGGTGAGATCATATGGCATTTATCTTTCACTGCCTGGCTTACTTCGCTTAGCATGATGCTCTCAAGTTCCATCCATGCTGTTGCATAGGGTATGAGCTCCTTTCTTTCTGCTGCATAGAATTCCATTGTATAAATGTACCACAGTTTTTTGATCCATTCATTTACTGATGGGCATCTAGGTTGCTTCCAACACTTGGCTATTGTAAATTGTGCTGCTATAAACATATGGATGCATAGTTTCTTTTGGATTGGTGTTTCAGGGTTCTTAGGATATAGTCCTAGCAGTGGAATTGCTGGGTCAAAAGGTAGATCCATTTTTAGTTTTTTTAGAAAATTCCATACTGTTTTCCATAGTGGTTGTACCAGTCTGCACTCCCACCAGCAGTGCACTAGTGTCCCCTTTTCTCCACAACCTCTCCAACACTTGCTGTTTGTTGCTTTGTTTATGAGGGCCATTCTGACTGGTGTCAAGTGGTATCTCATTGTGGTTTTAATTTGCATCTCTCTGATAGCTAGCGATATCGAGCATCTTTTCATGTGTCTCTGGATCCTCTGTATGTCCTCCTTGGAGAGGTGTCTGCCCAAGTCCTTTGCCCATTTTTTAATTGGGTTGCTTGTCTTCTTAGAGTGGAGTCCTGTAAGTTCTTTGTATATTTTGGAGATTAAACCCTTATCTGAGATATCATTGGCAAATATGTTTTCCCACACAGTCGGTTCTCTTTTTATTTTAATACTGTTTTCCTTGGCAATGCAGAAGCTTTTTATTTTGATGAGATCCCATTTGTTTATTCTTTCCTTTATGTCCCTTGCTTTAGGGGACATATCAGTAAAAATGTTGCTGCGTGAAATATCTGAGATTTTCCTGCCTATGTTCTCTCTTCTAGGACTTTAATGGTGTTAAGGCTTATGTTTAAGTCTTTTATCCACCTTGAATTTATTTTTGTGTATGGTGTAAGTTGGTGCTCGAGTTTCATTTTCTTGCACGAAGCTGTCCAGTTCTCCCAACACCACTTGTTGAAGAGGCTATTTTTTTCTCCATTTTATGTTGCTGCCCCCTTTGTCCAATATTAATTGACTATAGAGACTAGGGTTTATTTCTGGGCTCTCTATTCTATTCCTCTGGTCCACGTGCCTGTTTTTATGCCAGTACCAGGCTGTTTTGATTACAGTGGCCTTGTAATACATTTTGGTATCAGGTATTGTGATCCCTCCTGTTTTGCTCTTCTTTCTCAAGATTGCTGCCGCTATTCTGGATCGTTTATGGTTCCATATAAATTTTTGAAGAGTTTGCTCTATATCTGTGAAATATGCCATTGGTACTTTAATAGGTATTGCATTGAATCTGTAGATTGCTTTGGGAAGTATGGACATTTTGATGATGTTAATTCTTCCGATCCATCAACACGGTATGTGTTTCCATTTATTTGTGTCTTCCTTGATTTCCTTCTTCAGTGTTGTGTAGTTTTGTGCATACAGGTCTTTTACCTCCTTGGTTAGGTTAATTCCTAGGTACTTTATTTTTCTTTTTGCTATATCAAATGGTATTTTTTTCTTGATTTCTGCTTCTGTTGTTTCATTGTTGGTATACAAAAATGCCTTTGATTTCTGGATATTGACTTTGTATCCGGCTGTTTGGCTAAATTCATTTATTAGGTCGAGCAGTTTTTTGGCCGAGACTATAGGATTTTCTATGTATACTAACATGTCATCTGCAAACAATGATAGTTTTGTTTCCTCCGTTCCAAGTTGGATGCCTTTTATTTCCTTTTCTTGTCTAATCGCTGTGGCTAATACTTCCAATACTATGTTGAATAGAAGTGGAGAGAGTGGACAGCCTTGTCTTGTTCCTGATTTTAGTGGAAAAGAATTTAGTCTTTGACCGTTGAGTATGATGCTGGCTGTAGGTTTCTCATATATAGCCTTTATTATGTTGAGGAATGCTCCCTCTATTCCCACTTTGCTGAGTGTTTTTATCATAAATGGGTGCTGTACCTTATCAAATGCTTTTTCCGCATCTATTGATATGATCATTTGATTTTTGTCTTTGCTTTTGCTTATGTGATGAATTACATTTACTGATTTGCGAATGTTGAACCATCCTTGCATCCCTGGGATGAATCCCACTGGGTCGTGGTGTATGATCTTTTTAATGTATTGTTGGATGTGGTTTGCCAATATTTTGTTGAGGATTTTAGCATCTATGTTTATCAGCGATATTGGCCTGAAGTTCTCCTTCTTTGTTGTGTCTTTATCTGGTTTTGGGATTAGGATGATGCTGGCTTCATAAAAAGAGTTTGGGAGTCTTCAATCATTTTGGATTTTTTGGAATAGTCTGTGGAGAATAGGGGTTAGCTCTTCCTTAAATGTTTTGTAGAATTCTCCTGTGAAGCCATCTGGTCCAGGGCTTTTGTGAGTCGGGAGTGTTTTGATTACTGATTCAATTTCACCAGCCATTATTGGTCTGTTCAGGCTTTCTGTTTCTTTTTCTTTGAGTTTTGGAAGGTTATATTTTTCCAGAAACCTGTCCATTTCACCTAGGTTTTCAAATTTCTTGGCATACAGTTCTTCATAGTAATTTCTTACAATCCTTTGTATTTCTGCGGTGTCGGTTGTAATATCTCCTCTTTCATTTCTGATTGTGTTTATTTGAGTCCTCTCTCTTTTTTTCTTGATGAGCCTGCTTAAAGGCTTGTCAATTTTGTTGATCTTTTCAAAGAACCAACTCCTGGATTCATTTATCTTTAGGATTGTGCTTTTAGTCTCTATGTTATTTAATTCTGCTCTGATCTTGGTTATTTCTTTCCTTCTACTTGCTCTGGGCTGTCTTTGTTGTTGTTCCTCGAGTTCTTGTAGGCGTAGGGTTAGGTTGTTTGTTTGAGATGTTTCTGTCTTTTTTAGATAGGCCTGTATTGCTATAAGCTTCCCTCTGAGGACTGCCTTTGCTGTGTCCCATAAGTTTTGGGTCGATGTGAGTTCATTATCATTTGTTTCCAGAAACTTTTTGATTTCCTCCCTAATTTCATTCTTGACCCATTCATTGTTTAATAGCATGCTATTCAATCTCCATGATTTTGAGGGTTTTGGGTTTTTCTCCTTGGGGTTGGTTTCTAGTTTCAATCCCTTGTGATCAGAGAAAATGCTTGGTATGATTTCAATTTTCTTGAATTTGTTGAGGCTAGTTTTTCTTAATTATTTGTTCAAATAAGTTTTTAATTTCTTGCTGTCGTTCTTCTCCTTCTGGCACCCCTATAAATCAGATATTGGAACATTTCAAGTTGTTCCAGAGGTTCCTAAGTCTCTCTTCATTATTTTCGAATTCTTGTTTCTTTATTCTCTTCCAGCTGGATATTTACTTCTTCCTTTTGTTCCAAGTTGTTAATTTGAGTCCTGGTTTCCTTCCTGTCACTGTTGATTCCCTGAATATTTTGCTTCATTTTATTTTGGGTGTCTTTCATTTGTTCTTTCATTTTTTGACCAAGCTCAATCAGTTCTGTGAGCATTTTGATTACCAGGGCTTTAGATTCCCCATCCAATATGTTGACTATATACTCTTTGCTTAGCTCTCTTTCTGAGGTTTTGTTCTGTTCTTTCATTTTGGCCCTATTTCTTTGCTTGTGTCCCCTGTTAAGTTGTAAGGGGTGGGGGGGTCGGGCCTTAGGTATTCACCCAGGCAGAGCAAAATTGCTGCACTTCAGTGGTGCCTGTGAGGGAGGGGTCAGAGAGGGAACAATGCAGTTCACCTGGTCGTCTCCAGCACACTTTTCAATGAACTCTCATGTGAGACTGGGAGTTTCTCCCACCTTGGCAACAGCCATAGTCCATAGCCACCTCTGAAACTCAGTTTTCCCTTAAGTCAGCCCCTCCTGGGCAGCCTGCAACCTCGCTGTGTCCAGCTCTCCCCCACAGTCTGCAGCCTCACCATGGTTTCTCTCCATCCACCACCTTACTGGTCTGGTTGCTCTGTTTGACTGTTTCTTTAATTCTGTGGTTGTCAGAGTTCCATGCAGTTTGATTTTCTGGAACTTCTGGTGGTTTATTGATTTTAGCTTGGTTGTTATCCTCCTTTTGGCATTGTGAGGAAGTGAAGGGTTTACACCTATGCCTCCATCTTGGCCGGAACTCCTCTGATCATTTAAAGATGCCTTTTGTGGAATGACACTGCTCCTGCATTTTGTTCCTTTTTGCCTTCCTATTTTTACATGCTGGTGTGCATTCAAATGAGAAGAATTCCAAAATGATTACAAATGGATATGTCAGTGTTTCTGGTTGCTTTGAAATGATTCTTCTATCTCCAAGAGTTTTAGTGTTTTTATCTCTGTTTGTTTATAAACAGACTGGAACTCTTGCTACTTGTTCGACTATTTCTATTCTTATGTGGGTTACAATCAAGGCCCAGAAACCAAGTCATAGTTTTATTTTTGTCAACTGGCTGATTACATTTTTGTCATAAAATACCTTGCCTGTTAAACAAGTCATTTGTATATTGTGTTCATGGCTTATAATTTTTCTTTATTTATTAAAGTAATTAATAATCATGCCTTGAGCACCTACTGTGTGCAGCAAAAAAAATGATGGAGTCAAATTCTCTTAAGAGGGAGGAAGTATGGTACATGATAAAAGTTTGATCTTTGAAGCAACGGAGCTTACATCAATTTCAAGCTCTGCCACTTAGCAATGTGTAGTTTTGGACAAGTTAATTCAACCGTTTTAAAAAGAATCATGATATTTACCTCTCCAAGTTGCTGTGAGGACTAAATAATTTCTTATGTGAAGGCCTAGAACAGAACCTGTCTTAATGCAGATTCAGCAAAAAATTTTCTTTGTACCATCCTAATAAGGAGATCCCCTCTGATTTTGAAGATATATAAACACACAGTGAGTAATTATACACAGAATGTATAGTCCATAGTTAAGTACCACATTAACTGGAAAAAGATAGAAGAAGGGATATTTAATTAATTCTGAAGGTGCAGAAAAATTTCATAGAGGAAAAATAACCTACAAACACACAAATAAGTAAATCGCATGATTTTTTCATTTCTCCCTCAATTCTCATGAACCAATAAAACATATGTGGTCATCAAAGAGTAATGGAATAAGACTCATAAGATCCTTCTTCTAGTTGATAGTGGCATACTTTATGTGAGTTCCTTATTAAGAAGCAAATTGAGCCCTGACTGGTGTGGCTCAGTGGATTGAGCGCGGGCCTGCGAACCAAAGGATCGAGGTTCGATTCCCAGTCAGGGCACATGCCTGGGTTGCAGGCCAGTTCCCGTCAGGGGACATACAAGAGGCAACCGCACATTGATGTTTCTCTCCCTCTCCCTTTCTCCTACCCTTCCCCTCTAAAGATAAATAAATAAAAATCTTAAAAAAAAAAAAGAAGCAAATTGAATTATTTCTTGGCTCAAAAATATATAAAATACTTATTATGTGCTCCCCATTATTTTACATAAGTTATTTCAGGATACAACAAAAAACAAAGAACACTATCAGAGGTGTACATCTAGTTGAGCAGATAAGATACTTAACTGAATAAAGCACAGAAAAACATGCAAAATGATAAGGACCTTTTCAGAGAAATGAAAATTAAAACCACAGTGAGATATTATCTCACACTTATCAGAATGGCTATCATCTATAAATCACCAAGTGCTGGTGAGGATTCAGAGAAAGGGGAATGCTTTTGCATTGTTGGGGGAATGCAGACTCGTGCAGCCACTGTGGAAAGCAGTATGGAGATACCTCAGAAAATTAAAAATGGATCTGCCTGTTGACCCAGCAATCCCACTTCTGGGAATATATCCAAAGGAACCCCAACACTAATTCGAAAGTTCACTGCAGCATTAATTATAATCGTCAAGATATGGAAGCAGCCCAAGTGTCCATCAGTAAATGAGTGGATAAAACAACTATGGGATATTTACACAGGGGAATACTACTTGGCCATAAAAAAACAAGAAAATTGTACCCTTTGTGACAGCATGGAGGGACCTGCAGAACATTAAACTAAGTGAAATAAGCCAGTCAGAGAAAGACAAATACCACCTGATTTTACTTATAAGTGGAATCTAATGAACAAACTGAACTAACAAGCAAAATAGTGACAGACTCATAGGTGGAGAGCAGGATGATGGCTAAGGCAGGGAGGGTAGGAGGTAGAGGGATTGAACAAAAAGGATAAAGAACTCATGGACAAGGACAACAGAGTAGTGATTGCAGGGGGCATGTTGGGGATGTAACAAAACTAAATGGTAATGGAAAAATACAATAAAAATCAATAAATTGATTAATTGAGAAAAACCAAAATGATAAGGACCTTAAGAGAAGTTACAGCTGAAGGTATAGTGATTTTATTGTAACTAACTATTTTCATTAAACATTAGGTTCATTAAATTTATAAATAAGACTCTCTGAAACACTTTATAATTCTGTTTGCTTTTCATTGTCTGAAATCAGTGTTTCCTGAATACTTTCCAATATTAATGTGTGTTTAGCTCACTAGGTGGCATCTTTTCTCTTTTGGAATCAGAAATTTGAAAGCTAGTTTTTATTTGCAAAAAAAAAAAAAAATAGGATTTATCTTTAAAATAATGGCAATAAAACATACTTGTTTTTAGAAAGTTTCTTTTTTATTTTAATTAAAACACTAGAACTTGTGCACCCAAATATATTGTCCTTGTAATAAATCAGCTTGAAAAAAATATACTCTGTAGGATTTAGAAGCTGTAATTATTTTCAAAGAAGTTTGGAATTTTTAAAAATTTCTTCAGAGGCTGTTTGAGGATCGTACAAAACTATGTTTCACTTTATATTTATAATGCACATATTATTTGTTATTATCTAAGTTTTACATTATGTTTTTCAAATAAAATTTTTCAGACTTTAACTGGTATTTTATATTGGGAAACAGATTTTCAATGACACAGTTGCATAGGTTTCCTCAATTAATCATTTTTATTTAAAGGGAAACTAAAAGAAAAAGAACATATCAAATAAGAGAAGGTGGGATGACAGCATGAATTATTAGAAAAAGCATGGAATTTAGGAAGAAACTAATCCCAGGACAAATCATAATGTGACTTTGGGCAATTTTTAACTGGCATGTGCTTCACTTCTCTCATCTATAAAATGGCGATGCTAATTTTAGCAAATAGCTGTGAATTCTTGAAGTTACTAGTAGGAGGCCTCCACAGAGAAGACATTAAGGATCTATAACTATTCCAAGTAATCAGTATTTTTTTTTTAAGATAAAGGACATCAGTTTATTGTCTCTTCCTCCAGCTACTCCTCTGCTTCAAAGTCCACTCTCAGGCTCAATCATATTATCTGGATCCTTCAATTATATATGACACACCTGCTCAGCAAAATTATAAGGTTCTCGATTGCAGAATTTATTATCTGAGCTATTTTTGCTTTGAACTGTACACTGTATAAATATTGCTGCTTCCCATTTCATATTTGTTGATAAGAATTGGGTGATTTTGTTTTTGCCTTCTCTCTTAGGCATCCTCCATGTCAATTTCTTTTGATATTTACCTATCTACCTACCTATCACATCTGTCATCTATTTATTGAAATTACATGTTACATTTATTGACTTAGAAGAGGTCTGTGGAAGTCTTTTCTTTTGTTGTTCAAGTACAGTTATCTCCATTTTCCTCACTCTAGCCATCCCCACCTCCCACCCTTGATCCTACCCCCTTCGGCTTTGTCCATGGGTCCTTTATACATGCTCCTGACAACCCTTCCTTTTCTCCCTCATTACCTGCCCCCACCTCCCCTCTGGTTATGGTCAATTTGTTCTTAATTTCAATGTTTCTGGTTATGCTTTGCTTGCTTGTTTGTTTTGTTGATTAGGTTCCACTTATAGGTGAGATGATATGGTATTTCTCTTTCACTACCTGGTTTATTTCACTTAGAATAATGCTCTCCAGGTCCATCCATGCTGTCACAAAGGGTAGGAGCTCCTTCTTTCTTTCTGCTGCATGTTTTCCATTGTGTAAATGTTCCATAGTTTTTTGATCCACTCATTTACTGATGGGCACTTAGGTTGCTTCCAGCACTTGGCTATTGTAAATTGTGCTGCTATGAACATTGGGGTGCATAGGTTCTTTTGACTTGGTGCTTCAGGGCTCTTAGGGTATAATCCCAGCAGTGGAATTGCTGGGTCAAAAGGCAGTTCCATTTTTAGTTTTCTGAGGAAATTCCATACTGTTTTCTATAGCGGTTGTACCAATCTGCAATCCCACCAACAGTGCACTAGGGTTCCCTTTTCTCCACAACCTTGCCAGCACTTGTTGTTTGTTGATGTGGTAAGTCTTAATGTTTAAAATCAGCACCTGAACTATTTATCTAGACTCTTTGCCAATTGATTAGGCAAAGTAGAAGCATCTCAAATGCAGTCTTCAAGTAAATCTAGTAAAATGTCATGCTTATGTATTTAACTAACGTTCTAGATGGTTTCTGGAAAGCTACATGAAAGTTCCCCTATCATTATAAGTTTCTTCTATTAACTTATATCTGTTAAAGAAATTGAATTTAGGATTAATTATGTTTCTACAAAAAAAGATAACTGTAGCATATGATCTCACCTTTAATAGGAACCTAAACAATAAAACAAACAAACAAGCAAAATATAACCAAAGACACTGAAACAGAGAACAGGCTGACAGTGACCAGAGGAGAGAGGGGAGGGAATTTCAGGGGAAAGGGGGAAGGGTTTACAGGAATAAGTATAAAGGACACATGGACAAAAACTAGGGGGGATGGAAATGGGAGGGAGGTGAGGAGGGCTGGGGGATGGGCTGTGATGAGGATAAAAGACAGAAAACTACATGAACAACAATTAAAATAAAAATTTAAAAAAGAAATTAAAAAATACAGAGGGGAGAGTGACAATAAAAGGTTTTTAAACATAAAAATAGAAATTAAACTTAGGATTAATTATGTTTCTACAAATAAAAGGTAACTGTAAGTCTAGATGGCTACGCAGGGGGTATCTATAAAATATTAAAGGAAAAATAACACAAATCTTAACAGAAAATTTCATAATATAAAGAGAAAAGAACTTTTCCAACACTTGTTAAGAATATTATACATCCTACGCTGTTGGGAATGCAGACTGGTGCAGCCCCTGTGAGAAACAGTATGAAATTTCCTCAAAATGCTTAAAATTTAACTGCCTTTTGATCCACCAATTCCACTTCTGGGATTATACCCTAAGAATCCTGACACACCAGTTCAAAGGAACCTATGCACCCCAATGTTCATAGCAGCACAATTTACAATAGCCACGTGTTAGAAGCAGCCTGAGTGCCCATCAGTCAATGAGTGGATCAAAAAACTATGTTTTATTTACACAATGTAATACTGGACAGCAGAAAGAAAGAAGGAGCTCCTATCCTTCACAACATCATGGATGGAACTGGAGAACATTATGCTAAGTGAAATAAGCCAGATAATGAAAGACAAATACCATATGATCTCACCTATAAGTGGAACCTAATCAACAAAACAAGAAAGCAAAATACAACCAGAGACATTGAAATAAAGAACAAACTGACAGTAGCCAGAGGGAAGCGGGTAGGTGAGTAATAGGGGAAAGAAGAGGAAGGATCATCAAGGAACATGTATAAAGGACCCACGGGCAAAGCCAACAGGGTAATAGGATTGAGTGTGGGAGATAGGTGTGGGTAGGAGAGTGGAGAGTGATGGGGGGAGCGGAAATGGGGACAACTGTAGTTGAACAACAATAAAAAAGTGATTGTTGATTTAAAAAAAGAATATTACACATCCTAAAAAAATTTAGCAAATTATAATCTATCAATCATCTATCTCTCAACCACACATTTTATATAAAATATCTCCTATGTCCTTACAAGATTCTATATAGTGAGTACTATTGTTAGCCATTTTGTACATGAGAAAAGTAAAGACTAGAGAGCTTAAGTGGTCAAAATTAATATCACTAGCATGTTAGAGGCAGGATTTGAACCCAGAGAAATCTAAATACAGATTCTGGGCTCTGAGGCACTGTCACCTGTTACACTGCCACCTAGTCAGCTAGTGATAACTTCTTAAAGCGCTTGATACATGATTTTTATATAGTGTTCTGAGGTGAACTGTTGGGAACCATCCTGCTTGGTTTCAGGATCTGTAACCCTGCCAACAGGCAAAAAGGCCCCACGGCTAGGGAACCTTGGGACCATAAGCCACTAAGAAGACAAAATTTATCCTCCCAGCAGGGGTGCAGCCTTTGCCCACTTTACTTCACCCTGTTTGACCCCTGGAGGATGGCTGGATAGTCAATGATGGGTAAGATTCTTCAATAAAGGAACAACCGAAGACAGGCATAGCCATGAAGGGGCCATCAGGGAAGGATTTAGAGGATTGTGGAGAAGGGGGAAAAAAACCTCACCCCTCGGCTTTATCATAGCCTGAGTCCTCATTCTATCTGTAAAAAGTCTCCTAACCTCTTGGCTGCCTTGCTTCCCCCTGTGACAGACCTGATTCAGGCCTGTTACAATGCTGAAGGGGGTGCAGTCCTGTGCCAAAACCGGCAGTTCCTGGCAGGGATTGATCAGTCCTAAGAAAGAATGTATCAAGTCCTATGGAACCTGCTTTGCTAAGAATGTCCTCAATTTAAATGTTAAGGGTCCAAGGACAAAATAAGTTTGTTCCCCAAGGTTTTACAGCCAATTGGCATCACCTGTCTATCAGACCCTGACTGAAAAGGACCCCCATGATCCCAGAAAGTTATCTGTAAACCATACCTCCTTTCTTTGATATGCATCCCTATGAAAGCTAAACTCAATAAAAGCCCATTGAGAGAGAGGCTAAAGAAAGGCCTTTCTCCTCTGAGAGACTGGTCAGCCTTTCCTCCCCAAGCAGATCATGTCTTGGTAGACTTATTCTCATCCACATGGCAGGTGGGGGGCACGGTGCTCTGCAGGTGGAGTCCCCCCCACACACAGTGAACCAGGGATACTGAACACATGACTTAGGTTTAAAATGAAGCATATTTGGGTTGAATGAAGATGGAGTCTTCCCCTCATTATGAACTCCTTCTGCCCAACTTCAACTATAATGTCTCAATTTTTATCCATTTTTGTAAACTGTTTTCCATTAAACACTTTGTTTTCACAATTTTTTTCCTTACCTGAATGAGGTTTAAAACTATCCATCTAGGTTAGCAGGATACTCCAAACCTCAGCATCATTTTACCAAATAACAACAACAAAAGGCAGTCTAGAGGATTCTGGGAAGATGGCAGAGTAGGAAGCATCAGGAATCTGTCCCCACACAGGGAGGATCTGTCTGATGCAACTGTTTTGGATCTTTGGAGTTCGTTGAAAGCTTGAAACTTTCAGAAGAAGGTTTGAAGAATAAATTGTGGTTAATTTTTATCAATTTCAGATATTATCACAGTAGCAGATACCCATCTCCTAACTCATCTCTATAGCAGACATCCCTGCACATTTTCCTAGAATAGATTACACAGATTTCAGCAACCAGTTTGGGCAAAAAGGCACTTCCAGGAGATTTAAAGGGCTGGGGCCCTTTTTTTCCACACATACACTTCTCTTCTTTTTCTTTTTGGAGCCAGATACTAAATAAGATATTTCAAAAACAATTGCATAAAAACTGCATTCAAAAACAAGAGGGAAGGGGGGGTCACAAGATGGCAACAGAGTAGGAGGATCTTTCTCTCACCTACTCCCAGAACCAAACCGAAAATAAAAATAAAGAGAACAGTGACCTGAAATAACCAAAGACTACCTGAAAACGAGACCTCTAACCAAGGATGGGCAGAAACCACCTTGAGACAAGTAGGAAGAGTGGGGACATGAAAGGGGCTGCCCCTGTGCACACAGGTGGCAGGCTGAGGCCCCAGAATGGACTCCCAACCACAAAGTGCCAGAGCCAAGATCAGTTGTCCACATAGCATCAGGTAGTGAAAGGCTGTGGGGATTTTATCTGCTCTGCAGCAGCAATTTTTTCTTGAGAAGAGCAAGCACCCCCAACCCACCACTGCCGCCAGGGGAAAAACAATTACCCCACTTTGTGGGACACCCTTCACCCACCCTCTGAAATCCTGCTCTCCCCGTCCTCTGGAATCCCATTCACTCCATCCTCTGGAATCCTCCTCACCCTCCCTGCATCTTTTCTGCCACATTTCATCTTAACCTTTGTTAAAAAAGCAGCAACATATGCATACTCAGAGGGCGTCAGAGACTGGCTTTAAGGTGCAGCCATCCCATATTATTTCTCCGGGAACCAGACTGGTGCTTGTCCCTTATGGGAGAACCATAGAAACACCCTCATAATTTCTGCCAGATCACACTCTGGGCTCTGGAAGTCCCAACCACTTTCCTACTAGGATCTCCTCCCTGCCAAATTAAGGGAAATAATCTGGGGAAGACTCAAATATGAGGCTTGGGGAAGGGGGAACACATGCACCATCTTCCCTGAAGTCTGAATGGTACCTCTCACAGGAGATCAAAGGGTCCCACCCTCCCAACTCTTCCAGAAGCTCTCAGAAACAGTTGGGCCAGCAACTAGTTTAAGACTGACAGTAGGCCAGCAGGAAGAAGCAGGTGGAGGTGGATACAGTGGTGCCTTGGGATATTTGCTGACCCATCCCTGGGCCCTGTGATGATAAAAGCCAGTCTTGCAGTGCAGGTGGCCCATCTCATGTGTAACCAAGCCCAGAGGAGGTAGCCATAAACTGGATCACTTGTAGCTTTAAAAAGAGAGCTGTGAGCTGGATGTGGACAGCATCTCAAATTGGCTCACACCAACTTCAGACATCAGAGCTGTATCCAAAAGAACTTAGCAAGCAGGGACTAAACTCTGCTGAGACAAATTCCATTTTGTTCTTTTTAAAAAGTATACAGGGTTCAGCAGAAATAACACCTGTTGAGTGTGGTTGGTAGGGTAATAACATGGGTGTATTAATTTATAGTTTTAATTTGAACATTTCACCTGAAATGTCATATGGTGTGTTTGAGTGTGATATTCTTATGTTATGAAATTACATGCTTATGATTTAATAAAATATTTTATAATAAAAGGGGCTTTATTTGTGTGAGATCCCTGTACTATATTGACTATGCTATTACAATTGTCCCAATTTCCCCTCTTTGCCCCCTCCACCTGGTACCTTCCATTCCCTCAGGCAATCCCCCACCCTTGTTCATGTCCATGGGTCATGCATATAAGTTCTTTTGCCACTCCACTTCCTATATTGTTCTTAACATCCCCCTGTCTATTCTGTACTTACCAATTTGTTCTTAATTCCTGCAGCTTTTCATCCATTCTTCCCATTCCCCTCCCAAATGATAACCCTCCAAATGATCTCCATATCTATGATTCTGTTTATGTTCTGCTTATTTGCTTTGATTGTTTTTTAGATTCAATTGTTGATAGTTGTGAATGCATTGCCATTTTAATGTTCATAGTTTTGATTTTCTTCTTTTTTAAATATAGTTATTGATTATGCAATTACAGTTGTCCCATTTCCCCCCTTCACTCCCCTCCACCCTGCACACCCTCTCCCACCCACATTCCTCCCCTTTAGTGCATATCTATGTCATACTTATAAATTCTTTAGCTTCTACATTTCTCATACTATTCTTACCCTCCCCCTGTCTATTTTCTACCTACCATCTATGCTACTTATTCTCTGTACCTTTTACCCCTCTCTCCTCCTCCCACTCCCCTGTTGCTAACACTCCACGTGATCTCCATTTCTGTGGTTCTGTTCCCGTTCTAGCTGTTTGCTTAGTTTGCTTTTGTTTTAGGTGTGGTTGTTAATAGCCGTGAGTTTGCTGTCCTTTCACTGTCATATTTTTGATCTTCTTTTTCTTAGATAAGTCCCTTTAACATTTCATAGAATAAGGGCTTGGTGATGATGAACTCTAACTTGACCTTATCTGAGAAGCACTTTATCTGCCCTTCCATTCAAAATGAAAGCTTTGCTGGATAGAGCAATCTTGGATGTAGGTCCTTGCCTTTAATGACTTGGAATACTTCTTTCCAGCCCCTTCTTGCCTGAAGGTCTCTTTTGAGAAATCAGCTGACAGTCTTATGGGCACTTCTTTTTAGGTAACTGTCTCCTTATCTCTTGCTGCTTCTAGAATTCTCTCCTTCATCTTAATCTTGGGTAATGAAATTATGATGTGCCTTGGTGTGTTCCTCCTTGGGTCCAACTTCTTTGGGACTCTCTGAGCTTCCTGGACTTCCTGGAAGTCTATTTCCTTAGCTGAATGGGGAAGTTCTCCTTTATTATTTGTTCAAATAGCTTTTCCACTTGTTGCTCTTCCTCTTCCCCTTTTAGTACCCCTATAATTCAGATGTTGGAACATTTAAAGATGTCCTGGAGGTTTCTAAGCCTCTCCTAATTTTTTTGAATTCTTGTTTCTTTCTTGTTTTCTGTTTGGTTGTTTCTTTCTTCCTTCTGGTCCACTCCATTGATTTGAGTCCCAGTTTCCTTGCCATCACTATTGGTTGTCTGTACATTTTCCTTTATTTCACTTAGCATAGCCTTCATTTATTCATCTAATTTGCAACCAAATCCAACTAATTTTGTGAGCATCCTGATCACCAGTGCTTTGAACTGTGTATCTGATAGGTTGGTGATCTCTTCATTGCTTAGTTGTATTTGTTCAGGAGCTTTGATCTGTTCTTTCGTTTGGGCCATTTTTTTTTTTTTTGTCTCGGGGTTACGTAGTGAGGGGTAGAGCCTTAGGTGTTCACCTGGGTGGGGCAACCCACATCGCTGGGTTGTGATGCAGTATGTGGGGGGTGGTTCGAGAGGGAACAATGGCGCTTGCTCTGCTGTCTGCTGGATTTCTGTCACTTCCACTGCTTCCCCCAAGCAAACTGGACCCTTCTAGTACTGATTCCTGAGCAGGTGGGTTTGTGTACATTCTAGGCCCCTGTGAGTCTCTCCAACAAATTCTCCTGTGAGACTGGGAGTCTCTCCCAGAACCTCAGCCCCCACAGGTATTTTAAATTGGTGTTTTGAGGCTTTATTTCCCTGAGTTGGAGCCCTGGGTTGTGCGGTCTGTCTCACTCCCCAGTTTTGCCTGGTTTATCTGAGTGCCAATGTGGGACCACCTGGTCCGCCAGCCACCTTATGCGCCATGCCCCTCCACAATCTGCCACCTCACTGGGTCTGCCCACTGCTGCCTGTGCACCCAAGGTCCGCCAGCCATGGCTTTGCTGGAAGTCCTCTCTAACCAGCCATGTGACTCAGCCCCACCTACCAGTCTGTACGAATGTTTCTTCTTTAACTCCTTGGTTGTCGGACTTCCATACAGTTTAATTTTCTGTCAGTACTGGTTTTTTTTTTTTATTGTTTCTTAATTTTTGTTGTGCTTATTTCAGTTGTGCAAGGAGGCACAGTGTGTCTATCTATGCCTCCAGCTTGGCCAAAAGTCCTTATTTTCTTCTTAAATAAGTTTCTCTAACATTTCATATAATAATGGCTTGCTGATGATGAACTCCTTTAATTTAACCTTATCTGGGAAACACTTTATTTACCCTTCCATTCTAAATAATAGCTTTGCTGGATAGAGTAATCTAGGTTGTAGGTACTTGTTTTTCATAACTCTGAATACTTCTTGCCAGTTCCTTGTAGCCTGCAGAATTTCTTTTGAGAAATCAACTGACAGTCTTATGGGAACTCCTTTGTTGGTAACTATCTGCTTTTCTCTCACTGCTTTTAGGATTCTCTATCTTTAACCTTTGGCATTTTAATTACAATGTGTCTTGCTGTGATCCTCTTTATGTCCAACTTGTTTGTGACTCTCATTGTTTACTGTACTTGCATGTTTACTTCCTTCATCAAATTACAGAAGATTTCTCTTATTATTTTTTCAAATAAGTTTTCAATTTCTTGTTCTTTCCCTTCTCCTTCTAGCACCCCTATGATATGAACATTGGAATGCTTGAAACTGTCCCAGAAGCTGCTTACACTATCTTCATTTCTTTCTATTCTTTTTTCTTCTTGCCGCTCTGATGGAATGTTTTTTTCTTCCTTATATGTCAAATCATTGATTTGATTTCCAGCTTCATCCACTCCAGTGTTGGATCCCTTCTTTATTTCACTTAATGTAATCTTCACTTCTGCCAGGGTCTTTTTTATGCTGTTGAAGTACCCAATGAGTTCCTTGAGCATCCTCATAACTAGTGTTTTGAACTCTGCATCTGATACATTGTTTACCTCCATTTTGTTTATTTCTTTTTCTGGAGTTTTGTTCAGTTCTTTCATTTGGGCCATATTTCTTTGTCTTCTCATTTTGACAGCTTCCCTGTGTTTGTTTCTATGTATTAGATAGAGCTTCTGTGACTCCCTGTCTTAGTAGCATTGCCTATTGCAGAAAAGTGCACCAGTAAGTTGGATGTGGTGGAGCCTTAGGTATTTGCCAGGGTGGGCAACCCATGTGAACCAGATTGATGGAGTCTCTGATTTGGTGTCATTTCTCTCTGGCTTTGTTCAGGGGAGGACTCAGAAAGGGAGCAGTGCTACTGCCTGGCTTCTGGAGTTTTGTTCAGGAGGAAGCTGTGCACTGGCACTCACTCTGATGCCTGACATTTCAGTTTCTCCCTGTGTGCCACTGGTGCCCCCAAACTGGAGGCTAAAGGGAGTGTGTCTGCATAACTCCTAAGTCCATTGAGGGCCCTTTAAGAGGAGACTTCTGAGACTCCTTCATTTTCTTCTGCTGCCCCAAACTCCACTGCTTTTTTTTTTATAGCCAGAAGTTACAGGGACTTATCTTCCTGGCACTGGAAACTTGTTCTGGATGATTTCATGTAGGGCTTGGATCCCTCAATCCTTAAGTAGTTTTCCCAATTTTTATCTACCATATGTGGATGTAGGACCACTTGTTCTGTGTTTCCACATCTCCACAATACTCTGCATGTCTCCTTGTCTCTGCCCTCCCACCCATCTAAATGAATGTGATTTCTTTGATTCCTTGGTGTAAGACTTCCATTCAGCTCGATTATCTGGTGATTCCCAGTAATTTTTGTTTCATAGTCTAGCTGCAATTTTTTGCTGTGGTTGTATAAGGAGGTGAGCCATGTTTACCTATACCTCCATTTTGATTGGAAGTCCCACTTTGTTCTTTATTATTATTTTTGTTATTGTTCTTTTTTCAGAGCCTTTTTATTTATTTTTATTTTATTCTATTTTTTCTTTTTTCTTTCATATCCCTTATTTTACTTTCTCCTTTTCTTGCTCCATTTCTTCTTTTTTCTTTTTTTATTCTTTTGTTGCTCTGTTTTTGCTGTTTTCCTCTTTCTATTTCTTACTCTTACTGTTCCTTTTCCTTCTCTCATAATCACTTTTCTTTCCCTTGGTCTTCTCATATACTTTTTCCCTTTACTATTCTATTCATCTTTCTACTTTTATTATTTTTGCTCTTTGATTTTGCTGCTGTTGTTCAGGGTTTTTGTTTTGTTTGTTTCATTTTTGGTTTTGTGTTGTTTTATTTTGTTCTGTCAGCACCTGTACAACAGCATACAAGGCATGGTGGGGTTGAGCCTCTCAGTTAGTCAGTCAAAGAAGAGATTGCATAGATGAATGGGCTAACAACAATCAAGACTCAAATGTAATAGGAGAGCCCACATAACCCACACAAGGGATATTCCTACAACACCCAGCTCAGGAGATCAAAGAAATAGCAGCACTGGTTGCTTAGGACCTCTACCACAAAAGACCACCACATGAATATAGGGAGGCAAAGCGGATCAATCTAACACAGAAACAAACAAAAGGGACAGCTAAAAAGAGGACATCAAAAAAAAAAAACCCATAAAGAAAAGGAAGAATCCACAAAAAAAGAACTAAATAAAATTGAAGCAAACAATTTATCTGAGATATACTTCAAAGCAATGTGTGTAAGGATGCTTGAGAACTTAGTAGAAACTATATTAGCATGCCAAAGGACATAGAAACTATGAATAAGAAATGGCTTGAAATGAAGAAGCAATATCTGAAATGAAGAATATGCTAGAAGCAATTAAAAACAGGCTATATGAAGTGGAGGATTGAATCAGCAATTTGGAAGATAAAGTGACAAAAATACCGAATTAGAGCAAAAACAACAACAAAAATGACTTAAAAAAGAATGAGGATTGTTTAAGGGAACTTTGGGACAACATGAAATGTAGCAACATCAGCATGATAGCAATGCCAGAAGGAGAAGAAAGTGAATAAAGAATAGAAAACCTGTTTTAAGAAATAATGGCAATAAACTTCCCTGACCTGATGAAGAAAACAGTTACACAAGTTCAAGAAACAGAGTTCCAATCAAGATGAACCAGAAAAGAACCACAGCAAGACACATTCATAATTAAAATGACAAAGTTTAAAAACAAAGAATCTTAAAAGCAGCAAGAGAGAAATGGTTAACTGCAAGGAAGTTCCAATAAGATTGTCAACTGAAACACTTAAGGACAGAATGGATTGGCATAAAGTATTCAACATAATGAAAAACAAGGACCTGTGAGAACTTCTAGTCAAGATAGTGGCAAAGGCAGACATGGCTTGCTTCTTCACATAACCACATCAAAATTACAACTAAAATACAGGATGACCATAGCTCAGAACCATCATACATCTAGTTGAATGGAAGTCTGACAACTAGGGAATTAGGAAACCACACCAACCTGACTGGTAGAAGGGACACTATGCAGAATGGGCTACTCCCTCACCCACATGTGGTATATAAATTTTGGGAGGGATATCTTAGGAGTGAGGAGTCTTAGCCCTACACCAAGCACCCCAGTCCAGGGTCCAGTGCCAAGAAGACAAGCCCCTACAAATATGACTGCAAAAAAAAAAAACAAAAAAACAAAAAACAAAAACAAAAAAACAGTGAGGATTGAGTCAGTGGAAGAAAAGCTGGAGTCTCAAGAAGTTCCTCTTAAAGAATACACACAAGTACTCACCTACTCAGATTCACTCCCTCAGAGCTCCAGCACCAGGGTAGCAGCTTGAAAGACACCAGTGGTATAGAGGGAGAAACTGAAGTGTCTGTCATCAAGGCAAGCAGAGATCATTGTCCCTTTTCTAAATCCTCTCCCCAAAGAGCGAGCAAGCTGGTGTGATATCTGATACTCCATCAACCTAGCTAACACTGTTTCCCTTGCCTTGGAGATCCCCAGAGACTCCACCCCACCCAACTTACGGGCCCACCCATGCTGCTTTTCCATAGGAATGGCTGGTCTTGGTTCATGCTTCATAACTTCCTAAATCATCTCAAATAACCAACAGCTGGCCTCAGTGAGCCCCAGGCCCAGCACTAGCAGTAGCCAGCCTAGATTCACAGCTAGGCTTCACCTAGGAGTCTCCAAGCCCAGAACAAGTAGCAGCCTCCTCAGATTGCTTTATAGCTCATGCAGGGTGGCCCTAGGCAAAACACAGGTGGGGGTGACCTTGGCCTGCACCACCTTGTAAACTCCAGGGCCAATGCACCCAGTGCACAGCTATAGACCACATTGGAGTACCACCACCCTGCTCCAGCATAGCTAATACTCCATGGAGGGAGGATGCTGGTGGTAAATGGTTATAGCTAATCCTTGCATCTGCCTGGCCTGGGTAAATCCCTCTTATTGATCTACAAACAGCAACAAAGGCTCAACTACAAGAGGAGGATGTACTCAGCCCACACAATGGGCACACCTCGAGTACCCAAGTTGGGTGATATGGAAGACTGTGCCACTGGACCCTACAGGACACCTACATTAGTCCAGACTACAAAGACATGAAGTCAAAGCAATTCTACCTAATACATAGAAACAAACACAGGAAGGCCGCCAAAATGAGGAGACCAAGAAACATGGCCCAAGTGAAAGAACAGATCAAAACTTCAGAAAAGAGCTAAATGAAATGGAGACAAGCAATCTATCAGATACAGAGTTCAATACACTGGTTATAAGGATGCTCAAGGAACTTAGTGAGGACTTCAAACCATGAAAAAGATCTAGTCAGAAATGAAGGATACACTAATTGAAATAAAGAACATTTTACAGGGAAATGACAGTAGAGTAGATGAAACCAACAATCAAGTAAATGATAAGGAACATAAGGAAGCAAAAAATACCAATGAGAATAAGAAGAAAAAATAATTTTTTAAAATGGGGAGAGTATAAGCAGCCTCTAGGACAACTTCAAGCATTCCAACATTTGCATAATAGGGGTGCCAGAAGGAGAAGAGAAAGAGCAAGAAATGGGAAATCTATTTGAAAAAATAACAAATAAAAACTACCCTAATTTGGTGAAGGAAATAGACATGCAATTCCAAGAAGCACAGAGAATCTCACACACCATGGGTGTGAAGAGGCCCACTCCAAGACACATCATAATTAAATTGCTAAAGATTAAAGATAAAGAGAGAATCTTAAAAGCAACAAGAAATAAGTTAGTTACCTATGGGGGAGTTCCCACAAGACTGTCAGCTGATTTCCCAAAAGAAACTTTGCAGGCTAGAAGGCATTGACAATATTCAAAGTGATGAACAGCCAACATTACTCTACCCAAGAAATTATAATTTAGAATCAAAGAACAGGTAAAGAACTTCCAGACAAGAAGATACTAAAAAAGTTCATCATCACCAAACAATTATTATATAAATTGTTAAGGGAATTATTGAAGAAAAATAAGATCAAAACTATGAACAAATAAAATGGCAAAAAATACAAATCTATCAATTGAAGCTAAAAAACAAACTAAGTAAACAAGAACAGAGACAGAATCATGGATACAGAGAAGGTTTTGATGGTTGCCAAATGGTAGGGGGGTTGGAGGGAATGAGTGAAGAAGTGAAGGGATTAAGAAGTACAAATAGGGACTTTTGGCCAAGATGGAGGCATATGTGGACACACTGTGCCTCCTCTCACAACCAAAATTAAGGACAATAGATATTTAGAAACAAGAAAACAACCAGAACTTATAGAAAATTGAACTGTATGGAAGTCCAACAATCATTCATCCAGACTAATAAGAGGGGCGGAGTCGTGGCAGGGAAAAGTGGAGATGCAGACCCGGGCATGCAGGCAGCAGCAGCTGGTGGTTCCCAAGTGTGCAGGCGGCAGCTGGCAGATCCCAGGCCCACAGGCAGCGCCTGGCAGACCCCAGGCATGAGGTGGCAACTGTGTAGACCCAGTGAGGCTGCACAAGGTGGCTGGTTGACCAGGTGGTCCCACATTCTCACGCACAGATAATCCAGGTGAAGGGGAAGCGGTGGAGGGAACTGGAATCCAGGAGAGAGCAGAGCAGGTGCCATTGTTCCCTCTCAGACCCCACGCCCACATACAGCATCACGACTCAGCAACTGGGCTGCTGTGCACTGGGGAACACCTAAGGCTCCACCCATCACTACTCAACAGCCACGACAAGACCAAAAACAAAACAAAACAAAACAAAAAACACCAAAAATGGCTCAAACCTGAGAACAAATGAAAGCCCCAGAGCCAATTCCTCTAAGCGATGAAGAAATAGCCAACCTATCAGATGCACAGTTCAAAGCCCTGGTGATCAGGATGCTCACAGAATTGGTTGATTTTGCTCACAAATTGGATGAAAAAAATGCAGGCTACAATACGTGAAATGAAGGAAGATGCATGGGAAACCAATAGAGATGGGAGGAAAACTGGGACTCAGGTCGGTGGAATGGACCAGAAGGAAGAAACAAACAACCAAACAGAAAACAAGGAAGAAACAAGAATTCAAAAAAATGAGGAGAGGCTTAGGAACCTCCGGGACATCATTAAATGTCCCAACATCCGAATTGTAGGGGTACTAAAAGGGGAAGAGGAAGAGCAACAAGTGGAAAACTTATTTGAACAAATAATAAAGGAGAACTTCCCCAATCTGGCCAAGGAAATAGACTTCCAGGAAGTCCAGGAAGCTCAGAGAGTCCCAAAGAAGTTGGACCCAAGGAGGAACACACCAAGGCACATCATAATTACATTAGCCAAGATTAAAATGAAGGAGAGAATTCTAGAAGCAGCAAGGGATAAGGGGACAGTCACCTACAAAGGAGTGCCCATAAGACTGTCAGCTGATTTCTCAAAAGAGACCTTGCAGGCAAGAAGGGGTTGGAAAGAAGTATTCCAAGTCATGAAAGTCCACGACCTACATCCAAAATTGCTGTATCCAGCAAAGCTGCCATTTAGAATGGAAGGGAAGATAAAGTGCTTCTCAGATAAGGTCAAGTTCAAGGAGTTCATCATCACCAAGCCCTTATTCTATGAAATGTTAAAGGGACTTATCTGAGAAAAAGAAGATAAAAAATATGACAGTGAAAAGACAGCAAACTCACAGCTATTAACAACCACACCTAAAACAAAAGCAACCAACTAGAACAGGAACAGAACCACAGAAATGAAGATCATATGGAGGGTTAGCAACAGGGTAGTGGGAGGAGGAGAGAGGGGTAAAAGGTACAGAGAATAAGTAGCATAGACGGTGGGTAGAAAATAGACAGGGGGAGGGCAAGAATAGTGTGGGAAATGCAGAAGCTAAAGAACTTATGACACACGGACATGAACTAAAGGGGGGAAATGTGGGTGGGAGGGGGTGTGCAGGGTGGAGGGGAATAATGGGGGAGAAATGGGACAACTGTAATAGTATAATCAATAAAATATGTTTAAAAAATAACCACAGATGCAGAGAAAATAAAAATAATTGAAAAAAAAAGAAGTACAAATAGGTGGTTACAGAATATCCAAGGGTATGTAAATTACAGTGTAGGAAATAGAGTAGCCAGAAAATTTATACAAATAACCCATGGACATGAACAATAGTGGGAGGATTGCCTGAGGTAGTGGGGATGCTTGTTGGAGGAGGCACAAAAAGGGAAATCAGGAGAAATACAATATCATAATTAATAAAATATAATGAAAAAAGAGCAACAAGTATAAAGGACTCATGGACAAAAACTATGGGGGGTGGAAATGGGAGGAAGGTGGGGAGGGCTGGGGTGGTGGGCTGGGGCGGGGTAAAAGACAGAAAACTGTACAATATCAACAATTAAAAAATACTGATTTTAAAAAAAATAAAATAAAATATTTTAAAAAGTAAAGCAATAACCTTATCAAAGACTACTTATCTAACAAGGCTATCATTTAAAATTGAAGGTGAAATAAAAGGCTTCCAGACCAAAAACCAGAATGGCTAAAGGAGTTCATAAAAAATCTAAAGGAGTTCATTACCACCAAACCAGCAAGCAAGAGATGTTAAAAGGAATGCTTGAAGAAGTAGAGAAAGAATATAGGTACAAAGAAAAAAATGGCAATGAATAAGTGCCAATCAACAATAACATTAAAAGTAATGGGTTAATGCTCCAATCAAAAGAAAGACAGAAGTTAACTGAATGGGTTAAGAAAATATGACCCAGAACAATGTGAGCTGAGCCCAGTTGATTGTGCCCCTAGCATGGATGTGAGGCTGATCTGCTGACAGGCGACCTGAACAATCAATAGAATCTCAGCTGATATGAATTTTTGAAGCCAAGGAGTACAAGAAATGTTTTATATCATCCAGTAAGATTTCTTAAGTTAAGGGGGAAATGGCCTGTGTAAGGTACCTATAGCAGAGGAAAGAACAGAAAGAAAGTGCAGCTTAGTGGCTCACTCTCCTCCTGGAGCAGGGCCCTGGTCCCACACAGGGAAACCACCAACCCTAATAGGGAGAGACTTGGAAGGATGTACAAAGTCTGGGAGGCTTAGGCTGCACACACAGAGTGAGGAGCATGTCCATTGCTGCATTGCCAACTAGAGAGTTCCAGAGAGAAACTCTACCTCCTATAACTGTTGGAGGCACTGATAGGCTGTGGACAGCCCTGACCTAGAGAGTCTTTGTGCTTTTTGGGATGGACTGTGCAGAGAACCAGCCCAGAGTATAGTGCAGCAGTGTGGTGACCACATAGTGACTCTGTTAAAAGAGGAGCTGAGGTAAGACTCAGCAGGGACACTGTGCTTACATGTGCACAAGAATAGTGGTTCTGCCAACAGAGAAACCAGAGTGAAATTGCTGTTTAATCCCATTGAATCCAGCTGCACAGGAAGAACAGAAAGTGTCATGCTGAAGAGACTGTGGAACCTGATGTGGTACCATTGGTGAGTTGAGGACTGTGCAGAGTGGAGTCCAGGCCTGAGTGGCCTGCAAGAATGGCAGGATGGGGATGGCCTGGAGCTGAATGCCTGACATTCCTTGAGGCCAGGCAGTCTTGCACACAGGTAGCATGCCCAACCCCCACCTGTAGGATTGCTGACTCTGTAGATCAGTCTGACCTGGCTTAGGAGCTACCTGCTCAGTGCATATCTGCAAGGGAAAGAAGGAGAAGCTCTGAAAGGGCCCTTTCTGAACTTCTATCAGACACTATGAGCTATGCTGGTTCTTGGGGCCCTGATTCACTGAAACAAGTAGAGGAAACAGATTAAAGACAGGTGAAGCAAGGAGTGTGAAGTGTTCAGGGCCCCACACAGTTTCAGCACTTACACAAAGCTGCCATCAGTGCCAACCAGGGAAGAGCTGCCTCTTTTACACAGTTGGCCCCTCACAGGAATTGGACAGCTAATTCACCAGAAATTATACATTGAAAATAATCTGGGACAGACAAATATGTGTGGTTGAGGAGCAGAGAAACACTCCCACCATCTTCCCTGAAGAGTGAACAGTGCCCCTCTGGGGTGACTAAGGGATTCACGTATCCCAATCCCACCAGAATCCCCCCACTGGAAGCAGGTTTAGGTCATTTTGGCAGTGCTCTTGGACATTAGATGAACTACTCCTTCACCTTGTGCTGAAGAAAAGGTAGCAGGGCAGAACAGTGGGGACCAGCTAAACCTGAAGGAGACAGCCATGGACTGTGGATAGCTTGTAGTCTCAAACATACTGCCTAGGTCTATAATGGTACACCATCTAAGATTACCAGGGCAGATCCAGAAAGAGTAGACAGTGACAAACATAAGACTCTGCCGAGACAAATTCCACCATGGTCTTCTTCATTATTTGCATTTCTTCTCCTACATGGATTTTTAACATTTTTCTTTTTCTTCAAGTTTATTGCTATTATTTCATACTATTTTAAAATTTTAGTTTATTTCAAATCTCATATTTTACTCCTTTCTCTTACTCCATCTAGACTTCTTCCTCTTATTTTTGTTTTAAATTTTATTTTTCCCTCTCTACAACTTGTTCCTATTCCACGCTCTTACTATTTCTCCTCCCTCCAGCCTCTCAAAACCATTTTTCTTGCCATTAGTCATCTCGCATTCTTTTGCCTTTCTTATAATGTCCTTATTTTCTCCCCACCTTTATTACTCTGCTCTTTGTTGATATGATGGTGGTCATCGCATTTCTTCAATTTTATTCCTAGATGTTCACTATTTTTGTATTTCAAATTTCAAATTTTACTGTTCCCCTGTCCTCCATTTTGCCTTCCTCCTGCTCTTCCTTTTTTCATTTGAAATTTCATTTTTTCCTCTCTAACTCTGATTTTCATTCCTTTCTCTTATATTTCTTCTCCCTCTATACTCTCAAAATCACTTTTCCTTTCCTTAGACAGCTAATAATCTTTTTTCTTTCTTTTTTCCTTTTTAATCCCTTTCCACTTATATTAACCTTTGCTCATTTTCCATTGATATTGGTGTAGTAGATGTTTTTCTTCAATTTTGTCTCATTTTTAAGCCTCATACTATGCTCTTCCTTTTTCTTACTCCATGTTGCCTTCGTCTCTCACTTTTTAAATTTATGATATAAATTTTATTTCTTTCTTTGTCTTATTTATATTCCTTACTTTTATTATTTCTCTTCACTTAACCTTCTAAAAATAATTTTTTGCTAGTCATATCATGTTGGTTTTTCCTTTCTTATAATAATCTTAATCTCTTTCCATCTTTATTAATGTTTGTTCAATGTTGTTGACAGTGCAGTTGTATTTGGGGGTTATTTTTATGGGTTTGTGCTTTGTTTCCTGGGTTATTTCAATTTCTTTTGATAGTGCATGTACAATAGCATACAAGATGTGGTGGATGCTGTGACTCTCAGCTAGCCAGAGGAACAAACCAACCAATAAACAAACCAACAACCAAAACCCAATTAAAACAGAAGAGCCCACATAAATGGCATAAAGGGCATCCCAAGAACATCCAGTTCAGGAGATTAAGGATACTACACCATCGAGTCCCAAAGTCTCCTACTTCAGAAGGCAACTCCATGAAAACAGGGAATCAAAGCAGATAAATCTAAGAAGCAGAAACAACAAGAAGAGTCACCTAAAATGGGGAGACAAAGAAACAGCCCCCAATTGAAAGGAAAGAAGGAATCCTCAGAAGGGGTGTTAAATGAAATTGAGGCAAGCAATCTATCATAGAGTTCAAAATAATGGTTATAAGAATGCTCAAGGAGCTCAGTGTGAACCACAAGGAACTCTATGGAAGCTACAAGGAACTTACTGGTAAATACATCAGCATAAAAAGTACACAGAAAGTATGAATAAAAGCCAAGAAGAAATGAAGAATACAATATCTGAAATGTAGAACACAGAGGAGAGAGTTAAAAGGAGGCTAGATGAAACAGAGGATCAAATCAGCAAGTTGGAGGGAAAGGTAGAAGAAAACACCCATACAGAGCAACAAAACTAAAAAAAAAAAAAAGACTTAAAAAGAAAGAAGATATTTTAAGGGAGATGCAGGACAATATGAAACATAATAATATTCACATCGTAAGGATACTAGAAGCAGAAAAAAAGGAACAATGGATAGAAACCTGTTTGAAAAAGTAATGACAGAAAACTTCCCTAACTTGGTGAGGGGGAAAAGTCACAAAAGTCCAGGAACAAGAAGGTCCCTATCAAGATGGACCCAAAGAGGCCCATTCCAAGACACATCATAATTAAAATGGAAAAATTTAAAGGCAAAGAGAGAGTCTTAAAGGCAGCAAGGAAGGAACAGCTAGTAACATACAAGGGATCTCTGATAAGACTACTAGATGATTTCTCACTGGAAACACTACAAGCCAGAAAGGAACTGCAAGAAACATTCCAAGTAATTAAAGCAAAGCTTAGCAATGAAGAAAACTCCACACAGAAAGGCTCTCGTTTAAAATGGATAGGGAAAATGTACTTTTTTTTATCCACTCACTTACTGATGGACACCTAGGTTGCTTCCAGCACTTGGCTATTGTAAATTGTGCTGCTATGAACATTGGGGTGCATAGGTTCTTTGATTTGGTGTTTCAGGATTCTTAGGGTATAACTGAAGCAGTGGAATTGCTGGGTCAAAAGGTAGATCCATTTTCAGTTTTCTGAGAAAATTCCATACTGTTTTCTATAGTGGTTGTACCAGTCTGCAATTCCACCAACAGTGCACTAGGGTTCCCTTTTCTCCACAACCTCTCTCACACTTGTTGTTTGCTGCTTTGTTTATGATGGCAATTCTGACTGGTGTGAAGTGGTATCTCACTGTGGTTTTAATTTGCATCTCTCTGATAGCTAGCGATACTGAGAATCTTTTCATGTGTCTCTGGACCCTCTGTATGTCTTCCTTGGAGAAGTATCTGTTCAAGTCCTTTGCCCATTTTTTAATTGGGCTGCTTGTCTTCTTAGAGTGGAGTCATGTAAGTTCTTTATATATTTTGGAGATTAAACCCTTTTCTGCATTGCAGTATCATTTATAAATGTTTTCCCGTGGTTGGTTCTCTTTTCATTTTGCTGATGTTTTCTTTAGCCATGCAGAAGCTTTTCATTTTGATGAAGTTCCATTTGTTCGTTCTTTCCTTTATAATCCTTGTCCAGGGGATGTATCAGTGAAAATATTGCTGCATGGAATGTCTGAGATTTTTCTGCCTATATTCTCCTCCAGGACTTTTATGGTGTCGTGACTTATTTAAATATTTTTTTCATCTTGAGTTTATTTTGTGTATGGTGTAAGTTGGTGGGTGAGTTCCATATTTTTGTATATAGCTCCTACCTTTTGCAAGAGTATGGCTGGTAGTGCAGAGCATTATGATAAGTGAAATTAGCCAGGTGGTGAAAGACAAATACCATATGATCTCACCTATAAGCGTAATAATCAACAAAGCAAGCAAGCAAGCAAAATACAACCAGAGACATCGAATAAAGAACATACTGATAGTAACCAGAGGGTAGTGGGGAGAGGTATAATGGGGGAAAATAGGGGAAGGGCCACCAAGGAACATGTATAAAGGACACATGGACAAAGCCGAATAAGGTAGGATCCAGGGTGGGAGGTGGGGATGGGTGGTGCAGTGGAGGTGGGGGAAAATGGAGACAACTGTGCTTGAACAACAATAAAAAGTAACATTATAAAAATAAAAATAAATAAATGAAATGTAAAATGGATGGTGAAATGAGATTCTCACACAAAAATGTGCTAAAAGAGTACATCTCCACAAAACCAGTATTTCAAGAAATGCTAAAGGAACTTTTTTAAGAAGATGAAGAAAAAGAGAGAGAGAGAGAGAGACTGAAATGCATGTACAAAGGGAAAAAATGGCAATGAATAAATGCCTATGAATAATAAGCTGAAATGTAATAGGATTAAATGCTCCAATGAAAAGACATAGCATAGCTAAATGGATAAGAAAACACAACCGACATATATGCTGTGTCTGAGACCTGCTTCAGAATGTATGTATGAGGTCAAAAGTGAACTAATAGAAAAAAATTTCAAGCAAATAAATATGAAAAAAAGCTGGTATAGCAATACTTACATCATACAAAATAGACTTCTAAAGTTCCCTCCCCTCTCCCTTCTGGTGTCTGTCAGCCTGTTCTCAATTTCAATGTCTTTGCTTATATTTTGCTTGTTTGTTTGTTTTGTTGATCAGGTTCCTGTTAAAGGTGAGATCATATGGTATTTGTCTTTCACTGCCTGGCTTATTTCGCTTAGCATAATGCTCTCCCGTTCCATACATGCTGTTGTGAAGGATAGGAGCTCCTTCTTTTTTTGTGCTGCATAGAATTTTATTGTGTAAATGTACCATAGTTTTTTGATCCATTTGTTTACTGATAAGCACCTAGGTTTAAAGGGGAAGGGTTTAGAGCAACAAGTATAAAAGACACATGGACAAAAACTAGGGAGGGTGGAAATGGGAGGGAAGCGGGGAGGGCTAGGGCGGTGGGCCGGGATGAGAGTAAAAGACAGAAAACTGTACAAGGACAACGATTAAAATAAAGGGAAAAAATAAAAAAAATAGACTTCTAAACAAGAGCCATAACAAGTGACAAAGAAGGTCACTATATAATAGTTAAGAGAGCAGTCAAACAAGAGTATATAATTCTTGTAAACACATAAACATCCAACATAAGAGCACCTAAATATATAAGGAAAATCTTGGAGGACTTCAAGAAAGATATAAAAAGCAACACAATCAACAATGGATAGATCTTCTAAAGAATCAACATGGTTATTGTGGCATTGAATGACACTCTCAATCAAATGGATTTAATTGATATATACAGAACCTTTAATCCTAAAGAAGCAAAATATACATTCTTTCCAAATGCACATGGAACATTATCAAATAAAGACCATATGGTAGGACACAAAATAAACCTCAGCAAATTCAAGAAAACTGAAATTATATCAAGCACCCTCTCAGATTCCTGAAACTAGAAACCAACCTGAAGGGAAAAACTCAAAACTTCAAATATTTGGAGACTGAATAACATTTTATTAGCTATGAATGGGTTAATATTGAGGTCAAGAAAGAAATAAAAAATTATCTGTAAACAAATGAAATGGAACACACGACAACCCAAAAACTATAGGACACAGTGAAGGCAGTCCTGAGAGGAAAGTTTATGGCAATACATAAAGAAGACCAAAATCTCAAATAAACAATCTAACCCTACATTTACAAGAGCTAGAGGAACAATAAGAAATAAAGCCCAGCCCTGGCTGGTGTAGCTCAGTGGATTGAGCACGGGCCTGCGAACCGAAAGATCGTGGTTCGATTCCCAGTCAGGGCACATGCCTGGGTTGCCAGGCCAGTTCCCGTCAGGGGACATACAGGAGGCAACCGCACATTGATGTTTCTCTCCCTCTCTCCTTCCCTTGCCCTCTAAAGATAAATAAGTAGAATCTAAAAAGGGGGAAAAAAAAAGAAATAAAGCCCAAAGCAAGTAGAAGGAAGGAAATAATGATTGGAACAGAACTGAATGACAGAGACTCAAAAAACAATTCAAAGTGTCAATGAATCCAAGGGCTTGTTCTTTGAAAGGATACACACAGTTGATAAACTTTAACCAGACTCATCAAGAAAAAATGACAGAAAACCCAAATAAATAAATTAGAAATGAAAGAGGAGAAGTTACAACTTGTACCACAGAGGATTGGAATAAATTACTATGAACAATAAATGCCAAACAATTGGACAACTTGGGTGAAATGGACTAATTTCCAGAAACATACAATCTCCCAAAACTGAATAAAGAAGTGGAAAGCCTGAATAGATGATAACAACTACTGAAATTGAAGCAGTAATCAAAAAACTCTCAGCACACAAGAGCCCTGGACTGGATGGCTTCACAGGCGAATTTCCAAACATTTAAAGAACTACCATATTTTGTCACAGTTAACATGCTCCCATGTATAGTACATAACCACATTTTTGGCCCAAACTTAAAGGAAAGATATATTTTGTTTGAACTTTCAATTCAATTCAATTATTTATTTATATTTAGAAACAAAACCAATTGCCATATTTCAGGGTATTATTTTGCATACAGACATTGTTATTGCTTTCTAGAGTTATATTTTAATGCATAAGCATAAATAAAAGAATTAAAAACATTTATATAGATATGGAATTACTACTATGCATGCATAATGTGCATCCTTATTTTTCCTTCAAAATTTTGGGCAAAAAAGTGCTTATTAAGCATGCAGAAAAAGGTAACTCCTATCCTTTTCAAACTATTCCAAAAAAGCCAAGAAGAAGGAAGATGCCAAACTGTTTTTGTGAGGTCAGTATTATCCTAATTCCAAAACCATGTAAAGACACACCAAAACCAAAAATTAAGCCAATATCTATAATGGACATTGATGCTACAGTCCTCAACAAAATATTGGCAATCTGGTACCAGCAACACATTAAAAAGCTCATACACTGTGATCAAATGGGATGCACCCCTGGCATGCAAGGATGGTCCAATATTTGCAAATCAATACACCACATAAATAAAATGAAGGATAAAAACCACATGATCATATCAATAGATGGTGAAAAAGCATTTGATAAAACCCAGTACCCATTTATGATAAAAATTATCAGCAAAGTGGGAATAGGGGACCAAATCTCAACATAATAATGGCCATATATGAGAAACCTACAACTGTATCACACTCAACAGGCAAAGACTAAAAGCTTTCCCACTGAGATCAGGAACAAGACAAAGGTGTTGCTAACATCACTCTTATTCAACATAGTAATTGAAGTTCTAGCCACAGTGATCAGACAAGGAAAAAAAATGGGCATCCAAGTTAGAAAGGAGGAAGTAAAACCATCATTATTTGCAGATGACATGATAGCCAATATAGAAAACCCTATGGTCTCCACAAAAACTACTTGACCTAATAAGTGAATTTGGCAAAATATCCAGGTACAAAAATCAATAATTGGAAATCAAGGTCATTTTTTTGTACACCAAAATGAAATATCAGAAAGAGAAGCTAGGGAAAAAATCCCATTTACTGTAGCAACAAGAAAAATAAAGTACCTAGGAATAAATTTTAAAAAGGAGGTAAAAGAACTGTACTCGAAAAACTATACAACATTGAAGAAAGAAATTAAGGAAGATATAAATGAATGGAAGCATATAGCATTTTCATGAACTGGAAGAATTAGCATCATTAAAATGTCCATACTACTCAAAGCAATCTCTAGGTATAATGCAATTCCTCTAAAATACCAATGACATATTTCACAGATCTATAACAAATATTTCAAACATTTATATGGAACCAAATAAAGACCCTGAATGGCCCCAGCACTCTTGAGAAAGAAAAACAAAGTAGGAGGGATCATAATACCCAATATCAAACTATACTACAAGGTCACTGTAGTAAAAACAGTGTTTTACTGGCATAAAAACAAAAATTCAATGGAATAGAATAGAAAGCACCAAAATAAACCCATTCTCTATGGTCAATTAATATTTTACAATGGGCATATCAGCCTACAATGGGGTAAAAATGGCCCCTTCAATAAATGGTGTTGAGGAACTAGATTAGTACATGAAGAAGAAGAAGAAGAAGAAGAAGAAGAAGAAGAGGAAGAAGAAGAGGAAGAAGAAGAGGAAGAAGAAGAGGAAGAAGAAGAGGAAGAAGAAGAGGAAGAAGAAGAGGAAGAAGAAGAGGAAGAAGAAGAGGAAGAAGAAGAGGAAGAAGAAGAGGAAGAAGGAGAAGGAGGAGGAGAAGGAGGAGGAGAAGGAGGAGGAGAAGGAGGAGGAGAAGGAGGAGGAGAAGGAGGAGGAGAAGGAGGAGGAGAAGGAGGAGGAGAAGAAGGAGGAGAAGAAGGAGGAGAAGAAGGAGGAGAAGAAGGAGGAGGAGGAGGAGGAGGAGGAGGAGGAGAAGAAGAAGAAGAAGAAGAAGAAGAAGAAGAAGAAGAAGAAGAAGAAGAAGAAGAAGAAGAAGGAGAAGGAGAAGGAGAAGGAGAAGGAGAAGGAGAAGGAGAAAGAGAAGGAGGAGAAGGAGGAGAAGGAGAAGAAGAACTTGGTTACCAGCTTACACCATACATGAGAATAAACTCAAAATGCATAAAAGACTTAAATATAAGCTGTGACTTCATTAAATTCCTAGGGGGGGGAAATAGTCAGTAAAATTTTGGATATCCCACAAAGCAGTATTTTTGCTAATATATCTCCTAAAGCTAGAGAAATAAACAAAAAAATATAAACAAATATATCAAATTAAATATATTCTGCATGGCTAAAGAATCCATCATTGAAATGAGAAAGGAATTGACTGTATGAGAGAATGTATTTGTCAGTGGTAAACTAGACAAGGGTTGGATCTCAAAAATATGCAAAGAGCTCATTTGACTCAACACCAAGAAGACAAACAATCCAATTAAAAAATAAGTAAAAGACCCCAATAGACATTTCTCCAAGGAATACATACAGATGGTCCATAGCCATATGAAGAGATGCTCTACATCACTAGCGATCATGTGGGTGGTTGGGGGTGGGTAGGGCAGGGGAGAGTAATGGGGGAAATATGGAGACAACTGTAATTGAACAACAGCAAAAGAAACTGACAAAGAGATGTCACCTCACAGCAGACAGAATGGCCATCATTAATACATCAACAAACAAGTGCTGGTGACAATGTGGAGTAAAGGAAACTCTAGTGTACCACTGGTGGGAATGTAGACTGCTGCGGCTGGTGTGGAAAACAATATGGAACTTCCAAAAAAAAAAAAAAAAAAACCCTGAAAATAGAACTGCCTTTTGAACCAGTGATTCTACTGCTGGAAATATATCTCAAAAATCCCAAATCACCTCAAATGAAATTATGAACTTCTATGTTCATAGCTGTGCTATTTATAATAGTCAAGTGCTTGAAACAGCTTAAGTGACCATTAGTAAATGAGTGGATCAAAAAACCATGGTACATTTACACAATGGAATACTATGCAGCAGAAAGAAAGATGGAACTCATACCTCTTGGGATTGCATGATAGAACTGGAGAATATTATGCTAAATGAACTATGCCAGGAGGTGAAAGACAAATACCATATGATCTTACCTATAAGAGGAATCTAATGAACAAAATATACTAATGAGCAAAATAGAATCAGAGGCATGGAAACATGGAACAAACTGAAAGTGACTGGAGGGGAGAGGGAAGGGGAATCATGGTGGAAAGAAGGGAAACGAACTAGTAAAAAAATATGTGTGAATGACCCATGGACATGGACAAGAGTGTGGGGACTGACCATGTGAGTGGGTGGGGGTGGGCTGGGCTGAGGAGGGCAAAGGGGGAAAAATTGTGACAATTGTAATAAAAAAATTTATTTAATAAGTGAAATGACCCATATATATGCTGTCTACACGAGACTCACCATAGAATAAAAGATTTACACAGGCTGAATGGGAAAGGATGGAAAAAATATTTCATGCCAGTGGAAACATAAAAAACCTGAGTAGCAATATTTATAATGGCTTCAAAACAAAAAGCCATAAAAAGAGACACAGAAGATCACTACATAATACTAAAGGGATCAATCCAACAAGAGGATATAACCCTTGTAATCATATGCACCCAATAGAGAAGCACATAAATATATAAAGTAAATATTGGAAGACTTTAAGAAAGAGATTGACAGCAATGCATTCATTGTAAAGGATTTTAACACCCCATTGTCACCAATGGATAGATCTTCCAGACAAAAAATCAACAAGGAAACACCTACATTAAGTGACACATTTGATTGAATGGATTCAATTGATATTTACAGAACATTTCATCCCAAAGTAACAGAATACACATTCTTTTCAAGTGCACATGGATCAGCCTCAAACTCAGACCACATTGTAGGACACAAAAGAAGTCTTAACTAATTCAAAAACTGAAATTATATCAAGCATTTACTCAGATCACAATGACTTTTTTTTAATTTTTATTTTAATTGTTGATCTTGTACAGTTTTCTGTCTTTTATTCTCACCCGAACCCACCACCCTAGCCCTCCCCTCCTCCCTTCCATTTCCACCCCCCCATAGTTTTTGTCCATGTGTCCTTTATACTTGTTCCTTCCCCTTTTCCCTTGAAATTCCCTCCCCTCTCCCCTCTGGTGACTTTCAGCCTGTTCTCAATTTCTGTGTCTTTGGTTATATTATGCTTGTTTGTTTGTTTTGTTGATTAGCTTCCTGTTAAAGGTGAGATCATATGGTATTTGTCTTTCACTGCCTGGCTTACTTTGCTTAACATGATGCTCTCAAGTTCCATCCATGCAGTTGCAAAAGGTATGAGCTCCTTCTTTCTTTCTGCTGCATAGAATTCCATTGTGTAAATGTACCACAGTTTTTTGATCCATTCATTTACTGATGGGCATCTAGGTTGCTTCCAACACTTGGCTATTATAAATTGTGCTGCTATAAACATAGGGGTACATAGGTTCTTTTGGATTGGTGTTTCAGGGTTCTTAGGATATAGTCCTAGCAGTGGAATTGCTGGGTCAAAAGGTATATCCATTTTTAGTTTTTTTAGAAAATTCCATACTGTTTTCCATAGTGGTTGTACCAGTCTGCACTCCCACCAGCAGTGCACTAGTGTCCCCTTTTCTCCACAACCTCTCCAACACTTGTTGTTTGTTGTTTTGTTTATGAGGACCATTCTGACTGGTGTCAAGTTGTATCTCATTGTGGTTTTAATTTGCATCTCTCTGATAGCTAGCGATATCGAGCATCTTTTCATGTGTCTCTGGATCCTCTGTATGTCCTCCTTGGAGAAGTGTCTGCCCAAGTCCTTTGCCCATTTTTTAATTGGGTTGCTTGTCTTCTTAGAGTGGAGTCCTGTAAGTTCTTTGTATATTTTGGAGATTAAACCCTTATCTGAGGTATCATTGGCAAATATGTTTTCCCACACAGTCGGTTCTCTTTTTATTTTAATACTGTTTTCCTTGGCCATGCAGAAGCTTTTTATTTTGATGAGATCCCATTTGTTTATTCTGCAGGAGGGGTCACAATACCTGATACCAAAATGTATTACAAGGCTACTGTAATCAAAACAGCCTGGTACTGGCATAAAAACAGGCACGTGGACCAGTGGAATAGAACAGAGAGCCCAGAAATAAACCCTAGTCTCTACAGTCAAGTAATATTCGACAAAGGGGGAAGCAACATAAAATGGAGTAAAAATAGCCTCTTCAACAAGTGGTGTTGGGAGAACTGGACAGCTTCGTGCAAGAAAATGAAACTCGAGCACTAACTTACACCATACACAAAAGTAAACTCAAGGTGGATAAAAGATTTAAACATAAGCCGTAACACCATTAAAGTCCTAGAGGAGAAAATAGGCAGGAAAATCTCAGATATTACATGCAGCAACATTTTTACTGATATGTCCCCTAAAGCAAGGGACATAAAGGAAAGATCACAATGACTTGAAATTAGAACTCAATATCAAAAAAAATTTAAGAACATTCAAATACATGGAGGCTAAATAACATATTATTAAATAATGGATGTGTCAACAATAAGCTCAATAAGAAATCAAAAAGTACCTGGAACCAAATGAAAATGGACACATAACCTAAACCTATGGGACATAGCAAAATCAGTCCTGAGAGGGAAGTTCACAGCATTATAGGCTTACTTCAAAAAGCAAGAACAGTCTCAAATAAACAATCTAATTCTAAACCTCAAATAACTAGCAAACAATAACAAACAAAGCCCAGAGTGAGGAGAAGGAAGGGAGTAATCAAGTTCAGAGCAGAGACAAATGACATAGCAACTATAAGAACAATTCAAAAGATCAATGAATCCAGGATCTGGTTCTTTGAAAAGATAAACAAAACTGATGAACTTTTAGCCAGACTCATCAAGAAAAAAGAGAGAGAGAATCCAAGTAAATAAAATCAGAAATGAAAGAGGGGAAGTAAAACTGATACCACAGAAATACAAAAAATTGTAAGAAATTACTTTGAATGACTATGTACCAAGAAGTTGGACAACCTGGGATAAAATGGATAAATTTCTAGAAACATACAATCTTCCAAAGCTCAGGAAAAAAGCAGAAAACCTGAATAGACTGATAACAACTAATGAAATGGAAGCAGTAATGAAAAAAACTCACAGCAAACAAAAGTTCTGGGCCAGAATGCTTCACAAACAATTTTTCAATCATTCAAAAAAGAACTAACACCTATCCTTCTCAATTTTTTGAAATAGTTTTCAAACTATTCAAAAATAGTTTGAAAAAAATTCAAGAAGAGCAGACTTCCAAGCTCTTTTTATGAGGCCAATATGAGCATAACTCCATAACTTGGTAAAACACAACAAAGAAAGAAAATTATAAGCCAATATCCATGGTGAACATAGATGCTAAAATCCTCAACAAAATATTAGTGACAGGATTGAACAATACATTAAAAAGATCATTCACCATGGTCAAGTGAGATTTATTCCAAGGATGCAAGGTTGGTACAATATTTGCAAACCAAGAATTGTGACACATTGCACAAACAAAATGAAAGGTGTAAGTCACATGATCGTGTCAGTAGATATAGAGAAAGCATTTGATAAAATTTAATACCCATTTATGATAAAAGAAATTATCAGCAAAGTAGGAATAGAGGGATCATACCTCAATATAATAAAGGCCAGTTATGGAAAACCTACAGCTAACAACATACTCATGGGCAAAAACTAAAAGTGTTCTGCTTAAGCTCAGGAACAAGACAGGGATGTCCACTTTTGCCACTATTATACATCATTCATTCATTATTCTAGCCATGGTGATCAGACAAGAAAAAGAAAGAAAGAATTTCCGAATCGGAAAGAGGGAAGTAAAACTCTCATTATTCACAGAAAGCATGATATTGTATATCCTAAAGACTTCACACACAAAAAACTATTAGACCTAATAAATTCAGCAATGTATCAGGATACAAAATCAGTACTCAGATGTATAAAGAACCCATGGACAAAGCCAAAGGGGGATAGGATTCAGGGTGGGAAGTGGGGGTGGATGAGGCTGGGGAGAGTGGTGGGGGGAAAATGGAGATGACTGTACTTGAACAACAATAAAATAGAAATAAATAAAATATCCCTGAAACAAAAACCATAAAGTTAAAGTAGGTTTAACAAAAAGGAAAAAAAAAGAAAAGAAATTGATGGCATTTTTAAATTTTTCGATGGCATTTTTAAGGCCAAAAATGAACTATCAGAAAGAGAAACTAAGAATACAATCCTGTTTACTGTTGCAACAACAAAAAAGTTATCTAGGAATAAATTTAATTAAGGAGTTAAAAGATCTGTACTCAGAACACTATAGGACACTGAAGAAAGAAATTGAGGGAGATACAAAAAAAGTGAAAGCATATACGGTGCTCATAGATTGGAAGAATTAATATCACTAAATTCTTCATAATACCCAAAGCTATTGATAGGTTCGATGTAATTCCTGTTATATCATGCTAAGCGAAATAAGCCAGGCAGTGAAAGACAAATACCATATGATCTCACCTTTAACAGGAACCTAATCAACAAAACAAACAAACAAGCATAATATAAACAAAGACACTGAATTTGAGAACAGTCTGACAGTGACCAGAGGGGGAGGGGAGGGAATTTCAGGGGAAAAGGGGAACGGTTTAGAGCAAGTATAAAGGACTCATGAACAAAAACTATGGGGGGTGGAAATGGGAGGAAGGTGGGGAGGGCTGGGGTGGTGGGCTGGGGCGGTGGGCTGGGGCAGGGTAAAAGACAGAAAACTGTACAATATCAACAATTAAAAAATACTGATTAAAAAAATACCAATAGCATATTTCACAGAACTGGAACAAATGTTCCAAATACTTATATGGTACAAAAAAGACACTAAGTAACCTAAGCAATCTTGAGAAAGAAGAACAAAGTTAGAGGAATCACAATACCTGATATCAAACTATACTATAAGGCCACTGTAGTAAAAAAACAATGTTTTTTTATTGTTCAAGTACAGTATTTTATTGTTCAAGTACAGTTGTCTCCATTTCTCCCCATCACTCCTCCCCAGCCCAGCCATCCACACTTCCCACCCTTTATCATACCCCTTTTGCTTTTGTCCATGTGTCCTTTATACATGTTCCTTAAAACCTTTCCTACCAGATATAAACCCATGTTTTATGGTCAATTAATATTTGACAAAGGGGGCAAGAGCATAAAATGGGATAAAGACAATCTGTTTAACAAATGTCATTGGGAAAACTGGACTGTTACATGCAAAAACAGTGAAACTAGACAGCCAGCTTACACCATACACAAAAATAAGCTCAAAATGGATAAAAGACTTAAATATAAGTCATAAAGCCATAAAATCCTAGAAGGAAATGTAGACAGTAAAATTTCAGATATCATGTGTAGCAATATTTTTCCAATATATCTCCTAGGACAAGGGAAATAAAAATAAATAATGAGACTACATGAAATTAAAGAGCTTCTGCACAGCTAAAGAAACCTTAATCAAAATGAAAAAGGAAGCCACTTTATGGGAGAACATATTTGTGAAAGATACATCAGACAGTGGTGTAATCTCCAAAATACATTAAGAACTCTATTACTCAACATTTGAAAGGCAAAAATATCCAATTAAAAGTGGGCAACGAACCTGAACAGACACTTCTCCAGACAAAATATACAGTCGACCCTTAAACATGTGAAAAAATGTTCAAATTCACTAGCCATCAGAGAGATGCAAATTAAAACCAAAACAGATAATGTATCACCTTCACACCTGTCAAAAGGGCTATCATTAATACATCAACAAACAACACATGCTGGTGAGATAGTGGAGGAAAGGGAACCCTAGTGCACTCTTGGTAGGAATGTAGAATGGTGCAACCATTGTGGAAAAGACTACGGTATTTCCGCAAAAAACTAAAAATAGTACTGCCTTTTCACCCACGGATTCCACTGCTGGGAATATACCTGAAGAATCCTGAAACACCAATTCAAAAGAAGCTATGCACCCCCATGTTCACTGCAGCACAATTTACAAAAGACAAGTACTGGAAAGGGTTTAAGTGTGCATCACTAGATGAGTGGATCAAAAAATGGTGGTACACTGACCAAGGGAGATGGCAGCAAGGTAGATGGAAGCAAAGTCCACTTCCCCTAGCGCATGGGTGAAATACCTTGCTGACCTTCTAAGAAACAGAGTGAACAGCCAGTGGTATTCTAGAATATATGAAGAATGGACACCAAAAATTACAGAGGACATTGTAAAATCAGACCATGAGACAATAATACCTGCAATGGGGAAAAGACAAAGTTAGACACAAACAGGAATCATCCCAACAACACAGACAGTGAGACAAATTTCATTTTACTACTCCAGAGAACTTGAAAGGTGAGAGCGGTGAACACCACTACACCTTCTGGAAGAGAAAACACAACAAAGGAACCAACAGATAACAACAGAAGAAGGTGAAGGAGGGAGTGGAAGCCACACTAACCTCAATCTAAGACCAATCGGGAAATACAACTAAAAGATGGAGAAATTACCTACAACAAACAAATGAACAAGAGTGAGAGAGAAGCATCAAAACCTTGTACAAATAGGAGAATCAGCTTCAACACAACTTGTCCACACCTGCACAAAAGAATACGAGATGTGGTGGATGGAGAGATCCTCAGTTAACCAGCTGGAGGGAAGTACCCAACAAAGAAGACCCAATAACGATAAAAATCCAAAGACATACAGAGAGCCAACATAAATGACACCCCAAGACCAGCGAGCTTAGGAGATTAAGGAGACTGCACTTCTGAATCTCACAGGTATTCTACCATAGAAGTTCACACCATAGACCCAGGCAGTCAGAACAGATCAATTTAAGAAGCAGAAGCTAACAATAAGATTCTCACAAACAATAGGAAGAAAAAGAAACAATCCCCAAATGAAAAAAAAGGAGGAAGCCTCAGAAAGAATGCTGAATGAAATAGAGGTAACTCAACTATCAGATATTAAGTTCAAAGCAATGGTTATTAGGAAGCTCAATAAGCTCACAGAGAATTACCAGAAAGTACAGGGAAACTACAATGAACTCACTGCCAAATATATCAACATGAAAAAGGAAACAGAAACTATCAACAAGGGCCAAAAGGAAATGAAGAATACAATTTCTGAACTGAAGAACACAGTAGAAGGAATCAAAAGCAAGCTTTTGATTGGAAGGAATCAAAAGCAAGCTTTTGATTGGAAGGAATCAAAAGCAAGCTTTTGATGAAACAGAGGATTGGATCAGCGAGCTGGAGGACAAGGTAGAAAAAAAACATCCAGAAAGAGCAAAAAAAGGAAAAGAGTCTCAGAAAGAATGAAGAGGGATTAAGGGGGATGCAGGACAACATGAAACATAATAATATCTATATAGTAAGGATACCAGAAGGAGAAGAAGAGCAAGGGATAGAAAACTTGTTTGAAAAAGTAATGATGGAAATCTTCCCTACTTTGATGAGAGAAAAAGTCACACAAATCCAGGAAACACAAAGAGTCCCAATCAAGAGGAACCCAAACAGGCCCACTTCAAGACACATCATCATTAAAATGGCAAACTTCCAAGACAAAGAGAGAATCTTAAAGGCAGCAAGGGAGAAAAAGAAAGTAACATACAAGGGAGCCCCGATAAGAATAGAAGCTGACTTCTGAATGGAAATGCTCCAAGCCAAATAAGAATGGCAAGAAATATTCCAGGTAATGAAAACCAGAGGCATGCAACCAAGACTACTTTACCCAGCAAGGCTCTCAATCAAGATAGAAGGCCAAATGAGCTTCGCAGACCAAAAAAATCTAAAAGAATGTATCTCCACCAACCCAGCTCTGCAAGAGATGCTAAAGGTCTGCTTTAAGAAAAGGAAGGAAAGGAGAGAATGAGAGTGACAGGGAGAGAGAGAGAGAGAGAGAAACACAGGTATGAAAATGGCAATGAATAAGTACCTATCAATAATAAGCTTAAACATAAATGGATTAAATGCTCCAGTTGAAAAACTTAGAATAGCTGAATGGATAAGAAAGCATGACCCACACATATGCTGCCTACAAGAATACAAGAGACTCACCTCAGGACAACATACCTACACAGACTGAAAGTGAAGGGCTGGAAACAAATTTTTCAAGTAAATGGACACGAAATAAAAGCCAGCACAGCAATACTCATGTCAGACAAAATAGACTTCAAAAGAGGGCCATAAAGAGAGATCCAGAGAGTCACTTCATAATACTCAAGGGAATAATCCACCAAGAAGACATAAACATTGTAAATATATATGTAACCAACATGGGAGCTCCAAAATCCATAAAGTAAATATTGAAGGACTTCAAGAAACATATTGTCAGCAATGCAATTATAGTAGGGAATTTTAACACCCCACTGTCAAAAATAAATAGTTCTCCCAAACAAAATATCAACAAATACATTGTGGCAGTGAACAATGCACTAGATGAAATGGAATTAACTGATTATATATATATTTATATATATATTTATATAAATATATATAAATATATATATGGAGAGAGAGAGAGCCCTTCCTCCTAAAGAAGCTAAATACACATTCTTTTCAAATGCACATGGAATATTTTCAAAGATAGACCACATGATAGGACACAAAACAAGCCTCAACACATTCAAGAACATTGAAATCATATCATGCATTTTCTCTGAACACGAGGGACTGAAACTAGAAACCAACCCCAAGGAAAAGAACCCAAAACACTCAAAATCATGCAGATTGAATAGCATGCCATTAAACAATGAATGGGTCAAGAATGAAATTAGGGAAGAAATCAAAAAGTTTCTGGAAACAAACGCAAATAAAATCACAACAATCCAAAACTTATGGGACACAGTGAAGGCAGTCCTGAGAAGGAAGTTCATAGGTATACAGACCTACCTAAAAAAGATAGAAACATTCAAACAAACAACCTAACCCTACACCTACAAGAACTTGAGGAACAACAACAAAGACAGTCCAGAGCAAATAGAAGGAAGGAAATAACCAAGATCAGAGCAGAATTAAATGACATAAAGACTAAAAGCACAATTCTAAGGATTAATGATTCCAGGAGGTGGTTCTTTGAAAAGACAAATAAAGTCGACAAGCCTTTAAGCAGGCTCATCAAGAAAAAAAGAGACATGACTCAAATAAACACAATCAGAAATGAAAGAAGAGAGAGTACAACTGACACCACATAAATACAAAGGATTGCAAGAAATTACTACAAAGAACTGTATGCCAAGAAATTTGAAGACCTAGGTGAAATGGGCTGATTTCTAGAAAAATATAATCTTCCAAAACTCAATGAAGAAGAAGGAGAAAGCCTGAACAGACCAGTAACAGCAGATGAAATTGAAGTAGTAATCAAAAAGCTTCCGACACACAAAAGCCCTGGACCAGATGGTTTCACTGGAGAATTCTACAAAACATTTAAGGAAGAGCTAACCCCTATTCTTCACAGACTATTCCAAAAAAATCCAAAATCTTGGAAGACTCCCAAACTCTTTTTACGAAGCCAGCATCATCCTAATCCCAAAAGCAGATAAAGACACAAGAAAGAAAGAAAATTTCAGGCCAATATCGCTGATGAACATAGATGCCAAAATCCTCAACAAAGTATTGGAAAACCTCATCGAACAATACATTCAAAAGATCATACACCATGACCAAGTGGGGTTCATCCCGGGGATATAAGGATGGTATAATATTCACAAATAAATAAATGTAATGCATCACATAAACAAAAGCAAAGACAAAAAAATCACATGATTATATCAATAGATTCAGAAGAAGCATTTGATAAGGTACAGTACCCATTTATGATAAAAACACTAAGCCAAGTGGGAATACAGGGAGCATTCTTCAACATAATAAAGGCCATATATGAGACACGTACAGCCAACATCATACTCAATGGACAAAAACTAAAATCTTTTCCACTAAGATCAAGAACAAGACAAGGTTGTCCACGTTCACCACTTCTATTCAACATAGTATTGGAAGTTTTAGCCACAGCGATCAGACAAGAAAAGGAAATAAAAGGCATCCAAATTGGAAAGGAGGAAACAAAATTGTCATTGTTTGCAGATGACATGATAATGTACATGGAATATCCTATAGACTCCAGCAAAAAACTGCTCAACCTAATAAATGATTTGGTAAAACAGTGGATTGATACAAAGTCAATATCCAGAAATCAAAGACATATTTGTATACCAAAAATGAAACAACAGAAGCAGAAATCAAGAGAAAAATCCCATTTGATATAGCAACCAGAAAAATAAAATACCCAGAAATAATTGTAACCAACTAGGTAAAAGACCTGTACTCAGAAAACTACACAACACTGAAGAAAGAAATCAAGGAAGACATAAACACATGGAAACATATACCATGTTCAAGGATGGGAAGAATTAACATCATCAAAATGTCTATATTACCCAAAGCGATTTACAAATTCAATGCAATACCTATTAAAGTACCAATGGCATATTTCACAGACATAGAACAAACACTTCAAAAATTTATATGGAACCATAAACAACCAGGAATAGCCACAGCAATTTTGAGAAAAAAGAGCAATGTAGGAGGGATCACAATACCTGATACCAAACTGTATTAGAAGGCCACTATAATCAAAACAGCCTCGTACTGGCATAAAAAATAGGCACATGGTCCAATGGAACAGAACAGAAAACCCAGAAATAAACCCAAGTCTCTCTGGTCAATTAATATTTGACAAAGCAGGCAGCAACATAGTATGGAGTAAAAATAGCATCTTCAACAAATGGTGTTGGCAGATCTGGTCAGGTAGATGCAAAAAAATGAAACTCAAGCACCAACTTACACCATACACAAAAATAAACTCAAGGTGAATAAAAGATTTAAATATAAGCTGTGACACCATTAAAGTCCTAGAGGAGAACATAGGGAGGAAAATGTTAGATATTTCATGCAGCAATATTTTCACTGATATGTACCCTAGAGCAAGTGACACAAAGGAAAGAATAAACAAATGGGACCTCATCAAAATAAAAAGCTTCTGTACAGCTAAAGTAAACAGCATTAAAATGAAAATAGAACCCACTATGTGGGAAAACATATTTGCCAATGATACCTCAGACAAGGATTTGATCCCCAAAGTATACCAAGAACTCACATGACTCCATTCTAAGAAGATAAGCAACCCAATTAAAAAATGGACAAAGTACCTGAACAGACACTTCTCTGAGGAAGACATACAGAGGGTCCAGAGACACATGAAAAGACGTTCAGTATTGCTGGCTATCAGAGAGATGCAAATTGAAACCACAATGAGATACCACTTCACACTGATCAAAATGGCCATCATAAACAAATCAACAAACAACAAGTGTGGGAGAGGTTGTGGAGAAAAGGGAACCCTAGTGCACTGTTGGTGGGATTGCAGACTGGTATAACAACTATGGAAAAGAGTATGGAATTTCTTCAGAAAACTAAAAATGGATCTGCCTTTTAACCCAGCAAATCCACTGCTAGGATTATACCATATAAACCCTGAAACACCAGTCCAAAAGAACCTATGCACCCCTATGTTCATAGCAGTATAATTTACAATAGTCAAGTGCTGGAAGCAACCTAAGTGCCCATTAGTAAATGAATGGATCAAGGGGTACATTTACATAATAGAATACTACACAGCAGAAAGAATGAAGGAGCTCCTACCCTTTGCAACAGCATGGATGGAACTGGAGAGCATTATGCTAAGTGAAATAAGCCAGGCATTGAAAGAAAGATACCATACAATCTCACCTTTACTTGGAACTTAATCAACAAAACAAAAAAGGAAGCAAAATATAACCAGGGACATTGAGATAAAGAACAAACTGACAGTGATCATAGGGGAGAGGGGAGGGAATTTCAGGGAAAAAGGGTGAACGGCTTGTAGGAACAAGTATAAAGGACACATGGACAATAACAAGGGGGGAGTGGAAATGGGAGGGTGGTGGGGAGGCCTTGAGGGGTAGGCTGGGATGGGGGGTACAGTGCAGAAAACTGTACTTGAACAACAATGAAAATAAAAATAAATAAAATAAAATAAATGGTGGTACATTTACAGAATGGAATTCTACACAGCGGAAAAAAAGAAAGAATTCTTATGTTTTCTGACAATATGGATTTAACTGGAAAGTATTATGCTAAGTAAAATAAGCCAGTTGGTGAAAGACATATACTATATGATTGAATTTATCAGTCGACTATAATAAACAAAATAAGCTAACGTGCAAGATTAGAATCAGAGGCATAGAAATGTGGAAGAGACTGACAGCTGTCAGAGAGGAGGATGGACTCATTCTGACTTCCAGCCAAGATGGAGTCATAGGTAGATACACTTTGCCTCCTTGCAGAACCAAAATAAGGACAACAAATTTAAAAACAAGAAATAACCATAACTGCAAGAAAATCAAACTGTATGGAAGTCTGACAATCAAGGAGTTAAAGAAGAAACATTCACCCAGACTGGCAGGGAGGGTGGAGATGAGCAGCCAGGCTGAAGAGGACAAGCGGCAAGGCAGTGGCGGGAGGACCGGGGTGCATGAGGTGGCGGCTTGGCGGAGTGGGTGGTCCAGCGTTTGTGCACGGGTAAAACAGGAAGAATAACCAGGGAGTGAGACAGACCTCTCAACCCAGGGTTCCCATGTGGGAAAATAAAACCTGGAGGTTACTGACTGAAAAATCCTGTGGGGGTTGAGGAGGCAGGAGAAACTTTCAGCCTCACAGGAGAGTTCATTGGAGAGACCCACAGGGTCCTAGAACATACATAAACCTACTCACCTGGGGATGAGCACCACAAGGGCCCAACTTGCTTGTGTGTAGCCAAGGAAGTGACTGAAAGCCTGCAGAGAGCTGAGCAAGCGGTATCATTCCCTTTTGGACCGCTCCCCCACAGACAGCACCACAACACAGCAACCTAGGTTCCCCACCACCCCCTCGCAATACCTAAGGCTCTGCCCTTTACAATGTAACAGGCATGCTGAGATAATATGTATATATACGGCCCAAATGAAAGAACAGATCAAAGCTCCAAAAATAGAACTAAGTAATAAAGAGATAGCCAACCTCTCAGATGCAGAGTTCAAAACACTTGTAATCAGGATGCTAACAGAAATGGTTGAATATGGTAGAGAAATAGAGGAAAAAGTGAAGGTGATACAAAATGAAATAAAGGAAAATGTACAGGGAACCAACAGTGAAGGGAAGGAAACTGGGACTCAAATCAACAGTTTGGATCAGAAGGAGAAATAAAGAAGGAGAAATAAACATTAAACCAGAACAAAATGCAGAAATAAGAATTCCAAAAAATGAGGAGATGCTTAGGAACCTCTGGAACAACTTTAAATATCCCAACAACTAAATCATAAGGGTGCCTAAGGAAAAGAGGAAGAGCAAGAAGTTGAAACTTATTGGAAAAAATAATGAAGAACTTGCCCAATCTGGCAAAGGGAATAGTCTTCCAGGAAGCCCAGGAAGTTCAGAGAATCCCAAAGAGGTTGGACCCAAGAAAGCACATACCAAGGCACATCATAATTACATTAGCCAAGATGAAAGATAAGGAGAGAATCTTAAAAGCAGCAAAAGGAGACAGTTACCTACAAAGGAGTTCCCATGAGTATCAGCCGATTTCTCAAAAGAAACCTTGCAGGCAAGAAGGGGCTGGAAAGAAGTATCTCAGGCGTAAAAGGCAAGGACCTACATCCAAGATTACCCTATCCAGCAAAGCTACTATTTGGAATGGAAAGGCAGATAAAGTGCTTCCCAGATAAGGTCAAGTTGAAGGAGTTCATCACCACCAAGCCTTTATTATATGAAATGTTAAAGGGACTTATCTAAGAAAAAGATGATCAAAACTCTGAATAGTAAAATGACAACAAACTTATAACTATCGACAACAGAACCTAAAAAATCAAAAACAAAAGTGAACTAAGCAAACAATTAGAATGGGAACAGATTCACATAAATAAAGATCACATGGAGGGTTATCAGCAGGAACGTAGAGTGGGGAGAATGGGGGAAAAGATACAGGGATTAAGAAGCATAAATGGTAGGCACAAAATAGACAGGGGGAGGTTAAGAATAGTATGGGAAATGGAGAAGCCAAAGAACTTATATGTATGATCCATGGACATGAACTAAGTTTGGGGAATAATGGTGGGAGGTGGGGTACAGAGCAGAGGGGAATAAAGGGGAGAAAAAAATGGGACAACTGTAATAGCATAATCAGTAAAATATATCTTTAAAAAGAGGAGAAGGTGGATGCGGGCTAGTTGAAATCAGTGGTGTGGAGATTGACTGTGCAATTCAGATAGGTGGGGGCCAAGGGGAAATATTGGGACCACTGTAATAGCATAAACAAGAAAACATTTACAAAATAAAAGATAAAGATCATGAATGGAAAGAAAAAGAAAACAGGGAATATTAGAAAGTGATCCCCCATGCTAAAGGAAAAATTCAGAAAAGACCCGAGAAAACCTTAAGTTTATACCTCAGGCAGGTCCTTGGCACAGCCTACAACAATTAGTAAAATAAAAACAATAAACAAAAGCAATAATAAAAACCAGAAAACCCCGAGGAAGGAAGAAGAATGTGGTTTACAAAATTACTACATCATTAGGTTCAAATACCCAGTTTTCAACAACAACAATAAAATGACAAGGCACACAAAGAAAAAGATAAGTACAGTTCATTCAAAGGGAAAAAAAAATAAACCAACAGAGATGGGGCCAGGGCTGGAAGGCCACGTGGGCTCCACTCTTTAGGGACAAGTGTGGGCACTGAGGCTATGACTCCACCTGTAGGGGACCCCTGGCTGCAGCTCTACCCAGGGATGGCCTCATGGGCTAGGAAGACTACCCAGAGGGACAGAAGGGCAGGGGCAGTGGCCACGTACTCTCCTTTGGGGGCATCAGCTGTCCCTCAGGGTTCATAACCTGGTGAGCCTGAAGAGGCTCCAGGCCTGGGCAGGACAGATGGACTGCAGTCCCCACATTTGGTCACAGGTTCCCCAATTGATGATAGTTGCTCACCACTGGGGAAGTTGGGGGAGTCACAGCCCTAGCTGAGTTTGACTTCATTGATCTTAGCAGAGACACCAGGCTGGCCCCCACCACAGTGCTGGCCAGGGATCCTCACAGGCCCTCTACCACAAAAAGGGCTAGAATTGCAGCTGCTTACCACCCCTGCCTTCCTTGTCCTCCTGCTACAGGAAGATTGAGTCAGAGGGAGTACCATTTGCCCATAAAAGGAGGGGCCTTGGCTTCTGGGTGACAGTGCCCTAAAAGATGACACTAGGAATGATGACACATGGGTCTGTGGTTCCATAGGGATTTTAAGGAAACAGAGGAGCAGCTATAAGAAAATGGAAGAATAAATGCTGAAAATTGTGGCACCAACCTGTATGTGTCAAACATCACTCATGAGAACTTACGTCGTTGTAATTTGCATTCAGCGATACCTGTTCCTGAAAATGAAAACCTCCCATCTGGAAGGAATAGTGCATCAGATGGCAAAATCAACAAAAAGCAGTAGAACAATGGATGCTAGAACTTAATTTATCAGAGCATGCTTATAAAAGAACACAGAATAGTAAATGAAGGATATTTTATTTATGGGGTTATCTCCATTTTCTCACTTGTAACATGAGGAAGATAATAGTATCATCTCATTTGACTGTTGTGAGGGCAAACGTGTAGCGCAGCTCCTGTCACATATAACAGTGGTGGACAGGGGGTTTTGGGGAGTGCTCCACCCCGAGGGCAAGTTGAAAGAGACACTGCTGTAGAGAATTTAAAAGCAATAATAAAATTCACTAGAAGTCAGTCTGCTTTTTATTAGTGCCATGTAAAATAACACACCCCTGCCCATGAGGGAAATCTATTTCCAGACTTAGCACCTCCTTTCTTACACCTCCTTTCTTACACTTACAGCACTATTAAAAGTAAAAAGGCATAAAATTTGGACTTATGAAGTAGAAGATATCCAAAAAAGATAAAACATACTTCTTTACTAAGTTCTAACTGCAAGGCAAAATGATATAGTTTATTTTAAGAAAAGTCAGCAGGTGTAAAAGAAATGGAGATAAAACCATAGAATTCATTGTCAATAACATATGAGCTTTTCCTGCACTCCTGAGATAACCAGGCCTATTCCCCCAAAATTCTAGGAATAGCTAGCAAAAGCAGGAAGAAGAAATTAGAGTTGCTGGAAACAGAGATAGAAGCCCCAGTGACAAGTGAAGCTAGAAGGGTACAAATGAGGGGCAAGTTGACATTTTTCTTTGAAGAAGCAGAAAATAGTTTTTTCTTTTCTTTTTTCTTTTCTTTTCCCTCCCTCCCTCTCTTTCTTTCTTTCTTTCTTTCTTTCTTTCTTTCTTTCTTTCTTTCTTTCTTTCTTTCTTTCTTTCTTTCTTTCTTCTTTTCTCTTTCTTTCCTCCTTTATCTTCATCTTCAATAGAGTACATGATGACAGTCTATAGGAATCATTTTCAGGACAATTTATTTTTCTGTCATTGATTGAAAACTTGTGTTTTATACTGCTAGCAGTTACTGGATTCAAAGACACCAGAACTTTATAGTTTTGTAATATGTTTAGAAGAGAAATCAGTATCAATTTGCTAATATTTAGAATAAGTTTGTTTTAGATACTGAGACACAAATAAATGGTGCCATGATGAGTATGCAACTGGTATAGATAATTTCTTTCACCAACCACTCCCTTTTCTACCTTAGTAATTCTTTCTTTTAAGGTTTTATTTTATTTTATTTATTTCTAGAGAAGGGAAGGGAGAGCGGGAGAGAAACATCAATGTGTGGTTGCCTCTCGTGCACCTGCTGCTGGTGACCTGGCTTGCAACCCAGGCATGTGTCTTAGACTGGGAATCGAACTGACCACCCTTTGTTTCACAGGTCGGCACTCAATCCACTGAGCCATACTGGCCAGGGCAACTTCCTTCCTACTACTTAGAAAATCAATTCCCCCATAGCTCTGGGTCCTCTATATGTTATAGATTTTTTTCTTGCCCCATTTGGACATAACTGATAAGGATGGACACATAACCCCACAGATACCAGGTTGGAATCTAGGCCTAGAGAAGTTTAATAAGTGAAATTGAAGAACTGGGGAAGGGACAGCCATTCATTCCCTGGGAGTTCTCAGGCAGGAAAGCTGGTTCCTTGGAGTGAGGTAGGAGAGCATAGAGACCCCATAGGGCCTTGGAGAACCGGAATACTGATTTGGGGAACACCGTCCCATTCTTGCTCTGTTGATATCCTCCTTTGCTTCCTGTACTTTGGTTTTATGAAATAAACATGTTTCTTTCCAATTAGCAGCCTGATTTTTCCTTTAGCTAACTTGACTTGGTTACTGATTTTTTGGGGGGTGAGTGGGGAAAGATGTGGGCAAACAAATGATTATAAAACAACAAATATTTTCCCTCATACTACTGGTAAGGGTGGCCAGACAACGTTACAGAGTCCATCGCTTTCATGATGCAGCATTGCAATTCAATCTGAACTTCACATGTGAATCAGAGTGCATATTTACAGGTGGTGGGGGATGGACATCAAATGAGGATTGTATTCTTCTTGTAAACACTGCAAAAATGAAATTATAAGCTGCATGTAACCCATTCCCAGAATCACCATGTGAGATAAGAAAACTGGTTCTAAGAAAGCAATGAAATTTGCTCATGGTCATATATCTACAAAGGGGCCCAATAAGAGCTTGAAGGCAGGGGTGACAGTAACTTCTTAAATACCTGATACAGCACAGCCTCATATCAGCATGGAAGCCTGAGCCGTGGTGCTAGATCCATGCCAGGAGTCCAAGCCCTGTGCTTTATGCTTTGTTGCATAATTGTGGGGAGGTTTCAGGGTCCCTATAGGAGAAGTACAAGTGGTCTCAGCAAAGGTAGGAAATAAATGTTCAGGGACCTTAGGACTATGGCTGCTTACTAACTAGTACAGAAATATCACAGGATTTTAGCCATCCTTATATCCATTCTGATGCCTGAATATCCACCATGCCTGAACATGACTTGTGATTTCCAATCAAGCCTATTTCTACAACACAGAATTAAATAATGCGCTCTTCCAAGATAAGTCTTACTATGTTATTATTGAAATAAAATGTATAGTCACATGACTCACAAAAGATGCAAGCACTTGCCTTTCATGGGAAGTTTGCATAATTTATAAGTCTTGGTCACCCTTAAACTGAAGAGTGGAGAGTGGGAAGGATGGCAGGTGCTATACACAGGAAGCCTCAGTGGTGTTTCTGGTCTCAAGTCACAGAAGCCATTGCCTTGGCCTTTTAAAACACTCTAAAACAGTATCAATAAGGACACATTCTTTTATCACTGTCATGAACCAATCTAGAGTCAATATTTTCTTGGATTATGTAGAATCAACGGATCTAAGTAAACATTATTTTTTTACCTTGGCAATCAAGGAACTGAGTCTGCAATATATGAGAACTTCATTTTGTCTGTTCTAAAATTGTGCAACCAGCTATATGACAGTGTGTTTATACCAATGTGAGTGGATTGTAAAGGCAGCTAAGGGATTAATATTTCTTTAGTTATGTTATGAACCACACTTTGTATTAGAGACAGAGAATACAAAGAAATGATTCAACAAACATGCCTGATTCAGAGGAAAATCTCATAAAGAGATCATTTCAATATAATGTGGCAACATGTAATATAAATTGGCAAAATTTTTCCTTTTATATTCACCTTTCCATGAGTTATACTTTGTACCTTACTCCCTTGAGCTCAATGGTACTTCAGCCTGGTTCTATTTCCAGAGAAAATGAAAGCTAGAGGTTTGGTCCTGAAGAAGATTAGCAGGGGAGAACAATATAGTTTCTTCAGACAAAAGAAAAGTAACCTCAGACGCAGGAAGAAGTGTGTTTCTATTGACAAAAGAAGCTTGAAAGGATTCAGGAGCTCGAACTTCCCAGGTTTACTGGAATCTTTCCATGTGTTCCCTTCTCAATTACAAGATTTATAATTATAGGAGATAAATATACCTTGGCCCTGTAATTATAAAAGATAAATATTTCTTTGGTTAACAATAGAAACTTTCTGGTTTCTTATCAGGATTTTAGGATGAAAATTAAACCCTTCAGCTCATCATTTTCTTTATCAAAGTTCCCCAGAACATTCTGGAACAACTAAAATAAATCTACTTTTAACTAAAATGTTCTCTGATATCAACTACTTGGTCACTAACATCTTGCCTTCTACAGGCACTTAATCAACGGTGTCAACGGTGATAACTTAAGTAGCTACCACAGGAATGGTTTCTCAGTAGCTCTTTCACCACTGGCAGGAGGATCATCAGTTACATCTAATCAGAATAAAACAAATTAATTAATCTAAAATTAACACAGAGAAACTAAACTTAAGTTTGTTTTTTTGAAACACTTCTGGATAATTTCTGTTATCAGAATTTGATCAAGAAAGAAGAACCACTACGAGAAAAAGAGAATAAAGGTATATTAGAGGGGTTTTACTCTAAAAAATTGTAAGACCTAGTAAAGAAATATGAAAACTTGTAGCTTTCTGAATCTGGTTATTCTTCTGATTCACTGTAGGTAATTTAGAAAAAAAATCAGGAAGACAGCCAAGGGGGGAGGGGAGGAAATAGAGGGATGGAGCAAAAAGGAAAAATGACTCATGGACATGGACAACAGCATGGTGATTCCGGGGCGGGGGGGGGGGGGGTTGGTAAAAGGAGACTAAATGGTAATGAAAAAATACAATAAAAAAGTTTTTTGATCCATTCATTAACTGATGGGCACCTAGGTTGCTTCCAGCACTTGGCTATTGTAAATTGTGCTGCTATGAACATAGGGGTGTATAGGTTCTTTTGGATTGGTGTTTCCGGGTTCTTAGGATATAATCCAAGCAGTGGAATTGCTGGGTCAAAAGGTATGTCCATTTTTAGTTTTCTTAGAAAAATTCCATACTGTTTTCTATAGTGGTTATACCAATCTGCAATCCCACCAACAGTGCAATAGGGTCCCCTTTTCTTAACAACCTCTCCAACACTTGCTGTTTGTTGCTTTGTTTATAAAAACTGTGGTACATTTACACAATGGAATTCTATGCAGCAGAAAGAAAGAAAGAGCTCCTACCCTTTGTGACAGCATGGATGGAATGGGAGAGCATCATGCTAAGCGAAATAAGCCAGGCAGTGAAAGACAAATACCATATGATCTCACCTTTAACAGGAACCTAATCAACAAAACAAACAAACAAGCATAATATAAACAAAGACACTGAATTTGAGAACAGTCTGACAGTGACCAGAGTGGAGAGGGGAGGGAATTTCAGGGGAAAAGGGGAACGGTTTAGAGCAACAAGTATAAAGGACACATGGACAAAAACTATGGGGGGTGGAAATAGGAGAAAGGTGGGGAGGGCTGGGGTGGTGGGCTGGGGGCGGGGTAAAAGACAGAAAACTGTACAATATCAACAATTAAAAAATACTGATAAAAATAATAAAAAAATTTTAAAAAAAGATGTGAGGTAAGGAATAAAGGGTTTTTCTCTGGGAAAAAAAAGTTTTTTAAAAAATCAACCAAACTAGTGGCTTTATTTATAACTCTAAAACTGGAAGCAGCCTTCAACAGGTGAATGGTAAAAAAAACTATGGTACATCCATACAATAGTATATTATTAAACAATAAAAAGAAATAAACTATCAAGTCATGAATGAATCTTAAATTCCTATTAATAAGTAAAAGAAATCAGCCTGAAAGGCTATGTATTATATTATTTCAATTATATGATTTTCTGGAAAAAGAAAACCCTAGAGGTGGTAGGAAGATCAGTGGTTGCCAGGATTTGAGGGAGAGAGGACAGCTGAATTGCTGAAGTATAAGAGATTGTTTTGGGCAATAAGACTATTCTGTATGATACTGTAATAATAAATAAATGCATTTGTCAAGACTCATAGAACATTACAGAGCAAAGAATAAACCTTAACGTATGCACACTTTTTTAAAAATTTTAATTGTTGTTCTTATACAGTTTTCTGTCTTTTACTCCCATCCTGGCCCAGCCCTCCCCACCTCCCTCCCATTTCCACCCCACCCCTAGTTTTTGTCCATGTGTCTTTTATACTTGTTGCTCTAAACCCTTCCTCTTTTCCCCTGAAATTCCCTCCCCTCTCCCCTCTGGTGACTTTAAAAAATTCACTTAGAAGATTGGCTGATGCCAGTAGGGAATTCAAACTATGACAAATGTATGATACAACCTCACAAAAGGGGGTAGCAGGGCAAATATGCTGAGAATCAGGCTCCCAACAATAGACAATGAGAAAAGCTCTATCTGACAGGCCTGGCTGGGAAATTACTCTTTCTAACCCAGATTTGGTCACAGGCAGTACAGTGCAGTCTTTGATAGGAGACGTAATCAAGGATCCAGACGCCCATCCACCATTGATTTTACACATAGCTGCATCCTTGGCTCAGGTGTTTCTATTTAGAGGTTTTTTTATTGAGGCCCTCAGCTAAGGCCTTCCTCAGAAGCCTCTATTGAGATCTTCGTATTGGGACAGAGGGTAGAGGTAAGCCTTGGGGGCACTTTTCACCACTCTGATACAGTAGCCAGTATTTTTCCTCTTCCTCCCCCTCTCCTTCCCTCTGTCCCTCATTATACTCCTCCCCAGGTCCACATATACACATGGCTTAGTGTACACACAAATATTTTCTTGCTCTGTTAGCTGAAAGGGCCTAGAAGCAATAGCACCCCTATAATAATAAGCACATTTAGCACTCAGGTCTTGGTTTCTAATACCATGCGCTAATAAAAGGAAAAGGGGATTCTTGAAACACTGGTTAATTTTATGACTATGAAATAAAATAATAAGATGAGCCTGGAGTCTTATAGTGCAATAAAAAAAACACACAATGATGAGAATATGTCAAAAGGACACACATGCCTACTAAAAGAGCTTCCAATGGCAAAAGTTGGAATAAAGTTTAAAACAAATATGCATAAATCCATGCTAACATAAATAATTAATTGCATAAATAACTAAATAAATCTCTCATGCAGAAGAATTTTAAATAATTTATGCAGCTATTCTGCCCTCAAGAAATGGAGTATGACTCCTAACTCCTTAAGTGTGGCCTGCATCTGGTTACTTTTTTCTTTCTACTAAAGAATATGGTAGAAAGAAGAGCAGGGGGAATAATTTTGTAGTGAAGAAACCTGAGAAACATTACCTTAGTTGGGTGCTCAAGGTCAATATCATCACTGGTAGCACACACCTTTAATGCGATGTGATGAAAATAGAATTTCACCTGTCTTCTTCCTCCCCAAAACACATAACCCCACCCTAATCATGCAAAAACTTCAAACAAGACCCAATGGAGGGACATTCTAAAAAATATCTGACCTACTCTTTCTCAAAATTGCCAAGGTAATCAAAAATAAAATGTGAGAAACTGACACAGCCAAGAAGGAGCCTAAGGAGACATTATAGCTAAATGTAGCATGGAATCCTGGATGGGATCCTGGAACATAACGGTACATTAAGTAAGAACTAAGAAAATCTGCATATAGTCAGAGAATTCCAAGATGGCTGCAGAATAGGTAAAAGCTAAACTCACTTGCTCCTGGCCCCAAACTGGATTTACAGCTAATTTATAGAGCAATGAACCTGGATAACCAACTGAAATCTAGCTAAACTGAAATATCATAACCAAGGACTTAGAGAAGAGGCCATGTAGACACTGGTAAGAAGGGCAGAGATCTGCAAAGGGCTAACCCCCATACCCAAGTGCAGTGGCAGCTGGAGGGATATTGCAGCTGAAAAACTCCCTTCCCTAGGAGCATGAGGTCTCAACCCCATGCAGGAAGCCCAAATCCAGAGCAACAGAGATAGGAAGAGGAGCCTATGAAGGGGTATCAAACTCATTTTCACCAGTGGCCACATCAGCCTCACTGTTGCTTTCAAAGGGCTGAATATAATTTTAGGACTGTATAATTGTAACTACTCCTTAACAGTTAAGCGAGATCTCGGTGCTGCCACCGGGTAGAAAAAGGTACCGGGCCAGATTCAGCCCATGGGCCTTGTGTTTGCAACCTGTGCTACACAGCATCTGGTGGTGAAAATCAGTAGGGATTCAGTCCACTTGGGAGACGCAGACACCACCTTTTCAGGGATGAGCACTCTTATTGTTACATACCAGCTTGGATAGTGCATTGCCTGCTCTCCAACAATTGGTGACCCTACTCTGCCATACTTGGGTTCTGTGGAGGGGTCTGCTGGATGCAGCCAGCAGTGACTGTTAGGGACCTCTTTTTCTGGAGAGGTTCTTGGCAGAGACCTAGATAATGACTAAACTGTGTAGTTTTGGAAAGAGAACTAATCTCCCCCACCTTGAGCACCCAGCTGACATCCCTCCCACCTGTTGAATCACTTGACTGCTGGTCCTACTGAGTTCAGCCACACAGGGGACCAGAGTGCTGTGCAGAGCTGGGACTTCTAGACCATGTCTCCAGAAAAGCTTTTGTCCAAAAACCAGATGGCTGGGCCCTGGAGTGTGTGCATACATTGCAGAGCAGAGGGCCACTCCTATCTCCTCAACAAGCTCAGTCCATGCTACCCCAGAAATGGGAAGAAGTGCTTGCTCCCATCCTACAGACTTGTAGGCACCATCGATGATGGGAGACTATTTGGATCTACTCTTCCAAGTCCTGGATACTCCACCCTTCTGGGCTCAGTTTCATGGCAAGGAAGGAAGAGTACCTCAGAGCTGGGACATTCAAAGGATGAGTCCTTCAGAAGCTATTGTCTGGGACCAGGACAAAGTGCTAGCCCCCTCCTGTGAGCTGGGCCAGCATCAATCCCAATGAAAGATTCTTTTGATATGTCCCCATGAGCTCAGGGTGGCTGAGTCTGCTCCAGCAGAGGGGATGGCTGGCTGCAACCAACCTAAACTTGAAATAAGCCCCTCCACAGGGAACTAGAGTTGGAGTCTCTGGCAGAGACTGTGCTTTGGCTCTGGAGTAGGGGAGATTTTCCCCTAAGTGAGTCCCTAAATGCATGATCACCTAGTAAGGAACCCACTAGCCCTGTCCTCCCAACCCCAGCTGGCATGCCCTACTAAGCTTGCAAGTTGTAGAAGGGGCTGTGGTTTGTGTCCAGCCAGGCCCTACTCCACAGCCTTTCTTTGGAAGGCTCTGGAAGAAAACAAAACAAACTCATAGGGAGGCAGAGTAGCTGACAAGTGGAGGTAGGCCTCAGGGAGCCTCAGTCCTTTAACAGATTCATTCCCAGCTGTCAGCTGGAGAAAGCCAATGCTTATACACAGATCGGCCCCTCTCACACACACCTAGCTCCAGTTAATGCAATCACAAAGAGTAAACAGAATAGTAGATCCAGACAGGTAACCTGAGGCCGATTATACAATGTTTGACATTACTTACCTGAACCATTCCCAAGTGGACCCAGAACCAACAACCAGTGGTGAGCTTCAGATCATACCAGAACTCAGCCCAACTATCCACACAAGCTGCACATCCAGAGAAGAATTCCAGCAGTACAAGATCCTGCTGGGACAAACTCCACCTTGAGGGACAGCCCCTGCATAGTGTCTCAAACACAGTGATTGAGGTTTACACTTATAAGTCAGCCAGCCTGAAGGATTAACTCCAGCCACAAAAGACTCAACAGCATTTAAGACTCTACTACAACAGGAGGGTGCACATAAGCCACAAGAAACATTTCTGGAAAGCAGAGCTCAGGTGATGTGAAAGATTGTGCTACTGAGCCAAACAATACACCTTCATCATAAAGCCATCATAGATATCTACCCAATACACCAAGACAAAATGGGGAGACAAAGAAATGTGTCCCAAATGAAAAAAAAAAAAAAAAGAGAGAGAGAGAGAAATCCCTAGAAAAAGAATTAAATGAACTGGAAGCAACTAAGATACCAGATGAAAAGTTTAAAACCATGTTTATTAATATGCTCAAAGACCTGAAGGGAAGAATTGATGATCTCAGTGAGAACTGAAGCAATGAAATAGTAAGCATTAAAATAATACATAGAAACCATTACAAAGGACCACTCAAAAATAAAGAATACAGTATCTGAAATGAAGAATACACTAGAAGGAATCAACAGCAGGTTAAATGAAGCAGAGAAATTAATCAGTGATATAGAGGACAAGATAATAGTGAGAATCCAGGAAGAGCACCAAAAAGAAATGAAAATTTAAAAGATGGGAAAAGTCCAAGGGATCTCTGGAAAAACATCAAGTGTAACAGCATCCACATCATAGGGGTACAAGAAGAAGACAGTTAGCAAAAAGATAATCTGTTTGAAGAAATACTGGCTGAGAATTGCCCTAACCTGGTAAAAAAAAATCAGAAATGAGAGAAGTAACAACTGAAATCAGAGAAATGCAAAGAATTATAAGAAAATACTATAAACAACTATATGTCAACAAATTGGACAACTTGAATGAGATGGATAAATTCCTAGAAATATACGAGCTTCTAAAACTCAGTCAGGAAGAATCAGAAGACCTGAATAGAGTGATTACAACTAATGAAAATGAAGCAGTACTAAAAAAACTCCCAGCAAACAAAAATCCTGGACCAGATGGTTTCACAGGGGAATTTTACCAAATATTCAAAGAAAAACAAACACCCATCCTTCTCAAACTATTCAAAAAATTCAGGAGGAGAGAAGACTCCCAAGCTCCTCTTTATGTGGCCAGTATTGTTCTAATTTCAAAACCAGATAAATACACTACAAAGAAAGAAAATTATAGGCTGATATCCTTGATGGACACAGATGCTAAAATCATCAACAAAATATTGGCATACCAGATCCAGAAAAGCATTAAAAAGGGCATATACCATGATCAAGTGGGATTTATTCCAGAGATGCAAGGTTGATAAAATATTTGCAAAAGAGTAAATATGATATATCACATAAACAAAATGAAAAATAAAAATCACATGATCAAATAAATAGGTGCAGAAAAAGTATTTGATAAAATCTAGTACTGATTTATGATAAAAAATACTCTCAGCAAAGTGGGAAAAGAGAGCTCATACTTCAACATAATAAGGGCCATATATGACAAACACACAGCATACATACTCAATGAGAAAGAAAACTAAATGCATTTATCTAAGATCAGGAACAAGATAAGAATATCCACTTTCTCTACTCTTATTCTACATAATATTGGAAGTCCTAGCCAGAGATATCAGAAAAAAGAAGAAATAAAAGGCATCCAAATTGGAAAGGAGGAATTAAAAACTGTCATTTTTCACAGATGACATGATACTGTACATAGAAAACCCTAAGAAACAGGTGGCAAACACAAGGCCCATGGGCTGAATCTGGCCTTCCACCTTGTTTTATCTGGCCTAGCACCTTATTTCTGCCCAGCAGCAGTGCTGAGCTCTTGCTTAACTGTTAAGGAGTAGTTACATTTATACAGTCCTAAAATTACATTTGGTTCTTTGAAGATAACCGTGAGGCTGATGTGGTCCCCAGTGAAAATGAGTTTGACACCCCTGCCCTAAAGACTTCACATAAAAAAACCTTCTAGATCTAATAAATGAATTTGGAGAAGTGGCAGGATACAAAGTTAATATTCAGAAATCAGTGGCATTTTATATACCAATGATGAACTATCAGAAAAATAAATTAAGAAAACAATCCCATTTACTATTGCAACAAAAAATAAGGTACCAGAAATAAATTTAACCAAGGAGTAAAAGATCTGTACTTGAAAATTAAAGGACATTGAAGAAAGAAATTAAGGATGATATAAAAGAGTGGAAGAATATACTATTTTCATGGATTGGAAGAATTACCATCATTACAATGTCTGTACTACCCAAAGCAATTGATAGATTCAACATAATTCCTACTGGAATACCAGTGGCATATTGCACAGATCCAGAACAAACATTCCAAACACTTATATGGAACCAAAATAAGACCCCAAATAACCTCATCAATCTTAAGATAGAAGAATAAAGTTGGAGGAGTCACAATACCTGATATCAAACTATACTACAAGTCCATAGTAATCAAAATGGTCTGGTACTGGAATAAGAACAGGCACATAGATCAATGGAACAGAATAAAGAGCTCAGAAATAACCTACACCTCTATGGTCAACTAATATTTGACAAAGGAGGCAAGAGCATACAATACAAAAAAGACAGTCTCTTCAATAAATGGTGTTGGGAAAATTGGACAGGTAAATGCAAAAAAAAGAAACTAGACCACTAACTTATACCATATACAAGAATAAACTTAAAATGAAAGAAAAAGACTTAAATGTAAGTCACAAAACCATAAAAATCCTACAAGAAAAGATAGGCTGTAAAATCTCAGACATTTCTTGTAGCAATATTTTTGCCAATATATCTCTCAGGGCAAGGGAAACAAAGGAAAAAACAAATGGAACTACATCAAACGAAAATCTCCCACACAGCTAAAGAAACCATCAGCAGAATAAAAAGAGACCCTACTGTCTGGGAGAATATATTTGCTAACGATACATCTGATAGGGTGTTAATCTCCAAAATATATACAGAACTTTTAGAACTCTACTCCAGGAAGACAAACAATCCAATTTAAAAAATGGGCAAAGGACCTGAACAGATACTTTTCCACAGGGGACATACAGAGGACTCATAGGCATATGAAACATGCTCAATGTCACTAGCAATCAGAGAGTTGCAAATTAAACCACAATGAGATATCACCTCACACCTGCCAGAATGGCCATCATTAAGGAACAAGTGCTGGTGAGGCTGTGGAGAAGAGGGAACCCTAGCACACTGTGTGTGGGAATGCAGATTGGTGCAGCCACTGTGGAAAACAATATGGACTTTCCTCACAAAATTAAAAACGGACTGTCTCTTAACCCAGGAGTGCCACTTCTGGGAATGCATCCTAAGAATCCTGAAACACTAATTTGAAAACATGTCTTCACCCCTGTGTTCATTCCAACATTATTTACAATAGCCAAGATCTGGAAGCAACCCCAGTGCCCATCAGTAGATGAGTAGATAGAAAAGCTGTGGTATATTTACACAATGGAATATTATTCAGACATAAAAAGAAAGAAATCTCATCCTTTGTGACATCATGGACAGACCTGGAGATTATTATGTTAAGTGAAACAAGCCAGTCAGAGAAAGAAAAGTATCATACAATCTTACTTATATGTGGAATCTAATGAACAAAATAAACTGACAAAATAGAAACAGAGACATGGAAAAGACTGACAGCTGTCAGAGGGGATGGAGGAGGAGGGAATGAATGAAAGAAGGTGAAGGGACTAGCCAAAAATTTATATACATAACTCATAGACAGAAACAATAGCATGGTGATAGTCAGAGGAAGAGGAGGTGGGGGTTAGGTGGAAGTAGGCAAATCCAGGAAGATGGGGGTGGAAAGAGACTTTATTTGGGCTCTGGGCACAGGAGGCAGTGTGCAGATGATGTTGTATTGAGTTGTACACATATAACCTGTATGGTTTTGTGAACAAATGTCACCCCAATAAATTCAATTAAAATAATAATATGTTAATATTGGTTCATTAGTTGTAGCAAATATACCATACTAATGTTAAGTTGTTAATAATAGGGAAAACTGAGTGTGGATTATATGGAAACTCTGTATTATCTGAATAAATTTTTCTACAAATCCAAAACTACTAAATAAACCAAAGTTTATTTTAAAATTAGAAGACAGGACCAGGGTGTGGGCAGGACACAGTGGATGGGGCCTGTGGGGCAGGAGATAGAGGAAGTCTTTCAGAGACAGAGCTGCATATGTACCCTACACCTGGGCCTTCTACTTCCTTCTCAGACTCTAAAGACAGAATGTTGCCACCTTGGCCTCCCAAGGTTGGTGGGGCTGAGTAGCTGCCCAGATCTGGCTTTTGGCTCCTGTACCCTCCTAGGGGTCTGCAAGGAGCTGTAAGATCCAGGGACCCCTGATGGTGGTTTGTGGTGCCCACTGCCAGCCCAGCCCTCTAGGCAGCTGACTTAGACACCTGAAAGCCCAGTCTAGCTGCTTGTGCCAGGGATGCCAACGTCAGCATTGGTCAGGGTGAGCGCACCACAGACTTGCTGGTGTTTGGCTCGCTCCAAAATTGTTCCAACTATAATTTCTACAAAGAACTGGAGGTGTTTGGCCATAACCTGCTTGTGACAGCTTACTTGAGGAAAGACCATGACCATGAACTGCAGACAGATGGCAACTGGTGCAGCCACTTCATTCTGAAAAGCTAGAAGACAGATTCTGGGTGTCAAGAGAAAATCATCCAGAGTATTGTCAGGTAATTCACCCAGATAGGGGACAAGATGGACTGCAGCATCCCCTCAAGACTGGTGAATAACCAGCAATGAAGTTTATTAATGTGAACCAGTCAGAGGTAGACAGAAGGGAGTGCTTCCCTGATGCCCTGGAGGACTTATCCTAAGAGCATGGAGGAGGTGAAGGACATGCTGATGTTTACCATGCTCTTAGCCAAAATGGTGATTAATCACACACCATTCTTGCTCTGTGATGTCTTTCTCACAACAGTGAAGTTTATTAACCAGAACCTAGTCACCTATATGAGAAACCTAGAAATGAGATGGACTGAATGGATGACTGCAAAAGCATGTTTGGTTAAAACTTGTTATGGTGACAGTAGGATAGCTGCCTCCAATGGAGATGGAACTATGACCGTTTAAACAAAGTTCTTACAGAAAATAGGCAAAGGATAATAGCTATTTATTTCTCATCATTTTAAAGGTGATGTTTTAAGTTGGTGACTCATTTAGAATTCTCTACATTAACATATTTGAATGAAAATATCAACTTGCACATATTTGAACAAGCTTCATACGATTTTCTAAATTCATCTACACATTGTGACTGTATCTTATTTCAGCTGTGTAGGTCCTCATTTGAAAGTTAAATTTAAAAGCAGACTATAAGGCAGAAGAAAAAACACACAATGTTTCTTGATTTTAAAAAAACATTTATTATTTATGGAAGTGCAACCTTAAGGTGCCACCTTATAATAGATGGTGTCTCATGTGAGGAGAACAAGGATTGGAGAAGGTATGCACATACTTCTTTCAAATGAAAAATTCCTCCCAGAATAGGGAACATCTTAGTACTAAGGAATAACCCTTCCCCTTCTGGGAGGTGGGGGTGGGTGGGGTGGAGGAAAGTGGGGATGGGAAAATGGAGACAACTGTACTTGAATAACAATAAATAAATAAATAAATAAATAAATAAATAAATAATAACGTATTGTACTTTTCAAAAAATATTAAGGAAGTAATAGGTTTCTATTTAAGCACCAGATGGCACAGGAGGTTCTGGACTAAAGTTCTATGCTTAAACAAAAGATAATCAGGCCTAAGGACATGTTTGACTTTTTTTCATCTTGATTGCCTTTTATCAGTGTCAAGAAAAACCATAGGCTCTCTGATTGGTGTGGCTCAGTTGGTTGGTCTTCCTGCCACAAATTGAAAGGTCACTGGTTCTATTCCCAGTCAAGGCACATTCCTGGGTTGCAGGTTTGGTCCCTGGTTGGGGTGAGTGTTAGAAGCAACCAATCCACGTTTCTCCCCTTCTCTTTCTCCCTTCCTTCCCTCCTCTCTAAAAATAAATAAAATCCTTTTCCCCCTGTTAAATCTCTGTTAATTTGTTTTTTTTTCTTGTTGATCAAGTACAGCTGTCTCCATTTTCCTGCCACCACTTTCCCACACCACACCCACCACCACCTCCCACCCTCAATCCTTCCCTGCTTTGGCTTTGTCCACGAATTCTTGGTCCATGTTCCTTGATGACCCTTCCATTTCTTTCCCCTGTTATCTCCCTTCTACTAGCCTCTGGTTACTGTCAGTTTGTTCTTTATTTCAATGTCTCTGGCTATATTTTTCTTGCCTATTTGTTTTGTTAATTAGGTTCCACTTACGGGTGAGATCATATGGTATTTTTCTTTTACCACCTAGTTTATTTCACTTAGCATAATGATCTTCAGATCCATCCATGTTGTTGTGAAGGGTAGGAGCTCCTTCTTCCTTTCTGCTGTGTAGAATTCCATTGTGTAAATGTACCATGGATTTTTGATCCACTCATTTACTGATGGGCACTTAGGCTGCTTCCAGCACTTGGTCATGCCAGTCAAAATGGCCACCATAAACAAATAAACAAACAAGAAGTGCTGGTGAGGTTGCTGAAAAAAGAGAACCCTAGTACACTGTTGGTGGGAATGCAGGCTGGTGAAGTCACTGTGGAAAACAGTATGGAATTTCCTCAAAAAACTAAAAATGGAACTTCCTTTTTACCCAGCAATTCCACTGCTGGGATCATACCCTAAGAATCCTGAAACACCAATTCAAAAGAACCTATGTACTGCAATTTTCATAGCAGCACAGTTTACAATAGCCAACTGCTGGAAGCAAACTAAGTGCCTATCAGTAAATGAATGGATCAAAAAACTGTGGTACATTTACACAATTGTTGTGGACCGTTCAGCCTGGTTTCAGGAGTTGTAACCCTCACCCCATGGTGGGCTGTGTAAGAGCCCAAGGGACCCACTTCATCTGGGTCTGTTCTGTCACGAGGACGTGACCTACTAAAGAGACAAAGCTTATTTCCCTGGCAGGAGCACTGCTTCTGCCTCATCCATCTCTGACCCCAATGCTTGGTTGGCAGTCAATGACAGGTAAGACTCCTCATGGGAGGGGCAACCTAAGCCAGATGTGACCACTTGGGAAGACTCATGGAAGGATTCAGGGGGCTGAACCCTCACCCCCCGGCTATTCTGACATAACCGAGTCCACATTTCCATCTGGGAGATGTCTCCTGCTTCCTAATAGGCTTAAAGTCTGAAACTGTGGGGGTGAGCAGTGCAGCCCTGTACGGGCCAGGATGGCTCCCTGGGTGATCGGGCATAAGAAAGAATTCCTAAAGTCCTGTGAAACCTGCTTTGCTAAGAGTGCTCTCCCTTAGGTGACAAGTGTCCCAGGAGAAAATGAGTGTGTCTCCCAAAGTTTGGCAACCCCCTTTCCTGACAAACACTGGCTCGGATTAAGCCCTCAGATTTCTTTGACATGTTAAAACTGTATTCCAGTGTATTTGAGCCCAATAAAAGCCTAGTGAGGATGGGGTTCTGGGTCATTCTCCTCTGAGACTTTGACCCCTTTCCTCCCCAAGCAGTCATATCTTGGTAGTTTTTATTTTCATCCGTGACGGAGGGATGGGGCTCTGCAGGCAGGACAGGGGCCCCCGCACACAATGGATTACTACACAGCAGAAAGAATGAAGGAGCTCCTACCCTTTGCAACAGCATGGATGGAACTGGACAGCATTATGCTAAGTGAAATAAGCCAGGAAGTGAGAGACAAATACTATATGATCTCACCTTTAAGTGGAACCTAATCAACAAAACAAACAACCAAGCAAAATATAACCAGAGACATTGAAATAAAGAACAAACTGACAATGACTAGAGAGGAGGTAGGAGGGCATAATAGGGGGAAGGGGGGAAGGGTTTTCAGGAACAACTATAAAGGATACATGGACAAAACCAAGGGGGGTGGAAGCAAGGGAGGGAGGTGGGGATGGCAGGGGCGAGGAGTGGTTGGGGGGTAAATGCAGACAACTGTAATTGAACAACAATAAAATAATTTTAAAAATGTGAACAGTAAAATGACAACAAACTGACAACTATCAATAACTGAACATAAAAACAACAACAACAGCAACAACAAAACCCCAAGAACAAACTAAGCAAACAACTAGACCAGCAACAGAATCACAGAAATGGAAATCACATGAAGGGTTATCAATGGGGAGGGGGAGGGTAGAGAATGGGGGAAAAGGTACAGGGAATAAGAAGCATAAATGGTATGTACAAAATAGACAGGAAGAGGTTAAGAATAGTATAGGAAATGGAGAAGCAAGAACATATATGTACGACCCATGGACATGAACTAAATTCATTTTTAGGGCCTTAAGAATGCTGGTGGGAGGGGGGTTCAAAGTGGAGGAGAATAAAAGGGAGAAACAAATGGCAAAAAATAAAGTAAATAAATACAGAAAAAATTATTAGCATATATGATGGAATTATTTAATAAATGGCATATTAAATAAGCGTACTGATAAATATTTAGACAAAAAAATCTCAAATGATTATAAAAAACATTAAATTTTACAATTACATTATCAATTAAAAACATTATCAATTTGAAAAATCCCTGTTTTATGGTTATCTCTCTCGGTTCTGATCATTGCTGTCTTGCTTTTGCTGGTATTCTGGAATCTGGGGTTTATGTGGTTGGTGCTGGTGTTTGTCAAATTCTTTTATGCTACCTAGAGAAAGTTAACTAATGTTTTGTTTCTTCTTACATAAAATAAGGAATGGATTTGTTTGTATTCATATATTTGTAAAAATAAAACCATTTAATTATTTAAAGAGAGAAGAGTGCTATTTTCAAATAATACTTTACATAACAGAGTCCAATTTAGGCAGATAGTAAGTTGTCCAGGAAATTAGCTACCAGCCGTGTGTCTGATACACTCGCAGTAAATTTTAGTCTCTTTTGTGAGTGTCTTTTCAGAACTGAATCTATGAGAATGTACATTCTGAAGAACATAAAGATTGTCAATACAGAAAGGCTTTATAGCAAGTTTCCAGAATATTCATAAACATCAGTTACATTAGTATTAAGTATATTAATATGTGATTCACACAATACATGCTATTAAAAGATACAATGCTATCATTTATTCTAAACTATTTTAACAGCCTAAGTAAATTATAACAACATTCCAAGCTTTTGGACAACAATTAAAACCTCGCCCTGGTTAGAGTAGCTCAGTGGGAGCATCATCCCATAAACTGAAAGGTCACAGGTTCGATTCCCGGTCAGGGCACATGACTGGATTGTGGATTCAGTTCCCAGTCAGGCACATGTCAGAGGCAACCAATCGATGTTTCTCTCTTACACTGATGTTTCTTCCCCCACTCCCTTTCCCTCTCTCTAAAATCAATAAGCTTATCTTTGGGTGAGGATAAAAAAGATTAAAACCTCATTTTATTTACTCTCACCAGTGCTCTTGATAAACTTCTGATTTTTTTTGTTTTATTCAATTTAGGTAAAACTGAGTTTTCTGCATTAAAGTCAGGAAACTTTTAAGTCAATCCTTAGTTTTCTTTTACAAACTTAGAAACTACAATAATACAGACATTTTCATTGTAATTGAGTCATTGCTTATAATACCAGTGAATAATGAGAAAGAAAGCATGTTGACACCCACAAGGGATTGGTTAATAAGTGCTAAAACATGGCATGTGATGTCATTAGGCTGGTGTTATGGAAGGATAGGTAATGATATAGAAAGATGTTCCCAATATTGTAAATATTAAATATGTTTTTAGGACAATACATATTGTCTTATATTTATTTTAACAAATAACTAGATATAGTCATTTATAAAAATAGGATAAATGGAAAGACAGTTTTGAGTGTTTATCTCTAAATGATAAATTTGTGGGTTTTCTTTATTTTTGTTTAATTTACTTTTGTAATTTTAAACATGATAGACATGTTTTAAGAAAAATGCTATTTTGACACATCTCTAATAGCTTTATTACTGTAAATTTTCATTATTCCTATAAAGTGAAAAATGTTATGAAAATCTCATTATGACATATGATTTAAGCACAAAACATTAAAAATGCAATTTGTTACAAGGTATGTTTAAAGGAAACACACTTGCCAAGAAGACACATTTTCTCTTGCTATTTTGAAAACACACTAAAATTTCCTTGTCAGTGATATTAAGTCAGCCTTTGGAAGGTGAGAAGACTGGTCCAGCATAGGCCTAGTGGAGATGAAAGTGAGTGTGAGATATTGAGGACCTGGAGCAGGCCATCCCAATCTAGAACACATCATCTTTTAGGTACATTCATTCTAATGTTGGGGTGCAAAACTGCAATAGAGGTGTAACTGCAAGAAAATTCACTGGAATGGGAGTAAAAGACAGAAAACTGTACAAGATCAACAATTAAAATAAAAATTTAAAAACAAGAAAAGAGAAAATTCTCTTTTCTGTTTTGACTTTTCCTATAAAGTGTAGGATTTTTACAACCATCAGAGGAATGAAATGAACTTGTTAAAATGTCTGAAAAGACTAATTATAACTAGACTCATTGCCATTTTCTATATTGACTTGTTGCAGACCATTCAGCCTGGTTTCAGGAGCTGTAACCTGAACCCCATGGTGGGCTGTGTAAGAGCCTAGGGACCCAATTCATCTGGGTCTGTTCTGTCAAGAGAACGTGACCTACTAAGGAGACAAAGCTTATCTCCCTGGCAGAAGCACTGCTTCTGCCTCATCCACCTCTGGCCCCAATGCTTGGTCGGTAGTCGATGACAAGTAAGACTCCTCATGGGAGGGGCAACCTAAGCCAGATATGACCACTTGGGAGGCCCTCATGGAGGCACTCGGGGGGCTGCAGCAAAGAGGATGTGATGGACCCTCGCCCCCCGCACCCCCCCCCTCGCCCCACCTATTCTGACATAACCCGAGTCCTCATTTCTGTCTGGGAGATGTCTTCTGCTTCCTAACCTGCTTAAAGCCTGAAACTACGAGGGCAAGTGGTGCTGCGCTGTGCCGGCCAGGATGATTCCCCAGGTGATGAGGCATAAAAAAGAATTCCTAAAGTCCTGTGAAACTTACTTTGCTAAGAGTGCTCTCATTTAAATGATAAGGGTCCAAGGATGAAATGAGTATGTCTCCCAAAGTTTGGCAACCCCCTTTCCTGACAGACACTGACTCAGATTAAGTCCTCAGATTTTTTTGAAATGTTAAACCTGTATTCCTGTGTATTGGAACCCAATAAAAGCCTAGTGAACATCATGCTAAGCGAAATAAGCCAGGCAGTGAAAGACAAATACCATATGATCTCACCTTTAACAGGAACCTAATCAACAGAACAAACAAGCAAGTATAATATAACCAAAGACACTGAAATTGAGAACAGGCTGACAGTCACCAGAGGGGAGAGGGGAGGGAATTTCAGGGGAAAAGGGGCAGGGTTTACAGGAACAAGTATAAAGGACACATGGACAGAAACTATGGGGGGTGGAAATGGGAGGGAGGTGGGGGAGGGCTGGGGTGGTGGGCTGGGGTGGGAGTAAAAGACAGAAAACTGTACAAGATCAACAATTAAAATAAAAATTAAAAAAAAAAAAAAAGCCTAGTGAGGAAGGGGCTCTGGGTCATTCTCCTTTGAGAGTTTGCCCACCTCTCCTCTCCAAGCAGATCATGTCTTGGTAGTTTTATTTTCATCCATGATGGAGGGATGGGGATCTGTGGGCAGAGCCCCCCACATCTGGTTCCCAGGGCAGGGCCCCCCACTTTGAATAAAGTTATGTAGCTTAGAGATAATTTCCAAATATCCACTTTTAACAACATTAAGAAATCTATTGGAAGAGCTGTGTGCTCCGGTAGCTATTATGTTTTTTTTAGTTCTTTTTTCATACAATCCTTGTTAAAAAAACAAACAAACAAACAAAAACCCCTGTCTTTCCTGTGTTACTCCTATACCCTCACTTACTACCACACTAAAAACACCTCTGACACCACATCAGCAGGACATTTTCCTTCATCAAGCATTCTCTGTGGTGCTAGCTGGGGGTCCTACAATTTAACTCATTTCTGTCTACAGAGAGATTGGGTTAGATTCCACAGGCTAAGGGCTCATTCTCACAAGGCTCTTCTCCAGTTGAGATTCCAATCACAAGTACTAGGTCTGCAGGTTAGCTAAAACTTCTGTCTAATATGGCTATGAATCAGAAGTTCCCACAATTCCCTCTACTGGTTCAATTAATTTGCTACAGTGGCTCACAGTACACAGAAAAACGCTTACTTATGTTTACAAGTTTATTATATAATAGCAGATATAACAAAGGATACAAATGAACAGCTGGAAAAAGATATACATAGGGCAAAGTTTAGGAAGGTACCAAGTTTCTGTCCCCATGGATTTGGAGGTGCATCACTCTCCTGGTATGTAGATACCAGGATCTACATACCAGGATTTATTCGCCATTCTGGAAGCTCTCAAAATCTGATACTGTTAGGATTTTATAGAGGCTTCCTCACATAAGCATGATCAACTGTTAACTCTATTTCCAGGCTCCCTCCCCTCTCTGGAGGATAAAGGTGGGGGATGAAAGTTCCAAGCTTTTAACCATGACTAGGTTTGTCTGGTAGGCCACCCCTGGCCTAGTAGCCATCCAGGAGCCCCCCAGAGTCACCTCATTAAAACAAAAAATTCTCCTGGTGCTCTTATCACTTAGGAATTTACAAAGGTTTTAGGATCTCCATTTGAGGGACTGGGGACAAAGACCAAATATGTATTCCTTTTTTAAAAATCACAGTATTATAATCCTACAGTTACTTATAAATAGGAGTGTGTCCATATGACAATTTATTCCCAGCATCAAGTAGGTTCTTAGCACCTAGCAGGAATTCCAGTGTTTGAGGGAGGCAAGCAGGAAGGGGAAAAGATAATTCTCAAGTTTGGGAAATCTGGACTATTCTAGGATATAGGTATTCATATCACTGAGTGGGCAGCATGGTCAAATGCCCATGGTTTCAGGGTTACATGGCTATTTATTTATTTGTTTAATGATTTTAGAGACAGAAGAAGGGGAGGGGAGAGCATAATCAATTTGTTGTTTCACTTATTTTTGCATTTATTAGTTGATTCTTGTATGTACCCTGACCTGGGATCCAACCAACAACTTTGGCATATTGTAATGATGCTCTAAACAAATGATCTACTCAGCCAGGGCCTATTTGGCAATTTTATAGGATGAACCAGAGCCAGAGAACCATGTCTGTGGTAACATAGAAATAAAGGCTTTGTGTTCCTATTCGTTCCATTATTAAAGTGACATAAATGGAAAACACATTTTCAAACACTAAACAAATCAGTAAGAAGGCAACACAAACCCACAGGGAATGCTCCTCCTCTTTATTATGTCGAGTGTCACTTTTAAAAGTCTGCTTGCAAATACTCCCAAGACCTGGCATAAGTGTATTTTGGCCCCAAGGAAAAATGAGCTAACTGAAGATTTATTAAAGTTACTGAGTTAGGTCCAAAAAGATTTATAGTTCAAAATAATGAGGAATACAATAAAAACCAGGATAAGTATTTCCAAAATATTCCAATATCTTAGTATAATATTTTTTTAATTTTTATTTTAATTGTTGATCTTGTACAGTTTTCTGTCTTTTACTCCCACCCCAGCCCACCACCCCAGCCCTCCCCCACCTCCCTCCCATTTCCACCCTCCCTAGTTTTTGTCCATGTGTCCTTCATACTTGTTCCTGTAAACCCTTCCCCTTTTCCCCTGAAATTCCCTCCCCTCACCCCTCTGGTGACTGTCAGACTGTTCTCAATTTCAGTGTCTTTGGTTATATTATACTTGTTTGTTTGTTCTGTTGATTAGGTTCCTGTTAAAGGTGAGATCATATGGTATTTGTCTTTCACTGCCTGGCTTATTTCACTTAGCATGATGCTCTCCAGTTCCATACATGCTGTTGCAAAGGGTAGGAGCTTCTTCTTTCTTTCTGCTCCATAGAATTCTATTGTGTAAATGTACCATGGTTTTTTGATCCATTCATTTACTGATGGGCACCTAGGTTACTTCGAACACTTGGCTATTGTAAATTGTGCTGCTATGAACACTGGGGTGTGTAGGTTCTTTTGAATTGGTGTTTCAGGGTTCTTAGGATATAGTCCTAGCAATGGAATTGCTGGGTAAAAAGGTAGATCCATTTTTAGTTTTCTTAGAAAATTCCATACTGCTTTCCACAGTGGTTGTATCAGCCTGCAATCCCAACAACAGTGCCCTAGAGTCCCCTTTTCTCCACAACCTGTCCAACACTTGCTGTTTGTTGCTTTGTTTATGAGGGCCATTCTGACTGGTGTCAAGGGGTATCTCATTGTGGTTTTAATTTGCATCTCGCTGATAGCTAGAGATATCGAGCATCTTTTCATGTGTCTCTGGATCCTCTGTATGTCCTCCTTAGAGAAGTGTCTGCCCAAGTCCTTAGCCCATTTTTTAATTGGGTTCATTGTCTTCTTAGAGTGGAGTCATGTAAGTTTTTATATATTTTGGGGATTAAACCCTTATCTGAGGTATCATTGGCAAATATGTTTTCTCATACAGTTGGTTCTCTTTCTATTTTAATACTGTTTTCTTTAGCTGTGCAGAAGCTTTTTATTTTTATGAGATCCCATTTGTTTATTCTTTCCTTTATGTCCCTTGCTTTAGGGGACATATCAGTAAAAATGTTGCAGCATGAAATATCTGGGATTTTCCTGCCTATATTCTCCTCTAGGACTTTGATGGTGTCATGGTTTATATTTAAATCTTTTATTCACCTTGAATTTATTTTTTGTGTATGGTGTAAGTTGGTGCTCAAGTTTCATATTTTTGCATGTAGCTGTCGAGTTCTCCCAACACCACTTGTTGAAGAGGCTATTTTTATTACATTTTATGTTGCTGTCCCCTTTGTCAAATATTAATTGACTGTAGAGGCTTGAGTTTATTTCTGGACTCTCTGTTCTATTCCACTGGTCCATGTGCTTGTTTTTATGCCAGTACCAGGCTGTTTTGATTACAGTGGCCTTGTAATATAGTTTGGTATCAGGTATTGTGATCCTTCCTACTTTGCTCTTCTTTCTCAAGATTGCTGCAGCTATTCGGGGTCATTTATGGTTCTATATAAATTTTGGAAGTTTTTGTTCTATGTCTGTGAAATATGCCATTGGTACTTTAATAGGTATTGCATTGAATCTGTAAATTGCTTTGGGTAGTATGGACATTTCAATGATGTTGATTCTTCTGATCCATAAACATGGTATATGCTTCCATTTGTTTGTGTCTTCCTTGAATTCTTTCTTCAGTGTAGTGTAGTTTTCTGCATACAGGTCTTTTACCTCCTTGGTTAGGTTTATTCCTAGGTATTTTATTTTTCTGGTTGCTATATCAAATGGGATTTTTTTCTTGATTTCTGCTTCTGTTGTTTCATTGTTGGTATACAAAAATGCCTTTGTTTTCTGGATATTGACTTTGTATCTGGCTGTTTGGCCAAATTCATTTATTAGGTCAAGCAGCTTTTTGGCCAAGTCCATAGGATTTTCTATGTACACTATCATGTCATCTGCAAACAATGATAGTTTTGTTTCTTCCTTTCCAAGTTGGATGCCTTGTATTTCAGTTTCTTGTGTAATTGTTGTGGCTAAGACTTTCAATACTATATTGAACAGAAGTGGTGAAAGTGGACAACTTTGTCTTGTTCCTGATCTTAGTGGAAAAGATTTTAGTTTTTGCCTGTTGAGTATGATGTTGGCTGTAAATCTTTCATGTATGGCCTTTATTACATTGAAGAATGCTCCCTCTATTCCCACTTTGCTGAGTGTTTTTATCATAAATGGGTGTTGTACCTTATCAAATGCTTTTTCCGCATCTATTGATATGATCATGTGACTTTTGTCTTTGCTTTTGTTTATGTGATGTATTACATTTACTGATTTGCGAATATTGTACCATTCTTGCATCCCTGGGATGAATCCCACTTGATTATGGTGTATGATCTTTTTAATGTATTGCTGGATGTGGTTTCTAATATTTTGTTGAGGATTTTAGCATCTATGTTCATCAGAAATATTGGCCTGTAGTTTTCTTTCTTTGCAATGTCTTTCTGATTGTGGGATTAGGATGATGCTGACTTCATAAAAAGACTTTCATAAATGACCCTGAATAGCCTCAGCAATTTTCATAAAGAGAAACAAAGTAGGAGGGATCACAATACCTAACATCCAACTACATTATCAGAGCACTGTAATTAAAAGTCTAGTACTGGTATAAGAACCAACACATAGATCAATGGAACAGAATGGAGAACCCAGAAATAAACCCATGGCTCTATGGTCAATATTTGAGAAAGGTGGGAGATGCATAAAATGGAGTTAAAAGTAGCCTCTTCAACAAATGGTGTTGGGAGATCTAGACCACAACATGCAGAAAAATGAAAACTGACCACCAAATTATACCATACAACAAAATAAAATGGTGGATAAAAGACTTCCATATAAGTCACAACACCATAAAACTCCTATAGGGAAACGTAGGCAGGAAAATCTCAGATTTTTCATGCTGCAATATTTTCACCAATATGTCCCCAAGAACAAGCAGTATAAAGGAAAGGACCAACAAATGGGACTTCAGCAATATAAAAAGCTTCTGTACAGCTAAAGAAAACATGAGCAAAATGAAAAGGGAATCAACCATATGGGAAAATATATTTGCAAATGATATTTCACACAAGGGTTTAATCTCCAAAATGTATAAAGAACTCACACCACTCCACACCAGGAAGACAAACAATCCAGTTAGAAAATGGACAAAGGTCCTGAATTGGCACTTCTCCAAGGAGGACATACAGAGGGCCCAGAGACATATGAAAGATTGTGTACATCACTAGACATCAGAGAGATACAAATTTAAACCACAATGCAATACCACTTCACACTGGTCAGATGGCCATCACGACCAAATCAACAAACAAGTGCTGGCCAGGTTATGGAGAAAAGTTGGTGGGATTGCAGACTAATGCAGCCACTGTGGAAAACAGTCTGGAATTTCCTCAAAGTACTAAAAATGGAACTGCCTTTTGACCCAGCAATTCCACTGCTTGGGTATACTGTAAGAATCCTGAAATGCCAATTCAAAGAACCTTTGCACCCCATTGTTCATAGCAGCACTATTTACAATAGCCAGGTGATGGAAACAGACTAAGGGCCCATCATTAAATGAATGGATCAAAAAACCATTGTACATTTACACAATGGAATTCTATGTAGCAGCGAGAAAGAAGGAACTCCTCCCCTTTGCAGCAGAATGGATGGAACTGGTGAATATTATGCTAAGTGAAATAAGCCAGGCAGTGCAAGACAAATATCCCATGCTCTCACCTGTAAGTGGAACCTAGTCAACAAAATAAACAAGCAAGCAAAATATAATCAGAGACATAGAAATTAAAAACAAACAGACAGAGACAAGAGGGTAGTGGGGAGGAGGATAACGGGAAAAAGGAGTAAGGGTCAAGTCAAGGAACATAGGGAAATACAAATTATTGGGGAATATAGATTACCCAAGGACAAAGACAACACGGGGTGGGGGAGGATTAAATGTGGGAGGTGGGGGGGTAGGTACAGCAGTGGAGAGTAATGGGGCAAAAATGGAGACAAGTGTAATTGAACAACAATAATAAAATAAAATAAATTAAAATAAAAGACTATATTTCAATGTGAATTTAGCCGCTTTTGGATGTGGTTTTAAAATATGCTGACACTACAGAATTATTTCTGTTGCCAAAAAGCCTACATAAAGTTGTTACATACATAAAGTCATCAAGAGGTAATTTCTCCATTACAACCATTGTCCTTTTGTAGCATCAATTAGTAGCAGCAATTTAAGAAGATATTTTTTGTCTTTACCCCAAATCAACCACGGTCAAACATTTCCCTACATTACTGAAACTAAACTTTTCACATGCATATTAATTTCTTGTACATAAGATTCTGCAGTTGAAAAGAGAAGCAATTGTGAAAGTTCCTGAGAAAGGGAGAGCAATAGGGAGTGAGGATGTGTGGCAATGCCGGCACATGCATTATGTGCACAGTCAGATATTAGGATCTTTGGACATATAAAAAATAGTTTGTGGCAATCATCAGAGAAAGAGAATTCCAAATACCAGTAGCAGGTAGAAACCAACAAATACTGCACAGCATACATTTGAAGGTAGAATTCACAGGAATTGTCTCTGGTCCTAGAACTCAGTCCCAAGCCTGGGACTATCTCTACAAAATTTCATCTTTTATACCAATATTGCAGGGCTCTCCAGAGAAATAAAACAAATAAGACATACATAGATATGTGATTATTTTATTATGGAAATTGGCTCATGTGATCATGGAAGCTAAGATATGACGGAAAATACCATCTTAAAGCTGGAGAACCAGGAAAGACAATTGTATGGTTCAATCTGAGTCCAAAGGCCTAAGAACCAGAGGAGCTACTGGTGTGACTGCCAATCTGAGGCTGAAAGTCTGAGAACAAAGTAGATGAGTGTGCTGCTGTAATTCCCAGAATCCGAAGGCCTGAGAAGCAGGAACTCCAGTATCCAAGGGTAGGAGAAAATAGACATCCTGACTCAAGAATTGAGAGAGAAACAATTCACACTTCCCCTGCCTTTAAGTTCTATTTGGGTCTTTCAATAGATGGGGTGATGCACACCCACATTAGTGAGGGCAGGTAAAGACTATAGAGTGAAATGCATTTAGTCTACTGAGTCAAATGCTAATCTCTTGCAGAAACACTTCCACTGATTGATATACCCAGAAATGATGTTTTACCAGATATTTAGGAATCCTTTAGTCCAGTCAAGTTGACACATAAGATCAATCATCACACTTTCTTAAACACTCATTTACAATAAATGGTTAATATGTGTTGAGAAATTAATGTTCTAGACATTATGATTAACACCTCACATCCATTATTTTATTTGATTTTCTCTGCATCCCCGTGAGTTAGATAATATCACCATCATTTTAACAATTGAAGAAATCAAGGTTTTGAGAGATTAAATTAATGTGTTCTATGTCACAGAGCAAGAAAGGATCACAGTAGCGGTGGATCAGGTAGTCTATCACAACATAATAATCCAGAGAACTACTGTTATTGACACAAATAGCATAAATGAAGTAAAAGTACCTCAAGTAATAAGATAATCTTATATACCCTACAGCTCTGCCTTGGTAAACTTCTGCCATCTCAGCAATACACTCACACACACACAAACACACTTGTGTATCATTGTTTATCAAAAATGTCCTGTGTTGACAATGGGTATTCTTTGTTTATCCATCTAGTAAGCACAATGGATGCTTGCTAGATGGATAAACTTACTAGCCCCATGTGTAGTCTCCTGTGGACCCTTTCGACAGACCAATTGCCCTGGCAGGCAACAAATGGGATTTAGGTCACTGACCCTCCTAGCTTCACTTTGATTTTCCCTTTATTCTCCTGATCCTTTTTCTCTATATCCATGCCATCTTCACAACCTACTTACTCTGCTTGTGGCTATTCAGGCTGATGCATGACTCGATATTTCTTGACTCTTGACTTCAACTCTACTAATGATACCTCTTTTTTCCCCATTGGCTTGGCAAATTTTTGAAAACTATCAGCTAAATTGCCTCTGGAAACTACTTTTCTTATTTGTCCATATTGGTCAACTTTCAGTTCAGACGCTGTAGAAGATACAAAACGTGTCTTCAAAGATCTTGCAATCCAGCAACGAGGACAGGAGGCACGTGGCTATCATTGCAAAGTTGAGTGTTCTGAGTCACAGGAGAGGTATAGATAAAGGGTCATAGGAAACATAAAAGTTACCCATGTTATTGCCTCTTCAGAGTAAATTTGGTAATTAATAAATTGAAATGAATTTTATTTTTTATTTTAAAATTATACTTAATGTACAATAGTATATTAGTTTCAGAGGTACAACCAGGTGATTAGGCATTTACATAACTTGCATGTCATCACCCTTATAATCACCCATCTGACACTATACTAAGTTATTACAATATTACTGACTATGTTCCCTATGCTGTACTTTATATCCTCATGACTAATCTGTAACCATCAATTTGTGCTTTTTAATCTCTTCACCATTTTCACAGCCAAGTCTCCTCTTATCTGGCAGCCATCAAAATGTTCTTTGTATCTATGAGTCTGTTTCTGTTCTGCTTGTTTGTTTTCTAGATTAGACATGTAAGTGAAATCATGTAACAGGGTGCAGCCAAGGCGGAGGGGGGGGGGCAAACAGGGATTTGTAATGGGATCCAGAACTCAGGGTGTCCAGGAAATATTAGAAATATACATATATATAGAATATCCACATCCCTACAAGTCTGAGCCAGGGGGTGGGGCAAGTGGATCGGGGCCATTGAGAGTTGTTTTGTACAGCAACAGTTTTTCAGATAACCTCTAGAATGGTCATTTAACATATCTATAACCTTTAACTGGTTTCATAGATATATTAAATAGCTGTGGCCATGTTTTGAACCAGGGGAATGGGAGTGACTTCAACCCATGATGTAACTGGGAGGCAACTCTCTCTGGTTACAGAGCCTGCGTAAGAGCTTGGAGATGATTGGCTCCACATGACAGGGCCACACATGCCCAGAGTTATTATGGCAGTCCAGTAAAGCTGGAAGAAAATGGGAATGCTGGTAGCTGTGGCCAATTGTGGGAGGAGTTGGAAATGGTGCAGCAGAGAAAGATTGGCACTGGGATTTAAACCCAGGCGCAACAGCTATGCGGGGTCTTTTTGGGACCACGCTGCTTGGGCAGAGAAGAACCACTGACTTCTATTTCTTTTTCCAAGATATGATACCCCAAACTGGGCAAAGGAGGGAACACTGTGTGTTTGTGGGTGTTCTAAAGGGCTTTGGGATCTGAGTGAAGACATTGTCATTATTCTTAAGTTTGTGTAACTCTTTAAATAAATAATCCCTTTCCTTTTCACCAATCTCTGGCATTGAGAGACGGCTTTCCTGGTGACAGGCAAGGCGAACCTAGCACCGAGTGGGGGACCCGTGGAGCACAAGGTTGGGTCCATTCAGTAATAGCATATTGTTCCCTCTGCCCTTGGTCCATTCTGTAACAATTATATGGGATTTGTCTTTGACTTATTTCACTCACCAGAATGCCCTCAGGTTCCATCCATATTATTACACATGACAAGATTTTGTTCTTATTTATGGCTGAATCATATTTATTGCTTTATCACTTCTTTTTTACATTAGAAGGGAAGGGAAGGAGAGACCTCAATGTGGGGTTGCCTCTTGCATGCCCTGCACTGGGGACCTGGCCCTCAACCTAGGCATGTACCCTGATTGGGTTGAACTGATGACCCTTTTCTTCACAGGCCGGTATTCAGTCCACTGAGCCATGACAGACAGGGTGCTTTATCACTTCTTTATCTATTCATCTATTGATGGACACCTAGGTTCCTTCCATACTTTGGCTACTGTAAATAGTGCTGCAATGAACATATGGATGTATATGTCTTTTCGACTTAGTGTTCTGGGTTTCTTCAAATAAGTACCCAGAAGTAGAACTTCTGGGTCCTTCTTTCTTTTTTGCTATATACTTTGTTTTAAAGTTTATTTTGTATGGTATAAGTATTGCTATCATGGCTTCTACTTTCATTTCCATTTTCATGAAATATCTTTTTCCATTCATTTACTTAAAGTCTGTGCGTGTCTTTCAATTTGAAGTGAATCTCTCGTAGACAGCACATATAAGGGTCTTGCTTTCTTATCAACTCAGTCACCCTATGTCTTTTGATTAGAGATTTGATCAATTTGCATTTAAAGTGATCATTGATAGTCCTGACCGATGTGTCTCAGGTGGTTGAGCATTGTCCTGCAAAGCAAAAGGTTACTGGTTCAAGTCCTGGCGATGTCAGATGCCTGGGTTGTAGGCTGGTCCCCATTTGGGGCCTGTGAGAGAGGCAACTAATCAATGTTTCTCTCCCTCTTTTTCTCTTTTCCTTTTCTCTAAGAAGTTGGAAGAACAAATAATTAAAGTTTATTTACTCTACAAAAAAAACAAAACTAGATAAATAAAATGAAAAGAATAAGTCATCATTGATAAATATGTATTCATTGAAAAATATGATAAAGTCATCATTGATAAATATGTATTCATTGCCATTTTATTGTTCACATTTTTTTACTTCTTCTCCTCTTTCTCCTTCTTCTTCAAGACCCTTTAACATTTCTTGTAATGCTGGTTTGGCACTGATGGAATCCTTTAGTTTTCTTGTGTGGGGGGGAACCTCTTTATTTGTTCTTCAATTATAAATGATAGCCTTGCTGGTTAAAGTAGTCTTGGTTGAAGGTTTTTGCTTTTTATAATTTTGAATATTTGGTGCCATTTTTTTCTGGCCTGCAGTTTCTGTTGAGAAATAAAATCAGCTGAAAGTCTTATGGGAGGTCCTCTGTAAGTAATTAACTGCTTTACTCTTCCTGCTGTTAAGATTCTCTCTTTGTCTTTAACCATTGGCATTTTAATTATGTTGTATCTTGGTGTGGGCCTTTTTGGGTTAGTCTTGTTTGAGATTATCTGCACTTTCGGGACTTGTATGTCTATTTCCTTCACTAGGTTAATGACATTTTCCATTATTATGTTTTCTTTTTTTTTTTTCTTCTTTATTTTTATTTTTTTTTAATTTTTTATTTTTTATTTTTTTTAAATCAGTATTTTTTAATTGTTGATATTGTACAGTTTTCTGTCTTTTACCCCGCCCCAGCCCACCACCCCAGCCCTCCCCACCTTCCTCCCATTTCCACCCCCCCATAGTTTTTGTCCATGAGTCCTTTATACTTGTTGCTCTAAACCGTTCCCCTTTTCCCCTGAAATTCCCTCCCCTCCCACTCTGGACACTGTCAGACTGTTCTCAAATTCAGTGTCTTTGTTTATATTATGCTTGTTTGTTTGTTTTGTTGATTAGCTTCCTGTTAAAGGTGAGATCATATGGTATTTGTCTTTCATTGCCTGGCTTATTTCGCTTAGCATGATACTCTCCATTTCCTTCCATGCTGTCGCAAAGGGTAGGAGCTCCTTCTTTCTTTCTGCTGCATAGAATTCCATTGTGTAAATGTACCACAGTTTTTTGATCCATTCATTAACTGATGGGCACCTAGGTTGCTTCCAGCACTTGGCTATTGTAAATTGTGCTGCTATGAACATAGGGGTGCATAGATTCTTTTGGATTGGTGTTTCAGGATTCTTAGGATATTCTTGTTCCCTCTCTTCTCTTAGCAACCCTATGATATGAGTGTTAGTAGGCTTAAAGTTGTTCCAGATGTTCATTAAACTATCCTCATTATTTTAGATTCTTTCCTTTTTCCTTTTGCTGTATTGACTGGCTGTTTTATTCTTCCTTATCTTCCAAATTGCTGATTTTTTTTTTAATTTTTATTTTAATTGTTGATCTTGTACAGTTTTCTGTCTTTTATTCTCACCCGAACCTGCCACCCCAGCCCTCCCCACCTCCCTCCCATTTCCACCCCCCCATAGTTTTTGTCCATGTGTCCTTTATACTTGTTCCTGTAAATCCTTCCCCTTTTCCCCTGAAATTCCCTCCCCTCTCCCCTTTGGTGACTTTCAGCCTGTTCCCAATTTCCATGTCTTTGGTTATATTATGCTTGTTTGTTTGTTTTGTTGATTAGGTTCCTGTTAAAGGTGAGATCATATGGTATTTGTCTTTCACTGCCTGGCTTACTTCGCTTAGCATAATGCTCTCAAGTTCCATCCATGCTGTTGCATAGGGTATGAGCTCCTTCTTTCTTTCTGCTGCATAGAATTCCATTATATAAATGTACCACAGTTTTTTGATCCATTCATTTACTGATGGGCATCTAGGTTGCTTCCAACACTTGGCTATTGTAAATTGTACTGCTATAAACATAGGGATGCATAGGTTCTTTTGGATTGGTGTTTCAGGGTTCTTAGGATATAGTCCTAGCAATGGAATTGCTGGGTCAAAAGGTATATCCATTTTTAGTTTTCTTAGAAAATTCCATACTGTTTTCCATAGTGGTTGTACCAGTCTGCACTCCCACCAGCAGTGCACTAATGTCCCCTTTTCTCCACAACCTCTCCAACACTTGTTGTTTGTTGCTTTGTTTATGAGGGCCATTCTGACTGGTGTCAAGTGGTATCTCACTGTGGTTTTAATTTGCATCTCTCTGATAGCTAGCGATATCGAGCATCTTTTCATGTGTCTCTGGATCCTCTGTATGTCCTCCTTGGAGAGGTGTCTGCCCAAGTCCTTTGCCCATTTTTTAATTGGGTTGCTTGTCTTCTTAGAGTGGATTCATGTAAGTTCTTTGTATATTTTGGAGATTAAACCCTTATCTGAGGTATTATTGGCAAATATGTTTTCCCACACAGTCGGTTCTCTTTTTATTTTAATACTGTTTTCCTTGGCCATGCAGAAGCTTTTTATTTTTATGAGATCCCATTTGCTTATTCTTTCCTTTATGTCCCTTGCTTTAGGGGACATATTAGTAAAAATGTTGCTGCGTGTAATATCTGAGATTTTCCTGCCTATGTTCTCTTCTAGGACTTTAATGGTGTTACCAAATTGCTGATTTAATTCTTTGCTTCATCTTCTCTACTGTGGACTTCCTGAAATGTATTCTTCATTTTAGTTATTGTGTTCTTAATTTCTGACTTTTTTATGTTCTAATTTTTTAAAGTATATTTTATTGATGATGCTATTGCAGTTGTCTCAATTTGTTCTCCCCTTTATCTCCCTCCTCCCTGCACTCCCCCACACACTCCAGGTTTCCCACCTCTTAGTTCATGTCTATGGGTTGTACATACAAGTTCTTTGGCTTCCCCACTTTCTATACTATTTTTAACCTTCCCCTGTCTATTTTGTGCCCACCAATTATACTTGTTATTCTCTGAAACTTTTTCTCTCATTCTCTCCCTCCCCTTCTCCACTGATAACCCCCCCTGTTGATCTGCATTTCTGTGATTTTGTTCCTCTTCCCGTTGTGTGCTTAGTTTTCATTTTTGGGTTTTTTTTTGTGTGTTTTTTGTTTTTTGTTTTTTTTGTTCAGCCATTGTTAGTTGTGAGTTTGTGGTCATTTTGCTTTTCATAGTTTTTGATCTTTTTTTCTTAGACAAGTCCCTTTAACAATTCATATAATAAGGGCTTGATGATGATGAACTCCTTTCACTTGACCTTATCTGGGAAACACTTTACCTGCCCTTCCATTCTAAATGATAGTTTTGTTGGAGAGAGTAATCTTGGATGCAGATCCTTGCCTTTCATGACCCTGAATACTTCTTTCCAGCCCTTCTTGCCTGCAAGCTTTCTTTTAAGAAATCAGCTGATAGTGTTATGGGCACTTCTTTGTAGATAACTCTCTCCTTTCCTCTTTCTGCTTTTCAGATTCTCTCCTTATCTTTAATCTTGAGTAACTTAATGATAATGTGCCTTGGTGTGTTTCTTCTTGGATCCAACCTTTTTGGGACTCTCTAAGCTTCCCAAACTTGCATATCTAGTTCCTTTGCTAGATTGGAAAAGTTCTCCATCATTATTTGTTGAAATAAGTTTTTAGTTTGTTGCTTTTCCTCTTCTTCTGGCATCCTTATTGATTAGGATGTTGGAACATTTTAAGTTGTCCCAGAGGTTCCTCAGCCTCTTCAAGAATCTTTGAATTCTTGATTCTTCATTCTGTTCATTGGATGTTTATTTCTTCCTTGTGTTCCTAATCATTGATTTGAGTCCAGTTTCCTTCCCTTTGCTGTTGGTTCCCTGTATATTTTTCTTTATTCCACTTTGTGTAGCCTTAATTTCTTCCTTCATTTTGCAACCAAACTCAATCATTTCTGTGAGCATCCTGACTACCAGTATTTTGACCTCTGCATCACATAGGTTGTCTACCTCCTTGTCACTTAGTTCTTTTTCTGGATTTTCAATCTGTTCTTTTCATTTGAGCCATATTTCTTTGTATTGGCACAACTGTTGCATTGTAAGGGACAGAGCCTTAGGTGTTCATCAGGGTGGGGTAACTCACTTCACTGCATTGTGGCACTATATGTGGGAGAGGGATCAGAGAGGGAAAAATACTGCTTGCTAGCTTACTTGGCTCTTGCCCCACTTTCCCTCACTTCCCTCACTTCCCACAAGAAGTTTGTGCCCTTTTAGGTGCTGATTCCCTGATGTGTGGGTTTCTGCATGTTCTAGGGTCCTGTAGGCCTCTCCAGTGGACTCTCCTGTGAGACTGGGAGGTTCTCCCCTGCCACAAACCCCCAGAGGTTTTTTCATTTAACAGTATTTTTAAAAGATTTTATTTATTTATTTTTAGAGAAGGGAAGAGAGGGAAAAGAAAAGGAACGAAACATCAATGTGTGGTTGCCTCTCGCACAACCCCTACTGGGTACCAAACCTGCAACTCAGGCTTGTGCCCTAGACTGGGAATCCAACCAGCAATCCTTTGTTTTGCAGGCCACCACTCAATCCACTGAACCACCCCAGGAAGAGCTCTCCGCAGGTTTTTATAGTCAGAGTTTTGAGGCTTTATTTCTCTGCTCTGGAACCCTGGGTTTTATGGTCTGTGTCACTCCCCAGTTGCTCCTCCTGTCTGGTCCACATGCAAATGTGGGAACTCCTGACTACCAGCCACCACCTCACATGCCCCCATTCACCAGTCATTGCCTTCCCATGTGTCCACTCCACCCCAAATTCTTGTCCCAGTTCCTCCTACCAGTCTGGATGAATGTTTCTTCTTTAACTCCTTATTTTTTGGACTTTCATGCAGTTTGATTTTTTAGTAGTTCTGGTTGGTTTTTTATTTTAAATCAGTTATTATCTTTCTTTGGTTGTGGTAGGAAGTGAAGTGTTTCTACCTACACCTTCACCTTGACTGGTCCAAATGTTATCACTGTGTTTTCTATCTCAGTTTTTAATTTTTTTTGTTGAAGTTCTCACTGAGATCACTGAGCATCCTTCTAACCAGTATCTTGAACTCTGAGTCTGGTGGATTACATCTCTCCATTTTATTTTTTTTTTCTGGATATTTCTTCTGTTCTTTTATTTGGGACATCTGTCTTTGTCTCTCCATTTTGGCTACTTTCTTGTGTTTGTTTATATATATTAGGTAGAATTGCTATGTCTTCTGGTCTTGATAGAGTGGCCTTATATAGTAAGTGTCCTATAGCACCCAGTGCCACTGCCTCCCCAGTCACTTGAGATGGGTGTCGCAGGTGTGCTCCCCCACCCCAAATATTGGTAAAGCTATGTGCAGCCTTCTATTGTGGTTGAGTATTGATTGCTGTTGGCATGTCAATGGAAGAGATTTATCCCCTGGCCAATCAGCTATGAGGAATGGCTGTGAGGATCGGCTACACAAAGCAGGACTCATTTCAGCAGTGCTCTGGTGCCCACTGACTGCCTGTTGAGTGCCTCACTAGTGGAGGTGGTTGGGTGGTGCTTCAGCATGGTCTGAAGCTGTCCACTGGGTGCACTGGCTTTAGGACCTCCTCTGAGGTGCAAGCTAAGGTCAGCCACTGTGTTTGTCCTAAGTGGGGCCACACAACATGAGCTACAAAGTGACCAGCATATGGCTGCTACCTCTGGCCTGGAGCAGGCCAAGCTGTGAAACAAGAACTGCTGCTGCTAGTTCTTGTGCCTGGGACCACTAGCAAGAGTTACATGGCATGCCAAGGCCAGACACTACTTTTCTGAGAGATTTTAGCAAAGTCCTTAGCATTAGCCAAGACAGGCTATTTATGTGGAAAGCTACTGGAAATGGCTAGGGTGGTCTCACATGCTGGGTGTGGTGGGGTCTCAGGGAATCATCAGGGTGGGCAAACAGTGTTAGCCAGTTTGATGGAGACTCATACATGATGCTCACTGTGGGGGTTTCCCTCAGCAAAGGAACAATGTCCTCTGCCAGAATTTCCATCTGGGAGAAAGATGGCTGTCCAACCCTTTCCCTGATGCTGGACAACTCAGCTCCTCCTGGTATGTTCTTTGTGCCTTTAGAGCTGCCTCTCCACCACTTGAGCTCAGAGTTGGTCCTACTTAGTGCAGGCCCCTTAAGAGAAAAGCCTGGCACTCCAGGACCCATACATCTCACTCAGCCACAACCCCCCCTGGTTTTCACTGTCAGAGGCTATGGGGACTTACCTTCCCAGCACTGAAACCCTGGGCTGGGGAGCCTGATGTGGATCTGGGACCATTTGCTCCTCAGGGGGGACCTCCAAAGTCAAGATATTTCTACTGATTTAACTGCCATGTGTGGGTTTGAGCCAACCCTTTCAGCATCTCTATCCTGCTATCAATTTTGATGTGCCTTCATTATATCCTTAGTTGTAGGACTTCTTTTCAGCTAGGTTTAAGGTTGTTATGAATAATGTTTGTTCCATAAATGAGTTGTAATTTTGAAGTGGTTGTGGGAGGATGTGAGTAGCACATTTACCTATGCTGCTTTTGACGGCAAGTCTGAGTTGTTTATTCTATAGCACAGAAATGCATGTGTTTAAACTAGATCAATTACAATATTATTTCACTACTACCCCTGCTAGGAGAGAAGACTAAGGCAGAGAAACTATGGCAGAGAAATGGAAGAACAATCACGATTGACAAGAGTAATTACTTCAATCACTTATTAGGCCCAGCTATGTGTTCTGCCTTTGAGAGCTATATGATATCCATGTATATGCAAAATAATTTTTCTTATTCTCTTACTTCTAACAAAATAATCATTGCTCAAGAGAGATAGGACCTCAATTTTTTAAATCCATGAATCAGACACTTGTCATCACCACAGCTTCCAGGAAACAACCACCCTGGAAGAATCTGCCTAACTGAGCAGAACAGGCTATAGAGCTCCTTTCTTCTCTCTGCCTTAGGTCTATGATAAAGGCCAACTGAATAGCTTCATTGGACCCTTTGCATCAAATCCACCCTGAATTTTGTCCTCATGTGTCCCAGTGTTTGGAGGTAAGAAGTCATTAGAGAGAAGCTACAGAATCAAGTCAGTGTCCTCTGAGGCAACAGAGTTGGCATAAGCTGGTCATTTAATCCTGTATTCCTGCTGGTCCCTCTCACAGTCTAACTAGAATTTTTAGGTTAAGGGTCCCTCCTCAGCAGTAGTCAACCAAAGTTTCACCAAAGACCAGGGAAAACGTAAGATTGACAAGAGAAGCAATCCAAATGAAAGTGGTCACTTTGAAGAGATGCCTACTACAGTTTGGCTATCCCTGATAAAACAGGAACACTGATGCTACTTGTCTTGATTTTCATCAAAGCGCCTTTTCCTTGGAAGTGGAGTGGAGCAGGGGAGCTTTTAATTTCCCTGTTTGTTAAAATGGGCCACTGACATCTGCCTGCTTTGAAGAAGTGTATGAATTGTACATCTGAAGATATATAGTGGCTAGTTCAATTATAATCATCTCATGATGAAGAAGGAAAAAAGGAAAGACATAAAGAAGAAAGAAAGAGAGAGAGAGAAAGAAAGAAAGAAAGAAAGAAAGAAAGAAAGAAAGAAAGCCAAAAGGGAAGCATATAATCTCCTAAAAGCTCATGCCTTCAAAATCTACTACACAGTCAACCTCTATCTAAAAGTTAGCCCCAGCAACCACAAGAGACCTAAGTTTCAGGTGGGACTGCACAGAAAATAATCCAGTGTGCTGGGTCCTAGACAGACACCATCAAGAAGGATTCACCCCTTGAAGTAGTGGGCTGCATACTGAGTGGGAAATAGTGACAAGAGATCTCAACATGTAGTTGGGCAGACACTTAGCCATGAGAGAGCCAAAAGGAAAGGGTTTGTAAATGGCCATGAGTTGGAGGGAAGTTGTATGTCAGCACATAATGAGGAAGTAGGGGTCACCTTGAAGGGAGCAGATGACCTTTGGAGACTTGTGGTAAAAGTAAAAGATGCTGCTAAAGATGAGGTTCATGGACACCAAAATAATAGTAACAAGGAATCAGAAGACAGGGCAGGGAGAAAAAGGGTCCTGTGTGTAAAGGAATTCTTCTTCACTGTTGTAGCAGTACAGGGTGCTCTCTAAATAAGAATCCCAGTCATCACCTGAATGCATCTTGACCACCTCCTTACTTACGAGGCTAGCAGCTATATAGCTGGATGAGGCTATGTTTATTGTTTAGAAGGGCAATATTAACATATCAGGCATCTGAGTGGCTAATAAATGTTTTTGAAAGAGGCAAAAATTGTCTGATTCTTTTAGATCTATGGATAAACAATGATACCTGTAGGTAGTATTGACTGTGGACTTGTCCTTCATATTTTCATTCACTCATCTATAGAGTACAATTCATAATATCTCTTAGCCCGCAATGGTACTTGAAAAGAAACCTGTTCTTCATCAGCCTGAATGTGATTTTGGGATGGAATTCACTTTTAGCATAAGGAAACTCAGTATTTAGGGGAAGGAAGATGGCGGCATGGTAGGAGGGAGCAGATTCCACTTCTTCCTACACATGGGAGAAAAACCTGGCCAATCTATGGAAGAACAGAGCAGACAAGGAACAGTAACACACCATATTTGAGAATAGGAGATTGAAAATTGTAGTGGACATTGAAAAAGCAGTTGGTAAGGAGAGTACTTCAGAACAATAAGAGCTCAGGGATCAGCGTGGAGACCAGGGTGGCTGAAGCCCCCACCCGTCACTTGCCAGGCCTGCCCCAGGGCTCTAGGGAGGGAGCTGGGTCAACCGCTGAAACAGGCTGAGTGATCCTGGGTGCTGCGACTGTGGGCTGAGCCATCTTGATCGCCGAGCGACTGCAGATGGCTGCACGTGTGAACTGAGATGGCTGCATGAAAATAGACACCCACATGTGACTGCAGATGATCGCAGGATCATAGGCACGAGTGAGATCATAGGCACCTGCTACTTGAGACAGCAGTGGGACCATAATCGTGCACACATAAACACAAAGAGCTCCGGGCCATAGGCGAGCAGGCGGGAGATGGCCCTGGATCATAGGCCCCATGTCACTACAGAAAGTTGCATCTGGGCCAACAGAGACGGCTGTGCAAGACCAGAGACCCGAACTCACACCCATAAACTCAAGAAAAGGCACGCACTCCAGGAGGCTCAGAAAACACACTGGAGGCCCTGTGCAAAGAGGCACCGGACTAACTCTGGGGACAGTAGCACAATGATTACTGAGTGCTGAACAAAGAGAAAAGCAATACTGTCACCCCTCAGCCATTGCAGCCAGCAAGACCAGAAAAACCGGCTAGGGAAGTTTGAAAACAGCAAGAGTTTTTGGTTTGGTGTTTTGGGTTTTTTGTTTGTTTGTTTTTCTTTTTCTTTTTTTTTTGTTTTTTTGTTTTTTGTTTTTGTTTGTTTCTTTTGTTTTTTTTTTTGTTTGTGTGTCTGTCTGTTTATATAATTGTTTTTAATTATTATTTCTTTATTATTTTTACCTTCTTTTTTACTCAACTCCTTTTGCCTCTCTTTATGTCTTCTTTGTTTTATTGCCTCTTCCTATCTTTCCAATATTATCTCTTCTACCTTCCTCTTTCTTTATTTCTTTTTTCATTTTTTCCCTCTTTTCTCTTTTTAAATACCCATGAGTCTGACACAAAAACAAACAAATCTGGAACTGTGAAAAAAAAAACAGAGTTGGTCCCAAAAAGAGGGTATCCCATCAGCGGAGACAGTGGAAGCTGTGAACAACAGGATACCTGGAGCAGACTCCACCACTGATACTCACAGGTATTCTATCACAGAAATTCACAACATAAACCCAGGGAGCCAGAACAGATCAATTAAAGAAGTTGAGGCTAACAAGAAGAGTCTCACAAACAATGGGAAGACAAAGAAACAATCCCCAAATGAAAGGAAAGGAGGAAGCTCCAGAAAGAATGCTAAATGAAACAAAGGCAACTCAACTATCAGATATTGAGTTCAAAGCAATGGTTGTCAGGAAGCTCCATAAGCTCTCAATGAGCTACCAGAAACTATGGAGAAGCTACAATGAACTCACTGCAAACTATATCAACATGAAAAAGGAAATAGAAACTATCAAAAAGGGCCAAGAGGAAATGAAGAATACAATTTCTGAGCTGAAGAACATAGTAGAAGGAATGAAAAGCCGAATTGCTGAAGTGAAAGATTGGATCAGCAAGTTGGAGGACAAAATAGAAAAAAACATCCAGAAAGAGCAAGAAAAGGAAAATTGGCTCAGAAAAAATGAAAAGGGATTAAGAGAAATGCAAGACAACATGAAACATAATAATATCGGTATAATAGGGATACCAGAAGGAGAAGAAGAATAGCAAGGGATAGAAAACCTATTTGAAAAAGTAATGATGGAAAACTTCCCTAATTTGATGAGAGAAAAAGTCACACAATCCAGGAAACACAGAGAGTCCCAATCAAGAGGAACCCAAAGAGGCCCACTTCAAGACACATCATAATTAAAATGGCAAAATTCCAAGACAAAGAGAGAATCTTAAAGGCAGCAAGGGAGAAAAAGGAAGTAGTATACAAGGGAGCCCCGATAAGGTTAGCAGCTGACTTCTCAATGGAAACACTCCAAGCCAGAAGAGAAAGGCAAGAAATATTCCAAGCAATGAGAACCAAAGGCCTGCAACCAAGACTACTCTATCCAGCAAGGCTTTGAATCAAGCTAGAAGTCCAAATAAGGAATTTTCCAGACGAAAGAAGTCTAAAAGAATACATCTCTACCAAACCAATTCTGCAAGAGATACTAAAGGGACTGCTTTAAGGAAAAGAAGGAAAAGACGAGAGAGATAGAGATAGAGATAGAGATAGAGATAGAGATAGAGATAGAGATAGAGATAGAGAGAGAGAGAGAGAGAGAGAGATGGAGAGAGAGAGAGAGAGATACAAAAATGACAATGAATAAACACCTATCAATAATAACCTTAAATTTAAATGGATTAAATGCTCCAATCAAAAGACATAGATTAGCTGAATGGATAAGAAAGCATGACCCACACATATGCTGCCTACAAGAGACCCACCTCAGGACAAAAGACATTCACACACTCAAAGTGAAGGGCTGGAAACAAACTTTCCAAGCAAATGGACAGGAAAAAAAAAGCTGGGGTAGCAATACTCATATCAGACAAAATAGACTTCAAAAGAAGGGCCAGAAAGAGAGACCCAGAAGGTCACTTCATAATACTCAAGGGAAGAATCCACCAAGAAGACGTAAACATTGTAAATATATATGCACCCAATGTAGGAGCACCTAAATACATCAAGAAAATCTTAGAGGACTTCAAGAAAGATATTGTCAGCAACACAATTATTCTAGGCAATTTTAACACCCAACTGACGAAAATAAGCAGATCTTCTAAACAAAATATCAACAAAGATATTGTGGCATTGAACAACATTCTAGATGAAACAGACTTAACTGATATATATGGAGCCCTTCATCCCAAAGAAACTAAATACACATTCTTTTCAAATGCACATGGAACATTTTCAGAGTTAGACCACATGACGGGAAACAAAACAAGCATCAACAAATTCAAGAAAATTGAAATCATACCAAGCATTTTCTCTGACAACAAGGGACTGAAACTAGAAACCAGCCCCAAGGGGAAAACCCCAAAACACTCAAACTCATGGAGATTGAATAGTATGCTATTAAACAATGAATGGGTCAAGAATGAAATTAGGGAGGAAATCAAAAAGTTTCTGGAAACAAATGATAATGAACTCATATCGACCCAAAACTTATGGGACACAGTGAAGGCAGTCCTCTGAAGGAAGTTTATAGCAATACAGGACTACCTAAAAAAGATAGAAACATCTCATACAAACAACTTAACCCTACCCCTACAAGAACTCGAGGATCAACAACAAAGACAGCCCAGAGCAAGTAGAAGGAAGGAAATAACCAAGATCAGAGTAGAACTAAATGACATACAGACTAAAAGCACAATTCTAAAGATCAATGAATCCAGGAGCTGGTTCTTTGAAAAGATAAAAAAAATCAACAAGCCTTTTAGCAGGCTCATCAGGAAATAAAGAGGATTCAAATAAACACAATCAGAAATGAAAGAGGAGAGATTACAACTGACAGCACAGAAATACAAAGGATTGTAAGACATTACAATGAAGAACTGTATACCAAGAAATTTAAAAACCTAGGTGAAATGGACAAGTTTCTAGGAAAATATAATCTACCAAAGCTCAATGAAGAAGAAGCAGAAAGTCTGAACAGACCAATAACAGCAGATGAAATTGAAGCAGTAATCAAAAAACTTCCGACACACAAATATCCTGAACCAGATCATTACTCAGGAGAATTCTACAAAACATTTAAGGAAGAGCTAACCCCTATTTGTCACAGACTATTCAAAAAAATCCAAAATGATAGAAGACTTCCAAACTCTATGAAGCCAACATCATCCTAATCCCAAAACCAGATAAAGACCCAACAAAGAAGGAGAACTTCAGGCCAATATCACTGATGAACATAGATGCTAAAATGCTCAACAAAATATTGGCAAACCGCATCCAACAATACATTAAAAAGATCATACACCATGACCAAGTGGGACTCAACCCAGGGATGCAAGGATGGTTCAACATTCACAAATCAGTAAATGTAATTCATCACATAAACAAAAGCAAAGACAAAAATCACATGATCACTTCCGGTCAAGAAGGAGGCGTAGGTGGACACACTGTGCCTTCTCTCACAACCAAAATTAAGGACAACAAATATTTAGATACAGGAAAACCACCAGAACTGATAGAAAATTTAACTGTATGGAAGTCCAACAACCATTCATTCAGACCGGTAAGAGGGGTGGAGTCGAGGCAGGAAAAAGTGGAGGTGGGGATCTGGGAACACAGGCAGCAGTGGCTGGCAGTTTCCAGTGCACAGGTGGCAGCTGGCAGACCCTGGACCCACAGGCGTCAGCTGGCAGACCCCGGGCATGGGGTGGCAACTGTGCAGACCCAGTGAGGCTGCACAAGGCGGCTGGCTGTCCAGGTTGTCCCACATTCAAGTGCGCAGATAATCCAGGCAAAGGGGAAGCAGTGGAAGGGACAGAAATCCAGGAGAGAGGGGAGCAGGCACCATTGTTCCCTCTCAGACCCTGCCCCCACATACAGCGTCACAACTTAGCAACTGGGCTGCCCGGCACTGGGGAATACCTACGGCTCCACCCCTCACTACGTAACAGCCGTGACCAGACCAAAACCAAAACAAAACAAAAAAATGAAAAAAATGCAGGCTACAATACATGAAATGAAGGAAGACACATGGGGAACCAATAGAGATGGGAGGAAAACTGGGACTCAAATCAATGGAGTGGACCAAAAGGAAGAAACCAACAACCAAACAGAAAACAAGGAAGAAACAAGAATTCAAAAAAATGAGGAGAGGCTTAGGAACCTCCAGGACATCTTTAAATGTCACAACATCCGAATTATAGGGGTACCAGAAGGGAAAGAGGAAGAGCAACAAGTGGAAAACTTATTTGAACAAATAAAGAAGAACTTCCCCAATCTGGCAAAGGAAATAGACTTCCAGGAAGTCCACAAAGCTCAGAGAGTCCCAAAGAAGTTGGACCTAAGGAGGAACACACCAAGGCACATCGTAATTCCATTAGCCAAGATTCAAATGAAGGAGAGAATTCTAGAAGCAGCAAGGGATAAGGGGACAGTCACCTACAAAGGAGTTCCCATCAGACTGTCAGCTGATTTCTCTAAAGAAATCTTCTTCCAGGCAAGAAGGGGCTGGAAAGAAATATTTGAAATCTTGAAAAGCAGGGACCTACATCCAAAATTGCTCTATCCAGCAAAGCTGTCATTTAGAATGGAAGGGAAGATAAAGTGCTTCTCAGATAAGGTCAAGTTCAAGGAGTTCATCATCACCAAGCCCTTATTATATGAAATGTTAAAGGAACTTATCTAAGAAAAAGAAGATAAAAATATGACAATGAAAAGACAGCAAACTCACAGCTATTAAGAACCACACCTAAAACAACAGCAAACTAAGCAAACAGCTAGAACAGGAACAGAACCACAGAAATGGAGATCATATGGAGAGGTAGCAACGGGGCATGGGAGGAGGAGAGAGGGGGAAAAGATACAGAGAATAAGTAGCATAGACTGCGGGTAGAAAATAGACGGGGGAGGGCAAGAATAGTGGGGGAAATGTAGAAGCTAAAGAACTTACGACACATGGACATGAATTAAAGGGGGGTAATGTGGGTGGGAGAGGGTGTGCAGGGTGGAGTGGAATGATGGGGAAGAAATGGGACAACTGTAATAGCATAATCAGTAAAATATATTTAAAAATCACACGATCATATCAATTGATGCAGAAAAAGCATTTGATAAGGTACAACACCCATTTATGAGAAAAATACTCAGCAAAGTGGGAATACAAGGAGCATTCCTCAATATAATAAAGGTCATATATGAGAGACCTACAGCCAACATCATACTCAACGGGCAAAAACTGAAATCTTTTCCACTAAGATCAGGAACAAGACAAGGTTGTCCACTTTCACCACTTCTATTCAATATAGTATTGGAAGTCTTAAGCACAGCGATTAGACAAGGAAAGGAAACAAAAGGCATCCAAATTGGAAAGGAGGAAACAAAACTATCATTGTTTGCAGATGACATGATAGTGTACATAGAAAATCCTATAGACTTGGCCAAAAAACTGCTCGACCTAATAAATGAATTTGGCCAAACAGCCAGATACAAAGTCAATATCTAGAAAACAAAGGCATTTTTGTATACCAACAATGAAACAGCAGAAGCAGAAATCAAGAAAAAAAAATCCCATTCGATATAGCAAAAAGAAAAATAAAATACCTAGGAATAAACCTAACCAAGGAGGTAAAAGACCTGTATGCAGAAAACTACACAACACTGAAGAAAGAAATCAAGGAAAACACAAACAAATCAAAACACATACTGTGTTCATGGATCGGAAGAATTACCATCATCAAAATGTCCATACTTCCCAAAGCAATCTACAGAATCAATGAAATACCTATTGAAGTACCAATGGCATATTTCACAGACATAGAACAAACACTTCAAAAATTTATATGGAATCATAAATGACCTCGAATAGCTGCAGCTATCTTGAGAAAGAAGAGCAAAGTAGGAGAGATCACAGTACCAGATAGCAAACTGTATTACAAGGCCACTGTAATCAAAACAGCCTGGTACTGGCATAAAAACAGGCACATGGATCAGTGGAATAGAACAGAGAGCCCAGAAATAAACCCAAATCTCTACAGTCAATTAATATTCGACAAAGGGGGCAGCAACATTAAAATGGAGTAAAAATAGCCTCTTCAATAAGTGGTGTTGGGAGATCTGGACAGCTACATGCAAAAAAAATGAAACTCGAGCACCAACTTACACCATACACAAAAATAAATTCAAGGTGGATGAAAGATTTAAATATAAGCCGTGACACCATTAAAGTCCTGGAGGAGAACATAGGAAAATCTCAGATATTTTACACAGCAACATTTTTACTGATATGTCCCCTGAAGCAAGGGACGTAAAGAAAAGAATAAACAAATGAGATCTCATCAAAATAAAAAGCTTCTGTACGGCCAAAGAAAACTGTATTAAAATAAAAAGAGAACTGACTGTATGGGAAAACATATTTGCCAATGATACCTCAGACAAGGGTTTAATCTCCAAAATGTACAAAAAGCTTACACGACTCCACTCTAAGAAGACAAGCAACCCAATTAAAAAATGGGCAAATGACTTGAATAGATACTTCTCCAAGGAGGACATACAGAGAATCCAGAGACACATGAAAAGATGCTCGATATCGCTAGCTATCAGCGAGATGCAAATTGAAACTACAATGAGATACCACTTCACACCAGTCAGAATGGCCATCATAAACAACGCAACAAACAAGTGTTGGAGAGGTTGTGGAGAAAAGGGGACCCTAGTGCACTGTTGGTGGGAGTGTAGACTGATACAACCACTATGGATAGCAGTATGGAATTTTCTAAGAAAACTAAAAATGGACCTACCTTTTGACCCAGCAATTCCACTGCTAGGACTATATCCTAAGAACCTTGAAACACCAATGCAAAAGAACCTATGCACCCCAATCTTCATAGCAGCACAATTTACAATAGCCAAGTGTTCGAAGCAACCTAGATGCCCATCAGTAAACGAATGGATCAAAAAACTTGGTACATTCACACAATGGAATTCTATGCAGCAGAAAGAAAGGAGCTCCTACCCTTCACAACAGCGTGGATGGAACTGGAGAGCATTATGCTAAGTGAAATAAGCCAGGCAGTGAAGGACAAATACCATATGATCTCACCTTTAGGTGAAGAACCTAATCAACAAAACAAACAAACAAGCAAAATATAACCAAAGACATTGAAATTGAGAACAGGCTGACAGACACCAGAGGGGAGAGGGGAGGGAACTTCAGGGAAAAGGGGGAAGTGTTTAGAGCGGCAAGTATAAAAGACACATGGACAAAAACTAGGGAGGGTGGAAATGGGAGGCAGGTGGGGAGGGCTGGGGCAGTGGGCCAGGATGGGAATAAAAGACAGAAAACTGTACAAGAACAACAATTAAAATAAAGGGGAAAAAATAAACTCAGTATTTAATGGTAATTATGAGGTGTTCCAAACTTCATCTGAGCCACTGGCTTAATTTGAGTTTTTAAAATTTCAGCAAGAAAAAGGAATAGGAGCTAGTGGTACACACCCCACTTATTCCAGATTTTCTTTTATTCTGCATAACTTTTCACTAAAAAATGAAATTGAAAGAAATTAGAGCCAAGACAGTTTATAAACAGCAAAGCGATGCCAAAGAATAACTTATCTTCCTCATTGTCACTTGATTTACGTATGTTCAGTAGTTTCACCACTGTTTACTCTCACCAAAGGACAGGTGCTGGGGCTCTTCTTTTAATAACCAAAACCTCCTCTGAGTGTCGAGTTCCCTACCTCCTGTTTCAGGGGCATCACTGGTGCTCTTCTATTTGAAATAAGAAGTAGCCACATAGGGCAATGTCTAATGGACTCAGCAGATGCTCAAGGAGAAACATGGATCCAAATATGCTATTTATATCTGAAGCACTTATCTGAAGCCCATCAACCTAGACTCCTCAGTTTGGCATTTAAATTATTCCCCTATGTCCTCCTCAGAGTAAATTGTTGCACATATCTAAAGTGCATTCAGTTTTTTAAGTGATCCTCTCCACCTTCCCAAAACATAAGAAATATAATTTTCTCTAATTCACTCTGCCCTCCCCAGGTTGCTTAATTTTCCAGAAGACTGCTTCTTCCCAGTATAGGCTCCACTGACTTGAATGTCTCTGTCAAAAGAGTTCAAGTCTCATCCCTAAATTTAGGCAGAATTTTCTTCCAACAGAAGCCCCTTAGATGAACTTGCACCCCTGAAGATGAACAGCCATAACAAATGCAGGAGAAACCTATGGACTACCTCCCCAGCAAATCTCCTGCCAAGCCTTCCTTCCCAAAGAGTTATTATACAGCGTGTGGGCATCAGCTGACTAGAAACGGAGACAGGAACTCAAAGAACCAGCCCTATCCAGTCCCCAGCAGCTCACACTCTGGCTTTTGCTTCCCATTACCAGACATGACTTTTCTCCCCAGCCTTGATATGAATCCTAGAACCTGCTTCAGAGTGGGTCTTCACATAAGTCACAAGCCACCTCATGTGACCACATTGGCGCCACCTCATGTGACCACATTGGCCACCGCTAGACTTTCCTTCTGAAACTAGATTCAGTTCTTTAAAAAAAAAAATGTTAAGTCCAAAAAGGACTTTAAAAATAATTTTTCATTTCATTTTGTTTTATTCTCTATTTTGTATCCAATTTGGCAAAACATTGGGAATTCTTACAATACTCTCAGGCCACTGAAAAAGAGGGGATTTCTAATTAAAGTTCAAAGAGTCTCAGGGAAAAAGTGAGCTTTGCTTCTGCTGGATGGTCCATGGAAACATGAGGGTAGCAGTTTAACAGAATCATCAGAAATCTTGAAGAGCAGAACAGCCAGTGTGCCCCTGGAGCAGTGATGCTCACTCAGTTAACAGTAGAGGGTGTGCAGAAGTTAGCTGGGCTTCCTGATGCCCCTGTGCCACTGGTAACAGACACTGTCTCTCCATGATGCTTCTGACCCCCATCAAACCTGAACTCACAAATCGCTCCAAGATCAGCCCTCAGTACACCTACTTCTCCTTTCTCAACGAGAATGAACTTTGTCCTCTCTCCCTGAGCAGGGTGGTCAAGACAAGGTGGTCTGTGTTATTCCCTACCCTCTTTCCTCTTGTTGCTGAAGCAAGTTATTTCAATGTACTCTTCTTCTTCCACAGCTTCTCATGTTTATTTTCAAGGGACTTGTCTTCATTCAACAAATTTCACCTTTTTCTTTCTTTTTTTTAAAGTCTTTTTTTATTTTTTTTAAGATTTTTATGTATTTATCTTTAGAGGGGAAGAGTAGGAGAGAGGAAGAGGGAGAGAAATATCAATGTATGGTTGCCTCTTGTGTGTCCCATGCTGGGAATTGGCCTGCAACCCAGGCATGTGCCCTGACTGGGAATCGAACCTTGATCCTTTGGTTCGTAGGCCCGCACTCAATCCACTGAGCTACACCATCCAGGGCAATTTCACCTTTTTCAAAGTAAAAGCATTGCCTTTCAAAACTACCATATCTGATCTGGACTTCAAAAGCCTATTTTGACAATATTTTTTTTAAAAGCAGAACATCAAACTGTTTCTTTCTCTTTGCATTCCTGCACTAATAGCCTAATTTTTTCAAGTAATCACAGATACCTCTTACTAACATAATAAAGGAAATAATAAAAAGAAAAACAGGAAATTATTGCATGCTATCTCACTACATATGTTTGTAATCTAACTTATGGAAAATCAAGGGGAGTACACATGAAGTTTATTTTCCAAATATACCTTTTTTCTTTGTGATTAAACTTATTAGAACTTTATTAGGTTTCCAGTGTGCAGATCCTTGTAAATTATGTATTAAGCCACCAATCCTGGTAAACATGGCAATTCATAAATGAGTATTGAATGAAGCTTGTCCATATTGTCAGCCAGGAAGACATTTTTGGCTAATTTGTGTTTGACTCAGTTTCCATGTTCCTAAATATTGCTAATCTAGACACAATCAACTTTCCATTTTTCAGGGTGTAATATCTGAGGCAGTCTTGAAATTTCCTCCAGTTACAAAGTTGCTTTGTCAAAGCCAATTGTGTGTTATATTCTTTAAAATTTTTTTAATCCTCACCTGAAGACATTTTTTTCATTGCTTTTAGAGAGTGAGAGGAAATGAGAGAGAGAAACATCAATGTGAGAGAGAAATATTGATTGGTTGCCTCCCAAACACACATGTACCAGGAATCATATGCTTCCCGACCAAGGACTGAACCTGAAACCCAGGGGTGTGCCCTGACTGGAAATCAAACATGCAAACTTTTGATTATTGTACAATACTTCAACCAACTGAGCCACACTGGCCAGGGCAATTGTGTGTTATTTTCTTTTTTTTAATTTTTTTATTTTTTAATATATTTTATTGATTATGCTATTACAGTTGTCCCATTTCTCCCCCATCATTCCCCTCCACCCTGTACACCCCCTCCCACCCACATTCCCCCCTTTAGTTCATGTCCATGTGTCATAAGTTTTTTAGCTTCTACATTTCCCATACTATTCTTGCCCTCCCCCTGTCTATTTTCTTCCCACTATCTATCTATGCTACTCATTCTCTGTACCTTTTCCCCCTCTCTCCTCCTCCCATGCCCCTGTTGCTAACCCTCCATATGATCTCCATTTCTGTGGTTCTGTTCCTGTTCTAGCTGTTTGCTTAGTTTGCTTTTGTTTTAGGTGTGGTTCTTAATAGCTGTGAGTTTGCTGTCTTTTCACTGTCATATTTTTATCTTCTTTTTCTTAGATAAGTCCCTTTAACATTTCATATAATAAAGGCTTGGTGATGATGAACTCCTTGAACTTGACCTTATCTGAGAAGCGCTTTATCTGTCCTTCCATTCTAAATGACAGCTTTGCTGGATAGAGCAATTTTGGATGTAGGTCCCTGCTTTTCAAGATTTCAAATATTTCTTTCCAGCCCCCTCTTGCCTGCAAGGTCTCTTTCGAGAAATCAGCTGACAGTCTGATGGGAACTTTCTTGTAGGTGACTGTCCCTTTATTCCTTGCTGCTTCTAGAATTCTCTGCTTCCTTTTAATCTTGGCTAATGTAATTATGATGTACCTTGGTGTGTTCCTCCTTGGGTCCAACTTCTTTGGGACTCTCTGAGCTTCCTGGATGTCCTGGTAGTCTATTTCCTTTGCTAGATTGGGGAAGTTCTCCTTTATTATTTGTTCAAATAAGTTTTCCACTTGTTGCTCTTCTTCTCCCCCTTCTGGGACCCCTATAATTTGGATGTTGGGATGTTTAACGATGTCCCGGAGGTTCCTAAGCCTCTCCTCATTTTTTTGAATTCTTGTTTCTTCCTCGTCTTCTGTTTGGTTGTTAGTTTCTTCCTTCTGGTCCACTCCATTGATTTGAGTTCCAGTTTTCCTTCCATCTCTATCAGTTCCCCATGCATCTTCCTTCATTTCACGTATTGTAGCCTGCATTTTTTCATCTAGCTTGTGAGCAAAATCAACCAATTCTGTGAGCATTTTGATGACCAGTGCTTTGAACTCTGCATCTGATAGGTTGGCTATCTCTTCACTGCTTAGAGGAATTGGCTCTGGGGCTTTGATTTGTTTTCCGGTTTGAGCCATTTTTGGTGTTTTTGTTGTTGTTGTTGTTGTTGTTGTTGTTGCTTTGGTTTTAGTCTGGTCAAGGCTATTACGTAGTGAGGGCTGGAGCCTTAGGTGTTCCTCAGGGCGGGGCAGCCTAGTCGCCGGGTTGTGACGCTATAGGTGGGGGCAGAGTCTGAGAGGGAACAATGGTGCCTGTTCCACTCTCTCCTGGACTCCGGCCCTTCCACCACTTCCCCTCTTCCTGGACCATCTGCGTGCTCGAATGTGGGATCACGTGGTCAGCGAGCCGCCTTGTGCGGCCTCACTGGGTCTGCGCAGTTGCCCCCCTGTGCCCGGGGTCCACCAGCTGCTGCCTGTGGGCCCGGGGACCGCCTGCAGATGCTGCTTGAATTCCCGGGTCCGTACCTCCACTTTCTCCTGCCGCGACTCCGCCCCTCTTACCAGTCTGGATAAATGGTTGTTGGACCTCCGTACAGTTCAGTTTTCTATAAGTTCTGGTTGTTTTCTTGTTTCTATATATTTGCTGTCCTTAATTTTGGTTGTTAGAGGAGGCACAGTGTGTCCGCCTATGCCCCCATCTTGGCCGGAAGTGTGTTATTTTCTATGTTATGAATTTTCTTGGCTGGTCAGCTAAGTTGGTTGGAGCATCCTTTTGATACACCAAGGTTGTAGTTTTGATCCTCAGTCAATGCATAAATAAGTGGAACAACAAATCAGTCTCTCTCTCTCTCTTTCTCTCTCTCTATTTCTCCTTCTCCTCTCTCTCTCTCTGAAATCAATAAAAATTAAACATGTATTTATATATAAAATTATATATATTGTGACACAACAATGTTATCAGGTATAACAGTCTGTGACCCAAGAGGACTTAGGGGGAAACATTGATTTACTTTTGGAACTGATCATGGGATTGATCAGTCAGTCTTACACACTTAGAATGACTTAATTTGACAGCACACAAAATGGAACCAGTTATTGGTAGAATGATGATGTTAAATTAACCCCATACAACTGACATATAAAAGCAGTCACCAAGGGAGATGAGATATTTCCAGTAACAGATGGGATACACTTGTAAAATAATACATGCTTCTTTGGAGCCTGGAGATTTCTTTCTTTGTCTGAAAGGCCAAATGTGCCCCTTGTGGTATAAACAGCCATAACAGTCCATCACCATGGCAACATTCACATTACAGCATGTGCTGCAAAAGAAGCTCTGGTCACAAAATTTATTTCAAAATTATGAAATAAGTAGAACAGTGCAAGGGCTATGGTTTTACTTTGCATTTTGTTTGGTTTTAATTATGTGGCTTTAGTGAGAAAACTTTAATAGAATTAATTTGCAATAAATTAAGCAGACTTGTTTTATCTCTTTTTACTTGATCATTATGACAAGACCAAAGTGGAAATCCTGAACTCTGTGGAGTTGATTTGATAGAACACTTAATAGTCACTTCATCACAGAAGAAAACATGTGGAACCAGCAAGCACTGATATGCAATATCAAAAGTAGTCAGCAGTTGTAGCCAAGAACGATTTTGTTGAATATTCTCAGGGTTTCACCAGCAAAAAGATGGTGAGCTTTTTGTTCTGGTCTAGGCTGTAAGGATATGATTTATTCTTCTGAACATCTGGTTGTTATGCAAGGCATGTGGTTAGTCAAAGTACGTCACTCACACTGTTGGTGATGATCACAGATCTCCAAGAATTTATGGATGAGGATAGGGCTTCTGTGCTGCAGTGAGAGAAAGAGAAAATGGCATCAATAATGTGGCTTAAAGGTTTACCAGGAAAAGATTTGAGATCTTTCAGAAGAAAATTATAAGGTAACAAACATTGGTTCAATTATTTGTTCTGCCATTGAATCACCAAGTTTAAATCCTTAAACTCTAAATAATGCTCTCTGCAAGTTTAATAACTGTATTTCTAGATTAGTCACCTTCTGAAGGAATTCAAGTGATTTGCCAAGAAATCATTACATAAGCCCATCTGAGAAAAGACGTGTAAAATAACTAAATGTTAAATCCACCTGCTGAAGGACTTTCAGATTTTACAAGTATAAAGGCTTCACAAAGTCCATGAGTAGAAATGGAGGGACAACTTTGGCATCCTGTCTAATTATGACAGGAATACAGGCAACAGACAGAAAAAGTAGCTCCAGAATTAGTTCTGAAACATCACTTTTTACAAGTCAGCTAACCCCACCTCCAACCTGTGGCTAATTTTTGTCAGGTGTTCTCACTCTGACTGACTAAACATTTTACAACTGCTGCAACTGGAGAAAGAATTCTCCGTGGAGAGAGACCAACACTGACAACATCAGAGGCAGGAGAGAGGGAAGGAGAGAACCGGACAAGAACAAGAATGCAAGCCAAGTTGGAGAAAAATAAAGATCAAGTGAGGATGCTTATTGCCTGGAATTTATCTCAGTGAGGTGAAGAAAATCCACCTATGTGCCCAGTCTAGTTATCAGGATGCTCTTTGTAAAATGTGTCTGACTTCATACTGAAAATATAAAATTAATAAGAGGTATAACAATGCTGCATACCTATCATGGCCCAGGCACTGTAGAATTTTACATGTAATTTCTTATTTAGTCTTCCAGTTAACATTATATGCTGTTTTGTAAATAAGGAAACTGAGGCTTTGGTGAGGTAAGGGACATGCTACAAGTCATAGCTAATATGAGGCAGAGCTGAGATTCAAACCTAAGTCTGTCTTTAATTTTAGCTGCATTACCAAATTGAACACAGGGTCAATCAATGTTCAGGTCTTTATTTTAAACACTATCTGAATGTAAGTATGTATATAAGATTTTCAAAAACAAAGGAATTACTTGTCACCTGTGAGTCAGAGACAGTCAAGGGGGGACAGAGCATAAAAACAGGCAAGAGGTCTACCCACACAGCCAGCCAACCTCAGCACCTACTGGACAGTTCACAAGCAGACAGAAGGGCTAGCCAGTCAACAAATGTCACTAAGGGGAGCTGGCAGGAAGCTGGAGTGAGACTCATTCCTAAGATGCTCCTACATGGTGAAAAGCAGAACTGAACATTTTTAGATTCTGTTTAACTGAAGTCCTGGGCTTCTACTACACCTGGTTCCCACTGGGCCAAGGTGAAGACAGAAGAAAATGTAATCACTCATTCTTGCATTCATTTTCTCATTCATTCAATATATATTGAGCAGTGACCATTCTTATCACCAGGGTTATAAAAATGAAAAAGACAAAATATATTTCTTTAAGAAACCCAAGGTTTCGAAATGAATCAGAAAACAAAGATCATTACAATACAGCATAGTGTCTGCCTCTGTCTAGGAATCAGAGGAAGCCCTGATACTTTTCACAAATGGGGTGATGTTTGAGTTGCTTTTCTAAAATCAGTAAGTTTTCCTAGTGGATAGGGGGATATGGGCTAACATGGAGGGAGAGACTATTGTGAAAATAAGCCAAAATCCTCCCCTTCTCCTTGCATAGGTGCTCTGTCTGACCACACCGGCCTCCTTACCATTCTATGAAATTTCCAAGGACCCTTCCGCCCATCTTCTCTTTGCTTTGCCTGAAATGTGCTTCACCAAGCACATTACTTCACTGTCTTCACAGCCTTTACTCAAATGACCCCTCCTTAGAGAGAGCTTCCATATCTCCCATGGAAAATGGTAGTCCCCATCTTTCTCTCCCGACCCCTTTTGTTCTATTCTTTCTCTTCTTATAGCTTTTACAGCCTCCAGAGATGGATCTTAAGCCCAAGTAGAGGCTGTTTGTAAAGGAGGATGTAAGAAGGAGGTAGTGTGGCCTTATCTCTCCATAGGATTTGCTGGAAGATGAGCTGCTTTTCTTCAGAGACAAGAGATAAGTGGATGAGCAAGGCCACAGATAGTGCTAAGTGTGTAGCTGGAGTGGAAGAAATTTGAAGACTATTTAGTGGGGCAGGGGTGGAGGGAGGATTGTGGAGAAATAGGCAGAGAAGATAAAAAGGAATGTGAAAGTTGAAGATGCTAGAAGTAGAATAGGTCAGGTGGAGCAACTCCTTTGCCATATTTACTGAGCTATAAATGACATATAACATTGTGTAAATTTAAGGTGCACAATGTGGTTTTTCAATACACATATACATTGTGAAGTTACTACCACAATAAAGCTACTTAACATATCCTTCACCTCATATAACTATCATTTTTTGGTTGTGGTGGTAAGAGCATTCAAAATATAGTTTTAAGTATACAATGCAGCATGTTAACTATAGTCACCATACTGCACTTTATACCTCAAAAATTCATTCCTCTCCCTGGCCAGTGTAGCTCAGTTAGGGGAGCATCATCCCATAACTGAAATGTTGTGGGTTCAATTCCCAGTCAGGACACATACCTAAGTTGCAGGTTTGATCCCCAGTCCAGGCAAGTATGATCCCTGGTCTGGGCACATATAGGAAGCAACAAATTGATGCTTCTCTCTTGCACTGATGTTTCTTTCTCCCGCTTCCTCTCTCTCTAAAAACAATGAAAAATTGTCTCTGGGTGAGGATAAAAAAATAAATTCCTCTTACACCCAGAAGTTTGTATCCTTTGATAAACATCTCTTCATGTCCCCTGTCCTCCAACCCCTAGCAATCACCATTCTACTCTTTGTGTCTATGAGTTTGGCTTTTTAGATTTCACATATGGGTACAATCATACAGTATTTGCCTTTCTCTGTTTGACTTATTTCATTGGCATAATACCCTCAAAGCTCATTCATGTTGCCACAAATGGCAGGATTTTCTTCTTCTTTTTTTTTTTATGGCTAACTAACATTCCATTATATGTATATGGTCACATTTTTTGTTATTTATCTGTCAATGGATTATTTGCATGTCTTGGGTATTGTGAATAGTGCTGCGATAAATATGGGGGTGCAGATATTGCCATGCGATAGTGATTTCATTTCATTTGGATAAATACCCAGAAGTAGAATTGCTGGATCACATGGTAGTACTATTTTCAACTTTTTTTTAAAATATATTTTATTGATTATGCTATTACAGTTGTCCCATTTCTCCCCCATCGTTCCCCTCCACCCTACACACCCTCTCCCACCCACATTCCCCGCTTTAGTTCATGTCCATGTGTCATAAGTTTTCTAGCTTCTACATTTCCCATACTATTCTTGCCCTCCCCCTGTCTATTTTTTTCCCATTATCTATGCTACTCATTCTCTGTACCTTTTCCCCCTCTCTCCTCCTCCCATGCCCCTGTTGCTAACCCTCCATATGATCTCCATTTCTGTGGTTCTGTTCCTGTTCTAGCTGTTTGCTTAGTTTGCTTTTGTTTTAGGTGTGGTTCTTGATAGCTGTGAGTTTGCTGTCTTTTCATTGTCATATTTTTATCTTCTTTTTCTTAGATAAGTCCCTTTAACATTTCATAGAATAAGGGCTTGGTGATGATGAACTCCTTGAACTTGACCTTATCTGAGAAGCACTTTATCTTCCCTTCCATTCTAAATGACAGCTTTGCTGGATAGAGCAATTTTGGATGTAGGTCCCTGCTTTTCAAGATTTCAAATATTTCTTTCCAGCCCCTTCTTGCCTGCAAGGTCTCTTTTGAGAAATCAACTGACAGTCTGATGGAAACTCCCTTGTAGGTGACTGTCCCCTTATCCCTTGCTGCTTCTAGAATTCTCTGCTTCATTTTAATCTTGGCTAATGTAATTATGATGTGCCTTGGTGTGTTCCTCCTTGGGTCCAACTTCTTTGGGACTCTCTGAGCTTCCTGGACTTCCTGGAAGTCTATTTCCTTTGCTAGATTGGGGAAGTTCTCCTTTATTATTTGTTCAAATAAGTTTTCCACTTGTTGCTCTTCTTCTTCCCCTTCTGGGACCCCTATAATTTGGATGTTGGGACGTTTAACGATGTCCCGGAGGTTCCTAAGCCTCTCCTCATTTTTTTGAATTCTTGTTTCTTCCTCGTCTTCTGTTTGGTTGTTAGTTTCTTCCTTCTGGTCCACTCCATTGATTTGAGTTCCAGTTTTCCTTCCATCTCTATCAGTTCCCCATGCATCTTCCTTCATTTCATGGATTGTAGCCTGCATTTTTTCATCTAGTTTGTGAGCAAAATCAACCAATTCTGTGAGCATTTTGATGACCAGTGCTTTGAACTGTGCATCTGACAGGTTGGCTATCTCTTCACTGCTTAGAGGAATTGGCTCTGGGGCTTTGATTTGTTTTCCGGTTTGAGCCATTTTTGGTGTTTTTTTTTGTTGTTGTTGTTGTTGTTGTTGCTTTGGTTTTAGTCTGGTCAAGGCTATTACGTAGTGAGGGCTGGAGCCTTAGGTGTTCCTCAGGGCGGGGCAGCCCAGTCGCCGGGTTGTGACGCTATAGGCTATAGGTGGGGGCGGGGTCTGAGAAGGAGCAATGGTGCCTGCTCCGCTCTCTCCTGGACTCCGGCCCTTTCCGCTGCTTCCCCTTCACCTGGATTATCTGCGCACACGTGCGTGCTGTTACGTAGTGAAGAGTGGAGCCTCTGGCGCTCCCCAGTGCGGGGCAGCCCAGTCGCTGGGTTGTGACGCTGTGTGTGGGGGTGGGGTCTGAGAGGGAACAATGGCGCCTGCTCCGCTCTCTCCTGGATTCAGTCCCTTCCGCCACTTCCCTCTGCCCAGACCGTCTGTGCGTGCAAATGTGGGACCACCTGGTCAGCCAGCCACCTTGTGCGGCCTCGCTGGGTCTGCACAGTTGCCCTCTGTGCCTGGGATCTGCCAGGTGCTGCCTGTGGGCCCGGGGACCACCAGCCGCCGCCTGTGCACCTGGGAACTGCCAGCCGCTGCTGTTTGCGTTCTGGGTCCGCACCTCCACTTTCTCCTGCTGTGACTCCGCCCCTCTTCCCGGTCTGGATGACTGGTTGTTGGACTTCCGTACAGTTCAATTTTCTATAAGTTCTGGTTGTTTTCTTGTTTCTAAATATTTGTTGTCCTTAATTTTGGTTGTGAGAGGAGGCACAGCGTGTCCGCCTACGCCTCCATCTTGGCCGGAAGTCCTATTTTCAACTTTTGAGGAACCTTCCAACTATTCTCCAGAGTGGCTGCACCAATTTACTTTTCCACAAACAGTGCACCAGTGGAGCATATTGAAACTTCCATATACAGAGGGAACTAAAGCTTCAATAGCAGGGTGAAAGTGGAGAAACAGAGATATAAAGATTGAGTTGTGATTGAATGGTAAGTGTAGTCAACATAAAGGATTGAGAAGGAGGTGAAACTGTCATCAGGGAAAGCTGACAATTACTAATAAAAAAGTCAGATGTGTAATGTAAATGAATGCTGTAGGATGGGATATGGTGAGAAAGTTCTGAGGCTCGGTTATCAGGTGGTTCATCCTTCTAAATGTTGAAGTTGTCCATGGAAAGACCAGTTGCCCAGTCCTCAGGGAACAGAGGTAGTTTAGATGACAGTGAAAACAAGGGAGGAGTGAAAGGGCCTTGTGTTCCTTAAGCACTGTCCCAGGACTGCAGAATCAAATCAAGGCTTCTAGTGTTCAACAGATTTTAACATTTTAATCCATTTTATCAGTAATCTTAACCATTCTATATCTAGTCTATATTAAATAAATAATAGAGGTAATAGAGTACTCAAGTTAGAAAGACAGTTGTTAAAATAACAATGTCTGTTTTTATCAATTTAACCGATGGCTAATAAAATCAAATAAAAAAATAATAACACAATTGGCTCATGTTAATGGCATCATTAATATAGGAAGCAGTGAAGGTCAATTACCACAAAATGCCATACTACTCATTTTCTGTTTTTCTGTGTACCCATCACCATTGGAATCAATAAAGAAACACTAATTATCTGTATGGCACAGCAGGGTTCATGTTGGGCACAACATTTCTGATTGATGACTAAAAGCAAACTATCAATGAAACACACCCCACCCTACTGAAAAATAAAGTAACTAAAAAAAAGAAGAAAGGGAAAGAGGTGCTTTCTAGTAGTAATTCTCACTGGCACCCAAGTTCATGCAGCTTTAGGATAAATAATATGAAATCATTTTCTCTGTTTATGACCAAGCTTTGTCTCTGTGACAAGAATATTAAAATATGAACTTTTAATTCAACAGTGACTTTTACCACTATGATTATACTTTTCTTTGCTTGCATTTCAATTCCAAGAATAATATGCCAGCTTTAGAGGAAGCCAAAATCCACAAAGTAGACAAAACAAAGGATTTGAAAAAGAAACCAGAGGCAGAAATGAAAAGAGATAGAAAAATCTCATTAGGCAGAAATGATAGGATAGCAGGTTTAGTAAATGAAATACTACTCTATTAATGAAACATAATGAAAAATAAAAAAGTAAGTCTGTTGTGCCTAGTGAGAACAAAAGCAAGATTAGAAACAATGGCCCTTTGTAGGCTGAACTATAATGATACAACCACACATACATCACAAGATGAGCCAGGCTGTCAAAGTTGGCTGGTAAAATATGGTCTCATGAGAATGTACTTTTCCAGAATAGCACGAATTAATCCAAGGAGTTAAAGATGTCAGGGAGGGAGGAAAATGCAGTTACCTTGCACATTAGTGATGCATTTGAATTCTACTCTAATGAGTACTAGTCATTTTCCTAATTCAACCACTTGAACTTTATTTTTTTAATTTTATTTTAATTGTTGTTCTTGTACAGTTTTCTGTCTTTTACTCCTATCCCAGCCCACCACCCCAGCCCTCCCAACCTCCCTCCCATTTCTATCCCCCCTAGTTTTTGTCCATGTGTCCTTTATACTTGTTCCTCTAAACTCTTCCCCTTTTCCCCTGAAATTCCCTCCCCTCTCCCCTCTCCTCTCTGGTGACTGTCAGACTGTTCTCAATTTCAGTGTGTTTGGTTATATTTGCTTGCTTGTTTCTTTCGTTGATTAGGTTCCTGTTAAAGGTGAGATCGTATGGTATTTTTCTTTCACTTCCTGGCTTATTTCATTTGGATAATGCTCTCCAGTTCCATCCATGCTATCGCAAAGTGTAGGAGCTCCTTCTTTCTTTTTGCTGCATAGAATTCCATTGTGTAAATGTACTATAGTTTTTTGATCCATTCATTTACTGGTGTGCACCCAGGTTGCTTCCAACACTTGGCTATTGTAAATTGTGCTGCCATGAACATTGAAGTACATAGGTTCTTTTGAATTGGTGTTTCGGGGTTCTTAGGATACAATCCTAGCAGTGGAATTGCTGGGTCAAAAGGCAGATCCAGTTTTAGTTTTCTGAGGAAATTCCATACTGCTATCCATAGTGGTTGTACCAGTCTGCAATTGCACCAACAGTGTCCTAGGGTCATCTTTTCTCCACAACCTCTCCAACACTTGCTGTTTGTTGCTTTGTTTCTGAGGGCAATTCTGACTGGTGTCAAGTGGTATCTCATTGTGGTTTTAATTTACATCTCTCTGATAGCTAGCGATATCGAGCATCTTTTCATGTGTCTCTGGATCCTCTGTATGTCCTTCTTGGAGAAGTGTCTGTTCAAGTCCTTTGTCAACCACTTGAACTTTAAATGTGATGAATAATGCTCCTCTCTTTCCATCTAATCAACAATCAACTAAATAAATAAGATACACAATTTTATCTCTCACTGCTTTTCCATCAGCCATGTGAAAGGGACCCAATTTGCCCTTGTTATGTGAGAAGTGGGCAGGTTCCCTCAGGACTCCAGTAGCTTGATGGCTGGCACAGGTAGAGACAGGCATCCCTCTCATGATTGAACCCCAGACCTCTGGCTTTCTTTGGACTTAGCTTGAAGACCTGAACAGAAGGAAGAGAAAAACTCCACCTCTGACTGGTTTTCCAGGTTGGTGGATTCCATTTCAGCACTGTCTGCCATGCACATCCCATCCTGGCCACTCCCTCAGCAGCCCCGGTTCTAGGCTTCCTTCCTGCCATTGGCTGTCTTCCTTGGTAGCTCTGCTTCCAAACGGTCAGGCTCACTTATATCACCATCCAGCTCAGAACAAGCTAAGATGAGTATATGCGACTGCCCACTCCCAAGGCAGGCCCTCCTGCACAATACTGTCTCTCTCTGCCTTCTGCAGAGAGAGAGAGAGAGAGAGAGAGAGAGAGAGAGAGAGAGAGAGAGAGAGAGAGGGAAGTATTATTAACAGAAACTAAAATTGAGACATAATGTGTTTCCAGGCCATAGAGATAATAGACATTAATTTTAAAGTAGATGATGCTATGTGGCAAGCATTCTCTGGTCAGGAAATTTCTTTCTCCAAAAAAACCAGTTCGGTAAAGATGAATAAATGCAGACTATCTTCCTAATTAATAAAGAACAAGTTTGACTATTATTTAATAAGTTGAAGTATATGCATGCAATGCTTAAATAATGAATTATCTGGTAGAGTTAAATTAATTTCCAAATGAATTTTAATTAATCATACATTTTAAATCCATATTTGATTTTGTGTGAGAATAAACATAAACCAAGGGGTTGTGTTTCATCAGCCCCTTAAAACCACTAGAAAGTGCTTCATTAACTATGTTATGTTATTTAGAGGATTTCCAACCAAGATGGAGGTGTAGGTGGAAATGCTTCACTTCCTTGCACAACCAAAAAAGGATAACAACAAATTTAAAAACAATAAACAACTAGAACTTTCAGAAAGTTGAACTGCATGGAAGTCTGACAACAGAGGAGTTAAAGAAATATTCATCCGGAATGGTAGGGGGGCTGAGATGGGCAGATGGGTGGAGAGAACCTGTAGCAAGGTAGCAGCGGGCTGCACAGGTGAGGTGATGTCTGGTTGACTGGGACCTAAAGACTCAAAACCTCTGGATATAGAATCCTGTGGGGGTTGCAAAGGCAGGAGAAATTCCCAGTCTCATAGGAGAGTTGGTTGGAAAGTAGAAATAGAGCTGAGTAAACAAGCAGCGTTGTTCCCTCTCTGACCCCTCCTGCACAGACAGTGCCACAACCAAAGAGGGTAGCCCCACCCTGGTGAGTACCTAAGTGGTCTGCCCCTTACAACATAGCAGGTGTGCTGAGACAAAGAAATATGGCCAAAATGAAAGAACAGATCAAAACTCCAAAAAAGAGCTAAATGACAAGGAGATAGACAATCTATCTGATGCAGGGTTCAAAACACTGGTAATCAGAATGCTCACAGAATTGATTGAGCTCAGTCACAAAATGAAGGAAGTAATGAAGATTCTAGAAAGTCTTCATTTCTTCAAATAAAGTAAAGTATACAGGGCACCAACAGTGAAGGGAAGGAAACCAAACCATGAAGGAAATTCATGTCAGTGATTTGGAACAAAAGGAAGAAATAAACATTAAACCAGAACAGTTGGAAGAAACAAGAATTCAAAAAAATGAAGAGAGGTTTAGGAACCTCTGGGACAACTTCAAATGCTCCAACATCTGAATCATAGGGGTGCAGGAAGCAAAAAAGGAAGAGCAAGATATTGAAAACTTATTTGAACAAATAATGAAGGATAATGTTCCCAATCTTGGAAAGGAAACAGACTTCCAGGAAGTCCAGGAAGCTCAGAGAGTCCCCAAAAAGTTAGACCCAAGGAAGCACATGCCAAGGAACATCATAATTACATTACTCAAGATTAAAGATAAAGATAGAATCTTAAAAGCAGGAAGAGAAAAGGAAAGAGTTACCTACAACGAAGTGCCCGCAAGACTATCAGCTGACTTCTCAAAAGAAACCTTAAAGACAAGGGCCTAGAAAGAAATATTTGAAGTCACAAAAGGCAAGGACCTACATCCAAGATTACTCTATCCAACAAAGCTATCATTTGGAATGGAAGGACAGATAAAGTGCTTCCCAGATAAGGTCAGGTTAAAGGAGTTCATCAACACTTATTATATGAAATGTTAAAGGGACTTATTTAAAAAAAAGAAGAGCAAAATGACAACAAACTCACAACTAACAACAGCTGAACCTAACAAACAAAAATTAAACAAATAACAAGAGTAACAGAACCAGAGAAATGGAGATCATATAGAGGGTTATGGGGTGGGGAGAGAATAGAGGGGGAATGGTACAGGGAATAAGAAGCATAATTGGTAGGCATAAAATAGACAGGGAAGGTTAAGCCAAATTAAATGGAGAAGCCAAATAAGTTATATGTACAACCCATGGATATGAACTAAGAGGGGTGGGAATGAAGAATGGGGGTGCAGAGCAGAGGGTGAATAAAAGGGAGAAAACAATTGGGACAACTGTAATAGAATAATCAATAAAATATACTTAAAAAAATCTATATTATTTTATGTAAATCCACTTACCCCAAAGTATCTTGGAATATAAAGCAAATACAACAATTAGAATTAACCTCTTAAATTAATATCTTTACCATCTGAGATAAATATATAAATTTGATGTTGATCCAAAGATAATGTCTGTTGTTATCAAACTTCTGGATAATAATTTATGTATAGATCATGCATATGGAATTAACTGATGTAAAACAAAACATATGCCTATACGTTTAAGTGAAACTTCAGAAATTTGATGGTATTTTTTTATTGTTGTGCAAGTACAGTTGTCTCCATTTTCCCCTCATTGCATGCACTCCCACCTCCCACCCTCAGTCCTACCCACTTCAGCTTTTTCCATGTATCCTTTTGACGCAGGCACTGGCCTGCAGTGTCCGTGGCATTATGGATGAGATACGAGACAAATGCACATGGACTACCAAGTCTTGTGGAGGAAAAGGGACAGCATGGCTACTCTGTCAAGGGGAGAGCAACTCAGAGCAGCCTGGCCACTCTCTCAAGAGGAGAGCATGTGTGCCCTTACCTTGACAGGCTTTTATTGGATTCAATTTGCACAGGAATACAGGTAAAGCTCATTAATCATTGTCAGGCAGTAAGACTCAAATAAATACCATACAAAGAACTATAGGGGCTTATTCTGAGTCAGGGTCTGTTAGCTAAAGGGCTACAAAACTTTGGGAAACAAACTCATTTCCTGCTCAGATCCTTATCATTTAATTGAGAGCATTCTTAGCAAAGCAGGTTTCACAGGATTTTATATTTTTTTTCTTAGGCCTAATCACCCAGGGAACCAGCCCTTTCCAGCACAGCTGCACTGCCCTGTCATTGTTTCGGGCTTAAGTCAGGCAGGCGAAGTAAGGCAGCCAAGAGATTAGGAGACTTCTAGCAGATATAATGAGGACTCAAGCTAAGTCAAAGCTGAAGGGTGAGGGTCTATCACCCCCTTTTGCTATAACACCCTCAAGTCCTTCCCTGGGGGCTCCCCATGATTGTGCCTGTCTTAGGTCACTCCTCCCTTGAGGAATCTTACCTGTCATTGGCTAACCAATCAAGTATTGGGGGCCAGGCAGGATGAAGTAAAAGGAGCAGAAACTGCACTTCTGCCAGGGAGATAAGCTTTGTTTCCTTAGTGGGTTACGGTCCGAAGGTCGCTCACTCAGCCTTAGCCATGGGTGGGTTACAGCTTCTGAAACTAGGCAGGGTGGTTCCCAACATCCTTTATACAAGTTTATTGTAGTTCTAATAAATAAAAATTGTCACAAACCAAAGAAACATATATAGTTAAATATAGCTTCTAGGGCCTACAAATAGGGAGAACCCTCCTATTTAATGCTTCCACATCACAGAGGTAAAGGTGTATTGTATCAACATAAGAAACATCCAAACCAGTAAGAGTTTTTATGAGTTTATTTGCTGGGAAGGAAAATCTGAACAGGTTGAGAAAATGCTCCAGAAAATGGCAGTTTTGCCAGTTACTTTATACATCAGAGTCAAAGGGGAAGATGTAAGGGGGTTTCATGAAGTCTATTGGTGATAACTTGGGAAGGCAGGAGAAAGCAAAGGAGGGAAATCTCTGGGATTGGGTAAAGAGTAAAATGAAGAAACAAATACTTCTTTTACATCGGTGAGTGTAGGATAGTTATAGTGAACATTTACAGCACAAAGAGATGGTATTTGGGCAAAAGATATCTATGAAAGTTCCCTGTTCTCTTGCTGTGGTGGGAAATTGTGCCCTGATTGTACCCTAGAATAAGGGAATACTCAGACATTGCAAAGATATGTTGTGTTAGATGCAAAAAGACAATAGGCTCAATTAAGGTAAAGATTGACCTTTGTCAAGGAAGATACTGGTCTATGATGTGACTACCTGCCATGACTGGATTTTAGGAATTTTTATGTTCAGACCATCCTATGTGGTTACTTTCAGTCTCTTAGTTCATAAAGCCATCAATCTGGCCTCCTCCAAACTTGTCAAGTTTAGTATGTGGCCCTTTTTTCATTCACACTGGATATGATTAGGATACTTTCATTAATGAGACACTTTTCAAATATATTCTACTGAAAATGAAAAAGAGAATACCATTTATTAAATTGATTAATTTATTAAAATACTGGCTCATTGGTCTTTGGGAAGCTATTCAGCTTATATTGCTATGAGTGGTATTTACTTAAGATCTGAAAAACTTGGCAGTTGTTTTACCAGCCTTATTTGGAAGCAAGGTTCAGTGACATTCCCATTCCATCCTCCCCGCCATGTCATGCTGTCCCATTTAAACCTTTTCTGCCTTAGTGTACATCCATTATTCTGTTGCTATCAGGTGAAGAAAATATCAAGTGTTTTTTGTTTTGTTTTATTAAAGAAACTGTTTCTTGTTTCTGGGAAAGTGAATCAGGGGGGTAGAATTAGAGATGTGGAAGTTTGTGACTGTAGCCCACTTTTTGTCAACTGTTGGAATTTATATGGATTCTTCCCTTTCTGCCTTTGACTTGGATTCATCCTCCATCAACCTATCTCTACTCTCCCACCCTCTGCCATGTTAACCAACCAGGACTCCATGGTCCATATGCACTTGTCATTATTTTTGCTGTGCATCTCTGTTCATGTATTTTTCTCTCCCCCATCAGCTAACAAACATATTGAGATCTGGGTCTTACTTTGAAAGCTCAAAAATGCTTCTAATCAACTTTATTTCCTAGTTTTCTCCCTATGCTTTATTTTATATGATAAAACTCAATGGTTAATTCTATAATAAAATGTTTACACTAAATCAAATAAGAACAACAAATGTTCATCTTTCTTATTTTAAAATTGGTAATTGGCAATATTTTTACATATAACAAGAAGCATATGAAAAATTATATGCTTCTTGTATCTGTAAAACCCTGAGATAAAAAGCATTATTATATAGAATTTCTTTCTATCAAGTCTGATGATAACTCATTAATTCAGCAATGAGACAAAGAATTCTTGAGTTAATTAAAGTTTCCAATATTTTGTTCTAAAGCCTAATAAACCCCAGCTCAGACACATCAACTTCTGGGGGCCAGGTCACAACATACTATGTTGTCAGGGTAGCACCTGGATTTTGTGTTCCTTGAATAGGCACTCACAAGTGACAAATGTGCAAGTTGAGTGTTGCTGACCGTTCAACCTGGTTTCAGGAGTTGTAACCCTCACCCCATGGTGGGCTGTGTAAGAGCCCAAGGGACCCACTTCATCTGGGTCTGTTCTGTCACAAGGATGTGACCTATTAAGGTGACAAAGCTTATCTCCCTGGCAGGAGCACTGCTTCTGCCTTACCCATCTCTGGCCCCATAGCTTGGTTGGCAGTCAATGACGGGTAAGACTCCTCATGGGAGGGGCAACCTAAGCCAGACGAGACCACTTGGAAGGCCTCATGGAAGGACTCGGGGGGTTGCAGCAAAGAGGATGTGATGGACCCTCACCCCCCGGCTATTCTGACATAGCCCGAATAGCCCGAGTCCTCATTTCCATCTGGGAGATGTCTCCTGCTTCCTAATTGCCTTAAAGCCTGAAACTGTGGGGGTGAGTGGTGCAGCCCTGTCCTGGCCAGGATGGCTCCTTGGGTGATTGGCATAAGAAAGAATTTCTAAAGTCCTGTGAAACCTGCTTTGCTAAGAGTGCTCTTCCTGAGGTGACAAGTGTCCCAGGAGGAAATGAGCATGTCTCCCAAAGTCTGGCAACCCCCCTTCCTGACAAACACTGGCTCGGATTAAGCCCTCAGATTTCTTTGACATGTTAAACTTGTATTCTGGTGTATTGGAACCCAATAAAAGCCTAGTGAGGAAGGGGCTCTGGGTCATTCTCCTCTGAGAGTTTGACCCCTTTCCTCCCCAAGCACAAGATGTCTTGGTAGTTTTTACTTTCATCCGTGACGGAGGGATGGGGCTCTGCGGGCGGAGCCCCCCCACATCTGGCGCCCAGGCCAGGGTCCCCAGCATCAGCAGTTGAGGATCAGTATTGGATAACTAAACCACAGGGAGGAAGTACCTTCCTGTAGCTATGTAGGACAAAGGACTACTATAGCAGAAAGAGACAGCACACATTCTACCCCTTTGTTTCTTTCTTCTTAATTAATTAACTATTAAGTCATTTTTATTGTTATTCTGTTACAGTGTCTCAATTTTTCTTCCTCTTCCCTCCTCTGCCCATCCTACCCCCTGCTCCCACAGTCAGTTCCCACACTGTTGTCCATGTCCATGGATCATTCATACATATCCTTTTTCTGGTCCCTTACCATTCTTTCCAGCATTATCCCCCTCATCCCTCTCCTCTGGACACTTTCAGTATGTTCTGCATTTCAATGCCTGTGGTTCTATTTTGTTTGTTAATTTATTTTTTTCATTAGATTCCTTTTATAGGTAAGATAATATGGTATTTGTCTTTCACCAACTGGTTTACTTCACTTAATAAATAATGTTCTCCAGTTCCATCCATGCTATTGCAAAAGATAGTTCTTTTTTCTTCTATGTAGTATTCCATTGTGGAATGTACCAGTTTTTTTGATCCACTCATTTACTGATGGGCACTTAAGCTGTTTGCAGCACTTGGCCATTGTAAATAGCACTGCTATGAACATAGGGGTGCATAAGTTCTTTTGAATTGGTGATCTGGGATTCTTAGGGTATATTCCCAGCAGCAGAATCACTGGGTCTAAAGAAGTTCCAATTTTAGTTTCTTAAGGAAATTCCATACTGTTTTTCACAATGGCTGCACCAGTCTATATTCCCACCAACAGTATACTAGGGTTCCCTTGTCTCCACATCCTCACCAGCACTTGTCGTTTGTTGATTTATGATTATCGTTCTCACTGGTGTGAAGTGGTATCTCATTGTGGTTTTAATTTGCATCTATTTGATGGTTAGTGATGCCAAGCATCTTTTCATATATCTATAATTCATCCATATATCCTACTTGGAAAAGTGTCTATTCAGATCCTTCGTCCATTTTTTAATAGGTTTGTTTGTCATCCTGGTGTTGAGTCACCTGAGTTCTTTATATATGTTGGAGATCAAACCATACTTCCATTTCTCTCTGTATATGGCATTTTACATTAAGGAAATTTAAAACTTTACATGATGTTTTAGATGGAAAATTCTAGCAGACACTCCCTAACACATATTGTGAGACCAGCATTAAAAAAAGAATGAAAATGAGTAATTTGCTTTCCAAGAAAAAAGAGAAAAGAAACATTTATACCAAAACTACAGGAATAAGGACAATGTGGATATGTTCAAAGACCAAGAAATAGAGACCAATGGAGCAGTACAGAGGCCAAGAAGAGCTCAGCCTCCTATGAAAATAGGGTGTGTCATAGAGCAAGGACTGTGGTCCCTGGGGACAGTGTTGACCTTTCAACAAATAGTTATTTTTAAACAATAGCTTTCCACATGAACAAATGAATGTGTTTTCTTACCTCACATAAATTGCAATTCCAGGTAAATTGAAGATTAAAGACAAAGACAAAACTATGAAAAATTTTAAAGCACACATAGGAGAATGTTCTTATGATGTTAAGGTTTTAAAAAATTCTTTAAGAGTCACACAAAGTGGAAATCTCAAAGAAAGTGATTGATAAATATAATCAAATTAAAATAAAAACTTCTACTCATCAAAGACATCATAAAAATAAGGAAGAGATAAGTCATGAAATGAGACTGATATATACAACTAATACAAAAAAACTTCCATAAATAAATATTTAAAAAGAGTCAGACAAAAAGACATAAACAGGAATTTCATAGAAGATGAAATATAGATATCTGATGAACATTTAAACAGATGCTCAATCTCATTAGTGATGAATGAAATGTAAATTAAAATCACAATGAAACATCATTTCACTCCTCACAGTTGGGCACATTTAAGAATGGAAGTAAGAAGTTTAGCTTAGATGGAACAACAGGAACTATTTTTCCCTGTTAATGGGAATATTAGCCATTTGTCATTATATACTACAGCTGGACAAGTAAATGCACTGTTTTATTAATTTTTTATAGTTTAATGTATTTTAATAGCAAACTTACAGGAACAGCACAGAAGACAGACATTAAAAACATACTTGCATGTAGGACAACTCAGAAAAGTATAATAAATGGATAGAATCTACTGTGTGATAAATATGCTACAAACACCACTTGGTTGCCATCAATAAGAAATTTACTTGTTTTAAAAAAATCCAAATGCTGGCATTGTCCAGAAAAATTTAACAAGTTTATATATTGTTTTAAAGTTGAACAGCTTGAAACGTTTTTTAAACTTCTATTTTAATTGTTAATCTTGTACAGTTTTCTGTCTTTTACTCCCATCCTGGCCCACCGCCCCAGCCCTCCCCACCTGCCTCCCATTTCCACCCTCCCTAGTTTTTGTCCATGTGTCTTTTATACTCGCCGCTCTAAACACTTCCCCCTTTTCCCTGAAGTTCCCTCCCCTCTACCCTCTGGTGTCTATCAGCCTGTTCTCAATTTCAATGTCTTTGGTTATATTTTGCTTGTTTGTTTGTTTTGTTGATTAGGTTCCTCTTAAAGGTGAGATCATATGGTATTTGTCCTTCACTGCCTGGCTTATTTCACTTAGCATAATGCTCTCCAGTTCCATCCATGCTGTTGCAAAGGGTAGGAGCTCCTTCTTTCTTTCTGCTGCATAGAATTCCATTCTGTAAATGTACCATAGTTTGTTGATTCATTCATTTACCGATGGGCACCTAGGTTGCTTCCAGCACTTGGCTATTGTAAATTGTGCTGCTATGAACATTGGGGTGCATAGGTTCTTTTGCATTGGTGTTTCAAGGTTCTTGGAATTGCGGGGTCAAAAGGTAGATCCATTTTTAGTTTTCTTAGAAAATTCCATACTGCTTTCCACAGTGGTTGTACCAGTCTGAAATCCCACCAACAGTGCCCTAGGGTCCCCTTTTCTCCACAACCTTTCCGACACTTGTTGTTTGTTGCTTTGTTTATGATGGCCATTCTGACTGGTGTGAAGTGATATCTTGTTGCAGTTTTAATTTGCATTTCTCAGATAGCTAGCGATACTGAGCATCTTTTCATGTTTCTCTGGATCCTCTGTATGTCCTTGGAGAAGTGTCTGTTCAAGTACTTTGCCCATTTTTTAACTGGGTTGCTTGTCTTCTTAGACTGGAGTCATGTAAGTTCTTTATATATTTTGGAGATTAAACCCTTGTCTGAGGTATCATAGGCAAATATGTTTTCCCATACGGTCGGTTCTTTTTTGGTTTTAATACTGTTTTCTTTAGATGTGCAGAAGCTTTTTATTTTGATGAGATCCCATTTGTTTATTCTTTCCTTTATGTCCCTTGCTTTAGGGGACATATCAGTAAAAATATTGCTGCATGAAAAATCTGAGATTTTTCTGCCTATGTTCTCCTTTAGGACTTTAATGGTATCACGGCTTATATTTAAATCTTATCCCCCTTGAATTTATTTTTGTGTATGGTGTAAGATGGTGCTCAAGTTTCATTTTTTTGCATGTAGCTGTCCAGTTCTCCCAACACCATTTACTGAAGAGGCTATTTTTACTCCATTTTATGTTGCTACCCCCTTTGTTGAATATGAATTGGCCATGGAGACATGGATTTATGCAGGGGGCCCCTGTCCTGGGCGCCACATGTGGGGAGGCTCAGACCACAGAGCCCCATCCCTCCGTCACAGATGAAAATACAACTACCAAGACATGATCTGCTTGGGGAGGAAAGGTGGTCCAACTCTCCGAGGAGAATGACCCAGATTCCCTTCCTCACAAGGCTTTTATTGGATACAAATACACAGGAATACAGATATGTCAGACAGCAAGGATCAAACAATGGTTAACATGTCAAAGAAATCTGAGGGCTTAATCTGAGTCAGTGTCTCTCAGGAAAGGGGGTTGCCAAACTTTGGGAGACATACTCATTTCCTCCTCGGACCCTTATCATTTAAATGAGAGCACTCTTAGCAAAGCAGGTTTCACAGGACTGTAGGAATTCTTTCTTATGCCCGATCACCCAGGGAGCCATCCTGGCCAGCACAGGGCTGCACCGCTTGCCCCCACAGTTTCAGGCTTTAAGCCGATTAGGAAGCAGGAGACAGTTCCCAGACAGAAATGAGGACTTGGGCTATGTCAGAATAGCCGGAGGGGGAGGGTCCACCACCCCCTCTTTGCTGCAGCCCCCTGAGTCCTTACATGAGGGCCTCCCAAGTGGTCATGTCTGGCTTAGGTTGCCCTTCCCATGAGGAGTCTTACCCGTCATTGACTACCAACCAAGCATTGGGACCAGAGATGGATGAGGAAGAAGCAGCACTCCTGCCAGGGGGATAAGCTTTGTCTCCTTAGTAGGTCACATCCTCATGACAGAACACACCCAGATGAAGCGGGTCCCTAGGTTCTTACTCAGCCCACTATGGAGTGAATGTTACAACTCCTGAAACCAGGCTGAATGGTCCACAACATGTTTATTTATGGGCTCTCTGTTCTATTCCACTGGTCCACATGGCTGCTTTTTATGACAGTACCAGGCTGTTTTGATTACAGTGGCCTTGTAATACAGTTTAGTAACAGGTATTGTGATCCCTCCTACTTTGTTCTTCTTTCTCAAGATTGCTGCAGCTATTCAAGGTCATTTTTGGTTCCATATAAATTTTTGAAGTGTTTGTACTATGTCTGTGAAATATGCCATTGGTACTTTAATAGGTATTGCATTGAGTCTGTAAATTGCTTTGGGTGGTATGGACATTTTGATGATGTTAATTCTTTCGATCCATGAACATGGTATACATTTCCACTTGTTTGTGCATTCCTTGATTTCTTTCTTCAGTGCTGTGTAGTTTTCTGCATACAGGTCTTTTACCTCCTTGGTTAGGTTTATTTCTAGATATTTTATTTTTCTTTTTGCTATATCGAATGGGATTTTTTTTTTTATTTCTGCTTCTGTTGTTTTATTGTTGGTATACAAAAATGCCTTTGATTTCCGGATATTGACTTTGTATCCAGCTGTTTGGCCAAATTCATTTATGAGGTCGAGCAACTTTTTGGCCGAGTCTATACGGTCTTGTATGTATGCTATCATGTCATCTTCAAACAATGATAGTTTTATTTCCTCCTTTCCGTGTTGGATGTCTTTTATTTCCTTTTCTTGTCTAATCACTGTGGCTAAGACTTCCAATACTATATTGAATAGAAGTGGTGAAAGTGGACAACCATGTCTTGTTCCTAATTTTAGTGGAAAAGATTTTAGTTTTTGCCTGTTGAGTATGATGTTGGCTGTAGGTCTCTCATGTATGGCTTTTATTATGTTGAGGAATGCTTCCTCTATTCTCACTTTGCTGAGTGTTTTTATCATAAATGTGTGTTTTACCTTATCAAAAGCTTTTTCTGCATCTATTGATATGATCATGTGATTTTTGTCTTTGCTTTTGTTTATATGATGAATTACATTTATTGATTTGCAAATGTTGAAAGATCCTTTCATCCCTGGGATGAATCCCACTTGGTCATGGTGTATGATCTTTTTAATGTATTGTTGGATGCGGTTTGCCAATATTTTGTTGAGCATTTTAGCATCTATGTTCATCAGCGATATTGGCCTGAAGTTCTCCTTCTTTGTTGTGTTTTTATCTGGTTTTGGGATTAGGATGATCCTGTCTTCATAAAAAGAGTTTTGGAGTCTTCCATATTTTTGGATTTTTTGGAATAGTTTGTGAAGGATAGGGGTTAGCTCTTCTTTAAATGTTTTGTAAAATTCTCCTGTGAAACCATAAGGTCCTGGGCTTTTGTGTGTCGGGAGTTTTTTGATTACTGTTTCAATTTCATCAGCTGTTATTGGTCTCCTCAGGCTTTCACCTTCTTCTTCATTGAGTTTTGGTAGATTATATTTTCCTAGAAACTTGTCCATTTCACCTAGATTTTTAAATTTTTTGGCATACAGTTCTTCATAGTAATTTCTTACAATCCTTTGTATTTCTGTGCTGTCCGTTGTAATCTCTCCTCTTTCATTTCTGATTGTGTTTATTTGGGTCCTGTCTCTTTTTGTCTTGATGAGCCTGCTTAAAGGCTTGTCAATTTTGTTTATCTTTTCAAAGAACCAGCTCCTGGATTCATTGATCCTTAGAATTGTGCTTCTAGTCTCTAGGTCATTTAGTTCTTTTCTGATCTTGGTTATTTCCTTCCTTCTACTTGCTCTGGGCTGTCTTTGTTGTTGATCCTCGATGTCTTGTAGGCCTAAGGTTAGGTTGTTTGTTTGGGATTTTTCTGTCTTTTTTAGGTATGCCTGTATTGCTATAAACTTTGCTCTGAGGACTGCCTTCACTGTGTCCCATAAGTTTTGGGTTGTTGTGAGTTCATTTTCATTTGTTTCCAGAAACTTTTCGATTTCCTCCCTAATTTCATTCTTGATCCATTCACTGTTTAATAGCATGTTATTCAATCTCCATGAGTTTGAGTGTTTTGGGTTTTTCCCCCTCTGAGTTGGTTTCTAGTTTCAGTCCCTTGTGGTTGGAGAAAATGCTTGATATGATTTCAATTTTCTTAATTTTTTTGTGGCTTGTTTTATGTCCTATCATGTGGTCTATCTTTCAAAATGTTCCATGTGCATTTGAGAAGAATGTGTATTTAATTTCTTTGGGATGAAGGGCTCTATACATACCAGTTAAATCAATTTCATCTAGAGTGTTGTTCAATGCCACAATATACTTGTTGATATTTTGTTTGGAAGATCTGTCCATTTTTGACAGTGTGGTGTTAAAATCTCCTACTATAATTGTGTTGCTGTCAATATCTTTCTTGAAGTCCTCTAAGATTTTCTTGATGTATTTAGGTGCTCTTACATTGGGTGCATATATATTTACAATGTTTATGTCTTCTTGGTGGATTCTTCTCTTCAGTATTATGAATTGACCTTCTGGGTCTCTTTTTATGGCTCTTCTTTTGAAGTCTATTTTGTCTGATATGAGTATTGCTACCCCAGCTTTTTTTTCCCTGTTCATTTGCTTGGAAAATTTGTTTCTAGCCCTTCACTTTCAGTCTGTGTAGGTCTTTTGTACTGAGGTGGGTCTCTTGTTGGCAGCATGTGTCGGTCATGCTTTCTTATCCATTCAGCTGTTCTGTGTCTTTTGATTGGAGCATCTAATCCATTTACATTTAAGGTTATTGTTGATAGGTATTAATGCATTGCAATTTTCATACATGTACTTCTCTCTCTCTCTCTCTCTCTCTCTCTCTCCCCCCTCCCCCTCCCCCTCTCCCGCTCTCTCTCTCCTCTTTCTCTTCCTTCTTTTCTTAAAGCAGTCCCTTTATTATCTCTTGCAGAATTGGTTTGGTAGAGATGTATTCTTTCAGACTTCTTTTGTCTGGAAAATTCCTTATTTGGACTTCTAGCTTGATTCAAAGCCTTGCTGGATAGAGTAGTCTTGGTTGCAGGCCTTTGGTTCTCATTGCTTGAAATATTTCTTGCCACTCTCTTCTGGCTTGGAGCATTTCCATTGAGAAGTCAGATGCTAACCTGATTGGGGCCCCCTTGTATGTTACTTCCTTTTTCTCCCTTGCTGCCTTTAAGATTCTCTCTTTCTCTTGGAATTTTGCCCTTTTCATTATGATGTGTCTTGAAGTGGGCCTCTTTGGGTTCCTTATGATTGGGACTCTCTGTGTTTCCTGGATTTGTGTGACTTTTTCCTCTCATCAAATTAGGGAAGTTTTCCATCATTACTTTTTCAAATAGGTTTTCTATCCCTTGCTATTCTTCTTCTCCTTCTGGTATCCCTATTATACGGATATTATTACGTTTCATGTTGTCTTGCATTTCTCTTAATTCTTCTTCATTCTTTCTGAGCCTCTTTTCCTTTTATTGCTTTCTGGGTGTTTTTTTCTATTTTGTCCTCCAGCTCACTGATCCAACCCTCTGCTTCATCAAGCCTGCTTGTGCTTCCTTCTACTCTGTTCTCCAGTTCTGAAATTGTACTCTTCATTTCCTCTTGGCCCCTGTTGATAATTTCTGTTTCCTTTTTCATGTTGATATTGTTTGCAGTGAGTTCATCATAAGTTCCCTGTAGTTTCTGGTAGCTCATTGTGAGCTCGTGGAGCTTCCTGACAACCATTGCTTTGAACTCAATATCTGGTAGTTGAGTTGCCTCCATTTCATTTAGCATTCTTTCTGGGGCTTCCTCCTTTCCTTTCATTTGGGGATTGTTTCTTTGTCTTCTCATTGTTTGTGAGACTCTTCTTGTCAGCCTCAGCTTCTTAAATGTATCTGTTCTGGCTCCCTAGGGTTTATGGTGTGAATTTCTGTGGTAGAATACCTGTGAGATTCAGTGGTGCAGTCTCCTTCTGATATCCTGTTGTTCATAGCTTACACTGTCTCAGATGCTGGGATACCCTCTTTTTGGGACCAACTCCGGTTTTATTCACAGTTCCAGGTTTGTTTGTTTTTTCTTCTCACTCATGGGTATTTAAAAAGGGAAAAAAAGGGGAAAATGAAAAAAGAAGAAATAAAAAAGAGGAAGGTAGAAGAGGTAAAATTGGGAAGAAAGGAAGAGGGAATAAAACAAGAAAGAAGAGAGGCAAAATGAGTTGAGGAGTAAAAAAGAAGATAAAAATAATAAAGAAATCATAATTAAAAACAATTATATAAACACACAAACAAAAAAAACCAAGAAAAACAACAACAAAAAACAAACAAACAAATTTTAAAAACCACCAAACAAAAAGCTCTTACTGTTTTCAAACTTGCAGAGCCGGTTATTCTGGTCTTGCTGTCTGCAATGGCTGAGGGGTGATGGTATCGCTTTTCTCTGTGTTCAGCACTCAGTCTTCTTTGGGCTACTGTGGGGTGCATATATATTTACAATGTTTATGTCTTCTTGGTGGATTCTCCCCTTGAGTATTATGAAGTGACCTTCTTGGTCCCTTTATTTGGCCCTTTTTTTTGAAGTCTATTTTGTCTGATATGAGTATTGCTATCCTGCTTTTTTTTTTTTTTTGAAAGGAATAAGGTTGTTTATTGTGTTTTTCTTTTATGTAATATCTAGACTAAAATATTTAAAATTTAAAAATTAAAAAAATACATTTGAAGTAGTTGTTGTAATTGAGAACTACCTTTTAAAATATGCTAAAATAGAAAACTTGAATTTCTATTATTTTTTAAAATTTTTTATTATTTTTAATCAGTATTTTTTTTTTTTGTCCCATTTCCCGGTCTTTATTCCCCTCTGCCCTGCACACCCCCTCCCACCTCATTCCCCCCTTTAGTTCATGTCCCTGGGTCATACATGTAAGTTCTTTGTCTTCTACATTTCCTATACTATTCTTAACCTCCTCCTGTCTATTTTCTACCTACCATTAATGCTGCTTATTCTCTGTACCTTCCCCCCCTCTCCCCCTCATACTCCCCCACCAACAACCCTCCACGTTGTGTCCATTTCTGTGATTCTGTTCCTCTTCTAGATGTTTGCTTAGTTTGTTTTTGTGGGTTTTTTTTTAGGTTTGGTTGTTAATAGGTGTGAGTTTAATCAGTATTTTTTTAATTGTTGATATTGTACAGTTTTCTGTCTTTTACCACCCCCAGCCCACCGCCCCAGCCCTCCCCACCTCCCTTCCATTTCCAACCCCCATAGTTTTTGTCCATGTGTCCTTTATACTTGTTGCTCTAAACCGTTCCCCTTTTCCCCTGAAATTCCCTCCCCTCTCCCCTCTGGTCACTGTCAGACTGTTCTGAAATTCAGTGTCTTTGTTTATATTATGCCTGTTTGTTTGTTTTGTTTATTGCTATCCTGCTTTTTTTCCCCCCTGTCCATTTCCTTGAAAAAAAATTTTCAACACTTCACCTATAGTCTGTGTAGGTCTTTCGTCCTGAGTTGGGTCTCTTGTAGGCAGTATATGTGTGGGTCATGTTTTCCTATCCATTCAGCTATTCTATGTCTTTTGATTGAAGTATTTTATCCATTTACATTTAAGGTTATTATTGGTAGGTACTTATTTATTGCCATTTTTTTGTACCTATGTTCTTTTCTCTCCCTCTTTTCCTTCCTTTCTTTAAAGCAGTCCCTTTAGCATTTCTTGCAGAGCTGGTTTTGTGGATGTGTATTCTTTCAGACTTCTTCTGCCCAGGATGCTCCTTATTTGGTCTTCTGTCTTAATTGAGAGCCTTGCTGGGTGAAATAGTCCTGGTTGCAGACCTCTGGTTCTCATTACTTGGAATATTTCTTGCCACTCTCTTCTGGCTTTCTTGGGCATTGCCCTGCCTGGTTTCAGTAGCTGTAACACCCCCATGGCTATGGCTGAGTCAGCGACCTTGGGACCATAAGCCACTAAGGAGACAAAGCTTATCTCCCTGATAGGAGTGCCACCTCTGTTCCTTTTACTTCACCCTGTCTGGCCCCCAATGCTTGATTGGTTAGCCAATTATGGGTCAGATTCCCCCAAAAGGAAGCAACCTAAGACAGGCATGATCATGGGGAGGCCCCAGAGAAAAACTTGGGGAGCTACAGCAAAAGGGGGTGATGCACTCTCAGCTTTGACATTGCCTGAGTCCTCATTCTGAATGCGAGAAGTCTCCTAATCTCCTGACTGCTTTACTGCCCCTGCTTGACTTAAGCCTGAAAGAATGACAGAGGGCAGTGCAGCCCTGTGCTGGAAAGGGCAGGTTCCCCAGACAGTCAGGCCTGAGAAACAAAACAAAAAAAAATTCTGTGAAACCTGCTTTGCTAAGAATGCTCTCAATTAAATGATAAGTGTCTGAGCAAGAAATGAATTTATTTCCCAAAGTTTTGTACCCCTTTAGCTAACACACCCTGACTCAGAATAAGCCTTAGTAGTTCTTTGTATGTTATCCATTTTATGATCCTTACTGCCTGACAATGATTAATGAGCTTTATCTGTATTCCTGTGCAGAATGAACCCAATAAAACACATTGAGGAAAAGGCTCTTGGTCCTTCTCCTTTGAGAGATCAGCTACCTTTCCTCCCCAAGAAGATCATGTCTTGGTAGACTTATTCTCATCTGCGGTGAATGGGGGTCTCTGCGGGCAGAGATCCCCCACATGGCTGGGAGAGTTCCATTGAGAAATCAGCTGCTAGCATTATTGGGGCTCAGTTGTATATTACTTCCTCTTTCTCTCTTGCTGCCTTTAAGATTATTGATTTGTATTGGAATTTTGCCATTTTAATTATGATGTGTCTTGGAGTGGGCCTCTTTGGGTTCCTCTTGTTTGGAATTCTCTGCGTTTCCTGAATTTGCATGACTTTTTCTCTCATCAAATTAGGGAAGTTTTCCATCATTACTTTTTCAAATAGGTTTTCTATCCCTTGCTCTTCTTCTTCTCCTTCTGGTATCCCTATTATATGGCTTTATTACATTTTATGTCCTGCATTTCCCTTAACCCCTCTTTGTTCTTTCTGAGCCTCTTTTTTTTCTTGCTTTTTCTTGGTGTTTTTTCCCACCTTGTTCTACAGCTCACTTATTTGATCTTCTGCTTCATTGATCCTAGTTTTGATTCTTTCTACTGTGTTCTTCAGTTCAGAAATTGTATTCTTCATTTCCTGTTGGCCCTTGTTGATAGTTTCTATTTCTTTTTTCATGTTGATATATTTGGCAGTGATTTCATTGTAGTTTACCTGTAGTTTTTGGTAATTCTCTGTGGGCTCAATGAGTTTCCTGAGAGCCATTGCTTTGAACTCAATATCTGATAGTTGACTTGCTTGTATTTCATTTAGCATTCTTTCTGAGGCTTCCTCCTTTGCTTTCATTCAGAGATTGTTTCTTTGTCTTCCCATTGTTTGTGAGACTCTTGTTGTTAGCCTCTGCTTCTTAAATGGATCCGTTCTGACTCTCTGGGTTTATGGTGTGAACTTCTATAGTAGAATACCTGTGGGATTCAGTGGTGCCATCTCTTTGATCTCCTGGACTTGCTGATCTTAGGCTGTTATGTTGGCCCTGTGTATGTCTTTGGGTTTTGATTGCTGTTGGGTCTTTCTTTGTTGGATCCTTCCCAGCAGCTGGCTAACAGAGGGTCACACTGTCCATCATCTTTTGTATTCTGTTGTGCAAGTGTGGACAGGTTGTGTTGAGGTGATTCTTTTGTGTGTATGAGGTTTTGAGGCTTCTCTGTCACTCTTGTTCACTTTTTTTTTTTTTTAATAATTTCTCCATCATTTAGTTGTATTTCCAGATTGGTCCTGGATTGAGGTTTGTGTGGCTTCCACTCCCTCCTTCACCTTCTTCTGTTTGTATCTGTTGGTGGTTCCTTTTTTGGTGGGTTTCCTCTTCCAGCAGGTATACTAGTCTTCACAGCTCCTACCTACTCTTTTTTGTAATCAGTTGGAGGGGAAGGGAAAATGGTTTAAGACAGTGGTAGTGTATTCTATGCTATTTAAAGTACCAACCGGGGTGGGGGGACAAAGGGGGGAAATGCAAACAACTGTAATTGAACAATATAAAGTAATTTGAACAATAAAAATAGAAAAATAATAAAGTACCAACCTGTAGAGAAGAGATAGGAGAGCCTTTGGATATATATAGCGTTAACCATGATATTTTACCCAACTAGCCACTTTTTAGAAATGGCAGAAAAAAGATAAGACTCTTGTTGATGGGGGGAAGGATTGTGAGTTGAATCTAGAAAACAGCAAGCTTGTGGGAGGTCATATTATGAGGCAAAGTGAGAGTAAAGGATAGGATGTAGGTGTAGTGTGCCACAGACTAGAGTAACCACAATAGTAATAAAGTTCGGGAACAGTGAAGTGAGCTAAGATTTAGGAAGGGTACTGCATAGTATTTCCAATTGTTTGGAACAGCAATTATTTACAATAGTAATGGAAAAACAATCATATGATAGAATCTATGTGATCTAAATAACAAGAATAGGAAGTATAGGACCTAGAGTAGTGTGCTATTGGAACATATGTGAAGTGAAAGATGGAAAATTCAAAATATGCGATGTAAGAGAGAACAAGGGAAACCAGTCAAACAATGCAATTTAACCAGCCAAGTGAAGAAGACTAAACAGAAAGAAGAAAAATATAAAAATTCTAATAAAATAAAAGATGTTAGAATAGTGGAATAATAATAATACAAATATATAATAACTTGCAAGTTCTCTGAAGTAGCAAAGTGAAATTCATCTCACTGTCTCAGTTGTTGGAATGACCCCTCTTTGGGTCTAGCTCTGGTCTTTTCACAGTTCCAGGTTTTATTGTCTCACTTGTGGGAATTTAAAAAAGAGGAAGAAGGAATAAAAAAGGAAAGGAAGGAAGGAAGAAGGAATTAAAAAAATTTTTTTAAGCCTTCTGCTGGCCAAGTCAGTTCTTCTGGTCTTCCTGGCTGCAGCAAGCTGAGGAGGGATTGGTTTCACTTTTCTCCCTTCCTGAGACACACTGTTCCCAGTTGCCCAGCCTCCAGCCCAGTTCCTCAGTTCGCTGCCAGGCCTCCAGTGCCCTTCTACTCCCAATCCACCAGTTGCGCTGTCCTTCAGGTGCACCATTTGGGGGCAACTCACACAATACCTTTTCACTCTTTGCTGTCCAGATGCTAGGGACTCTCAGTGCCCCTTCAGGGTATTTCAGCCCACCCACTCAGTTAAGTCTTTCTGGGGATTGCTGACTCCCTGAGCCCTGCAGCTCTCCTCTGCAGGGGTGTCTCCGCCTTCCACTTAGAGCCAGTTGGCCCTACAGAGACTGGGGTCCAGTGGCCAGGTGGTAGGTGCCTCTGGGTAGAGGGGTCACCTGAGCACTAGGCCTTGCTGCTGGAGCAGAATGGGCAGCCACCAGGCAGCAGGATCAGGTGCCCACTGTCCCAACAGCTTCAGGTGTGATTGTTCCGCTGGGTGGGGATAGGGGCACAGGAGGTGTGGATGGCTGCTGCAGAGAATTCCTCAAAAAGCTGCTCGGTGCCTCTTTTTTTTTTTTTTCTTCTTTTTCCTCTTGAAAAATTCCTCCTATTCAAGCCTGCTGCTCCAAACAAGTGCCTGGCCTTTTTCACAGCCCAACTCTCCAACCAGACCGGGGACTGACTGGGTCAGGGTCCGTCACTACCCAAGTCTTCCTAGCCTGCGTCTACAGTCTCAGTGGGTGCACAACACCCTTCTGTGTTTGCCACTTCATCCTTATTCCGCACCCCCACCCCTGCAACTTCAAGCATCCAGGTCCCTTCTGGTGCTGCTCAAACTTTGTTTGGCAGGGGAGAGAGCTGTTGACCTGTCTCTCTTCCAAAAATCCTACGACAGACCCAGAGGGCACCAGGCCTGGGATTGCAGATGCCCTGGTCCCTGAGCTCGACCCAGGGACCTTATTGTCCTGAAGCATTCTCCTTATTGTCTGATTTTTCTATGTCCTCTACAATTTTTGGTCTCCAATCTTCATATATGCTGGGATACTGTTGGCTGTTCACTCTGTTCCTCAGAAGATCAGCAAAGTGTTCCACCTGTGTGCAGGGGGAAGTGGACTCTGTTCCCACCTATCTCACTGCCATCTTATCTAGTCTTCAGCTTTAAGATACTGGTATCCCACCCTTCCTGTTCTACTACTACCCACAAGTCAAAGAACAGGACATGACACCAAAAAGCCAGTCATCATTAAGCATTTACTATGTGTAAGGTACTGCCTTCATATTTTCTCTACCCAAAATGGGTGGCCCTTCTGTGTTGCATGATTTCCAGGTCTGGGAAGTGATAAACCTGTATCTTTTCAAAGTTTCCTCATGGTTATTGAGGAAGGGCATCTTGCAATAATAGTAAGAACCACTAGGACTGGTCCAGCCACAGCATTGGTTATTGTTAGGGTGAGACCAATACAAAACAGCTTTATATGGCATAAAATGTTTTTCATGAATCAAATAGTGCTGGCTTTACTCACCCTCCTGTGCTCACCATTCCTCATCCTCTGTCCTTGTATGTAGTTTAACAAACACTTATATAGCATTTACTATATACCAGGTGTTTTTCTAAATGCTTGACAAGTGTTAATTCATTTTTTCCTTATAGTATCACTAACTGGTAATGTTGTAGTTAGGATAGGGCAGGCTAAGTTGTTCTAACAAATTAACCCAATATATTAGTTTAATACAAAAAGGTTTAATACAAAAAGGTTTATTTCTCATACATGTACAATGTAATTGCCATTCAGAAACCAAGGCTGATAGAAGCATTTGTAGTTTTTATCATATAGAACACATGGCCTCCAAAGCCCCTGCCAAAGAGAGAAAGAAAATGACCGGGAAGCTCACTGGCATTGAATGGCACTACAAGCAATCTGTTGGCCAGAAGTATTCACATTGTTGATCCCAACCCAACTATAAGGAAAGCTGGAAAGAAATAGCACATGTAAGGTTTGGTGAGCACAGTGTCTCTGCTATAAGTAGAAAATTTATGTATCCAAGCAGTCTGGCTCTATAGTCTATATTGTTAACTGCTTTGGAAGGTTGCCTCCTTACCCCTCATCTTTCCCTATTCCTTCTCCATTCCTTACTGTGCCCAAACATGTGCTTTTATCATCACACTCCTCCTTTTTTTCTCTGAAATACTCTTCCCAACTGTATCTACTTAGCAAAATCCTATCTACATTTCACAATGCAACTTCAGCAATATCGGAAGATGTCCTCATATTCAACTGACAGAAAGTCACTTTAACATCTGAACCATTCAAATATACTTAGGATATAGCACTTATTAAATTTAACCTTTCTGTGTTGCACATTCATACCTTTGTGACCCTTCTTCCCAACTAGAACACTGCTGGGCCAGAGGCTGTGTTATACATGTCTATCTGCCCAGCACCTAGCAGGGTGTCAGGCCTGTGGTGCACATAATTAAAGAAATGCTAAATAAATGAGTATATAAATAGATAGATATTTGCTTTCCTGTATGTAATTTTGAGAATCAAAGGGGCTATTGTGTGTGAAAGCCAGTAAATTGAAGGGGCTGATAAAGTCAGGGATGGGACAGGAATCAACTCTGTGCCAATCATTATTGCTGGGCTTTTGGTGCATGTAGTGGTGTTCTACAAATGAATTTCAATATGTTTTCTTTAATACTGTGTGTGGAGTCAAAATAAGAAATCCAAAACTGTAAGAAATGTTCTTGCCTTGGTTTTCTGGGTAGGAGCTACATTTGTGTCTGTGGTTCACCCACTTTATTCTGGGTAGCATGACTTCGGTGAGCCCTTGCGGTCATACACATATGTCAAATACATGCTCCTAAATCACCAGGTAGCTCAGGTATTGGTGAAGTCACCAAAATGTTAAATCAGATTAAAATAATTTGCCTCATATTTCTATAAGAAAATAAACAATTAGCCAGCAGGCCTTCATCTATCCAACAGCAGACCAGTGTGACCCACATGCCATCTTGTTATCCTGGCTGAAGTGTTCCCATTTCTGTCCAAGGTCCCCTCCTGCCTTCTCAACAGCATGTGTTCTACAGTCTCTCTGGCACTGTTACCTGATTCACCAGGTCCCCACTCCCTACTGGATGTTCCCATTGATACATGAAAATGCCCAGGAGATTTTCTCCTAAACTAAATGCCTACCTGTCCCCATGCCAGCTGTCCTTCTGTGCCCTTTCACAGTAATGCATGCATTTAGACCCAGCTATTCTGGAGGCTGAGGCAGGAGGATTGCTCGAGCCCAGGAGTTCTGGGCTGTAGTGCCCTATGGCAATCAGGTGGTCTGCACTAAGTTAACATTAATATGATGACCTCCTGGAGTAGGGTGGCCACCAGGTTACCTAAGGAGGGGTGAACCAGCCCAGGTCAGAAACGGAGCAGGTCAAAACTCTGGTGCTTATTGCATCAAAACTTCTGAGAGAATTTTCCTTACCTTGCTGGTTCAAACTCCCTCACTTTCCATTCTCTCCTCAGGTAACTCCAACTGGGCCTTCACCTGTACGGCCACTCCCATCATCTCCCCTCTTGCCCCTGAAATCCATTCTGCATAACGCAGCCAGAAGGATCCTTTTAAAACTTGAATCAGGTCATTCCACTCATCTGCCTAAAACCCCAGTGATTTCTTATCATTCTCAGAATAAAACCTTAAGTGTATATCATGCCTCTACCTAGTGACTGCACTTCTCTGAACCTCATCTGTAAATGGAGTCAATAAGGCCATCTCCCACATTTTTTTGTGAAGATCAAATGTCAACATACATAAGCCACTTAGAACAATGATAGTGGCTGGCACAAAGGAAATGTTGTGTAAGTTATTATTGGTTCAATGGCATATTTTAGCAAAAATTTTCATGAAATTGATTTTATATATATAAAGCTCCTAAATTCCCTGGAGTTTCCTGGGTGATAGGAATATCATTTGTTCTAATGAAGCAGATTTGCCATTATACTTATATGATTAAGCCTCCATAAAGATCCCAAAGTGCAGAGTTTGGAGAGATTCCAGGGTGGTGGATACATCTACTTGCTGGAAAGGTGCTACACACCAACCAATTCCATGGGGACAGAAGTTTCAGCACCAAGTACCCTCCCAGACATTGGCCTCTGTACCTCTTTACCTGGCTGTTCATCGGTATCTTTTATAATAAGCCAGTAAACATAAATCTTTCACTGAGTTCTGTGAGCTGCTCTAACAAATTATACAACCTAAGGAGGGAGCTGTAGGAACCTATATTTATAGCAGATTATTCAGAAGCACAGGTGATAATTTGGGACTTGCGATTGGTGTCTGAAGTGGGGGCAGTCTTATGGGACTGAAACCTTAGCCCGTGGAATCTGATGCTATTTCAGTTTAGCTTATGTCAGAATTGAATTAAATTGTAGGACACCCAGGTCAGATAATTGCTTTGTCTGTGGAAAACCATCCACATATCTGGTACTGGAAGTATTGTGAATTTGTGAGTAAAGGAGAAACCCTGGAGGAGTGTGTTTCTCTTTACAGTTACTTTCCAAATCCCAGCATTTGATGTGTTGTCCAAGGGGCATAGCCCTGCATATCCCTATATCCCTGCCCCTCTTCTTTTCTTCAGTTCCCCTATCCATATCCCTTCCCCATCTTTCTCTCTCTCATAATGAAGGCATAACACTGAGTAGGATGGTAGAGTTGAGAATAGGAGAAGAGAAATGGCTGAGCTACTGGATTTTATGAGAAACAAAGGTGCACATGGGAGTTCCTTGAATGCTCTCTAGAATCCCCTTTTCTCACCCTCTCTCTCTCATTGGAAAAAGACACACTTGGATGGAATGCGTGGTGCACCTGCAGCATTCATTTTGGCAGTTCTAGCAGCATCTTAGCTCACAAGTTTGCTTTTAAATATTCATAAGCTGAATGAACTCCCCTCCAACTAAGATATCCTTTGAAAACCTATCACTATTTCAATAATATTTTGGACCACAGTATAAGCATTTTCACAAAACTGATCTCATTTAATCTTCCCAACAACCCACTTTACATGAGGAAATTATAAACTGAGACTTGGTAGAGTAAGAACTCCTCTAACCCATGTCTTCTGGCTTTAAATCTCATGTCCTTTCTACTCTACTCCTTCCAAGAAATTTTTGCCCCATTTCCTTGAATAATTGGAGGAATATGAGCACTCTCCATTCTGAGAAAAAAAAAAGAACTAAAATAGCAAAACCTACTCCCTTTCCTAGGGCTTAGCCAAACATTTCATCTCTCTTAAATTGATCTAAAGGTGTCTGCTGAGACTTGTCTTCTCCAAAGAGCACCCCATGCTCCAACACCCCCTCCATCTGGCAACCTGTCTGGGACCCAGGTAATCAGATCCACAAACCTTTGACAAAAGTTCTGTGGTACTACAAATCTGAGGGTTGAAGACAAGGTACCTCTTCCAGGTAGCACAAACAGTGGCTTTCTGAAGGCACTGCTCCACTTTTATATACTGTCTCAACAATGTGGCTCTGGTGGGGGAAAAGACATGTGGAATACCCTCATCTGAGCCCCAGGGCATGTTGCCAAGCACACAGCCACTCACCAACAGTCTTAAGTCTGGAATGACCCTGAGTCCAGCCATGCCCAGAGAGACCATGCTTTGTCTCAGTGATGGGCCAGAGGAAAGGCACTTTATAAAAATGTGTTTCCCTGCCTGGTAAATCAAACTCAGACCTCTATTTCTAATCCTTTCCAGACCACCCGCATAGGAACATCTTCAGCTTGGGGCTAGAGCTGATATTTTCAGAAATGGTTACTGGTTTGGAATCAGCCCCAAAGCTACAATCCATCCCCAAACTTGGCCCCATGCCATATTTAAACATTCGAGTTGATGTGCCAACAACTATTCCTCATATTTTTATTTTCCTAGACTGCCTTGAGATAACTCTACTACCCATTCTCCTCACAAACATGTGTATGTACACACATTTACACACATACAGATGCATATACAGGTACACATATACACATCATTCTTTCCCTGCAGGCATTGGCAAAGAAAACCAATATTACACTCTAAAACGTAGCAATTTTGCTTTGAATGATGGAGGTATTAACAGTGGTGTCTGTGAAATTTTATGACAGAGAATTGGCAGAACATGAGGGTTTCTTTTTGTCTTGGCTCATGGTCCAATAGCTGCCCTTGAGCATACAATTCCCTCTGTCTCACTTTTCAGTCTTGTGAAATATGGATAATTCCCTTATTCCCTTCTACTTAATGAGATTAATGAATCAAATGTTTGCAAGATGTCCTTAAAAGTTTGCTGGAAATTTTAAAACAAATTCTTCTAAAACCATTTCCTCAAAACTCTAGCTTATTGAATTTCTTAGTTTGAAATTAAATGCAATTCTAAAATGGTGTTAAAGAGGAGCAAGGTCACAATTCTGTAATCTGCCATAAACTTTGTCATAAACTTTGGAAGCAACTTTGTTTAGCTGAGCCCATGGAAATTATGTCTTAATCTGTTCCTTCAACTTCACATTACCGGAAATATGCAATCCGGTTCATATGACATTAGTTCAAGGTTATGATAACAAGCTAACTGTCTCTCCCAGTGATGCATATATTCCGGTGCTTCCTGGCCCAAGGTCTATTTGCTGGCTTTTCTTTCAAACCTCGTTGTTCTCAGTCATCTTGGCCAGAAAGTTCCTATTTCAGAGCTGAAGGTAAGTACATTTTCTATTAATTTCTCAGGTTCTTAAGTGTTTGGGGATTATAAAGAGGGCTGCTAGAAACAAATCTGAGAAAAGGTTGTATTCAGAATTCCACCTAATATGTTATTTTTTTATTTATGGTCTTTCATCCTCCTGAGGCAATATATCATTTTTCTAATTGAACTATAAAATAAAATCTATTGCTTGTTTTTCTAATTAAAGCAGACTTCCCTGTTAATGAATTCATTAGCTTCTCTATATTCTTAGTCTTCAGATTATCATCAGGCTCTACTCAAAGTCTATGGACAGGTTTTTCCTTGTAGAAATAGAGGTGAAAAAAATCATGCTTCTTTTACCCTTTCAAGGCAGTCACCCTTTTACCTGATTAACTTTTATTTTTACAAGCACAATAAGTTTGCTGCCATGGCAACTAGGGAAGCTGGTATGTGGTTGGCTTCCTGCAACTGCCATCAACATATGCATGTGGATTATTTGTGGTTCTGGGGCAATGTACACTCTCTCTGCCTTTCTCATTCATAAGTTCTATAGTCCTCTGTAGAAGCAACACAGGTTGTACTATAAATAAGAATTAAAAACACATTCATCATCACAAACTCCCCAAAGTGGTGATTACTTGGATAGCCAGGTAGCCACAGCAGACTTGAGATACTCACTCTTTGCTTGGTTGGCTCTTTCATGGGGAATATGCATTCTTTAGAAGAGAGGTCCCACTTTTTAAATAAAACAGCTATTTGTTATATTTTTATCTTTTTAGGTTAGGCTACCCTTGAGATGATTCTACTGCCCATTATCTTCCCAAACACATGCATGTGCACATATACACATGTACACATACCTATGCCTATACATGTACACACACATATATGCACATATGCAAAGCCCTAAAAGAATAGAAATAGTGAACAGATAGAGGGGGTGCCTTAAGAAAGATGGGGAAGAGGAGAGCTCCCATAAGTGCACCATGAGCAGAAGTACGGAAGGGATGGTAATAAATAGTGTTCACTCATTGGTGTATTTATCAAAAATTTATGCTGGCTATTTAGTGCCAGGCCTTGCTACAAGCCCCAGCTAGAGTGCCTGCTACAAGGGTGAGCCTGTGGGAGTACAGGGGATGAAGCATACAGCTATAGGTAGATCAGCCTTCACCTTTCAGTGCATCCTGCATCTCTTGTGGCTGAGTAAGAGCTTTCACTACCTCAAAGCAGGTTCAAAGACAGCTCAGTGCAAAAAATAAAAAATAAAAATTAAGCCATTTTACTATTATTTACCTTGTTAAATTTTCTAGTTATAGTTCCCACCTGAATACTTCATGGCTAACTAACCTTTAATATGATATTTTTGCTTGGTATAAGCAGCATATATCTTCCATTGATTGTACAAATATTGCTATGGCTAGGTTCTCTGCTAGGCACTGAGTGTACAGAGATGGTAAGGACAGTTCTCATTCCAAAGAACTCAGAAATCATTTACAAGGGAAGACCACACATATTCATATGAGTAATGCCATCAGAGAAATAAGGACAAATAGTATGGAGGAACATAGATGGAAAACTCTCTCATTCTCTTTAGGGAGAGGGGAGGTAGTTTAGGAACATCTGCACAGAGAAAGGAATGTGTGTGCTAAACATAAAAAGGTGCTGAAGAAATTAGGGAAGGGATACTACATGGCAATCATACCACTGTGACAAGAAAAGAATGGGGCTGCCTCATATCCCAAGATGCAGGGTCATTTCAAGGTCTCTTATAATTGCTGCTAGACAGAATTCAAATAAGAGTATGTACTGGATTCAAATGAACCATTGTTTACTATTAATGAGTAATGCCTCATGAATAGCCAAACTTTAGACTTATAAATGCTTCTCTTCAGTACATTATACCCTTCCCAACAACATAGATGGAACTGGAGAGAGTTATGCTAAATGAAAGAAGCCAGGCAGTAAAAGAAAAATACCATATGATCTTCACGTATAAGTGGGACCTAATCAACAAAACAAACAAGCAAGCAAAATACAACTAGAGACATTAAAGAACAAATTGACAGTAACCAGAGAGGAGGGAGGAGAGGGATAATGGAGGATAATAGGGGAAGGGCCATCAAGGAACATGTATAAAGGACACATGGACAAAGCCAAAGAGAATAGGTTCGAGGGTGGGAGGCAGGGATGGGGGAGCGGGGGACATGGTGGCATGAAAATGGAGACAACTGTATTTGAACAACAATAAAAAAAATTAGAAGCAATCAATATTAAAAAGAAAGAAAGGAAATTGGCATTAGGTGTTAATGGTGATTCAGTGCTAGCAAAAACTGTTGGTACAGCTCTGGATCAGTAAATGGATTAGAAAGAATCTATTTTAGAATTCCTCCTTGCCTTTTCTTTCAACAGAGTGCTGATTAATAATATCCACGGGTCTTATTATGATGCTATTTTATTTTATTTAGCACCAAAACAGCCTTAGAGTAGGAAGCACCCAGTCTCTACCATCTCCTCCCATTTCTGTCCAAACTAGTACCCCCTAAACTCTCATATGCTTGGGAGATACTGGGGCAGGACCAGTAGCCAGTCAGACTTCCCTCATGGACTGAAATCCTACTGTTTTCACTTATGACATCCTCTAGAGCCAGTTTGTAAAAACAAAGAGAACATGGGCCTTGGAGCAAGGCATACTTAGCAGCCAGATAAGCTTGCTACTTAACTTCTCTGAGCCTCAGTTTTTTTTTATCTATGAAATTAGTGGGGTAGCAGGGAATCGAAATAGCATGCCTTATATTTAATCAGCGGATTAAAAGAAAATACCATTCATTGTGTACCTTCTCTGACATTTAACAGAGACCACTGTAAGAGAAGCCATGGAAAAACCAAATCGCCTTTAGAGAAAACTTTTAAGAGTGTAATGATATATCGGGAAGTTTGGTTGTTTATCTGTTAAAGTATTAATTAAAATTGCTAAACACACATTTGGAGTCTTGTACAGCAAACACTGAATTACTTACAGTACTTGTAGATAAGCCAGTCCTTTTCCACATCATGTACAGTGCCATGTAGCAGCCATGACATTAGCAAGTCACCATAACCTGATCTGTTCTCTTTCTCAGATGTGTATGTCTTATGTCCTCAGCTAGATTTTGGTGGGCAGTATGGTGTTTCCCATCTTTTTTATTTTCAACCACACATAACTTGAAGTTGGATCCTACAAGGTGCTCACAAAAAGCCAATTCTTTTTTTAGTATTTTTTTAAATTATTGATATTGTACAGTTTTCTGTCTTTTACTCCCCGCCCCAGCCCACCGCCCTAGTCCTCCCCACTTCCCTCCCATTTCGACCCCCCATAGTTTTTGTCCATATGTCCTTTATACTTGTTGCTCTAAACCGTTCCCCTTTTTTCCTGAAATTCAATCCCCCTCCCCTCTGGTAACTGTCAGCCTGTTCGTAAGTTCAGTATCTTTATTATATTTTGCTTATTTGTTTCATGTGTTGATCAGATTCCTGTTAAAGGTGAGATCATATGGTATTTGTCTTTCACTGACTGCTTAATTTCACCTTAGCATAATGCTTTCCAGTTCCATCCATGCTGTTGCAAAGAGTAGGCGCTCCTTCTTTCATTCTGCTGTAGAGAATTCCATTGGGTAAATGTACCACAGTTTTTTGATCCATTCATTTACTGATGGATGGGGCACCTAGGTTGCTTCCAACACTTGGCTCTTGTAAATTGTGCTGCTATGAACATTGGGGTGCATAGGTTCTTTTGCATTGGTGTTTCAAGGTTCTTAGGATATAGTCCTAGCAGTGGAATTGCTGGGTCAAAAGGTAGGTCCATTTTTAGTTTTCTTAGAAAATTCCATACTGCTATCCATAGTGGTTGTATCAGTCTACACTCCCACCAACAGTGCACTAGGGTCCCCTTTTCTCCACAACCTCTCCAACACTTGTTTGTTGCGTTGTTTATGATGGCCATTCTGACTGGTGTCAAGTGGTATCTCATTGTGGTTTCAATTTGCATCTCGCTGATAGCTAGAGATATCGAGCATCTTTTCATGTGTCTCTGGATTCTCTGTATGTCCTCATTGGAGAAGTATCTATTCAAGTCCTTTGCCCATTTTTTAATTGGGTTCATTGTCTTCTTAGAGTGGAGTCGTGTAAGTTTTTTGTACATTTTGGAGATTAAACCCTTGTCTGAGGTATCATTGGCAAATATGTTTTCCCATACAGTCAGTTCTCTTTTTATTTTAATACAGTTTTCTTTGGCCGTACAGAAGCTTTTTATTTTGATGAGATCCCATTTGTTTATTCTTTCCTTTATGTCCCTTGCTTTAGGGGACATATCAGTAAAAATGTTGCTGTGTGAAATATCTGAGATTTTCCTGCTTATTTTTTCCTGTAGGACTTCAATGGTGTCACGGCTTATATTTAAATCTTTTATCCACCTTGAATTTATTTGTGTGTATGGTGTAAGTTGGTGCTCAAGTTTCATTTTTTAGCATGTATCTGTCCAGGCATCCCAGCACCATTTGTTGAAGAGGGTATTTTTACTTCATTTTATGTTGCTGTCCTCTTTGTTGAATATTAATTGACTGTAGAGACTTGGGTTTATTTCTGGGCTCTCTGTTCTATTCCATTGGTCTATTTGCCTGTTCTTATGGCAATATCAGGCTGTTTTGATTACAGTGGCCTTGTAATACAGTTTGATATCAGCTATTGTGATCTCTCCTACCTTGCTCTTCTTTCTCAAAATTGCTGTGGCTATTCCTGGTTGTTTATGGTTCCATATAAATTTTTGAAGTGTTTGTTCTATGTCTGTGAAATATGCCATTGGTACTTTAATAGGTATTGCATTGAATCTGTACATTGCTTTGGGTGGTATAGACATTTTGATGATGTTAATTCTTCCAATCCATGAACATGGTATATGTTTCCATCTGTTTGTGTCTTACTTGATTTCTCTCTTCAGTATTGTGTAGTTTTCTGCATACAGGTTTTTTACCTCATTGGTTAGGTTTATTCCTAGGTATTTCACTTTTCTTGTTGATATATCAAATAGGATTTTTTTTTCTTGATTTCTTCTTCAGATGTTTCATTGTTGGTATACAAAAATGCCTTTGAATTCTGGATATTGAATTTGTTTCCAGCTGCTTGCCCAAATTCATTTATCAAGTCTAGCATTTTTTTTGGTAGAGTTTATAGGATTTTCTATGTACACGAGCATGTCATCTCTAAACAATGACAGATTTGGTTCCTCCTTTCCAATTTGGATGCCTTTTATTTCCTTTTCTTGTCTGATTGCTGTGGTTAAAACTTCCAATACTACATTGAATAGAAGTGGTCAAGGTGGATATCCATTTCTTGATTCTCATCTTAGTGGAAAGGATTTAGTTTTTGCCCATTGAATATGAGGTTGGCTGTAGACCTCTCACATATGCCCTTTATTATGTTGAGGAATGCTCCCTCTACTCCCACTTTGCTGAGTGTTTTTATCATAAATGGGTGCTGTACCTTATCAAATGCTTTTCCTGCATCTATTGATATGATCATGTGATTTTTGTCTTTGCTTTTGTTTATGTGATGAATTACATTTACTGATTTTCGAATGTTGAAAGATCCTTTCATCCCTGGGATGAATCCCACTTGACCATGGTGTACAATCTTTTTAATGAATTGTTGTATGTAGTTTGCCAATATTTTGTTGAGGATATTAGTGTCTATGTTCATCAGCTATATTGGCCTGAAGTTTTCTTTCTTTGCTGTGTCTTTATCTGGTTTTGGGATTAGGATGATGCTGGCTTCATAAAAAGAGTTTGGAAGTCTTTCATCATTTTGGAATTTTTCTAATAGTCTGTGAATGATAGGGGTTAGCTCTTCCTTAAATGTTTTGTAGAATTCTCCTGTGAAACCATCTGGTCCAGGGCTTTTGTGTGTCAGGAGTGTTTTGATTACTGCTTCAATTTCATCTGCTATTATTGGTCTGTTCAGGCTTTCTGCTTCTTCTTCATTGAGTTTTGGTAGATTATATTTTTCTAGAAATTTGTCCATTTCACCTAGCTTTTCAAATTTCTTGGCATACAGTTCTTCATAGTAATTTTTTATAATCTTTTGTATTTCTGTGCTGTAAGTTGTAATCTCTCCTCTTTCATTTCTGATTGTGTTTATTTGGGTTCTCTCACTTTTTTTCTTGATGAGGCTGCTTAAAGGCTTGTTGATTTTGTGTACCTTTTAAAAGAACCAGTTCCTGCATTCATTGATCCTTAGAATTGTTCTTTTAGTCTCTATATCATTTAATTCTGCTCTGATCTTCGTTATTTCCTTCCTTCTACTTGCTCTGGGATGTTTTTGTTGTTGTTCCTCAAGCTCTTCTAGGTGTAGGTTTAAGTTGTTTGTTTGAAATGTTTCTATCATTTTTCGGTAGGCCTGTATCACCATGAACTTCCCTCTGAGGACTGCCTTCACTGTGTCCCATAAGTTTTGGGTTATTGTGAGTTCATTTCGTTTGTTTCCAGAAACTTTTGATTTCTTTCCTAATTTCATTCTTGACCCATTCATTGTTTAATACCATGCTATTCAATCTACATGATTTTGAGTGTCTTGGTTCTTTTCCTTGGGATTGTTTCTAGTTTCAGTCCTTTGTGGTCAGAGAAAATGCGTGATATGATTTCAATTTTCTTGAATTTGTTGAGGCTTTTTTTATGTCCCATCATGTGGTCTTTGAAAATGTTCCATGTGCATTTGAAAAGAATGTGCATTTAGCTTCTTTAGGATGAAGGGCTCTATGTATATCAGTTAAGTCCATTTCATCTAAGGCATTGTTCAATGCCACAATGTCTTTGTTGATATTTTGTTTGAAAGATCTGTCCATTTTTGACAGTGAGGTGTTAAAATCCCCTACTATTATTGTGTTGCTGTCAATATCTTTCTTGAAGTCCTCCAAGATTTTCTTTATGTATTTGGGTGATCCTTTTGGGCTACCCAAATACATTTGGGTACATATGTATTTACAATGTTTATATCTTCTTGGTAGATTCTTCCCTTAAGTATTATGAAGTGACCTTCTGGATCTCTCTTTATGGCCCCTTTTTTGAAGTCTATTTTGTCTCATATGAATATTGCTACCCCAGCTTTTTTTTTTCTTTCCGGTCCATTTACTTGGAAAATTTGTTTCCAGCCCTTCACTTTGAGTCTGTGTGTGTCTTTTGTCCTGAGGTGAGTCTCCTGTAGGCAGCATATGTGTGGGTCATGCTTTCTTATCCATTCAGCTATTTTATGTCTTTTGATTGGAGTATTTAATCCATTTACATTTAAGGTTATTATTGATATGTACTTATTCATTGCCATTTTTTTCATACAGGTGGATCTCTCTCTCTCTCTCTCTCTCTCTCTCTCCCTCTCTCTTCCTTTCTTTCCTAAAAAGCAGTCCCTTTAGCATCTCTTGCAGAGTTGGTTTGGTGGAGGCGAATTCTTCTAAACTTCTTTTGTCTGGGAAGCTCCTTATTTGGCCTTCTATCTTGAATGATAGAAAATAGACTTGGTTGCAGGCCTCTGGTTTCATTACTTGGAATATTTCTTGCCATTGTCTTCTGGCTTGGAGTGTTTCCATTGAGAAGTCAGCTGCTAACCTTATCAGGGCTCCCTTGTATGTTACTTCCAATTCCTCCCTTGCAGCCTTTAAGATTCTCTGTTTGTCCTGGAATTTTGCCGTTTTAATTATGATGTGTCTTGAAGTGGGCCTCTTTGGGTTCCTCTTGATTGGGACTCTCTGTGTTTCCTGGATTTGTGTGACTTTTTCCTCTCATCAAATTAGGGAAGTTTTCCATCATTACTTTTTCAAATAGGTTTTCTATCCCTTGCTCTCCTTCTTTTCCTTCTGGTATCCCTATTATACGAATATTACTACATTTCATGTTGTCTTGCATTTCTCTTAACCCCTCTTCATTCTTTCTGAGCCTCTTTTCCTTTTCTTGCTCTTTCTGGCTGCTTTTTTCTACTTTGTTCTCCAGCTCACTGATCCAATCTTCTCCTTCATCAATCCTGCCTTTGATTCTACTGTGTTCTTCAGTTAAGAAATTGTATTCTTCATTTCCTCTTACCCCTTGTTGATAGTTTCTATTTCCTTTTGCATGTTGATATAATTTGCAGTGAGGTCATTGTAGCTTCCTTGTAGTTTCTGGTAGCTCATTGTGAGCTCATTGTTTCCTGATAACCATTGTGTTGAACTCAATATCTGGTAGTTGACTTGCCTGTATTTCATTTAGCATTCTTTCTGGGGCTTCCTCCTTTCCTTTCATTTGGGGATTGTTTCTTTGTCTTTCCATTGTTTCTGAGATTCTTTTTGTTAGCCTCAGCTTCTTAAATTGATAATTTCTGACTCCTTGAGTTTATAGTGTGAACTTCTATGGTAGAATACCTGTAAGATTCAGTGGTTAAGTCTCCTTGATCTCCTGAGCTCACTGGTCTTGTGATGTCATTCATGTTGGCTGTGTTTTTGTCTTTGGATTTTGACTGTTGTTGGGCCTTTCTTTGGTGGGCCCTTCCCAGCAGCTGGTTAACTTAGGGTCACTCTCTCCAACACTACTTGATTTTTGTTCTGCTGGTGTGGGCTGGTGTTGTTGACATAGTTTCTTCCGTGTGTACAAGGTTTTGAGGTTTCTCTTTCATTATTGTTCAGTTGTTTCCTCTGGGTAATTTCTCCACTATTTAGTTGTATTTTCAGATAGTTCCTGGATTGATATTAGTGTGGCTTCCACCCCCTCCTTCACCTTCTTGTGTTGTTATCTGATGGTTTTTCCTTTGCTGGTGGGTGTCTTCTTTCAGCAAGTGTCCTGGTGTTCACAGCTTTCACCTACTCTTTTTTGTGATCAGTTGGAGGGAGAAGAAAAAATGGTTTAATACAGCAGGGGTGTATTCTATGATATTTAATGTGCCATCCTGTAGAGAAGACATAGGAGATACTTTGGCTATGTATAGTGTTAACTGTGATACTCCACCCAACTTGCCACTTTTTAGAAAGGGTGGAAAGAAGATAAGACCCTTGTTGGTGAGGGAAGGATTGTGAGTTGTCTGTAGAAAGCAGTGAGCTTGTGGGAGGTTGGATTCTGAGATAAGGTGAGAGTAAAGGATAGTAAATAGCTGTAGTATGTGAGAGAATAGAGTTAACCACTCCAGTAATAGAATACAGGAAACTGTGAAGTGGCCTAAGATCTGGGAGGGGTGTTGTGTAGTATTTACAAGTATACGCAACAGCTATTACTTACAATAATAATGAAGCAACAGTAATATGACAGAATCTATGTGATCTGGATAACAAGAATAGGAAGTATGGAACCTAGAGTAGTGTGCTAATGGAACAAAAGTGAAGAACAGTAAATTAACAATATACTATGAAGGAGAGAACAAGGAAAGCCTGTCAAATAATACAATTTAACCAGCCAAGCAAAGAAGACTAAACAGAAAGAAGAGGAATACAAAAATACTAATAAAATAAAAATGTAAGTGAAAAATAATAAAACAAATATGCAATAACTTACATGTTCTCTGTAGTAGCAAAGTGTAATTTGTCTCACTGTCTCAGCTGTTGGGTTGACCCCTCTTTGGGTCTAGCTCTGGTCTTTTCAAAGTTCTGTTTGTTTTTTTTTTTTTGTCTCACTTGTGGGAATTAAAAAGAAGAAGAAGAAAAAGGAAGAAAGAAGAGATAAAATGGGACAGAAAGGAAGAAGGCATAAAACAAGAAAGAAGGAAAGAGAGGAAAAAGGAGTTGAAAGATAAAAAATAATAGTAATAATAAAAATTTTTAAATAAAAGAATTACTTAAAAAAAAAAAAAGCCTCTTGCTGGCTTCAATCTGGCCAGACCAGTTTTGCTGGTCTTCCTGGCTGCAGCAGGCTGAGGGAAGATTGGTTTTGCTTTTCTCCCTTCCTGATCTGCAGTCAGTCAGTCTCCAGCCTAGCTCTCCAGCAGCCCCTGGTCCTTTAGGTTCCACAGTTTGGGTGCTCCCTCTCCCCAGGGCTAGCCAGATGCCTCTCCCCTGGGTTTTGGGTGTGGGGTCCAGGCCTTCCTCAGAGCATGTCTCCCTGGGATTAGGAGTGTGGGCTCAGGGCCTTCCACAGTGCTCATTCTCCCCAGGTTGCCAGCATGCATGCTAGGCCAGGCCTCTGGTTCCCCAGGTTTGGGTGCGCACCCTTTTCAGGGCTATGAGGGTGTGCAGGGCCATCCAGAGTGCTGCCTTGCTGGGTGGGGAAAAGGCCAGAGCAATTGCTGCAGGATAATTCCCCAAACGGTGTCTCTTTTTTCACTTTTTCTTTTTGAGAAATTCCTCCTACTCAAGCCTGCCACTCCATACAGAGGCCTGGCGTCTCACATAGCCCAACTCTCCAATGAGACCGAGGACTATTGGGGTCAGGGCCCAACACGGGCCAACTCTCAACTCTCCCCAGCCAGTGTCCACAGACTCCGTGGGTGCTCACAGCCCCTGAGTGTTTGCCACTTAGTCTTTATTCCCCTCTCTGGGACTTCAAGCAACCAGATCTCAAGCTGTTCAAAACCTTGTTTGGCAGAGGAGGGAGCCATTGACCCAACTCTCTCCCAAGAATCCTGTGACAGACCAGGTAAGCACTGGGCCTGTGTCTGCCACAGCCCTGGTCCCTGCATTGGTCCCGGGAATCTTATTCTTCTGAAGCACTGTCTTTACCATCTGGTTTTTCAATGTCCTCTACAATTTTTGGTCTTTTATCTTTCTATATGCTGGGGTACTGTTGGCTGTTTGCTCTGTTTCTCCACAGATAAGCTAGTCTTTTCTCCCGTATGTAGGGGGAAGTGAAATCCGCTCCCTCCTACCTCACCACCATCTTCTAATCCTGTGCAGCATATGTTTTAAATATCAAATTCAGAAAACTTGAAAAACAACATGAGTTACACATTGTAATAAATCTTTCTAACTTGTCTATAGATTTAACACAATACCAATAAAAATCCCAGCAAAAATATTGATAAACGTATTCTAGAATTTATATGGAAATACAGAAGGTCTTATAATAGCCAACAGGATACTGGAGAGAACAAAGTCAGAGATTTTTTAAATTACTTTATTATTGTTCGATTACAATTATCTGCATTTTCTCCCTCCCTGACCCCCACCACAGCCAAGCCCATCTCCCTCCATTGGTTCCACCCTCCCCCTTGGTTTTGTCTATGTGTCCTTTATAGTTGTTCCTGAAAACCTCCCCACTCTCACCTCCCCTCTGGCTATTGTTAGATTGTTCTTAATTTCAATGCCTCTGGTTATATTCTGCTTCCTATTTTCTTTTGTTGATTATGTTTCAGTTAAAGGTGAGATCATATGGTATTTGTCCCTCACCACCTGGCTTACTTCACTTAGCATAATGCTCTCTGGTTCTATCCATGCTGTCACAAAGGGTAGAAGCTGTGTAGAATTCCATTGTTCTCTCTGCTGTGTAGAATTCCATTGTGTAAATGTACCATAGTTTTTTGATCCACTCATTTGCTGATGGGTACTTAGGTTGCTTCCAGCACTTGGCTATTGTAAATTGTGCTGCTATGAACATTGGGGTGCATAGGTTCTTTTGGATTGGTGTTTCAGGGCTCTTAGGGTATAATCCCAGCAGTGAAATTGCTAAGTCAAAAGGCAGTTGCATTTTTAGTTTTCTGAGGAAATTCCATACTGTTTTCCACAGTAGCTGCACCAGTCTGCGTTCCCACCAACAGTTCACTAGGGTTCCCTTTTCTCCATAGCCTCTCCAACACTCATTTGTTGATTTGTTTATGATGGCCATTCTGACCATTGTGAGGTGGTATCTCATTGTAGTTTTAATTTGCATCTCTCTGATGGCTAGTGATGCTGAGCATTTTTCATATGTCTCTGGGCCCTCTGTATATCTTCCTTGGAGAAGTATCTGTTCAAGTCTTTTGTCCATTTTTTCATTTTTTTTTTTTGTCTTCCCAGAGTGGGGTCATGTGAGTTCTTTATATATTTTGGAGATCAAACCCTTGTCTGAGGTATCATTGGCAAATATGTTTTTCCATATAGTTGGTTCTCTTTTCATTTTAATGATGTTTTCTTTAGCTATCCAGAGGCTTTTTATTTTGATGAGGTCCCATTTGTTTATTCTTTCCTTTATGTCCCTTCAAAGTCAGAGTTTTGACACTGTCTAACTTCAAGACTTACTATAAAGCTACAGAAGATAATGTAGTATTGACAACAGAATGGAGAAATAGATCAGTGCAATGGAATAGTGAGCCCAGAAAGAGACCCACAAAATATAGCCAACTGATTTCAACAAAGATGTGAAAGCAATTCAATGGAAAAGGATACACTTTTCAACAAATAGTGCTGGAACAAATGAACATTCAAATGCAAAGAGAGAGAGAGAGAATCTAGACATAGATCTTATACCTTACACACACACACACACACACACACACACACACACACACTCCAAATGGGTCATAAACTTAAATGTAAAATATAAAACTCTACAACTTCTAGAAGAAAATACAGCAGAAAATCTATATACCATTAGTTTTGGTGATGAAATTTTAGATATAACAAGAAAAATATCATCCATAAAAGAAAAAATAGACAATTAAAATTTAAATTTCTATTCTGTGATAGACATTATTAAGGTAATGAAAACACAGACTTGGAGAAAACACTTGCAAATATATATTGGAAAAATGACTTTTTTCCAAAATATTCACAGAACTATATTAAACTCAACAACAAGAAAATAAATAGTACAATTTAAAATGAACAAAAAGAACCGAATAGACATCCCATGAAAGGAGACCTGGAGCTAGATAATAAATAAACATGAAATGATACTCACCATAATTTATTATTAGAGAAATGAAAATTAAACCAGCAATATGATACTACTCTGCACTTAGGTATAATGGGTAAAATCCAATACATTGGCAATACTAAATGCTGATGAAGATATGTAACAACAGCAACTTTTATTCCTTGCTGGTGGACATGCAAAATGCTGCAGCCACTTTATAAATCATTTGGCAGTTTTTTTACAAAACAAACAGACTCATGCCATGTGATCAAACAGTCATGCTCCTTGGTCTTTACCCAAATCAATTGAAAATGTATGACCACACAAAAACCTGCACATGGATGTTTACAGCAGCTTGATCCTTAATTGCCAAAATTTGGAAGCAACCAAGGTGTCCTTAAATTATCCTTTAGCTCTCAAGCTTAAGAAAGATATGGATGAAAATTAAATGCATTATCACTAAATGTCATAAGCCAAAACTATAAGACAGTAAACAAATAATATATAAATGATTTAGAAAGGGACTGATGTTTGAACAGATAAAATACAAGGGAGTGGTATTTAAATAAAAATGTAGAGTGGTGAAACTATTCTGTATGATACTGTAATACTGAATATGACACTAAGCATCAAAGTCAAAAAATGAATTTACAGAAAGTGAATATGTGTGTGCAGAACTTTAAAAATAATTTAGGAGGTTGAGAGATCTCAGGATGGAATACAACAAAAGAATATGATTGTATTATAAATATGTGAAATTATCTCAATGAATGGGGTAAGGGGAACATGCTGACCTGAGTAACTTTGAAAATCAATGGAGATTACATGACAAAGGCAAAAGCACTATTCTCTAGATGATAAAGTTCACCACAGTGATATGTGTGAACAATTCAGAAACCACTATAAATGTATACTAGAATTTAGTGACTAAGTAATGCATGGCAAATGGCAGGAGCCAGGTTTTTCACTGTTGCAGCAGGAGATTATAAATAAGCAAGGAGAGAAGGCAAAAAGGATTTGGTAATGGGTTGGAATTGAGATACTAGTATGAGTTCATGTTTAGCTTCATATAGGTACAGATAGATAAAGAGATGTTTACAGAGATGTACATGCACATAGCTTAATGTACACACATACATTACCTTGCTGTTAGCTGAAAAGGCCTTGAAGCAATGGCACCCTAGTAGCAACATGCATTTAGTACTCCGATCTTGGTTTCCAATCCTTTTCACCAAAAAAAAGGAATCAACAATCCTTAGAACAATGACCGAATCCATGAGTATGACACAAAATAACAAGATGAGCCTGAAACATCTTGTAGTGCCAAAAAGTAAATAATTGTTCCCAAGAACCACAATGATGAAGTTGTGTCCAAAAACGCAGATGCCAACAAAAAGAGCTCCCAATGGCCCAATTTGGAATAATTAGGCAACAAAATAAATAAAATAATATTGAGTTATAACCTAAAATATAAAATATTTATGTTCCCTGACTAGTGTGGCTCAATTCCCTGTCAAGGAACATACCAAGATCTCCAGCTGGGGCACATATGGGAGGCAACCAATTGATGTTTCTCTCTCTCTCCCACTTCCCCTCTCTCTAAAAATCAATAAACATATTTAAGTTTAAAATAAAATAAATATCCATGTATCCATACTGCTACAAATTACTGAATAAATAAATAATTTAAAAAGAATAGACAAATCCCCCATGCAGAATTTCAAATAATTTGCGGAGATACTCCACTCACAAGGAGGTGGGGCACAGCTCTCTACTCATTAACAGTGGTCTGTACATAGAGACTTTTTTTTTTTTTTCAAAGAATACATTACATAAAGTGGGCAGGGAGGACTTCACAGGGAAGAAATTTGTCAGAAACTACCTCATCCAGGTTATGGTGGTCAACACCAATTGTGGTAAGTTGTGTTGAAAGTATGCCCCTTGATATGATGTGATGAGAATGTTTCATTATTTTTTGTAGTCTTCTTCCCCCAAAATCCATAATCCCAGCTTGATCATGAGAAAAAGACCAGACAAATATCAATTGTAGAACATTCTACAAAACACCTGACCATTATTTCTTAGAACTGTGAAGGTCATCAGAAACCAGAAAAGCCTGAGGAACTGTCACAGCCAAGAGGAATGTAGAGAAACATGCTAAAGGTTATAATCACATTTCATTATGGGATACTGGAACAGAAAATGGACATTAGGTAAACACTAAAGAAATATTAATGAAGCATGGACTATAGCTAATAATAATGTATCAATATTGATCCATTAGTTGTGGTTAATGTCCCATATTAATATGAGCTGTTAAAATATGGGGAACTTGGTATGATAATAGGGGAACTCTCTGTACTAGTTTTGTAATTTTTCCATGAACCTAAAACTGTTCTGAAATAAAAAAATATTTTTAATATATTTTATTGATTATGCTACTATAGTTGCCCCATTTCCCCCCTTTTCCCCCTTCACCTTGCACCCCCCTCCCAATAGAATTCCCCTCTCTTAGTTCATGTCCATGAGTTCTACATATAAGTTCTTCGGCTTCTCCATTTCCTATACTATTCTTAACCTCCCCCTGTCTAATTTGTACCTACCATTTATGCTTCTTTTTCTCTGTACCTTTTCCCCCATTATCCCCTCTCCCTCTTCCCACTGATAACCCTCCATGTGATCTCCATTTCTGTGATTCTGTTCCTGATCTAGTTATTTGCTTAATTTGCTTTTGTTTCTTAGGTTCAGTTGTTGATAGTTGAGAGTTTGTTGTCATTTTACTGTTCATAGTTTTTTTATCTTCTTATTTTTCTTAGATAAGTCTCTTTAACATTTCATATAATAAGAGCTTGGTGATAATGAACTCCATTAATTACTTTATCTGGGAAGCACTTTATCTGTCCTTGCATTCTAAATGATAGCTTTCCTGGATAGAGTAATCCAGGATGTAGGTTCTTGTCTTTCATGACTTGGAATACTTCTTGCTAGCCCCTTCTTGCTTGCAAGGTTTCTTTTGAGAAATTAGTCGATAGACTTATGGGCACTCCTTTGTAGGTAACTGTCTCCTTTTCTCTTGCTGTTTTTAAGATTCTCTCCTTATTTTTAATCTTGGGTAATGTAATTATGATGTGTCTTAGTATGTTCTTCCTTGGGTCCAACTTCTTTGGGACTCTCTGAGCTTCCTGAAGTTCCTGAAAGTGTATTTCCTTTGCCAGATTGGGGAAGTTCTCCATTGTTTTTTCAAATAAGATTTCAATTACTTGTTCTTCCTCTTCCCCTTCTGGCACTGCTATGATTCGGATGTTAGAATATTTGAAGTTGTCACAGAGGTTCCTAAGCCTCTCCTTATTTTTTTGAATGGTTTCTTCATTCTATTCTGGATGAATGTTTATTTTTTTGTTCTGCTCCAAATCATTGATTTCAGTCCTGGTTTCCTTCCCTTTACTATTGGTTCCCTGTACACTTTCCTTTATTGAACTTTGCATAACCTTCACTTTTTCCTCCATTTCATGACCATACTCAACCGTTTCTGTGAGCATCCTGATTACCAGTGTTTTGAACTCTGCATCTGATAGGTTGGCTATCTCTTCATCACTTAGTTCTGTTTTTGGAGCTTTGATCTGTTCTTCCATTTGGGCCATATTTCTTTGTCTCAGCACAGCTGTTATGTTGTAAGAGTGTGGAGCCTTAGGTATTCACCAGGGCAAGGCGAACAACACTGTGTTGTGGCACTATATGTGGGGGGAGGGATCTGAAAGGGAACAATTCTGCTTGTTTAGCTTTTAGTTGGCTTTTAGTCACTTCCCCTACTACCCACAAGCAAATTGGCTCCTTCTGGTGTTGATTCCCAGGTGGGCGTGTTTGTGTATGTTGTAGGACCCTGTGGGTATCTCCAACAAACTCTCCTGTAAGACTTGGAGTTGCTCCCACCACTGCAACCCTCACAGGTTTTTACCACCAGATGTTTTCAGGCTTTATTTCCCCATACTGGAACCCTGGGTTTTGTGGTCTGTCTCGATCCCCATTTGTTCTTCCTGGATTATCTGCATGCAAATGTGGGACCACTTGGTCCACCAGCCACTGCCTTGCCATGAGTCCTCTTCACCCCAGCAGCCCCTCTCTTCCCCTCTTACTGGTCTGGGTGAATGTTTCTTCTTTAACTCCTTGGTTGTCAAGCTTCCATAGAGTTTGGTTTTGGGGAAGTTCTGGTTATTTTTTGTTTTTAAACTTGTTGTTGTCCTTCTTTTGGTTGCGCAAGGTGGCAAAATGTATCTACTACACCTCCATCTTAGCTGGAAGTGTGTCTAAAGTAAAAAAAAAAAAAAACAAACTTTAAAAAGTAGTTCATAGTTTTACCACCCAACTAAAATTTGAAATATGCCTATCAGAGATTTTTCCCGTGTTATTTCATGAATATGTATGCCTACCTCTGCACCATTGAACATGATTCTAATTATAGAATAGTGTTTAATTTATGGGCATGCCAGAATTTATTTAACTGACCCTCATTTATCATTTATTTATGTTGTTTTCATTTTTTACTATGATGATTAACAATTCAGTGAACATGATTGTGCAGACTTCTTATTACATACTGCTTATGTAGGACTACTGAGTTAAAGATTAGTCAGGTTTTTAGGTCCTAAAGACAGTGTGATAATAGAACTATGTGTGTCACCTTCTATTAGGATAGAATATGACTAGGATCCTAACACTAAGTTTTTAGTAATAACACATTTTCTAATTTAGGGGCTTAAAGTAATACTAGAAAACTATATTTAACAAAAATTGGTACATGGGTTTTGAACAATTTATGTTTATTAAAATTTAAATAAACCAGCTGTGATTATGATTTTTCACAGCACCTTAGTTTATTTACAACTATTTTTTCATCTTCTTATCTTCAATTTTGATTTGCCTGAACTTTCATTGGTAGGTTCCAATGTTAATAGAAAACTATTTGTTTTAACCATTGTATTTCTCATTTCCTCCTCCAATTTTCACCCAAAGCAGAGTACAAATACTTGTTACACATATCAGCTAATTATCAGTATTTTTCTCCTGAAAGAAAAGACTTGGTACAGAGTCCAGGAGAGGAATGACCTGCTTGTAGGAGACCTATTATCTTTCTCACTCAGTACCAAGAAACTTGAAATTAGTGAACATTTTAATTCATTTATATTTATAATATTGGGATTAAACTTTTTGATCATGGTGTGTATTTCCTAACTTTTATTCATTAGAATGATACAAGGCTTTTTATCCTGATTATCTCATAAATGTTATATTTTAATATAGACATCACATAACCAAGTATGGGTTGCTCCACAATTTTTTACCACCACAAAGTAGTGGTAAAAATAATCACATATATTAATATTTGATTAAATGTTCAAACACAAATGTGCTAAGTTAAAGAAAAAAAGTCAGTATCTTTCTCTGGGCTGCCACTGTACCCTGAATTTTCTAAAAACCTAGGGGCTACAGACTTCAAAGCTGAGCAAGCACAGTCTGGCTTTTGGTCAATGTATGATTGTATTTACTTCTCTCTGCCACATGGTGTTGCTGTTGTGAACCATTCCACCTTCTAAGTTCACTAGTCGAGGTGGCCAGCGTTCCCTGAGACACCAAAAGAGGAAGTCCTGCCAAGCATGCCTCCCTGGGACTCTCAGACCTGAAGCACTTTCAATCGCATCAACAGCCACAGCCACCACCACCACCCCACGGTACTAACCACTCCTGGAGCTCTGTGACAAACTGGGTTTGACATTTACCTTCCTCGCTCTTCCTAGAAGAGTACTGTATCCACTCTCTCTTCTTTCTGAGAATAATGTTCCCAGAGGTTGGGCATTTTTTTCTTTTCAACATTCAAAAAAGGGTTCACACTTGACCCTTTCCTTCTAAGTAAAACCCTCTTCCTTTCTCTCTTGCACAAGATGTCTCATTATTTTCTGTTTTTACCACCCAGGAGACTTTTGGCCCTGCACATGCACCTACAAATGAAACTGTTTTCCAGGACTCTACACAACCTGAGGCTTTACCCTTTCTCAAAGGAGAGTGAAGGCTGTCCATTTTACTGGTATTACTTCAAAAGAAGGAGAAAGACTTTAATCTCTAGCAAAAGCACACATTTTTCCACAAAAATTTAACTGAAATTTTATCCACTAAAACTTTATCTCTAACGTTTGAAAATATTAAACCACTAACTCTATTTCTTGTGCATTTCATATATCTCCCCCAAACTTACCTTTTCAGAAACACAAACTGTTGATTATTCAATTGATGATGGTCACACCAACAAATTGTTATTAGGCACATCAATAAGTTACTGAGGTGGATGTGAAGGAGAGAGGAGTAGAAATTGCCAGAGTGTTATTGGCTGCTCAGAAGACCAAATATAAACACGAAGTTTAGCTTTCTCAGGAGCAGAGTGTGCCACATGCCAAATGCAAGAAAAAAACATACCACAAGACATGAGAGCAAAGACAGGTCACAAAGGTCAAGATAGAGAGTGGAGCTACTCAAGTTGTTTTATCTTGACTTTAGGTTTAATTGAAACAAAAGTAGAATTTAGACAGTCAGAGGAGAAATTGGAGAATTACAGAGAGAGAACAATAGTAAAAATGTGGGATGCAAATAAATGTTAGGTTTCCTGAAGACAATAAGAAACCTAGCCTGGCTGGAATGTGTAATACTTGAAAATATGGCAAGAAAATCTTAACTAGAAGCCAATTGTAGAGAACCTTAAAAGCCAAGTGTTTTAAAAATGGACTTTTATTCTGTAGACGATGAAAACTCAAAGAATAAAAACCTTTATTGTGCTCATACTGCATGCTCAGCTCCAAGCTGGGTGATTTACATATAGTATCATATATAAAACAAACCATAATTCAAGAACTCTATGAACTAAGTAGTACTTGTTTCCATTTACGTAAGCAGGAACTGAAGATGACTAACGTTAAGGATATCTATTTCTTTGATGCTTTTCCTTGATCTCAATGATTGTTTCTCTTAGACTAAAACAACAATTAATTTCCACAAAAAGTTTTTGTATTTTTAGGATAAATTAGGATATAGGATTCCCTATTAATATCTAGAAAGTAAGATATTAATAACCTCTCCCTAACTAAGATCAAACATTAGTTTGATCTTAATGTCTGATCCTAAAATGTTTGATCTCCCACCCCTACTCATGTGCATACACACACACACCACTGTTTCTCAGATTTCCCTTCCAAGAATTTGGAAATTTTCCCATTGTAATATTACAAATTGTTTTAAAAAGAAAGAAACAAGTGCTAGCAGAGACACTTTTGTGTATATCATCATTAAAAATATAAACTCCTCCAGAGGCCAAATATCTCATCATGGTCAGGTGTTTAGAAATCAGATTTAATATCTACTAGGTAGTTCCTCAAGTTAGAAACCTCAACTGTATTTTTATTATCTTATCTGGCTCCTTCTCAGAAAATCTCACCATTTCTCTGGAATATAGTTCAACAAGACAGCAGATTTAAACATCCTACAGACTAGACTTTCCAATTCAGTGAGTCTTTTATCTTCATTTGCATTGTATAATGCAATTTGAGAAAAACTAATATCCACTTAATTGTATGTAAAAACCCAAAATGTACTATTGTGTTAGGAATTTCAATTGAGTTTTCCCTAGCCAGCAAGATAACACATTTATATCAAACCCCAAAGTAAATAAAAGTGAGAAAGATGTCACAAGTGACAGCTGAGACTGATTGAGATCACTATTCTCTCCAAGGGGTAAGAAAACGTTATGGTAATTGATATAAAGACTTTTTTTTCCAACTTGGTGGGGAAGACAACCAAAAAAATAACAATAATCTCTTAGTGAAAAACTTCTCATCAGCATTCCTGGTGAGCTTAGGTGCCTCCAAGGCCCTTGTATAATACTTTAGCAACTCAATTCTGCTGCTTGTAATAAATATTAATAGGGCTATAAAGTAAAGTCAACAAATCAATGAACTTCATTGGAAGTTCTCTGCACTTTGGTTGATATAAAGGAACTAAAAGCAAAGCAGTAGAAAATTACTTCTCTGACTTTTAACATTAATAGTAACATTCTTCCAGATTAGACTCTTCACTACCTGATAAATCACAGTAGATAAAAATATATACAAGCTTGACTTTAGCCATCTGTCAGTCATCCCAAAATATTAATTCCAGAGGTTCATACAGAATTAAACCAAATAAGTAATTAGGTGGAAGTTTTCACAAATCATTCCACAATATTTGTGTCTAAAAATGCTTTAGCTCAATGCCATAGAATCCAATAGGAGATATTGACAGGAAGGGGTAGGTATTTTACTACATGAATTGAAGCTTAATATCACTTACAAAGTTCCTCACAACAAGCATGGGATCTTTTCATCTTGCTAATTTGTTCAATCATCTTATGAGAAGCCCTTCAAATATACCTGGGAATGAAGGTGTAAACTGGAAAGGGAACAGATCCTCCTGCAGGGCAATGACCAAGTAAAAGCTATGGCATATGCACCCCTGTGTTCATTGTAGCATTATTTACAATAGCCAAGATTTGAAAACAGCCCATGTTCATTAGTAGATGAGTGGACAAAAAAGCTGTGGTACATTTACACAATGAAATAGTACTCAGTTAAAAAAAAGAAATCATAACTTTTTCAACAGCATGGATGAAACTGGAAAGCATTATGCTAAGTGAAATAAGCCAGAGAAAGACAAATACCATATGATTTCACTTATATGTGGAATCTAATGAATGAGATTCATTAGAAAACTGACAAACTGACAAACAAAGTAGAAACAGAGGCATGAATACATGGAATAGATGGACAGCTGTCAGAGGGGAGGGAGTCTGGGGGTGGGGTCTGGGTAACAAAGGTGGAGGGATTAAGGAAAAAACAAGAACTCGTCCACAAAGATCACAGCATAGTGATGGAAGGAGACTTGACCTTGGGTGGTGAACACACAATGCAATATACAGATGATGTATTCTAAAATTGTAAACTTAAAACCTATATAATTTTATTAACCAATGTCACCTTAATAAATTCAATAAAATTTTAAAATAATAATAATAAAAAATAAATTTTTGAAAAGGTGTGACAAGATGGGCCAATTGGTAACATACACTCTGATCACCATGCAGACTCCTGCCAGGAACTGTCATTGCTGAGTGGTGTTGAATGCTGGGCAAGAAGGAAGATTAGGTAGTTGCCCATGGGAAGCTGCAAGTTCATTGACCAACCTACATCTTGCATCCTCCCCACTCCCTTTCTTCACCTTCCATTTTTTTCTTAACAAAATACTCTTTTATTTGTTTTTTTAATTTTTAAAGGTAATGAACTTAATCTTTAATTAATATGCTTTTACATTTTTGAGACATTAGGATATATGTGTTCTTTTTAATTTATTGGGATGTTGTTTGTTAATAAGATTATATAGGTTTCAAGTGTACAGTTCTATAATACATCAACTGTACATGGTGAGACAAAAGTATTATAAGTTTACAGTTGTTAGTTTGGAAAATAATACAATAACTTATAAAAAATAATATGAGAATCAACTTTTGTGTACTCACAACTATAAACCTACTCTTGCCCAGCCCTGTATATTGCATTGTGTGCTCACCACCCAAACCAAAGTCTAGTGTCTTCTTATCACCATACATTTGACCCTGTTTACCCTCTGTAATCTTCCCCTTCTCCTCTGGTAACCACCATACTATTTGTTGTCTGTGTGTATGAGTTTTTGTTTGTTTGTCTTGTTTATTCATTTGTTGCTTTCTGTTTTATGTCCCACATATGAGTGAATTCGTATGGTTCTTGCATTTTTCTATCTGACTTATTTTGCTTAGCATAATATTCTCAAGATTTATTCATGTTGTTGCAAATGGCAGTATTTCACCTTTTCTTATGGTTGAGTAGTATTCTATTGTATGTATGTACTACATCTTTTTTACCCAATTATCCACTTGGACACTTAGGTTGTTTCCAAGTCTTGGCTATCATGAATAATGCTACAATTGAACACAGGGGTAAATATATCTTTATGAACAAATGTTTTAAATGTTTTTCACATTCTATTCTTTAAGTCTCTGTCAGAGCCATTAAGCTCTGGTGAAAATTTAAATAACTCTTCATCCACTTATAGACAGTGGCTTCCAGTATTTCAGTGACTTTGTTTTGACCTACAATCAGAGTAATATTCAAAATACTTAGAAGATGCCACAGGGCTGCTAACTTACCAGAATCAGAGACACCTTTTTATAATCCCACACTAAGGTAAATAGCCCCTGAATTGAACAGAAACTGGTCAATTCAAGACAAAGTCTACCATTTGGCTACTTTTAATTTATGTAAAACTTAGCCTGTTCCTGCATGATGGTTATTAAGACTTTACTGTTGTTTCTTATTTTTCATCTCTTCTTTTGAACTAGAATGTCTTTAGCTTATTTTACTATTCAGTTTTTTCACTCTTTTTCTTCCCTCAGAATTCAAGACCAAGACGTAGAAGCAAAGATCAGTTTGAAGAACAGTTTGTGCCCAAACAGGAAATGTTTGTGCCTCTCTCAACCAAATTTTGAGGAAGATTAGGTACGTTTGTAGCACTGAGACTGAAGTAGGAAGCTAAAAGCAGAAAAGCCAAAATGGCAACAGAATGTAGGATTGGTGGAGAGCATGCTCTAGTTGGGATATTAAAGTAACAGAAAGGGATATAACAAAATTCACATCAAGTATGTAGACCAAAATTTACCAGGTATTTCATTGGCTATAATCCAAAATTTGTATAACCCTGTACTGATGAGACCATGGGAAGAAAACACTCTTATGTTCTGCTAGTTAGATGTAAATTGATACAACCTCTCTTGAAGGCAATTTGACAATTTGTATGAAAACCACTTGTACATATACACTTTCACTAAATTCCATATGTGAACTTACTTTACTCATATATACACATGACAAATTATATACTTACCTGATTATTCATTACAGAATTCTTTGTATAGCAACTTACTAGATACTACCCAAGTGACCATCAATGAAGACAGATTAAATAACATAATATATCTACACAATTGAATACAATGCAGTGGTGAAGAAATTAATATAAAAAGAAAGAAAAAAGGAAAAGAATAAGAAAGTGATCCATTTATTTTGTAAAAAGTCCCCAAGATAAAACAAGGGACAGAACACTATGCATAATATACTGATATTTGAATACAAAGGTCATGGGGCATGGTAGTTGTGGAAATGCACTACTCAGATCACCTACAGAAAGTAGAATTGACTGACAGCCAAGTGTTCCATTGTCTAGATCCCCACCATGTTCATGCTAAAGCTATATTTACCTAGGCTGTCCCCACAGTGGGAGTGTAACCTTACAAAAGCAGAGGTTCAGTTGCTTATCACCACAAAAGTCAAACGCATGATGCACATGCTGGTACAAAAGGAAAGAGGTTTTATTCAGGTGCCATGCAACTTGGGACAGTAGTGAACTCCTATTTAAAAGTCCACCTCATCTTTCTTGCTATGGAGAAAGTCCAACTGTGTCTTCAGCAAGGCCAAGACCAAAGTCAGTGTCCAGAGTTCCTGTTCCATTTTAAAGTACAGTCCTTTGGAGCTTGCAAATGGCTGCTAAGCAATCTAAGTCCTCACCCAGGTAGCTTAACTTGCCCTAATCTGCTGTCCATTTCAGGGTCCCTCCTGGAACCAGCATGCGGAACCCACACAGCCATGAGTTATGTGGCTGATAGGGCCACATGGTCACATGTTCCCAGGTGGGAGAGCACATGAACACATGAGCAAGTGTATTACCAGCTGGACAAGAGAGAGGAAGCTTCTTTCCTGTGGGATTATATTAGCTTGGGCTTGGGACAGACAAAGTGCTTTCTCAAAATGACCAATTAACTTCCCAAACTGCTTTGGGTGTGTCCACCTCCTAAACAACCCCATCTTTCCCCAAAGTAGACAGACAGGACTTTTTGCCAGCACTTTCCACTGTGCCATTAAGACTTCTATGGAACGTGTTCCTGCCTTCTTGTGGTCCCACTGCCCAAACTGGTACCAGAGGGGTGCAGAAGGGTTTTTTCTGTCCAATTATCTTGCTAGATTTTTGCATCCTTGGGCCCTATCCATTGATATTTCTACCTTTCTGCATGCTCAGTATAAGAACCTCACCTTGCCACACAAATTGGCTGATGGGGGAGACTGCCCAGTGTTTTATGGTGATAAGGAGACTAGTGCTGACCTGTTACTACAGGACCTACCATCCCTCTACTTGGCAAATTAGCTCAATGTCAGGAATTTCTTAGAGCTGTGCCAGAGTCTGAAACTCTTACTCAATCCTGCTTCCTGCCCACTCTTTACCCCCAAGAGTCAGACCTGCCTCACCAACTGAAGGATCCTTTGGCTGCTCTTGCTGCCTCTTCCCGTCATCCTTCATAGGAATTTCTGCTTTTCAGAAACCCTCACTAACAACTAGGAAATGTACATATTTACATTTGCTTGTATATGCTTACAGAAATTACAGAAGAAGATTGGTCATCTCTATGAGGAGTATTATTGAGGCGTATGAAGTAAAGGTTTGGAAGGAAGACTTTTTACTATTCATACATATCTACACATATACATATATAAATACATATGACTGCAGTATAAATATGTATGATCTAATCAAAGAATTAAATAAAAATGTTAACTTCAAATCATATCAAGACAGGGTCCAAAATGGTGGAGGAGTGAATTACACTAACGTTTTCCCAGGGCCAATCTGGAATTAAAACTAAATTGTGGGGAAATCATCCAGAATAAACAATCAAATAATAGTGGGAGAGAAGCCTTATAACCATGGACAGACAGAAGAAACATCTTCAACACAACATGATTGTTAGGGATTGTGGAGGAGATGCAAGAGGGCTGGTTGGGCCCCCACAGGTGACAGCTGAAGTACTGCAGGGTTATCTCAGTGGTTGGAGGGATCCCCCTGAGAAGTGTGGGTTCTAAACCCTGAGCTGGACTTCCCAGCATACAGCACTAGAGCCCAAAAAGTACATAGATAACATCCAGCTGGGAAAAGCATCAGGGTTTCTCTCTCCCAGAGATGGACAGCTGGAGATGCAAAAAGCCATTTAAAGGGCCAACACATAAATTTTCATTTGCAGCCATTTACCCTAGGCTCTGGCACAGTCTGGCAAAAGAGGAGGGCTCTGGACACAGTGGACTAGAGATGCTTGAGGAGAGACTGTAAACAGTGGCTTTGGGGAGAGAACGGAGAAACCAATCACCAGGATCCTTGTGCTGAATCATACCCATACTGCAGGAGCCATCTAGCTCAGGGAGACCACTCCCCTTTGAGTGGCATCAGCCTGACAGGAAGAAATAGTTCCACCCCCAAGAGATATTCTCCCCACCTGTGGTGCCTAAGCCTAACTGCTAAGTGTAGAGTGACTACATTAACAACTGAAGGAGTCAGCCACAGATGTGAGATCCCTGGTAGTCTCCAACAGACTGCCTAAGATCAGACATGGACACCAACCCACATGACCAGAGGCAGATCCAGAAAGAGAAAATAGTGGTAAATACTAGATGCTACCGAGACGAAATCCACCATGGTCTTCTTTGTGATGTGTGATATTTTCTTTCTTGCATAGTTCTTTAATATTCATTTCTTGTCCTTCAAGTTTGTGCAGATTAAGTGACTAGATTTTATACTACAGTTTATTTCAATTCTCATATTTTGCTCCTCTCCACTCTTACACTATTTTACCTTCTCCTTTCTCTCATTATGTTTATTTTAAATTTTGTTTTCTTTCTTGCTACAACTTGTTTCCATTCTGCACCATTACTCCACAGTCCAGCCTTGCAAAACCAAATTTTTAAATGTTTTTTATTGTTGTTCAAGTACAGTTCTCTCCATTTTCCCACAATCACAACCCCACCCCCCATCCCTGCCTCCCACACTTGAACCTACCCACTATTGGCTTTGTCCATGTGTCCTTTACACATGTACCTTGATGGCCTCTCTTCTGTTTTCCCCCATTATTCCTCTCCCCATCATCCCTCAGGTTACTGTCAGTTTGTTCTTTATTTCAATGTCTCTGGTTATATTTTGCTTTCTTATCTGCAAAATCAATTTTCTTGTCAATGGTCATCTCACATTCCTTTTCCCACTCTTAAAATCCCCATGATTTCTCTCCACGTTAGCAATCTTTTATGGTTGGTTGTGGATAGGGTAGTTGCTGTTGCCCTTTTAAAATTTTATCTCTACATCTTCACTATCCTCACATTTCAAATCTCAAATTTTACTGTTCCCCTCTCCTACTCCATTATGCCTTCATCCTGCCTGTTCTTATTCTCATCTCAAATTTTAACTTTTCCCTTTCTTAGCCTGATTTTTTTCTTTCCAATTTTTCTTTCATCCTGCCCTTTTTCTCCATTTCAGATTTTAATTTTCCCCTGCCTAAGCCTAGTTTTCATTTCTCACTCTTACTATTACTTCTCCCTCTATAATCTCAAAATCACTAAATCACTTCCCTTTCCTCTAGACAGGCCTTAAGCTCTTTCTTCCTTCTTTGTTTCCCTTTTATTTTTATCCCACCTATATTAATCTTAGCTCTTTGTCATTGATAGGGCTGAGGTAAATCTTTTTTCTCTAATTTGGTTCCTATTTTTTTACTATTTACTTTTCTTTCCCTTTGTCTTTCTCACTTTCAGTTTGTTCTTTTTATTTTCTACTTAAACCTAATGCTACACTCTTTTTTCTTTAATCCCACCTTTCCATTCCCTTTTTTATTTACAATGTAAATTTAATTTCCCTCTTCACATTGATCTGATTCCCTACTCTTATTACTTTTTCCTCTACCCTCTCAAAATCATTTTTCTTTTAGTCATCTCATATTCACTTCTACTCTCTTATAATAGTCTTAATCTCTTTACCCCTTGTCAATACAGGTTCATTTACTACCGAAATGGGATTTTGGGTGAGAGTTATATTTGTGGGTGAGAGTGTGTTTCCTGGGTTGTGTGATTTTCTTCTAGCAGTACCTGCACAATAGCATACAACATGTGGTGTGTGGAGGGACCATAATCAGGCAGCTGCAGAGAAGAACCCACCAAAAAATGACTCCAAAATAACCAAAACCCAACTACATCAGGCGAACCAATATAAACGACATAAATGGCATACCAAGACCATCAAGTTCAGGTGATCAAGGAGACTTCACCACTGAATCTCACATGTCTCCTTCCATACAAGTTAACACTACAAATACAGGAGTCAAAGCAGATCAATGTGAGAAGCAGAAACAAACAAAATGATTCTCCTCTAAAATAAGGAGACGAAGAAATAACCCCCAGTTGAAAGGAAAGGAGCAATTCCCAGAAGGAATGCTAAATGAAATAAAAGCAAGTCAGCTATCAGATATTGATTTCAAAACAATACTAGTAGAAGGAATGAAAAGCAGAATTGATGAAGCAGAAGATTGGATCAGCAAGTTGAAGGACAAAGGAGAAAAAATACCCAGAAAGAGAAAGAAAAGGAAAAGAGGCTAGGAAAGCATGAAGAGGGATTAAGATAAATGCAAGACAATATGAAACTTGATAATATCTGTATAATAGGGATACCAGAAGGAGAAGAAGAAGAGAAAGGGACAGAAAACCTATTTGAAAAAGTAATGAAAAACTTCCCTAATTTGATGAGAGGAAAAAGTCACACAAATCCAGGAAACACAGAGAGTCCCAATCAAGAGGAACCCAAACAGGCCCACTTCAAGACACATCATAATTAAAAGGGCAAAATTCCAAGACAAAGAGAGAATCTTAAAGGCAGCAAGGGAGAAAAAGGAAGTAGTATACAAGGGAGCCCCGATAAGGTTAGCAGCTGACTTCTCAATGGAAACGCTCCAAGCCAGAAGACAATGGCAAGAAATATTCCAAGTAAAGAAAACCAAAGGCCTACAACCAAGACTACTTTATCCAGCAAGGCTTTCAATTAAGCTAGAAGTCCAAATAAGGAATTTTCCAGACAAAAGAAGTCTAAAAGAATACACCTCTACCAAACCAGTTCTGCAAGAGATACTAAAGGGACTGCTTTAAGAAAAGGAAGGAAAAGACAGACAGAGAGAAAGAGAGAGAGAGAGAGGGAGAGAGTGAGAGACACAGAGAGAGAAACAGGCACGAAAATGGCAATGAATAACTACCTATCAATAATAACCTTAAACGTTAATGGATTAAATGCTCCAATCAAAAGACATAGAATGTCTGAATGGATAAGAAAGCATGACCCACACATATGCTGCCAACAAGAGACCCACCTCAGGACAAACGACACACACAGACTCAAAGTGAAGGGCTGGAAACAAATTTTCCAAGCAAATGGGTAGGAAAAAAAAATGCCAGGGTAGCAATACTCATATCAGACAAACTAGATTTCAAAAGAAGAGACATAAAGAGAGACCTAGAAGGTCACTTCATAATACTGAAGGGAAGAATCCACCAAGAAGACATAAACATTGTAAATATATATGCGCCCAACGAAGGAGCACCTAAATACATCAAGAAAATCTTAGAGGGCTTCAAGAAAGATATTGACAGCAACACAATTACAGTAGGGGATTTTAACACCCCGCAGTCAACATTGGACAGATCTTCCAAACAAAATATCAACAAAGATATTCTGGCATTGAACAACACTTTAGATCAAATGGACTAAACTGATACATTATATATATATATATATATATATATATATATATATATATATATATATATATATATATATCCCTTCATTTGAAAGAAACTAAATACACATTCTTTTAAAATGCACATGGAACATTTTGAAAGATAGACCACATGATAAGACACAAAACAAGCCTCAAGAATTTTTTTTTTAATTTTTATTTTAATTGTTGATCTTCTACAGTTTTCTGTCTTTTATTCTCACCCGAACCCGTCACCCCAGCCCTCCCCACCTCCCTCCCATTTCCACCCCCCCCATAGTTTTTGTCCATGTGTCCTTTATACTTGTTCCTGTAAATCCTTCCCCTTTTCCCCTGAAATTCCCTCCCCTCTCCCCTCTGGTGACTTTCAGCATGTTCCCAATTTTCATGTCTTTGGTTATATTATGCTTGTTTGTTTGTTTTGTTGATTAGCTTCCTGTTAAAGGTGAGATCATATGGTATTTGTCTTTCACTGCCTGGCTTACTTCGCTTAGCATGATGCTCTCAAGCTCCATCCATGCTGTTGCATAGGGTATGAGCTCCTTCTTTCTTTCTCCTGCATAGAATTCCATTGTATAAATGTACCACAGTTTCTTGATCCATTCATTTACTGATGGGCATCTAGGTTGCTTCCAACACTTGTTTATTGTAAATTGTGCTGCTATAAACATAGGGATGCATAGTTTCTTTTGGATTGGTGTTTCAGGGTGATTAGGATATAGTCCTAGCAATGGAATTGCTGGGTCAAAAGGTATATCCATTTTTAGTTTTTTTAGAAAATTCCATACTGTTTTCCATAGTGGTTGTACCAGTCTGCACTCCCACCAGCAGTGCACTAGTGTCCCCTTTTCTCCACAACCTCTCCAACACTTGTTGTTTGTTGCTTTGTTTATGAGGGCCATTCTGACTGGTGTCAAGTGGTATCTCATTGTGGTTTTAATTTGCATCTCTCTGATAGCTAGAGATATCGAGCATCTTTTCATGTGTCTCTGGATCCTCTGTATGTCCTCCTTGGAGAGGTGTCTGCCCAAGTCCTTTGCCCATTTTTTAATTGGGTTCATTGTCTTCTTAGAGTGGAGTCGTGTAAGTTCTTTGTATATTTTGGAGATTAAACCCTTATCTGAGATATCATTGGCAAATATGTTTTCCCACATAGTCGGTTCTCTTTTTATTTTAATACTGTTTTCCTTGGCCATGCAGAAGCTTTTTATTTTGATGAGATCCCATTTGTTTATTCTTTCCTTTATGTCCCTTGCTTTAGGGGACATATCAGTAAAAATGTTGCTGCGTGTAATATCTGAGATTTTCCTGCCTATGTTCTCCTCTAGGACTTTAATGGTGTTACGGCTTATGTTTAAGTCTTTTATCCACCTTGAATTTATTTTTGTGTATGGTGTAAGTTGGTGCTCGAGTTTCATTTTCTTGCTCGAAGCTGTCCAGTTCTCCCAACACCACTTGTTGAAGGGGCTATTTTTACTCCATTTTATGTTGCTGCCCCCTTTGTCGAATATTAATTGACTATAGAGACTAGGGTTTATTTCTGGGCTCTCTATTCTATTCCACTGGTCCACGTGCCTGTTTTTATGCCTGTACCAGGCTGTTTTGATTACACCGGCCTTGTAATACATTTTGGTATCAGGTATTGTGATCCCTCCTGTTTTGCTCTTCTTTCTCAAGATTGCTGCCGCTATTCTGGGTTGTTTATGGTTCCATATAAATTTTTGAAGAGTTTGTTCTATATCTGTGAAACATGCCATTGGTACTTTAATACGTATTGCATTGAATCTGTAGATTGCTTTGGGAAGTATGGACATTTTGATGATGTTAATTCTTCCGATCCATGAACACGGTATGTGTTTCCAATTGTTTGTGTCTTCCTTGATTTCCTTCTTCAGTGTTGTGTAGTTTTCTGCATACAGGTCTTTTACCTCCTTGGTTAGGTTTATTCCTAGGTACTTTATTTTTCTTTTTGCTGTATCAAATGGTATTTTTTTTCTTGATTTCTGCTTCTGTTGTTTCATTGTTGGTATACAAAAATGCCTTTGATTTCTGGATATTGACTTTGTATCCGGCTGTTTCGCCAAATTCATTTATAATGTCGAGCAGTTTTTTTGGCTGAGACTATAGGATTTTCTATGTATACTAACATGTCATCTGAAAACAATGATAGTTTTGTTTCCTCCTTTCCAAGTTAAATGTCTTTTATTTTCTTTTCTTGTCTAATCGCTGTGGCTAATACTTCCAATACTATGTTGAATAGAAGTGGAGAGAGTGGACAGCCTTGTCTTGTTCCTGATTTTAGTGGAAAAGAATTTAGTCTTTGCCCGTTGAGTATGATGCTGGCTGTAGGTTTCTCATATATAGCCTTTATTATGTTGAGGAATGCTCGCTCTATTCCCACTTTGCTGAGTGTTTCAATCATAAATGGGTGCTGTACCTTATCAAATGCTTTTTCCGCATCTATTTATATGATCATGTGATTTTTGTCTTTGCTTTTGCTTATGTGATGAATTACATTTACTGATTTGCGAATGTTGAACCATCCTTGCATCCCTGGGATGAATCCCACTGGGTCGTGGTGTATGATCTTTTTAATGTGTTGTTGGATGCGGTTTGCCAATATTTTGTTGAAGATTTTAGCATCTATGTTCATCAGCGATATTGGCCTGAAGTTCTCCTTCTTTGTTGTGTCTTTATCTGGTTTTGGGATTAGGATGATGCTGGCTTCATGAAAAGAGTTTGGTAGTCTTCCAACTTTTTGGATTTTTTGGAATAGTATGTGGAGAATAGGGGTTAGCTCTTCCTTAAATGTTTTGTAGAATTCTCCTGTGAAGCCATCTGGTCCAGGGATTTTGTGCGTCGGGAGTGTTTTGATTACTGATTCAATTTCATCTGCTGTTATTGGTCTGTTCAGGCTTTCTGTTTCTTTTCCATTGAGTTTTGGAAGGTTATATTTTTCCAGAAACCTGTCCATTTCACCTAGGTTTTCAAATTTCTTGGCATACAGTTCTTCATAGTAATTTCTTACAGTCCTTTGTATTTCTGCAGTGTCAGTTGTAATCTCTCCTCTTTCATTTCTGACTGTGTTTATTTGAGTCTTCTCTCTTTTTTCCCTGATGAGCCTGCTTAAAGGCTTGTTGATTTTGTTTATCTTTTCAAAGAACCAGCTCCTGGATTCATTGATCCTTAGGATTGTGCTTTTAGACTGTATGTCATTTAATTCTGCTCTTATCTTGGTTATTTCTTTCCTTCTACTTGCTCTGGGCTGTCTTTGTTGTTGTTCCTCGAGTTCTTGTAGGCAAAGGGTTAGGTTGTTTGTTTGAGATGTTTCTGTCTTTTTTAGATAGGCCTGTATCGCTATAAGCTTCCCTCTGAGGACTGCCTTTACTGTGTCCCATAAGTTTTGGGTCGATGTGAGTTCATTATCGTTTGTTTCCAGAAACTTTTTGATTTCCTCCCTAATTTCATTCTTGACCCATTCATTGTTTAATAGCATGCTATTCAATCTCCATGATTTTGAGGGTTTTGGGTTTTTCTCCTTGGGGTTGGTTTCTAGTTTCAGTCCCTTGTGGTCAGAGAAAATGCTTGGTATGATTTCAATTTTCTTGAATTTGTTGAGGCTTGATTTGTGTCCTATCATGTGGTCTATCTTTGAAAATGTTCCATGTGCATTTGAAAAGAAAGTGTATTTAGCTTCTTTGGGATGAAGGGCTCTATATATATCAGTTAAGTCCATTTCCTCTAGAGTGTTGTTCAATGCCACAATATCTTTGTTGATATTTTGTTTGGAAGATCTGTCCATTTTTGACAGTGGGGTGTTAAAATCACCTACTATAATTGTATTGCTATCTATATCTTTCTTGAAGTCCTCTAAAATTTTCTTGATGTATTTAGGTGCTCCTCCGTTGGGTGCATATATATTTACAATATTTATGTCTTCTTGGTGGATTCTTCCCTTGAGTATTATGAAGTGACCTTCTGGGTCTCTCTTTATGGCCCTTCTTTTGAAGTCTATTTTGTCTGATATGAGCATTGCTACCCCAGCTTTTTTTTCCTACCCATTTGCTTGGAAAATTTGTTTCCAACCCTTCACTTTGAGCCTGTGTATGTCTTTTTTCCTGAGGTGGGTTTCTTGTAGGCAGCATATGTGTGGGTCATGCTTTCTTATCCATTCAGCTAATCTATGTCTTTTGATTGGAGCATTTAATCCATTTACATTTAAGGTTATTATTGATAGGTACTTATTCATTGCCATTTCATACCTGTGTTCCTCTTTCTCTTTCTCTCTCTGTCTTTTCCTTTCTTCCCTTAAAGCATCCCTTTAGTATCTCTTGCAGCATTGGTTTGGTAGAGGTGTATTCTTTTAGACTTCTTTTGTTTGGGAAGCTCCTTATTTGGCCTTCTATCTTGATTGAAAGCCTTGCTGGGTAAAGTAGTCTGGGTTGCAGGCCTTTGGTTCTCATTGCTTGGAATATTTCTTGCCATTGTCTTCTGGCTTGGAGCGTTTCCATTGAGAAGTCAGCTGCTAACCTAATTGGGGCCCCCTTGTATGTTACTTCCTTTTTCTCCCTTGCTGCCTTTAAGATTCTCTCTTTGTCTTGGAATTTTGCCATTTTAATTATGATGTGTCTTGAAGTGGGCCTGTTTGGATTCCTTTGGATTGAGACTCTCTGTGTTTCCTGGATTTGTGTGGCTTTTTCTCTCACCAAATGAGGGAAGTTTTCCATCATTACTTTTTCAAATAGGTTTTCTGTCCCTTTCTCTTCTTCTTCTCCTTCTGGTATCCCTATTATACGAATATTATTTCGTTTCATGTTGTCTTGCATTTCTCTTAAACCCTCTTCATTCTTTCTAAGCCTCTTTTCCTTATCTTGCTCATTCTGAGTGTTTTTTTCTATTTTGTCCTCCAACTCGCTGATCCGATCTTCTGCTTCATCGATTCTGCTTTTCATTCCTTCTACTGTGTTCTTCAGTTCAGAGATTGTGTTCTTCATTTCCTCTTGGCCCTTGTTGATAGTTTCTATTTCCTTTTTCATGTTGATATAGTTTGCCGTGAGTTCATCATAACTTCCCTGTAGTTTATGGTAGCTCATTGAGAGCTCATTGAGCTTCCTGACAACCATTGCTTTGAACTCGATATCTGATAGTTGAGTTGCCTCTGTTTCATTTAGCATTCTTTCTTGAGCTTCCTCCTTTCCTTTTGTTTGGGGATTGTTCTTTTGTCTTCCCATTGTTTGTAAGACTCTTGTTGTTAGCCTCAGCTTCTTAAATTGATCTGTTCTGGCTCCCTGGGTTTGTGGTATGACCTTCTGTGGTAGAATATCTGTGAGATTCAGTGGTGGATTCTCCTTCGGATATCCTGTTGTTCACCACTTCCACTGTCTCGTCACCTGGAATACCCTCTTTTGGGGGTCAACTCTGGGTTTTTTTTTGTTTTTTTCCCCCCACAGTTCCAGGCTTGCTTGTTTGTTTGTTTTGTCTCACTCGTGGGTATTTACAAAAAGAAGAGGGGGGAAAATGAAAAAAAGAAGAAAGAGGAAACAAGAGGAAGGTAGAAGAGATAAAATTGAAAGGAAAGGAAGAGGGGATAAGAGAAGAAGGAATTCAAGGGAGGCAAAAGGAGTTGGGGAGTAAAGAAGAAGATATAAACAATGAAGAAGGAGTAGTTAAAAACTCATATAGATAGACAGGCTTACAAACAAAAAGACACTAAGAAACTGGCAAAACAAAAAAGAGACATGCACACAGACACCCCCACACAAATATAAGCATCCAAAGGGGGGAAAAAAAAACAAGCAAAGCACAACAAAATATTTTTTTTTAATAAAAATATATTAAAAAATAAAATAAAAAAATGAAAACAAAAACCAAAACAAAACAAACAAAAAAAAAAACCCTCTTGTTGTTTTCAAACTTGCCAGCTGGTTTTTCAGGTCTTGCTGGCTGCAATGGCCGAGGGGTGATCTTATTGCTTTTCTCTGTGCTCAGAACTCAGTCCTCATTGTGCTATGTATCCCAGCGTTAGTGGGCACCTCTCCCCACAGGGTTTCCAGCGTGTGATCTGAGCCTCCTGGTGTGTGCGCAGTTCTCCAAGTTTATGGGTGTGTGCTAGGTTCTCCAGACGTGCACAGCTGCCTGCCTTTGTCTCTGGGAGGCTTTCAGTGTTCAGGCACAGGTGCCTGCATTTGCTTCTGAGAGGGGCCTGTGTTCCAGCTGCTATCCGGCGCCTGCTCCTTGGGCTTGAGCTGTCCGCGTTTGAGCACCCACCCGTGAACTGGCACCTCTGGCTCCACAGCTGTCTCCAGTGGCCTGCGCCTATGTTTTCACGAGTGTCCACTAGCCCGCAACCGTTTGCGGTCCCCTGAGGGTGTCTATTTTCATGCAGCTGTCTCACTTCACCCGCGCCTCTGTCTCTGTTGGGGCGCCTGTGCTTTCGTAGTCACCCAGCGACCACGAAAACTCGGTTCAAAGTTTCGCAGTGACCTGGTGCGGGGCACCCACTTTCGCTCCCTCGATGGGCACCCACTTTTGCTCTGGCCGCAGTCGCCTGGTGGCCCCTGAGATCTCCTAACCGGTTCAGCGGCTGACCCAGCTCCCTCCCCAGGGCCCTGGGGCAAGCTTGGCGGAGCGCCAGGCTGGGGCCTCAGCCACCCCGTTCTCCGCGTGCTGGAACCCTGGGCTCTTATTGTTCCGAAGAGCTCTCCTTACCGCTTGTTTTTCAGTGTCCGCAACAATTTCCGACCTCTTATTCTCCAATATGCTGTGTTACTGTTCCTTGTCTGTTCTGATCTTTCATAGATTGGCCCGGTTTTTCTCTCGTGTGTAGAGGGGAAATAGGGTCTGCTCCCTCCTACCACGCCGCCATCTTCTCTCCCTTAAATACAATCTTGAGTGCATAGAGAACAAAGGAGAAGCCTTCTGGCACGTAGCTCATTTCCTTGACCTATAAAGTTTATCTACTCCCTTAAGGTCGGGATGTTCTCAGGCTAACATACCTACCAAGTATATGACGCACAGGCCAAGGATAAGAGTTAATGGGTAAGGAAAGGCGGCTGGTTTCTCAAGGGGTCAGAGAACAGTCACAACCCAAGACAGCCCCGAGGCCGGAAACCAGGCCCAGTCACCACGCCTGCGGTGCAGGACCCTATCCTCGACCCCTCGCAGGCCTCCTGGGCTCCAACAATTGACAGCAACACAATTATAGTAGGGGATTTTAACACCCCACTGTCAAAAATGGACAGATCTTCCAAACAAAATATCAACAAAGATATTGTGGCATTGAACAATACTCTAGACGAATTGGACTTTGCTGATATATATAGATCCCTTCATCCCAAAGAAACTAAATACACATTTTTTAAATGCACATAGAACATTTTCAAAGATAGACCACATGATAGGACACAAATCAAGCCTCAACAAATTCAAGAAAATTGAAATCATACCAAGCATTTTCTCTGACCACAAGGAACTGAACTAGAAATCAACTTGATGGGGAAAATCCCCAAACCATCAAAATCATGGAGATTGAATAGCATGCTATTAAACAATGAATGGGTTAAGAGTGTGATCAAGAAAGAGATCCCGGGTTTCTGGAAACAAATGAAAATGAACTCACAACAACCCAAAACTTATGGGACACAATGAAGGCAGTCCTCAGAAGGAAGTTCATAGCAATACAGGCCTACCTAAAGAAGACAGAACATTTCTAACAAATGACTTAACCCTACGCCTACAAGAACTCGAGGAACTACAACAAAGACAGACCAGGGCAAATAGAAGGAAGAAAATGACCAAAATCAGAACAGAATTAAATGATATAGAGACAAAAAGCACAATCCTAAGGATCAATGAATCCAGGAGCTGGTTCTTTGAAAAGATAAACAAAATCGACAAGCCTTTAAGCAGGCTCATCAAGAAAAAAAGAGAGAGGACTCAAATAAACACAGTCAGAAATGAAAGAGGAGAGATTACGACTGACACCACAGAAATACAAAGGATTGTAAGAAATTACTACAAAGAACTGTATGCCAAGAAATTTGAAAACCTAGGTGAAATGCACAAGTTTCTAGAAAAATATAATCTCCCAAAACTCAGAGAAAAAGAAACAGAAAGCCTGAACAGACCAATAACAGCTGGTGAAATTGAAGCAGTAATCAAAAAACTCCTGACACACAAAAGCCCTGGACCAGGTGGTTTCACAGGAGAATTCTACAAAACATTTAAGGAAGAGCTAACCCCTATCCTTCACAGACTATTCCAAAACATCCAAAATGATGGAAAACTCCCAAACTCTTTTTATGAAGGCAGCATCATCCTAATCCCAAAACCAGATAAAGACACAACAAAGAAAGAAAACTTCAGGCCAATATCACTGATGAACATAGACGCTAAAATCCTTCACAAAATACTGGCAAACCGCATCCAACAATACATTAGAAAGATCATACACCATGACCAATTGGGATTCATCCCAGGGATGTAAGGATGGTTCAACATTCGCAAATCAGTAAATGTAATACATCACATAAACAAAAGCAAAGACAAAAATCACATGATCATATCAATAGATGCAGGAAAAGCTTTTGATAAAGTACAACACCCATTTATGATAAAAACACTCAGCAAAGTGGGAATAGAGGGACCATTCCTCAACATAATAAAGGCCATATATAAGAGACCTACAGCCAACATCATACTCAATGGGCAAAAACGGAAATCTTTTCCACTAAGATCAGGAACAAGACAAGGCTGTCCACTTTTACCACTTCTATTCAATATAGTATTGGAAGTCTTAGCCACAGCGATTAGACAAGAAAAGGAAATAAAAGACATCCAACTTGGAAAGAAGGAAACAAAACTATCATTGTTTGCAGATGACATGATAGTGTACATAGAAAATCCTATAGACTCGGCCAAAAAGCTGCTCGACATTATAAATGAATTTGGCCAAACAGCCGGATACAAAGTCAATTTCCAGAAATCAAGGGCATTTTTATTTATTTTTTTTATTTTTTATCAGTATTTTTTAATTGTTGATATTGTACAGTTTTCTGTCTTTTACCCCGCCCCAGCTCACCACCCCAGCCCTCCCCACCTTCCTCCCATTTCCACCCCCCATAGTTTTTGTCCATGAGTCCTTTATACTTGTTGCTCTAAAACGTCCAGAGTGGGAGGGGAGGGAATTTCAGGGGATCAAGGGCATTTTTGTATACCAACAGTGAAACAGCAGAAGCAGAAATCAAGAAAAAAAATCCCATTTGATTTAGCAAAAAGAAAAATAAAATACCTAGGAATAAACCTAACCAAGGAGGTAAAAGACCTGTATGCAGAAAACTACACAACACTGAAGAAAGAAATCAAGGAAGACACAAACAAATGGAAGCATATACCGTGTTCATGGATCAGAAGAATTAATATCATCAAAATGTCCATACTACACAAAGCAATTTACAGATTCAATGCAATACCTATTAAAGTTCCAATGGCATATTTCACAGACATAGAACAAACACTTCAAAAATTTATATGAAATCGTAAACGACCCCGTATAGCTGCAGCAATTTTGAGAAAGAAGAGTAAAGTAGGAGGGATCACAATACCTGATACCAAACTGTATTACAAAGCCACTGTAATTAAAACAGCCTGGTACTGGCACAAGAACAGACACATGGACCAGTGGAATAGAACAGAGAGCCCAGAAATAAACCCAAGTCTCTACAGTCAATTAATATTCGACAAAGGGGGCAGCAACATAAAATGGAGTAAAAATAGCCTCTTCAACAAGTGGTGCTGGGAGAACTGGACAGCTACATGCAAAAAAATGAAACTCAAGCACCAACTTACACCATACACAAAAATAAATTCAAGTTGGATAAAAGATTTACATATAAGCCGTGACACCATTAAAATCCTGGAGGATAACCGAGGCAGGAAAATCTCAGATATTACACGCAGCAACATTTTTACTGATATGTCCCCTAAAGCAAGGGACATAAAGGAAAGAATAAACAAATGGGATCTCATCAAAATAAAAAGCTTCTGCACAGCTAAAGAAAACAGTATTAAAATAGAAAGAGAACCAACTGTATGGGAAAACAGATTTGACAATGATACCTCAGACAAGGGATTAATCTCCAAAATATATAAAGAACTTACAAGACTCTACTCTAAGAAGACAAGCAACCCAATTAAAAAATGGGCAAAGGATTTGAACAGACACTTCCAAGGAGGACATACAGAGGATCCAGAGACACATGAAACGATGCTCGATATCTCTAGCTATCAGAGAGATGCAAATTAAAACTACAGTGAGATACCACTTGACACCAGTCAGAATGGCCTTCATAAACAAAGGAACAAACAGCAAATTTTGGACAGGTTGTGGAGAAAAGGGGACCCTAGTACACTGTTGGTGGGATTGCAGACTGGTACAACCACTATGGAAAGTAGTATGGAATTTTCTAAGAAAACTAAAAATGGACATACCTTTTGACCCAGCAATTCCACTGCTTGGATTATATCCCAAGAACCCCAAAACACCAATCCAAAAGAACCTATGCACCCCTATGTTCATAGCAGCACAATTTACAATAGCGAAGTGCTGGAACCTACCTAGGTGCCCATCAGTTAATGAATGGATCAAAAAACTGTGGTACATTTACACAATGGAATTCTATGCAGCAGAAAGAAAGAAGGAGCTCATACCCTTTGCGACAGCATGGATGGAATGGGAGAGCATCATGCTAAGCGAAATAAGCCAGGCAGTGAAAGACAAATATCATATGATCTCACCTTTAACAGGAAGCTAATCTACAAAACAAACAAACAAGCATAATATAAACAAAGACACTGAATTTGAGAATAGTCTGACAATGACTAGAGGGGGAGGGGAGGGACTTCAGGGGAAAAGGGGAACGGTTTAGAGGAACAAGTATAAAGGACACATGGACAAAAACTATGGGGGGTGGAAATGGGAGGAAGGTGGGTATGTCTGGGGTGGTGTGCTGGGGGCGGGGTAAAAGACAGAAAACTGTACAATATCAGCAATTAAAAAAATACTGATTAAAAAAATACATAGGGTAGCTGAAAGAATAAGAAAACAACTCACACAAATGCTGCCTACAAGAGACCCAACTGAGGACAGACTGAAAGAGAAGGGTTAGAAGAAAATATTCTAAGCAAACATACAGGAAAGGAAAGCTGGGGTTCCATACTAATATCAGGCAAAGAGATCTCCGAACAAAGGCCATAAAAAGAGACCCAGAAGGACACTTCACAATACTCAAGGGTAGTATCGATCAAGATGACATAGACATTGTAAACATATATGGACCCAACATAAGAGCACTAAAATATGTAAAGAAAATCTTGCAGGACTTCAAGAGAGGTATAGACAGCCACACACATATAGGAGTGGATTTCAACACCACACAATGAACAATAGAGAATTCATCCAAGGAACAAATCAACAAGGATATTGTGGCACCGAACAACACTCTAAGATTGAATGAACTTATTAGATGTATACAGAACTGTTCACCCCAAAGAACCAAAATACACATTCTTTTAGAATGCACATGGAACAGTTTCATAGATAGACCACATGGTAGGATACAAAACAAGCCTCACACAACTCAGGAAAATTGAAAATATGTCAAGCAGTTTCTCAGAATACAATGGCTTAAAACTAGAAACAAACTTCAAGGAAAAAAACTCAAAAACAGTCAAATTCATGGAGACTGGATGACATATTATTAAGCAATGAATAGGCTAACAAGGAGAAAAGGAAGAAATAAAAAGTTTCTGAAATGAACATACAACAGTCCAAAACCTATGGGACACAGTGAAGGCAGTTCTTAGAGGGAAGTTCATAGCAATACAATACAATACAATACAATACAATACAATACAATACAATACAATACAATACAATACAATACATAGCAATACTTATAAAAGATAGAAATATTTCAAATAAACAACCCTACATTCTACAAAAACTGAAGAAACAACAATAAACAAAGCCCAGAGCAAGTAGAAAGAAAAAAATAATCAAGATCAGAGCAGGTTTAAGTGACATTGAGATGAAAAGAACAATTCAAAGCATAAAAAATTCCTGGAGCTACTTCTTTGAAATGATAATCAAAATCAATAAACCTTTAATCAGACTCATCAAGAAAAAAGAGAGGACTCAAATAAATAAAATCACAATTGAAGGAGGAGAAATTACAACCAATACCACAGAAATCCAAAGGAGTGTAAGAAAGTACGATGAACAAGTATATGCCAAGAAATTGGACAACGTGGGTGAAATGGACAAATTTCTAGAAACATACAATCTTCCAAAAGTGAATCGAGAAGAAGCAAAAAGCTTGAATAGGCCAATAACAACTACTGAAATTAAAGCAATAATGAAAAAATACTTGGCACAGAAAAGCCCTGGACCAGATGGTTTCACAGGTGAATTTTACCAAACATGTAAGGAAGAACTAATGCCTATCCTTCTCAAACTACTCCAAAAAGTTCAAGAAAAGGGAAGACTCCTGAACTCTTTTATGAGGCCAATGTCATCCTAATTCCCAAACCAGGTAAAGACAAAACAAAGAAAGAAACTTGTAGCCCTGGCTGGTCTGGCTCAATGGATTGAATGCTGGCCTGCAAATAGAAGGGATGCTGATTCAATTCCAAGTCAGGACACATGTCTGGGTTGCAGGCCAGGTCCCCAGTTGCCAGCACATGAGAGATAACCAATCTATGTATCTCTCACATGTTTCCCTTCCTTTCTTACTCCGTCCCCTCTCTCTAAAAGTAAATAAATAAAATCTCTAAAATTAAAAAAATAAAGAACACTACACACCAATATCTCTGATGAACATAGATGCTAGTAACCTCAAAAAATACTGGCAATCTAGATTTAGAAATACACAAAAAACATCATACACCATGATAATCAGGATTCATCTTAGTGATGAAAGAATAGTACAATATTTGCAAATCAATAAACATAATACACCACATAAACGAAATGAAGGACAAAAATCACATGATCATGTCAATATAGGCCAAAAAAGCATTAGATAAAATCCAGCCCCCATTTATGATAAAAATACTCCATAAAGTGGGAATGGAGTGAGCATACCTCAACATAATAAAAGCCATGTATGAGCAAACTACAGTCAACATCATACTCTGCAGGCGAAACCTAACAGCTTCCCCACTAAGATCAAGAACAAGACAAGGGGGTTCACTTTCACCACTCTTATTAAACATAGTACTGGAGGTTCTAGTTAAAGCATTCAGGCAAGAAAAAGAAATAAAAGGCATCCAAATTGGATAGGAGGAAGTAAAACTCATTATTTGCAGATGACATGATAGTGGACATAGATAACCCTGTAGACTCCACCCAAAAATTACTTGACCCAACAAGTGAAGATGGCCAAATAGCAGGGTACAAAGTCAATATTCAGAAATTGATGGCATTTTTGTACACCAACAATGAAATATCAGAAAGAGAAACTAAGCAATAAGTCCCATTTACTATAGCAACAAGAAAAATAAAGTACCTAGGAATAAATTTAACCAAGGAAGTAAAAGAGCTATACTTGGAAAACGATAGAACACTGAAGAAAGAAATTAAGGGATACAAATAAATGGAAGCATATACCATGTTCATGGAATGGAAGAAGTAACATCACTAAAATGTCCATACTACCCAAAGCAATCTATAGATTCAACACAATTCCTATTGAAATACCAATGGCATATTTCACAGAACTAGACCAAATATTTCAACATTTATATGGAACCAAGTATGACTCTGAATAGCCTCAGCAATCTTGAGGAAAACAGTACAAAGTCAGAGGGATCACAATACCCCATATGAAAATATACTTCAAGTCACTATAATCAAAAGAGTCTGGTACCAGCATCAGAACAGGCACATAGACCAATGGGACAGAATAGACAACCCAGAACAAAACTCATGTCTCTGTGGTCAATGGTATTTGACAAAGGGGGCATGAGCCTACAATGAAGGAAGATGGCCTCTTCATTTAATGGCATTGGGAGAACTGGACTGGTACATGAAAAATAAAAAAAAAAAATGAAACAACTGCCAAATTACACCATACACCAGAATAAACTCAAAATGGATAAAAGACTTACATATAAATTGTAATACTATAAATGTCCCAGAGGGAAACATAGGCAGGAAACTTTCAGATATCCCATGAAGCAGTATTTTTGCTAATACATCTCCTAGGGCAAGAGAAATAAAGGAAAAATAAACAAATGTACTACATCAAACTAAAAAACTTCTGCATGGCTAAAAAAACCATCATCAAAATGAAAAGGGTACTGACTGTATGGAAGAGCCCATTTGCCAATGATACCTTGGACAAGCATTATACATATCATGATGTATATCATGATTCAATCAATCATGCCTATATAATAAAGCCTCCATAAATATAAAAAAGGATGAGGTTTGAAAAGCTTCTGTGTTGGTGGACACATGGAGATTATGGGGAGAGTGACATGCTCAGAAATCATGGAAGCTCTGTACCTCTTCTCGACACCTGGCCCTATGTATCACTTCTATTGGGCTGTTCCTCAGTTTTATCCTTTCATAATAAACTGGTAAGCTAGTAATTAAACTATTTTCCAAAGTTCTGCAAGCCACTCTAGAAATTTAATCATACCTAATGATAGGGTTGTTGAAACCTTTTATCTATAGTTAATCAGTTGGAGGCAAAGGTCAAAACCTACAGATTTGTAACTGGCATCCAAAGTGGAAGGCAGTCTTGTAGGATTGAGCCCTTAATCTGTGAGATCTGATGCTATTTCCAAGTAGATGGTGAGAAATGAGTTCAACTGTAGGACATTCCACAGCTCTTTGGAAATTGCTTGGTATGGGGGAACAAAACCCCGTACATTGGAGTCAAAAGCTTACAATTCATTTAGTAATCTAGAACTCAACACCATGCATACACTTCCTCTCAGATCAGGCCCAGTCACACACCACAGCTCACTCACATAGAACACCATAGAACCCTATACTAAATCCCTCTGCTAGCTGTCTGCATAGAGAAAGAGCAGAGCACACTTTTTGGACACACTGGACTATCTGATACGAAGTCACTGTCAGCCATGACAGCTATGTCAAGTGTTACGTCAAGACTCGGGTGATGGGGTACAATGGGAGAACATCCTTAGGATGATTTGGAATGCCCAAAACCACAAGTCTAGACACTTGGTTAAGGACTCCATCTGGACACAGATATGAGTGGAACCTCCATCTCTTTTGGGCTATAAGAACTCAGAGCTTGATGTCCCGGCACTGGAGATTGTCTGTACTATGGGTTATACTGAAAGCCCAATCAGTCTTCCACTTCACAGATGCGTCCCATTACTACAGTCACCTGACTTGAGACATGTCCACCTCTCCACCTGCAGATACTGCCAGTGACCAGGACTTCATGCTTGTCACTGGACCTGCTCACTTCTATAATGCAAGCTCCCCCTCTCTGTATGTAACCTACATTGGACTTTATTGGGTTTGGGGTAGTTCTCCAATAAACCTGACATTGTGGAAAGACAAATATGTGAGGCTCATTTTGGGTTTGCTCCCTTTCTCATGACACTGTCTATAAAGTCTAGGTTAAAAAACTCTATCACTTGGAAAAGCCTGATAGCCCTCTAATAAAAATTAGTCATCCACTAGTTAGGAAAATAAGCCGTGTTATTCTCATGCCCAGCTGTTCTCCAGAAAAACAATACAACAAACCCTCAGCAGCACAGAGAATAGGCTGGTACAGTGCTGCTAACATTTTCAGAAAGCTTCGGGGAGCCCCCAAAACACAGCCCACTGTCGCCAGAATGCCTGCAGTCTTTCTAATCAAGGCCTCCCATAGCATCTATGTCATTTCTCAACCAAAAGAGGGGATTCTTGGGCCTTTCTCTTCTCTGAATTTCTTTTTTTCTGAATTTCTCTAATAATATTTGGAAGAGAGAGTTCAGAAAATCATCTTGAATTGGTCAGATATACAGGCTTAAGGTTTTAAAGTTGTTTAAATTTTCCACTTAAGCCAATAAAATTTCCTCATAAAATTAATATTTATAGATGTGCTTAGATTAACTGATTTCTTATAACATTTATAGGAATATAAATATAATATTTCTTATAATATATTTATAACTGATTTCTTATAACTTATTAATATAACATATATAACTGATATTCATATTTATAGTCAAACAGACCTTGATTTAAACCCCAACTCTGAAAGTCAAAGCCTATTGAACTTCAGATCAGTATCTTGGCCACCACCTTGATTTCTCAGATACAAACTGAGATATTGTTGAAAAGAGGATTAAACTAAAATGTGCTGTATACAGCATGTGGCACAATAATGACACAGAGCAGGAATTTAACAAATAATAAAGCATTTTCTTTCTCTTAAAGCCCTTCAAAGATATAGAAATTATACAGTTGTCCCTCGCTGTATTGCGGCTTCACTGTAACCTGCAATAAGTGAACTGAAAACCCGCGATACAGTGAAGCCACAATAAGTGAACTGCAATATAGCGAGGGACAACTGTTACTTCACTGGTGAGTACCCATATAGAATTTTATATGTTGTTAAAATTATGTAGGTTTAAGAGTGTAGAAAGTATTTAAGAGCATATGAAGTGTTAATAAGAGTGTGGGAAAGGTTAATAAGAGAGCAGGAAAGGTTTATAGGAGTGTGGGAAGGGTTTGTAAAGCCTTAAAATATATATAAATAATAAAATAAATATAATGCCGCTACTTTGTGGATTTTCACTTATTGCAGGGGTCTCTGGAACGTAACACCCATGATAGGTGACAGATCACTGTATTTTAAAATTTTCTGGTCAAAGGCAATAATCAATATAAAAATCTTGCCTTATAGTTGCCATGATTCTTTTCCTTTTTCAAAGAACATCTGCTATGTTGAGCTACCCAGTAGTAACTGGGACCACATTCATTTGCCCCCATGATGACATTAACTCTGATGATTCATGTTCCCCAGGACCCAACCAAAAAAAAAAAAAAAAAGTTGGGTTTGCTTTTTCCTATAGTATTTTAAAGTGTATTTTATTGATAATGTGGTTACACTTGTCCTATTTTTTCTCCCCTTTATTCCTCTCTGCCCTGCACCCTCTTCCTTCCAGCATTACCCTCCCCACTTAGTTCATGTCCATGGGTCATACATATAACTTCTTTTTCCTTTCCCATTTCCTGTACTATTCTTAACCTTCCCCTGTCTATTTTGTACCTACCATTTATGCTTCTTCTTCCCTGTACATTTTCCCTCATTCTCTCCCTTCCCCTCCCCACTGATAACACTCCATGTGATCTCCATTTCTGTGATTCTATTCCTGTTCTGGTTGTTTGCTTAGTTTGTTTTTTGGTTTTGTTTTTTAGGTTGTTGATAGTTGTGAGTTTGTTGTCACTTTACTATTCATAGTTTTTGATCTTCTTCTTATTCTTAGATAAGTACCTTTAACATTTCACATTATGGGCTTGGTAATGACAGACTGCTTTAACTTTACCTTATCAGGGAAGCACTTTATCTGCCCTACCATTCTAAATGATAGCTTTGCTATATAGAGTAATCTTGGATGTAGGTCCTTGCCTTTCATGACTTTGAATATATCTTTCTAGCCCCTTCTTGCCTGGAAGTTTTCTTTTGAGAAATCAGCTAATAGTCTTATGGGAACTCCTTTGTAGGTCACTCTCTCCTTTTTCTCTTGCTCTTTTTAAGATTCTCTACTTATATTTAATCTTGGGTAATTTACTTATGATGTGTCTTGGTGCATTCCTCTTTGGGTCTAACTCCTTTGGGACTCTCTAATCTTCCTGAACTTTCTTGTCTGTTTCTTTCACCAGACTAGGGCAGTTTCCCTTCATTATTTTTTCAAGTAAGTTTTCAATTTCTTGCTCTTCCTCTTCACCTTCTGGCATCCCTATGATTCATATGTTGGGATGTTTAAAGTTGTCCCAGAGGTTCCTAAGCCTCTCTTCATTTTTTGGAATTCTTCTTCCTTCATTGTGCTCTGGTTGAAAGCTTATTTCTTCCTTCTGCTCAAAATAATTTATTTGAGTCCTGGTTTCCTTCCCTTCACTGTCAGTTCCCTGTATATTTTTCTTTATTTCACTTTGTATAGACTTCCTTTATGTTGCATCTGTACACAATCATTTATGTGAACAACCTGATTACCAGTGTTTTGAACTCTGCATCTGACAGGTTGTCTGTTTCCTTGTTACTTAGTTCTTTTTCTGGAGTTTTGATCTGTTCTTTCATGTCAGCCATAGTTCTTTGTCTTGGCACACATGTTACATTATAAGGGGCGGAGCCTTAGGTATTCACCAGGGTGGGAAAACCCACTTTACTAGGTTATGGTAGTGGGGGAGGTGTCAGAGAGGGAACAATGCCACTTGCTCAGCTCCTGACCCACTTTCAGTCACTTCTCCCACCACCCACAAATGAATTGGGCCTTTCTGGTGCTGATTCCTGGGTGGGTGAATTAGTGCACATTCTATGACATCATGGGTCTCTCCAGTGGACTCTCCTGTGAGACTGGGAGTTTTCCCCACTGCTGCAACCCCCATAGGTTTTTACAGCTAGAGGTTTTGAGGCTTTATTTCCCCATGCTGAAACTCTGGGTTGCATGGTCTGTGTTGCTTCCCAGTGTTCCTCCCAGTTTATCTGCATACACATGTGGGACCACCCAGTCCATCAGACACCACCTTGCCCACCTGGTCTGCCAGCCGCTACTTTGCTGGGTGTCCTCTCAGCTCCAGCTGCCCATCGTGGTCCCTCCTACCTGTCTGGATGAATGTGTCTTCTTTAACTCCTTGGTTGTTGGACTTCCATACAGTTTTATTTTCTAGAAGTTGTGATTGTCTTTTGCTTTTAAATTTGTTGTTGTCCCTCTTTTCATTGTGTATGGAAGCAAAGCATATCTACCTACACCTCTATCTTGGCCAGAAGTTCCTATAGTCTTTATGTGATTATAATCGCCCCAATTTTCTGCTTGCATCCAAACTTATCTTCAGTAAGGAATTGGAGAGTATCATGCTAAGCGAAATAAGCCAGGCAATGAAAGACAAATACCATATGATCTCACCTTTAACAGGAAGCTAATCTACAAAACAAATAAACAAGCATAATATAAACAAAGACACTGAATTTGAGAACAGTCTGACAGTGACCAGAGTGGGAGGGGAGGGAATTTCATGGGAAAAGGGGAACGGTTTAGAGCAACAAGTATAAAGGACTCATGGACAAAAACTATGGGGGGTGGAAATGGGAGGAAGGTGGGGAGGGCTGGGGTGGTGGGCTGGGGAGGGGTAAAAGACAGAAAACTGTGCAATATCAACAATTAAAAAAATTTTTTAAATACATTAAAAATATTTTTAAAAAAAGAAAAAAATGTTTCAAACTTATCTTCAGTACAAATGAGTCAGCAAACGTTGTTTATGGATACATATTGTATGGCTATGAAAAACTTGCCTCATTTTTTCCATCACTCAGTCTCTCATCTCTACCTCCCAAATCTACATCATACAGTTGCTGCCTTCTAAGATCATGCTTTCTGAAGGTCAAAATGGATGAGTTTTGTCTTCAGACAGGGAATCAATCCCAGAGGCAGAACAATATAAGAAGGGCCAAAATTTTAAGATTACTCTGTAAACCAAGACTTAGCCCCAATTCATCTTGATTAGTCAGGCTGAGTATGAGTCTCTCAGGGGGTGTGCACAATAGCTGGTTAAGCTATAACATTTTGTTCATAGTAAGGCCAGAGATTAAAATGCTTGACTCATGTGGATAAGGCCAGAGTCAGCAGGAAGAAGAAAAAAAAAAAGGGAAAACAAAAAGAAAGGAAAAAGAAAATCACCTGCCACTTTAGATATAAACTGACTCTTTATTGTGGGATAATAATTTTTGGTGTCACTTGCTATAATGCTTTATTTGACCAACATTTTAGCAATTATTCCAAGTGTCTGAAAGTATTTTGAAGAGCACTTATGGTTATTAAACCACCCTCCATGGCAGAGTGATATAAAAGCCATTATTTAGTGCACACTGAAGTCCATATCTCTAATGGTCTAAAAGACATTTTAAATACAAGTTTTAAAAAGTGTTCATGAAGAAAACTGTCATCTCAAGGAATGTGAGTGTTCCAATATAAATTTAGGGCAGAATCTCACATTTAATAGTTTTTTCCCCATAGAAGGTGGAAAATGAACTAATATTTGTTGAGTAGTAACAAGCACAAACTGGTTCATTTTAATTTTCTACTAAATACTCCTTGAATAGTTAATGTTGTTTTGCTTTTTATGTTTACCAAACACATTGCTTTTTAAAAAGAAATAGCCAAAACGTCTTATTTTTTTAATATTTAAAATCTTTTTTTATTGTTGTTCAAGTACAGTTGCCTATAAAAAAATGGGCAAAGGACCTGAACAGACATTTTCCCAAGGAGGACATACAGAGGATCCAGAGGCATATAAAAAGATGCTCAGCATCACTAGCCATCAGAGAGATGCAAATTAAAACCACAATTATATAACATTCACACTGGTCATAATAGCCATCACAAACAAATAAACAAACAAGTGCTGGTGAGGTTGTGGAGAAAAGGGAACCCTAGTACACTGTTGGTGGGAATGCAGACTGGTGCAGCCACTGTGGAAAACAAAACTTTTTAAGCACCTATTAGATTCTCCCACTATGATGAATAATTCAAATTTTCCTCTTATACTAAAAGAGCATTAAACTGTAGTAGTAGTTTCTTATCAATAGTTGAGTATCCCTACAAGTCTACAGATCTGCCAAATTAAAATAAATTTATAAACATAGTACTCCCAAATCAAATACAATTTATTTACCCTGAAATATAGAACATGACTGTTAATGTGTAAATGATCATAGTGGTAGAGATGAAGTTAACAGACGCTGGGGTCCTGACCCATTTAATTTGTCCAGAGATAGGTTTCAATAGAATATTGGATGGGGAAAAGCAGCATGGATTTGAAGGATGGACAGTTATTGACCATCAAACTTTAAGCTGAGAAGGAGGTGAAAGTACTTTAGATGTGCTGCTTGTAGTCAAGAAATCCAGATACCAAAAAGCAGATAGGAGAGAAGCAGCAGAGGACTTTGAATTGGTGAGACCAGGCACATGGCAAGTAAGGATTATTATCTAAACTCTTTAAGCCAAAGAACATTGTTGCCTAAAATATTAGGATCATTTACGTCAGGTAACACAGGGTCATTTTGAAGTGTTAATGAAATGAGTTTTGTTTCTTCTAATTGTCACTTAATGTCTTCTACAAGCAATACCTGAGCAGGAACAATAGTGGCATACTAATATAACTTATGATATATCCCCTCTGGGTTCTTAGAAGGGCACTGAGTTAATAAGGCTATAATACATGTCACTTTTTGTTGCTATTTGGGTCGGGATGGGAGATCATTTGTCTGGTTTCTTGTATACATTGAGAGAGGAGCGAAGTGTGGCAGTTGAGAGGGGGCTCCAGTGCACACCTGCCCAGAGTATGGCATCTGGCAGTTACCTAACATTTCTGGATGGTTTCCTCAATTGTCAAACCAGAAAATAACAGCACTTGCCTCACAGGTTTATTGTGAGAATTAAATGAGTTAGTGCATATGGAGTGTTTAGAATGGTGTCCAGTACATTCACAAATACTTATCAGTGTCATCACCCCCTTCCACCAAGAGTGGTGTTACATACCACCTGTAGTCCCCACCCACCAAGTTGATAGCAATTCATGAATCCACAGTAACAATGGCTGATTGGTGGCCTGTTGAAGGTGGCCCATGGGCTATATTACATTTCTACTCAAATGTAGGGCCCTCCCATGTATTTACAGTACTAGCAGCAGCAGATCAGCAATGCACATTGACTAAAGCTGGGTTTCAGAACCACTTCTTCCTGGGAAGTGCTAGAATCTCTGTAAACATTTATCTTTATTAATTCTACCATCAAATCCATTCAAGATTGAAAATATATACCAATTTTGATCACATGTAATGAACTCAGGTATAGGACAGGAGACTCTGTCCATACAGGGTCTCCATAGGTTGTACATGCTGGACACAGACCTTTAGATATAGGATCTGTTATAAGGAGTCAGTTCACATGATTATGAAGGCTGAGAAGTCCCAAGATTTCTAGTCTGCAAGCTAGAGACTCAGGAATGCCAGTGGTGTGGTCCCTGTCAGGATGCCAGCAAGGTCAAGACCCAAAAAGGGCTGATGATTCCATCTGAGTCCTGAGGCAGAAAAAATTAATGCCCCAGCTCAGCAGTCAGACAGAAGTGCCCACTTACCCAAGGGAGGTTTCTTGTTCTTTTCAGGCCTTTAACAGATTGGATGAGGCCTGCCTACATTGGGGAGAGCAACCTGCTTTACATAATCTACTGATTCAAATGTTAATCTCATCCATAAACACCCTCACAGACAAACCCAGAATAATGTTTGACCAAATATCAGGCACCTGAAACCCAGTCAAGTTGACATACAAAATTAATCATCAAAGGCCTCATTCTTTTCAGCATGTGTGGACATATAAGTGTATGTTTTAGCATATAGACTTCCCAGGGCCTAAGTAGGTAGAACCAGGGTAACTAATTAGCCTAGTTTGCCCGGGGCTGAGAAGGTTCCTGGGATACTTGACTCTCAGTCTCAGGTAAAACAGATAAATTAGTCGACCTAGGTAGAACCCTGTCAGCAGCTAACACCTGCACTCCACTCCTTTCCTAATCATCTACCTACCTAACTCATAAATGTCTACCTTAATACTTAACCTTTGACCCCAGTCCTCTGTAAGGAAATTAGTCCCTTTCAAAGAAAAACTTTAGTGCAAGACAGTGATGAGTGCCCTACGGACTTTGGATCAAAAGCTACACTTCTAGCTAGATTCACTTTCTAAGAGCCACTTTACAACATGGCAGCAGGCTTCCCACAGGCTCAAGTGGAAGGAAACTAAGCTCCATTACCTGATGGGAGGAGTATAAAGAATCTGTGGTCATAGCCCATAGCCTTAAAACCACCACAATGGCAAAAGCAAATCTGAGACATTTCATAAAATTGTGTCTAGCCATCTGGAAGTTGAATCAGTAAAAATTCCACATGTTCTCACCAGAAGCAGATTCTCAAAGTCATTCAACTATGATCTAACCAGCCTTTTATGCTCGATGGAAACTGGACCTTTTTGCTGCCATAATTCAATTCCGACCTAAAGACACCTTGAAATCATTGGAAATCTCTAGAAATACCACTCTTATGAGTTCTGCATTTGAAACAAAAATAATAATTGTACAGTCATATTTGGAAATGGTACATCAATTCTTCTGCCATTATCCTATATGCTATGAGGTCATGTGATGACTCAGAAAGACAGTGAAAAAGAAAGGAACCAAACATCTCATCAATCCACTGAACCCAGCCACCACCCCCAAATCAGGGAAAGGTAATTGTGTGCTTTTCTGTTTCTACACATGCCTTTAATTTCTTATTTTCTCATTCTAATCTATCTCACATAAAATTGAGTTCATGAGAACAATAGGGGAGAGAAAAGGGAGAGGACAAAGGATAATCTTTATTTTTATCTCTGGGCTCAAAGTTCCAGTGAAGATTTGCCACAGAGAAGTTAGGATGAAGGTTCAGTAAACTGTTTTAGTTACATTATTACACCATTATATTTCATTGAAGCAATAGAGCTTTGTTAAAGTTAACATGGCTTGCTTTTAATTGTAGTCTATTTTGCAAGTGAAAACTCTATATATTCTTTCTTAGGTGACAGTGTGGTTTATACCTCAGATTTCTCACAAGTACTACAAAGAAAAAAAGTTTCTGAATAATCAGTCAAGTTTTCTGTCAAGTCCAAGTAACATTACTGTCTTTACCACAAGCAAGAGAAATGAAGCACATAATCAATCTATATGAAAACATCAATGATACAGCAAGAAATAATTCAGACTGTCCTCATGTGGTTTTGCCCGAAGAGATATTTTTTACAATATCCATCATTGGGCTTCTGGAAAATCTGATTGTCCTTCTGGCTGTGATCAAAAACAAGAATCTCCAGGCTCCCATGTACTTTTTTATTTGCAGCTTGGCCATTTCTGATATGTTGGGCAGCCTGTATAAGATTTTGGAAAATATCCTGATCATGTTCAGAAACATGGGTTATCTCAAGCCTCATGGAGATTTTGAAACCACAGCAGACGACATCCTTGATTCTCTGTTCATCCTTTCCCTACTTGGCTCCATTTTCAGCCTGTCTGTGATCGCTGCTGACCGCTATGTTACAATCTTCCATGCTCTGCAGTACCACAGCATTGTAACCATGCGACGTGCCATTGTCATCCTGATGGTCATCTGGACATGTTGCACATGCAGTGGCATCACCATGGTGATCTTCTCTCATCACATCCCCACAGTGATCACCTTTACATTGTTGTTCCCTCTGATATTGGTCTTTATCCTGTGCCTTTATATACACATGTTCTTACTGGCCCGTTCCCATGTCAGGAAGATCACAACAATTTCCAGAGCCAACATGAAAGGAGCCATCACACTTACCATCCTACTAGGGGTCTTCATTTTCTGTTGGGCCCCCTTTATCCTTCATGTCCTCTTAATGACATTCTGCCCAAATAACCCTTACTGTGTCTGCTACATGTCCCTCTTCCAGGTGAATGGCATGTTGATCATGTGCAATGCAGTCATTGACCCTTTTATATATGCATTCCGAAGCCCAGAGCTTAGGGAAGCATTCAAAAAGATGATCTTCTTCAACAGGTACTAATAGAATTATTGGTCCCTGATTTTAGGAACCATGGTGATAATACTGTCAAGTGAAAGAATAACATGACATTTGAACAAACACTAATGCTCCCAACTGTGCTTTCATTCCCTAGTGTGTATGAGGATAATTTCACTTACCAGTAGTTGTAATAGTTTGGTTCTAGGTGAACAGTCTTGCTGTAATACAACTTTCATAACTAGAGAGATAAAATAATGTGCTAAAAAGAAGGACAGAATACAAAGCACATGCAACAGTACAAATTTGAGAGCCTTAAGCTAAGTGAAAAACTTGTTCTCATACAGATATTTTGCAAACCTATTACTGAGGTAACCCTTTCAGGCTGAAGGCCACTGTAACTGATTTCTAGAAGTTAAACTACTGGGATAAGTACTCAGGCCAGAAACTATAGGTCTTTGTAAGCCAAGGGTGCCAATAAATTGCTGCAGCTGAATTTGCCTGATGCACACCACCATACAGAATTTCTGCCCTTCCTTCCTCCTACCTGTCTGCTTTATTATATCTTAAATCTTTTTGGAAGCAGGAAGGGTATAAATTATAAATGTCAAATTATCAGCTTTGAGTTTTCAAAAATCAAGGAACCTTCTCTGTTTGAATTCTTTGCTCACTCAGTATCTCAGTGGCTTTAAAATCTTTTCCTGGTTAAAACTCTGCATGCTTAAGAAGCATAAATTTCAAAAGAGGAAATAAAAATTTAATCCATTTTGGGTCCCATGTGGGAATAAAGGCCAGAGGAAAACTGTGACATCGTGACCATCTGAAGAAAGTATAACTAATCTTTGTCAACTTGTCCAAATGTAAACGTGAGGAAAAGAGAGGCCCCAATACGTATTTTGTGGAGTAAGGAGAGAAAGAAAGTGTGAGAGAGGAGAGACAGAGAGAGAGAGAGAATGAATAAGCATGCTTTTGAACTTTGGGAAAAACCAAGACCAAATCAATATTTCAAGAACAGTGCTATTATTGAGACCCAAGCCAGATATTGATGAAAAAACATTTTATCTCCGTCCACAGATGAGTCCAAGAGGCAGATCAAGTCAATTCAAAATTTCACCCTACTATCAGATGTAAGACAGTTGCCAGATATTAAAAAGTGGCATCACCAGAGACTTCCAGCCAAGATGGAGGCGTAGGCGGACACACTGTGCCTCCTCTCACAACCAAAATTAAGGACAACAAATATTTAGAAACAAGAAAACAACCAGAACTTATAGAAAACTGAACTGTACGGAAGTCCAACAACCATTCATCCAGACCGGTAAGAGGGGTGGAGTCACGGCAGGAGAAAGTGGAGGTGCGGACCCAGGAACGCAAGCAGCAGCGGCTGGCAGTTCCCAGGTGCACAGGCAGCGGCTGGCGGTCCCCGGGCCTACAGGCAGCAGCTGGCAGACCCCGGGCACAGGGGGGCAACTGTGCAGACCCAGTGAGGCCGCACAAGGTGGCTGGCTGACTGACCAGGTGGTCTCATATTCAAGCGTGCAGACGGTCCAGGCGGAGGGTAAGTGGTGGAGGGGACTGAATCCAGGAGAGAGCGGAGCAGGCGCCATTGCTCCCTCTCAGGCCCCACCCCCACATACAGCGTCACAACCCAGCGACTGGGCTGCCCTGCACTGGGGAGCCCAGAGGCTCCACTCTTCACTATGTAACAGCACGCGCGCATGCGCAGATAATCCAGGTGAAGGGGAAGCAGCGGAAAGGGCCGGAGTCCAGGAGAGAGCAGAGCAGGAGCCATTGCTCCTTCTCAGACCCTGCCCCCACATACTGTGTCACAACCCAGCGACTGGGCTGCCCCACCCTGAGGAACATCTAAGGCTCCACCCCCTCACTACGTAATAGCTGCGACCAGACTAAAACCAAAACAACAACAACAAAAAAAACCCACCAAAAATGGCTCAAACCGGAAAACAAATAAAAGCCCCAGAGCCAATTCCTCTAAGCAGTGAAGAGATAGCCAACCTGTCAGATGCACAGTTCAAAGCACTGGTCATCAAAATGCTCACAGAATTGGTTGATTTTGCTCACAAACTAGATGAAAAAATGCAGGCTACAATCCGTGAAATGAAGGAAGATGCATGGGGAACTGATAGAGATGGAAGGAAAACTGGGACTCAAATCAATGGAGTGGACCAGAAGAAAGAAACTAACAACCAAACAGAAGACGAGGAAGAAACAAGAATTCAAAAAAATGAGGAGAGGCTTAGGAACCTCCGGGACATCTTTAAACGTCCCAACATCAAAATTATAGGGGTACCAGAAGGGGAAGAAGAACAGCAACAAGTGGAAAACTTATTTGAACAAATAATAAAGGAGAACTTCCCCAATCTGGCAAAGGAAATAGACTACCAGGATGTCCAGGAAGCTCAGAGAGTCCCAAAGAAGTTGGACCCAAGGAGGAACACACCAAGGCACATCGTAATTACATTAGCCAAGATTAAAATGAAGCAGAGAATTCTAGAAGCAGCAAGGGATAAGGGGACAGTCACCTACAAGGGAGTTCCCATCAGACTGTCAGCTGATTTCTCAGAAGAGACCTTCCAGGCCAGAAGGGGCTGGAAAGAAATATTTGAAATCTTGAAAAGCAGGGACCTACATCCAAAATTGCTCTATCCAGCAAAGCTGTCATTTAGAATGGAAGGGAAGATAAAGTGCTTCTCAGATAAGGTCAAGTTCAAGGAGTTCATCATCACCAAGCCTTTATTATATGAAATGTTAAAGGGACTTATCTAAGAAAAAGAAGATAAAACTATGACAGTGAAAAGACAACAAACTCATAGCTATCAAGAACCACACCTAAAACAAAAGCAAACTAAGCAAACAGCTAGAACAGGAACAGAACCACAGAAATGGAGATCATATGGAGGGTTAGCAACAGGGGCGTGGGAGGAGGAGAGGGGGAAAAGGTACAGAGAATGAGTAGCATAAATAATGGGAAAAAAATAGACAGGGGGAAGGCAAGAATAGTATGGGAAATGTAGAAGCTAGAAAACTTATGACCCATGGACATGAACTAAAGGGGGGAATGTGGGTGGGAGAGGGTGTGTAGGGTGGAGGGGAATGATGGGGGAGAAATGGGACAACTGTAATAGCATAATCAATAAGATATATTTAAAAAAAAGGGAAAAAGTGGCATCACCAATGGAAATAAAAGAAGCACAGTTTATAAATTCATCCATTATTAATAGCTAAAAATAAAGCCTAAAGTAGAAGCAGCTTCTGACTGTAGTCCTAGCTAATTTGGAGAGCAACTTAAATGGTTGAGTTAAGAAACAGAGAGGGAAAAGAAGCCAGATCTTCATATGCATGGGACCTGGTTGCTCAGGATCCAATGAGAGTGATGGCATGTTGTGGAAGAGGCAACGCTTTACCCGCAGTAGAGTTTTTCCTGAGCTGCTGAGAGCAAAAGCCAGCCACAAACAGGACTGCTGTTCTGGTGATGGATTTGATATTAGATATGAGGAGGAGTAGGATCTTAAGAAGCAGAGCAGAAGGCATGGAGTTAAAGGGAAGACAGCTGTGGGCATTTTTCCAGGTGGCCTCTATCACATTTTGGAGATGAAACCTAAAGTTATTTTTTGTTCTCTCTTCTGTAATGATCCTTTGGTTCTTCTACCTCACCAAATGAGATATATTACTCTAATGTACATTAACTCAAATTTGTTTTTTTCATTGAAAATTTAAGTAACTTACAAAACTTTTATTTTATAAAATTGCAATCCTTTATGATATTACTTCAAAGCAATCTTTACTCTTCAGAAATAGAGAGTTAAAGCTTATTTTAGAAAGTTCTTAGTGGAAATCTTAATATAAGGTTTTTTCCTTTTTCTTTTCTTTTATCTTTTTTTGCATTTTTTTAATTGTTATTCAAAGAACAAACTGACAGTAATCAGAGGGAAGGGGGGAAGAGGATAACGGGAAAGAACGGGAAAAGTTGTCAAAGAACATGTATAAAGGACCCATGGACAAAGCCAAAGAGGGAAGGATTGAGGGTGGGAGGTAGGGGTGAGTGGGGCAGGGAAAAGTGGTGGTGGGAAAATGGAGACAACTGTACTCAAATTTATTAATATGCAAAATACTGTATGTAAGTTTAATTTCCATAAAATCTAAAGCATGGCCTTATAAATGATTTTTACATGTTATTTCTACCTTTAGATGGGGAGAGAGAAAAAATGGTATAGGAAACAAAGAATTCAAAAAACTTACATGGACATGAACTAAGGGGGGTAATGCTGGAGGGTTGGGGGGCAGGGTGGAGGGATAATAAAGGGGGGAAATTTGGAAAAACTGTAATAACATAATCAATAAAAAATACTTAAAATACTTAAAAAATAAAATAAAAATATATGGCATATTTTTCTGTAATTAAACTGAGTATTCACAATAAATTGTAATCTGTCTTTGTTGTTCTGCTGTTCTATGATACTATAGAGGTTGGTAGTACAATTTAACCCCTGTTATAAATGGTCCTGAACTGCTGTTCTGTCATTGTTAATAGTTTTGCTACCACTCTCAAGCTCTCAGCTGTCACATCTGAATGTTGTCATAGGAAATCACCTAGATATTCCTCTCCCCACTGCCTTCAATTTCTTGTATTTAATATAAGATACAAACCAAGAAATTTACTCTAATAATGTATAAAGCAAAAACAGGCTAAGTGCTAACTCAGAGACATTTTCCATTCTAGGTTCTCAGCTGTATTCAAATCAGACCAGGGTCTTTGATATTCAGAATTACTGAAGAAAATATGGTTTCCTACATTTACCTTCATATGTAACTCAAAAACAGTCTCAAAGTGCATTGATTTGAGTGAAGAAGACCAACAAGGCTCAGATTTTTCTCATGATTACTACTTTAATTCTTTTATCAAAATATCACATTTTAAAATTAGTTTGGTAATGCCATAAACATATGTTCAGTTTGGTCGATGACCTAGCTTTAGATTACATAGTTGAGAATGTTAGTAAATATGAAGTATTGTAGCTGACGTGATACTCTCGTTAATACAGGAATATACTACTTCTGTGCCCTCTCTAATAAAAAGGAAGGGAAGTTTCCTCTTTCTGTCTCTTATCTACCCATTACTATAGTATGAATGTTTGTTTTCCCCTGAATTCACACATGTTGAAATCTTACTCCTGAAAGGTTGTAGAATTAGAAGGTGGGGTCATTGGGAGGAACTTGGGTCATAATGGTTGAACCCTCATGAATGGGATTTGTGTCCTCATAAAAGAGGCTACAGAGAGATCCCTCACCCCTTCTGCCATGTGAGCACACCAGCTACGTGAGAAGGCACCGGCAATGAACCAAGAGGATGGCCCTTGTCCCACCATGCTGGCACCCCTTCTTCTAGCCACCAAAATTGTTAGAAATAAATTTCTGACTTTCATAAGCTACCTAGTCTGTGGTATTTTTGTTATAGCAGCTGACCACACTAAGACACTCATATACAAGGTCTGTCCTGTCTGGAAGAACTCCAAGCATTGTTAATATACAAGGTCTGTCTGGGAAAACTCCAGCTGTTGTTTATAGAATGAGAACAGTTTGTGTGACATCAATGTAACCTGACAGCCAAGTGGACTGTAATGCACATGCATGAACAATGATGACTTCACCACACTAGTCATTGGGGGTGGTAGACACCACTGAGCGAGCATATGTACTGTGTGACCTCATAGTTCAAAATGAGTGAGTAGAGCAACAAATCTACATTAAACTTTGTGTTAAGCTTGAACATTCTTCTGCAGAAACTATTTGGATGACTCAAAAGGCCACAACTATGGGCAACTGGTGATTGGCACCTTCATCATGACAATATGCCTGCTCCTGCATCATGTCTCATGCAGTTTTTGGCAAAACATCAAATTACCCAGGTGACTCAACCCTGCTACAGCCCAGATTTTGGTGCCCTGAGACTTCTGGCTTTTTCCAAAACTAAAATCACCTTTGAAAAGGAAGATATTTCAGACCATCAATGAGATTCAAGAAAATATGACAGGAAAGCTGATGGGTTAACTGTATGAGGTCACAAGGTGCCTACCTAGAAGGGAACATAGGCATCATTGTCCTATGGACTACGTTTCTTGTATCTCGTATCTTTTTCAATAAATGTCTCTATTTGTCATATTATATGCAAGGATACCAACTGGACAGACCTCTTATTCATGGATAGACATGAGTAATTTAATAAACAATCCACTCCTTCAACTGCACATTCACTGGGCTGAAGTTGGAAAGAGGTTGAGAGAGCAGTCAAGCAGTATATCCAGACCATTTGATTAAGACCTACTGAGAAATACAAGCAAATCAATAATAAATCATAAAAAATTGTCAGAGTTAATGTTTCCTGGACTCTGAGGACATCCAGTAATTATAACATAAAAATAGTGCTTAACTACTACTGAGTGATTATTATAACCTTCGTTTACATTAATTCTCACAACAACCTTAAAACTAGGTACTATTACTATCCTCATTTCTTAGATGAATAAACTCAGTTTCAGAGATAATGAGTTACTATCCATGGCAGCAGACTCTAAGGTAGTCCTTGCGATCCCTGCCTCCTTGTGTTTCACATCTTAGTGTTACCCTTGCCACTTGAGTGTGGGCAAACTGTGACTGGTTTCTAACTCATCAAACATGATGGGATATCACTCTCGTGACTATATTACATTATACAAAATACCATCTTACTAACAGACTTCTTAGACTCTGCTTACTGGCTTAATAAAGTAAGCAGACATTCTGGGAAGCCCATGCACAAAGGAACAACATGTAGCCTCCTGTTCTTATGCAGACAATAGAATCACTCAGCCATGATGGCTACTGACAGCCATGATGTGGGGGGCCCCTGTCTTGGGCACCAGATGTTGGGGGGCTCCTCCCACAGAGCCCCATCCCATCCATCACGGATGAAAGTAAAACTCCAAAGACATGATCTGCTTGAGGAGGAAAGGTGGTCAGACCCTCAAAGGAGAATGACCCAGAGCCCCTTCCTCACTAGGCTTTTATTGGGTTCAAATACACAGGAATACAGGTTTAACATGTCAAAGAAATCTGAGGGCTCAATCTGAGTCAGTGTCTGTTAGGAAAGGGGGTTGCAAAACTTTGGGAGACATACTTATTTCCTCCTCCAACCCTTATCATTTAAATGAGAGCACTCTTAGGAAAGCAGGTTTCACAGGACATTACAAATTCTTTCTTATGCCCGATCACCCGGGGAACCGTCCTGGCCAGCACAGGGCTGCACCGCTTGCCGTCATAGTCTCAGGCCTTAAGCCAATTAGGCTCAGGAAGAAGAAGACATCTCCCAGATGGAAATGGGGACTCGGGCTATGTCAGAATAGCCAGGGGGCAAGGGTCCATCACCCCCTCTTTGCTGCAGCTCCCCGAGTCCTTCCATGAGGGCCTCCTAAGTGGTCATGTCTGGCTTAGGTTGCCCCTCCCACGAGGAGTCTTACCCATCATTGACTAACTGACTAAGCATTGGGGCCAGAGATGTATGAGGCAGAAGCAGCACTCCTGCCAGGGAGATAAGCTTTGTCTCCTTAGTGGCTCATGTCCTCTTGACAGAACAGACCCAGATGAAGTGGGTCCCTTGGCTCTTACTCAGCCCACCATGGGGTGAGGGTTACAACTCCTGAAACCAGGATGAAAGGTCCACAACACGATACGAGTCTGGAAGCAGACCCTGAGCATCAGATTAGAGTGCAGTCCAGCCCACGCCTTGATTGAAGCCTTGTTATATCGTGAGCAGAGGATCAAGCTAAGCCATGCCCACTTATGACCCATAGAAACTGTGAGACAACATATGTGTGTTGTTTTAAGCTTCTAGGTTTGTGGAAATGTGTTATGCAGCCATGGAAAACTAATACATTTACCCAAGTCAAGTCAGTGAGTGACAGAGTCAAGAGTAAACTTTAGGCTGCATCGTGGTCTCAAAGTCCACTCTCTGTGATGTTATGATGTTCCACAGGCAAAAAATATATATAAATGGCTCTGTCATGACAAAATGACTATTTACTTTGTCTCATTCCATTCCAGGTCAGGCAAGCCAATATCTGGGGTCCTCCTTTCCCAATTGAGCAGTTAGCTCCAATATAGGCATGTCACTCAGAGAGAATGGCACCACTGTCCCCATCCTAAAACCAGAGTCCTCACTCAAAGATTTTTACCTGCAAGGAGAAGCAGGCCATAAAATAAATGAGTCCTAATCTCTTCCCAAAGTGACTTACTTCATTTTTAAGAGAGTGTAGAGAAGTCTTAGCACTCTCAAGAACAAAGGAGATTGTGGCAAAGGCAATGGGAAAAGAACAATAAATTCATTAGAAATATAGACAGATCTACAGGCCAGGCAGTTTGCTAAGAACAGGAGGGGAGCAGTGAGGGGTCCTTCTGCGGTCAGAACAAATCTCAATCACTGACCTCAAGAACTATCCTTTCAAAGAAGTCCAAATCTGATTAGTTTTTGGAGAAATTTATTTCCCAGTACATTGTTGAAAACAATAGTCAGTAAATAGTGGGGCTTAACATCTAGTTGGGGTTAAGGAAAGAGCAGTCAAACAAAGCATTGTTAAAACCACCGTCAGTCAGTCCATGGTGATTGCAAGCAAACCTAAGGCTGCATCCCCTGAGAAGAACATCAGAGGCGTAATACTGTGGCAGGGGGGGCATGGTATAGGACTTACTAAAATAATCCAGCTAGTCACTAAACAAATGAATAAGCAACTAATAAACCCAAGAACAAGGAAGACACCAGTGCCCAGAGTTACTATATTGTACTATCTAAAATGTCTTGTTTTCAGAAAAAAAAATCGTAAGACATGCAAAAGAAAATATAACTCGCACACCAGGGGGAAAAAAGCCAGCAAGAGGAATTGCCTGTATGAGTCATCTAGATGTCACACTCAGCAAAGACGTCAAAATAGTTGTTATAAATATGTTCAAAAAATTAAACACAGAAATCAGGGAAGTGTTTAATAAAGAAAGAGGTAGCTAAATTTTAGGAAGAAACCCTAGTGGCATTTTTTATTACTTACCTATTATCCTCCATTCCCCTGCTTGCCAGTTGTCAAGAAAATGGTGGCCCACTTTCGTATGGTTACTTGCTGGTTCCAAGAGCTTTTTCTTGAAAAACAGGGGTTGTGCTTTTTGACATGTCTGGGGAAGCAGTACAGAGGCTGACCTTTGTTTCACCTTCATTAATCTGGCATGAAGTCCCAGGAGGTTTCCAATGAAAGCATTTAAATATGTGTGCTATGCATAGCAACCAAGGGCAAGAAACTGAAGATAGGACAAGCAATGGACAAATGTATTGTGAAAGCCTGTGGAGGAGAATGTTGAGAGGGAAGATTCTTGGGCAAGTAAGGGCTTTCAAAGGCAACTATGTACACCAGGGAATCTAGAGTGCAACATGTGTTTTCATGGCTCAGAAATGACCTCTGAGGACCCTAAGTTTGCACCTCTGACTGACCTTTGGGCACTGCACAAACATAAAATGAAGCTAAGGCAGAATTTAAGCAATCTGACCTAGTTCAGAGCAAATCTGTAAAGACCAGAAGTGTGTTTTCTTTTTGTTTGTGCCTCCAGGAATTTGAGAGAATCTCTATCAGGTCACTGACTACACACAGAGATACAGAGATAAAGAGACAGAAACATTAGTGACCACACACAAAAGGAATACTGTCTTCATAAAAATTGTTTTGAAAAATTGTAAACAGAGGAGTGCACGCTGGAGCCTGTGCAACCAGAGGAGCCCAGAACTGGAGGAGGGGTCTTTGTGGAAGACCCAGAGCCCACACCATGAACCTGGGGAGCAGAGGAGATCCATGGGAGAACCAGAGCCCATGAATGTGAACCTAGGGAATGTGCATGATCCACGGAAAACCCAGAGTTCACGCCTATGAACTTAGGGTGAGCCCACGCAAAACAGGAAACCCTGAAACCACACCCATAAACTCGGGTCGATACATGCCCTGTAGGAGACCTGAGCTGACACCCATAAATTCAGGAAGGTGCGTATTCCCCAGGAGCTCAGAACCCACGCCCAAGGCCCAGTGCAGAGAGGTGCCGGGCTCGCTCCAGGGAGAGTGCACCGCTAGCCCTGGGGAGAGTAGCACAAAGCTGACTGAGTGCTGAACAGGGAGAAAAGTGATACCATCACCCCTCAGCCCTTGTAACCAGTAAGACCAGAAAAACTCGCTTGACCACTTAGCCAGTTTGAAAGCAGCAAGAGGTTTTTGTTTGTTTGTTTGTTTAATTATATATCTTTAACATTTTTATCCCTCAATTCCTTTTGCTTCTCTTTCCTTCTTTCATGATTTATTCCTTCTTCCATTCTTCCCAATTTTATCTCTTGTTCCTACCACTTTTTCTTTCATTTTTTTCTTTTCTCTTTTTAAATACCCACAAGTGAAACAAGAAAACTTGGAACTGTGAAAAAACAAGAGTTGGACCCAAAGAGGGGCATCCCAACAGCTGAGACAGTGGAAGCTATGAACAACAGGATACCTGAAGGAGACTGCAACATTGAATCTCACAGGCATTCTAACACAGAAGTTCACATCACACCATGAACCCAGGGAGCCAGAACAGATCAAGTAAAGAAGTTGAGGCTAACAAGAACAGTCTCACAAACAATGGGAAGACAAAGAAACATCCCCAAATGAAAGAATAGAAGGAAGCCTCAGAAAGAATGCTAAACTACACAAAGGCAACTATCAAGTATTTAGTTCAAAGAAGTGGGTATCAGGAAGAACAATGAGCTCACAATAAGCTACCGGAAACTATAAAGAAGCTACAATGACCTCACCGCAAACTATATCAACATGAAAAAGGAAATAGAAACTATCGACAACGGTCAAGAGGAAATGAAGAATAGAATTTCTGAACTGAAGAACACAATAGAAGGAATCAAAAGCAGAATTGATGAAGTAGAAGGTTGGATCAGCAAATTGGAAGACAAAGTAGAAAAAAACACCCAAAAAGAGCAAGAAAAGGAAAACAGGCTCAGAGAGCATGAAGAGGGATTAAGAGAAATGCAAGACAATATGAAACATAATAATATCCGTATACTAGGGATACCAGAAGGAGAAGAAGAAGAGAAAGGGATATAAACCTATTTGAAAAAGTAATGATGAAAAACTTCTCTAATTTGATGAGAGAAAAAGTCACACAAATCCAGGAAACACAGAAAGTCCCAATCAAGAGGAACCTAAAGAGGCCCACTTCAAGACACATCATAATTAAAATGGCAAAATTACAAGACAAAGAGAGAATCTTAAAGGCAGCAAGGGAGAAACAGGAAGTAGCATACACGGGAGCCCAGATGAAGTTAGCAACTGACTTCTCAATAGAAATGCTCCAAGCCAGAAGAGAATGACAAGAAATATTCCAAGCAATGAGAACCAAAGGCCTGCAACCAAGATTACTTTATCCAGCAAGGCTCTCAATCAAGATAGAAGGCCAAGTAAGGAGCTTCCCAGACAAAAGAAATATAAAAGAATACACTTCTATCAAACCAGTTCTGCAAGAGATGCTAAATGGACTGCTTTAAAGGAAGGAAGGAAGGAAGGAAGGAAGGAAGGAAGGAAGGAAGGAAGGAAGGAAGGAAGGGAGAGAGAGAGAGAGAGAGAGAGAGAGAAACACAGGTATGAAAATGGCAATGAATAAGTACCTATCAATAATAACCTCAAAAACATAAATGGATTAAATGCTCCAATCCAAAGACATAGAATAGCTGAATGGATAAGAAAGCATGACCCACACATATGCTGCCTACAAGAGTCCCACCTCAGGACAAAAGACCTACACAGAATGAAAGTGAAGGGCTGGAAACAAATCTTCCAAGCAAATGGACAGGAAAAAAAAAAGCCAGGATAGCAATACTCATATCAGACAAAATAGACTACAGAATAAGGGCCATAAAGAGAGACTCAGAAGGTCACTGCATATTACTCAAGGGAAGAATCGACCAAGAAGACATAAACATTGTAAATATATATGCACCCAAAATAGGAGCATCAAGAAACATCAAGAAAATCTTAGAGGACCTAAAAACATCAAGAAAATCTTAGAAGACTTCAAGAAAGATATTCACAGCAACATAATTATACTAGGGGATTTTAATACCCCACAATCAAAAATGGAAAGATCTTCCAAACAAAATATCAACAAAGATATTGTGGCATTGAACAATGCTCTAGATGAAATGGACTTAACTGATTATATATATAATGATTATATATATAATCATGATATATATATATATACCTGTCACCCAAACAAGCTAAATACACATTCTTTTCAATGCACATGGAACATTTTCAAAGACAGATCACATGATAGGACACAATGCAAGCCTCAACAAGTTCAAGAAAATTTAAATCATACCAAGCATTTTCTCTGACCACAAGGGACTGAGACTAGAAACCAACCCCAAGGGGAAAACCCCAAACCCTCAAACTCATGGAGATTGAATAGCATGCTATTAAACAATGAATGGGTCAAGAATGAAATTAGAGAAGAAATCAAAAAGTTTCTGGTAACAAACGTAAACAAACTCACAACAATCTAAAACTTATGGGACAAAGTGAAGGCAGTCCTGAGAGGGAAGTTCATAGAGATACAGGCCTATCTAAAAAGAGATAGAAACGTTTCAAACAAACAACCTAACCTTATGCCTACAAGAACTTGAGGAACAACAACAAAGACAGCCCAGAGCAAGTAGAAGGAAGGAAATAACTAAGATCAGAGCAGAACTAAATGACATAGAGACTAAAAACACAATTCTAAGGATCAATGAATCCAGGAGCTGGTTCTCTGAAATGATAAACAAAATCTACAAGTCTACAAGCAGGCTCATCAAGAAAAAAAGAGAGAGGACTCAAGTAAACACAATCAGAAATGAAAGAGGAGAGATTACAACTGACACCACAGAAATACAAAGGGTTGTAAGAAATTACTATGAATAACTGTATGCCAAGGTATTTGGAAACCTATGTGAAATGGACAGGTTTCTAGAAAAATATAATCTTCCAAAACTCAATGAAAAAGAAGCAGAAAGCCTGAACAGAGCAATAACAGCACAAGAAATTGAAGCAGTAATTAAAAAAACTGCTTACACACAAAAGCCCTGGACCAGATAGTTTCACAGGAGAATTCTACAAAGCATTTAAGGAAGAGCCAACCCCTATCCTTCACAGAATATTCAAAGAAATCCAAAAAGATGGAAGACTCCCAAACTCTTTTTATGAAGCCAACATCATCCTAATCTCAAAATCAGATAAAGACACAACAAAGAAAGAAAACTTCAGGCCAATATCGCTGATGAACATAGACGCTAATATCCTCAACAAAATATTGACAAACCACATCCAACAATCTATTGAAAAGATCATACACCATGACAAAGTGGGATTCATCCCACGGATGCAAGAATGGTTCAATGTTTCTAAATCAGCAAATGTAATACATCACATAAACAAAAGCAAAGACAAAAATCACATGATCGTATCAATAGATGTGAAAAAAGCATTTGATAAGGTACAACACTCCTTTATAATAAAAACACTCAGCAAAGTGGGAATAGAGGGAGCATTCCTCAAAATAATAAAGGCCATATATGAGAGACCTACAGCAAACGTCATACTCAACAGGCAAAAACTAAAATCTTTTCCACTAAGATCAGGAACAAGACAAGGTTGTCCACTTTCACCACTTCTATTCAATATAGTATTGGAAGTCTTAGCCACAGCGGTTAGAGAAGAAAAGGAAATAAAAAGCATCCAACTCAGAAAGGAGGAAACAAAACTATCATTGTTTGCAGATGACATGATACTGTACATAGAAAATTCTATAGACTAGGCCAAAAAGCTGCTCGACCTAATAAATAAATTTGGCCAAACAGCCGGATACAAAGTCAATATCCAGAAATCAAAGGCATTTTTGTATACCAACAATGAAACAGCAGAAGCAGAAATCAAGAAAAAATTCCATTCGATATAGCAAAAAGAAAAATAAAATACCTAGGAATAAACCTAACCAAGGATCTAAAAGACCTGTATGCAGAAAACTACACAACACTGAAGAAAGAAATCAAGGAAGACAGAAACAAATGGAAGCATATACCGTGTTCATGGATTGGAAGAATTAACATCATCAAAATGTCCATACTACACAAAGCAATTTACAGATTCAATGCAATACCTATTAAAGTTCCAATGGCATATATCACAGATATAGAAGAAACACTTCAAAAATTTATATGGAACCATAAATGACCTTGAATAGCTGCAGCAACTTTGAGAAAGAAGAGCAAAGTAGGAGGGATCACAATACCTGATACCAAACTGTATTACAAGGCCACTGTAATCAGAACAGCCCGGTACTGGCATAAAAACAGGCACGTGGACCAGTGGAATAGAACAGAGAGCCCAGAAATAAACCCATGTCTCAACAGTCAATTAATAATCAACAAAGGGGGCAGCAACATAAAATGGAGTAAAAATAGCCCCTTCAACAAGTGGTGTTGGGAGAACTGGACAGCTACATGCAAAAAAAAAAAAAAAAAAAAAAGAATGAAAGTCGAGCAGCAACTTACACCATACACAAAAATAAATTCAAGATGGATAAAAGATTTAAATATAAGCCGTGACACCATTAAAGTCCTAGAGGAGAACATAGGCAGGAAAATCCCAGATATTTCATGCTGCAACATTTTTACTGATATGTCCCCTAAAGCAAGGGACATAAAGGAAAGAATAAACAAATGGGATCTCATCGAAATAAAAAGCTTCTGCATGGCTAAAGAAAACAGTATTAAAATAGAAAGAGAACCAACTGTATGGGAAAACATATTTGCCAATGATACCTCAGACAAGGGATTAATCTCCAAAATATATAAAGATCTTACACAACTCCATTCTAAGAAAACAAGCAACTTAATTAAAAAATGGGCAAAGGACTTGAACAGACACTTCTCCAAGGAGAACATACAGAGTGTCCAGAGACACATGAAAAGATGCTCAGTATCGCTAGCTATCAGATAGATGCAAATTAAAACTACAATGAGATACCACTTGACACCAGTCAGAATGGCCATCATAAACAAAGCAATAAACAACAAGTGTTGGAGAGGTTTTGGAGAAAAGAGGACCTTAGTGCACTGTTGGTGGGATTGCAGACTGGTACAACCACTATGGATAGCCGTATGGAATTTTCTAAGAAAACTAAAACTGGATCTACCTTTTGACCCAGCAATTCCTCTGCTAGGATTATATCCTAATAACCCTAAAACACTAATACAAAAGAACCTATGCACCCCAATGTTCATGGCTGCACAATTTACAATAGCCAAATGTTGGAAGCAACCTAGGTACCCAACAGTAAATGAATGGATCGAAAAACTATAGTACCTTTACACAATGGAATTCCATGCAGCAGAAAGAAAGAAGGAGCTCCTACCCTTTGCAACAGCATGGATGGAACCGGAGAGCATTATGCTATGCAAAATATGCCAGGCCATGAAAGAGAAATACCATATGATCTTACCTTTAACAGGAACCTAATCAACAAAACAAACAAACAAGCAAAATACAACCAAGGATACTGAAATTGAGATCGGGCTGATAGTGACCAGAGGGAAGAGGGGAGGGAATTTCAGGTGAAAGCGGGAAGGATTTAGAGGAACAAGTATAAAGGACCCATGGACAAAATCTAGGAGGGTTGGAAATGGGAGGGAGGTGGGATGGGCTGGGGGGTGGGCTAGTATGGGAGTAAAAGACAGAAAAATGTACAAAAACAACAATTAAAATAAAATTTAAAAAAAATTGCTAAACAAATGGATGGTTGTATTCCTCAGTAATCAATGATACTAATTAGACTCTTGAGAGAGGAGAGAAAATGATTTTCAGAAATACAACAATATAGTATTTTATATATCCAATTTCCAACAACAAAAATATATATAAGGCATACAAAGAAACTGGAAAGTTTGACTCATTTACAGGGAAAAAAAGAAAATTGAAAGAAAGCTCCCTGAGAAAGTCCAGACATTGGGCTTAGTAGAGAAAAATTTTAAGTCAACTGTCCTAAATATGCACAAAGTGCTAAATGAAACTGTGGACAAAGAACTAAAGGAAAGCAATAGAATAACATATATTAAAAATAATATCAAAGAAAATTGATATTAATTTAAAAGGAAGCAAATAAAAATTCTGGAGCTGAAAAGCACAATATTAGAAATTTTAAAATTCACTATAGATAGATTCAAAAGCATACTTGAGACGTCAAAGAAAGAATTATCAAGAGTGAAAACAGAGCAATTGAAATTATTCAGTCCAAGGAGCAAAAGAAAAATAAATTAAGATAAATGAACAGAGCCTAAGGGATCTGTGGGACATCGTCAAGTATATCAAAATATGCATTATGGGATCCCAGAAGGAAAACAGAAATGGGGCGAAAGAGTACTTGAAGTAATACAAGCCAGCAACTTCCCAAATTTAATGAAAGACATGAACTTTAACATCTAAGAACCTCATCAAACTCCAAATAGAATAAATTCGAAGAGATTCACAATGATACTTATTATAATCAAAGGGAGAATCTTGAAAACAAGAGAGAAGTGACTTGTCATGGACAAGGAATTCTCAAGAAATTAACATCTAATTTCCCACCAGCAACCATGGAGTCTATAAGGTAGTGGGATGGCCTATTTGAAATGTTGACAGGAAAAAAAACCTGTCAACCAAGAATTCTATATTCAGTAAAGTTGCTTTAACATTTCAGAATCAATTATTTTAATACACCATATTAATAAAATAAAAACAAAAACCACATGACCATCTCACTAGATGCAAAAAATAAGTTAGATAAAAATTTTCACCTTTTCATGATGAAAATATATAGCCAACCAGGAATACAAGAGAACTTTCTCAATATGATGAAGAGCATTTACCAAAAACCCCCACAGGTTACTACACAGTTAATGGTGAAAGACTGGATGTTGTTTGCCTGAGGTGAGGAACAAGACAAGGATGCCTATTCTCACCACTTCTACTCAATATTCTACTGGAGATACTAGCCAGAGCAATTAGACAAGAAAAAGAAGTAAATAATACCTAGATTGAAAAAAAAAGTAAAAGAATTACTATTCATAGATGAATTAATCTTGTTGGGTTGTCCCCAGGTTTAGGTGGTTTAAGTAAATTATCATGGTAATTAAGCTGAAAAGTGTCCTAGAATTGTATTTGTATATGTGGCATCATCCCACATGTAGCCCTTGGTTATGTACTTATCTTACATATAAAAAAGTCCATAAATGTAAAGGAAAGGGTAGGTAACAAGAACAAAAACACCTATTAGAGCTAATACAGAGTTTCAAGTTGCAGAATACAAGATCAATATACAAAAATTAGCTCTATTTCCATACACTTTCAATGAGCAACCAAAAAAACGAAATTAAGAAAACAATTTCACTTACAATAGTGTCTAAAAGAATAAGAATAATTTTTTGCACCTTTTATCATCTGATATTTATTTTTGAGAAATTTTCAATATATTGTACAAAATACTTTTCCTAACCGGTCTATTCAAAAAGATTTCCACCATAGACTAACTCAAGAACTACAAATTTAAACAAATGCAAAAAAAGGATGTGAAATGAATGCAATATATTGAAAATATTCTTTGACTAGAGAAAAGAACACACATATATATACATACATACATATTCAATGCCTAAAAATATGGACAGCAAATTATAACCAGTCATTAAAATGAAGAACAAACTGACAGTAACCAGAGGGGATTGGAATGGGGATGGGTAATAATGGTGGGGGAGGGGAAAGGATCATCAAGGAACATGTATAAAGGACATATGGACAAAGCCAAAGTGGGGTAAGATCAAGGGTGGGAGACTGGGAAGTTGTGGGGTGGGGGGTGGGAGAGTGGTGAGGGGAAAATGGAAACAACATCAAGACAATGGTAATTGAACAACAATTAAAAAATGCAAAAGAAAAAATCTCTTTTTCTTGCCCTAGGAGATGTATTAGCAAAAATATTGCTACATGGGATATCTGAAAGTTTCCTGCCTATGTTTCCCTCTGGGACATTTATGGTATCACAATTTTTATATAAATCTTTTATCCATTTTGAGTTTATTCTGGTGTATGGTGTAATTTGGCAGTTGTTTCATTTTTTTTTTTTTTATTTTTCATGTACCAGTCCAGTTCTCCCAATGCCATTAAATGAAGAGGCCATCTTCCTTCATTGTAGGCTCATGCCCCCTTTGTCAAATACCATTGACCACAGAGACATGAGTTTTGTTCTGGGTTGTCTATTCTGTCCCATTGGTCTATGTGCCTGTTCTGATGCTGGTACCAGACTCTTTTGATTATAGTGACTTGAAGTATATTTTCATATGGGGTATTGTGATCCCTCTGACTTTGTACTGTTTTCCTCAAGATTGCTGAGGCTATTCAGAGTCATACTTGGTTCCATATAAATGTTGAAATATTTGGTCTAGTTCTGTGAAATATGCCATTGGTATTTCAATAGGAATTGTGTTGAATCTATAGATTGCTTTGGGTAGTATGGACATTTTAGTGATGTTACTTCTTCCATTCCATGAACATGGTATATGCTTCCATTTATTTGTATCCCTTAATTTCTTTCTTCAGTGTTCTATCGTTTTCCAAGTATAGCTCTTTTACTTCCTTGGTTAAATTTATTCCTAGGTACTTTATTTTTCTTGTTGCTATAGTAAATGGGACTTATTGCTTAGTTTCTCTTTCTGATATTTCATTGTTGGTGTACAAAAATGCCATCAATTTCTGAATATTGACTTTGTACCCTGCTATTTGGCCATCTTCACTTGTTGGGTCAAGTAATTTTTGGGTGGAGTCTACAGGGTTATCTATGTCCACTATCATGTCATCTGCAAATAATGAGTTTTACTTCCTCCTATCCAATTTGGATGCCTTTTATTTCTTTTTCTTGCCTGAATGCTTTAACTAGAACCTCCAGTACTATGTTTAATAAGAGTGGTGAAAGTGAACCCCCTTGTCTTGTTCTTGATCTTAGTGGAAAAGCTTTTAGTCAATATCATAGAGTATGAAGTTGACTGTAGTTTGCTCATACATGGCTTTTATTATGTTGAGGTATGCTCACTCCATTCCCATTTTATGAAGTGTTTTTATCATAAATGGGGGCTGGATTTTATCTAATGCTTTTTTGGCCTATATTGACATGATCATGTGATTTTTGTCCTTCATTTTGTTTATGTGGTGTATTATGTTTATTGATTTGCAAATATGGTACCATCCTTTAAACACTGAGATGAATCTCACTTGATCATATTATATCACTTTTTAATGTATTTCTGAATCTGGATTGCAAGTATTTTCTTGAGAATTTTAGCATCTATTGTCTTCAGAGATATTGGTCTATAACTTTTCGTCATTGTTTTGTTCTTTCCTCGTTTTGGAATTAGGATGACGCTGGTTTGGTAAAAAGAGTTTGGGAGTCTTCCCTCTTCTTGAATTTTTGTAATACTTTGAGAAGGATAGGACTTAGTTCTTCCTTAAAAGTTTGGCAAAATTGACCTGTGAAGCCATCTGGTCCAGGGCTTGTCTGTGCCAAGTGTTTTGTTTTTTGTTTTTTTGTTTTTTAATCACAGCTGTAATTTCACTAGTCCTTATAGATCTATTCAGGCTTTCTGCTTCTTCTTGATTCACTTTTGGAAGATTGTATGTTTCTAGAAATTTGTCCATTTCACCCAGGTTGTCCAATTTCTTGGTATATACTTGTTCATAGTAATTTCTTACAATCCTTTATGTTTCTGTGGTATTTGTTGTAATTTCCCCTCTTTCAATTCTGATTTTATTTTTGGGGCCTTCTCTCTTTTTCTCTTGACGAGTCTGGTAAAAGTTTTGTTGATTTTGTCTATCGTTTCTTAGAAGCAGCTCCTGGATTTATTGGTTCTTTAAATTGTTCTTTTTTATCTCGGTGTCACTTAAATCTGCTCTGATCTTGATGATTTCCTTCCTTCCATTCTCTCTGGGCTTTTTTGGTTGTTGTACATTCATTTCTTGTAGATGTAGGGTTGTTTATTTGAAATATTTCCATCTTTTATAAGTAGGCCTGTATCGCTATGAACTTCCCTCTCAGGGATCCCTTCGTTGTGTCCCATAGGTTTGGGGCTGTCATGTGTTCATATTCTTACTTTCCAGATAATTTTGATTTATTCCTTAAACTCATTGTTTACCCATTCATTATTTAGTACCATGCTATTCAGTCTCTAGGTAATTGACTGGTTTCGAGTTTTTTCCTTGAGGTTCATTTCTGGTTCCAATCCATTGTGATCTGGGCATATGCCTGATATGATTTAAATTTTCTAAATTTGTTGAGGTTTGTTTGGTGTCCTACCATTTGGTCTATCTTTGAGAATGTAAGTGAAAGACAAATATCATATGATCTCACCTAAAAATGGAACCTAGTAAAAAAAAATGAGCAAAATACAAGCAGAGACTTGGAAACAAAGAATAAACTGATAGTGATCAAGATGGGACAGGGGAATAAGAGGTGAAAGAAGGGGAAAGGGCAAGCAAAGGAAAAGATACAGAGGACTCATGGGTATGGAAAATGGGGGAGATTGACTGTGGGAATGTGGGGTAGGGGTGAGCAATGGAGAAAAAGGTGAGGTAATTTAACTGAAGAAAAATAAAGTTTAAAAAATGTGCCATGTGTATTTGAATGTGTATTTTGCTTCTTTTCGGTAAAATGTTCTATATATAACAATTAAATCCATTTGATCTAGAGTGTCACTCAGTGCCACAATATCTTTCTTGATATTTTGTTTGGAAGATCTATCCACCGTTGACAGTGGGATGTTAAAATCCCATATGATATGCATGTCGTTGTAGATATCGTTCTTAAAGACCTCCAAGATTTTCTCTATATATTTAGGTGTTTCTGTTAGATACATATATGTCTACAAGTGTTATGTTGTCCTGTTGGATTACAACTTTATGTTTTATGTAGTGACCTTCTTTGTTCCATTTATGGCTTTTCTTTTGAAGTCTATGCCTTGTATAAGCATTGTTATCCTGGCTTTTTTTTCATGTCTGTTCATGGGAATATCTGTTCATCCCTTCACTTTCAATCTGTGTAAATCTTTTGTTCTGAGTAGGTGTCTTTTTAAAAATTTTTTTAATTACTTTATTGTAGTTCAATTACAGTTGTCTTCATTTACCCTGAAACACCTTTCCCCACCCCAGCCATCCCCACCTCCCTCCCCTGCTTTCACCGCCACCCCCTTGGTTTTGTCCATGTGTCCTTTATAGTTGTTCCTGAAAACCTTTTCCCCCTTCTCCCCATCCCCTCCCATCTTCCCTCTGGTTACTGTCAGATTGTTCTTCATTTCAATGTCTCTGGTTACATTTTGTTTGGTTGTTTGTTTTGTCGATTAGGTTCCAGTTAAAGGTGAGATCATATGGTATTTGTCCCTCACCACCTGGCTTACTTCACTTAGCATAATGCTCTCCATCTCCACCCATGCTGTCACAAAGGATAGGAGTTTCTTCTTTCTTTCTGCTGGATAGTATTCCATTTTGTAAATGTACCCTAGTTTTTTGATCCATTCATTTTGAGTAGGTGTCATTTAGCATACATGCAAGTTGTGTTTTCTTATCCATTCAGCTACCCTATGTCTTTTGATTGAAGAATTTATACCATTTATGTTTAGGGTTATTATTGATAAGATATATACATTGCCATTTTTAACTTACCTCTCTCCCTCCATCTCTTTCTCTCTTACTTCTCCATTTTACAGCAGTCCCTTTAGCATCTCTTAGAGTGCTGGATGATGAAGATGTACTCTTTTAGCCTTATTTCACCTGGGGAACTCTTATTTCACAATGCATTTTAAATAAGAGCATTGCTGGATAAAGTAATCTTGGTTATAAGCCCTTGCTTTTCATTACTTGGAATAATTTATGCTAGTCCAATCTGGCTTGTAGGTTTCTGTTGAGAAATCAGGTGATAACTTATTGGAGTTGCCTTGTATGTTACTAGCTGTTTTTCCATTGCCTTTAATATTATTCTTTAGAGATGGCAAGATAGTGGAAGAGTCCAAGGTGCCGCACTAACTTCCTCCCAGAACCAATCTGGAATTACAACTAAATTGTAGAGAAAGCACCTAGAAGAAACAACTGAACAATAGTGAGAGAGAAGCCTAATAACCATGGACAGACAGAAGAATAAACTTTAGCACAACTTGACTGCATCTGTAAAACAGCATACAAGAAGTTGTGGATGGATTGACCCTCAGTCAACCAGCTGGAGGGAAGAACTAAACAAAAAACAACACAATAACAATCAAAACCCAATTACATACATATAGCTAACATAAACAGCATAAAGGGCATCCCAGAGCATCAAGTTCAGGAGATCAAGGGGACTGCACCACTGAATATCACTGGTCTCCTACCATAGAAGTTCACACCACAAACTCAGGGAGTCAAAGCAGATAAATTTAAGAAGTAGAAGAAAACAAGAAAAGTCTCACAAATAACGAGAAGACAGAGAAACAACCCCCAATGGAAAGGAAATGAGGAATCCTCAGGAAGAGTGCTAAATAAAATAGAGGCAAGTCAGCTGGCAGATATTGATTTCAAAACTGGTTATAAGGAAGCTCAATGGGCTCAGTGTGAATTACCAAAAGCTACAGGGAAACAATGAGGAACTTATTGAAAACTATATCAGCATGAAAAAATATAAAACTATCAACAAGAGCAAAGAAGAAATGAAGAATACAATTTCTGAATTGAAGTACACAGTAGAAGGAATCAAAAGCAGGCTTTGTGAAGCAGAGGATTGAATCAGCAAGCAGGAGAACAACATAGAAAAAATTGCTGGAAAGAACAAGAAAAGGAAAAAAAACTCAAAAATGACAAAGAGGTGTTAAGAGAGATGCAGGACAAATGAAATGTAATAATATTTGAATAATATGAATATGAGAAAAAGAAGAATAGCAAGGGATAGAAAAATATCCTTTGAAAAAATGATGGAAAATGTTCTTCATTTGAGGAGAGAAAAAGTAACACAAATCCAGGTACCACAGAGGGTCCCAATTAAGAGGAACCCAAAGAGGCCCACTCCAAGAAACACCATAATTAAAATGGCAAAATTCAAAGACAAAGAGACTCTTAACCGCAGCAAGGGAGGAATAGGAAGTATCATACAAGGGAGCCCTGATAAAACCAGCAGCTGACTTCTCAATGGAAACACTATAAACCAGAAAGGAATGGCAAGAAATATTCCAAGCAATGGAATATTGGAGTATGGAAAAGCAAGAAATATTCCAAGCAATGGAATAATGGAATGTGGAAAAGCAGAGCTCTGCAATCAAGACTACTCTATAAAGCAAGGCTCACAATAAAAATAGAAGGCAAAATAAGGAGTTTATCAGACCAAATAAGGCTAAATGAATACACTTCCACCAACCACCATTGCAGGATATGTTAAAGGGACTACTTTAAAGAGATGAAGAAAAGGTTAGGAACTTCTTCTTTGATCCACTCATTTACTGTTGGGCACTTAGGTTGCTTCCAGCACTTGGCTATTGTAAATTGTACTGCTATGAATATTGGGGTGCATAGGTTCTTTTGGATTGGTGTTTCAGGGCTCCCAGGATATAATCCCAGCAATGGAATTGCTGGGTAAAATGGAAGTTCCATTTTTAGTTTTCTGAGGAAATTTCATACTGTGTTCCACAATGGCTGTGCCAGTCTGCATCCCACCAACAGTTCCCTTTTCTCCAAAACCTCTCCAACACTTGTTTCTTGATTTATAATGGCATTCTGACCCATGTGAGGTGGTATCTCATTGTGGTTTTAATTTGCATCTCTCTGATGGCTAGTGATCTGATGGCTAAGCATCTTTTCATATGTCTCTGGGCCCTCTGTATGTCCTCCTTGGAAAAGCATCTGTTCAAAACTTTTGCCCATTTTTTAATTGGGTTTTCTGTCTTCCGGAGTGGAGTCATGTGAGTTCTTTATATATTTTGGAGATCAAATCCTTGTCTGAGGTATCATTGGAAAATATGTTTTCCCATATAGTTGGTTCTCTTTTCATTTTAATGCTATTTTCTTTAGCCACGCAGAAGCTTTTTAATTTGATGAGGTCCCATTTGTTTTTTCTTTCCTTTGTCCCCTGCTTTAGGGGCATATCAGTGAAGATACTGCTGCATGGAATGTCTGAGATTTTCTTGATGATGTTTTACTTTGTCACAACTTATATTTAAGTTTTTCATCCACCTCGAATTTATTTTTGTGTATGGTGTAGGTTGGTGCTCGAGTTTCATTTTTTTGAATGTAGCTGTCCGATCTCCCAACACCACTTGCTAAAGAGGTTATTTTTGCTCCATTTTATGCTTCTGCCTTCTTTATGGAATATTAATTGACCAGAGAGACTTGGATTTATTTCTAGGCTCTCTGTTCTGTTCCATTGGTCTATTTGCCTATTCTTATGCCAGTACCAGGCTGTTTCAATTACAGTGGCCTTGTAATACAGTTTGATATCAGGTATTGTGATCTCTCCTACTTTGTTCTTTCTCAAAATTGCTACAGCTATTTGGAGTCATTTATGGTTCCATATAAATTTCTGAAATGTTTGTTCTGTCTGTGAAATATGTCATTGGCACTTTAATAGGTATTGCATTGGATCTGTAAGTTGCTTTAGGTAGTGTGGACATTTTGATGATGATAGCATGGATGGAACTGGAGAGCATTATCCTAAGTGAAATAAGCCAGATGGTGAGGGACAAATACCATATAATCCCACCTTTAACTTGCATATAATCAACAAAAGAAAAAAGCAAACAAAATATAACCAGAGACACTGAAATTAAGAGCAATCTCTCTTTGTTTTTAAAAATTTGTCATTTTAATTATTATATGTCATGAAATAGGTTCCTTTTGGTTCATTTTGATTGGAGTCCTCTGTGCTTCCTGAACATTCATGAATTTTTCCCACCCAGGTTATGGAAATTTTCTACCAGTATTTTTTCAAGCCAGCTTTCTATCCCTTGCTCTTTTTCTTTTCCCTTTAATATTTCTATGATGTGAATGTTGTTATGTTCATGTTGTCCTGAAACTACCTTAACCTACTCTCATTCTTTTTGAGTCTTTTTTTCATTTTGTTGCTCTGACTGGATATTTCTTTTTACCCTGTCTTTCAGCTCACTGATTTGGTCCTCTGCTTAACCTAGTCTTCATTTACTTCCTTCTAGTATAGTTTTCACTTCAGATATTGTATTTCTCTTTTCTTCCTGGTTTTTATTCATAGTTTCTATATCCCTTTTCATGTTGCTGTAATTTCCACCAACATTCTTGTAGCTCTCATAAAGTTCCTTGTAGTTCTCACTGAGTTCCTTGAGCATCCTTATAACCATTATTTTGAATTCTAAATTTGATAGATAGCTTACTTCAATTTCATTTAGCTCTTTTTCTGGGTATTTCTCTTTTCCTTTTGATCAGGTTATATTTCTCTATCTCTCCATTATAGCTGACTGGTTTTTTTTTTTGTTGTTGTTGTTGTTGTTCCTGCATCTCACATTTCTTTGTTTTGCCTGCTTGTCTTCATGGATGGACTTCTGTGGTAGGTGCTCTGTGGGATTGAGTGGTACAGTCTCTTTGATCTCCTGATCAGGATGATCTAGGGTTGTCCTTTATTCACATCCTGTGCTCTCCTGTTGCACATGGGCTTTGATTAATGATGGATCATTCATTGTGTCGCTCTCCCCTCTGCCTGGCTCACTGGGTGTCACAACCCCTGCCACATCTTGTACACTGGTTAATAAAGCAATACTACCCAGAAAACCAAACTCCCACCAGGAAAAATATCCCTTACCACATCAGCAATATCAATAGCATTTGAGTAAAGATTAATAAAGTTGGACAGAAATTAAGGATATTATAACCTAGGAAAATGGGAATATGTTATGACTAATGGAGATAAAAATGATTTTGAGTGGAAAGAGGGAGGCAAAATAGTAAGAGCAGGAAATAGAAACAAGGCAAAGAAAGGGAAAAATAAAATTTAAAACAAGTAAAATGGAAGGGTGATAGCAAAATGGCATAAGAATAGGGAAGAGTATATACGAGGTTTGAAATTAAATTAGAAATGCAGTGAACCAAAGGGAACAAAATGCAGAAAAGCCACATCAGTGTCAATAACAACCACAGCTGAGCAAAGATTAATAAAAGTGTGGAAAGAGAATAACAATATTACACAAAAGATAACAGATAACATGAGATGTCTATAGTAAGGAAAAATGATTTTGTAAGGAAAAAAAGGACAGTAGGAGAAAAAATAATGAGAGTAAGGAAAAGATCCAGGCTAATAAAGGGAAAAAATAAAATCCAAACTTAAATAAGAATGGGAAATAGGAAGGCAAAATAGAATCAGACGGGGAGAGAGTAACCTATGAGATTTGAAATAAAAATATAGTAAACAAATAAGAATACAGTTGAAGAGGAACAGCAATAACTATAATATCCACACAAAGCAAGCCACAATTTATAAAGGTGCAAAGAAAATATGAATATTGTAAAAAGGAGGAAAAGAATGAGAGCTGACTAGAGGAAGAAAGAATGATTTTGAGAGGGTAAAGGGAGGATAAATGGTAAGAGTAAGGAATAGTAATAAGGTGTAGCATGGAGGGTGCAGGGTAAGTGGAGGCAGTCTTGCTTCCTCACCCAGGTGTCTGGATAGCTAAGGGAAGCAGTGTTCCCTTGTAGGGGCCTGATAACTAGCATTCTCATAGCCTTCAGACTGGGTCTAATAAATTGTTCCCATAACATGAAGTAAGCTTGTATGTGCAGAATTATGCTGTGTTATACAATGTTCTGGCAGTTTTCCAGCTTTGTTCCCCTCTAGTACTTAAACATGTAGGGACTCCCTGCTGGGAGCAATGATGATGAGAGATATACAAGGGGATGGGTGCCACAATGGGTGCCATGCTGGGGAGCAAGGGCCATAACATAAGACATGCAGACAGACACGCAGCTTGCAGCGTGCATGGCTCACCCACCTGTGAATAAAGGCATGCTAGACATCCCAATGGCTCCATGAATATGTTTCCATCTGCATGAGTACCATGAACCTACCTGGCCTTGAAGGGTGGCAACATAGGGGGGAAATTTACAATGGAAATAAGAAAAGACAGGAAGAAGGCAAAATGGAGTAAGTCAAGGGAAGGGTACAATGTGAGATTTGAAATACAAATAAAATAAAAGATAACATAAGAATCTGAATAAAAATAATAAGAATTAAAAGACAAAGAATAGTGAATTAGTTGGAATAAAATTGACACAAAAGAAGAAGTCTTAAAAGGCTATGTGAAAGAAAACCAAGAGCAAATTCTGAAGAAGAATGAGATGAAATTTTTCTCAGCATAGTTTGGTGTTTGCCTTTTGGCTTCTCTTTCTGGATCTGCCTCCGGATTTTTTTCAGCTCAAGGTCCCAGGGATAGTCATTCAACTTCTGGCAGCACTGCCTGTATTATCCTCACTTGTCTCAAGAGGGGATTTCTATTGTAATTGGGAGGGTAGACCCACTAGTTACCCTGTTGGAGGCACTGTTCGCCCTCTTGGGAAAGTTGTAGGTGTGTTGCCTTGCCTTTTTACCAGCTGTCTTCACCTGCCTCAGCCATCTTCATTTACCCCAGTTTATTACCAAAAATGTACAGTTACTGCAAAATTAGCTGTCTGTTTCAAAGGAGGGGCCTGTCAGAGTAAGACGGTCTGCTATTTCCTGCTTGGTGCTGATAGCAGTTCTCTGTGCTAGCTGGGATTGGGCAGAGCCCTGATTCCCCTCTGTTGCACCAATTTATCATATCCCTGCTTTGCTGGGCTCAGTGAAATAGGGTCCTAAGAACCAGTGTATTTTGTCTTCCTCAGAGAAATTCAAAATGGGCCCTTTAGGTGTTTCTCTTTCTGTCTTTCTCTTGTGGATGTGAATCCTGGAGGGGCTTCTTGAGCCTCTCCTGCTTGCATTCTGCAAGATGTGGGGGATAGGTGCATTCTTCCCTTTCTGGATGTTAGATCTCCCCCAGGGAAGGCAGTTCTGGCTGGCTGTATATAATCTTAGCTGTTCTTCTCCTACTTTTCCTGTTCCCAGCCAACTGCCCTCGTAGCAGACACCATCCCAAAATCTCTAATCTGTGCAACATCTGGCCTACTAGCTGTGCGAGGCTGGGAATGAGAATTCCCCTTACCGTGCACTTTTCTGATTCCTCTTCCCAGCTACACTCAGTGGGAGCAAACTGTGCCATCAATCCTTTCCCCTTGCTGGCAGGGTGATTGGCACATGTAGTCTCTACCCAGCACAGCTCAGCTCCCATTTTTAAAAGTTTCTCCAGGCACTCCCACTGAAACACTGAGTCACTATGTGGCTTTCCTCACCCACTCTTGGGAACTGCTCTGCCTAGTTGCAGAAGCTGTAATCCCCCAGGGCTAAGGCTTAGTAGAAAGACCTTAGGACTATAAGCCACTAAAGGGACAAAACTTATCCTCCCAGCAGGGGTGCAGCCTCTGTCCCCTTTGCTTCATCCTGCTTGGCCCCTGGAGGATGGTTGGATAGTCAATGATGGGTAAGATTCCTCAAGGGAGGAACAACCTAAGACAGGCACAGTCATGAAGGGACTATCAGGGAAGGACTTAGGGGACTATAGAAAAGGGGTAATGGACCCTTACCCCTTAGTTTTGTCATAGCCTGAGTCCTCATTCTATCTGTAAAAGGTTTCCTAATCTTTTGGCTGCCTGCATCCCCCACCTGATTCAGGTCTGAAACAATGCTGGAGGGTGGTGCAGCCCTGTGCTGAAAGGGCAGTTCCTGGGGGTAGCGGGGGGTGGGTGTTGCAATCAGGCCTAAGAAAGAATGCGTAAAATCCTGTGAAAGCTGCTTTGCTAAAAATACGCTCAATTTAAATGTTAAGGGTCCAAGCATAATATGAGTTTGTTTCCTAAAGTTTTATGGCCCTTTGACATCACTCTTTCTGACCCTGACTTAGAATAGACCCTCACAGTTCTTTGAATGTTATCTATTCCTCCATCATTACTACCTGACAATGGTCAATGAGCTTTATGTATACGCCCTGTATTCCTCTGCATACTCAACCTAATAAAAGCCCATTAAGAAAGAGGCTTAAGACCCTTCTCCTCTGAGAGACTGACCACCTTTCCTCCCCAAGCAGATCATGTCTTGGTAGACTTATTCTCATCTACAATGGCCAGGAAGAGCTTTGCTGGATGAAGCTCCTCCACAACACACCACCTTTCCAAAAATCCAAAAGTCTTTCTGTTGCAGACCATTCTGCCTGGTTTCAGGAGCTGTAATCCCCACCCCATGACTGGGCTGAGTGGGAACCCAGGGGACCTGCTTCATCTGAGTCTGTTCTGCCAAGAGGACCTCAGCCATTAAGGAAACAAAGCTTATCTCCCTGGCAGGAGCACCACTTCTGCTTCATCCATCTCTGGCCCCAATGCTTAGTCAATGATGGGTAAGACTCCTCAAGGGAGGGGCAACCCAAGCCAGACATGACCACTTGGAAGGCCCTCATGAAAGGACTTGGGAGGCTGCAGCAAAAAGGGGGTGATGGACCCTTGCCCCCGGCTATTCTGACATAGCCTGAGTCCCCATTTCCATCTGGGAGATGTCTTCCTGATCTCTTGCATCCTGGCTCTAATCTGCTTAAGCCTGAAACTATGACAGAGGGTGGTGCAGCCCTGTGCTGGCCAGAGAGGTTCCCTGGGTGATTGGGCATAAGAAAGAATTCGTAAAGTCCTGTGAAAACTGTTTTGCTAAGAGTGCTCTCATTTAAATGATAAGGGTCCGAGGAGGAAATGAGTATGTCTCCCAAAGTTTTTGCACCCCCCTTTTCTAACAGATACTGACTCAGATTAAGTCCTCAGATTTCTTTGAAATGTTATCCATTGTTTGATCCTTGCCACCTGACATACCTGTGTTCCTGTATATTTGAACCCAGTAAAAGCCCATTGAGGAAGGGGCTCTGGGTCCTTCTCCTTTGAGAGATTGACCACCTTTACTCCCCAAGCAGATCATGTCTTGGTAATTTTATTTTCATCCATGACGGAGGGATGGGGCTCTGTGGGTGGAGCCCCCTCCCCCACATCTTTCATAGTCATGGCTGGTTGCAGCCTGTCTCTGTCTGACCCAGACACAAATGGAATCCCTCTCTCTTGCCCTCTCCCAATTGATGTTTGCTGCTGCAGCTATGGGTGTGCTACTCACTGTGTGTGTGTGCAGACTAGATCTCCCCAATTTGTGTATCCTAGTCACTTCCAGCCTGGTTCTGAGTGTTCTCTGCCCTGTTAGGGGAGGAAGCCTTAGAGCTGTGGTCTCTGACTAGATTCTCTGTGTTCCCAGGCATCATGCCCAAGATACTTCCCCTTCAACCTATAAAATATCCTTACTGCCCATTTTGAAGCATCTTCTGTACTCCTTGGCTTCCAAACTTCGTATCAGTTAAGATTCCATTGAATTATCAGCTTATTTTTTAGAAGATCAGCCAAGTATGCAGCCAAGTATCCAGCCAAGTATCTTGTCTTGTGGACAAGAGCAAGTGAACTCAACTTCCACCTACTTGACTGCCATCTTCTTTCTCCCAGAATAAGAATAAATTTAACAAAAGTGGCAACTGAGCCTATGACAACTATAAAGCATCATGAAAAAGGATAAAGATCTAAATAATAGAAAATATTTATGTCATGAATTAGAAGATTTAATAGTATTAAAATAGCAATACTTCCCAAACTGATCTACAGATTCATCATTAACATTATCAGAATCCAACTGACTTCTTTGTAGAAACTGACAAGCTTATTCTAAAATTAATATGGAATTTCAAGGGACCTTGAATATTCCAAACTATCGTGAAAAAAGAACCAAGTAGGACTCACACTTTCCAATTTCAAAACTTCCTGCAAAGAGATATTAGGGTAGACATACATACATCAATAGAATAAGATTGAGAGTCCAGAAATAAGTTCATGTGTCTATGCTCAACTTTGGACAAGGGTGTCAAGACCATTCAAAGAAGGAAAACTAGTCTTTAAAAAAAAAAATGATCAGACAACTGGCCTTGGCTTGTGTGACTCAGTGGATTGAGTGCCAGCCTGTGAACCAAAGGGTCGCTGGTTTGATTCCCAATAAGAGCAAGTGCCTGGGTTGCAGGCAAGGTTCCCAGTGGGGGTGTACAGAAGACAACTACACAGTGATGTTTCTCTCTCTCACTTCCCCTCTGTCTATAAATAAATAAATAAGTCTTTAAAAAATAACCACATGGAAAAGAATGTAGTTGCCCTGGCTGGTGTGGCCCAGCTGGTTGGAGCATTGTCCCATAACCAAAGGGTTGTAGTTTGGTTCCCAGTCAGTGCAGTTATGTGTCTGACCCCTGGTCCAAGCATATATGGCAGGCAATTAGTCAATGTTTTTCTCTCATATCAATGTTTATTCTCTCTCTCCCTTTGTGGCCCTCTCTAAGAGAGAGAGACAGGGTGGGAGAGAGAGAGAGGGAGAGGGAGAAGAAGAAATGGAAAAAAATGTCCTCGGATGAGGATAAAAAAGAGGGGAAGAACAAATTTGTAACCTTCCCTCACACAATATACAAAGTTGAGTTCACAATGGATCAAAGACAAAAGAAAGAGCTAAACCTATAAAACTCTTAGAAGAAAACATGTGAGTATATTTTCTTAACCTCAGATTTGGCAATAAATTATTAGATATGACAACAAAACTATTAATACTAGCAACCAAAAAAATTAGACTTTATCTAATTTAAATCCTAGAGTGTTTCAAAGGACACTACCAAGAAAGTGACAAGAAAGACACAGAATGGGAAAAATATTTGCAAATCATATGCCTGGTAAAGAACTTATATCTAGAATATATAAAGAAATCTTACAATACAAAACTAAAAAGAAAAATTTTTAAATGAGCAAAAGATCTGACTAAACATTTCTCAAAAGAAGATACACAAATGACCAATAAGCACATGAAAAGATATCTGCTCAACATTGTTAATAAAAAGAAAAATACAAACCAAAACCACTTCATTCTCAGTAGGAGAATATCAGTTGGTGTCTCAGCCTGGCCTTAGGCAGCCTGTTTGAGACTACAGGGATCCACATTCTATGGCTGACTCCTCTGTTGTTATTCCGTTCACTCCACAATCATATTCTATTCATTCCATTCACTCCATAATCCATCTTAAGCACCATAGAATGGGGCAGAGTAATTCCTGTGGGTGGAGCTATTGCTTCCCATCAGACCAATGCCACTTGGAGGGGAGTGCTCTGCTTGAGCAAGATGGCTTCTGCAGTATGGGTATGACTCAGCACAGGGATCCTGGTGGCTTCTCTTTCAGTTCTATCCCTAAAGCCACTGTCCACAGTCTTTCCTCAAGCATCTCTAGTCCACTCTGATCCCTCTTTGCCAGAGCTCAGAATAAGTGGCTGCATATGAAAATTTATGCATTGGCCCTTTAAAATGGCTCTTTGCATCTCCAGCTGTCCACCTCTGGCAGAGAGAAACCCTACTGCTTTTCACACCTGGAAGTTGTCTAGGTTTGTTTTGGGCTCTGGTGCTATAGGCTGGGAACCCTGCTTGGAATTTAGATCCCATACTTCTCAGGGGGAACCTGCTGGTCACTGAAATATTCTTCCAGCACTTGAGCTGACACCTGTGGGAGCCCAGCCAATCCTCTCACATCTCCTCTGCACTCTATACCAGTCATATGGTGGTGAACACATGACATTTCTTATGATAAGATAAATGCAAATTAAAACTATTTTATGAAACTATTTTTTGTTTACCAGACACTCAACAATTGAAAGGTTTGTTAAGCAGTCTGCTAATCAAGATACAGGGAAACATGCACTTATATGTTGCTAAGAGAAGTATAACTTGGTACAATCCTTAAAAAGCAAAATGTAGCAATATCTATATATAGAAAAATTACAAATATGCATGTCCTTTAATGCAGCATTCCACTTCTAGGAATTCATCCTACATATATAACTACACAGAGGTGTAATTACATATGTAAGTAGTCATTCATATACCATAGACTGTAATAGCAAAATATTGGAAAAAATGCAAATATCTATCATATAATTTTGGACTCCTATCTAAATGCCAGTGTAAAAAATCCTCCTAAATTTTGAGTGGCAGTTGGGAACAAAAGTTTCTTGTATGGTCTTCATGTAACCTTGGGTTAACAAGAAGCAAATGAGTGAATATATTGATTGATTTCTCACCCTGTAGGCAGAATGGAAAAATGTTCCCAAAGGTTAGACATGGAAGGAGAAGAGATAGAAAGGGATCCGAGATGGCCGTGGGTCTGGCTTGAGCTACAGAGAGAGCATTTACAGAGATGGGAAAACAGAAAAAGGGAAGCATGTTGAGTGTGACATGCCTAGTGAACAGCATCGATATCAAATAAGCAGTTGGCATTTTGAGTGGGGAGCACAAGAGAGGCCTGAGCAGGATTAACCCAGGAGTCAACAGCAGAGTGAAGTTACTTGAGTGAAGTTGAACCCTGAGGGAAAGTGTGTAGCAAGCAGGGCATGGAAACTGAGCTTGGAAAGCTTTCAGATCCACAGAAAGGCTGCCAAAGATGCTCATGTTTGGGGCTACTGAAGATAGCTTCTTACATAGAAGTAGTAGAGTCCCTTTCCTGGACTTTGTCTTGTACTTCTTTTTCCCAAAGACTCACAAGGTTGGTGGTAGAAAGAGTTCCACCAACCTTGAAGGAACTTAGAGTTCAGCATTTACCTCTAATTCTAATCTCCATTGAACTAGGTCTGGAGCTATGATGGGTGCTAATCTAGCTCCTCTACTCAGTTCAATTTTATCTTTCAGATTCTTATGAACAAAATATTTATGTTTCTCCTTCAGCTCAAAAAAGAAGCCCTCAAGAACAGCAAGTAATGAAAATGACATATTCTTAGAAATTCCCTGGCCCACCTTCTCTGCAGAGAGCCTAATTCTGGGTTCAGTTCTAATGTGCTTCTGTCTGCATGTTAAATATTCCTTGGTAGGAAATATAGCACTCTACACTGCTCCGTTGCTGCCAACCCAAAACACCATGAGGGGCACGGAGCACTGGGTATCATTTTCATTCACAACAACAACACGACAAATGAAACCTTTACTCATTGTATAGGAAGAATTGTGGTGCAGTAGAAAAATGTAGTTAGTCCAGAGCAGGAGACCTGGATTCTTGTGCTAATTATGATTCTTCAGCATCTGCATAGAGTTTGGTAATTCCCTCATTTTGCATGCACTTGCTGGGTTTGATGAGGCCAGTGGTTTTCAAAATTCCAGCAGTGATCTCACCCTGAGCAGGAGAGACCTGGACTTACCATTCCCAGCCCCCATTTAGAAGTGTCCCCCTCACTGAGGTCCACTAAAATCTATCTGTTCTGTGTGACCAGTGAGAGCTCCCTAGTTTTAAAGTTTCTGATGAATCTTTTTCAAATATTCTTTGATATGATGATCATGATTTTTTAAACATTTTTATTGTTATTCTATTAAAGTCTCAATTTTGCCCCCTTTGCCCTCCTCTGCCCATCCCACCTCCCTCTCCCACAATCAATTCCCACACTGTTGTCCATGTCTGTGGCTCATTCATACATGTTCTTTGTCCAGTCCTTTCCCCTTCTTTTCACCATTATCCCCCTCATCTCTCCCTTCTGGTCACTTTTAGTTTATTCCACGTTCCCATGTCTGTGGTTCTATTTTGTTTGTTAGCTTATTTTGTTCGTTAGATTCCTCTTATAGGTGAGACCATATGATATTTGTCTTTTACTGTCTGGCTTATTTCACTTAGCATAATATTCTTGGTTCCACCCATGCTGTTGCAAAAGGTAGGAGTTCCTTCTTTCTTGTGCTGCATTGTATAAATATACTACATATTTTGAGGCAGGAGACAGCATAGGAAGAACTCTAGGACTGCAATACTGTTACTGGACAGCATTTAGCACCCTGGTTGCCAGGAAAGGCCTTTTACCAATTAAATAGAATAAATAATAAACCAAGGCAGGGAGGGAGAGGAAGACATGTCTCACACACTAACTCAGCAGTCCTGAGCCTGGTCTGATAATATTGCCAGGTGTTCCAACATCACAAGTAACACTATGTTAGCAAGAAAGAAGGGAAGTCCTTGAAATTCTATGTAGCATTTCCACTATCTGTGAAAGAAACCTTGAAGCTGTGCTTTCATCCCAAGGCCTGGAATGTGGGAGAGGGTCCCTGGTGCCCAAAAAAAGAGCCCATAAAACAACTTTGGTTAATTGCCTACCTCTAATCACTATCTGTTTTATGAGAGAGTCCCTAATGCTTACAGAAAGAGCCCATAAATAACTTTGGAAAGTGCCCCAATTTTAATTAACTGCCTCCTGTCACGTATTTGTTTTACAACAAGATGAACAAATGAGGTCTGGAGCAAGATAAGGATTTGGGCTAACAGACCCCCACACATACCTAAGTTTGGGTAGTAACATTCCCCAGGAAAGCTGGCACCACATTTACCCGTTAATCAATACGTAACTTTTTTCCCTCCTATCCCACCAACTATATAAGTCCGGAGAACAAAGAACAAAGGACTATCTCTCTCTCTCTCTCTCTCTCTCTCTCTCTCTCTCTCTCTCTCTCTCTCTCTCTCTCTGGGACTCAGGGTGCTCTTGGCTCTTGGGCCACTGGGCCTCTGGCCACCCAGTCTCAAGCTGCCCAGGGGCTTGCCACCCTGGTCTGCAGCCGTTCTTGCTTTTATCACCCTGCTTTGCCCTGAAACTTTGCCTTTCACCCCCTACTCTACCCAGTCCTGTTCTCTTCCATGGGAACAGGCCATTAATAAACTGATTACATACTACAAGATTTGCTGATATGTAATTCTTTACATGCACCAGGAAGAAGAACTAGGTCTCTCCCATCAGCAGTTTTGATCCACTCATTAATTTAAAAGCTTCTGCATGGCTAAAGAAACCATCATCATGATAAAAAGGGAACCAACAGCATGGGAAAAACATATTTGCCAATGATGCACTGGACAAGGATTGAATCTCCAAAATATATAAAGAACTCATATGACTCCATGCCAGGAAGACAAACAATACAACTAAAAAATGGGCAAAGGATCTTAATAGACACTTCTTCAAGGAGTACATACAGATGGCCCAGAGACATGTAAAAAGATGCTCAACATCACTAGCCATCAGAGGGATGCAAATTAAAACCGCAGTGAGATATTGTTGGGAACGACCCTGCCTGGTTTCAGGAAGCTGTAGTGCCCCCATGGTAGGGTTGGGTGAGCAATCTTTGGACCATAAGCCACTAAGGAGGCAAGGCTTATCTCCCTAGCAGAAGCCTTGCTTCTGCTCCTTTTACTTCATCCATAACTGGCCCCCAATGCTTGATCGGTTAGCCAGTGACAGGTTAGATTCCCCAAGTGGGGAACTACCTAAGTCAGGCGCAATCACATGGAGGCCCCAGAGAAGGACTTGGGGGGCTATAGCAAAAGCGGGTGATGGACCCTCAGCTTTGACATAGCCTGAGTCCTCATTCTGTCTTCAAGAAGTCTTAACCTCTTGGCTGCCTTACTGCCCCTGCCTGATTTAAACCTGAAACAATGCCTGCACTGGAAAGGGCAGGTTCCCTAGGGCAATCAGGCCTAAGAAAGAATATGTAAAATCCTGTGAAACTTGCTTTGTTTAGAATGCTCTCAATTAAATAAAGGTCCAAGCAAGAAGTGAGTTTGTTCCTCAAAGTTTTATAGCTCTAGCTCTCTGACCCTGACTCAAAATAAGCCCTCAGAGTTCTTTAAGCCCTCAGAGTATGTTATCTATTGTTTGATCCTTACTGCCTGGCAATGATTAATGAGCCTGTATTCCTATGGAAAACAACACAATAAAAGCCCATTGAGGAAGAGGCTATTGGCCCTTCTCCTTTGAGAGAGATTGGCTAACTTTCTTCCCCAAGCAGATCATGTCTTGGTAGACTTATTCTCATCCATGGAAGCCGGGTTGGGGGGGACCCTGTGGTCAGAGCGCCCCCCACAATACATCACCTCATATCTGTCAGAATGGGCATCATTAATTAATCAACAAACAAGAAGTGCTGGAGAAGTTTGTGGAGATAAGGGAACCCTAATGCACTGTTGGTGGGAAAGCAGACTAGTGCAGCCACTGTGGAAAACAGTATGGAACTTTCTGAAAAAACTAAAAATGAAACTGTCTTTTGACCCAGTGATTCCATTACTGGGATATACCCTAAGAATCTGGAATCACCTTTTCAAGAGAACTGAGGACAACCATAATTTTTAATACGAAAGAGAAATCCAATACATTTGACAACTACATTAGAAGCAGTAGACAGAAAAGGAAAAGCTTCCTATGCACATTTAACCCACAGTATTGTTCACTCCTCATGTTTAGCTCTTTTGCTAACCTTAAGCAGAGTCTATGTACACAGAAAGGCAATAAGGATATGTGCATGGCTCTTAAAGTGATAATATCAGAAGAAAGGCTTTGCCAGGCATCATCCCAGCTTCTAATCTCATGTTTACTTGATAGAAATTATAAGTCCTTTCTCACATGAGGTTCACAGATGATAAAGTGCTTACAACAGTAAAATCAAGGCAGAACAGCCTAACTCTCAGCTGCAGGCAGTGCCCACAAGTTAGGACTCCTCTCATAGCTTTTCATGTGGCAGGAAGGTGTATAGTAAGGTCATGTGAAAGAGACACTGTATATGTGGTCATTCTTATTTTCTCTATTACATGCTTCCATAAATGTTCAAAACTAATGACACTGTCCCACCAACAGGAAGGGAAGTCTGTGGACATTGCACATGGTTTTCTAGGGCCCAAAACCACAAAACCGATCATAGCTATGTTTCTCTTCAGGAGAAGCACCCACAAATCTTGCATCCTTGGCACCAGGCTTAAACCAACTGGACATATAGACCACATCATGTCCCAATAAGTGAGCAAGCTGAATTTCATAGACAGTATGTCTAATTCTGACTTTTATTAGAAAGAGATAACAGCTGGAAGTCAAAAGCAGGTAATTTTAATTTTATTTATCTTGGTTAAAATTACCCAAACTGAGTCTCACAGAGGACACACTAACATGGTTCAACTAATTAAATTCATTTAAGAAAAGCATCAATTTTTCTCTTTACAAAAATATTCTGAATACTGTGAAATTAAATTTGAGATCTCTGAAAGTATGCATATATTAATTTACTCAGTGTCTGTAGGCTCACAAATGTGAATTTTACTTAGTTTTTCATTATTTATCAGATGAGCACTTTGACACCTTTAGTATAATAATACAGTATATTACATTAATATATTTTTATATCATGCCGTCTTTGCAACTATACCAAAGATGGCCATATCTACAAAGCTAAAATATATTGTTTAATAAAACACTTATCTGAATTATCTTTCTATATATGTCAAATTATTTATACTGACATAATTTAATATATACTTCATGAATTACCCTTCTTGAATTTTATGAGAAATGGAAATGGTTCCAAGAAATAATTTAACAGATGTGGTTTCCATAAATATTCCCTTTAAAATAAAGAAAAAGAAGAAAAAATGAAGAAATTCTACATGTAATAATTAGGTAGCTACACTTTTACATATATTTTGGGAGAGGGTACATCTATTAAGCAGTAAAACAAAAAGTTTCTTTCTGTAGATGGAACTGTTTGATATACTGATTGTGTTTATACTTACAAAAACCTATACATGTGATCAAATTGTATGTAAAAGTTCATGTAAAAATTGGTGAAATCTGGATAAATTCCTTATGTGAGTTAATAGCATCATACAAATATCAATTTCCTGGTTTTGATCATATATTTTATTATGAAAAATATTATCATTGAAGTAAGTGGAGTGAAGTACACATAAAAACTTTTTTTCTTTTTTCTTTTTTTTTATTGTACAGTTTTCTGTCTTTTACCCCACCCCAGCCCACCACCTCAGCCCTCCCCACCTTCCTCCCATTTCCACCCCCCATAGTTTTTGTCCATGAGTCCTTTATACTTGTTGCTCTAAACCGTTCCCCTTTTCCCCTGAAATTCCCTCCCCTTCCCCTCTGGTCACTATCAGACTGTTCTCAAATTCAGTGTCTTTGTTTATATCATGCTTGTTTGTTTGTTTTGTAGATTAGCTTCCTGTTAAAGGTGAGATCGTATGGTATTTGTCTTTCACTGCCTGGCTTATTTCGCTTAGCATGATACTCTCCAATTCCATCTATGCTGTCGCAAAGGTAGAAGCTCGTTCTTTCTTTCTGCTGCATAGAATTCCATTGTGTAAATGTACCATAGTTTTTTGATCCATTCATTAACTGATGGGCACCTAGGTTGCTTGCAGCACTTGGCTATTGTAAATTGTGCTGCTATGAACATAGGGGTGCATAGGTTCTTTTGGATTGGTGTTTCGGGGTTCTTAGGATATAATCCAAGCAGTGGAATTGCTGGGTCAAAAGGTATGTCCATTTTTAGTTTTCTTAGAAAATTCCATACTGTTTTCCATAGTGATTGTACCAATCTGGAATCCCACCAACAGTGCACTAGGGTCCCCTTTTCTCCACAACCTCTCCAACACTTGCTGTTTGTTGCTTTGTTTATGAAGGCCATTCTGACTGGTGTCAAGTGGTATCTCATTGTAGTTTTAATTTGCATCTCTCTGATAGCTAGCAATTTCGAGCATCTTTTCATGTGTCTCTGGATCTTCTGTATGTCCTCCTTGGAGAAGTGTCTGTTCAAATCCTTTACCCACTTTTTAATTGAGTTGCTTGTCTTCTTAGAGTAGAGTCTTGTAAGTTCTCTATATATATTGGAGATTAATCCCTTGTCTGAGGTATCATTGTCAAATATGTTTTCCCATACAGTTGGTTCTCTTTCTATTTTAATACTGTTTTCTTTAGCCATGCAGAAGCTTTTTATTTCGATGAGATCCCATTTGTTTATTCTTTCCTTTATGTCTCTTGCTCTAGGGGACGTATCAGTGAAAATATTGCTGCGTGAAATATCTGAGATTTTCCTGCCTATGTTATCCTCTAGAATTTTAATGGTGTCATGGCTTATATTTAAATCTTTTATCCACCTTGAATTTATTTTTGTGTATGGTGTAAGTTGGTGCTCGAGTTTCATTTTTTTGCATGTAGCTGTCCAGTTGTCCCAGCACCACTTGTTGAAGAGGCTATTTTTGCTCCATTTTATGTTGCTGCCCCCTTTGTCGAATATTAATTGACTGTAGAGACTTGGGTTTATTTCTGGGCTCTCTGTTCTATTCCACTGGTCCATGTGTCTGTTCTTGTGCCAGTACCAGGCTGTTTTGATTACAGTGGCTTTGTAATACAGTTTGGTATCAGGTATTGTGATCCCTCCTACTTTGCTCTTCTTTCTCAAAATTGCTGCCGCTATCCGGGGTCATTCATGATTCCATATAAATTTTTGAAGTGTTTGTTCTATGTCTGTGAAATATGCCATTGGAACTTTAATAGGTATTGCATTGAATCTATAAATTGCTTTGGGTAGTATGGACATTTTGATGATATTAATTCTTCTGATCCATGAACATGGTATATGCTTCCATTTGTTTGTGTCTTCCTTGATTTCTTTCTTCAGTGTTGTGTAGTTTTCTGCATACAGGTCTTTTAAATCCTTGGTTAGGTTTATTCTTAGGTATTTTATTTTTCTTTTTGCTATATCAAATGGAATTTTTTTCTTGATTTCTGCTTCTACTCTTTCACTGTTGGTATACAAAAATGCCTTTGATTTTTGGATATTGACTTTGTATCCGGCTGTTTGGCCAAATTCATTTATTATGTCGAGCAGGTTTTGGCCGAGTCTGTAGGATTTTCTATGTACACTATCATGTCATCTGCAAACAATGATAGTTTTATTTCCTCCTTTCTGATTTGGATGCCTTTTATTTCCTTTTCTTCTCTAACCGCTGTGGCTAAGACTTCCAATACCATATTGAATAGAAATGGTGAAAGTGGACAACCTTGTCTTGTTCCTGAACTTAGTGGAAAAGATTTTAGTTTTTGCCTGTTGAGTATGACGTTGGCTGTAGATCTCTCATATATGGCCTTTATCATGTTGAGGAATGCTCCCTCTATTCCCACTTTGCTGAGTGTTTTTATCATAAATGGGTGCTGTACCTTATCAAACGCTTTTTCTGCGTTTATTGATATGATCATGTGATTTTTGTCTTTGCTTTTGTTTATGTGATGTATTGCATTTACTGATTTCCGAATATTGAACCATCCTTGCATCCCTGGGATGAATCCCATTTGGCCATGGTGTATGATCTTATAATGTATTGTTGGATGCGGTTTGCCAATATTTTGTTGAGGATTTTAGCGTCTATGTCTATCAGCGATATTGGCCTGAAGTTTTCTTTCTTTGTTGTGTCTTTATCTGGTTTTGGGATTAGGATGATGCTGGCTTCATAAAAAGAGTTTGGGAGTCTTCCATCGTTTTGGATTTTTTCGAATATTCTGTGAAGGATAGGAGTTGGCTCTTCCTTAAATGCTTTGTAGAATTCTCCTGTGAAACTATCTGGTCCAGACCTTTTGTGTGTAAGCAGTTTCTTAATTACTGCTTCAATTTCATGTGCTGTTATAGCTTCGTTCATGCTTTCTGCTTCTTTTTCATTCAGTTTTGGAAGATTATATTTTTCTAGAAACTTGTCTATTTCACATAGGTTTTCAAATTCCTTGGCATACAGTTCTTCAAAGTAATTTCTTACAATCCTTTGTATTTCTGTGGTGTTAGTTGTAATTCCTCCTCTTTCATTTCTGATTGTGTTTATTTGGGTCCTCTCTCTTTTTTCTTGATGAGCCTGCTTAAAGGCTTGTTGATTTTGTTTATCTTTTTAAAGAACCAGCTCCTGGATTCATTGATCCTTAGAATTGTGCTTTTAGTCTCTATGTCATTTAATTGTGCTGTGATCTTGGTTATTTCCTTCCTTCTATTTCCTCTAGGCTATCTTTGTTGTTGTTCCTCGTGTCCTTGTAGGCGTAAGGTGAGGTTATTTGTTTGAAATGTTTCTATCTTTTTTAGGTAGGCCTGTATCTCTATGAACTTGCCTCTCAGGACTGCCTTCATTGTGCCTCATAAGTTTTCTGCTGTTACGAGTTCATTTTCATTTGTTTCCAGAAACTTTTTGATTTCCTCTCTAATTTCATTCCTGACCCATTCATTGTTTTATAGCATGCTATTCAATCTCCATGATTTTGATGGTTTTGTCCCCTTTGGGTTGGTTTGTAATTTTAGTCCCTTGTGGTCGGAGAAAATGCTTGGTATGATTTCAATTTTCTTGAATTTGTTGAGGCTTGTTTTGTGTCCCATCATGTGGTCTATCTTTGAAAATGTTCCATGTGCATTTGAAAAGAATGTGCATTTAGCTTCTTTGGGAAAAAGGGCTCTATATGTATATCAGTTAAGTCCATTTCATCTAGGGCATTGTTCAATGCCACATTAACTTTGTTGATATTTTGTTTGGATGATCTGTCCATTTTTGACAGTGGGGTGTTAAAATCCCCTATTATAATTGTGTTGCTGTCAACACCTTTCTTCAAGTCCTCTAAGATTTTTTTATGTGTTTAGGTGCTCCTGTGTTGGGTGCATATATATTTTCAATGTTTATGTCTTCTTGGTGGATTCTTCCCTTCAGTATTATGAAGACCTTCTGGGTCTCTATGGCCCTTCTTTTGAAGTCTATTTTGTCTGATATGAGTATTGCTACCCCAGCTTTTTTTTCATGTTCATTTGCTTGGAAAATTTGTTTCCAGCCCTTCACTTTGAGTCTCTTGTCCTGAGGTAGGGATCTTGTAGGCAGCATATGTGTGGGTCATGCTTTCTTCTCCATTCAGCTATTCTGTGTCTTTTTTTTTTTTTTTTGAGCATTTAATCTATTTCCATTTAAGGTTATTATTGATAGGTACTTATTCATTGCCATTTCATACCTGTGTTCCTCTCTCTCTCTTTCTCTGCGCCCCCCCCCGCTGTCTGTCTTTTTTTTTCTTTCCTTAAAGCAGTCCCTTTAGTATCTCTTGCAGAATTGGTTTGGTAGAGGTGTATTCTTTTAGACTTCTTTTGTCTGGAAAATTTCTTATTTGGCTTCTCTCTTGATTGAAAGCCTTGCTGGATAAAGTAGTCTTGGTTGCAGGCCTTTAGTTCTCATTGCTTGGAATATTTCTTGCCATTGTCTTCTGGCTTGGAGCGTTTCCATTGAGAAGTCAGCTGCTAACCTTATCGGGGCTCCCTTGTATGTTACTTCCTTTTTCTCCCTTGCTGCCTTTAAGATTCTCTCTTTGTCTTGGAAGTTTGCCATTTTAATGATGATGTGTCTTGAAGTGGGCCTGTTTGGGTTCCTCTTGATTGGGACTCTCTGTGTTTCCTGGATTTGTGTGACTTTTTCTTTCACCAAATTAGGGAAGTTTTTCATCATTACTTTTTCAAACAGGTTTTCTATCCTTTGCTCTTTTTCTCCTCCGCTGGTATCCCTATTATATTAATATTATTACCTTTCACATTTTCTTGCATTTCTCTTAATCCATTTTCATTCTTTCTAAGCCTCTTTTCCTTTTCTTGCTCTTTTTGTTTTTTTTTTCTTCTTTGTCCTCCAGCTCGCTGATCCCATCTTCTGCTTCATCAATCCTGATTTTGATTCCTTCTACTGTGTTCTTCCATTCAGAAATTTGTATTCTTCATTTCCTCTTGGCCCTTGTTGATAGTTTTTATTTCCTTTTTCATTTTGATATAGTTTGCAGTGAGTTCATCATAGCTTCCCTGCAGTTTCTGGTAGCTCATTGAGAGCTCATGGAGCTTCCTGACAACCATTGCTTTGAACGGAGTTGCCTCCGTTTCATTTAGCATTCTTTCTGGGGCTTCCTCCTTTCCTTTCATTTGGGGATTGTTTCTTTGTCTTTTCATTGTTTATATGACTCTTCTTGTTAGCCTCAGCTTCTTATATTGATCTGTTCTTGCTCCCTGGGTTTGTTTTGTGACCTTCCATGGTAGAATACCTGTGAGATTCAGTGGTGCAGTCTCCTTCAGATATCCTGTTGTTCCCAGCTTCCACTGTCTCATCTGCTGGGATACCCTCTTTTGGGGACCAACTCTGTTTTTCTTCACAGTTCCAGGTTTGTTTGTTTTTTTGTCTCACTCGTCAGTATTTAAAAAGAGAAAAGAGGGAAAAAATGAAAAGAAGAAGAAAGAAGAAGAAAGAGGAAGGTAGAAGAGATAAAATTGGAAAGAAAGGAAGAGGGAATAAAACAAGAAACAAGAGAGGCAAAAGGAGTTGAGGAGTAAAAAAGAAGATAAAATAATAAAGAAATAAAAATTAAAAACCATTATATAAACAGACACAAACAAAAACAAACAAACAAACAAACAAACAAACAAAACAACCAAGAAATAAAACCATCAACAAAAAACTCTTGCTATTTTCAAACTTGCTGAGCCGGTTTTTCTGGTCTTACTTGCTGCAGTGGCCGAGGAGTGATGGTATTGCTTTTCTCTGTGTTCAGCACTCAGTCATCATTGTGCTACTGTCCCCAGAGTTAGTACGGTGCCTCTCCCTACAGGGCTTCCCCTCGTGTATGTTCTGAGCCTCCTGGTACGAACGCACTTCCCCAAGTTTATGGGTGTGACCTCGAGTCTCTGGTCGTTTGCAGCTGTCTGTGCTGGCCCCTGCGCAGCTTTCTGCTGTAGCGTGGGGCCTACGATCCCGCAGCTATCTTGTGCCTACACCTATGGCCCTGAGCTGTCTGCGTTGGGTTGCCCGCACGTGCACTGGTGACTATGTTCCCACAGATGTCTCCAGTGGCCAGTGCCTATGCTCTCACATGTGCCTATGATCCTGCAACTGTGTGCATTCACGTGTGGGTGCCTATTTTCATGCAGCCATCTCAGTTCACATGCACATCCATCTGCGGTTGCGCAGCGACCATGATAGCTCAGCTCACAGTCACGCAGTGACCTGGCTCAGCCCACAGTTGGCGTGGTGACCTCGATTGCTCAGCCCGTTTCAGCAGTTGACCCAGCTCCCTCCCTAGAGCCCTGGGGAAGGCCTGGCAAGCGCTGGGCCAGGGCCTCAGCCGTCCTGGTCTCTGCGCCGATCCCTAGGCTACTATTGTTCTGAAGTACTCTCCTTACTGACTGCTTTTTCAATGTCCACTACAATTTTTGATCTCCTATTCTCAAATATGCTGTGCTACTGTTCTTAGTCTGCTCTGTTCTTCCGTATATCGGCCAGGTTTTTCTCTGGTGTTTAGGGGGAAGTGGAATCTGCTCCCTCCTACCACGCCACCATCTTCCTTCCTCAGAAACAGATTGGTCTTAAAAAGGGAAGAAGATACTTCTTCATCTGAGACCAGAACATAAAAAAATTAATAAATAAAAAAATTGAGAAAGAGGAAAGTCAAAAAATTTATTTCAAGTAGTGTTTTTTTCTTTTAGCAAAATGAGTGACCTATCTAGATGTCTCAAAGGAAGAGAGTGGCACTTGAGAATTATGGAGGACTTGTTTCCTTCCTGTCCTCACTGTTTAGCTAACTGTCCTAATATTTTACTCCTTCTGAAAAAATGCTAATAGAGAAAGCTGTCTTAAAATTCATAGCGGTAGAGTCAAGCAATCACTGGTAATTTTTTATTTATTTTTATTTTTTTTAAGATTTTATTTATTTATTTTTAGAGAGGGGAAGGGAGGGGCCCACAACCCAGGGATGTGCCCTGGCTGGGAATCAAACCTGCGACCATTTGGTTCGCAGCCTGCGCTCAAGCCAGTGAGCTACGCCAGCCAGGGCCAATCACTAGTAATTTTTTAGAAGGCTCACTTTGGGGCTCCAGTTGAATCATAAAATATTTTATTTCTTAGATATACTTCCTCTAGCTAATACCTATAACTTGTACACTGATGTAAATATTACCTAACAACTTTTTCTCTTTTCTTTTAGTAAAAAGACAAGGTTGTCATTCATTAATTCCAAATAGGTTATTATTTCCACATTTCCTTTTCCTCAGGAGAATTAATCCAAGTCTATAAAAGCAAAGCAAAAACTTTATTCTTCCCACTTTCCTTTACTACTGCCTAGCTTATTCCAGTCAACCTATAAGAATGCTGCCTTTGCTCTTCAAATTTGTCCAGACTGCATCTAGCTTTTTGGATTCCAGTCATTTCTGGAGAAGACAGAAGTTAACTAAGAACTTTTCCATGCCTAATTCCTCTAATTTTCCAACACCTGTTTGCTTTTTAGTTTAGTTCCTAACACTCTCCTGAAGTGCCCAGTTTTGATTAAACATCTTAGGCATATCACATCAGCTGCACTAGAGCATCCCTTTGGGAGGCTTTCAACATTACACACATTATATAAGTGAACAAGAGACAATCCCAAGACTTTCTCCACTACATTCACTAAGGGAGAGTTGGAAGGCAACAAGTGCTTCTCAACTCATCCAGAACCTGTCCAATTAAAGAACCAACCAATAATCTAGGACTTGCAAAAGATTAATATCGCAAGAATAGTCTGAATGGTTGTTGAGTTGAGTGGGCTGAAGTGTGACACTTCATTGTGAATTCCTAATTTACTCGATTTTTTATTGAATTGTATTATTGTTACTGAGCACACAACACACACAGGGCCAAAGGGGGTCAAAATGTACTATTACCAAAACGACCCCCTACTAGGTTCGATTGTCCGTCACCTTTAGGAAAGATGTCTGTCAATGTCAGAGATTTGTGAAAAGGAAAGGAAATGTTTATTTAATGCTATACAGACTTAAAGTAGTGACCTAATGTCTTAATTAAAATATCAAAGTCCTTTTTGAATACCCACAGATGCCCACAGTGCTTCCTTCTCCCCCTGCCCCTAATTCAGGGTACCGTAACTCAGGAAAAGAAGCAAATGTCCAGGATCCAGGCTCCTGACGCCTTCAGCTGTGTTGCTATCCAGGCAGGATCTCTAATTAATCCAAAGCCATGTGACACCTTCTCATGACCTACTGGCAAGAGTTCTTTCACCCTTCTTCCAGGCAGTTTCTCCTGCTTCCCAGGCCATGCATCCAAAGGGAGCACCCCAAAGCCACATGGTCCTCTTCTACCAAAGCTGCAGGGGTCCCCACTCTGGCCAAAACCACATGGTTCTCTCCACCAGAGCTGTGGGGGTCTGCACTCTGGTGAAACTATGTGGATCTTCCCTCACCTAAGCTGTGGGGAGGGGGTCCCCACTCTGAAAAAACTGTGTGGTTTTTTTCTCACCAAAGCCACGGGGAGCAGGGAGGTCACCACTCTGCCAAAGCCAAGTGGCAGTTCTCTGCTAAAGCTGCATGGTGATTCTCCCTCACATGGCTGTGGGGTTCCCTACTCTGGCCAAAGCTGCATGGCTTCTCTCCCTCGATGGCTGCCGTATCTGGGTTTGAATCCCAGAGCCAATCTTCCTCTGTACCCCGATTTCCGACTCCTCCTACAATCAGTTACACCTGCCAGCATTCCCATATTATTCCAAGTTTACTGGGCTGCCATTGTGAGTCTGGGCAGGTGTGTCCCCATGTCATGGAGCCAATCTTCTCCAAGCTCTCATGCAGGTGCTGTCACCTGGGAGACCTGCCTCCCAGTTACATCTTGGAGAAGAAGTCCCTTTCCATCCCCCTGACTCAGAGCATGGCCACAGCTATTTAATATAGCTATGCAATGAGTTAAAGGTTATAGATATGATAAATGACCATGCCATGGATTAGCTGCAAAGTTGTGGCTGTACAAAACAGCTCTGCATGTTCCTGCTCCATGTGTCCCTTCCCCCAACTCACACCTGAGGAGGAAGGGGTGAGAACATCTTATATGTCTTTCTAATATTTCCTGGATACCCTGAGTTCTGGGCCCTATTTCAAATCCCTATTTTGGAGGCCCCCCTCTTGGCTGCACCCCGTATCATAATGTCACCTATCTTCTCTCCCATTTACCAATATCTGAACCTACACTAAAAAGAGTAATTGGATATTTTTGTTGTTGTTATGATAGCAGTGTGTCTTTATTGAAAGAGTAAAAATGTATGCAAAAATCTTCTTCCCTTTACAGAAGATTGAGAATATTTTTGGCAGTAAATTAAATATCACTTAAATGTCAATATTTTATATCTTCTAGATATGAAGGCATTAAGTTAGTCACAGGTCATTTTGCATTGTTAATTTAAAAATATTTTTGTGCTATTTCAAAGATACATTAGTTCCTTTTAAAAGACAGTTGCATAAAATGATGAATATGAAAATAGCAGACCTCATCCAAAATATTTAGAGGTATAACCCTATAAAGAAATATTTATTTAAGAAAACATTACTGCATTTCTAAAGGTCATAATTAGTTCTAATTGCAAGTGAAATTTTCTCCCAAAATATACCTCTACTGACCTTCTCTACCCTTTGCATCATTTCACCATATGATAATTGTTAACATAACAAGTAAGTTAAAAATTTAAGAAGGTCGCTAAATACTATTGCCATGAGATATCTTTAAAAATCTCTATTATCTGTCTGCCTCAATAAACAAGATTTTTGATGTGCTAAAACACTAATTTAAAAGTGTTTTTTAAAATTTTTTACAATTCTATGTCTAATTAATGCCAGATTATTTTCAGTCCCAAAAGGAAACTCTTGCCTAAGCAATGCAAGAAATCTGTATTTAATAATTTTTCCTCTAAAAGAATTAGTTCATCTACCTGTGGTGCTATGAAAAGTGAGAAAATATATTGTCTTGAATTTATAAAAGATTAAACTAAGGATAAAAGGAATAATAGAGGTGGACTCTCAATGTAATATAAACATCCACCAAGATTAAAAACACAGGAGTTAAGTAAATAACATGTGAATATTAAGCAAAAACAAAATATGGGATATAAATTAAAGAATCTGAGGTAAAATTGAGAACAGGCTGACAGTCATCAGAGAGAAGAGGGGAGGGAATTTCAGGGGAAAAGGGGAAGGGTTTAGAGCAACAAGTATAAAAGACATGTGGACAAAAACTAGTGGGGTGGAAATGGGAGGGAGGTGGGGAGTGCTGGGTTGGTGGGCTGGGATGGGAGTAAAGGACAGAAAACTGTACAAGAACAATAATTAAAATTAAAAAAATAAAAAAAGAATCTGAGGGAAAATCTTGGATATAGCACCTTTAAAATTCAGGTGAGATAGGAAATTTCCTTTAGGAAGTATCGCTCTCCACTGTGAATTGTAGTGAAATATACAGTTGTCTAGATTTCCTGGGATACTGAAATTTCAATGCTTAAACCAGGGAAATCCTCGAAAACTAGGATGGTCGGTTACCTAATAACTCAACAGAAATATATAATCATAACAATTTAGAGGCCCCTGTTTTGGAAAACTGGAGGTGCCTATGACCATTTTCCCTGTCCTACGGTGACTCCAGCATAAGATCCAATAGATTGTAGACAGCCAACAGGACACAAAAAGTCTAGTTAGTCAGTAGATCAGAGATCAGTGCGTGCACAATACCTGACTACAAACACACAAATTCTGGCTGAGAGAAGGTGTCTGGACATTAGCAAGTCACACATGATTTAGTGAGTCTGACATATTTTTTCCAGAAAACAATGAATCATTTCAGTGTTCTTGCTTTTCACCATCTAAATTTCACACAAAAAATGGAAGTCTCAGGAATGTACATTGACAGAATGCCCCCACAGTTTCTTGTGAGCCCAGATTGAGTCATGACTACTCTTATTGACCTACACTATTAGGCTTACCTGTAGGTAGACCCTGAAATTGTGCACTTGCACCCAGCTGGACCAACTCCCTTCACCACCCTCCACTGCTATGCATGTAACCATCAGAACATCCTGCAGGTGCAGGAGTGAGACCCCCACCTGCAGGTGAACGTCTTTGCTTACCAAAGTCAGTGCAGAAACGTGGGGAGATGTGAATGCCTCTTCAAATGCAAAGTAACTTACATAGGACTACAGGAATTCACAAGATATCAGGGGAAAATGGCACCATCAAAGAAATACACTAAACTTTTAGTAACTGACACCAAGGAAACAAACATACTCAAATTATCTGACAATTGTCACAGACTCCAGCCCGTGGGGTCCAGGCGTTGTAGCTGAAACAAAAGAAATTCACATGGACTACAGAATCCTGTGGAGAAAAAGGGCAAGCGGCTTCCCTCTCAAGGGGAGCAAAAGCCTCAGCCCTTTCTTCATAAGCTTTTATTGTCTTTCTGGTCATATTACATAAAGGTCCTCATTAACTATGCTCAGGTTCACTTTAGGTGGTTACCTTTTTCAGAAAACAAAAGAGAGGATGCTGGTAATCACATCACAGAAGAGGGATATTTGCAAATGAAAAGGCAAAAGTGGTTGAACTGATTACACTCATTCTTGGGAGATTTAGTATGGATTTTAGGAAGTGATTTTGCAGTAAATGTTTGCTGCAATTCAGGGTGAGGGAGTTTTTAGCAAAAGCAAGTCTCAAAGTGGCCTAGGTACATTGCAGGCCTGATTCCCCATGGGAGAACCTATCTATGAGTGTGGGTCCTATGCATCAGACCTTGCTTTACACTGAGAGCTGGGCCCACACCACGCAGAATGGTCTCCTACAGACAATGAATAAAAATAATTATTCTAAAGATGCACAGAGAGATAAAAGAGAACACAGACAAAAATTTTTAAGGAAATCAGGAAATAAAGCAAAACAAAAACAAAATAATAAATTCAACCTAGAGATTAAAAAACAGAAATTTTGGAGCTAAAGAATACAATAACAGAACTGAAAAATTTAATAGAGAGTTCAACAGCAGACTGAATTAAAAAGTAGAAATTATCAGTGAACTCAAAGATGGAGCATTCAAACTTATCAAGACAGAGGAGCAAAAAGAACAAAGAATAAAAATTAATGGAGAGTTTGGCCAAGATGGAGGTGTAGGTAGAAATGCTTCACTTCCTCACACAATCAAAAGAAGGATAACAAACCATCTCAAAATAATGAACAACTAGAAGTGCCAGAAAATGAAACTGCCTAGAACGCTGACAACCAAGGAGTTAAAGAAACATTCACCCAGACTGGTAGGAGGGGTGGAAACAGGAGACAGGCAGCCGAGCAGAGAGGATGTGTGGCAAGGTGAGTGACTGCACAGGTAAAGCAGGGCTGGCTGAGAGGGAAACTAAGAACTCAAAGCTAGCTGTAAACTACTGCATGGGTTGCCACAGTGGGAGAAACTCCCAGTCAGACAGCAGAGAGTTCGTGGAAAGTGGGGTTAGAGGGGAGAAAGCCAGTGGCATTATTCCCTCTCTGACCCCTCCCCCACAGGCAGTGTCACGATGTAGCAGAGGGTTGCCCACCCTGGTGAATACCTAAGGACCCACTCCCTTACAATATAACGGTTGAGCTGAGACAAAGAAGATTGGCTCAAATGAAAGAACAGATAAAAATCCAGAAAAAGTGGTAAGTGAGAAGGAGATAGACAACACATCTGATGCAGAGTTCAAAAAGCTGGTAATCAGGATGCTGACAGAACTGACTGAGCTTGGTCGCAAAATGAAATAAAGCAAAATATACAGGGACTGAACAGTGAATGGAAGGAAACCAGGACTCAAATCAATTATATGGAACAAAAGTAAGGAACAAAAGAAAAAACATTCAACTGGAACAGAATGAAGAAACAAGAATTCAAGAACAATGAAGAGAGGCTTAGAAACCCTGGGGCAACTTTAATCGCTCTAACATCAGAATTATAGGGGTGCCAGATGGAGAAGAACAAGGGGAAGAATTTGAAGGCTTATCTGAACAAATAATGAAGGAAAACTTCCCCAATCTGGTGAAGGAAATAGACTTCCAGGAAGCCCAGAGAGTCCCAAAGAAGTTGGACCCAAAAAGGAACACACCAAAGCACACCATCATTAAGTTACCCAAGATTAAAGATAAGGAGAGAATCTTAAAAGCAGCAAAAGGAAAAGAGAGAGTTACCTACAAAGGAGTGCCCATAAGTCTATTGACTGATTTCTCAAAAGAAACCTTACAGACAAGAAGGAGCTGGAAAGAAGTATTTAAAGTCATGAAAGGCAAGGGCCTACATCTCAGATTACTCTACCCAGCAAAGCTATCATTTAGAATGGAAGGGTAGATAAAGTGCTTTCCAGATAAGGCAAAATTAAAGGAGTTCATCATTAACAAGTCCTTATTCTACAAAATGTTAAAAGGACATATCTAAGGAATAGAAGAAGATAAAAAACTATGAACAGTAAAATGACAACAAACTCACAACTATCAATAACTGAAAGTAAAAAACAAAAACAGAAACTAAACAAACACTAGAAGAGGAACAGAACCAGAGAAATCGAGATCACATGGAAAGTTTTCAGTGGGGAGGGGGAGGGGAAGAATGGAGTGGGAAGCTACAGGGAATAAGAAGCATAATTAGTAGGCATAAAATAGTTGGGGAGAGGTGAAGAATGGTATAGGAAATGGAGAAGTCAAAGAAATTATATATACAACCCATGGACATGAACTAAGGCGGGGGATTGCTGGAGGGTTGGGGAGGTGCATGGCAGAGATGGGATAAAGAGGAGAAAAGTGGGAAAACTGTAATAACATAATCAATAAAATAAACTTTTAAAAAAACAAGTGCTGGTGAGGTTGTGGAGAAAAGAGAACCCTAGTGCACTGTTGGTGGGATTGCAGACTGGTACAACCACTGTGGAAAACAGTATGGAATTTCCTCAGAAAGCTACAAATGGAATTGTGGGTTTTTTTTTAATTTTTTATTATTTTTTAATCAGTATTTTTTAATTGTTCATATTATACAGTTTTCTGTCTTCCCCCCCCCCACCACCCCAGCCCTCCCCACCTCCCTCCCATTTCCACCCCCCATAGTTTTTGTCCATGTGTCCTTTATACTTGTTGCACTAAACCCTTCCCCTTTTCCCCTGAAATTCCCTCCCCTCACCCCTGTGGTCACTGTCAGACTGTTCTCAAATTCAGTGTCTTTGTTTATATTATGCTTGTTTGTTTGTTTTGTTGATTAGGTTCCTGTTAAAGGTGAGATCATATGGTATTTGTCTTTCACTGCCTGGCTTATTTCCTTTAGCATGATGCTCTCCAGTTCCATCCATGCTGTTGCAAAGGGTAGGAGCTCCTTCTTTCTTTCTGCTGCATAGAATTCCATTGTGTAAATGTACCATAGTTTTTTGATCCATTCATTTACTGATGGGCACCTAGGTTGCTTCCAGCACTCGGCTATTGTAAATTGTGCTGCTATGAACGAACATTGGGGTGCATAGGTTCTTTTGGATTGGTGTTTCAGGGCTCTTAGGATATAATCCAAGCAGTGGAATTGCTGGGTGAAAAGGTAGATTCATTTTTAGTTTTCTTAGAAAATTCCATACTGTTTTCCATAGTGGTTGTACCAGTCTGCGATCCCACCAACAGTGCACGAGGGCCCCTTTTTTCCACATCCTCTCCAACACTTGTTATTTATTGCTTTGTTTATGATGGCTGTTCTGACTGGTGTCAAGTGGTATCTATTGTGGTTTTAATTTGCATCTATCTGATAGCTAGCGATACTGAGCATCTTTTCATGTGTCTCTGGATCCTCTGTATGTCCTCCTTGGAGAAGTATCTGTTCAAGTCCTTTCCCATTTTTTAATTGGGTTGCAGTCTTCTTAAGGTGGAGTCGTGTAAGTTCTTTGTATATTTTGGAGATTAAACCCTTGTCTGAGGTATCATTGGTAAATATGTTTTCCCATACAGTCGGTTCTCTTTTTATTTTAATACTATTTTCTTTAGCCATGCAGAAGCTTTTTATTTTGATGATATCCCATTTGTTTATTCTTTCCTTTATGTCCCTTGCTTTAGGGAACATATCAGTGAAGATGTTGCTGCATGAAATATCGAGATTTTCCTGCCTATGGACTTTAATGGTGTCACAGCTTATATTTATATCTTTTATCCACCTTGAATTTATTTTTGTGTATGGTGTAAGTTGGTGCTTGAGTTTCATTTTTCATTTTCTTGGCTAGTGATATACAAATGTCCTCCCTTCCCTCTTTCCTCTCTGAAGAGATTTCATCAGCTGCCAGCTGCAGCTGCTCCCTCTGAAGGTCTTGGAAGCTCTTCCATATCATCATCGTCCACTTCCATGCTTACAGACTTGCCCAGAGACAGAATATCCTCCACAACAGACAGGCTCATCCTCAAAGTCTTCAAAGTCTCTTTCAGCAATGGACTTAGGCCACAATTTCTTCCAAGCTGATTGCATGGTCCTAGAAGATATTCTCTCTCCTGCTTTATCTGTGAGCCTCCAGCAAGTGAGAATATTAAAATGTTTCTTCCAGAACTCCCTGAGGCTTAACTTAGTTTGAGAAGCTACCAAAAACACCTCCAAAACACTACCTTTGTGTAGAGTTTCTTAAAATTAGAAATGACCAGCTGGTCAATAGGCTTGAAGAGAGGAATTTTGTTAGGTGGGAAGAACCTACTAGTAATGAAGCTGTACACCTCCACCAACCTAGCCTCCAAGCCTGAAGGATAGGCAGGAGCATGTCCATTAAAAGAGGTACCAGGATTGGCAATTGTTTTTCCCGGAGGTATTTCTTTACCCGTGGGCAAACACCTCATGAATCCACCCAATAAAAAATTGCCTAGTTACCCAAGCTTTGCCATTAGCCCTACATGTTACATTCAACTTGCTTTTCATGACATTATTTTTCCTGAAAACTCAAGGGTTTTCATAATGGCAGACGAGTAGAAGCTTCAATTTAAAGTCCCCACTCAGATTCCTATACTGTAACATCAGCATGTACTTCTTTGGCTTGCATCCTGGCATTTTCTACTCCTGTATGACGTAGGTCCTCTTTGGCCTTTTCTTTCACAAGAGGCCTGTTTCATCACAATCGAATATTTGTTGAGGAACAAATCCCTAAGCCTCTATGTGTTCTTGAATTTCTGCCACAAAATTATCAGCAGCTACTTTGATAGAACTGGCAGCCTCTCACTATACTATGAGTGCCACTTTTTTCTTAAATTTATTGAACCACCCCCTGATAGCCTTAAATTAATCACTTCCAGTTCTTGTTCCAGGGGTATCTTTCAGGAGGTCAGTATGCAGCATTTTTACTTTTTTACATATCATTGTCTCTGTAATACTATCACCTGCTGTATGCCTTTTGTTTATCCAAATCAACAATTTTTCTACCTGTTCAATTGCTTGTAAGCATTGTTCTGTAAGCACTTTCACACCCTTAGCAACATCATCACTCTTAATGGCCTCTGGATATTTTAAAATTGTGCTCATTGTCAATTTTGCCATGCCATACTCAGCAGCCAGATTAGTCAAGTGAACACCTCAGTCATACTTTAACATTACTTCTTTGTTGACTATCATTGTTCTCACAACTTTCATTTCACTGTGCAGTTATCACTAACGTTCTTAGGTCCTAGGATGTGTATTTAATAAAATAATAATCAGCAGCAGCAGCAGCAAAAACAAGTGAAAAAATGCAAATATTCATAACACAATTTCCTGAGATGTTAATAATGTGAGGTTCAGCAGTAAACTGACTCATACCCACTCGTTCTCTCCTTTTTTGACTGACAGATGCATGACTGGCCATACAAGTATCAGCATAAAAGGGTTGTTGGGTCAAGAATCAAAGTTTTGCAAAGGGATTATTTTAAAGGAAGATGGCAGGGTGGTAGGAGAAAGCAGATTCCACTTCCTCCTACACACGGGAGAAAAACCTGGCTAATCTGTGGAGGAACAGAGCAAACAGCCAACAGTACCACAGCATATATGAAAATAGGAGATCACAAACTGTAGTGGACATTGAAAAACTAGACGGTAAGGAGAGCGCTTCAGGACAATAAGGGCCTAGGGATCAGCACCGGGACCAGGGCAGCTGTAGCCCCAGGCCTGGCACTCACCAGGTCTGCCACAGGGCTCTTGGGAGAAAGCTGATTCAACTGCTCCCTCCCCAGCCAAACAAGGTTAGAGCAGCACTGGGAGAGACCTGGTTGCTTGAAGTGGCAAAGAGGGGAAAAAGGTCTAAGTGGCAAACACACAGGGACTGTGAGCACCCACGCATAGACCTGGGAAGAGTGCATGCCCGAACCCATGCGACCAGAGGAGGCCTGGCCAGGCACCTGCACCCACAACCCACAGAGAGTGTGCTTTGTGAAAGACCCAGAGCCCACAACCATAAACCCGAGGAGTGCAAGCACTCCATAGGAGACCTGGAGATCACACCCATAAACACAGGGAAAGTATGCACTTGGGATGGCCCAGATCCCATGCCCAAGTCCCTGTGGACAGGCGACGGGCTGGCCTTGGGAAGAGTGCTCCAGAGGATGACTGAGTGCTTCAATGGAAGGGATAAAAGAAATACCAGTCACCCCTCAGCCTACTGCAAACAGCAAGACCAGAAAAACCGGTTTGGCCAGTTTGAAACCAGCAAGAGGTGTTTTGTTTGCTTGTTTGTTAGTTAGTTAGTTTGTTTGATTTTTTAAAGTAATTTTTAATTTTTTATTATTTTTTATCTCTCAATTCCTTTTGCTTCTCTTTCCATCTTTCTTGTTTTATCTCTTCTTCCTATCTTTCCAATTTTATCTCTTCTTCCTTCCTTCTTCTGCTTTTTTCTTTTTCTTTTTTTCCTCTTTTTAAATACCCACAAGTGAGACAAAAACACTCAGAACTGTGAAAAGACCAGAGTTGGATTCAAAGAGGGGACATCCCAAAAGCTGAGACAGTGAGACAAATTTCACTTTGCTATTACAGAGAAACTGCAAGTTATTGCACATTTGTATTATTATTTTTTCCATTATTCTTACATCTTTTATTTGAATAGTATTTTTGTATTCCTCTTCTTTCCGTTTAGTCTTCTTTGCTTGGCTGGTTATATTGCATCATTTGACAGGTTTCCCCGTTCTCTCTTTCATAGTATATTGCTAATTTACTGTCCTTCATTTCACTTGTGTTCCATTAACACACTGCTCAAGGTCCTATACTCCCTATTCTTGTTCTCTAGATCTCAAAGATTCTGTCATATGATTGTTGCTATAATATTATTGTAAATAATAGCTGTTACATACAATTATAAATACTACACAACACCCCTCCAAGATCGTAGCTCACTTCATGGTTTCCTGAACTCTATTTCTATATTGGTTAACTCTATTCTCTCACACACTACACCTATTTACTATCCTTTACTCTCACCTTACCTCAGATTCTGACCTCCCAAAACCTCATTACTTTCTAAATCCAACTCACAATACTTCCCTCTCTAAAAAGAGTCTTATCTTTGTTCCACTCTTTCTAAAAAGTGGCTAGTTGGGTGGACGATCACAGTTAACACTATACATAGTCAAAGGATCCCTTATCTCTTCACTACCAGCTTCTACTATAAATATAATAGAATACTCTTTTGCTATCTTAAACCATTTTGCCTTACCCCTCCAAATGACAAAAAAAAAAAAAAAAAAAAGAAAACAATAGATGGAAGCTGTGAACACCAGGATACCCGCAGGAGACTCCACCATTGAATCTCACAGGTGTTCTACCACAGAAGCTCACACCATAAACCCAGGGAACCACAACAGATCAAGTTAAGAAGCTGAGACTTAAAAGAAGAGTCTCACAAACAATGAGAGGACAAAGAAACAATCCCCAGGTGAAAGGAAAGGAGGAAGACCCAGAAGAAATGCTAAACAAAATAGAGGCAGCTCAACTATCAGATACCGAGTTCAAAGAAATGGTTATCAGGAAGCTCAATGAGCTCACAATGAGCTACCAGAACTACAGGGAAACTACAATGAACTCACTGCAAACTATATCAACATGAAAAGGGAAATAGAAACTATCAACAAGGGCCAAGAGGAAATGAAGAATACAAATTTCTGAATGGAAGAACACAGTAGAAGGAATCAAAATCAGGATTGATGAAGCAGAAGATGGGATCAGCGAGCTGGAGGACAAAGAAGAAAAAAAAACAAAAAGAGCAAGAAAAGGAAAAGAGGCTTAGAAAGAATGAAAATGGATTAAGAGAAATGCAAGAAAATGTGAAAGGTAATAATATTAATATAATAGGGATACCAGCGGAGGAGAAAAAGAGCAAAGGATAGAAAACCTGTTTGAAAAAGTAATGATGAAAAACTTCCCTAATTTGGTGAAAGAAAAAGTCACACAAATCCAGGAAACACAGAGAGTCCCAATCAAGAGGAACCCAAACAGGCCCACTTCAAGACACATCATCATTAAAATGGCAAACTTCCAAGACAAAGAGAGAATCTTAAAGGCAGCAAGGGAGAAAAAGGAAGTAACATACAAGGGAGCCCCGATAAGGTTAGCAGCTGACTTCTCAATGGAAACGCTCCAAGCCAGAAGACAATGGCAAGAAATCTTCCAAGTAATGAGAACCAAAGGCCTACAACCAAGACTACTTTATCCAGCAAGGCTTTCAATCAAGATAGAAGGCCAAATAAGGAGCTTCCCAGACAAAAGAAGTCTAAAAGAATACACCTCTACCAAACCAGTACTGCAAGAGATACTAAAGGGACTGCTTTAAGGAAAGAAAGGAAAAGAGAGAGAGAGAGGAACACAGGTACAAAAATGGCAATGAATCAGTACCTATCAATAGTATCCTTAAATGTAAATGGACTAAATGCTCCAATCAAAAGACACAGAATAGCTGAATGGATAAGAAAGCATGACCCACACATATGCTGCCTACAAGAGACCCACCTCAGGACAAAAGAACTACACAGACTTAAAGTGAAGGGCTAGAAACAAATTTTCCAACCAAACAGACAGGAAAAAGAAGCCAGGGTAGCAATACCTATTTCAGACAAAATAGACTTCAAAAGAAGGGCCGTAAAGAGAGACCCAGAAGGTCACTTCATAATACTTAAGGGAAGAATCCACCAAGAAGACATAAACATTGTAAATATATATGCACCCAATATAGGAGCACCCAAATACATAAAGAAAATATTAGAGAACTTCAGGAAAGATATTGACAGCAACATAATTATAGTAGGAGATTTTAACACCCCACTGTCAACATTGGAGAGATCATCCAAACAAAATATCAACAAAGATATTGTGGCATTGAACAATACCCTGGATCAAATGGACTTAACTGAAATATATAGAGCCCTTCTACCCAAAGAAGCTAAATACACATTCTTTTCAAATGAACATGGAACATTATCAAAGATAGACCACATGATGGGACATAAAACAAGCCTCAACAAATTCAAGAAAATTGAAATCATACCAAGCATTTTCTCCAACCACAAGGGACTGAAACTACAAACCAACCCAAAGTGGAAAAACCCCAAACACTCAACATCATGGAGATTGCATAGTATGCTATTAAATAATGAATGGGTAAAGAATAAAATTGGGGAAGAAATCAAAAAGTTTCTGGAATCATGAAAATGAACTCACAACAACTGAAAACTTATGGGACACAGTGAAGGCACTCCTGAGAGGGAAGTTCATAGCAACATAGGCCTACCTAAAAAAGATAGAAACATGTCAAACAAATAACCTAACCCTACGCCTACAAGAACTAGAGGAACAACAACAAAGACAGCCCAGAGCAAGTAGAAGGAAGGAAATAAACACGATCACAGCACAATTAAATGACATAGAGACTAAAAGCACAATTCTAAGGATCAATGAATACAGGAGCTGGTTCCTTGAAAAGATAAACAAAATTGACAAAACTTTAAGAAGGCTCATCACAAAAAAGAGAGAGAGAGAGAGAGGACCCAAATTAACACAATCAGAAATGAAAGAGGAGAGATTACAACTGATACCACACAAATACAAAGGATTGTAAGAAATTATTAATGAAGAACTGTATGCCAAGATATTTGAAAACCTAGGTAAAATGAACAAATTTCTAGAACAATATAATCTTCCAAAACTCAATGAAGAAGCAGAAAGCCTTAACAGACCATTAACAGCAGATGAAATTGAAGCAGTATTCGAAAAACTCCTGACACACAAAAGCCCTGGACCAGGTGGTTTCACAAAAGAATTCTGCAAAGCATTTAAGGCAGAGCTAAGCCCTATCCCTCACAGACTATTCGAAAACATCCCAAATGATGGAAGACTCCCAAACTCTTTTTATGAAGCCAGCATCATCCTAATCCCAAAACCAGATAAAGACACAACAAAGAAAGAGAACTTCAGGCCAATATCGCTGATGAACATAGATGCTAAAATCCTCAATAAAATATTGGCAAGCATCATCTAACAATACATTGAAAAGTTCATACACCATGACCAAGTGGGATTCATCCTAGGAATGCAAAGATGGTACAATATTCATATATCAGTAAATGTAATACATCACATAAACAAAATCAAGGACAAAAAAATCACATGATCATATCAATAGATGCGGAAAAAGCATTTGATAAGGTACAACACCCATTTATGATGAAAACACTCAGCAAAGTGGGAATAGAGGGAGCATTCCTCAACATAATAAAGGCCATATATGAGAGACCTACAGCCAACATCATACTCAACAGGCAAAAACTAAAATCTTTTCCACTAAGATCAGGAACAAGACAAGGTTCCACTTTTACCACTTCTATTCAATATAGTATTGAAAGTTTTAGCCACAGCAATTAGACAATAAAAGGAAATAAAAGGCATCCAAATCAGAAAGGAGGAAACAAAACTGTCACGGTTTACAGATGACATGATAGTATACATAGAAAATCCTATAGACTTGGCCAAAAAACTGCTCAGCCTAATAAATGAATTTAGCGAAGCAGCAGGATATAAGGTCAATATCCAGAAATCAAGGCATTTTTATATACCAACAATGAAACAGCAGAAGCAGAAATCAAGAAAAAAATCCCATTCGATATTGCAAAAAGAAAAATAAAATACCTAGGAATAAACCTAGCCAAAGAGGTAAAAGACTTGTATGCAGAAAACTACACAACACTGAAGAAAAAAAACAAGGAAGACATAAACACATGGAAATATATACCATGTGCATGGATTGGAAGAATTAACATCATTGAAATGTCCATACTCCAAAGCAATTTACAGATTCAATGCAATACCTGTTAAAGTACTAATGGCATATTTCACAGACATAGAACAAACACTTCAAATATTTATATGGAATTCAGAGGTGGGGAGAGCTGGGGCAGTGGGCCAGGATGGGAGTAAAAGACAGAAAACTGTACAAGAACAACAATTAAAATTAAAAACATTAAAAAAGAATTATATTGAACCATAAATGACCCCAAATAACCACAGCAATTTTGAGAAAGAAGAGCAAAGTAGGAGGGATCACAATACTTGATACCAAACTGTATTACAAGGCCGCTGTAATCAAAACAGCCTGGTACTGGCATAAAAACAGGCACACGCACCAATGGAATAGAACAGAGAGCCCAGAAATAAACCCATGTCTCTATGATCAATTAATATTCAACAAACTGGGCAGTAACATAAAATTGAGTAAAAATAGCCTCTTCAGTAAATGGTGTTGAGAGAACTGGACAGCTACATGCAAAAAAATGAAAGTTGAGCACCAACTTACACCATACAGAAAAATAAATTCAAGATGGATAAAAGATTTAAATATAAGCCATGACACCATTATAGTCCTAGAGGAGAACATAGGCAGGAAAATCTCAGATATTTCATGCAGCAACATCTTCACTGATATGTCCCCTAGAGCAAGGGACATTAAGGAAAGAATAAACAAATGGGATATCATCAAAATAAAAAGCTTCTGCATGGCTAAAGAAAACAGTATTAAAATAAAAAGAGAACTAACTGTATGGGAAAACATATTTGCCAATGATAACTCAGACAAGGGTTTAATCTCCAAAATATATAAAGAACTTACACGGCTCCACCTTAAGAAGACTGCAACCCAATTAAAAAATGGGAAAGGACTTGAACAGACACTTCTCCAAGGAGGACATACAGAGGATCCAGAGACACATGAAAAGATGCTCAGTATCGCTAGCTATCAGAGACATGTAAATTAAAACCACAATGAGATACCACTTCACACTAGTCAGAACAGCCATCATAAACAAAGCAATAAATAACAAGCGTTGGAGAGGATGTGCAAAAAAGGGGACCCTCATGCACTGTTGGTGAGATTGCAGACTGGTACAACCACTATGGAAGAGTATGGAATTTTCTAAGAAAACTAAAAATGGATCTACCTTTTCACCCAGCAATTCCACTGCTAGGATTATATCCTAAGAACCCTGAAACACCAATCCAAAAGAACCTATGCACCCCTATGTTCATAGCAGCACAATTTACAGTAGCCAAGTGTTGGAAGCAAGCTAAGTGCCCATCAGTAAATGAATGGATCAAAAAACTATGGTACACTTACCCAATGAAATTCTATGCAGCAGAAAAAAAGAAGGAGCTCCTACCCTTTGCAACAGCATGGATGGAATTGGAGAGCATCATGCTAAGGGAAATAAGCCAGGCAGTGAAAGACAAATACCATATGATCTCACCTTTAACAGGAACCTAATCAACAAAACAAACAAACAAGCATAATATAACCAAAGACATTGAAATTGAGAACAGGCTGACAGTCATCAGAGGGGAGAAGGGAGGGAATTTCAGGGGAAAAGGGGAAGGGTTTAGAGCAACAAGTATAAAGGACATATGGACAAAAACTAGGGAAGGGGGAAATGGGAGGGAGGTGGGGAGGGCTGGGGTAGTGGGCTGGGGTGGGAGTAAAAGACAGAAAACTGTACAAGATCAACAATTAAAATAAAAATTGAAAATTAAAAAAAAAAGATTCAGAAACAGAAAAAAAAAAATACAACCAAGGACACTGAAATAGAGAACAGGCTGATAGTGACCAGAGGGGAGAGGGGATGGAATTTCAGGGGAAGTTCAGGGTAAAGGAGGAAGGGTTTACAGGAACAAGTATAAAGGACACATGAGCAAAAACTAGGGGGGTGCAAATGGGAGGGAGGTGAGCAGGGATGGGTGGGTGGGATAGGATGGGAATAAAAGACAGAAAACTGTACTTTAACAACAATTAAAATAAAAATTAAAAAAAGAATCAAAGTTTTGTTCAATAATCAAGATATTTTTCTATGAACAACTTAGTCAAGAAGCAACTTGTTCGAGATGGGAGACATTCAAGAATGAAGGTTTGACTGCATTGGCTTTGTGGTCAACTTTTTTATCTTTTTCTTGTCTGGGTAGCTCTTTATTTGTTCTTTGATCTTATACGATGGCCTTTCTAGGTAGAGTAGTCGTGGTTGTAGATTCTTGGTTTTCATCACTTTGAGTATTTCATGCCAATACCTTTTGGCCTGGCTTGAAATGTTTCTGTTGAGAAGTCAGCTTATTGTCTTATCAGGACCCCCTTTTACATAATAGTCTTCCTTTTACTACTTTTAAGACTCCCTGTCTTTAATCTTTGCCATTTTAATTACATTATGCCTTGGTGTGGGCTTTGGGTGTTCATCTTGTTTGGGACTCTCTCTGCTTCAAAGACTTGTGTGTGTTTTTTCCTTCACTGGGTTAGAACATTTTTCAGTCATTGTTTCTTCAAATAAGTCATCAATTTATTTCTCTCTCTCTTCTCCTTCTGGTACCTCTATGACACAGATGTTGTTAACCTCGATGTTGTCCCAGAGGTCCCTTAAACATTCTCATTTTTTTAATTATTTTTTCTCTTTGCATCTTTGATTGGGTGTTTTCTGCTTCTTGTCTTCCAAATAACCGATTTGATATTCTGCTTCATATAATCTGCTGTTGATTTCTTTCAGTGTATTTTTCATTTCAGTTTATATATTCTTCATTTCTGACTGTTTTCTTATGGTTTCTTTTTTTTTTCTTTTTATGCCATTGAAGCATCCTTATAACTCTGTATCTGGGGGCTTATTTGCCTTTATAACATTTAGGAGCTTTTTTCCACCCTGGAGATTTCTCTTGCTCTTTCATTCGGGGCCTTTTTTGTGGGGGGAGGCTTTCCATTTTGACTGTCTCTCTATATTTTTCCCTGCATTATGTATATCTACTATGTCTCCAAGTTTTGGTATGGTGGCATTATGTAGTAAATGACCTGTGGGGCTCAATGGCAATCTCTGATCACCTGAGCTAGGTGCTCCAGGAATGCCCATTGTGTAGTATATGTAAACCTTCCTGTTATAGTTGACTCTTGTTTGCTTTTGGCCATTCCATGGGTGGAATTTGACTCTCAGGCTGACTATGAAGATTGACCTCATCCACAGTGTAGGAGCTGCTATGTGGGGTTGACCTCATGAAGCAGAATTTGCCCCAGCAAAGTCTGGTGCCTGCTGGAATCTCCCTTTGGCTATGTCACTTATGGAGTTAATTGTGTTATGTCTGGTGTGGTCCTAATCCTGCTACCAGGTGTTTTGGTTCTGAGGCCTCTTGGGAGGGACTCCAATGCAGGTCAACATAAGACATTGCCTATAACTGTCCTTGAGCTACTTGTCTGGAGTTACCAAGCCATCCACAATTTGTGGCTGTGTCTGCTGAGTTTAGATACACCTGAGAGGGGCCATGCTGTGTAGTAAGTACAGCTTCCATCAGCTCCAAGCCAAAAGGCTAGTCAGCAGAAATCCCAAGCCCCCGCAGTATCTGCTCTGTCTGCCAGATGCTTATTAGGCTCAGTTACTGGAAGAGCCTCTGGCAGTATACAACTTGCATGAGATGGATTCTCAGTGAGTCACCAGGTAGGGGCAAGTGGTTTTCACCAGGTTGATAGAATTTAAACTTGGTGTCAGTGCTGGGCCTGAGGCTGCTCAGTAAAAGTCTCAGGGTATACCAAGGCCAGCTGCCACCCACCTGGAATTCAAAGACCTTTGGGGTGGGGTGGGATCTCACAGAATCATCAGGTGGTGCCATCTGAGTTCACCAGGCTAAAAAAGACCAATATTCAGCTATGTGGAGCAAGGGCTCTGCACAGAAATGGAGGTGCTATTCTGGCACATAGGTGGAAAAATGGCCTTCCCCTCCAATCTCACAACTAAGTCTCCTCCCATGAGATTCTGGCACTGTTCAAGCCTGCCCAAACCTCCTCAAGAGGTCCGCAATAAGCTCTGCACCATGGGCCCAGGCTGGATCCCACCAGATTCACCCTACCACACACAGGTATAGAGCCTGCCCCTTTCATGTCTCTGCTTTTCTACCAGTCTCATGGAGGTTCCTCTATAAATCCTTAGTTATAAATCTTCCATTCAGCTAGTCTTTAGATGGTTATTCTGGTTTATTGATATGTACTTTAGCAGCTACTCTGATATGGTTCTGGGAGGAGATGAGTGAAACTTCTACCTACTCTGTAGCCTTCTTGCCCCATTGAAACAATTTAATTAATGCTAGGCAATGCGGATTATTCACCTGGTTCATCACGGTTCATTGGAAGGTAAGAATGATCAGACATAAACTATGTTTTTCAGATCAAACTAATCCAAAAGTTCTTAAATCACTGTGATAACCAGGACTTCCTGGCTCTCTCCCGACTCTTCTGGGAACACCAATGCTGTGAGAGGCACAGGTCAGAATGCTCACTGGGTCCTATAGGCCTGGCACTGGTGGTTCCATTTCCTACACCTGATTGCTGCCTCAGGCTCCAGGCCAGGCTGCTGGCATTTGTTCTGCTGCTGGTTCATCAAAGGCCACAAGAGGTCTTGGATTTGGTTTGTTCTTTTCTTTTTACCCCATCACCCTGGGCCACCAGGTATGGAGATACGAGGTCAGAGGACTGCCTAACCAACAGACACCTGTCTCACTCTTCTTTGTTTCACTGTCCTTCATGCCTATGACGCATCTTAAGGTGAATGTTGTGCACAGAGTGATCCTCAGAACTTCATGTCAGAGCTCTATTGAGCCTTCTTCTTTAGACAGCAGAGGTGCACCTGGATCCTCAGGTGAGAGCAGTAAGGATCATCTGCCTTACAATAGGTCATTGGCTATTGCTCACTTCTTAAGAAATCAGACAACCCACAAATCCTCTTTTAACAGGCAAGGTAAGTACTTCCAAAGTCATCAATCAAGAAGAAAAACAAACAGAAATAAAGAGAGGGAAGACTACATTTATTTAGCAACTATAATGTTCTCCATATGGTGGTATATGCCCAACCAGTGCCCGTTTGCTTAGTTATACCCACACCAAAGTTGCTTGCACCATGCCATCCTTCCACATTCACACAGGTCCTTTCCAGTGTACAGCACTGCCAGGTTGGGCAGGTGCAAAACAATGCAAGAAAGCCCAGGCAAATGGCTCAGCCTGGCCTCAGACATCACAGCCTGCTGCATACTTTCCACTCCAGTAAAGACTTAGTTTTTTATAGACATGTTTGGGGGAGAATGCAATATAAAGATAAGATATTTGAATTTCTACTGAATTTTAAATCAAATTCTTAAGTGCATGTAAAGACACTTAAATGAAGATAAAAGAAAGTTTTGATTACAAACCATTTTAATATGATAAAATAACACATATTTTCTAATTACAAAAACTAACACTAATTTTTGTTGTAAATTTATAAAATGCAATAAAATATAGGAGAAAGTAAAAAAAAATTATAATCCCAGATTCCAGATACACACTATCAGCATTATTTTATGTTTTATTTGTTTGTTTGTTGGAACATACTAACTAATGTAACTAACACATCCTAAATCTTGGTGACCTAACCCAGTGAAGGCTTATTTCTGTCTCATGCCATCATCCAGTATTGGGGGTGGAAGAGAACAGGAGGGGTCTCTCCTTCACGCTGTCATCTGGAAACCTTGTCTTCTCCCCTCCAGTGGGACTTATACTTCTACCTTGGTTCCTCAACATATGGCTTCTAAGGAGGGAAGAAAAAGGTTTTAAATGGAAGCTTATGGGTAATCTGCCTATGTTTCACTAGCTGGCCGTATAGGACACTTGACTACATCTAACTGCAAGGGAGACTGGAAAATACAGTCTACCTAGTAAGAATATGGAACATTTAGTGAGCATCTAGCTAGTCTCTGTTACATAAACAGATGTAGATATTATTGTGGATATGATTCAAGTATAGATGGGGATATGGGGACAGATATAGTCATGGGTATAGGTACAGGCATAGGTATGTTGATGGATAGAAATACAAATATAGGTGTGGGAATGGATATGACTATGAGAAGGGATATGGATATGCTTATAGGTATAATGGTAGAGTTTTTCATAAAATTGATTCCTATTTTTTACTCTTTTTAAAGATATTCTGAATATTTTTTAAATTGTGCCATTGTTTAAGAAAGCAGGTATTATAATATGTGACTATTAAGTATCTCTTAAAGAGGAAAAGACTCCAATTTCACAGAGTCAAGATTTCCCTTAACAGGTCTACCCCACCTAGATATCATTACGGTGACTGAAAATGTTCATTAGGTCCATCTGGGCCAGAAAATTAATGGCTCATCTGACACAGAATTTTATGAAGTAAGTAAGAAGAATAAATTAAAAGAAAAGAATCCAATAAAATGCAATGGATCCTAAAGAGGCCATTAGTAATTTTGGTGTGTGTGTGTGTGTGTGTGTGTGTGTGTGTGTGTGAGAGAGAGAGAGAGAGAGAGAGAGAGAGAGAGAGAGAGAGAGAGAGAGAGAGAGAGAGAGAGAGAGAGAGAGAGCGCGACTGACTCTGTAGCTGGACTGCTAAGGTCAAAATTCCAGATCTGCCACTAAGCAGGTAAGTAATTCAGACAAGTTACTTAACTTCTCTCTGCCTCCATATCCTCACCCCTAAAATAAAGACAATGATGTTACCTGCCTCCTAGGGTTGTTAAAATGATTAAGTGAATCTCTATGACAGGGACTTCGAAGAGTGCCTGACACATGGCAAGTACCCTGTAAAGTCTCCTTTTAGGGAATATTACAGGAGGCAAAAGTAATTCTAAGTGCAGAAAAATTATTTGCATGCACAAAACTTAGAAACAACATGTAGATTGTCAACCATCAGTCACTGTGGCCAATTCAATGCCAATAAATATCCCCAATTTAGGGTGCAGTGCAGAATAAAACTTTATTCAGTGCAAAAAACTCAATCGTGATACAGAACAATTATGAGAATAGCACAGTTGTGGAAGAGCTCAATTATAATGCAGCACAGCTGTAAAGAAGCAGCCCTAGGGTAAGGCAGCCCTGGGTGAGGCCCCTCTTTGGCTGGGCATCTCTGCTCTACTCTGGTCTGATCCATGTGCTCTAGTCTTTTCTGGTCTGGTCTGTTCCACTTTACTTCACCAAGGCAGCTTTGGTGTTCATCCTTAGCTGCAAAATGCAGTCTTCAGTCTTTGATGGAAAAGTCTGCCCTCGGAGCCAGAGGGAAGCCAACATATGGATGGAAGTCACCATCCCGACACCTGATTAGTCCATCCTCATCAAATGGGGACTCCAAATCCTTGTTTTATTGGTCCAAAAGACACTTTCCTGATTGGTCAGAATGGAGTCGCTCAGATTGGTCAGTGAAGATGCTAATGGGGATATAACTGTGCAGCTCCAATTGGGTGGGAAGTCTCAGTGGTATTGGTTGAAACAGGATTCCAGGACCTTCTGTATAAAGGCTGGTTCTGATGGCAGATACACAGTGCAGGAAAGAAATTCAACACATGAGACAGGCAGCTTAGTGCGGATTTCTCCCTGAAGTGCAGTTTGTGTGAGAAGCTCCTGTTTACAAACAGCTGCAAGGGTTTTGTGGGGTTTTTTAGTTTTTTTGTTTGTTTTAATTTAAGCCAACTTAAGCCCCCAGGAACCATTTTTAGTAGTATCTTCTTTTTCAGGGTCCATGAGATATAACCACCATGTAAGCCTGGTATTAACTTCCCAAGCCTCCTCCCTATGTTTCATGGCCTTGGCCAGGAGTACCTGGGATGAACAAAGTCTCTGAATGGTTGCTGGTTCCTACTCTTTCATTATACTTATTCTTCACTGTCTTCTGGTCTATAAGTAATCATATAGAATCACGATTCCTCTGATATTTATGAATAATTTATGCTAGTCTGTGATGTTGCATACCCATATCATACCAATGGGGGGTATGACATGCTCACTCTCATATCAAGCTTTGGAGCTCTTAGACTCCTTATAAGCAAAGTGCTGTATTTGAAGTACAGAACACTTACACCTCAACCACACAATACCCTGCACCTTCAGCTATTTTTGTTCTTAATAGCTAATGCACAAGTCCTAACATTGGTAAATTGCCTCTTTCCATTATGACTTTCTGTTGCAGACCGTTCAGCCTGGTTTCAGGAGTTGTAACCCTCACCCCATGGTGATTAAGAGGGTTACTCTTACTGTGTAAGAGCCTAGGGACCCACTTCATCTGGGTCTGTTCTGTCTAGAGGACGTGACCTACTAAGGAGACAAAGCTTATTTCCCTGGCAGGAGGGGCTCTGGGTCATTCTCCTCTGAGAGTTTGATCACCTTTCCTCCCCAAGCAGATCATGTCTTGGTAGTTTTATTTTCATCTGTGATGGAGGGATGGGGCTCTGCGGGTGGAACCCCCCCACATCTGGTGCTCAGGACAGGGGTGCCCCCACATCTGGCACCCCAAACAGGGACCACCCGCAACTTTCTATGCACTGTATTAGAACATGAATTCATTTTGCTCTCTATTGCCTATAAAATATCTTCCATGGATGTGGCACCTGGGTTGATAAACCTCTTCAGCTTTAATTGAAAGAGTAGCAGATCACAGTGGAGAAAATCCTTCATGGGTTCATTTAAACTACCTACTACCAAACCTCTTGCCTATTTGGCTCTCCATTACCACACACAGATTTTTTTTTCTTTTGATGTGCACTTTATTGAACTTGTCTCAAGTCAGTGTACTGGCTGCTTCCACACCTCAACATACTCCCAAGGAGATCAAAAGCCTTGATACATCTCAAGTTGGAGACAAAGAGGGGACAAAATGGCTGACCATTCAAAATAAAACAAAAAGAACAAGTATTAAGGCAAAGATTAAAAAATTTAGATTACATTATTTACACAAAAACAAGGCTATCACCCTTCTCCTGTGTGGATTCAGGTGAGGACTGACCCTTCTTAGGGAGAAATGGGTGGCTTTTGGGCAGGCAAGGGACTTCCTGTAGCAATGAATCTCATGATATTTGGAATGACTTTTTTAAAATGAACAATGTACAAAGTCCTCAGCCACATTATAGAACTTTGAGTATACTCACTCCAACAGACTGCTGTCATCTTCACCATTCTAGTTTTTAAATCCTGAGTCAAGTGCAAAAAAAAAAAAATTCAAAGAAACAAACAACAAAATAAAGCTATGCCGATCTCATCTTGTTTTCTGCACAAGTTAAGTTTTGCAAGAAAGGGTGTAACCAACTAAGTAACAGCCCACCTAGAAGCAGGCATATGCAGTGGACGGTGGAGGGGCCAGACTCGTACTACCCTGTTTGCTGATCCACATCTGCTGGAAGGTGGACAAGAAGGCCAGGATGGAGCCACCAATCCACACAGAGTACTTGCACTCAGGGGGCACAATGATCTTGATCTTCATTTTGCTGGGAGCAGGGGCCATGATCTCCTTCTGCATCCTGTCAGCAATGTGTGGCTACATGGTGGTCCCACCAAACAGCACTGTGTTGGCATAGAGGTCCTGACAGGTGTCAACATTACACTTCATGATGGAATTGAAGATAGTTGCATGGATTCCACAGGATTCCTGTGGGCCTCAAAATCCTGGAAGGAAGGAAGGAAGGAAGGAATGAAGGAAGGAAGGAAGGAAGGAAGGCTAGAAGAGGACCTCAGGAAGGAAAGCTGGAAGAGGGCTGGAAGGAAGGCTAGAAGAGGGCCTCTGAATGAAACCTCTCATTGATGATAGTGATTACCTGCTCACTAGGCAGCTTGTAGCTGTTCTCCAGGGAGGAGCTGGAGGCTGCAGTGGCCATCTCCTGCTCGATGTCCAGGGCAACATAGCACAGCTTCTCCTTGATTTCAAGCACTATTTCCCACTTGGCTACAGTGGTGAAGCTGTAGCCACTCTCCATGAGGATCTTTATGAAGTAGTCTGTCAGGTCCCTGCCACCCAAGTTCAGATGTAGGATGGCATGGGGATGACATATCCCTCATAGATGGGCACAGTGTGGTTCAACCCATCACCAGAGTCCATTGCAATGCCAGTGGTGCAGTCAGAGGTGTACAGGGACAGCATAGACTGATGGCCACATACATGGGTGGGATGCTCAAGGCCTCGAACATGATCTGGATCATCTTCTCATGGTTGGCCTAGAGGTTTGGGGGCCCCTTAATGAGCAGGACAGGGTTTTCTTTGAGGGCCACATGCAGCTCATTGTAAAAGGTGTGATGCCAGATCTTCTCCATGTCATCCCAGTTGGTGACAATGCTGTGTTTGATGGGGTACTTCAGGGTCAGGATGCCCCTCTTGCTCTGGGCCTTATTCTCCCATGTAAGAGTCCTTCTGCATCATACCCACCATCATGCCCTGGTGCCAAGGGTGTCCCACAATAGAAAGGAAGACAACCCTGGGGACATCATAACCTGCAAAGCTGGCCTTGCACATGCCGCAGCCATTGTCAACCATGAGTGAAGCAGTATCATCATCCATGGTGAGCTGGAGGTAGAATAGACTGGTGAAGGCAGAAGAACAGTGAAGACAAGAGGCCTGTACTGGTGGGTGGACAAAGTCTTGGCAGTCCACACAGATTTTTTTAGGTACTATTCTACTGGTGTTATATGTTGCCCATTTGCACCTACTGGAGATTAGCTATTTAACTGTTGTCAATTGGGAAATGCATTTTATGTTGTGCTAACCTGTGCCTTCAATTTTTAAACAAGGGTGAAATGTAATTTAACTTAGTGTTAAATTTAGAAAGAGATCATCCTATAGGCATTAATAACTACAAATGAATTGAATTAAAAATGTAAACTCTAACAATACAGTGAGTCATCCAGAGAATACAGTAAGGTTCTGGTCACTCTGGAGACCAAAGCACTATAGGTACTGATAATGAGAATGGGGGAAAGTAGAAATAAAACTGGAATGTACTCCCACGCACAAGCAACATTGATGGAAATCTGGGCCAACTTCTGCTCTTCCCTACCACCCTTACTCCTGAGGCCTTTGTATGACATCTCAGCCTCTTGTCCCTTTATAAATCCCATAGATAGCAACTTTAGGCAGCAGTGTATATGTGTGTATTGAAATAGAAAAAGACACCGCACTAGGCATCTTTGAGGTACATTTTCTGATGGGTATACTAAACACTGTGATTTGGCAAAATATTTGCCAGTCTTGGCTTTTGTCGCAGTTCACAAATTAAACCATACACATGAAACTGTCTTTTTAAATTAAAACATCAGAAGTAGATCTAAGTCAGTTTAATCCATAGATATCTATTACATGCAGCTATTCCAGACCAGACCCACAAAATGAAGGCACATCTTTGAATAACACAGGTATGTTACACCTAGCACCTAACACCATACCTGGGTCATGGTAGACACTCAATAAAGATTGGTTGAATAAATAACTTCCCGTTAGTGCAGCTTAAAATCTAGTGCTCAATAAAGACAATTAAACAAACAGTGAGAGTGAAAAGGGAAATAGACATTGAGTTTAATAAACTGAGAGGCATAAGCCTGCTTGCTAGCCAGTCAGCTGAAGCTTCACATGCCAGGGGATTACAGCATTTCTCCCGGAAGATGCTTCCCTTCCCCTGCACTGGTACCAGATCGGGGGTAGGACTAGCAGAAGGCAGACATGTGCAATGAAGTCAAATGGCAAAGGGGTAGGTGGTGGACCAGAGAAGTCTGTCAGTCTAGCCTGGGGAAGGAAGGAATTGGTTGAAATGAGGACCCACCCAAAGCATGTGAAAGTTTGGGAAGCTGATTGGTCATTTGAGAAAGCACTTGGTGCATCCCACACCCAAGCTAATATAATCCCAGGGGAACAAAGAAGCTCTCTCTCTCTCTCTTGCCTGAGTGACCCACACTCACCCTGTGCATTCATGAATCCTCTCTCCCTGGCCATAAGACCTTAGCGGCATAGCCCATGGCCATGCAATTCTACATGCAGGCTACAGAAGGGAGCCTGAAATGGACTACAGATGGAAACACACACTAAGTTAGCCAGATGCTGGTCTGGACTAAATTTTGATATGGAGCAGAAACTCTGGGCAGTGGCCTTCATCCTGACCCTATGAAGACATGATTAGACTTTTTCCATGGTGAAATAGATGGAGATGGGACATTGGGAATCCAAAAGGGGAACCCCCTTAATTTTACATCATCAATAAACCATACTACAGACCCACATCATTCCACATGGGTCTCAAGAAATTCTTTTCCTTTATAGATCACAGGAGTCCCACTTTTATAACAGATGACCTTCCACCAGTAACCATAGGGATGAAAGGGGTGATTGCAGATGGATACACTGAAAAATCATAGTTGTCTTTTGACATTAGATACTCTAGTTCCTAGGTATTAGGAGCATCAAATCTACCCTGCTGCTCCTCAGTGACTCTGGGACCTCAAAAAAAAAAAAAAAAAAAAAAAAAAAAAAAGACATGGCAGTGTGAGAAAAGAAGACAGAGTCAGTGGGTAGTTGTATGAATTGTCCAAGCCACCACCTGGCCAGGCTCCCCTAGATGGAATCACAGTTATACCCCTGGTGAATGACTTCCTCCCACACAGTCACACATGAACCTTCTCAGTCTCAAATTTGGAGAAGGAGTTTTAAAAAGGAGAAACAAAAATGCCATGAACAAGACTAAAACATTGGTTAGGCAAAACTGTAAACTCTATCATTTCCTTTTTGCCTTATTCTCCCAGTTTCTAATCTTCCCCAGTTTTGACCAGCCAGCATCCTGTTCACACTGGTGAACACCCAGGCCATGATAGATATGTCCACTGGCCTTTTTCCTTGTATCACCATCATATCAGCTTCTGAAGAAACCTGGATCTAGACAAGAATTTTTACAGCTGCTTCCAGCACCTGTGCTTATGAGTCACTTTTATCTGGAACCTCAGCTACCCACCACCCTATCCCTATCCTGCCCTGTGCCCACTCGCAGGAGCTGGCATGATGCAGGAACTAAGCAGGGCACTTGTGAGTGCACTGGGAAGTAAAAGAAAGCAAAGGCATTGAGGACTTATAACAACAAAGAAATGCAGCAATATTTTTGAAGACCTAAGTTTATTTTTTTAATATTTTATTTATTTATTTTTGGAAAGAGGGGAAAAGAGGGAGAGAAACATCAATGCATGATACCCTCTCATACACCCACAACTGGGGACCTGGTTTGCAACTCAGGCATGTGCCCAGACTGGCAATCAAGACAGCAACCCTTCAGTTCTCAGGCCAGTGTTCAATCCATCGAGGGCTGAAGGCCTAAATTTAAATTGAGAGACAGCTACATGTTAGGTATACTATTTTAGGCAACTTAATCTCATCAAGCTTCAGTTTCCTCATGGGAAATTAAGAATGGTAATATTTAACTGTTTTTAAGGTGGTTGAGTGATTAAATGAAACAATCCTTTCAAAGTGAAATTTTCACTCAAGACATTTTTTAGTAGCTTTTAAGCAATGAGGTCTTGGCAATAATTCTCATCTGGAGCTACTTTAACTCATTAACCAGTTGCTCAGAGGATTAGATGAATGACAAAAAAAAAATTGAGATATGTTCACTGTCACCTGCTGGCAGAAAAAAGTTAGATCACTAACTTTAAAAGGGCCACAGATGAATGGACACCTCAGCGACTCTGCCTGTCTCCTCTGACCTAATGGTCTTTGTTTGAATGACTGATTTCTTTACTCTCTATAGTCAGAAGTCAAGCTAAGAAGAAAGAATAGTCAAGGCAACAAGGTGAGACAAGTTTCCTGTACCCTCTTGACACTGGCAAAGCTCTTGTCCTAGATGTGGCTATGTGTTTATAAGCAGAACCACAGTTGGAACCAGACCCTGGATTCTGGAATGTCTCCTCCACGTTTGCTTTGTGCAGAAGACTGATCCTGCTAGACACAAAATGTAGCTCAAACTGATTCCTCATTCCTCAAGTATTTACCTTCATTTGTTCCTGAAAATCCATGGAAATGATAGCAAAAAAAAGTATAAAAAAGGAATGAATTCATAAGTGTGCTGAGAATAGGATGCAGACATCTGAAGACTAAAACTAATGATGAATTTGGGGAGCTGAAAGGTACATGCTCCCCCACACAAAGTACCCAAGAGGGCTTGGCTTCCTAGAGTGAGAAGCAGCATAAATCCCCTCCAATTTTAACTTACAGCGGTGGGGTTGTCCCCAGTATATTAGCCTGTTCACAACCTACACACTCCTTAAGTAACATTTGACAATTCATGTGCCCCACCCACTCACCAAGAGCCACTCAACTGATCTTTTTCATCAGGAGAGGATCAAGGATCCTATCCATTCCTTCACTTGTACATAGGAATGGAAAATTGAGGTTCACCTAGTATTTGAGGAAAATGAGCAATACAAAACAGGAAGGAGTGAGATCAACAGAATTATTGACTCTGGAGAAAACAAATGATTCAAGTAAGAAGATACAACTTTTAAAAAACAAATTCATCTTTAGAGAGACTGAACAAGATATGGATGCATAAATTCAAAAACAGCCTGCTATAAAAAAGAAGACAATAAAAGGATAAATACATCATAGAAATTAAAAATATAATTGCCACATTAAAAACTCAAAGGCTAGGTGAAAAATAAGGTTAAGTAGTCTTCGAGAATGCATAACAAAAAGACAAAGGAAGAAAATACGAAGAGAAAGATTCAGAAACATAGAGGAGGATCACTCTATGTGGATTGACATCTGACTAATAGGAGTTCAGGAAAGACACATAGAAATGAGAAAAGAAAAAAATAATTAATAATAGAAGACAACTTGCCAAAGTTAAAGAATAACATGTACTGAAAACCTGATGTTCTTGACCATCCTTTCTTCTGTTCCAGCCTATTATTTCAATATGATGGCTAGAGTTCCAGCAGCCATCTTGGACCATGAACTGCCTTTAATAATGATATAAGCATTGATTCTTTATGGAACCCTTGAGCTCCATGTTAATATTCCATTGCCTACCTCCAGACTTATTTTCTGTAAAAGAGAAATAAACTTTCATCTTGAGTAAGTCACCACTTTTTTTCAGGTTTTGTTATATGCACTGAACCAAATTCTGTATGCAGTCTAATAAAGTAGTTACTGGTCACATGTGGTTATTTAAATGTAAATAAATAAATTAAGTAAAATAAAAAATTCAGATTGTCAGTTATACTAGCTATATTTTAAATGCTCAACTGCCACTTGCAGAGAATGTCTACTCTAGTGGACAGAGAGCATCACTGAAAAGTTCTATTATGCAGCATTGCCCTAACTGATGCAAGTCCCTTCCCACAGAAATTCTGGTCTGATAAAGGACATAAAAGCTATCTCCTCTCTGAAGTACCTGGCAGAATGTGTGCATAATAAGGTATGAATATGGAGCTCAAAAGGGAATCGTGGAACAAGAGGCATTTGAGATGAACTTTAAGGATCATATGAACATAGAGAGGCTTTTTCCAGCTGATTGGACATCTTAAACAAAATCTGGAAGCAGAAAAGCCCAAGTCCTGTTCAAAGTAGTCTTATTTTATTGATGTGTAGGACGACTGAAAGGTTAGCTAATATTTTGGAAATCATTGAAGGTAAAGGTGAGGACTGAGTACTTAATAAAGTAAGTACTGGGGCTTATGGAAGGTTTCCACATAGAAAGATGACACTATTAGAACAGCAATTTAGGGAGGACAGCACATGAGACTGGAAGTGGTTTTTTTTTTTTAATTTTTATTTTAATTGTTGATCTTGCACAGTTTTCTGTCTTTTACTCCCACCCCAGCCCTCCCCACCTTCCTCCCATTTCCACCCTCCATAGTTTTTGTCCATGTGTCCTTTATACTTATTGCTCTAACCCCTTCCCCTTTTCCCCTGAAATTCCCTCCCCTCTCCCCTCTGGTGACTGTCAGCCTGTTCTCAATTTCAGTGTCTTTGGTTACATTATGCTTGTTTGTTTGTTTTGTTGACTGGAAGTGGTTTAAACATTAACACAAAAATCCAAACTTAAAGGTAAAGAGACAGACCCAATTTGCATCAGTGTAGATGGAAAGAGGGAATCAAGGCAACAGACATTTTGGCACTACCTCCTACAGGATTTTCCAGCTGACTCAACAGAGTTGTCAAAGAAGAGAAAGGAGCCCAGTTAACCCCAAGGTCTCTGGACTTAGGGAGCAGGGAAATGGTTTACCAACACAGGGGAGGCAGGAAGAGGAGTTAATGTGGCAAAGTTTAAGATGCCTGGTGTGTGTTTTCTCAAAACACCAGGTGGAAATTTAGAAGAAAAGTTAAGACCGGAGATAAAGAATTAGGGAAACAATTTTTTAAACATAAAAAGGAAGTTGATGACATCCTTGAGAGAAAAATTATAAAATAAAAGGAAAAGTTCTACAGATGCAGAGGAAGCCTATATTAGGAGGTGGAAAATATCATAGAGCCAGAGGAGGTAAAAGTGTTTGCAAAGCAAGTGGCCCAAAAATCAAAATGGGAAGTGTTATGGAAGCTAAAGAAGAAAGTTTAAAGAAGCAGATAATAGTTTCAAATATTGCAAATGAAGCAAAGATGGTAGAGACTGAGAAAGCTGTTTGGGATTGGTGACTGGTACTTCAGGAGGGTAGTGAGGGTTGATGTCACATTGTCATGGGCCCATGTATTTCAGTAGAAAGGTAAAGTAGGCAAGCACTTTAATGGTAAAGAAAAAGAGATAAAAATAGCTTTAAAAGCTACCAGATTCATGTTCAGAGTCCTTAAGGAGGTTTTTGTATGTCCCTGTTTTTATACCTCATTATTTCCAGTTATGTGATTTTGCCCCCAACTCTGCTGATATGATGGAGGCATGTTCTAGTGTAAGACAAAGAGGCACTTAACAGATCAGTTTCCTTTGTTATGCATCAACACATGAAATCTATTATATTCTACTTAAAATGCTTACCACTGGTAAGAATAAAGCCAGTATATGGAAAACATACCTTCGAGTCTTTTCTTTAGAACTAGGCATAAAAGGCTTGAAAAAATTCATTTTTTTTTCACCAACTAAAGACAATGATATATATGGAGGAAAGCGGCATGGAGAAATGGGACAGGCACACAGCAAATGATGCTCTGAAAGATATCAGGAAAAGAACAGTAAGAGTAAGCACTCAATCTATGGGCTAAGAATATAAACTTATTAAACATTGAGAAAAGAACCAACATAAGGACTTCCAGCCAAGATGGAGGTGTAGGTAGACACACTGTGCCTCCTCACACAACCAAAACAAGGACAACAACACATTTAAAAATAAAAAACAACAAGAACTTACAGAAAATCAAACTGTATGGAAGTCTGACAAACAAGGAGTTAAAGAAGAAACATTCATCCAGACCAGTAGGAGGGGCAGAGATGGGCAGTTGGGTAGAGAGGACTCATGGCAAGGCGGCAACTGGAGGACCCAGGCAGGCAAGGCAGCAGCTGGAAGACTGGGTGAGGTGGTGGCTTGCAGACTGGAGAGTCCCACATTCACATGCAGATAAACCAGGAGGAACAACTAGGGAGCGAAATAGACCGCACAACCCAGGGTTCCAGCATAGGGGAATAAAGCCTCAAAGCCTCTGACTGAAAACACCTGTGGGGGTTGAGGCAGCAGCAGGAGAAACTCCAAGCTTCACAGGAGAGTTCATTGGAGAGACCCACAGGGTCCTGGAATGTAAACAAACCCACCCACCCAGGAACCAGCACCAGAAAGACCCAATTTGCTTGTGAGTAGTGGACGAAGTGACTGAAAACTGTCAGAGAGCAGAGCAAGCTGCACTGTTCCCTCTTGGACCCCTCCCCAAAATACCACACCACAATGCAGCTACGTGGGTTGCCCCACCCTGGTGAATACCTAAGGCTCTGCCCCTTACTATGTAACAGGCATGCTCAAAGAAATAAACAACAACAACAAAAAAATGGCCCAAATGAAAGAACAGTTCAAAGCTCCAGAAAAAATACAACTAAGTGACGAAGAGATAGCCAACCTATCAGATACGCAGTTCAAAACACTGGTTATCAGGAACTCAGTGGGTACTTCAACAGCATAAATAAGACCCAGGCAGCAAGGAAGGTTGCATTATGTGAAGTAAAGAAAAATCTACAGGGAACCAACAGTGATGGGAAGGAAACCAGGACTCAAATCAATGGTTTGGAGCAGAAGGAAGAAACATCAAGCCAGAACAGAATGAAGAGATAAGAATTCAAAAAAATGAGGAGAGGCTTAGGAACCTCCAGGACATCTTTAAACATTCCAACATCTGAATCATAGGGGTGCCAGAAGGAGAAGAGGAAGACCAAGAAATTGAAAACTTATTTGAAAACATAGTGAAGGAGAACTTCCCCAATTTGGCAAAGAAAATAGACTTCCAGGAAGTCCAGGAAGCTCAGGGAGTCCCAAAGAAGTTGGACACAAGGAGGAACAGACCAAGGCACATCATAATTACATTACCCAAGATTAAAGATAAGGAGAGAATCTTAAAAGCAGCAAGAGAAAAGGAGACAGTTACCTACAAAGGAGTGCCCATTAGACTATCAGCTGATTTCTCAAAAGGAACCTTACAGGCAATAAGGGACTGGAAAGAAATATTCGAAGTCAGGAAGTGCAAGGACCTACAGCCAACATTACTCTATCCAGCAAAGCTATCATTTAGACTGGAAGGGCAGATAAAGTGCTTCCCAGATAAGATCAAGTTCAAGGAGTTCATCATCACCCAGCCCTTATTAAATGAAATGTTAAAGGGACTTATCTAAGAAAAAGAAGATAAAAAAAAAAGAACAGTACAATGACAACAAACTCACAGCTATTAACAACCGAACCTTAGATAGATAGATAGATAGATAGATAGATAGATAGATAGATAAGCAAACAACCAAAACAGGAACAGAATCACATAAATGGAGATCACGTGGAGGGTTATCAGTATCAGTGGGGGAGTGGGAGGGTAAGAGTACGGGGAGAGGGGGAAAAGGTACAGAGAATAAGTAGCACAAATGGTAGGTAGAAAATAGACAGGGGGAGGTTAAGAATAGTATAGGAAATGTAGAAATCAAAGAACTTATATGTACAACCCATGGACATGAACTAAAGAAGGGAGTGCTAATGGGAGGGAAATAAAGCGGGGGATTGGGACAACTGTAATGGCATAATAAATAAAATACATTTTTTTTAAAAAGGAAAAAAGAACCAGCATAATGTAGAAAGGTAGTAACAATAACTGGCAAACTAGAATGAGACCTATCAGATACGCAGTTCAAAACACTGGTTATCAGGAACTCAGTGGGTACTTCAACAGCATAAATAAGACCCAGGCAGCAAGCAAGGAAATTTTACCTTTTGGTAAATTTGGTAGTTAATTAGATATCAAACAGACAGAAACTTCCTTTAAAATAACTTCCTTTTCTCCCTATCCCATTGCACAACTAGTCCAGGCCCTCAGGCCTGTAGCTTGTCTGACTGTGACAGCTTCTCTCCCATCTCTGCTCTCAAAATAATTTACAAGCACAGATTTTGTTGGTTCATGGTCATGTCTTTAATAAGAGAGATTAAAAAACAAACTTTTACTGACTCTCTAATTCCTATAAAAGAAGTGTAAAATAGATTCCTCTTAGTTTTCAAGGCCCACATAATCCTACCTCTATAATTTCCAGTATATATGAGTAATTTTCTACTCTTGCCCCAACATATACTCGTAGTTATAGTCAGGCTGTGTCACCACTAACAAGCATCAGCTTTTACCCAAGAATTTCCGATCCCATGTTTCCTTTTTCTCTACAACTATATAAATCTAGCCCATTCTTCAACAACCTATACAAGGTCTGTCCAGAAGACATCCAGCCATGTAATATAAAAAATAGAGACATTTACTGAAGAAGATATAAGATACGAGAAACACTACATAGGTCAATGATGCCCCAGTCCCCTTCAAAGTAGGCACCTTGGGACCTTACACAGTTCTCCCAATCACCATCACCTGCCCCATTGCATTTTCCTGAATCTCATCAACAATCTGAAATGTCTTCCCCTTTAAAGGTGATCTTAGTTTGGGGAAAAGCCAGAAGTCACAGGGCACCAAATCTGAGATGTAGGGGGTGCTGAGTCACCTGGGTTATTTGATGTTTTGCTAAAAAATTCTACACGAGATGTAATGCATGGTTGGGTGTGTTGCTGTGATGAAGCTGCCAATCACCAGTTGCCCATAGCTGCAGCCTTTTGACTCATCCAGATAGTTTCCAAGGAGGAATGTTCAAGCTTAATGCAAAATTTGATGCAGATTCATTGCTCTGCTCACTCAGTCATTTTGAATACAGTGAATACAGTGGCCACACAGTACAAATGCTCACTCAAGAGCGTCTACATTCCCCACTGACTAGTACAGTGAAGTCATCATTGTTCACACATGTGCATTCCAGTCCACTCTCATTGGATGCCAGGTTACATCAATGTTGTGCAAACCATTCCTGTTATATGAACAATGGCTGGGTTTTTCTTGATAGACCTCATATAACATGCTTATGTATTAATCTCCCTTTAGATATAATATTTCCTCCCTCAAAGTTTACACAATAATGAGCCAAATACATCCAAATTGTACCTTAGGGGATTTTCCAAACTTATCTCCCTCACCCCAAAACTCTGCCACGTGCCCCACAACTGTGAGTTGGGAATACATCATTCCCCATTCCCCTCATTCCACATAGCTATTCCACACAAGTTCATTCTCCAAGTTCTTAAGTTTATATCATAAAGCGTACTTTCCCACACATGCCTGCTATAATGGTTATTGACCTGTTAGCTCCTTGAGGACAGAGACACTGAATGACTACACTCCTGGCAACACGCTGAACATGTGGTAGGTGCTGTTTATCGATATCCAGTTCACTTCCCTCTAGGTATTGGTAGGACTGAATTTTTCCAGCTCACTTTGATGTTAAACCATGGGACTTATTTTGACAAGTGAATTGTGAGTGAAATAGAAATTCACATGCAAGTATGGTGTTGGGGTAGGGCTTCCATTGTCTTGGGTCCCTGCGGACCTACAATAAGACTTCCTGCTACTTTGTATGGATCATGTAACATGATGGAAAATTAAATTTTGTTAAGTCACTGAGACTTTGAAGCTGTTTGTTTCTACTGGATGACATTATTTCTCAAAGTGGAATCCTTGAACCAACAGCATCTGAGAAATGTTAAAAATGCAAACTCTCAGCTCCTGCTCCAAACCCACCAAATCTGAATCTGCATTTTTAACAAGCTTCCCTCACATTTTATACAGTTATTAAAGTTTGAGAAGCACTGTCCTAGACTATCCTGACAAGTACAGTAATTGTTACTTCAAAGTGCTAGATTGGAACCTAAAATGGGTGCAGAAAGAACAGGGAAGGATCAGTCAAAAAACAGAGAGTTTGACTGATGTATATTATACATAATGACACAGGGAAAGGTCTGAAAACAGGTGTGTTGGTTATGGTTGGCTGCATTTAATAAAATACTACAAGGAAGTGATAAACTACGAAAGAAAGAATTAACTGAATGCCAGCAGGAATAAAAGGGATTCAAGATGGTAGAACAACAATATGAATACACTTAATGTCACTGAACTGTAAACTTATATATTGTTAAGATGGTAAATTTATGTTACGTGTATTTTACCACACTTTAATAAACATATGGGATTCTTTAATGATATATTTGAAACCAGATTTTAAAAAAATTTTTTCTCAAGAAAATCCAGAGTCAGGGACTTCAGAGTGAGAAGATTCAGAGTGAGAAGAAACAGCTCTTCTCAATCAAATAAATAAAAGATTAAATTGTTTTGAAAGATTTTATTTATTTATTTTTAGAGACAGGAAGGGAAGGAAGAAGACAGGGAGAGAAACATTTGTCTGTTGCCTCTAGCACAGGGATATCAAACTCATTTTCACCAGGGGCCACATCAGCTTTGTGGTTGCCTTAAAAGGGCTGAATGTAATTTTAGGACAGTGTACATGTAACTACTCCTTAACTAGGGGCAAGGAACTCGGCACTGCTGCCGAGTAGAAACAAGGTGCTAAGCCAGATAAAACAAGGTGGAGGGCTAGATTTGGCCCACGGGCCTTGTGTTTGTCACCTGTGCTAGCCCTGACTGGCGGCCAAACTCACAATCCAGGCATGTGCCCTGACTGGGAATTGAACCAGTAACCTTTTGCTTTGCCGGACAGTGACCAACCAACTAAGCCACACTGATTAAATTTAAAAAGTCGAATAACATAAGCCAATTAAAACTTAGATTTGGCACTAGGATCAAATGAAAGGAATAGCTTACACCATCACTGCAAATGCTCTGAAAAGATTAAGGAAGCTGCCTCAGTGTAAATGTTAAGAATATATCAAAAAGATTTAATTAATCCTTTCAATTGGACAAAAGAGCTCAGGTAAAAGAAACTAAAAGCATGACTCTCCCTCACAGCCTGATAGACTCAAAGCATACATAATTAGGATAAAAGTAAGATAAAGTCATAGGGGCAAAAAGGAGAAACATATAGCATGCCTAGGAAATAAGTGTAGATCCACACTATCCAATGTGGTAGCATGCGGGGGCCCCTGTCCTGGGCTCCAGATGTGGGGGGGCTCCTTGGGGAGGAAAGGTGACCAAACTCTCAGAGGAGAATGACCCAGAGCCCCATCCTCACTAGGGTTTTATTGGGTTCCAATACACCAGAATGCAGGTTTCACATGTCAAAGAAATCTGAGGGCTTAATCTGTCAGGAAAGTGGGTTGCCAAACTTTGGGAGACATACTCATTTCCTCCTTGGACCCTTATCACTTAAATGAGAGCACTCTTAGCAAAGCAGGTTTCACAGGACTTTAGGAATTCTTTCTTATGCCCGATCATCCGGGGAGCCGTCCTGGCCAGTACAGGATTGCACCGCTTGCCCCCCACAGTTTCAGGCTTTAAGCCGATTAGGAAGCAGGAGACATCTCCCAGATGGAAATGAGGACTCGGGCTATGTCAGAATAGTCGGGGGGGTGAGGGTCCATCACATCCTCTTTGCTGCAGCCCCCCGAGTCCTTCCATGAGGCCTCCCAAGTGGTTGTGTCTGGCTTAGGTTGCCCCTCCCATGAGGAGTCTTACCCATCATTGACTGCCAACCAAGCAGTGGGGCCAGAGATGGATGAGGCAGAAGCAGTGCTCCTGCCAGGGAGATAAGCTTTGTCTCCTTAGTAGGTCACGTCCTTGTGACAGAACAGACCCAGATGAAGTGGGTCCCTAGGCTCTTACACAGCCCACCATGGGGTGAGGGTCACAACTCCTGAAACCAGGCTGAACGGTCTGCAACAGTAGCACAAGCCACAGGTTGCCTTTAAGACCTGGAGGTGTAATACCGTGTCTCCTACTCTTCCTGTGCTTAAATGGAAGTGTCTGTGGGTCCCTGGTTCCACCATCATTTATTAGCTTGAGGAAAGGTATCAGATACGTTGTCCTTTTAGTTTTTTGATCTCCAACTCAACAAGAGCCACGTCTGAACCTGATGTAGAGATGATCTGGGGGATTTTTCAAAGTAACACCTTCACCCCAAAACTCTAATATGTACCCTGTATGCACCAGTGAAAATTGCCATTACAGACATGGGAGCTATCATAGCCCTCATTTTACAACAGGTATAGTCTGTGTCTCATAAATTCACATTTATGTGTAGCACCTTGAATTGTGGATAGTGTTTCCATATATCTTAAAATAGTCATGTCTTGGAATAATTTGTTCCATAGGCTCTTTGATGGCAGGGACTATCTAATGATCACTACTTCTAGCCCCATTCTGAGTACATGATCAGTGGCATCCCCAAAATCCTTGCTTGTCTACTGAGACAGATTTTAAGACAACTTATAGTTAAGGGTACAATTTTATTTTATTTTTAGGAGTTAAATTATTTTGAACTGAGAAATGGTAATCTTTAAGGCAATAAATACTTTCAGGGAAATTTCATCATAACTCACCAAAGAATATACCTTCTAATTTTGCAGCAGTTGCTGACAAATTGTCAGAAACATCAAAAACACTCTGATTATTGCACATTATAATGTCCGGTTCAAATGGGTGGTCTGGTTTTTTCATTTTATTAATCATATCTTTGAACACACATTGTTATACCAAATGAAGTTCCTACAGACACAGAAAGATTTAATATACAATACCATACAGTATTTGACAGATGGACTTTTGGTTTAGGGGACTTTGGGCTGGGGTTCCAGGGGTTTACTCACTTACAGATGTTTACCAAATCACTGTATCACATGTATTCCTTCCAACTGAAGACACATCTGAATACTTGGGTTATTTTTGCACTATTTATATAGAGATTAAAAGACATTTAATCATTTCCTTAAAGACCTTTATAGAAAAGGTCAGACCTTGTCTGAAGTCAGGAAGGACCCAGAGTAGAAAGTTAACCTAATGAGTTCCCAGATGGAGCCAATTGTATACCACAAGGGCCAAAGTTTGATTACGCACAGGATTGGAACCCTAGTGACATCACTGAGAAGTCAGGGCTGTTAGCAGATTAAGCACGCATTTATTTAGTAACAATAGCAAATATCAATTCAGTGCCTGCTCTGTATCAGAAACTACTGCAGGCAACAAAGCCACAGACATGAACAGGACAGTGGAGAGGCTGGCTTTCACAGTAACTGAGACATCCCATGTAGACAGGGACTATGGTTTCTCCTCATAATTACATTGGAGATCACTTACTTCCCATTCATAAATATACACAGCATGTTCTTCTAAAAGGTACAAGAAACTTTTGAAGTGCTAGCTACCCCTTCAAAACTTATTTGCTAACTACCTGCTAATTTTCCATTTTCCAAAGATTTAGATATCTTATGCACTTTCCTGCTTGTGCCAGCACCATTTTTTTTTCCGAACTCTGGGTTGGCAGGGGTAGGGGTCACATCTATAACTTATTTATGTGTTCTATTCCCAGGAATTTTCTCTGCCCCAAAAGGGTTCAACAGTGCATCATTGAATGACCCTAGTGGTCCACTGCTTTATTTATACTTTTCCTTCACTGGGAACAGTATATATGTGAATATCCAAAACAAAAGAGAAGTCATTAATACCAAAAATAATAGAATGGAATACAAGAGCTATAAAGACCAAGCCCTTCATTTCATATAAAAATAATGGGACCAAGAGGTCAGAGATGTTTCAAGAGACACAAAGATGTATTGTGACAAAGCAGGCTTCCTAGTTTCCAAACTATTGCTCTCACCACTACTCTCTGCACCATCCCCAAGTGTTTACCCCAACTGCAATATTTCTTTTAAATAAATATCCAAACCCTTTGGTGCCTGACTAGTTCTCAAGGTGTTCTCACATTTTCACATTCAGTTCTCATGACCATCCTGTCAGGTCAGCACAGATGTGGAACCTGAAATGAGATGATTCATGCAACATCACCTGTTAATGACAGGACCTGAGTCATTATCAGACCATAGTCAAAATCTGAGTCAGGACCTGAACTCAGATTTTCAAACACTGTTCTCCATTACAGAAGATGGGACTCCCTGGGTTAGAGATGTGCACCTGAACGTCTCTGGCTGCTGGAGTCAGATTGTGATGTGCAAGATATAGAGTGGCAGGGTTTCAGACTCAAAGATGGACACAGTCTGAGAAGGTCAAAAACAGCTTGGCTATGGGCATGTGCTACAAGTGAAAGAGATGAGTATGGGGCTAGGAACATGGAAGCACTTGAAGCTCATGACATGTTTCCAAAATACTCATTTAGAAACCCTACATTGAGTCAGAAAAAGACAGTAAGAAGAGTCACAGAAAGTTTCACACCACATGATGTAAGGTTTGTAGCATGAAGTTTTATATTTAGGTAAGAGCAAAAACATGATCAACAAAAGTATAATTTACAAAATTCCATCCTTGGACAATTATGGGCACAAGCCATAAAAAGAAAAGTTCAGAAAAGGAAAGTCCCATAACAAATGAAAAGAAAATTTCAAATGGAAAGAATTTGGCTACTCTATTCAGCCCTGAAAAGCATGCATAAGTCCCAAGAACATAAAGTGAAGTTATAGAACAGTTTCTGGGGAGAGAAAGCAATCACACGTAATGTAGAAAGTCACAAGTTTTCTTTCCATTACAGTCAACTTTTCATCCTGTTTAGATGTGCACCCAGAATGTTTTACTTTCCCTGAGCACACACTTACTAGATGGAAGATGGATGGGGACCCCATAAATGGGTGAGAGCAAAAGAAAAGTAGTAGGAAAACAGGACAATAATAAATTGCCACAGACCTTCCCAAAAAATGGATAAGATGCACATGCACGTCTAACCAACAACAACTACCATACAAAAAAAGAATGCATCTTAAGTAGTAATTCGAGGTAGAAAAAAGGTAAGTGTAATGCAGTTTTGATTTTGGGTTATCTTGCTTATCTTCAACTGAATTCATCACAAGGTAAAGGAAGGAGAAAAGAAAGCTGCAGAGAGCATTTTTGTTTAATACCTGCTAGGGAACCTACAGGGTATTCTGAAACCATGGCAACAAATAATCTCTTTAAAAGTCTTCCTCATCTCTTGGCTGCGGAAGGCATATATCAGAGGATCAATCACAGAATTGCACATGATGAGTATGAGGTACATATTGAAGTGAGACATGAAGCAGGAACAGTAAAGATTCTGAGGGCAAGAGATCATCAAAATGAGATGGAGGAAGAATGGAGCCCAGCAAACAATGAAAATGCCCAACAGCATGGTCAGGGTGATGGCGCCTTTCATGCTGGTCCTCTGCCACACAGAATTGTATCCAGGCAGAGCTGCTATCTGCTTGACATGAGTTCGTACTAAAAGGAACATGTGTATATACAGAGACACCATGAGAAACAGCATTGTGAAGAACATGGAGATGAGGCAAATGATGACATAAGTGGATTCGTAGTAAATGATGAAAACAATGCCACATCCTGTACAAAAGGTCCAGATGCATGCAATAATCACCCCAGAACGCTTCACTGTCATGATGTGATGGTAGCGCAAGGCATAGAATATAGTGACATATCTATCCACTGCAATGGCCAACAAACTGCACATGGAAGCCACCACAGAAATGCAGATCATGGAGTCAAATACATTGTCAATGTGACGAACAAAAGCATCTGCTATCTCCAGATGCTTATTATTTATTAAGTATATAGTGATGGTCTCCCAGGCATTGGACATGCTCACCAGCATGTCTGCTACTGCTAAACTGCACACAAAGAAATACATGGGAGAGTGCAAGTTCTTGTTCTTTACTATGGCACCTATGACCAAGATGTTCTCCAAAAGGCTGATGAGACCCAAAGTCAGAAACACCTCCACAGCGATGCCCATATCTTCACATGGTAAAGACTTGTTCTTGACATTTGGTCCCGAAAGATTGCCCTCTGTGGCATTCAGGGTGAGATCCAAGAAATACAGGTGAAATGAGGAATTCATTGCTACTCTTCTTAGCAGCAAATTTCCTGCAAAACAGGTTTTCATTCATGATTTGAAAAGGTTAACAGTTTACCAAGAAGCACAACAGCATGCCAGAAGGAAGCATAACCTGCGAATGGGAATGAACAGACTAGAACATTTGCTGAGTATTAGAATTGTATGTATTGAATACAATACATCCAGATCCCTGGAATAGTATCCCTCCAACATGCAGGCTTAGAATTTTCAACAGCCTTCTGGTCTTCCCTTCTTTAGGCTCCCACTCTTTCATAGACCTCTTAATAGAGTGACCATACATCTCAGTGTGCCTGAGAAAGTTTCACTTTTTATGCTTGTTGTCCTGGTACCTAAGTTCACTCTCCAAAGTGTTCCCAATTCACAACCTACAAAATCCATTCCAGTCTCTGGATTTTCAATTCCTAAGACTCCTACTGCACTGCCTTTCCCTCAGGTAAGCTTGGGTTTCTGAAAGATATACAGGCGTACATTCTCTTAAGAGAGACAGATGTGTTCTTTTTTCATAATCTAATGTCTAAAATAAATCTAAATGTCACACCTTGTTGACATTAGTTGCTTTTTCACATGTATTAGGTAGGGTAGTAATGTGCTTATACAAATATTTATGTTATTCATTTCTATGATGGCAGAATAATCTTTTAAAATTTTTCAACAACAATTTACATGGAATATTATTTGTATTAGTTTCAGATATACAGCATAGTAGTTAGACAATCATATACTTACAAAGTAGCCTGTCCGACATTTCAAGTAAGATAGATGTCTTCTTACATTGGTCCTGACATTTCTTTTTATTTATTTATTTAAATCAGAGGAAAATAAATTTTATTATGGAAAAAAATTAAATTTCCCTGTTGATTCTGTAGTGAATCATGCTTGAGAACACTGGTCAAAGTTTACTTATTTATTTTTATTGTTGTTCAAGTACAGTTGTATCCATTTCTCTCCCACCCCACCTATCCCCATCTTTCCCACCCTCCAACCTACCCGCTTTGGCTTTGTCCATGTGTCCTTTATACATGTTACTTGATGGTCCTTCCTCTATTTTCCCCCACTATCCCTCCCACCCTGCTCTGGTTACTGTCCACTAGGATTCAGTCTCCATAGTTGTAATTAAGATTGTAACCAATGTGATTCATTAATTTGAATATAATCACAAATAAAAAGTTACTGTCTTCAATTCATACATTTAGTTGCCCATACATGTTAAACTTGAGACACGCAGAATGCTGTTTTTCCCTCAATATTTTCCCTGACTTCTGCATTTGCAAGTCCACAAAGTCTGATTAACAGATAGTTTTATAAGTTCTACATAATCATAGTATGAAGAAACAAGTGATTCAAATTTACCAAGAACTAGAGTAAGATCACTCTGTGTTCCCCAATTTCTCTCCCATGATTTATATTCTAAAATTCCTTTACCCTCCAAACTCAGCATATCCAGGGAGAGAGTAAAAATTTTTGTTATCATTGTCATTATCAATAATAAGTTTTTACTAAAGTGCAATCATTTGGCATTTTGTCTAGGTCTATGTTTAAAAAATTCAAGTAGCTCTCTTCCACAAGTCGGTTAGGCATGATTTTGCAATTCCTTTCAAGGCGATTTTAAGTGAATAGAAAGGGTGGCTATTTACCAGTGCTCTCCCTTGCGCCTCTTCTCTTTGCACAGCAGCCCGTGGGCCCTTCGCACAGGACACTGGCTCAGCCTAGACACCTGGCATCCACAGGTTGGGACCGCTTCCGGGAGCCTAAATGCTGTCACCCTAGGACCAGACTCCTCAAACAGAGCGCACAGGTGCCTGGAGCTTAGTCGAGCCTCCCTTGCCTTTATGCAGTCTCGAAGCCCCGCCTCTATGTCGCCATTCTCCGGGGGACCCTGAATGGGAGGAGGTCGGGGGTCAGGGAGGCTGCTTCTTTCCCAAGACCAGCTCTTTTCCCAGCTGTAGGCCTAAAGCACCACCTAGCGGTCAGAGCCATGGAGCACGACCCTCAATTTCCAGGCTCACAGGGCTCTGGCTGCGGGTGACACCTGCATAGAACAACGTTCTGCTGTTTGTGGAAAATCCATCTCCAAAAGTGCGTTCAAATGTGTTTTCTAGATGTTCTGTTTGACTTTGCTTCTTTTCGCTTCCTCTTATGCACTGATTAAAATCTCCCATCCTTCTGTCAGTCCTCCTTCACTCCAACGGTCCCCCAGTGATTCTCTGGGAAACCATAGCCTGGAACCCTCAGTTGTGAACCTAATGCACACCCCTTGCTGGCCCCAAATTTTAACTCCTCCACAAGGACTGTGTCTGCCATGCCAGGTCTAACACTACCAACATGCTTGTGTTATTCAGGCAAAAAGAGAAAAGGGACTTTCATCTGGCCAAATATCCTGGCTTTGGCTATAGTTTCTGGACCTCCCATTTTTCTGGCACCTAAAACTGACCTGAAGTCCCCCCGAAGTATCTTTACCACATTAGAGAGAGATGCCCAAGAGACTGCCAGGACAACCAAAGGCAGAAATGCACAGGGTTGGTCTACTACCAGAGACATGAAGGGACAACCTTTCCAACAAATGTAACTATACAAGGTGGCAGTCTGGGAGGCCCAGAGTCACAGGTGTCCAAGTGCCAAGCTGAGAGTAGCAGAGGGAATGCTGTAAAGAGATTTCTTTTTTTTTTTTACAATAATTTTATTTTTATTTATTTATTTTTTTTTAATCAGTATTTTTTAATTGTTGATATTGTACAGTTTTCTGTCTTTTACCCCGCCCCAGCCCACCACCCCAGCCCTCCCCACCTTCCTCCCATTTCCACCCCCCCATAGTTTTTGTCCATGAGTCCTTTATACTTGTTGCTCTAAACCGTTCCCCTTTTCCCCTGAAATTCCCTCCCCTCTTATGCTGAGAACAAGGCTGTGTACATGCAAAGGAATGGCTGACAGAAAACACATAGAGATCCTAGAATTCCGTATTTGTTATTATATTCCAGGTCAGAGAGGGGTCTGTGAAAGATCCTGGTTTCCCAGTAAAGTGGTAAAAGTGGAGACTTGTACTGAAGAGAATTAATTGTCCAGACTACATGGCACAGCTGTCCTTAATGCTGGTCAGATAGGACATATCTCTCTAAGCCCTATCTGTGTACAGGTACTATGGTGGGAGCTATACACAAATTAGCCTCAATCTTTACAGAAGCCCTAGGAAGTGGGTCCTTTAGTCATTCCCATTTCACAAAGGATGAAACTGATGGTCAGTGAGGTTACATAGCAAACCCAAGGTCCTAGTGCTCAAAAGAAATGCAGTTGTGGCTTGGACCCTTGCAGGCTGACTCAGAGCCCAAGCACTTTCTCCACATGAAGCTGCTTCTCCAAGGAGACCTGGTAGTCATCAGGTTTATTCTTTTAAAATGCTTATGGGTTTCATTTGCAGTTTTCTTATTTTGGTATGTCTTTATTGGATTTTGGTATTTAGGTTACCCTTGCTTTGTTAAATAAATTGGGGGTAGAGTTCAATTATTTTTCTATTCTGAAGCCAGTGTAAGTGGGATGGGAATTTTCTGTTTCTTCCAGGAAAAGAATTAAATCAAGGTCAATAGAGCTAAGAAAATATAGAATAAACTCTTCAACTGTGCCTATCATTGGAAACTTTCTGCCTCCTAAATAGCATCCCAATAACATGAGCCACTGAATTCCACATCATGGATATTCCTTTCTCGGTGAAAAGGTAATAGCCATGCAACAAATCCCATGTTTTACTTTGTGTTATTGCTTAAAGAATGAAAATGAGATGATCCTTATTTCAAATGTACTGAGAAAACTTGTGCAGTCATGTCTATGAAGGTTTCCATGAGAGAAATCTATTAGATTCCATATGTCACAGGTTGGGTTCTTCAAGATTCAGATTCTGAGAGGAGTTGACTCTGCTTCCTAAGGCTTCCCTTAGGAAGCCTCCTGGGATCAGCACCTGTGGAAAGGATGGGAGGTGGAGGCAGAGCAGTTAGGTGGGGCCAACAACCTCAGCCTACCCTACCCTGGAGCTCTGAGAGGTAAAATGGTCTTATCAAAATGTCTAGGCCTTTATACTCTGCTTGGTTCAGTCACCAGAAGTAAGCTGCCTCTGGGAAGGTGTTAAGTTAGGTAGCATGCTCTCAAGGCTAATGCTGAGGGAGCTGACAACTGCCGGGGGCTACTGACCACCCTTCACAGCTGGGCAACAAGTCCTTCCATGTTCATTGCTCACATCAGTAAATTATTTTTTCCAGCTTTATTGAGATATTATTAAACTACCATATTTTTCGGACTATAAGACACACTTTTTTACCACATTTTTTGCTTCAAAAATTTTTCATATTTTCCTCCTCTAAAACCTAGGAGTGTGTTATGGTGTGAACCCCAGATGTACCTAGGTTTTAGAGGAGGAAAATAGGGGGGAAATTTTTGAAGCAAAAAAAAATGTGGTAAAAAAGTGTGTCTTATAGTCCAATAACTACAGTATATAAGTTTAAGGTATATAACATGATGATTTGATTGCAGAATGATGACCATAAGGTTAACTCCTCCTTCCCCTCTTAACAACTTTCCAGTGTATAAATGCAGTATTGTCAACTATGGTCACCATGCTGTACATAACATCCCCAGAACTTACTCTTATACCTAGAAGTTTTTACTCTTTGACCAGTAGCTCCCCAATTCCTCTACCCCCATGACCCCTGGTAATCACCACTCTACTTTGTTGCTACAAGTTCAGCGTTTTTAGATTCCATGTATAAGTAAGATCATATAGTGTTTGTCTTTCTCTGTTTGACTTCTTTTGTTTAGCCTAACTCCCTCAAGTTCCATCCATGGTATTGCAAAAGGCAGGATTTCTTCTTTTTTGTGGCTGAATAATATTCCATTGTGTGTGTGTGTGTATTTATACATATATATGACATTTCCTTTAGCCATTTATCTGTGAAAACACACTTAGGTTGTATCCTTAACTATTGTGAATAAAGCTGCAATGAACATGGGAATGCAGATATCTGTAACAAATGTTAATTTTATTTTCTTTGGATATATAACCAGTTTTTGAGGATCTTCCATACTATTTTCCATAGTGGCTACAATAATTATATGTCAGTCAACACAAGGGTTCCATTTCCTCCATATCCTCACCAGTATTTGTTATCTCTTGTCTTTTTGATAATAGCCATTCTAACAAGAGGGAGGTGATATCTTTTTGTGGATTTGACTATCAGCAAATTCTTATTGCATGTCATCTCTGTGTTGAGGCTCATGTTAAACATCATCATGGGTACAGCCAAGAAGACTTTGAATTCTGCTGTTGAAGCAAAGCTTAACTGGAAGAAACACTGAGAGAGCAATGCACAATTACAAAAAGTCAGATTACAATTTTTTTTAACTCAAAAGTTTATAAAACATTTAAATATATTATCCCATTTGATCCTTATAGCAGCTCTGGGAGCTATTAATGTTATTGTGCTCTTTGTAGATACCTACTTTGAGGCTCAGAGAAGTTGAATAGATTTTCTGACATCATTGGGCTAATAAGTGGTAGCACCAACTGTTGAGCCTGGACCTTCTTGTTCCAAAGCTCATGTTTATATATTTGTATACATACCCATGTATATGTATGAACATTAGACAGTGGAGTTTTAAATATGTATCAAACATCCTATGAACATTTATTGAGAAACAACTGTGCTCTACCTGTCCAGATTCTTAGCAAATTCTCCCAGCACCCCTATAAAGTCAATATTCTTAGCACAGGCTTAAAGATGAGGAACTGGGGCTCATAGTGGTCATGTGACTTCTTAGCTGGGGATAAAATCAAGATCTGAATCTAGCTTTAGCCACATCTATGCATAATACAGAGTCTAATGTTGTCAACCTGTGACTCAGCTGCATGCATATGGGAAGAAATTCAGGTGCTGAAGGACTCCAGAGGCTGGCAGTAGAAGAGCAGAGAGAGGACAAGAACATGAAGCAAAGGGGGTGAGAGTCAAGAAGGCAGAGAAGCAAGTGAGGGGGAAGCATGTCCAAGAGCTGAGGAAGGAAGCTGAGGACTTTGGGTGGGCAGCAAGGAAAGAAAGGTGAGCAGTATGGGAGAGCACTCAAGCTGGGCAGCTGAGAAATAGAAAGAATGCCAGGTGACTAAAACTTCGTGGAGCCTGAGGTGTTTGGACAGGGACAGGACTGAATCCCAAAAATGCTTTGTAGGTTGTGGTGGAGGTGTAGAGCCTTATTCTAAGAGCAATGGGAAGCCTTGCAAGATTTTAAGCAAATGCTGGCATGGTGGGGAAATGGAATCAGTGGAGCTCAAGAATGAAGAAGGTTGTAAATCAATGGCAATACCTCACAATGAGTCAAATATTAATAGATCCCTGAGACTGAATCTCTTTATCCACCCAGTACCCAGTAATCTGACAGATTCATGCTAAGACCAAATTCTTTAAAGAAATAGCAAACCTATAAAATATTTTTTGCTGACACACCTATATATAAAGACTAAAAGAGAATATGATCTTGAACAAGTAAGTTATAAACACAGGAGAGTACAATGCTTATCACCATGACAATATTAATGTGTTTGTTCCTCAGGTAAGAAAGGGAGGACTGGCACTTTGGAACTGGGTGTGGAGTTTGAAGTTTTTTTCAGATATTATTTATTTATTTTATTTATTTTTTAATTTTATTTTAGTTTTTTTTTATCAGTATTCTTTGAAATTGTTGATCTTGCACAGTTTTCTGATTTTACTCGCACCCCAGTCCTCCCCACATCCCTCCCATTTCCACCTCCCATAGTTTTTCTCCATGTGTCCTTTATACTTGTTCCTGGAAACCCTTCCCCTTTTCCCCTGAAATTCCCTCCCCTCTACCCTCTGGTGACTATCAGCCTGTTCCCAATTTCAGTGTCTTTGGTTATATTAGGATTATTTCTTTGTTTTGTTGATTAGGTTCCTGTTAAAGGTGAGATCATATGGTATTTGTCTTTCATTGCCTGGCTTATTTCACTTAGCATGATACTCTCCAGTTCCATCCATGTTGTTGCAAAGGGTAGGAGCTCCTTCTTTCTTTCTGCTGCATAGAATTCCATTGTGTAAATGTACCACAGTTTTTTGATCCATTCATTAACTGATAGGCACCTAGGTTGCTTCCAACACTTGGCTATTGTAAATTGTGCTGCTATGAACACTGGGGTGCGTAGGTTCTTTTGGATTGGTGTTTCAGGATTCTTAGGATATAATCCAAGCAGTGGAATTGCTGGGTCAAAAGGTAGGTCCATTTTTAGTTTTCTTAGAAAATTCCATACTGTTTTCCATAGTGGTTGTACCAATCTGCAATCCCACCAACAGTGCACTAGGGTCCCCTTTTCCCCACAACCTCTCCAACACTTCTTGTTTGTTGCTTTGTTTATGATGACCATTCTGACTGCTGTGAAGTGGTATCTCATTATGGTTTTAATTTGCATCTCTCTGATAGCTAGAGATATCGAGCATCTTTTCATGTGTCTCTGGACCCTCTGTATGTCCTCCTTGGAGAAGTGTCTGTTCAAATCCTTTGCCCATTTTTTAATTGGGTTGCTTGTCTTCTTAGAGTAGAGTCTTGTAAGTTCTTTATACATTTTGGAGATTAATCCCTTGTCTGAGGTATCATTGTCAAATATGTTTTCCCATACAGTTGGTTCTCTTTCTATTTTAATACTGTTTTCTTTAGCTGTGCAGAAGCTTTTTATTTTTATGAGATCCCATTTGTTTATTCTGTCCTTAATGTCCCTTGCTCTAGGGGACGTATCAGTAAAAATATTGCTGTGTGAAATATCTGAGATTTTCCTGCCTATGTGATCCTCTAGAATTTTAATGGTGTCATGGCTTATATTTTAATCTTTTATCCACCCTGAATTTATTTTTGTGTATGGTGTAAGTTGGTGCTCGAGTTTCATTTTCTTGCACATAGCTGTCCAGTTCTCCCAGCACCACTTGTTGAAGAGGCTATTTTTGCTCCATTTTATGTTGTTGCCTCCTTTGTCGAATATTAATTGACTGTAGAGACTTGGGTTTATTTCTGAGCTCTCTGTTCTATTCCACTGGTCCATGTGTCTGTTCTTGTGCCAGTACCAGGCTGTTTTGATTACAGTGGCCTTGTAATACAGTTTTGTATCAGGTATTGTGATCCCTCCTACTTTGCTCTTCTTTCTCAAAATTGCTGTCGCTATCCGGGGTCGTTTATGATTCCATATAAATTTTTGAAATGTTTGTTCTATGTCTGTGAAATATGCCATTGGAACGTTAATAGGATTTGCATTGAATCTATAAATTGCTTTGGGTAGTATGGACATTTTCATTATATTAATTCTTCTGATCCATGAATCCGGTATATGCTTCCATTTGTTTGTGTCTTCCTTGATTTCTTTCTTCAGTGTTGTGTAGTTTTCTGCATAGAGGTCTTTTACCTCCTTCGTTAGGTTTATTCCTAGGTATTTTATTTTTCTTTTTGCTATATTGAATGAGATTTTTTTCTTGATTTCTGCTTCTGCTGTTTCACTGTTGGTATACAAAAATGCCTTTGATTTTTGGATATTGACTTTGTATCTGGCTGTTTGGCCAAATTCAGTTTTTAGGTTGAGCAGTTTTTTGGCCGAATCTATAGGATTTTCTATGTACACTATCATCTCATCTGGAAACAATGATAGTTTTGTTTCCTCCTTTCCAATTTGGATGCCTTTTATTTCCTTTTCTTGTCTAATTCCTTTTCTTGGCTAAGACTTCCAATACTATGTTGAATAGAAGTGGTGAAAGTGGACAGCCTTGTCTTGTTCCTGATCTTAGTGGGAAAGATTTCAGTTTTTGCCCATTGAGTATCATGTTGACTGTAGGTCTCTCATATATGCCCTTTATTATGTTGAGGAATGCTCCCTCTATTCCCACTTTGCTGAGTGTTTTTATCATAAATGGGTGTTGTACTTTATCAAAAGCTTTTTCTGCATCTATTGATATGATCATGTGATTTTGTCTTTGCTTTTGTTTATGTGATGTATTACATTTACTGATTTGCGAATGTTGAACCATCCTTGCATCCTTGGGATGAATCCCACTTGGTCATGCTGTATGATCTTTTTAATGTATTGTTGGATGCGGTTTGCCAGTATTTTGTGAAGGATTTTAGCGTCTATGTTCATCAGTGATATTGCCCTGAAGTTTTGTTTCTTTGTTGTGTCTTTATCTGGTTTTAGGATTAGGATGATGTTGGCTTCATAAAAAGTTTTGGAGTCTTCCATCATTTTGGATTTTTGGGAATAGTCTGTGAAGGATAGGGGTTAGCTCTTCCTTAAATGTTTTGTAGAATTCTCCTGTGAAACCATCTGGTCCAGGGCTTTTGTGTGCCGGGAGTGTTTTGATTACAGATTCAATTTCATCTGCTGTTATTGATCTGTTCAGGCTTTCTGTTTCTTTTTCTCTGAGTTTTGGGAGATTATATTTTTCTAGAAACTTGTCCATTTCACATAGGTTTTCAAATTTCTTGGCATACAGGTCTTCATAGTAATTTCTTACAATCCTTTGTATTTCTGTGGTGTCAGTTGTAATCTCTCCTCTTTCATTTCTTTTTTTTTTTAAATATTTTATTTATTTATTTTTATTATTATTATTTATTTATTTATCTTTAGAGGGGAAGGGAAGGAGAGAGGGAGAGAAACATCAATGTGCGGTTGCCTCTTCTATGTCCCCTGCCGGGAACTGGCCTGGCAACCCAGGCATGTGCCCTGACTGGGAATCGAACCGCGATCCTTTGGTTCGCAGGCCCGCGCTCAATCCACTGAGCTACACCAGCCAGGGGCCTCTTTCATTTCTGATTGTGTTTATTTGAGTCCTCTCTCTTTTTTTCTTGATGAGCCTGCATAAAGGCTTGTTGATTTTGTTTATCTTTTCAAAGAACCAGCTCCTGTATTCATTGATCCTTAGGATTGTGCTTTTAGTTTCTATATCATTTAATTCTACTCTGATCTTGGTGATTTCCTTTCTTCTATTGTCTCTGGGCTGTCTTTGTTGTTGTTCCTCGAGTTCTTGTAGGTGTAGGGTTAAGTTGTTTGTTAGAAATGTTTCTGTCTTCTTTAGGTAGGCCTGTATTGCTATGAACTTCCCTCTGAAGACTGCCTTCATTGTGTCCCATAAGTTTTGGGTTGTCGTGAGTTCATTTTCATTTGTTTCCAGAAACTTTTTGATTTCCTCCCTAATTTCATTCTTGACCCATTCACTTTTTAATAGCATGCTATTCAATCTCCATGATTTTAATGATTTGGGGATTTTCCCCATCAAGTCGGTTTCTAGTTTTAGTCCCTTGTGGTCGGAGAAAATGCTTGGTATGATTTCAATTTTCTTGAATTTGTTGAGGCTTGTTTTGTGTCCTATCATGTGGTCTATCTTTGAAAATGTTCCATGTGCATTTGAAAAAAATGTGTATTTAGTGTCTTTGGGATGAAGGGCTTTATATATATCAGCTAAGTCCAATTCGTCTAGAGTACTGTTCAATGCCACAATATCTTTGTTGATATTTTGTTTGGAAGATCTGTCCATTTTTTGACAGTGGGGTGTTAAAATCCCCTACTATAATCGTGTTGCTGTCAATATCTTTCTTGAAGTCCTCTAAGATTTTCTTGATGTATTTAGGTGCTCCTATGTTAGGTGCATATATATTTACAATGTTTATGTCTTCTTGGTGGATTCTTCCCTTGAGTATTATGAAGTGACCTTCTGGGTCTCTCTTTACGGCCCTTATTTTGAAGTCTATTTTGTCTGATATGAGTATTGCTACCCCGGCCTTTTTTTCCTGTCCATTTTCCTTGGAAAATTTGTTTCCAGCCCTTCACTTTGAGTCTGTGTAGGTCTTTTGTCCTGAGGTGGGTGTGGTGTAGGCAGCATATGTGTGAGTCATGCTTTCTTATCCACTCAGCTATTCTGGGTCTTTTGATTGGATCATTTAATCCATTTACATTTAAGGTTATTATTGATAGGTACTGATTCATTGCCATTTTTGTACCTGTGTTCCTCTCTGTCTCTCTGTCTTTTCCTTCCTTTCCTTAAAGCAGTCCCTTTAGTATCTCTTGCAGAACTGGTTTGGTAGAGGTGTATTCTTTTAGACTTCTTTTGTTTGGGAAGCTCCTTATTTGGCCTTCTATCTTGATTGAAAGCCTTGCTGGGTAAAGTAGTCTGGGTTGCAGACCTTTGATTCTCATTGCTTGGAAGATTTCTTGCCATTGTCTTCTGGCTTGGAGCGTTTCCATTGAGAAGTCAGCTGCTAACCTTATCGGGGCTCCCTTGTTTGTTACTTCCTTTTTCTCCCTTGCTGCCTTTAAGATTCTCTCTTTGTCTTGGAATTTTGCCATTTTAATTATGATGTGTCTTGAAGTGGGCCTGTTTGGGTTCCTTTTGATTGAGACTCTCTGTGTTTCCTGGATTTGTGTGGCTTTTTCTCTCACCAAATGAGGGAAGTTTTCCATCATTACTTTTTCAGATAGGTTTTCTATCCCTTGCTCTTCTTCTTCTTCTGGTATTCCTATTATACAGATATTATTACGTTTCATGTTGTCTTGCATTTCTCTTAACCCCTCTTCATTCTTTCTGAGCCTCTTTTCCTTTTCTTGCTCTTTCTGGCTGCTTTTTTCTACTTGTCCTCCAGCTCACTGATTCGATCCTCTGCTTCATCGATTCTGCTTTTCATTCCTTCTCCTGTGTTCTTCAGTTCAGAAATTGTATTCTTCATTTCCTCTTGGCCCTTTTTGATAGTTTCTATTTCCTTTTTCATGTTGATATAGTTTGCAGTGAGTTCATCGTAGCTTCCCTGTAGTTTCTGGTAGCTCATTGAGAGCTCATGGACCTTCCTGACAACCATTTCTTTGAACTCCTTATCTGATAGTTGAGTTGCCTCTGTTTCATTTAGGATTGTTTCTGGGGCTTCCTCCTTTCCTTTCATTTGGGGATTGTTTCTTTGTCTTCTCATTGTTTGTGAGACTCTTCTTGTCAGCCTCAGCTTCTTAAATTGATCTGTTCTGGTTACCTGGGTTTATGGTGTGAATTTCTGTGATACCTGTGAGATTCAGTGGTGTAGTCTCCTTCAGGTATCCTGGTGTTCACAGCTTCCACTGTCTCGGCTGTGGGATACCCCCTCTTTTGGTCCAACTCTGGTTTTTCACAGTTCTAGAATTTTTTTTTTTGTCTCACTCGGGGGTATTTAAAAAGAGAAAAGGAAAGAGTGAAAAAAGAAGAAAAAAGAGGAAGGAAGGAGAGATAAAATTGGAAAAAAAAGGAAGAAGGAATAAAACAAGAAAGAAGTAAAGAGAAGCAAAGGGAATTGAGGGATAAAAATGGTAGAAATAATAATAAATATATATATATAATCAAAACAAAACAAAAGATCCCCAGAAAAACAAAAAACAAACCAAAACAAACAGAGAACCCCAACTAAACAAACAAAAAAACTACAAAAAACAATAAAAAACTCTCTTGCTATTTTTAAACGGGCCTGACTGGATTTTCTGGTCTTGCTGGCTATAACAGGCTAAGAGGCGACTCGTACCGCTTTTCTCCCTGTTCCTCACTCAATCTGCTTTGGGCTACTCTCCTCAGTTCCAGCCGCACACTCTCCCAGGGTTAGTGGTGCACTCTCTATGCAGGGCCTTGGGTGTGATTTCTGAGCCTCCTGCAGAGGGCGCGCTTTCCCCAGTTTATGGGTGTCAGCTGGGATCTCTTGCAGATCAAGCACTCCCGGTGTTTATTGCTGTGAGCTCCAGGTCTCCTACAGGGCGCATGCACCTACCCGAGTCTAGGGGCATGGGCTCCATGAGTTTCCTGAGTTGCTCGCACTCACCCCAGGATCACAGATGTGAGCTCTGGGTCTTCCACAGAGCTTGTTCCTCCAGTCGCAGGGTTGCCTCTGGTCCCAGGGCCGCCTACACTCAGTTGCAGAGTCATCTCTGATCACAGAGCTGCCTCCATCCCGGTTGCAGAGCTGCCTCTGGTTGCTCAGCTGCCATGTCTGGTTTTCCAATGTTCACTACAGTTTTTGATCTATTTTCATATATGCTGTGGTATGGTTGGCTGTCTGCTCTGTTCCTCTGTAGATCAGCTAGGTTTTTCTCCCGTGTGCAGAAGGAAGTGGAATCTGCGTCCTAATACCATACCACCATTTTGAATACCCCCTCCAGATATTATTTATTTTTAAAGAAAGGGGAAGTGAGGGAAAAAGAAAGGGAGAGAAACATCAATGTGAGAGAGAAACATTGGTTGTCTTTCATATGTGCCCCTACTGGGGACTGAACTAGCATCCCAGGCATGTACCGTGACCAGGAAGAGAACAGGCAACCACCTTTCACTTTGCAGGACAATGCCCAACCAACTAACTGAGCCACACCAGTCAGGGTGGGTTTGGGGCTCTTTAATTGTTTTTTTTTTTTTAATGACGAATAAACCAAGATATTTATTTTCTCCTTTAAATTCCCAATAGTATTTTTTATTGTTGTTCATGTACAGTTGTCTGCATTTTCACCCATCACGCCACACCTATCTTCGCCTCCCACCCTTGAACCTACCCCTTTGGCTTTGTCCATATGTCCTTCATACATGTTCCTTGATGGCCCTTCCCCTGTTCTCCCCCATTATCCCTCTCCCCTCTTATTTGTTTGTTTTTAATGTTTTCAGTATTGTTTTGTTCTGACTACTAGAAAGACCTAATCTCTGTAATGTTGTGCTACATCCAGCTATGTAAGTTGCGATTTTGTAAGTCCTTGGGAAGGTTTATTTTAAAAATTTCATATACCTCCCATCTTTGAATAGGATTCAATAACCTCGTTTAAAGCTAGGAATCTTAGAGAAAGCTAAATAGACAAAGTCCTTTCCTTTTCCTAAGAATCAAATTGAATTCACTGTATTCCTTTTGAAAGGTATTATATCACTGGCTGGACTTGACTGACATTTCTTAGCCCAACATTCAGAAAATCATTGGGAAGTTAGCCACTAGATCTGGCGATGAAAGTCTCTTTGCCAGTTCTTAAATCTTTCTTTATAATTCTTGTGGTCACCATGCCAATTTTTATTCAGTAAGTTTCTTCCATACTAATTGCTACTTCAGGCTTCCCAATAATGCTGCTTTTTAAAAACATGATACAACTTCCTTCTCCTCAAAATTCTTTTCTTCTCTCCTTCTCCTTTATCTACTAAACTCCTACTCATTCTTTTAGATCCTGGCCAGACCTCCTACTGGAACTCTTTCAGACCCTACACCAGTCGTGAGTAGCTGCCCCTTTCTGATCTCACTGTATTGTAATTACCTGTCTGCCATATTCCCAGCAGCCTGTGGACTTCCTGAGCACAGGAATGTCCTCAGTGGCCTATGGCTCCAGTGACCAACACTGGCCTAACACTTCCCTTTCCTCTTCCCAGGCAAGTGAACTTAGTATGGCCTTAATCAACTAGCACTTTCTAGTCTATTAACCTCAAGAATTAGTTGGAGGGTAAGCAAGTGACCCAATTGAGGCAAACAAAATGAACAGAGACATTTCTCAGGGAATTCTGGGAAGGAAATTTATTTGTCTTTGGTGGTAACTACCACAGAAGGTACACTCTTTCTCTTCCACTAAGTATGATTTAAAGCCTTATAGAGTCCTAGTGGTTACTAACCCCTAATGTGGCATCCTATGAACAGCCAGTCTTAGGGATGTACCAACACTGAAAGCAGAGCCTAATGGTTGAAACAGAAACAGGATCTCATTGATGTTGACTCATAAGGTTCAGCCCCTTTTCAAATTTGACCTTTTCCAAATTTTTCAGTTATGCAAGTTAATATATTCCCTTCATTATTTAAACAAGTTTATTTTGGCTTTCTTATATGAATACTTGCAGCTAAAATGAGTCTACAGTTTCTAAAATTCTACTGCACTCTCTTTTCTCTTGATTACCTTATTGTATCACAATCTCAAAGAACATCTGAATTCTTACATACCAACACATGGATTTCTCTGCTTTGACATTTCATAAAAAGTATAAATGTACTGAACTGTTTACCAATAGAGCCATACAATCCATTTTATGGAAAAACCTTTTCTTTCCTTCAAGAAGACTTTGATATTCCATTTGGATCATTGACTGTGCCTCCAAGTAACCAACAGTCCCATTGGTCCACACAGATTCTTCCATTACCCTGAACGTCCATAATCATTTTTACATCTGCAATCAAGGACAATGCCTCCTTGACAATAACATTTAGCAACCTGAACAATTTCCAAACTGAAAACCTTTCACTTCTTTATCATTTTACATTGTGATTTCATTGTAAGAATACTAATTTGAATTAATTATGAGCATTTAAATTCAGCATCACTTTTTATTCTATCACTACATGATCTTTCCCTAAATTTAGCAACACAATTTATTCAAGATATTAGTACTTGTTATTACAAAATTCCAGGCTTCAAAAATATTGGGAAAAAAGATTAGCAGACATTTGGCCCTGTGTATAATGCCCACAAATGCATTTGTTCACACTAAAAGGTCCTTAACATTTGGTCCTGCCCAAAACATCCACTGAGATATTTGGTCCATGCCTACCCATCTACCTAATCCCATGTGCCATTACCAGCTAGGGTACCTAGGCAAGAGGGTTATTATTGACAGTATAGCCACAATGCAATTATTGGACAAATAAACATGATAGCATTAATCATGAAAATCACAAGTGGAAACAAATGGAACGGGCAGTTTGAATCCAGGGACATTTCCTGAGTGTGAATGTTTTGGATGAAACCAAATTTCAAGGACCTTTGGCATGGACCAAATGCCTTTATTGATGTTTTAGGTAAAGGCAAATGTCCTGTAAGGAAAAAAAAAATACATATAACACATCTGATCAAGAGCTACTTCCTTCTTTCTAGACCACCTAAAATCAGTCACTGCCCTGGCTGGTGTAGCTCAGTGGATTGAGTGCAGGCCTGCAAACCAAAGGGTTTCCTGTTCAATTCTCAGTCAGGGCACATGCCTGGGTTGCAGGAAAAAAAAGAGGAAAAAAATCAGTCATAAAAAAACAATAAAGTCCACTGAAGAAAACAAATGACCACCAAAAGCCAAAGCCTGAGTGATCTCCATCTTCAAGAAGTACAATCAGAGCTCCAGCCAAGATATGTTGCGGACTGTTCAGCCTGGTTTCAGGAGTTGTAACCCTCACCCCATGGTGGGCTGCGTAAGAGCCCAAGGGACCCACTTCATCTGGGTCTGTTCTGTCACAAGGATGTGACCTATTAAGGAGACAAAGCTTATCTCCCTGGCAGGGGCACTGCTTCTGCCTTACCCATCTCTGGCCCCATAGCGTGGTTGGCAGTCAATGACGGGTAAGACTCCTCATGGGAGGGGCAACCTAAGCCAGACGCAACCACTTGGAAGGCCTCATGGAAGGACTCGGGGGGGTTGCAGCAAAGAGGATGTGATGGACCCTCGCCCCCCGGCTATTCTGACATAGCCCGAGTCCTCAGTTCCATCTGGGAGATGTCTCCTGCTTCCTAATTGCCTTAAAGCCTGAAACTGTGGGGGTGAGCGGTGCAGTCCTGTCCTGGCCAGGACGGCTCCTTGGGTGATTGGCATAAGAATGAATTCCTAAAGTCCTGTGAAACCTGCTTTGCTAAGAGTGCTCTTCCTGAGGTGACAAGCGTCCCAGGAGGAAATGAGCATGTCTCCCAAAGTCTGGCAACCCCCCTTCCTGACAAACACTGGCTCAGATTAAGCCCTCAGATTTCTTTGACATGTTAAACTTGTATTCCTGTGTATTTGAGCCCAATAAAAGCCTAGTGAGGATGGGGCTCTGGGTCATTCTCCTCTGAGAGTTTGACCCCTTTCCTCCCCAAGCAGAAGATGTCTTGGTAGTTTTTACTTTCATCCATGACGGAGGGATGGGGCTCTGCGGGCGGAGCCCCCCCCACATCTGGCACCCAGGCCAGGGTCCCCTGCAAAGATAGAGGCATAGGTAGAAACACTTAGCTTCCTTGTACAACCAAAAGAAGGATACCAACCAATCTAAAAACAATAACCAGAAGTTCCAGAAAATGAAACTGCATGGAACTCCAACAAACAAGGAGTTAAAGAAACATTTACCCAGACTAGTAGGAGGGTAGGAGGAAGATAGACCCACAGCTGAGCAGAGAAGATGCGCCGCAAGGCGGTGAACTGCATGGGTGAGGTGGGGTTGGCTGAGAGGACCTGTGGCAAGGCAGTAGACTGTATGGGCAAGGCAGGGCTGGCTGAATGGCAAACTAAAGACTCAAAGCTAGCTGCAAACTACTGCGGGGTGGTCACAGCGGCAGAAATTCCCAGTCTCACATGAGAGAGTTTGTTGGAAGGTAGGCTAAAGCAGAGCAAGGGACCTTATTATTCCCTCTCTGATGCCTCCCCCAGAGACAGTGCTACAACCTAGCAAAGAGGGTTGTCCCACTCTGGTGAATACCTAAGGTCCCACCCCCTTACAACATAATAGGTGCGCTGAGACAAAGAATAGATCAAAACTCCAGAAAAAAAAGCTCAGTGATGAGGTAACAAACACTGGTAATCAGGATGCTCACAGAATTGATTGAGCTTGGTCACAAAATGAAGGCTATCCAAACTTAAATAAAGCAAAATATACAGGGGATCAACAGTAAAGGGAAGGAAACTGGGACTCAAATCAATGACATGGAACAACAGGAAAAAAAATTCAACCAGAACAGAATGAAAAAACAAGAATTCAAAAAAAAAATGGGGAGAGGCTTAGGAACATCTGGGACAACTTTAAATGCTCTAACATCAGAAATCATAGGGGTGTCAGAAGGAGAATAAGACCAAGGATTTGAAAACTTATTTCAACAAATAATGAAGAAAAATTTCAGCCAATCTGGCAAAGGAAATAGACTTTGTGGAAGTCCAGGAAACCCAGAGTCCCAAAGAAATTGGACTCAGGACTTCCAGCTAAGATGGAGGTGTAGGTAGATACACTGTACCTCCTCGAACAACCAAAATTGAGAACAACAAAAATTCAGAAACAAAAAGACAACCAGAACTGACAGAAAATTGAATTTTACAGAAGTCCGACAACCAAGGAGATAAAATAGACACATTCATCCAGACCAGTAAGAAGGGCAGAGTCAGTGGCTGGCAGAGGGGTCATGGCAGGAAAAAGCAGTGGCTGGCAGACCCTGGGCATGGGGTTGCAGCGGGCAGACCCAGTGAGGCACACAAGGGGGCTGGCTGACTGCAGTCACACATTCGTGGGCAGACAAACCAGGCAAAACTGGGGAGCCGGACAGCTCATGCAACCCAGGGCCCCAGCGCCAGTAAATAAAGCCTCAAACAATGAATGAAAACACCTGTGGGGATTGAGGTGCCGGGAGAGACTCACAGCCTCACAGGAGAGTTTGTTGGAGAGACCCACAGGATCCTAGAATGTACACCAGCTCGCCCACCTAGGAATCAGCACCAGAAGGGCCCAATTTGCTTGGGGGAAGCAGCAGAAGGGACTGATATCTGAGAGAGAGCAGAGCAAGCACCATTGTTCCCTTTCTGACCCCTCCCCCACATACAGCATCACAACCCAGCAATGTGAGTTGCCCCATCCAGGCGAACACCTAAGGCTCTACCCCTCATATGTAACAGGCGTGACCAGACCACCCCCCCCCCCCCGCCAAAATGGCCCAAACCGAAGAACACATCAAAGCCCCAGAACAAATACATCTAAGTGACGAAGAGCTAGCCAACCTATCAGATGCACAGTTCAAAGCCCTGGTGATCAGGATGCTCACAGAATTGGTTGATTTTGCTCACAAATTAGATGAAAAAATGAAGGCTACACTAAGTGAAATGAAGGAAAATGCACAGGGAACCAATAGTGATAGGAGGAAAACTGGGACACAAATCAACGGAGTGGACCAGAAGGAAGAAACTAACAACCAAACACAAAACAAGGAAGAAACAAGAATTCAAAAAAATGAGGAGAGGCTTAGGAACCTCCAGGACATCTTTAAACATCCCAACATCAAAATTATAGGGGTACCAGAAGAGGAAGAGGAAGAGCAACAAGTGGAAAACTTATTTGAACAAATAATAAAGGAGAACTTCCCCAATCTGGCAAAGGAAATAGACTGCCAGGAAGTCCAGGAAGCTCAGAGAGTCCCAAAGAAGTTGGACCCAAGGAGGAAAACACCAAGGCACATCATAATTACACTAGCCAAGATTGAAATGAAGAAGAGAATTCTAGAAGCAGCAAGGGATAAGGGCACAGTCACCTACAAAAAAGCTCCAATCTGACTGTCAGATGATTTCTCAAAAGAGACCTTCCAGGCAAGAAGGGGCTGGAAAGAAGTATTCCAAGTCATGAAAGTCAAGGACTTACATCCAAGATTGCTGTATCCAGCAAAGCTTTCATTTAGAATGGAAGGGCAGATAAAGTGCTTCTCAGATAAGGTCAAGTTCACGGAGTTCATCATCACCAAACCCTTATTATATGAAATGTTAAAGAGGCTTATCTAAGGAAAAGAAGATAAAAAATATGAACAGTAAAATGTCAGCAAACTCACAGTTATTATCAAGCACACCTAAAACAAAAGCAGAGTAAGCAACCAGCTAGAACAGGAACAGAAACACAGAAATGGAGATCAGATGGAGGGTTAGCAACAGGGGAGTGGGAGGAGGAGAAAGGGGGAAAAGGTACAGAGAATAAGTAGCATAGACAGTAGGTACGAAATAGACAGGGGGAGGGCAAGAATGGTGTGGGAAATGTAGAAGCTAAAGAACTTATGACACATGGACATGAACTAAAGTGGGGAATGTGGGTGGGAGGGGTTGTGCAGGGTGGAGGAGAATGAAGGGGGGGAATGGGACAACTGTAATAGCATAATCAATAAAATATATTAAAAAAAGAAATTGGAACCAAGGAGGAGCACACCAAGACACATCACAGTTAAATTGGCCAAGATTAAAGATAAAGAGAGAATCTTAAAAACAGCAAGAGGATAGGAGAGAGTTACCTACAAAGAAGTGACCAAAAGACTTTCAGCTGATTTTTCAAAAGAGACCTTTCAGGCAAGAAGGGGCTGGAAAGAAGCATTCAAAGTCATGAAAGGCAAGGACCTATATCCAAGATTACTCTATCCAGCAAAGCTATAATTTAGAATGGAAAGGCAGATAAAGTGCTTCTCAGATAAGGTCCAGTTAAAGGAGTTCATCATCACTAAGCCATTATTATATGAAATGTTAAAGGGGCTTATCTAAGAAAAGGAAGATCAAATTATGAACACTAAAATGACAACAAACTCACAACTGTCAACAACTGAACCTAAAAAACAAAAACAGAAACTGAGCAATCAACTTGAAGGGGAACAGAACCAGAGAAGTGGAGATCACATGGAAGGTTTTCAGTGGGGAGGCGGGGAGGAAGAAAGGGAGAGAAGCTACAGGGAGTAAGAAGCATAATTGGTAGGCATAAAATAGATGGGGAGAAGTTAAGAATGGCATAGGAAACAGAGAATTCAAAGAACTGATATGTAAGACCCATGGACATGAACTAAGGGGGGGGAATGCTGGAGGGTTAGGGGTTGCAGGGCAGAGGGGAAATAAAGGGGGGAAATTGGGACAATTGTAATAACATACTCAATAAAATATACTTTTAAAAAAGGACAATCAAATAATTCTTGGTTATTTTCTAGTCAGTTATTGTTTCAATAATGCTAGTTAATAAACCGTTGTAAAATGCAGAGGCTTAAAATAAAAATAACTTATTCTGTGTTCATTTCAACTGCAACCCATCTAGGCTACACTAAATATCATGCTCCAAAACTCCAGAGTGGTGTTTGTTTCAGCTGTGTTTAGGCCTTGCTCAAATGGTTACCAAAGGCATCTTCCTACCTCATTCTAGGGTTCAAGATGAAAGACCGTGGTGACCTGGTGCATATTCTTCTGCCAGACCACAGAGCACAAGGAAGAAGCCAAGCCATACAAACATATATAAGACCTATGATTGCAACCCATCTGTTAACATTCCACTTATCAATACAAGTCTCTTGGCAAATTCAGTAATAGGGGTCAGGGAAGTGCTCCACCCATTAAGGGGGAGAGAGAAATGGATTAAACATCTGCTGAGCAATGATCCAGACAATTGCTACTAGTCTCTGTGCTCAAATTCTCAAAAGTTCATCTGGTTGGCCCAGGACATAGGTCATTGATCTAGATAAGGGCAAATTAGCTTTGACCAGTTAAGGTTTTCCCTTTGGTACAAGCTTGGCAACAAGAACCCACTTCCTCCAATAGGAATGGAAGAGGCATGCAGCATTTGGAAGGAGGATATATGATAGCCAGGAACCTGAAATTGTTTCATCCACACTTTTGATCACTGGCACCTATGCTGAAAATAGGAAGATGTTCTCACCTTTGAAAGCCACACCAATATTGGACAGCAGCAAGAAGACAGAGGAGTGAATGGAAGTCATGCTAACCTCTTTCCAGGACCAATCTAAAATTACAACTAAATTGTGGAGAAATCACCCAGAACTAACAACTGAACAGTAGTAAGAGAGAAGCCTTATAACCTTGGACAGACAGAAGAATCAGCTTCAGCACAAACTGACTGGTAAGGAGTATGGTGGAGACTAGAGAAGGCTGACTGGGCATCCACAGGCAGCAGCACCAGAGGAATAATTAAGCAGCCAGTTGGATCCCTCTGGGAAGAGTGGGGTCTAAACTGTAAGCTTGGATCCCTAGCCAAGAGGACCAGAGCCCAAAAAGAACACAGACAATAACCAAAAGTGAAAAGCAGCAGGGTTGCTCTCTGCCAGAGATGGCCAGCTGGAGACTCAAAGAGCCATTTAAAGGGCCAACACACAAATTTCCATTTGCAGCCACTTACCCTGGGCTCCAGCAAAGGTGGAGGAAGAGTAGCCTAGAAACACTGAGGAGAGACTGTAGATGTGAAGGCTTTGGGGAGAGAACTGAGAGAGTAGCTGCCAGGACCCTGGTGCTGAGTCATTTCCCATACTGTAGCAGCCACCACACTCAAGCAGACCACATCCCTGAGCAGCAGCAGCCTGAGGGGAAACGATAGTCCCAACCCTAGGAGGGATTCTGCCTAGCCCTATGGTTCTTAAACTTGACTGCTGAGTGCAGGGTGACTAGATTAACAAATGAAGGAGATAGCAACAGACAGTAGTAGATCCCTGGAAGTCTCAGACAGGGTCAACATCTGACATCACCAGAGGTGGATCCAGAAAGAAAAAAACAATGATAAATACTAGAGGCTACCGAGACAAAATCCACTGTAGTCTTCTCCATGATTTACAATATCTTCTTTCCTGCATAGCATTTTAACATTCATTTCTTTTCCATCAAATTTGTGCATATTCCACCTTCTTCATTCCTTTTTTATTCACGATGTAAATTTGACTTTCTCTCTTGAATTTGCTCTGACTCCTTATAAGTGCGCCTCCCTCTACCCTCTCAAAATCATTTTTTTAAGTAGGTCATCTCATATTTACTCTCCTTATTTATAACCCTCTTAATCTGTTTAAATCCTTATTAATACTGGTTCATTTGCTGTTGATAGTGGGATTGTGAAGGGCAGAGTTATTTTTGTGGGTGTGAGTTTGTTTCCTGGGCTTTGTGGTTCTGTTCTGGCAGCACCAGTACAACAGCGTACAATACATGGTGAGTGGAGTAACTCTCAGTCAACCAGCTGGAGGGAAGGACCCACCAAAGAACAACCCAATAACAATCAAAACCAAATTACATCCAAAAAGCCAACATAAATGGCATAAAGGGCATCCCAAGAGCATCAAGTTCAGGAGATCAAGGAGACTGCACCACTGAATCTCACAGGTCTTCTACCATACAAGATCACACCACAAAGTCAAGGAGTCAAAACAGATCAATCTAAGAAGCAGAAGCAAACAAGAAGAGTCTCATAAATAATGTGAAGACACAGAAACAACCCCCAATGGGAGAAAAGGAGGAATCCCCCAAAAGAGTGCTAAATGAAATACAGGCAAGTCAATTATCAGACACAGAGTTCAAAACAATAGTTATTAGGAAGTTCAATGAGCTCACTGAGAATTACCAAAAACTATAGGGAAACTACTAGGAACTTATACAAACTCTACCAGCATGAAGAAGGACATAGAAACCATCAACAAGAGCCCAGAGGAAATGAAGAATACAATTTCTGATTTTAATAACACAGTAGAAGGAATCAAAAGCAGGCTCAATGAAGCAGAGGATCAAATCAGGAAACTGGAGGACAAGGTAGAAAAAAACACCCAGAAAGAGCAAGAAAAGGAAAAAAGACTCAAAAAGAATGAACAGGGGTTAAGGAAACTACAGACAGCATGAAACTAATAATATCCATATAATACGGATACTAGAAGGAGAAGAAGAGGATCAAGGGATAGAAGATCTGTTGAAAAGGTGATAAGGGAATATTTATCTAACTTGGTGAGGATAATGCAAGTTCATGAATGTTCAGGAAGTACAGAGGGCCAGGATCAATATGAATCCAAAGAGGCCCACTCCAAGGCACATCACAATTAAAATGGCAAAATTTAAAGAGAAAGAAAATCTTAAAGGCAGCAAGGGGCAAACAGCTAGTAACATACAAGGGAGCTCAGATGAGGCTATCAGCTGAGTTCTAAAGAGAAACACTATAAGCCAGAAGAGAATGACAATAAATATTCCAAGTAATGAAAAGCAAAGACTTTTACTCTACACAGCAAGGCTCTCATTTAAAATGGAAGGTGAAATAAGGAGCTTCCCAGACTCCTCACCCCCTCCCCCCGCAAAAAAAAAAAGGAAAGAAAAAGAAAAGGCTAAAAGAATACACCTCCACCAAACCAACACTGCAAGAGATACTAAAGGAACTGCTTTAAGAAGATGAAGAAAAGAGAGTCAGAGGAATGCAAACACAAATGGAAAAAATGGGCAATGAATAAATACCTATTGACAATTGCCATAATATAAATGGATTAAATGTTCCAACCAAAAGACATAGGATAGCTGAAGAGATAAGATAACACGACCTACATATATTCTGTCTACAATACACCACCTCAGAAAAACACATCTACACAGGCTAAACATGAAGGGATGAAAAAATATTCCAAGCAAATGGACATAGGAAAAAAAAAGATGGGGTAGCAATACTTATTTCAGACAAAATAGCCTTCAAACAAATGCCATAACAAGAGACAAAGAAGGTCTCTATGTAATATCTAAGGGAGGCGATACTATGTCCAAAAAGAGGATCTAACACTTATAAATAGATATCCACCCAACACAGAAACACCTAAATAGATATAGAAAATCTTGGAGGACTTTAAGGAGATTGACAGCAATAGTTATCATAGGGGATTTTAACACCCCACTGTCAACAATGGACCAATTATCCAAACAAAAAACAAGATTTTGTGGTATTGAACAACATGCTATATCAAGTGGCCATAATTGATATTTACAGAGTATTTCTCCCCAAAGAAGCAAAATATACATTCTTTTCAAATGCACATAGATCATTTTCAAAGATGGACCACATGGTAGGACACAAAACAAACTCAAGAAAATTGAAAACATATCAAGGATCTTCTCAGATCACAATGGCTTGAAACTAGAAACCAACCTCAAGGAAAAAAACTTAAAAACATACAAATACATAGAGATTGAGTAACATGTTATTAAATAATGAATGCATCAACAATAAGATCAAGGAAGAAATCAAAAAGTACCAGAAACAAATGAAAATGGACACACAACAGCTCAAAACCTATGGAACACTGCAAAGACATTTTTGAGAAGTTTATAGCAATACAGGCCTACTTAAAGAAGATAGAGAAATCTCAAATAAATGACCTAACACTACAAGTGTACAAGAACAAGAGGAATAACAACAAACAAAACCAAGAGCAAGGAGAAGGAAGGAAATAATCAAGACAAGAGCAGAATTAAATGACATAGAGGCTAAAAGAACAATTAAAAGGATCAATAAATCCAGGAGCTGTTTCTTTGAAAAGATAAACAAAATTGACAACTTTTAACCAGATTCATCAAAGAAAAAGAGAACCCAAATAAATAAAATCAGAAATGAAAGAGAAGTAAAAACTAATACACCAACCTGGCTGGTGTAGCTCAGTGGGTTGAGCATGGGCCTGCGAACCAAAGGATCGCGGTTCGATTCCCAGTCAGGGCACATGCCTGGGTTGCAGGACAGTTCCCAGCGACAGTTCCCAGCAGGGGACGCATGAGAGGCAACCATACATTGATATTTCTCTCCATCTCTCCTTCCCTTCCCCTCTAAAGACAAATAAAATATTTAAAAACAAAAAACAAATAAACAAAACAAAACAAAAAAACAAAAAACTAATACACCAGAAATACAAAGGACTGTAAGAAATTACGATGGACAACTATATGCCAAGATTGGACAACGTGGGTGAAACAGATAAATTTCTAGAAATACACAATATTCCAAAACTGAATCAGGAAGAAGAAGAAAGCCTGAATGGAACAATAAAAACCATCAAAATTAGAGCAGTAATCAAAAAATTCCCAGCACACAAAACCCCTGGATCAGATGGCTTCACAGGCTAATTTTATCAAACATTCAAAGGGCTAACTCCTATTCTTCAAAAACTATTCCAAAATATTCAAGAAGAGGGAAAAATCCAAAATTCCTCTTTTTAAGATTTCATTTATTTATTTTTAGACAGAGGGGAATGGTGGGAGAAAGAAAGGGAGAGAAACATCAATGTGTGGTTGCCTTTCACACATCCCCTATTGGGGACCTGGTCCACAACCCAGGCATGTGCCCCGACTAGGAATCAAACCAGTGATCCTTTGGTTCACAGGCCCACGCTCAGCCTACTGAGCCACACCAGCTAGGGACCAAATTCTTTTTATGAGGCTGATATTACTGTAATTCCAAAACAGGTAAAGACACAACAAAGAAATAAAACTATGGGCCAACATTGCTGATGAACATAGATGCTAAAATCCTCAACAGAGTATTGGCAATCTGGATCCAGCAATACATTAAAAAGATCATACACCATGATCAACTGGGATTCATCCCAGGGATGCAATGATGATACAATACCCACAAATAAATAAATGTAATACATCACATAAATGAAATGAAGGACAAAAAACACATGATCATATCACTAGATGTTGAAAAAGCATTTGATAAAATCCAGCACCCATTTATGATAAGAACACTTAGCAAAGTGGAAATAAAGAAAGCAAAACTCAACATAATAAAGGCCATATGCCAGAAACCTACTGCCAACATCATTCTCAATGAGCAAAAAATAAAAGCTTTCCCCTTAAGACCAGGAACATGTCAAGAGTGTCTGTTTACACCACTCTTATTCAACACAGTACTGAAATTTCTAACCACAGTGATCGACAAGAAATAAAAAGCATCCAATTTGAGAAGGAAAAAATAAAACTGTCATTATTTGCAGATGACATAATAGCATACGTAGAAAACCCTACCTACATTCTCCATAAAAACAAAACAAAACAAAACAAAACAAAACCCAACAACCAAAACCTACTTAACCTAATAAATAAATTTGGCAAAGTAGCTGGATACAAAGTCAATATTCAGAAATTAATGTCATTTTTGTACACCAACAATGAAATATCAGAAAGAGAAACTAGAGTGGAAAAATCCCATTTACTATAGCAATAAGAAAAATAAACTACCTAGGAATAAATTTATCCAAGGAAGTAAAAGGCAGTACTCAGAACACTATAGGATGCTGAAGAAAGAAATAAAAAAAGATACAAAAAAGTGAAAACATATACTGCGTTCATGGGTTGGGAGAATTAACATCATTAAAATGTCTGTACTACCCAAAGCAATCTATGGATTCAGTGCAATTTCTATTAAAATACCAATGGCATATTTCACTGATTTAGAACAAATACTCCAATAATTTATATGGAACCTAAAAAGACTCTGAATAGCCTCAGCAATCTTGAGAAAGAAGAAGAAAGTTGGAGGGGTCACAATAACTGATATAAAACTATACTACAAGTCCACTGTAAACAAAACAGTCTTGTACTAGTCTAAAACAGATACCTAAGAACAGAGAGCCAGAAATAACCCCCTGTCTCTTTGGTCAGTTAATATTTGACAAAGAGAGCACAAGCATACAATGGAGTAAAAAATCACCTCTTCAATAAATGGTGTTGGGAAAACTGGACTGGTAAATAAAAAAATAAATAAAACCCAACCACCAACTTACACCATACACTAGAATAAACTCAAAATGGACAAAAGACTTAAATATAAGTTGTGATACCATAAAAGTCCTAGTGGAAAACATAGGCAGTAAAATTTCAGTATCCCACAAAGCAATTATTTTTACTATATATCTCCTAGGGTAAATAGAAAAAAATAAACAAATAGGACTATATCAAATTTAAAAAGCTTCTGCATGCCTAAAGAAATAATCATCACAATGAAAAGGGAACTGATTGTATGGAGAACATATTTGACAATGATATACTGGACAAAGGTTTAATTTCTAATATATATTAAGAACCGATATGACTCAACATAAGGAAGACAAATGTTCCAATTAAAAAATGGGCAAAGGACCTGAATGGACACTTCTTTTAGAAGGACATTTACATGGCCCATAAATATATGAAAAGATGCTCAACACCAATAGCCATTAGAGAGATGCAAATTAAAACCACAATGAGATATCACCTCTCTCCTGTCAGAATGGCTATCATGAATAATACAAGTTCTGGTGAGGATGTGGAGAAAAGGGAACCTTAGTGTACTGTTGGTGGGAATGCAGACTGGTACAGTCACTTCAGAGAACAGTATGGAATTTCATCAAAAAATTTAAAGTGGAACTGCCTTTTAACCCAGTGAGTGATTCTACTGTTGGGAATATACCCTGAGAATCCCAAAACACCAATTCAAAAGAACTTATGCACCCCTATGTTTACAGCAGCGCTATATACAATAGCTAAGTACTGGAAACAGTCTACATGACCATCAGCAGATGAGTGGATCAAAAAACTGTGGTACATTTACACAATGGAATACTACACACAGAAAGAAAGAAAAAATTCCTATCTTTTCTGACAGAATGGATAGAACTGGAGAGTATTATATTAAGGGAAATAAGCCAGTTGGTGAAAGACAAATACCATGGGATCTTACTTATAAGAGGAATCTGATGAACAAATAAACTAACGAGCATCCAGAGACATGGAATAATGGAACAGAATGGCAGTGGCCCAAGGGAACTGGGGAGGGCATAATGGTGGATAGAAGGGGAAGGGACTAGTAAAAAAACATATGAATGACCCATGGACATGGAGAATGGTGTGGGGATCGACTGTGGGATGTGGGGTCTGGCTGGGTGGAGGAGGCAGAGGGGGAATAATTGGGACAATGTAATCCAATAGCAATAAAAAACAAATCTTCACTCTTGAGGCTCTGGCAATCATCTCTTAGGTCTCCTGGAATCTGGGTCCACTTAAAATGGCCACAAGTTGCCAAAGGGAATTTAATGCAAGAAACTGCTCCTCTTGACCTCATGCTATACACAATTAAAATAACAAATGGATGGCTTCCCTACTGGGCTTTCCTGAAAACAGAGGCTCACACAGACCTTGAGTCCAGGGCTCTCAATACCCAGCTGCCCTTTATGTTTTCTGCAATGAAACAGCACTCCACAAACTTGGCACAGTCACAAAGTCCTCCTTAAGACAGAATGGATCCAAACCTGCACCCTCTGGCATATTCCATGTGCAAGAGAAGGTAGTTTCCACAGTCCTCAGTCCCTTGTCAGATGCCATGGTATTAACAGATGTTACCCCTACCCAAGACTTGCATTGCTACCTAAGGGAGCCCCTGGATGAACTGAGTGAGCAGCAATGGGAATTTACAGACAATACAATTGGCCCTGCTAACCATCATACTGATGGAACTCAGTGGAACATACTGCTTTCACTTAGCCAGGATCTTCCTGATAAAGGACAGGAACTAAACAACACACTTGGCCAAACTCCATGCAGTCATTTTAGCCCCAGATGCCCTGGCCAACAAATGGCCCCATCTTCACATTTACTACAAACTGCCATTGCCTAGAAGTTGTTCCCTTAAGGGTAAAGAATCCTTGGAATCTCTTACCTCAGATATTCAAATATAAATCAGAATCATGCATCTATGATGTACTAAGGCCACAACACAAAGCCTTATTAAGACACCCCTCATTCTCTTCCAACTTATACATTACTGTGAGTAACCAAAACATCTATTATATTTCTCATAAACAAGCTGGGCTCTTGGAAAATGCATTCAATAAAACTTTCATGTCCCTGATGGGTCACAGATCACCAGTTTAATGGAGAGACATAATGGTCTTCTCAATTTTTCCAAATCCAGTCTTGCAAATGGACGTCTAAATAGGTGTCTATCTTGTACAAGGCCTTAATCTCTTTAATCCCAGGCCCCTGGGCTGACTCCCGCCTCACATCAACTTTTAAAACTTCTTCCATGAGGAGAGGAAGATGGCAGCATGGTAGGAGGAGGCACATTCCACCCAACACATGGAAGAAAAATGTAGCCAATCTACAGAGGAACAGAGCAGACAGCCAACAGTACCACAGCATGTATGAAAATAGATCAAAATCAGTAGAAGACATTGGAAAACCAGATGTGGTGGCAGAGCAACTGTAGGGAGCCGAGCACCCGGAGGCAGCCATGGGACCAGGACAGAGGCGGCTGAGCAACCGGAGGTGACCCTGGGACTGGAGGTGACCCTGCGACTGGAGGAGGGGACTTAGTGGAATACCCGGAGGTCACACCCATGCTCCTAGGGTGAGTACACGCAACTGAGGAAACTCGCGGAGCCCACACCATAAACTCCAGTAGGCACATGTGCCCTGTCAGAGACCCAGAGCTCACAACAATAAATGCGGGGAGTGCTAGATCCTTAGGTGATCCCAGCTCAAACCCATAAACTAGGGAAAGCGCTCGCTTTGCAGCAGGCTCAGAAACCATGCCCAAGGAACTCCATGGAGAGTGCACCACTAGCCCTGGGCAGAGTGTGCGGCTGGCACTAAGAAGAGTAGCCCAAAGGTGACTGAGTGCGGAACAGGGAGAAAAGCAACACAGTCTCCCCTCACCCTGTTGCAGCCAACAAGAACAGAAAAACCACTTTGGCTTCTATGAAAACAGCAAGAGGTTTGTTTTTTATTGTTTTGTTTTGTTTTGTTTTTGGGGGGGTGGGGGTTTGTTTTGTTTTGTCTTAATTATATATTTTTTATTTTTTTATTTTAATCGTTTTATCCCTCAATTTATTTTGCTTCTCCTTACTTCTTTCTTGTTTTATTCCTTTGTCATTTCTTTCCAATTTTATCTCTTCTACCTTCCTCTTTTTTTTCTTATTTTTTCTTTTCTCTTTTTAAATATCCACAAGACAAAAAAACCGGGAACTGTGAAAAAAACATAGTTGGACACAAAGAGGGGGCATCCCAACAGCTGAGACAGTGGAAGCTGTGAACACCAGGATACCTGAAGGAGACTGCACCACTGAATCTCACAGGTGTTTTACCACAGAGTTCACACCATAAACCCAGGGAGCCAGAAGAGATCAATTTAAGAAGCTGAGGCTAACAAGAAGAGTCTCACAAACAATGGGAAGACAAAGAAACAATCCTCAAATGAAAGGAAAGGAGGACGCCCCAGAAAGAATGCTAAATGAAACAGAGGCAACTCAACTATCAGATACTGAGTTCAAAGCAATGGTTGTCAGGAAGCTCCATGAGCTCTCAATAAGCTACCAGAAACTACAGGGCAGCTATGATGAACTCACTGCAAACTATATCAACATGAAAAAGGAAATAGAACAATCAACAAAGGCCAAGAGGAAATGAAGAATACAATTTCTGAACTGAAGAACACAATAGAAGGAATGAAAAGCAGAATCAATGAAGCAGAGGATCGAATCAGCGAGTTAGAGGACAAAGTAGAAAAAACACCCAGAAAGAGCAAGAAAATGAAAGGAGACTCAGAAAGAATGAAGAGGGATTAAGAGAAATGCAAGACATTATGAAACGTAATAATATCCATATAATAGGAATACCAGATGAAGGAGAAGAGCAAGAGATAGAAAACCTATTTGAAAAAGTAATGATAGAAAACTTCCCTAATTTGATGAGACAACAAGTCACACAAATCCAGGAAACACAGAGAGTCCCAAACAAGAGGAACCCAAAGAGGCCTACTTCGAGTCATATCATAATTAAAATGGCAAAATTCCAGGACAAAGAGAGAATCTTAAAGGCAGCAAGGGAGAAAAAGGAAGTAACATACAAGGGAGCCCCGATAAGGTTAGCAGCTGACTTCTCAATGGAAACGCTCCAAGCCAGAAGACAATGGCAAGAAATATTCCAAGTAATGAAAACCAAAGGCCTGCAAACAAGATTACTTTACCCAGCAAGGCTTTCAATCAAGATAGAAGGCCAAATAAGGAGCTTCCCAGACAAAAGAAGTCTAAAAGAATACACCTCTACCAAACCAGTTCTGCAAGAGATACTAAAGGGACTGCTTTAAGGAAAGGAAGGAAAAGACAGAGAGACAGAGAGGAACACAGGTACAAAAATGGCAATGAATCAGTACCTATCAATAATAACCTTAAATGTAAATGGATTAAATGATCCAATCAAAAGACCCAGAATAGCTGACTGGATAAGAAAGCATGACTCACACATATGCTGCCTACACCACACCCACCTCAGGACAAAAGACCTACACAGACTCAAAGTGAAGGGCTGGAAACAAATTTTCCAAGCAAATTGACAGGAAAAAAAAAAAAAGCCAGGGTAGCAATACTCATATCAGATAAAATAGACTTTAAAAGAAGAGTCATAAAGAGAGACCCAGAAGGTCACTTCATGATACTCAAGGGAAGAATCCACCAAGAAGACATAAACATTGTAAACACATATGCACTCAACATAGGAGCACCTAAATACATCAAGAAAATCTTACAGGACTTCAAGAAAGGTGTTGACAGCAACACAATTATAGTAGGGGATATTAACACCCCACTGTCAACATTGAACAGATCTTCCAAACAAAATATCAACAAAGATATTGTGGCATTGAACAATACTCTAGATAAAATGGACTTCACTGATACATATAGAGCCATTCACCCCAAAGAAACTAAGTACACATTCTTTTCAAATGCACATGGAACATTCTCAAAGATAGACCACATGATAGGACACAAAACAAGCCTTAACAAATTCAAGAAAATTGAAATCATACCAAGCATTTTCTCCTACCATAAGGGACTGAAACTAGAAACCAACCCCAACGGGAAAAACCAAAAACCATCAAAGTCATGGAGATTGAATAGCATGCTATTAAACAATGAATGGGTCAAAATGAAATTAGGGAAGAAATCAAAAAGATTCTGGTAACAAATGAAAATGAACTTACAATGACCCAAAACTTATGGGACACAGCGAAGGCAGTCCTCGGAGTGAAGTTCATAGTGACACACGCTTACCTAAAAAAGATAGAAACATTTCAAACAGACAACCTAACCCGACGCCTACAAGGACTCGAGGAACAACAACAAAGACAGCCCAGGGCAAGTAGAAGGAAGGAAATGACCAAGATCAGAGCAGAATTAAATGACATAGAGACTTAAAGCACAATTCTAAGGATCAATGAATCCAGGAATTGGTTCTTTGAAAAGATCAACAAAATCGACAAGCCTTTAAGCAGGCTCATCAAGAAAAAAAGAGAGAGGACTCAAATAAACACAATCAGAAATGAAAGAGGAGAGATTACAACTGACACCACAGAAATACAAAGGATTGTAAGAAATTACTATGAAGACCTGTATACCAAGAAATTTGAACACCTAGGTGAAGTGGACACATTTCTAGAAAAATATAATTTTCCAAAACTCAATGAAGAAGCAGAAAGCCTGAACAGACCATTAACAGCAGATGAAATTGAAGCAGTAATCAAAAAACTTCCAACACACAAATGCCCTGGACCCAATGATTTCACAGGAGAATTCGACAAAGGCTTTAAGGATGAGCTAACGCCTATCCTTCACAGAGTATTCCAAAAAATCCAAAATGATGGAAGACTCCCAAACTCCTTTTATGAAGCAAGCATCATCCTAATCCCAAAACCTGATAAAGGCACAACAAAGAAAACTTCAGGCAACAAAGAAAATCCTCAACAAAATATTGGCAAACCTCATGCAGTAATAAATTCAAAAGATCATATACCATGACCAAGTGGGATTCATCCCAAGGATGCAAGGATGGTTCGACATTCACAAATCAGTAAATGTAATACATCACATAAACAAAAGCAAAGACAAAAATCACATGATCATATCAATAGATGTGGAAAAAGCATTTGATAAGGTACAACACCCATTTATGATAAAAACACTCAGCAAAGTGCGAATAGAGGGAGCATTCCTCAACATAATAAAGGCCATATATGAGAGACCTACAGCCAACGTCATACTCAATGGGCAAAAACTAAAATCTTTCCCACTAAGATCAGGAACAAGACAAGGTTGTCAAATTTCACCACTTCTATTCAATATAGTATTGGAAGTTGTAGCCCCAGCAATTAGACAAGAAAAGGAGATAAAAGGCATCCAACTCAGAAAGGAGGAAACAAAACTATCATTGTTTGCAGATGACATGAGAGTGTACATAAAAAATCCTAGACTTGGCCAAAGAGCTGCTCAACCTGATAAATGAATTTGGCCAAAAAGCCAGATACAAAGTCAATACCCAGAAATCAAAGGCATTTTTGTATAGCAACAATGAAACAGCAGAAGCAGAAATCAAGAAAAAATTCCATTCAGTATAGCAAAAAGAAAAATAAAATACCTAGGAGTAAACCTAACCAAGGAGGTAACAGACCTGTATGCACAAAACTACACAACCGAACAGCTGAAAAAAGAAATCAGGGAAGACACAAACAAATGGAAGCATATACTGTGTTCATGGATCAGAATTAATATCATCAAAGTGTCCATACTACCCAAAGCAATTTACAAATTCAATGCAACACCTATTAAAGTACCAACGGCATATTTCACAGACATAGAACAAACACTTCAAAAATTTATATGGAACCATAAGCGACCCCCAATAGCTGCTGCAATTTTAAGAAAGAAGGGCAGAGTAGGAGGAATCACAATACCTGATATCAAACTGTATTACAAGGCCACTGTAATTAAAACAGCCTGGTACTGGCATAAGAACAGACCCACAGACCGATGGAACAGAATAGAGAGCCCAGAAATAATCTCAAGTCTCTGTGGTCAATTAATATTCAACAAAGGAGGCAGCAACATAAAATGGAGCAAAAATAGCCTCTTCAACAAGTGGTGTTGGGAGAACTGGACAGCTACGTGCAAGAAAATGAAACTTGACCACCAACTTACACCATACACACAAATAAATTCAAGGTGGATAAAAGATTTAAACATAAGCCGTGACACCATTAAAGTCCTAGAGGAGAATATAGGCAGGAAAATCTCAGATATTCCATGCAGCAACATTTTTACTGATATGTCCCCTAAAGCAAGGGACATAAAGGAAAGAATAAACAAATGGGATCTCATCAAAATAAAAAGCTTCTGCATGGCCAAAGAAAACAGTATTAAAATAAAAAGAGAACTGACGGTGTGGGAAAACATATTTACCAATGATACCTCACACAAGGGTTTAATCTCCAAAATATACAAAGAACTTACACGACTCCACTCTAAGAAGACAAGCAGCCCAATTAAAAAATGAGCAAAGGACTTGGGCAGACACTTCTCCAAGGAGGACATACAGAGGATCCAGAGACACATGAAAAGATGCTCGATATCTCTAGCTATCAGAGAGATGCCAATTAAAACCACAATGACATACCACCTGACATGGGTCAGAATGGCCATCATAAACAAAGCAACAAACAGCAAGTGTTGGAGAGGTTGTGGAGCAAAGGAGACCCTAGTGCACTGTTGGTCGGAGTGCAGACTGGTACAACCACTATGGAAAGCAGTATGGAATTTTCTAAAAAAATTAAAAATGGTTATACCTTGTGACCCAGCAATTCCACTGCTATGACTATATCCTAAGAACTCTAAAACACCAATCCAAAAGAACCTATGCATCCCTATGTTCATAGCAGCACAATTTACAATAGCCAAGTGTTGGAAGCAACCTAGGTGCCCATCAGTAAAGGAATGGATCAAAAAACTGTGGTACATTTACACAATGGAATTCTATGCAGCAGAAAGAAAAAAGGAGCTCCTACCCTTCCCATCAACATGGATGGAGCTGGAGAGCATTATGCTAAGTGAAATAAGCCAGATGGTGAAAGACAAATACCATATGATCTCACCTTTAACAGGAACCTAATCAACAAAACAAACAAAAGAGCAAAATATAACTAAAGACATTGAAATTGAGAACAGGCTGACAGTCATTAGAGGAGAGAGGGGAGGGAATTTCAGGGGGAAAGGGGAAGGGTTTAGAGCAACAAGTATAAAAGACACATGGACAAAAGTAGGGGAGTTGGAAATGGAAGGGAGGTTGGGACGGCTTGGATGGTAGGCTGGGATGGGAGTAAAAGACAGGAAACTGTACAAGAACAATTAAAATAAAAATTAAAAAAACTATTTTTTTGCACCAGAAAAATAAAAATTAAATAAACAAATAAAACTTCCTCCATGGTCCTTTTATTTAAAGGAGGCTATGCCTTGCCTCTATGTATATACTTATTATATGTGTCCCTTTATTAGTGTCTATTCTTATATTTACAAAATTTTTATCTTATCCCCATCCCTAAGTTCACTTATAGAAACAATTTCTGAAGGTAGATGTTCCGATCTAGGCTAACCAAGCAGCTCAAAGATGTTTTTACATAACCAAACTTTTTTTGTCGTTTTTGTCTTTAGGCTTGTTCCCTTGTGGTTGCAAGATGGCTACCATAACACCTTTTCCCAAAACTGTGTTCAAAGACATGGAGAAAGAGGAGTGTCTTCTCATAAAACTTTTTACTGGGTACTAAACCTTTCCCAGAAACCCCTAGATTTCCGTCCATTTTATTAACCAGCATCAGGTTACGTACCTGAGATAGGCAAAATAACTGTTACCTGCCCCTCCAAAGATGTCCATATCCTCACCCCCCACAACCTGTGTGTGACTGTATGTGGCAAAAAAGACTTGACAGATGTGATTAAGGATATGGAGATGGGAAAAATATCCCAAGGTTATCTGGCTGACTCAACACAATTACCAAGGTACTTAAGTAGGTGAGCTTGAGTTCTTTTAAAACTGGAGCTGAAACCACAAGTCCACCTTTTGTTAAATGTTTGAACAAATACGGTTCAAAAGGCCACCTCAAATAATGTGGGAAGTCAATAACTTCCCCTAAATTCATGAGTTCCTGGGAGTTGTGGACATTAATGAATCCATCCAAACAAGAACAAGCAGAGGCTCTTTACTCGAGCTTGCTAGAGCAAGGGACTTAGCCACCATCACAGACATTTGGCAGATACTCAAAAGCAGGCAGGGGAGTGGGAAAGTTTAAGAGTAAAACATGGAATGATCCAGGTATGCTGTGTTTGAAATTGGTGTTGGGAAACTGAAGGTGAGCTAACCAGAAGCAGGTATAATTCTGTGATTGGTTGGGGGAGCATATTTGGCTTGCTCTGATTGGTTTTGAGGTGGAGATGAGGCAAAAATAGGGTAGCTCGTAGTCCCTGACCAAGTCCTGACCATCTTGGGCAAATGACCACAGAGGTCAAAGTTTGGCTTACAGGGCTAGTTGCTGCAGAGGGTGTGGGTCAGAGTTCTATTATCATCTACAGTCTGGCCATTGTCTAGTTGTACATTCAGTCTCTCAGAAGTTGTCCCTCACTCCAGCTTCCTGTTAACACAGAGTTACTTTTCCTTCAGCTCACAGACAGGGAAAGGCAATGGCTATGAAGTGACATGGAGTCTGGGTAGGGGGCTGGCAGAATCAGGCAAGAGGGAGGAAATTTGGACCTAGCAGTTTGGAGAGTTGTAGCTAAATCAGATGAATTGAAAATTGGGTACGGATTAATAATTTTGGCAAGATGGAAAAAGCTGCCACATGAATGGCATGTACACTACTTCACAATCCTGTGTAGGTACTATGGTGAGAGATATGTTTACATACTTACAACACTTACTATCCACAGGTGTGAAAAACTGAACTATATATACGTAGTGCTTGAAAATTTGAAATTCTCAGCTAATAAACTGCAGTCACTAGAAGCTCAGGTAGGATGGATTTGTCTGCTGCTAAAATCTCTAGTGAAAAGTCACTGTTAGAGTCCTTAAACAGTTTTATTTTCCTAAATCTCACAACCATAAAGGGCAACCTCAGATTTGTGTGGATTTGGCAGTTTTTCATAATCATGATCTTGGAGCAAACATTTTTTAAGCAAAATATGCCAACCATGAAGAACATTGGTAAATTGTACGATAATAAAGAGTTTCTTTTCATCGAATACATTCTCACAACACAGTACATTCTACAAAGAATTGTATCCAGAATAAACATTTTTCAAAAACCAACAAGGTAATAGAAAAGATAATCTACTCAATAGAAAAATGGGGAAGTTGAAGAGGTATTTCACAAGAGGATGTGTGAAGACCGATAAACATATATGAAAAGTACTCAATCATTAATAACCAGTGAAACGAAACTAAAGCCACATTGAAATACCACTATACGCCTGCCAGAATAAAGCAGAAAAAATTGACACCATCAATTGCTGGCAAAAATATAAGACAATTGGAACTTGGATAAACTGTTCAAGAGTATCCAGTAAAGCTGAAAATATTGTATAGTACATATACAATATACAATAGTACATATACAATTCCACTCCTAGGCAGAAATGCATACCTATGTGTACCAAATTCATGTACAAGAATATTTGAAGCAGTACTATTAATAATTGTTTCCAAACTGGGAATTAACCAAATATCCAACAAATAACATATGTGGTTTATTCATGCAGCATGAGAATGAACCATGAACAAAAACATGCAACAAATATCTCACAATGTTGAACAAATACACCTAATAAAAAGAATATTTACTATTGGATTCTATTCACATAAATTCCCAAACCAGACGAAACTAACCTATGTGCTTAGAAATTAGAATAGTGGTTACCCTTGGGGGGTGTAGTAACTGGAAGGGAACATGAGAGAGGCTTCCAGGGTACTTGTAATATTTTTGACTGATGTGTGTGCAGATGGTATTCATGTGTTTCATTTGTGAAAAATCAGTTACACTTCAATAAAATGTATCTAAATTTTGAACAAAATGGGTGGAGTGTTCCAGTAGTTAACATTTCAAGTTGCAGGTAGTAGATGGACAAGGAGTCATCTGAGTCTTTGTCACACTCCTTGAAGAATATAACATGTAACTGAAGTGCAGGCCTGAGTTGGGGGATGTGGGACATTCAAATCTCAGCTCTGGCTTGGGCAGATATGTATCCTCTCAGTGCCTCAGTTTCCTCACCATTAAAAGTTATCCTTATCCTTAACTCATACAATTGACCAAAATGAGTTACATTTAAATTAGGAAAGTGATTAAGTTAGGAGCTTAAGGTAAACTGTCAACCTCACTTTATCCAAGCTACATTGTCCCCAAGGAAGCAGGGCTCAGGAGTTCAGGGAGCAGGCTTCAGGACTGACCGTAAGTCTCCCCAGACAAACTAAGAAGAGTACTCCTGGATGTGTCATACTTGCTCAGTATTGCAGTGAGGAGCAGGCACACGTGCTTCAGGGCTAAATGGGAGCAGAGGAGGAAGAGAGGACACAAGGTGGAGGAATTGGCTCTCCCCACCCCTATATATCTGCTAAATAAGTCTATCACTAAATAAGTAAGTATAGCACCCACTGCACCTATTGCCTTCAAAGAATCAGGAATGTTGCTGTCAGAGGGTGAAAAATGAAGAAACTTCTTATGAGGTGTGTAGTATTTGATATAAGAACCATTAGGGAGGTGATGAAATTGTATACACTTCCTACTTGACTAAATGGCCAGTAAATGCCAAAGGCATTTTGGTACTTTATTTATACTGCCCTGGTGCCTAGATCTGACCTCTATTTTGAAAATCCAGAGATGTGGCAGTGACTGACTCGTGATACATACAAAGCCTGAGGTAGACAACAAAAAGTCATTTTAACAACAGTGAAAAATAATGTTCTACTGAATATGCACACTGGCATTTTCCTGAAGGCAGACCTACACAAGCCAAATCTTCATCACAAGGGTAAAGACATATCAAAATTACATAATAGCAATAAGCTAGTAAGGGCTAAAGAATAAATTCCCAAAAGAGCTAATGGGACCCGAGATACAGATATCAGACAATGCTTTTACTGCCTCCCCAATGATGATTAACATTGTACTCTACCTCAAAGCCTGTTTCACTTTGTACACCTCTGCTCTAATGCCCTATTAATGCCATTGACAAATTTAGACAGCAATGGTATTTCCTCAATTTCTAAGTTTGGGGAGGGGTTAAGCAATGAAAGTGTACCAATAATTACAAGGATTAATTAATAAATGTCAAAGTCTCTAATCAATGCCTTCTCTCCCTGAAGGCAAATTTCTTTGGGTAGTCACACTAGAACCAGAGGCTTTGTGGGCACAGATAAAGCAGAGTTACAACCTGCAGGCTTTTTGTTGTCTGTAGGTTAGGACACCTCCCCTCTGAATGCAGCTAGCATTGGCCAGTTTCTCTCTCTGGACACTACGGCTACGCAGTGCCTTCCCTTTAGCCTATCCTAGGCTCAAAGAATTGAATTTGAGTGTTCTTGGTTGTACCACCATCCAGCCATGTTCCTAGACCAATCCTTCCAAAATCAAGTTGTGTTCTTTCCACAAATGGCTGACTTGATCTTCACTTCTACTTTCATCCTTGGAGGACAAACAGGTCTGGGAGTGCCCCGTAGTCACTCCCACGAACAGTTTACATCACTGACCTGACAGTGAAAGCCATACCCCATCCTTTCCTGACAGTTACAAGTCTGCAATGGAAAGTAGCCAAATGTTTAGACTCGTGTGTGTGGTGGGGAGTCCTACCAGCTTGGTGATGTTGGGCAGGGGCCATCTTTTCCTAACAGTTCTTTTTAAGTCACCGTCCAGATACTTAATTGCAGCAAGGAGACACCAGGGAGTGGAGGGAAGACCAGAGAAGACAATGAGACTAACACGCAAAGAAAAGGGTGACTTCTAGAATTCCGCATTCTCAGGTGCGGTTCTGCACCTCTCCTGCACACACAACTGCACATTCAGACCCCAGAACCCTGATCCATCCATTCAGGATCTCCTTTGTTCCTTTCTACCCATGGCCTTGGACCTTCCTTTTCTCTCTGCTTTGTATTACCAACAATTACTCCATCCTCTGGGGTGAAAAGAGCAGAAAGAGGCTAAAAATGTTTTATTATTTACTTAGAATTAACTAAGACCATTAAATGAGAATAGTGATAGAAAATAATAAAGAAGCTTTTCATGTTCTACTGAACTTTCACAATACTTTCTGGTATTTCCTCCAGAACTAAAATGAACCTGCTTACCATCTCTAATTCCTCAGCATGATTACAAAAACCTTAGCAAGCTAAGAGCAGTCATCATAATCAGATGTACTGTTATTTCCCCAAATGACTCATGGCAACCACCAAGGCAAAAAGACTTAATTTTTGTAAACTGGTAACAGTTTGGAGACTGACGCACTGCAGAAGAAACATAAATTCATTAACCAATGTTGCTTGCTAAAAGACTTGCTACTCCAACATCATGAACAACATATATAAACAAATTGAAAACTATACTTTTTTAACAAGTACTCACAATAATTATAGAAAGTAATGTTTTTTAAACATGCTTTAAAGAAATGATTTTTAAAAGAATATGCAATAATTATGGTGCTTTGCTATTTAAGTTTTTTCCTACATGCAAAAATTGTCAAGTTTTCTAAACAGTGATGTATAGACAATAGTTCACTTAACTTTGGTTCACATCAGTTTTGGCACAGTAGTCAAGCAAGAAGCCAGGGCTGATGACTGTAATAGTTTTGAAATGGCAAATACAAATTCTGAATGGTGATAAGATGCTTGATCCTACTGTGCAAAGTACAACATTATAATTGAGGAATCAATACTCCTGCTTCTTTCTGGGACAAAGGGAATAATGGATCTATAACACGTAGGGTCAGTAACCTAGATCTAACATGGGAAGAATTAATCTGACGTCTGTCAGGTTTTCTTTCTTTTTTTTTTTTTACAACCACATCCCCCAATTGCAGTTCCCATCTAAATCCAACAATAATCTGCAATGGGTTTACATGGAGAGGTTTCCATTATATTTTGAGAAAAAACAACTACAGCATTTTTGTACAATGAAGAGAAGTAAATCTAATTACATTCTTGAAACCTAGAAACATTAATTGGTATGGCAGGAAATCTTTCAGAGAAAGCCCCCAACATACAAAGCCATTCTATGCTGGCATCCAAAATGCTCATCTGGTTCCAGAATTACATTATATTAGGAAATAAAGTAGTTACAATTTATAACAAAATGTAGTAACTGGCTAAAATTCTGGGTAAATAACTATTATCACCTAAAATTTAGTTTTAAATTTATACCTTTAGCGATACATACTGAACATTACATTCAATTACACAGAAAAGCAATCCATTTAATCTGGAAACACACGACGAAGCAATGGAAATGAGAGCACACACCTGCAAACCAGTGTACTCCCTCATCAATTCTAAAACTGTAATAAAGTTAATACTGTAAACAGACTGAGCAAATCAGAGCACTGTGGAAAGAGTTCAGTGGCTTTAACAAGTCATATAATTTTTATAAGCTAAGAGAGTAAAGGCAAATGGAATTATTGGAACATTAAAAATAGATTTTTAAAGAGAAAGGTCCCAACTCATTCTTATATACACACACCAAAGTTAATCTGTCACAGACAGCAAATATCGAATGTATGCACTGGAGTTTCGGTAGCATCCTGTACATTTAGAATAATTAAAACAAACAAAAAGGAAGTTGTCAAATCTATTTAAGGTGGATCATTCAAATCTGTTTAAGATGGAACACATCAGTTCTGGTGCTCACTGCTGCTTCTCAAATGCAAAAACCAAATAAATACCTAAAAAGAAAATAAATGAAAGTTAGAGTTTGGTTTCTCATATCCTCAGGGTAAACAAAACAATCTCAATCCTATTCATAATTTGGTGAAAATTTTTAGGTCCTCAAATAGCTTTCAGTGAGAAAAAACATCTCTTTATTTCTAAGAGTTCCTCAATTATTTTCAGTCATTTAAGCAGATATAGGATTTCTGAAACCTTACAGTAATATTCAGTGATATCACAGCCCGAGAAAACCAATTCAACAGCTCTAAAAATCTCTAAAAAGTTTGAGATAAGAAAATTTAAGAGTATAAAAGCAAAAATTAAAACTAAAAAAATCTTACGACTTTTTTCTTTTTCTTTATCTTTTTTTACCCAGAGCAAGATAGATAGGTAGAATAAGTTTTCTATTTAGGAAAAACTAATATGAATTACAAGGAACATATATAACATGCACACTAAAATTCCAATGATTGAACTGCTGTGCTGCAGGGCCTGATAAGGAAAATAAGGCCAAAAGCTTTATGACAATCGATGCTTAGAGATATTAACCTGGCCCCAAGAGTGATATTCCTCTATGAATCCAGCCCCCAAGGGTACTCTCCCTTAAGTAAAATTTTCTGCTTTTATGAGTATTCACTTAAAGACATCTAAATGCATCTAAGGTTCTCCATTCTGAATCACACTGAAACCCAAATCTACATCTTCTAAGATACCAATACATTTTATGGTAAGAAAATATAGGACACTATTCCATGTGGTGTGAGCCCAGACAGGACCCATGCCCATGGATAGGTTCTCCCATGGGGAATCAGGCCTGCATTGTACCTAGACTGCTATGAGACTTGCTTTTGCTAAAACTCCCTCACCCTGAATTGAGGCAGCAAGTGCTTATAGTGACTTCCTAAAGTCTGTGCTAAACATTCCAAGGATGAGTGTAACCAGTTCAACCACTTTTCCCTTTGCATTTGCAAATACCCTTCTTCTGTGATGTGATTAGCAGCATCCTCTCCTTTGTTTTCTGTAAAGGTTAACCACCTAGAGCGCTCTGGAGCATAGTAAATGAGGACCATCATATAATGTGACCAGAAAAGTAATACAAGCTTGTCAAGGCAAGGGGTCAGGGTGCTCTCCCCTTGAGAGAGTGGCCGAGGTGCTCCGAGGCTTTTTCTCCTCTTGAGAGAGAAGCTGCACCATCCCTTTTCCTCCACAGGACTTGGTAGTCTGTGTGAATTTCTCTAGTCTCGTCCACAATGCCATGGGCCCCAAGAGCTGGGATCCTCATCAAGAAAATACATGAAAAGATAACAAATCCTCAAAACATCACAAGGATGTTCAGGATGTGTACTAGGACATTCCTTCAATTAGCAAGGCCACATAACTTGGAGTCATCGCTCCTTCAGTTAATTTTTGAATAGGGAACAGATAGAGGATGACAGACCATCAAACAGCCACCCAATCCTTCAGCTTTCTGCCTTTCCAGCCCAGCCTGTACAGGCATCATACCAGTCTTTCCAAAACACTGTTTGGTCATGCTATGCTATTCTCTGCTCCTTAACTGCTAGTTCCTTATTTATTTATTTATTTATTTATTTAGGCAATTAAACATGGCTAGCAGAATAGTAGGCAGATGAACAGAAAACAGGCAGCGTAATCATCAACACTGTAGATTCTTCCACAGGACAAGGAAGCAAAGTTGTCTAAATAGTCACAAGAAACTCAGAACAGGGCAGCATTACTTATCCTTGCCCTGCACTCCAACCCTCTCCAACCTACTTCAAAACACCTATACCTACTGCAAATAACCTGGCAGTCTTGTCTCTCATGGAGGTTCATTTGAAACATTAAGATGCAGTTTCTGATTTCAGAGAAGCAATTAGTAACTTTCCTTTCTAACTCAAACATGTTGAAAGTCTCACTGATATAAAATGCCTCTTGTGCAGGCATTTCAATTAGGATTTAAACAAATCTTGAACCATTTCTAAAAGCAACTCAGATACAATTCTTTACTTTCACATTTAAAGCATCTTCTAGAGGAGCAGGAGACTAGGGTAATACGAGCTTAATAATTAGACCTGTAGGAGTTCAAAATATAACTTCTTAAATTTATTAGACTGTGACACCATGTAAGATACTTTCCAACCCACAAACCCTACAGTTTATAATAGTTTACCTTATCAAAGAGCTGAGCTGTCCCAAGAGCTAGATTCTGGCTGCTACTTCGCCATTGCTCCTTTCATATTGCTTTTCACACTCCTAACTCATCATGTCCTCAACTGTCTGGGGCCATGTAATAATTCATTTGTTATGTTATTACTAAAGTCTATAATTAATATAACAATACAAGTTACAGCCATCGCATCATCAAGGCCTTCAACCAAAGTTATTTGCCCTCACATTGTGCTCTGGGACTTGTGGCATACCTAAGATAACTGTCCCATCTCCAGGTTGGGGAAAGTAATGAAATGTGTACATTTATGCACACATCTCAGTGTCAAAGATTATGTCTCTAATACAGCTTCCAATCCCATTTCTACTAAGGGCACCAATATTCTGAGACAAGTTCAAAATGTTGGCCCTATTTTGTCTTCTTTCCTTTTCCTCTCTACCCAGTTCAGTAAGTCCTTAGAAATTTTCCTTTCATTTGGGCTTCCATGAGGCTATGTCTACGAGTATGGAACACTCGGATTAGTCTGGGACTTTAGCCAAGTTATCTGACTGCTTTCTTACCTATGAAAAGTAGATATAATAAATAGTAGTCTACTCGTACAGTTGTGAGGATTAAGTGAGTTACAACATATGAAAAGCTTAAAATAGTACCTGGGAACATGTTAAACACTTCGTAATATCCAATATTACTATTTCTCAGGTTTCATGAGTTTTTATTAACCTCTCCTTCACCTATTTTTCCCATCACAGTAGCTTTAGCACTTATAATTATTTTCCCAGTTGATGAATTTATTTGTGTCTGTTTCTTCCATTAGTTAGTACACTTCTGGAAGGCAGAGATTATAACTTGTTTACTTTTTTTATCCCTTAAAGCCCTTTCATAGAATTTTACATAAATCAGCACTCAGTATTTACCAAATGTTTACCAAACAGTAATCTTTGATTACTATTCATGCCTTCAACATAATCAACAAGTATTTAAATGAACCGTGGGAATGATCTTTTAACTCCTCAGGGTAACCACATAAGGGTATTACCATTAACTTAGCAGTGAGGCTCTGGGAGCTGACTTCCCCACCCATTTGCTGAAAAACCACAGGACTTACACAGATTTGCCAGGCCTGTGACGTCTCTTCCATAAGATGGGTATCTCATTTTAGAATATTTCCGTATCAGGCCTGTGCCCGCTGCTCTAAAATATTCACTCAGTGCTCCTTCACTAAATGCTCTAGTATTTATAAAGCCTTCACTTTCAAAATCAGAGTGGTCAGAATCATAATACATGAATGTGCTCTATAAGCTAGAATTTCCAACAGAAATCTGAGATAAAGGCATCAAATACATATGGCTGGTTAGTTAACAAGTGGGCAAAGAAAATGTTTAAGAATGTTTGTGAAAGGTTATGTTAAGCAACATCCTGTATATATTTTCTCTTAACACTAAATAGCTGTGCAAAAAAGAGGAATTAGACATAGATAGGAATTTTGTATAAACATAAATACATACACAAACAACCTAATATGTGTCAGAAAAATTCTAAAGCTTTCATATTTTAATGATCACTTTGAAACAATCTTTGAAAATGTCAGTAAATCTACACTGATGATATACTCACTTGTAGCTTCCCATTCTGATTTACTTAAGGTTCCCTAAAATTACAAAAAAAAAAAAAAAAAAAGAAAGAAAGAAAAATTTCAGATTGAATATGGAAGTACAGTTGACCCTTAAACAACATGGGTTTGAAGTGCAAGGGTCCACTTATATGTGGATTTTTTCAATAAATACTGTAATTTTTCCTTATGATTTTAAAAATATTTCCTTTTCTCTAACTTACTTTATATAATACACATAACATGCAAAGTATGTATTAATTAACTGTTTATGTTATCAGTAAGGCTTTGGTCAATAGTAGGCTATTAATAGTTAAATGTGGGATAATCAAAAGTTATACATAAATTTTTGTGCAAGTGGTCAGTGTCCCTGACTCTCATGTTTTTAAAGGGTCAACTGTATAAATATGCACTTATTTTTCAATAATGGGCAGAGTTATCCAAACAACCCTATTTTTACTATAAATATACATACAAATTACTGTAAATATTGTGATCTGAACACATACAATAAATGAATGAGATTAACCTTTAACACCATCCTTTCAACACTTTTGCCCTCCTGTCAAATTCCCAACCACTGATTCTTAACCAAAGGGTAAATCTGCATGAAGAGGGTATTCGTGTGTATGTATATGTATAATTAGAAAAAGTATCTATCTTGTATATTTAACTTGGAAAATGAAATAATAAAAGGCCTATCTCAAAACATCAAATAGCCTTGGAGGAGGAAATAAAATTTTTGTGTTTTTTTTACAAAGAAACCACAAATAAAATGCATACCAACCAAATGAAATAAATTATATTGAAAACAATTATCACAACATTAAAAAAAGTATATAGTAATGCAATGACTAACAAGATATAGTGGCAACTCTAGTAACTAATGTGATTTCAAAGAAATGATAAATGTAAACAATATTCTAAGAGGTCATCAGAAATGTGTTATACAAATATCTGTAATTTCTTTTTTTTTTTAAAGATTTTTTTTTTTCCTTTTAGATTTTATTTCTTTATCTTTAGAGGGGAAGGGAAGGAGAGAGGGAGAGAAACAACAATGTGCGGTTGCCTCTTGTATGTCCCCTGATGGGAACTGGCCTGGCAACCCAGGCATGTGCCCTGACTGGGAATCGAACCGCGGTCCTTCGGTTCGCAGGCCCGCGCTCAATCCACTGAGCTACACCAGCCAGGGCTGTAATTTCTATTGATGACAAAGTCACAGCTACAGATAATACCACTGTGGTACTGTTGCATTCATAATAAAAGAAAATGTAAACTTTCATGTAGAAGGAAGTGAAAGTGAAAATGTTTTTCACCTTCTAAGTTCATGAGTCCCTGAATTTTATCTCTGGAACACCGTAAGTAGTAGTACCTAGGTTAAGATATATGCTAAGTGCCCTGGCTGGTGTAGCTCAGTGGATTGAGCGCGGGCCTGCGAACCAGTCAGGGCACATGCCTGGGTTGCCAGGCCAGTTCCCGTCAGGGGACATACAAGAGGCAACCGCACACTGATGTTTCTCTCCCTCTCTCCTTCCCTTCCCCTCTAAAGATAAATAAATAAAATCTAAAAAAAAAAAAAAAAAAAAAAAAGATATATGCTAAGTGAAATAAGCCAGTCAGTGAAAGACAAATACCATGTGATCTCACCTTTCAGTGGAACTTAATCAACAAAAATAAGCAAGCAAAATATAACCAGAGACACTGAAGTTAAGAACAAACTGACAGTAACCAGAGGGGAGGTGGGAAGGGATAATGTTGGGGGAAGGAGGAAGGGTTTGAGGAAGGGTTATGGACAAAACCAAAGGGGGTGGAATCAGGGGAGGAAGATGGGGATGGCTGGGGTTGGGAGGGAGTAGTGAGGAGAAAAGGCAGACAACTGTACTTAAAAAACAATTTAAAAAAAAAAGAAAGATATAATGATATAGCAAGGAAACACAAACTAAGCCTACAACTCTTCCCCCTTAGTGCTTCATATGTGGCACCCCATTCTCAGTTCACTAAAGTACATTTTATACTATATCCCATGGTTATAAAAAGTCATTATAACTTAGGGAAAACAGACTAACATGTATGTGTACTCAGTGAACCCAAGTTCTGTAAACCAGTGAAATAATTTCCTAAGTTTTCATATAATATATGCTTCCCCGTTTTTTATAAAATATGTTTAAAAAGCAAAAACTTACCAAAGGTAACCTTACTTGACTATTCTTCATGTACTGTGCTGCATGTTCATAGTCATCCACCTTTTCAGAGGCAAGTCTGGAATTCTCATTTGCAGGATATGGCTAGGAAAGCAAGTGAAACTTCTTGTTAAGATATCACACTAAAATTTACAATTTAGAATTAAACATACTAAACCAGTGAAATAAAATAATTAGTACAAAAATCCCTAAGTATCTTTGGGAAGACAAACTACATATACTTGTGAAATATGAAAAAAACAAAACAAAACAGGTAGCAGACATTATCTTCTAACAAAGAACTGTTATGATGAACTTGGATAATAATCATAGAATATTTAAAGTCAGACTGAAGTGTTAATCACCACCAAGGATCATTTATCAGCAAACTCTTCCCTTTCCCTAACTCCCAGTCAAAGGTTTTTTCTCTTACAACACAAAGCTGAAGGAAGGTATTATCAAAAGAACTAAATATTAATTGGAGCATTACAGACATTTAATAGCCACAGAAGACATGAACAGAAATTAGAAACAGTACAAATGAAAACTCAACAGAGAACACTGTGAGTTTAAGAAGACAAGGAAAATAATCCAGCCTCCAAAATATAGGCTACCTCCACATTTCTATAGGAATCTAAAGAATGGATGTACACATGCACACACACAGCTGTGTTTTTAAGGGTATGCTGGCCAAATGTTTATTCAAATTACCTCAAACACTATTTATAATCTATTTTAACTAATTTCTCTTTATACTACAAAAGACAGTACTTTGCAAATACATGTAAATCAAAACTAATTAGAGAATATTTAATATGACAACCATTTACTCTATAAAAATTATTAGGTTCTTTTGCTTTTTAAATATTTTTTATCTATTGATTAATTAGAAAGAGAGAAATATCAATTTGTTGTTCTACTTATTTATGCGTTCATTGGTTGATTTTTGTATGTGACCTTACCTGGGATTGAACCCACAACCTTGGTGTACTGGGATGATGCTCTAACCAACTGAGCTACCAGCTTGACCTAGATCTCCCTAACAAATTTTTAAGAAAATTATCTGGGAATGCCTACTTTGCTCTCTTCGTTTTCATTTTTCTTTATTTATATCCTACAGTGAGATGAGGCATTAAAAATTTGGCTATTTGTTTGCTGTTTAAAAAGTATGTGGCTTTTTGGACTTCCTTATCATTACCATTAGTGACTATACTCTTTATCCGATCTTAACACAAGATAAAAGAGATTGCTTGCAATCACTAAGTTCTTTTGAGCCCTCCATCCTACATCTTGTCATTTCATCACATCACAAAGCTTCAAAACTTTAATTTTAATGTCTGTCAAACTATTCTGTTGTAAATTTTTTTCAACTTACCAGTATAAGACTCTTCCATTTGATTATTTGCCTGTCATTAAACATCTAGTTTCTCTCCCCTATCGATCATTTTAAACGACCAAACAACACGATTATAAAGTTGCAAAACTGATTTTTTCTAAACTTACTAAAATGTATATAACCTATTAAGTGTATCCTCTCAAGGCAGTTATCTTTCCAGAACTGTTGCCAGGTGAGGGGAAACAAAAAACACAGGTGTCAGGACTTTATAACTACAGTTCTTTGGCTTATGTCTTTTCATTCTTCCTCCCATCTGCTACTCTGCTCCAGGAGAACACAACAAAGCTTACTGGTTTTACTGCTGAAACTCTGGGCCAGCTGAAGGCTGACAACTTTTCTAAGCAAAGACCTTTTACAGCCAAACATCAGAAAACAGATCCATTTAAAAATCTGACCTTGACTAAAGCAACAGCATCCTGACTAATCTTTCTACTTCTGGTCTTATCATTTATCTAAACCATACTTCTTAATGCTATCAGAGTCATGTTCTCATTCTCCCCCCGCTCCGCCCCTCGCCCCCCTCCATGTTCTCATTCTTATTCGGTCATGTCCTCCCTCACTCAAAATCCTTTACAGGCCCACAAAAGCAATTTGGTGAAGAATTAGAAAGAAAAAAAAAAAGACTTTTTCAAAATAAACACTATTAGTGCTCATGCAAGTCCCCAGATAGCCACAGTGATAAGTTATATCCTTAAGAGCAGTAATAAGGGAGAAGGAAGACTGGAGACCTACTGAGCTAAGAAATACTGAATTATTAGTATTTCCTGAATATTCTTTGCTCTCTCATGTTTCTCTGCCTTAACTGTTACACCTATTTCTCCCCAAGAGGGTCTCTTATGTACTCACTGCACTTTACAATTTCTTCATTACTACAATTCTCACACTGTACTTATTTGCTTATAAGTTTATCTCCTTAATATACCATAAAATCCTTAAAGGGGACCATTATCCCATATCCCACTGTCTACATATATCTTGAATAAATCAATTCATTGCCCACATGAAAAGAGAAAGAATAATTGATCACTGTCTGTGCAAAGCACCATCAGTTAAGGATGATATACTAAAGGGATGTATGTGTGTGGGCAACTTTTTCTGTGATGCACACACTTTTTCTGGTTTTCTCCTCTCCCTCAAAACAAACAAAAACAAGCCTCTTCTCCTAATACAAAGCAAATACAAACATTCCTAATCCTCAAATATAAGAAATGTAACCAATGAAGAATATAACATTTTGGTGATTACTGGTTTTTAAAAGACAATTTAGGATTTAAAGGTGACCTTCCCACTCAAAACCAGGGATCAGAGGAAAGAATGCAACTACAAGAAACTTTTGTTGAAATACCTATAAATACTGGAGAAACTCTGTTAATAGCCATGTGACCTCAAATAAGCCATTTATCATCTCTGAGCCTGAGGCTGCCCATTCAAAAATAGAAAAAGTAACTGCAGTGCCTACTTCATGGAGTAATTATGAGGATAAACAAGAGCATGCTTAAAATACCTTTTTAGCCCTGGCTGGGTGGCTCAGTTGGTTGGAATGTCATCCTGTACACCAAAAAGGCTGCAGGTTCAATTCCTGGTCAGTGCACATACCTAGGTAGTGGGTTTGATTCCCTGGCTGGGGCGTATATGGGAGGCAACTGATCAATGTTTCTCTTTCTTCTTCCTCTCTCTCAGAAATCAATAATATCATACCCTTGGGTGAGGATTAAAAGAAGAACACTGTTAAAATATTCTAAACTCAGTGAACTCTCTAAAGAAGTTTAATGACTAATATGATTCTAATCAATAACAAAAATGCTCCCTATTTTAGATCCAATTAAACACTGATAAAATATATAATGAAAACTAATTAATTAACAGCTGTATACTGTGTTTATAGACTACTTCACTGCTGCATTAAGGGAAGCAGAGAGAGTCTAGGAGTTAAAGCAGGTCTCAGGACCAATATAGTCTAAAAGACTGGATGGCATCTTGCTAGATACTCACAAAGAACAGAATTATAACATGGTATGAGCTTGTCTTGGACCCTGGCCAGGAAGGTCTTAAATTAGTGATGTAACCAAAGGGCATTACTGTAAAGAAGTGGTTCTCACCTGGGAGTGATTTTGAACACCAGGGGCCACTTGGCAATGTCACAACTAGGGGTAGGGGTGCAAATGACATCTAGTATGTAGAGGCTAGAGGCCAAGGATGCTGTTAACCATCCTACAGTGCACAGAATAGCCCTCATAATAAATAATTATCTAGTCCAAAATGCCAATAGTCCTGAGGTTGAGAAATTTGACTTTAAAGAAGTACTATCTATAAAATAAAATCTGATGACAGCATCACTCCATTCAAGTATTTACTATACTGGAAAGTTTTTGTACCAAACTCTGTCCTAGGTGTTCAAGAGCCTGAATTAGTTATAAATAATCTGTGTGATTTATATCAAGATTTAAGTGTTTACATGGTCTTGAAAAGAATCTCAGAAGCAGCCCAACAAGTATACCATAACCTGGAATTTTTTGCACCTTTCTAAGTACTTACCTCCAGGGCCTGCATTCGTTTTAACAGCATTTTATTTTCATTGTTCTTAATCTTTTCTTCATAGAATTCAAGAAATGTTTTTTTGTAGACTAGTTTCATATTATACTTCTTTACCATTCTGTCCCAAAAAAAGATTACATAATGAAAAGGCTTCTAAAATATTTGCAATTTCTCAGTTGCTTACTTTCACATGACAGTGACGACTTCTAGGTTTCACTAAAAAAGTTAGCATATCTCCTTCATATATTCACAATAAAAAGATGCAAAATGAATGAGCAACATAGCACTAACCATGCCTATAAGAAAATATGCCTTCTAAATCTTAATGGGTCACAGAGAGCAATATTAATGTAACGAATGGGTTGCGAAGTAAAATCAAAGACTGTGAGATGGATACAAGGAGCTATAAGAAGCACTTTTCTGCCCTGGCTGGTGTAGCTCAGTGGATTGAGCGCGGGCCTGCGAACCGAAGGATCGCGGTTCGATTCCCAGTCAGGGCACATGCCTGGGTTGCCAGGCCAGTTCCCGGCAGGGAACATACAAGAGGCAACCGCACATTGATGTTTCTCTCCCTCTCTCCTTCCCTTCCCCTCTAAAGATAAATAAATAAAATCTAAAAGGAAAAAAAAAAAAAAGTACTTAAAAAAAATCTTTAAAAAGAAGCACTTTTCTATAGAATCCGTTTTATTTAACCTCATCCCTCACAGCAGTATTGAAAATAGCTGCCAAATTTCTCCTTAAAATATTCTTCCTCTTTTGGGTTCTATGGCAAGATACACTATTAATTTTTATCCTACATCTTGGGTTGCTTCTTCAGTTTCTTTCACAGGTTTGTTTCAGACAACTTCTAAATTTTAAGGTTCTGAAGAGTTTGGCCCAGAGCCTTCGCTCATTTCCAATTCCTTGATTTTACCCAGCATCCCAACACCTCTCTGTGCTCAGCTCTCTTTTCTGCCCCACTCATTTATTCCACTGCTTAACAGAAATTTCCACCAGGATGTAGAACACGTATTCTCTAACTTTTCATATCCAAGGCTGAACCCCACAGGATTGTTGTCAGTCTTTGCTGTATCAGTAAATTCCTCTAATAACTCATGTCAGAAATCCTGGGAGTTCTCCATGCCAGTGCCCTCTCTCCATTGCCCACTGTATTCAACATGCCACTACATCCTCTCCATTAAATTATAAAATGTACTTCAGTGGCTTTCCTTCAGCATCTTTTACTAGCCAAGCTCCTTCCCACTTCAGGTCTTCCATACATATTGTCCCTTGTGCCTGGAAGATTCTATATTCCAGTCTTTAACTGGCCAACTTATACTCATCTTTTATAGATCTTGACATAAAACATCACTTCTTCACAGATGGCTTCCTTAAATCCTCAAATACATTAGGTTTCCCTGTTATAGTCTATGGTTTTTTTTTCCTCACTGCATTTGCCAAAGTTTGTAACTATGTATCTATAGACAACATGAGGGAGCCTAGGGATGGTTCTAGGCAGCAGGTAAAGAAAAAAACGGGGAAAGAAACCCCTGAAAGAACCCTGAGGGGTTGTGAGGTGACAGGATGAAGAAAAACATGAGGGCCACTGGGGTTTGTATTTAAAAGGCATATATAAGGAGGGATTCCCTATAATTTATATATATTTTTTTATTTCTTAAAACTCTATTAATTTTTAGAGAAGGGAAGGGAGGGAGAAAAAGAGGGAGAGAAATATCAATGTGTGGTTGCTTCGCATGTGTCCTCCAACTTCCCCAGGAAGTTGGTTACTGGGGACCTGGTCCACAACCCAGGCATGTGCCCTAGACTGGGAATCAAACTGGTGACCCTTTGGTTTGCAGGCTAGCACTGAATTATACCAGCCCGGGCAGGATTCCCTATTATTTAAATTAGCCTTCCTTAAAAAGACAAGAGTAAAGATAAAAATCTCTTCTACTCTAGGTAGCTCCTTTTCTATCATAAATCTCCAAAATAAGCCTTTAGAAATAAAACCAAGTTTTACACCCAAGAAATATCATAATTACAAAGAACTGAGACTCAATTTGACCAATTTGAATAGGCTTGCCATATAAAAGCTAATTATACTTTTGTTCAGTTTCTTAATGAAATGGCAAAAGAGCATCTCAAAAATCTCTATGCACTGTTGGAATCTGTTCTACCAAATGAATACTTGTTTCAATAAATAATTTTTAAAAATTTAGGTATTAAAAGTAGTGACTAGTGACTTTATATGTCTATTATCAACAGGTAAATTAAGTAGAAAAGATTCCTAGTGCTTGTCTAGCACTAAAAAAAAGTCAACTTTGTTAACCAAAAAACATCAATCTAACACATTATACAACATACTAAAAATGTTTAATTTCTTATGATATAAAGCTGAAAAGAAGTAACATTTCCCAAAAGTTTACTAATTTGAAGAACAAAAATGTGATTTAAAAATTTTTAATTTTATAGTTTATAAATTGTGCATAGTATTTTCTCATGTTCAGTCACACTCTATCTTTTCTTTTATATAAAAATTTTATATATTGTAGAACTGAAAATCCTATGCCCATAATTTTACCAGCTGAGACACAATTCAAATAATCACCAACTAAAACTAAGTAGACAATAAAGTTCTTGTTTTCCTCAGTTAAAAAAATACTTTTGTTTTTAAAAAGTAGGAAATAAAGTTCAGTTAACTGTGATATGGCCTTCATTTAAGTTGACTCTTCCAATCTTCCTACCAAGGAAAACCCCAAGACCAAGATACCTCATAAGGCCTTGAAATCTTACCTGATAGTCTAGTACTCTAATTTTCCCCATGTCTATGGAGTCCCTAGGACTCCTAGGAACTGAGATGCATGAGTGGATACATTCCTGAATCGGAATTTTAGTTTCAATATTGCCTATGAGACATAGGCAATTTCAGAGCTATAGTAAAATGTAAAACAACTTTTAATACCCATCCCTGTATCAAAAGAATTCATTTGATATTGCCAAGTTACATTATCAAAAACAAAAATTTGTATTTGCAATGTCAGGTATTTTCTGCCATAAGCTGAAGGTATGAGCTCCCTTTCTTAATTCCAGGAACAAAAGAGAACTAAGTTAAGGCTGTAAGAGAACTATGGCATCAACCCTGGATTTGAGGTCTCTCTTTTTTTCTTTAACAAGGCTGTATTTTTCTTTGGGTCCTATATAAAGGAATGACCAGAAATACAGATATTTCTCCCCCTTTTCCTCCTGGAAAGTAAAAAGAGAATAGTAATAGATTAACAACATTCTTACTCATTTAGCAATGGAAAATAGACCAAGAATTCAGGGACATCCACAACACCTTCCAAGTTGAAGTCGTATTTGCAGCCAAATAATGGATAATCTCCTTTCTTCTGAAATTTCACGGTATATATTTCATTTCCAAATGATTCTGTTTCTGAAGCTTCAAGGCGTCTTCTACAATGATTTTTCCCAAACAAAAGAAAAAATTAAAATTGTTATTAGCTCAGATTTCTTTTGATCAGATTATACATATGAAAAAACTACATGAAATCTTAAAAATATAATTGATTAGCTTTTTAATAGAATTTGAGCTATTTTTAAGAAGCAACATACTAAAAGATTATAAACAATCATGCTAATAATAAAATTAGCCTGGAGGGTAGGGTTCACTACCATGGCAATTGGTTAATTCTCTGTGCCTTGGTATCTGATGTGCAGCTTGTCCAGTACTACACTCTCTGGCTCGATGTAACATCAGGTTCCAACTTACAAATTAAGATGTTTTAAAGGTTCATCTGTAAATCTGTCTTTTGAACTTAAATTCTGATATCCATTATCAAAATGGTTAGCCCTTATAAGAGCAACAAGGCATATTTTATGAAAACTCTGATAAACACTGCTACTTTAAAATAAGCTTAATACTGAATTTATTGTAAACTATAATGTATTTTAAAATACTTACATCAGTTCAAAGCTATTGGGAGTGGTACCAATAAAATAGCCTCCAGGACTAAGTCTCTCACAAGCATTTCTGAGCATCATGTCTGCCTGTTCATAGGACTCAAATGAGTAATGACAGACAAACTGACAACTGCAGATGTCAAAGTACATTTCTGGGTCACGAAATTTGTCAATCAAAAGTTCCTAAATCAAATTAAAATAGGTAAATATTTCAAAGTACAACACAAAAACTTTTTAGTAAATTAATTTCTAGAATTAGAATCCTTAACATAAAAGTAGACATGCCCTCCAACTAACCTATAATTTTTCTCATGTATAACAACAAAGGTCATAATGAAATCATTCTTTCATTCTGTTTGACAGAATTTGATTCTCATTTTTATAATTTTTAAAAACTAGAAATTTTGAAATCATGTTAAAATATATCAATCAAATATGACATTTAAAGGAGCTGATCCTTTTATCTGGCTTTACTTGAAAACTAAGTAAAATGACACTGAACAGTAACTTATGGACATTTTTTTAAATGTCCATAAGTCCAATAAAAAGTTGGACTTATGGACATTTAAAAAAATACACTAGCATTTTTAAAGGTTTTCAACATTCCAGCAGCATACTACCACTTTCCCTTTCACAACTGCTAACAACACATGTAGGATGATTAAAGGATCTCTAATAGCTTAAAGAGCTAACAAGTCAGACAAAGAACATAAAGTTCAAGGTGAGACTTTCACCTTTCAAGTGTCTCTGTAGTTCTAAATTTCACAGTTGTTATGTAATTCAGAAACAGAGAGAAGTTGAAAAAAACAGACCATAATATGGTGGGAAACTACACTCATCAATTACAAAGTGGAAAAAAACGTAAATTTAGTTCTATTTCAAAACACAGGAAAATAAATTTTGTTCAAATGGAAAAGCAACACGTGACTTCAAAGTTCAAATTATTAAAAGCAAAAAATTTTCAGAAGTACTCAATAGATCATTTAAAAAGTTTTATCATAATAGCATTTCTAGTTGAAACTGAAGACTCATCATAAGATTTTTAATGTTTCAAAGTATGTTTTTAAGAAGAGCTGATTTTAAAACAGATCATTTATCCAGACTGAATACATAAAAAATAAATTGACAAATTTTAAAAACCATGTACCTTTGAGCAATCAGCAGTTATAAATTCTGCATTGAAAATATATTCATTATCACGACGATTTTTCATGTCCTCATACCGCTGCTGACACTGTTTGACAGAAACATCAGCAATATCTGGAAGGGGAAGAAGTGTTAATAACTGTCAACAAAGACGCATAGAGGTAACAAAAAGGAAAGCAAAGATGGCACAAATCTAGATATTAATCTCAGTGGATAAACTTTCCCATGAAATCTATCTAACCTTAGTACAAGCAAAAAGTTCTATTTCCTTAAGAAAAAGAGAGAGAAGTCTCTGTTGCAATATAAATGTCCTACTGTTTTTCAAAAGACATTAGAACTTTTCTAAATAGGCACCTATAACAGAAAGATCCTACCATGATTTTTAAACATCTATTCAAAGTTAAAAGTTTATCATTTGAATTATAAAACCTAACACTGTATGTCCAGTTTTGGAAATATCAACTGTATATCTTCATAATAAAATGTTATTTGTTCCTTTTTCACTGATGGAGCAAAAGCAACAGTGTGTAAAATGTTGGCATCTGATCATGAATATACAAGGTAGTAGCACCAAGTGGTACTGGTAATACTTACACATATTCTTCACCACTGTAAAACTAGCATAAAAAAAAGCCAGTTTCATTTAAGAATATCCTTGATTGAACAGTAAAACTGAATTTTATTAAGTCTTGGCTCTTGAATACATCTTTTTAATATTCTCTATGATGAAATGGAAAGTAACAAAAAATTTGTTATTAAAAAAGTTTGAACAGGACTGGTGTGACTGCACTGTGAGCTGTACTAGCCCCTTTTTTCATAGAAAATTCTTTTCACTTGAAAGAACCACTGACAAAGTGGTTATTCGGACGGAGAAATATGGCAGACATTCTCCTGAAAAATAAACAGAGTGAGCCTATCACTTCGGGAAAAATAATGAACAAATTTTTTTTTTATCCTCATCTGCAGACTTTTTTTTATTGCTTTTAGAGGGAGTGGGTGGAAGAGAAACACTGATGCAAGAGAGAAGCATTAGTTAGCATTTTTCTGTGCCTGGACCAGGGATGCATGTGCCAGGACCAGGAACCAAACCTGTAACCCAGGTATATGCCCTGACTGGGAATTGAACCCACAACCCTTCGGTTACGGGACAATGCTCCAACTAACTGAGCCACACTGGCCAGGGTGAATATATTTTTTATCAACAATAAAATTTGAGCTTTCAAGTGAAAATTACAATTCTGAAAAACATCTACCACCTTGGACTGGGCATCTTGCCTCTACTTCTCTGGATGGCAGTGATATTTAAACAAATGTGATTTCTTGATGTCAACACAGAGAAGATCTGCACTGTTTTAGTGAACATTATTTTCCAAATATTACAAAATCTCATGGGGCAAAAGAGCCATTCAAAGTGCAAGACAGACCAATGGAATTAAATGTAACAGATTATGAAAGTTCATCAATATGGTTTCAGATTCCATACTGTGGATCTTTAAGGAACTACTTACTTGTCAAATTTTGATGTACTACCAAAGATGAATATCCTCAATTATCTAAAATGACTATTAAAATACTCATTCATTTAACAACTAGTTATCAAACAAAATAACAAATCACTGTGTACTGAATACTGAAATGGGTGTGAGAATTCAGTTGTCTCCTTTTATTCCAGAATCTAAAGGGATTTGCAAAAATATTTTTAGAATGCCAGTTTTTTCACTAAATTTTATTTTTCGATGGATTAAAAGTATTTTTAAAATTGTGTTTTAATTTCTATATACAATTGATATAACCACATATACAAAAGCTTTCTGGAGTTCTCAATCATTTTTAAGAGTGCAGAGTGGGCCCTGGCTGGTGTAGCTCAGTGGATTGAGCGCGGGCCTGCGAACCAGAGGATCGCGGTTCGATTCCCAGTCAGGGCACATGCCTGGGTTGTAGGCCAGTTCCCGGCAGGGGACACACGAGAGGCAACCGTACATTGATATTTCTCTCCCTCTCCTTCTCTCCTACCCTTCCCCTCTAAAAGATAAATAAATAATAAATTAAAAAAAAAAAAAAAGAGTGCAGAGTGGTCATAAAAGCAAAAAATTTGAGAAGTGCCAATTTAGGCAATACCTCATAGGTGGTGCTGTGCACTTCCTATTATTCACCACATTGGGAAGAACATGAGGTCTGCTTGTTGCACTTTAGTGTAAGACTGACCAGTGGGTTCATGTACTTGATTCATTAAGTTAAGTTCCTTTCAACTTCACCTAATAGCTGTTTATGATTGTTGCTCAGATCTATTATTTCATCAGGGTGAAAAAAGTCATGATTTTCATCATTCCTCCTGCATTTATTCATTATGGTTTTTTAATGAAGAGGAATTTCCCTTTTCAATCTTTTGGTTACCTTGAAATATGGTTCATTTAGCATAGGGAAGATAAAATATTCAATGTGTGCCTCCCCACTTAATTTATGAATTTCAGAATGAGTAAGTTTTGTAGCAACCTTAAGGATAAACAATAAGATATTTTCCCATTCATTTGATGACTTTCAATCCACTATAATCACTATTCTTTCTGATAAGGAAACTCCTATCTTTTCAAGTTTGTATTTAATTTTATTTTTTACTGTATTTTATTGATTATGCTATTATAGTTGTCCCATTTCTCCCCCATCATTCCCCTCCACCTTGCACACCCCATCCCACCCACATTCCCCTCTTTAGTTCATGTCCATATGTCATAAGTTCTTTAGCTTCTATTTTTCCCACACTATTCTTGCCCTCCCCCTATCTATTTTCTACCAACTGTCTATGCTACTTATTCTCTGTGCCTTCCCCTGCCCTCTCCTCCTCCCACTGCCTTATTGCTAACCCTCCATGTGATCTCCATTTCTGTGGTTCTGTTCCTGTTCTGGTTGTTTGCTTTTGTTTTAGGTGTGGTTATTAATATCTGTGAGTTTGCTGTCTTTTTACTGTCCTATTTTTTATCTTCTTTTTCTTAGATAAGTCCCTTTAACATTTCATATAATAAAGGCTTGGTGATGATGAACTCCTTGAACTTGACCTTATCTGAGAAGCACTTTATCTTCCCTTCCATTCTAAATGACAGCTTTGCTGGATAGAGCAATCTTGGATGTAAGTCCTTGACTTTCATGACTTGGGATACTTCTTTCTAGCCCCTTCTTGCCTGGAAGGTCTCTTTTGAGAAATCAGCTGACAGTCTGATGGGAACTCCTTTGTAGGTGACTGTCCCCTTATCCCTTGCTGCTTCTAGAATTCTCTGCTTCATTTTAATCTTGGCTAATGTAATGACGATGTGCCTTGGTGTGTTCCTCCTTGGGTCCAACTTCTTTGGGACTCTCTGAGCTTCCTGGACTTCCTAGTAGTCTATTTCCTTTGCCAGATTGGGGAAGTTCTCCTTTATTATTTGTTCAAATAAGTTTTCCACTTGCTGCTCTTCTTCTTCCCCTTCTGGTACCCCTATAATTCGGATGTTGGGACATTTAAAGATGTCCCAGAGGTTCCTAAGCCTCTCCTCATTTTTTTGAATTCTTGTTTCTTTCTTGTTTTGTGTTTGGTTTAGTTTCTTCCTTCTGGTCCACTCCATTGATTTCAGTCCCAGTTTTCCTCCCATCACCCTTGGTTCCCTGTATTTTCCTTCATTTCACTTATTGTAGCCTTCATTTATTCATCCAATTTGTGACCAAAATCAACCAATTTTGTGAGCATCCTGATCACCAGTGCTTTGAACTGTGTATCTGATAGGTTGGCTATCTCTTGGTCGCTTAGATGAATTGGCTATAGGGCTTTCACCTGTTCTTCCGTTTGAGCCATTTTTGTTTGTTTGTTTGTTTGTCTGGTCACAGCTGTTATGCAGTGAGGGGTGGAGTCTTAGGTGTTCCCCAGGGCGGGGCAGCCCAATCACTGGGTTGTGATGCTATATGTGGGGGCAGGGTCTCAGTGTTTTTAGGTTTTATTTCCCTGGCGCTGGGGCCCTGGGTTGCGAGTTCTGTCTTGTTCCCCATTTTTGCCTGGATTATCTGCACACAAATATGGGACCGCCAGGTCAGCCAACCACCATCCTCTGCTTCCTCCTGCCATGACTCTGACCCTCTTACAGGTCTGGATGAACGGTTGTCGGACCTCTGTACAGTTCAATTTTCTCTCAGTTCCAGTGGTTTTCTTGTTTCTAAATCCTTGTTGTCCTTAATTTTGGTTGTGTGAGGAGGCACAGTGTGTCCACCTACGCCTCCATCTTGGCCTGAAGTTCAAGTTTGTATTTTAGACATGGCTCCGATCATCTTTGATTGTTTCCTTCCTCTTAGGAAGAACAAGTTATTCTAGTCTAATCCATACTATAACACCATTGATAAAGTCTCATATCTCATTTTAAAAATACTCATCTAATGCAGAGCCCCCAAGTAACAAAATATTTTAGCATCATATAGGTAATGAAATCTATCTCATTTTCCATTTCCCTGACTGAACACAAATTAGTGTTTTCCACACCATTATTTAGCTTACCAGTACAAACTAGCTTGTTAATTCTTCCTTTTTTCCATTTAAGTAAATCTCCACCTTTACCACATCCCAGGTCCAAAACAGTAATGTCACGTTTTTTTTTCTGTCGTAACTTTTCTAAAAATTCCCCTAAAACAAAGAAATAAGTCATAATAAAGATCTCTATTTTTACTAAAGTATAAACTGTTCCCCCAATAACCTATTAACTTCTGCCTGACATGTAATACTAATTATTATATTTTCACTTATGTAATCCATAACTTTTGGTAAATATTTCAAAATATGATTAATAATTAATTTGATTCTCTAGCATTAAAGATGAAAAAGCATATATCTGGTATTTTAGAAAGTTAAGGCAGGTTTTTGAAGGTTACTTTTAGAATCCGATTCAACATTAAATAGCCGACATTTTAAATTCTAGTAATACAAGAAAATTCAACTAATCTTTCACAGTTTTCTCTTTCCAAAGCTAAGTGTTTAGCTTATTAGACATCTAGGTTAATCAAAATAATTATGAAATAAGTGCTTGATTACCATAAAGGCGTCAGGCTTACCACCAAAAAAAAATACAAGTAGTAGTCAAAAATTATACATAGCTCTTAATTTTACTATCATCAGAATTCTTAAAACATTCTGAAGTAAAAAATGGAATCTTTCATCCCAATCTACCAAATCACATTGATAGCCAACAAATAATATTAGTAGAACCCCATATATCAACAACCAAATGCTTCAAATATCAGTTACAGGCATCTCAATATTCTTAGATGATTGATGTATTCAATAATTCTAAAACTTTGTATACTACTGCATCCTAGGTCTGCTCTTTCTATCTTTACCACTCTGAGTTTAACACTTTCTATTTCACGTATATATTATCAAAAGATTGCTAGCATATTCTGTATAAATGCTTCTGCCTTTCACTGTCTACAGAATCTTAAAGTAATTTCAATATAAGTGCAAGTGTTCCATATTTAACTTTCTGCTATGACTCTTAAGAAAACAGCATAAAAATAATATTGAAAGAGTGAAAAACTATAAAATCTTTTTATCTCTATACAGTAAAACTAATGAGAAGAAAATCATGATGAAACATTATTCAAAGATATTATCACCATATTCATGAACAGCAGTCAACTATTTACTAAGCTATAAGCACCATCAAGAAAAAAAAAAAAAGAATGACAAAGAATGTATTTTGAGAAGAAAAAGGAACAAGGCACAGGGAGCTTGGCATAGACCACAAGATTGCATTAGGACTAGAAAGACAGATAGATGCAGATGGCAAAGCATCCACTGAGAGAGTTGCTGGAACAGCTGAAGAAGGAAAATGTCATGAATATGCTGAGACAAATTTTTGCTAGTCTGACTTAAGTCTTTTCATGAATAAATACACATCATTAAAAAATACCCAATAATAAGTCATCGGCATCATTGGATCTTCGTAAGAAAAGCAAGAGAAAAGAAATTAGGACCAAAGTCCAAAGATTATCTTAAAAGTAAAGGCTACAGCCCTGGCTGGTGTAGCTCAGTGGATTGAGCACTGATCTGTGAACCAAAGGGTTGCCAGTTCGATTCCCAGTCAGGGCACATGCCTCGGTTGCAGGCCAGGTCACCAGTAGGGGGTGTGTGAGAGGCAACCATGCATTGATGTTTCTGTCCCTCTCTTTCTCCCTCCCTTCCCCTCTCTAAAAATAAATAAATAAAATATATTAAAAGAAAAAGGAAAGGCTACAAATGACATAATAAATATGCACTCAATTATCCCAGCTGACAATGGCAGAGTCAACTAAGTCATATTTTTGTAATACATTGTGAATTTGAAAAACAAAAAATAAGATAGAAAACATTACAATGTGTCTGAAAAATTAGCCTAGTTTTCACTCCTAATACGTCTCAGAATGTCTAACTTATCTTTAAAAATAGATTATCATTAAACTTAGAAGAAAGTATCTATAATTAGCACTTTTCCCCCTGTATAATCAAGAAAGCATTTTCACTTTTCCTGAGACTGGCTTTATAAAAACAGAAACAAAAAACCTTACTGTAAAAAACTTCAAAGTACACTGGCTTTTTAAAATTCTAAACTCATGTAATAATCTATTTGATGTAACAGATATATAAAGCAATAAATATATCCTGAATCACATTTCTTCCACTCACTTCCATTTTAATATAGAAGGTGAGTTTCCATAGATAAAATGCTGGATCTAAAAAGTTGAATATCTTCATTAATCCTCAATGTAAACTTTATTTTCTCCTCAAACACATACAAGAAAAATAAGTTTAATGGATAATCAACAAAAATATGATCTTTACCAACTCATTAAATGCCTCAAAATAAACAGATCATGATACTGCCAATTTCCTTGATTTAATGTAACCTGTATGTTTAATCCAACAATGTTATTGCTCCAAAATTATTAGAGTAAAATAGAATAATTACTTAATAGCATTAATAGCATTAACTCCACATAAAAAGGAACACACTATCTTTTGAAAGCCTTGTTAACTTTTCAATTTAATATCCATTAAAAACTCATTAATACCTTATATAATCAACCAAAAGTGGATATAAAAAGAATTTATCTCAAAGGCTTAGTTTTAGTTTTGGCTCCTGTTTTACAAAGCCAAGATTTGACAAGTAAATGAACAGGAATTAAAGATCTAGAAACTTGGTGCATGATTAAGCATTCGGGGTGGGGGGTGTGGGGGAGGAGGAATGAGACATAAGCTGAAATAAAAAATTCCAAAGTATAAAACAAAAACAATCATACCAATGAGGACGCTTTTCATCCAATTATTAAAGTTTCTTAGGTAAAAAATACGACTTTGGCTACGCTTCTCCAAACCAACTTCCTGAAGTTCATTGTAGTGAGCAGCCACTGTTGAACTGTGTCCTTCTTCTAAATTCTGAAAATAAGGGAATGAAAGCAAATTAAGGGTTAGAACATGGCAAAAATAAACCTAAAAGAGCATCTGACCTATATAAGGATAAAATGCTACTGAAATTGATAGATTCCATTAAACAAAGGCATTAACTACAGAAATCCCACTAATTATAATCAGATATAAGACTTGTTTCCCCCATTCCCTATTTTTAAAAACATGTCTATGTTTAAAATTTTCATCTTGGTCTTTCATCTGTATAATTTTTCTATCAAAGTTTTAATAAAACAAGTATTCTTCAAGAGTTCTGATTTATTCAACTCAATAAATGCCAGTCAGGGAAGGTGTTCCTACAAGAAAATAAAATAGGAATAATTTATATTTATAAAATAGTTGACTGTTAAATGAGATCATACAAATAAAGGGTTTAGAACTCAATAGACAATGTTCAGTATCAGTGATTCCCACTACTATTTGCTATTAGTCTAATTCAACATTTTCAATTTATGCTCCCTACTTAAGGTCCTAAGCATTCTGCAAAAATCCCATGACAGGTAAAGGGTTTCAGATCCCCATACTTCCCTGTTCAACCAAAGTGGTTCATCTTTTACCTATTTTACACATCAGGTTTAAGATTTTCACTTGAGAAGAGGGTTCTGTTGCTAGTAAAAGTCTGAAACTATGTTTATAATACAAGCTCCTCTCTGTTACAAGGATCCACTCTCCAGAGCACTAATGACAAATGCTTAGCCTGTGTCTTTCCTCTTCACTGGCTGATGGCAGAATTTCACTCATTTATTGGAGTTCTCTTTTCCTCCAGACCCAGATTCTGCCTCAGATTCCTTTACAACATGATATTCCCAGAAGAAAATGACTTGATACTCCCTGTCCTATAGTATCCCTGCTAAAACTTTATGTAACTACCTAAATAAGAAGTTGAAACAATATAGTTGAAGGAACTACATTAGGAAAAGAATGTAAAGCTGGGTATGATTTTGAAATTTACCATTTTAAGTGATAATCTCAACTACTTTAGATACAAAAAAGAGATAAACACCTAATAAAAAATGAGAAAAGGTAAATCATCTGGACCTCATACTCTTGTCTTTTTTTAAATGCCAAGAAAAAGCAAACTGTAAAAACTCATCGCTTTCAAGTTTCTGGTCAAATAAGACTTCTGATAACATAAAAATTATCTCATTAGCAGAAATTTCAACTAAATAAAAACAAAGTACAAGAGTTAAAAGCTTACTCTATCAACACAATAAAAAAGAACATTCTGAAATTATTAAGATTACGTAAAAACCAGCAATATTTCACAACTGCTCCACATTTCAATTTGACATATTCCATTACGAATAAAAGGAAATGCAATGAACATACTCTTTGTTTTTCAGGAACATCCTCAAGTTCTATTTTTCTCTTTTTCTGAGTGCTATCTCCAGGAGAAGGTTCATCTTTTGGAAAATCATCAGTTTCCAGTCTTCTTTTCCTTGAGATGCCTTCATCATCACCAGAACCTTTTTCCTCTGGGACAATTTCAGCATCAAGTTTTTTCTTGGATGGAATATCTTCCCCACAACTGGAACTCTCTTTTACAACATCATCTGCAAACTCCATTTTTCTTTTTTTTGATGTGTCTACTTGCCCATAGGTAGAAGCCTTCTCAAAAAGCCTAGACCCAGGAGCGGCTGTGTTTTCATTAATACCAAATGAAGACTCTGTTTCTGAATCTATTGATGTTTTTGCTTCTTCAAGAGAGATCTTTCCACATTTCTCTGCTTTTGCAAAATTTTCCATTTTTGATTATTTCAACAGAAGATAAAACTTCATAAACTAACACTGAAATGGCAGAAATTTGATTTTACTTAAAAACACTTTAAAACAATTTAAACTAGAAGCTAACCATTTAATTTCAGTGATCAACTAGGAATTTTTAAAAAATGTCATAAAAACAATGTTAAATTATTATGATTTTATGAATAGGCCAATATGAAAGTGCTAATTACAATCCCCAAACACTTCTATAATCTTACCCATAATAATCACTATTGGCATTAAAACTGACAAATGAAGTTGGGGCATACAAGTTCCTTTTCTATTCTGATCCTTACTCTATAGTCTTGGTTCCCAAATTATAGGCACAGCAGAATTATTTTAAACTTTTAAGGGAAGCACAGTGATATTGGATATCTGGAAGATATCCAGATATAGCTTCAAGTAGAGCACACCTCAGCTAAATAGATTGCACTACATCCCATTTAATGACATCGTAACTTTGTGAAGCTGAGATTTTTGTGGCACAGAAGAAAACCAGTTAAATAGGAAATGAAGAAATGAAGTTGGTGATGTTGAATCTTATTTCAAGGCTAGAAAAGTTGTACAATACCCAACAGGTGTACACATTCCATTAGTAAAGTGGTTAACTAAGAATTAAACACAAATATTATTTTTTCTTTCAGTTTTTGTATTATTTTTAAAATAAAGTTGTTAGGACATTAATACTTAAATTCTTTGGACTAAACTACTCATGAGTGGTACTGTTAGGCTTTTCTTTCTTTCTTTCTTTTGGCTGAGACACTGGAAAAAAAAAAAAACAAAGGGACTGAGAGCATCAAGAACAAGAAAAGTGTGGGAACTCACAGCCAACTTCTGAAATCCCCATTTCGTGGCAGTTATCAGAATTAGGTAGAAAGTAAAGAGAGTGGCTTTGGACAATAAGTTTCAAGGCTCAGTCTGCAATTAAATAAACAGTAAGTTTTTTTTTTTTTCCAAATGTTCTTAGGCCTAATGCAACTGGGAGGGAAATAAGTGAACTATTACCTGGACAGGAATTGTTATAGTGATCTATTTATTTGTCACTCAGTGAATTTACTGAACTCCTACTTCAGAGGAGCTCCATGAGGCACTGTGTGAATTAGCGTTCAAGAAGCTTACAGCTTATATACTATCATTAAAATGTTAGCCTGTATTACTCAAAATATATGGAAAAAAGGAGAGCAGAAGTCCAAAAATCAGTGACTTTCAGTAAATTCAGAACCTGAAAGTTATGAAGGGAGGGGGAGAGTCTTTTGAGTAAAGAAATTTCTGAATATGCTAATATGGGAGTACTAATAAGAAATAAAGAATAAGAATAAAGTTGCTTGAGGGAATGGGTAACAAGAAGTCATTATAAACTGGGAAAGGTTTCAAGGGGTATGGAACTTTCACTATTCAAGGTTTGAGGTAACAAAATACTAAGACATCCAAAATAGGAGCTGAAATGCGGATCGGGGGTATCACTCAAAAAAAGTAATTTGCAGAATGACTACTTAAAATGATTATCTAGTAAAACTGGTCTCCAAATTATCAAGTCCTTATCTTCTCTGTCATTTACCTCCTAAAGAAGAACAGAAATGGGTTTTAAATTGATATGAACCAATGTGATCCATCATTTTCAGCTGTAATTAACACCTGAAATTAGTATTGGAAATAGGTGTGAATTTTGTTTATGTAGGCAACTCTATTTCTACAGAGGAAATGTCATAAAAACAATCAAACCGGTCAGAATAAATGACAAAGAATTCCAATCGACAGCAGAAATATGTAAGAATGTTTGAAACTGAGAGTCAAAGTGGAACGATGAATCAATTCCAAACGCAGGAGGATCCTTTAGAATTCTGGAGAAAGGAGCTTACGGAAGAGTCAACTGACGTCTAATTGGATATGCAATAAATAACCATACAAACATTTCCATCTGGCTTCCCAGTTAACCTCTCAGGCAAGCCCTCTTATTCGTTTTAGTTTTCTGAGAACCAAGCTGAGTGCTAGGACCGCTGGGCTTAAGCTCAACTGATAAGCTCTCCTTCCCGACTCGGCAGTTAGACCGGGTCAACTCGAGGGTACAAGCAGACGCGACAAGGCGAAAATTTCTCAGCCAAGTTCACCCTCTTCCGTCGTCGTCGCGGCCCAGCTCTTAACCAAACCTTCGGCTCACGTTTCTGATACGCCGCTCAGAACACACAGACGCTACTTCACATCTGACATCCCCTCCCTAGCCCCCCTCTCGGCGCGGCCCTGAAATGCGGCCCCACGCAGTTCTCGTGCTTTTCCAGACCTGGACTCGCTAAGTCTGGAGGAGCACTAGATCCTGGCGACTCCAAGTACTGCCCATTTTGCTTCGCGCTGAGGGCACAATAAACCCCTCGCAAAGGATATTGAAGGCACAGTGCTAACGCAAAGGGAGGTCGTGTCAGGAGTCGGAGTATTCCTTCCACCTGGATGGCGGCGGAGGATCCAAATACAAAAAAAAAAAAGGAAAGGCCTTTCCTTTCCTACCACCACACTCACCGATACAGCTACCCTTCGTTCTGTTTGCGGAAGCACCAAGCAGCGCCACGCGAGTGCTGTTACCCCATTTCCGGGGAGTGCACGGTCACGTGACTCCACTCTGGGCGGTGAATGGAGCGTCGCGCAACCTTAGCGCCGAAACTACGAGTCCCGTCGTGCTGCGCGCAGCGGCATGCTGAGAGACAAGCCCAGCGGCACTGACTGTCTCGAGCACGTTGCTAGTGGGCGCGGTTAGGGGGTGGTGGGAGGCTAGCGTCCACTTGGGCCGTGTGCGTTCCAGCATCCTGACCCACGTTCGGCCAGGTCACTTTGTTGAGTGACACCGTCGTGGCATCTGAGAAGCTCTCGTCTGGCCTCTCTGGCGGGAAGCGGCAGCGGCCTCAACGTCCTAAGAGGTAGCCTGGGCCTGAGACCTTTAAGGGCAGCGGGAGGGGTAGAGAGGGCACCTTCAATCTGGTGCGTGTAGGGGACCAGACCCGGGGCGCGAACCTGGCGCGCACTGCTCCTCGGGCTGTGGCAGAGATCCGCCTGTGGGGCAGGGGTCGTCCACATTTGCCTGCTCCACCACCCCGGCGGCCGAAAGAGGTCACCCCCCTCCATTCTCTCTCGGGCCAGTGTCCAGATCAGTCCTGCCTTTGGGACTTCTTTTCAGCTGTCTGCTCTGTAACCCTTCCACCCCTGTTCTTCCCTTCCTCACAATCCTGCTGAGGAAGGGCCTGGGTGTCCCTGTCCTCGGAGTTGTCTTAAGAATGAGCAACATCTCGGAGTTGTCTTAAGAATGAGCAACATCTTTCTTTTCCTTAGGGACTGGCATATTATTCCCTAACGCCGTGTTTGGGAAGCCGTGCCACACCTCCCTCTGATGAGGCCTTTCTAGGCTCTCAGATTCTGGAGAAAAAGGCAGACCAAACCTGTCCTTGAGAAAAGTCTCATAGTGTACTATTCTTTGGTGTCTGGACTTTGAAGTGGGGTGGCTGAGGGAGATAACGTTTTCTTTGTCCATCTCCCCAGATTTCCACTGGAGAGTCAAAGACACCTACAGTACTGAAACGGGAAAGCTCCATAGGTGAGGGCTTTCAACGGAGATTGGGGTCAAAACCATACCTGTGGACTAGTTGTGACTTTGTGTTGCGCCTCAGCACCTCCCCACATTAAAGGTGTAAAAACGTGGTCAGATTTTATAATCCATCTTGAATTGGTCCTTTTAAAAGCAGCTTTGAAGATGTGTTTTACTAGTCTGCCTACTTGTCAACTGGGGCAGTTATATTAATGAGTAGCCTTTGCTTTGAGGAAGGCAGGATTTGCAGCATGTACTTTTATACTCCAGTCACTTCCAAATGGTGGCCATTAATCTTCTGAGGTTGTTGACCCCTTACAAACTTCGAATCAAGAATGAATGAGGCCTATTTTTAACAAATGAAGACTAGCCATCCATTTTAGATGACTGTCCTTGTAGTTTTATTATATTCTGTGAGCTAGGTTGGGAATTGACTTCAGTTCATGTATATTGGCTGCAAACATACAGGTCTTAGAGACTGCACATACTATTTACACATCCAGACATTAGATATAAGCAATTACATAGTCCTATTTGCTGGTTCTGATGCTAAAGTTTCTTCAGATAATTGCAGTTGTAACTTTAGGGAAAATGAGTCTAATTTTGATTTTTTTTAAAGAAATTTTATATTGGAGTAAAAGCCTCTTACTATGTGTTTATACAAACTCCATCATGAATTTATGTGAGATGTAGGGAGCTCACATTTTGTAGTTTTTATAAAACTTAACTGGAAGTCATGTAAATTCAGTTGAGAATAGAACTGTTAAAAGTAGTAATAGTAGAGGGAGAAACATCTAGACCAGATAAAAATGTTCTAAAAGTTGCTGTTCATGTTATTTTTACCATTATTACATGTGTAATATCTGGTTTTCTGGAAATTGAATTAAAATTAAAATAACTAATATTTTAGTACCTTCCCTGTGCCAGATAAAGTGCTTTACTCATTTGAACTCATTTAATTCTTACATAATTTAGTGGGATAGTTGTTACGATTATTTTTGTGTTACAGATGAAGGTTAAATAACTTGGCCAAGGTTGTGTATCTGGGAATTAGTGAAACTAGGATTTGGACCCAGGTGGTCTAACTCCAAAGACCAAACTCTATGATAATAATGAAACAGTGCCTGCTAGAAAGCCAAATTCATGATTAGAAGTTTGGCTTTCTACTGTCTGACACATAGTAGATTTTCAGAAAATGTTTGATAACTTCTTAATGCTTGGGTTATTAGAGAAAAATAGTTGGATAAGGATATTTTGCTAGAATGTGAGATCCACCAAGAGAGGATCATTGTTTTGTTCAGGGATTTCATCCAGGTGCCTTGAACAGTGCCTGGCACGTAGCGGTGTTTATTGAATCAATGCATTGCCAAGAAAGGTATTTAAAAGCAGATTTTTTAAAAAAGGACAGATAAGATTTCTTTATGTGCTGTTTTGATTATTTGGCCCATTATTCACCCATTCACATCACCTGGTTTGGATTTCTCCTGGTTTGGATTATACTTTGTCAGTGAGAGAAAATGAAGTAGCAATTTATAAATTTTCTGGTCAGATTAAGGACAAGCAACATAGATCCAATAGATAGCATCCTTCTTTTTTCAGTCATTAGTTCTCAAAATGATTTGCCATTTTAAACTGTGATTTCTGGTGTAGAGTTGAAGATCACACTTTTGAAACATTAACATTGTTTTTAAAACCTAGATACAATGTTATAACTCCCTACAAAGGATGTTCTTGGGGGTAGGAAAGACAGATGCTTTCCCAAAAAGTTGTTTTCCCAAAATGTCTTGGAGGAAGGACTGTCCCTCCAAGTCCACTCACAAAATGCCCCTACTAAAATTTCACTGCCTTTTTGAAGCAATAAGATATTCTAGTTTAAAAGGGTTTTTTTTTTTTTTCTATAGTTGAAGGTAAGACTTGGTTGAGAAATCTCTAAGTTTCTTATGTGTAGTGATTCATTTTATGTTCACTAGGCTATAGTACCTGGTTATTTAATCGTTCACTAATCTAGGTGTTACTGTGATGGTATTTTGAAGATATGGTTAACATCTAAAATCAATTGACTTTAAGTAAAGGAGATTACCCTTAAAAATATGGGTGGACCTTATGAATCAATTGAAGGCCTAAATTTCAAACCAAAGTGTTTCAAGAAGAAATCATTCTTCCTCAAGACTGCAGCATTGATTTTTGCCTATGTTTCCAGCCTGCATATCAGCCCTACACATTTCAGAGTGGCTAGTCCCACAAGTGTGTGAGCCAGTTTCTTAAAATAAATCTGTATATATCTGTGTGATAAATAATCTAATAAATTTCTAATAGATCTATCTAAAGAAATATAGGTAGATAATATACGTATGCATTTTCTTTTATTGTTTTTTTAAATATATTTTATTGATTATGCTATTACAGTTATCCCATTTCTCCCCCATCATTCCCCTCCACCTTGCACACCCCCTTCCCACCCACATTCCCCCCTTTAGTTCATGTCCATGTGTCATAAGTTCTTTAGCTTCTACATTTCCCACACTATTCTTGCCCTCCCTGTGTCTATTTTCTGCCCACCATCTATGCTACTTATTCTCTGTATCTTTTCCCCCCTCTCCTCCTCCCACGCCCCTGTTGCTAACCCTCCATCTGATCTCCATTTCTGTGGTTCTGTTCCTGTTCTAGCTGTTTGCTTAGTTTGCTTTTGTTTTAGGTGTGGTTGTTAATAGCTGTGAGTTTGCTGTCTTTTTACTGTCATATTCTTTATCTTCTTTTCCTTAGATAAGTCCCTTTAACATTTCATATAATAAAGGCTTGGTGATGATGAACTCCTTGAACTTGACCTTATCTGAGAAGCACTTTATCTTCCCTTCCATTCTAAATGACAGCTTTGCTGGATAGAGCAATCTTGGATGTAGGTCCTTGACTTTCATGACTTGGAATACTTCTTTCCAGCCCCTTCTTGCCTGGAAGGTCTCTTTTGAGAACTCAGCTGACAGTCCGATGGGAACTTCTTTGTAGGTGACTGTCCCCTTATCCCTTGCTGCTTCTAGAATTCTCTCCTTCATTTGAATCTTGGCTAATGTAATTACGATGTGCCTTGGTGTGTTCCTCCTTGGGTCCAACTTCTTTGGGACTCTCTGAGCTTCCTGGACTTCCTGGCAGTCTATTTCCTTTGCCAGATTGGGGAAGTTCTCCTTTATTATTTGTTCAAATAAGTTTTCCACTTATTGCTCTTCCTCTTCCCCTTTTGGTACCTCTATAATTCGGATGTTGGGACGTTTAAAGATGTCCTGGAGGTTCCTAAGCCTCTCCTCATTTTTGTGAATTCTTGTTTCTTCCTTGTTTTGTGTTTGGTTGTTTGTTTCTTCCTTCTGGTCCACTCTATTGATTTGAGTCCCAGTTTTCCTCCCATCACTATTGGTTCCCTGTGCGTTTTCCTTCATTTTACTTAGTGTAGCCTCCATTTCTTCATCTAATTTGTGAGCAAAATTAACCAATTCTGTGAGCATCCTAATCACCAGGGCTTTGAACTGTGCTTCGGAGAGGTTGGCTGTCTCTTCATTGCTTACAGGAATTGGCTCTGGAGCTTTGATTTGTTCTCTGGTTTGAACCATTTTTGTTTTGTTTTTTGGGTTTTTTTTTTTTTTAAAATCTGGTCGCAGCTGTTACGTAGTGAGGGGTGGAGCCTTAGGTGTTCCCCAGGGCGAGCCAGGGCAAGGCAGCCCAGTCGCTGGGTAGTGACACTGTATGTGGGGATGGGGCTTGAAAGGGAACAATGGCGCTTGCTCCTTTCTCTCAGATTCCAGCCCCTTCCACCGCTACCCCTTCGCCTGGATTATCTGCGCACGAATGTGGGACCATCTGGTCAGCCAGCCAACTTGCACAGCCTCACTGAATCTGCACCGTTGCCACCCCGTGCCTGGGGTCTGCTAGTCACCGCCTGTACGCCTAGGAACTGCCAGCTGCTGCTGCCTGCGTTCCCAGGTCCGCACCTCTACTTTTTCCTGCCGCGATTCTGCCCCTCTTACCGGTCTGGATGAATGGTTTTTGGACTTCCTTACAGTTCAATTTTCTATCAGTTCTGGTTGTTTTCTTGTTTCTAAATATTTGTTGTCCTTAATTTTGATTGTGAGAGGAGGCACAGTGTGTCCACCTACGCCTCCATCTTGGCCGGAAGTTGTCTTTTATTGGTTTTGTATCTCTGGAGAGAACCCTGTCTGATTCAGATTTTAGTATTGAGAGTAGTTCTAGAGGAACAGAATCTTAAGAATGAATTATCTGAATTGGTTATGGTGTATGTGGAATTGGTTCCTGAATCTGATTAAATTTAAAGGCACTAATGGCTATTTTTTTAGTGGTAAAGAGGGCACTTATAGTCCAGGGTATGAGGTAGCAATAGAGATACATAAAATATCACCATTGGATACTCCTGATTAAATACTTACAAAACACAGGGTTCTAGATAATCATGTATTTGGTGACTTAAAACATTTTTTTTGTCAAATTAACAAGTGTAATGAGACTGACTGGCTGCTCCTAACTGTGTTGGAAAAAGTGGAGAAAGAAAAGGATGAGCTCAGTCTTCAAATTCCCAGCTTTATCTCTTCATTATTGACCTGAAAGTTTCTGTGTCTACTCTAAAGAAACTCATATCTGCTGTAGCTGCAGAGCTGAGATCGCTAACCCCAGAGTCTCATCCTGCAGAGTGGCAGAATTACAGTGCAAAATGAATTCCCAATCTAACAGGGTGTCTGCTGTTAGTTGGGAAGGAATGAGATCCTCAAATTTGGAATGGGATAATAAGCCCCTAAATTTCGATCAGTCTTTTTTGCCACCTTTTTGAAGAAGTTAACCCTGCTGCCCTGGCTGGTGTGGCTCAGTGGATTGCATGCCGGCCTGAGAACTGAAGGGTTGCTGGTTTGATTCATAGTCAGGGCACATGCCTGGGTTGTGTGAGAGGCAACCACACACTGATATTTCTCTCGTCCTCTCCCTCCCTTACCCTCTCTTTTAAAATAAATAAATAAAATCTTTTTTTTAAAAAAAAACAACTTTTTTTAAAAAAGGAAGTTAACCCTGCTTATCCTGAATAACCTGTAATGGCCTTTCCTGAGGTCACTGTTTTGAGAGATACTGCTAATTCTCCTCAATGACTGCTCTTCTCTGTGGGTCAGAAATTACAGTGGGAGCTTTCCTACTGAACTGATGATCCTAGAATGCAGTAAGGATAATTGGAAATTGGGCAAATATTACAGAGAGATCTGTTTTCTTAATGGCATATCAATATGCTGAAGGAAAGAAGCCAGAGAAGAGGGTAGTTGAAGTACAGGGAAGAGAACAGCAGTAAGAAAAACACAAGGAAAAGGTGATTGAGCGGCATCTTAGAAAAGACAGGAAGAAGTTAGCTTAAAATACAGGAGGAAGACTGGCTTTTGAATATAGGGACAGTTTATATTCTGAGGAAGGAGTTAATGGATTCTTGCCTGGATGTGGATGCAGTTAACTCTGGAAGGGAGAAGGTTGAAGTTGAGAAAATTCACCCCTCATAACTTTGGTTCATTTTTAAAGGGAAGAGGGGGTTAGCGTTATCTAATTATTTATTTATTAAATAAATATTTATTGAGTGCCTCTGATGTGCCAACCAACCTTTGTTTCAGGCACTTGGAATGCAGCAGTGAACAAAACAGGAAAAACAAAACAGAAAACCATAACTGTCTTTATGGGACCATAACTGGTAAATACAATAAATAAATTATATGGGATGTTAGAAGATAAGTGCAATGAAAAGAAACAAATAGAGCAAGATAAGGAAGATAGTGATGTCACAGCTGGAAGGGAGGGGAGGATTGGGAGCAGTATTCCAATTTTATTCTATTTTATTTTTTAAAGATTTTATTTATTTATTTTTAGAAAAAGGGGAAGGCGGGAGAAAGAGGGGAAGAGAAACATCAGTGTGTAGTTGCCTCTCATGTGCCCCCCTCCGGGGATCAGGCCCTGCGACGAGGCAGTTTGCAGACCAGCACTCAATCCACTGAGCCACACCAGGCAGGGCAGTATTCCAATTTTAAATAGAATGATCAAAGTAGGCCTCACAGAGCTGGTGCCATTTGAACAACTGCTTGTATGAAGCAGATGGGTTAGCCATGCCAACTTAGAAAGACTTCCAAGCAAAGGAAATTAAGCAGCTAGTGCATAATGCTTTTTTTTTTAACATATTTTATTGATTATGCTATTATAGTTGTCCCATTTCTCCCCCATCATTCCCCTCCACTCTGCACACCCCCTCCCACCCACATTCCCCCCTTTAGTTCATGTCCATGTGTCATAAGTTCCTTAGCTTCTACATTTCCCACACTATTCTTGCCCTCCCCCTGTCTATTTTCTTCCCATTATCTATGCTGCTCATTCTCTGTACCTTTTCCCCCTCTCTCCTCCTCCCATGCCCCTGTTGCTAACCCTCCATATGATCTCCATTTCTGTGGTTCTTTTCCTGTACTAGCTGTTTGCTTAGTTTGCTTTTGTTTTAGGTGTGGTTCTTAATAGCTGTGAGTTTGTTGTCTTTTCACTGTCATAGTTTTATCTTCTTTTTCTTAGATAAGTCCCTTTAACATTTCATATAATAAAGGCTTGGTTATGATGAACTCCTTGAACTTGACCTTATCTGAGAAGCACTTTATCTTCCCTTCCATTCTAAATGACAGCTTTGCTGGATAGAGCAATTTTGGATGTAGGTCCCTGCTTTTCAAGATTTCAAATATTTCTTTCCAGCCCCTTCTGGCCTGGAAGGTCTCTTTTGAGAAATCAGCTGACAGTCTGATGGGAACTCCCTTGTAGGTGACTGTCCCCTTATCCCTTGCTGCTTCTAGAATTCTCTCCTTCATTTTAATCTTGGCTAATGTAATTCTGATGTGCCTTGGTGTGTTCCTCCTTGGGTCCAACTTCTTTGGGACTCTCTGAGCTTCCTGGATGTCCTGGTTGTCTATTTCCTTTGCCAGATTGGGGAAGTTCTCCTTTATTATTTGTTCAAATAAGTTTTCCACTTGTTGCTCCTCTTCTTCCCCTTCTGGGACCCCTATAATTCGGATGTTGGGACATTTAAAGATGTCCTGGAGGTTCCTAAGCCTCTCCTCATTTTTTTGAATTCTTGTTTCTTTCTCGTTTTCTGTTTGGTTGTTAGTTTCTTCCTTCTGGTCCACTCCATTGATTTGAGTCCCAGTTTTTCTTCCATCTCTATCAGTTCCCCATACATCTTCCTTCATTTCACGTATTGTAGCCTGCATTTTTTCATCTAATTTGTGAGCAAAATCAACCAATTCTGTGAGCATTTTGATGACCAGTGCTTTGAACTGTGCATCTGATAGATTGGCTATCTCTTCACTGCTTAGCGGAATTGGCTCTGGGGCTTTTATTTGTTTTCCGGTTTGAGCCATTTTTGGTGGGTTCTTTGTTTTGTTTTGTTTTGGTTTGGTTTTAGTCTGGTCGTGGCTATTACGTAGTAAGGAGTGGAGCCTTAGGTGTTCCTCAGGGTGGGGCAACCCAGTCGCCGGGCTGTGACGGTATAGGTGGGGGCAGGGTCTGAGAGGGAACAATGGTGCCTGTTCCACTCTCTCCTGGACTCCGGCCCTTTCCGCTCCTTCCCCTTCACTTGGATTATCTGTGCACCTGGGAACTGCCTGCAGATGCTGCTTGGGTTCCCGGGTCCATACCTCCACTTTCTCCTGCCGCGACTCCGCCCCTCTTACCGGTCTGGATGAATGGTTGTTGGACTTCCGTACAATTCAATTTTCTATAAGTTCTGGTTGCTTCTTGTTTCTAAATATTTGTTGTCCTTAATTTTGGTTGTTAGAGGAGGCACAGTGTGTCCGCCTACGCCTCCATCTTGGCCGGAAGTCCACTAGTGCATAATTCTTAAATCAGGCAACTTTTCAACATGTTGGAAGAGCTGCAAGGGGCTTGTGTGGCTAGAGCAGAGTGAGTAAGGAGAAGACAGTGGGAGATATATTCAGAAAGGGTAAGGAAAGAGATGATGTAAGGCACTGTGAATAATTGTAAGGACATAAACTCTTACTCTAAGAGAAATTGGAGAGTTTAAACAGAAGAGAGACATGATCTGATGTATGTTTTATATTTTATCATCAGCTAAAAGTAAATGTAAGAGGCTTGGGGAGATTGGGAAAGGTATGGAATAGCCATTCAGAGGAATGGGAGAGGAACCTGATCAGGAACCATCATGGGTTGTCATGCAGAATTCAGAGCCTTTGAAGATAAAGCTGATATACCATCAATGTATGCTGGTACTAACTTACTTGTTTGTTTGTTTGTTTTTTTTGGCAATGGAGATGTAAACAAGTGGTTGGAGTAGCTCAGGATTAGATTTTATAAGCTGGTATTACAGAAAGACAAAGTAGTAATTCAAATTATGCATTGTAGAATCTAGGCTGGGTAAAGACTTCAGAGTGAAACCAGGAGGGGCTATTAAATTTGAAGGAAAAGGAGTGGGCAGGGCTGGGGGGCATTGTATAAGGACGGCAGGTCCCTGGAACTAGAGTAAGGGAGTAGAGGCTGGAAGTGGAAAAGGGTACAGAGAATGAGATAGTGTAGTTTCAGGATTTAAGTTGTGAAATGATTTCAAGGTCAAAGGCATGACCAGTGCAGTGAATTGCTAAAGAAGCTGGGATTTTGTATGGATTATCCAAAATGGAAAAGTGGCAAAAATTTAAATGAAGCAAGAATATGAGCTTGGTTTGACAAGGTCAGTAGGTAAGAAGAGGAAGAAGGGAAATTAGAAAAAACTATTGATACAGTATACTAAGTGCTAGATACTTAACGCACTTTATCTCATTTACACATCATAAATACCATATTATAAAAATATAATTAATTAACCCTACTTTGGGGATGAGGGGAAAAAAGCTATATAAAGTAATGCCAGGAGGGATTGGAACTCAGATCTTTCTGAGAGCAAAGGCTGTATTCTTCTTATTGCAGAGGAATAATACCTGCCAGAGCTGAAAAGATAGAAGTGGAACCATGTGGATTCTGGAGCAGTGTTACTATTGCAGATCACCATGGCTTATCTTATAGAACTTGGAATCTCTAGAAAAAGACAAAGATATAAACATTTTGTGTAAGGTGATACATTTATGTAGTAATTTTGGAAAAACCATTGATTTTCTTTGTAAGTGATACATTTCACTTTTAAGGCTGCTCTGGAAATTAATGAATGAAATCAATAAATGAATGAAATTCTTTGGGGTTCACTAGAGTGTATAATTTAACCTTTTATGAAGGTTGAGAATTTAACCATGGCTCCATCATTACCACAGCTTGTTTATATGCATCAATTCTGTAGTGAGAAAACTCAAAAGCAGATAGCTTAGAGGAGATGGCTTATATAATGAAATTGAATCCATCTAATGCATTAGGGATCAGTAGAGTAATAGCCCAGAAAGTACCACAAATAACCTTACATGCTTTTACTTTTACTAAGGAGCAAACTAAATTTGATTTAAAATATCAATTAAGGTATGATGGAAGAGACTGAAATGAATAAATTGGAATATTAATCTGTCGAAAGAAGAAAAACTTGTATTTATGATAATTGACAGTTTGTGTAATTACAGGCAATTCTTTTCTTCAGTTAGCCTTTTATTAATGTTTCCACCTGACAAGTTCTACATTTATCCCTTGCTTATGGTAAGTATCAGAGTTGTATTTGGCAAGGCCCCAGTGTACCTTTTAAACAATTAAGGAAAAATTACATAGCATCCCCATGTTATTCCTCCCCACTCCCTAGTTTCCCCTATTAACATCTCGTACTAGTTTGTTAAATTGACCAACCAATGTTGATACCTTACAATTCACTCCGTATTGTACAGTTCTATGGGTTTTGACAAATGTGTAACATTTATCCACCATTACGGTATCATACAGAATAGTTTTACCACCCTAAAAATGCCCTTTGCTCCACTTGTTCATCTCCTCCCTCCCCCATTTTGGAGTCCCTGGAAACCACTGATCTTTTTACTGTCTATAGTTTTGTCTTTTCCAGAATGTCATATAGTTGGAATAATACAGCCTTTTCAGACTGATTTCTTTCATTTAGCACCATGCATTTAAGATCCCTTCTTGTCTTTTCATGGCTTGATAGCTTTTTTCTTTTTATTAATAGTTTTCTGTTGTATGGAGGTACCTCAGTTTGTTTATCCATTCACAAATTCACAGGGACTTCTTGGTTGCTTCCAGGTTTTGGTGATTATGTGTGCAGGTTTTTTGTGCAGGTTTTTCTGTGAACATACCATATTTTGTCATGTATAGTGTGCTCCCATGTATAATGTGCACCCCCTTTTTGTATGCATTATACACAGGATTATTATGCTCATTATTATACCCATGATATGCAATCATTATACCCATATATAATGCACACCCTTATTTTTTCCTCAAAAATTTCAGCAAAAAAGTGTGCATTGTACACGGCAAAATACGGTAACTTTTCAATTCATTTGGGTATGTACCTAGAAGTGCTACTGATTGATAGTATGGTAAGCCTGTGTTTAGCTTCCCAAGAAACTGCTTAACTGTCTTCCAAAGTGACCATCCATTTTACATTCCCACTAGTAATGAATGAGAGTTCCTGTTGCTCCACATCCTCCCCAGGATTTGGTGTTGTCAGTGTTTGGACATGTTATTCTAAAAGGTGTGTAATGGTATCTCCTTGTTTTAATTTGCAGCTCCTTAGTAACATATACTTGAGCATCTTTTTTGAAAATTGAGAGATAATTAACATATATCATTATATAAGTTTCAGTTATACAACAATTTGATATTTTTATACGCTGTGAAATGTTCAGCCCAAGTCTAGTTAGTATCAATACCACATACAATTACATTTTTCTTCTTGTGATGAGAACTTTTAAGATTTGCTCTCTTAGCAACTTCCAAATACACAGTACTTTATAACTGGAAGTTTGCACCTTTCATGCCCATTTTACCCCTCACCCCACCTCTGGTAACCACCAATCCATTCCCTGTATCTAAGAGTCTGGGATGTTGTTGTATTTGTGTTTGTGTTTGTTTTTAAGATTCCACATATAAGTGAGATCATATAGTATTTGTCTTTTTCTGTCTGACTTACTTCACTTAGCATAATGCCATCCAGGTCCACCCATGTTGTTGCAAGTGGAAAGATTTTCTTTTTATGGCCAAATAGTACTCCATTGTGTGTATGTATATACATATACACAAATACCATATATATTTAATATTTTGAGGACTTTCCATATTGTTTCCCATACTAGCTGTACCTTTTTACATTTCCACCAACAGTGCACAAGGGTTCCCTTTTCTCCATATCCTTACCAGTACTCGTATATATTTTTATTTCTTTTCTTTTTTAATAATAACCACTCTAATAGATGTGGGATGATTTTAGCATTTTTTTCAAATGCATATTTGCTACCTGTAAAAGATTTGCTATCTTCTTTTGTGACATGTCTGTTCAGATCTTTTCTTTTTAAATTATATTTTATTGATTATGCTGTTACAGTTGTCCTGATTTCCCCCCCTTTGCCCTTTCTTCAGCCAGCACCCCCTACTCCCTCAGGCAATACCCACACCATTGTCCATGTCCTTGGGTTGTAAATACAAGTTCTTTGGCTACTCCATTTCCTATATGGTACTTTACATTCCCATGGCTATTCTGTAACTATCTATTTGTACTTCCTAATCCCCTCTCTTAACCCATTCCCCTACACACCCCTCCTATCTGGCAACCAAAATGCTCTCCATATCTATGATTATCTGTTCTTAATTTGCTTAGTTTGTTTTTTAGATTCAGTTGTTAATAGATTTGTATTTTTTTTGCTATGTTATAGTTCATAGTTTTGATCTTCCTTCTTAAATAAGTCCCTTTAACATGTCATATAATAATGGTTTGGTGATGATGAACTCCTTTAGTTTTTTCTTGTCTGGGAAGTTCTTTATCTGCCCTTGATTCTAAACGCTAGCTTTGCCATGTAGAGCAATCTTGGCTGGAGGTCCCTGGTTTTTGTGACTTTGAATATTTCTTGTTCATCCCTTCTACCCTCCAAAGTTTCTTTTGATAAGTCAGCTGATAGTCTTATGCAAACTCCCCTGTAGGTAACTAGCTTCATTTCTCTTGCTGCTTTTAAGAGTCTCTCTTTATCTTTAACCTTTGGCATTTTACTTATGATGTGTCTTGGAGTGGGCCTCTTTGCATTCATCTTGTTTGGGACTTTCTGTGCTTCCTGGACTTGCTTGTCTATTTCCCTCACCAAATTAGGAAAGTAGTCTTTCATTATTTTTTCAAACAGATTTGCAATTTTGTGTTCTTTCTCTTCTCCTTCTGGCACTCCTATGATGTAAATGTTGGACCTCTTGAAGTTGTTCCAGAGGCTGCTTATACTATCCTCACTTTTTGGATTCTTTTTTTCTTCTTATTGTTCTGCATGGTTGTTTTTCACTTCTTATGTTTCAAATCATTGATTTGACTCTTGACTTCATCCACTCACTGTTGTTTTCCTGTAAATTGTTCTTTATTTCAGTTAGTGAATCCTTCATTTCTAATTGGATCTTTTTTATGATGCTGAAGTACCCACTAAGTTTCTTGAGCTTTCTTATAACCAGTGTTTTGAACTCTGCATCTAATAGATTGCTTATTTCCATTTCATTTAGCTCTTTTTCTGAAGTTTTGATCTGTCCTTTCATTTGGGCCATGTTTCTTTGTCTCCTTGTTTTGGCAGTCTCTCTGTGTTTGTTTCTGTGTATTAGGTAGAGCTGCTTTGACTCCACGTCTTGGTAGTATGGCCTAATATGTTAGGTGTCCTATAGGGTCCAGTAGCACAGCCTCCCCTATCACCTAAGCTGGGTACTAGAGGTGTGCTCTTTGTGTGGGCCAAGTACACCCTTCTCTTATAGTTGAGCCGTGGTTGCTATTGGCAGATCAATGGCAGGCATTCACCCAGACCAATCAGCTGCAAGGATTGGCTGTTACCATTTATCACCAACATCTACCCTCCATGGAGGATCAACTGCTTGGGAACAGGGTGGTGGTGCTTGGATGTGGTCTGTAGCTATCCACTGTCTGTGCTGGCCCTGGGGTTTCACCATTGGTAAAGGCCAATTCTCCTCCCACTTGTGTTTTGCTCTGGGCTTCCCAGCCGGAGCTGTCAAGCAATCTGAAATGGCTGCTACTTGTTCTGGGTTTGGAGATTCCCAGGCAAAGCCAAACTATAAATCTACACTGGCTGCTGCTAGCACTACACCTGGGAATTACTGAGGCCAGCTGTTGCTTATTTGAGAGGATTTAGGAAGTTTTGAAGCAAGAGTGGAGACCAGCCATTTACATGCAAAAGCAGCTTGGGTGCACCCCTAAGTTGAGTGTGGCTGAGACTCCGGGGATCTCCAAGACAGGTTAAACAATGTTAGCCAGAATGATGGAGTCTGAGATACGGCTCTGTCGGGAGGGTTTAGAAAAGGGACAATGGCCTCTACTTGCCTTGATGTCAGACACTTCAGTTTCTCCTTGTATGCCACTGGTGCCTTTCAAACTGCTGTCAGATTGCTGGTGCTCAGAGGGAGTGAGTCTGAATCTCTGAATCTGTGCGTGGGTTCTTTAAGAGGAACTGCTTGGGGTTCCAGAATTTTCTTCCAGTGACTCAATCCCCACTAGTTTGGGCAGCCAGAAGTTGTAGGGACTTATGTCCCTGGCTCTGGAACCCTGGACTGGGGGGCCTGTTGTGGGACTGGGACTCCTTGCTCCCAAGATATCCCTCCTGAATTTTCGTCCACCACACGTGAGTGAGGGACAGCCCCGTTTCATGTCTTCACCTCTCCTACCAGTCTGGATTGATGCAGTTTCTTTAATTCTGTAGTTGTCAGACTTCTATTCAACTCACTTTCTGAGTGATGATTGTTCTATATTAGTTGTAAGTTTGATGTGGTTGTGCAAAGAAGCTCACAACCTATTTTCCAGGTTTTTTTAAAGTATATTTTATTGAATATGCTATTGCAGTTGCCCAATTTTTTATCCCCTTTACCCCCCCCCTACCCTGCATGCCCCCTCCCACCATCATTCCCTGCTCCCTTAGTTCATGTCAGTGGGTTGTACATATAAGTTCTTTGGCTTCTCCATTTCCTATACTATTCTTAACATCCCCCTTTCTATTTTATATCTACCATGTATGCTTCTTTTTATTTTAATTTTTAGAGAGAGGGAAAGGGAGGGAGAAAGAGAGGGAGAGAAACATCAATGTGTTGTTGCCTCTCATGCACCCAACCCAAGCATGTGCCCTAGACTGGGAATTGAACCGGTGATTCCTTGCTTCATAGGCCGGCATTCAATCCACTGAACCACACCAGCCAGGGCCATTTATGGTTCTTATTCCCTGTACCTTTTCCTCCTACCTCCCCCTCCCCACTATAACCCTCCATATGACCTCCATTTCTTTGATTCTGTTCCTGTTCTAGTTCGTTGCTTCAATTTTGTTTTTGATTTTTAGGTTCAGATGTTGATAGTTGTGAGTTTGTTGTCATTTTACTGTTCATAGTTTTTGATCTTCTTTTTCTTAGATAAGTACCTTTAACATTTCATATAATAAGGGTTTGGTGATGATAAACTCCTTTAACTTGACCTTATCTGGGAAGCACTTTATCTGCCCTTCCATTCTAAGTGATGACTTTGCTGGATAGAGTAATCTTAAATGTAGGTCCTTGCCTTTCATGACTTTGAATACTTGTTTCCACCCCCTTCTTGCCTGTAAGGTTTCTTTTGAGAAATCAGCTGATAGTCTTATGGCACTCTTTGTAACTCTCTCCTTTCCTCTTGCTGCTTTTAAGATTCTCTCTTTTATCTTTAATCTTGAGTAACTTAATTATGTTGTGTCTTGATGTGTTTCTTCTTGGATCCAACCTCTTTAGGACTCTCTGAGCTTCCTTGTCTTGCATGTCTAGTTCCTTCACTAGATTGGGGAAGTTTTCCTTATTATTTGTTCAAATAAGTTTTCAATTTCTTGCTCTTCCTCTTCTTCTATGGCAACCAAACTTCCTGTTGGATGTTTATTTCTCCTTTTTTTCCATGTCATTGATTTGAGTTCCAGTTTCTTTTCCTTCACTGTTTGTTCCCTGTATATTTTCCTTTATTTCACTTTATATAGCCTTCATTTTGCAACTGAACTCAGTCATTTCTGTGAGCATCAGGATTACCAGTGTTTTAAACTCTGCATCTGATAGGGTTGTCTATCTCCTTGTCACTTAGTTCTTTTTCTGGAATTCTGATCTGTTTTCATTTGGGCCATGTTTCTTTATCGTGGTGTACCAGTCTGGATGAATGTTTTTTCTTTAACTCCTTAGTTGTCAGGCTTGCATGCAGTTTGATTTTCTGTTAGTTTTGTTTGTTTTTTTTGTTGTTGTTTTGTTTTTTGCTTTTAAATTGGTTGTTCTCAATCTTTTGGTTGTGTGAGTAAATGAAGTGTTTCTATCTAGGCCTCCATCCTGGCCAGAACTCTCTCTGTTCAGATCTCTATCCCATTTTGTAACTGCAGTATTTTCTTATTGTCGAGTTTATAAAATATACAGAGAACTCCTTCTCTGTATATTTTACATGTAAGTGTCTTAACTAATGTGTTCTGCAAATATTTTCTAACAGTATGTGGTTTATCTTTTCATTCTCTTAATAGTGTCTCTCATAGAGCAGAAGTTTTAAGTTTTGATGAAGTTCAGCTTACCATTTATTTTTTCTTTCATGGATCATGATTTTGTGGTGTGTATGAAAAGTCATTGCTAAACCCAAGGTCACTTAGGATCTCTTCCATGTTTCCTTAGGATCTCTTCCGTGTTTCCTTTTAGAAATTATATAGTGGCATTCGACATGCAGGCCTATGATCCTGTTTGAGTTAGTTTGCTGAAGGGTATAAGATCTGTGTCCAGGTTCTTTTTTTCTTTTTTTTTTTTAATTTTTACATGTGGATGTCTGCTTGTTCCAGCTCCATTTGTTAGAAAGACTGTCCTTTCTCCATTGAATTGCCTTTGCTCCTTTGTCAAGGAGCAGTTGACTATATATGTGTGCATTTCCTTCTGGACTCTATTCTGTTCCATTGATCTATGTGCCTGTTTCTGTCTTCCCATTTATTTAGATCTTTGATTTCTTTCATCAGAGTTTTATAGTTTTTCTCATATAGATCCTGTATATATTTGTTAGATTTATACCAAAGGCTTTTGTGTTGGGGGGGGCTGGTACTTTTTTTTTTTTTTTTTTTTTGGTAAAGATTTTATTTATTTAATTTTAGGAGAGGGAGAGGAAGATCAATGTGTGGTTGCCTCTCAAGCACCTCCTACTGGGGGCCTGGCCTTCAGCACAGGCATATGCCCTGACTGGGAAGCAAACTGACAACCCTTTGGTTTACAGGCTGGCACTCAGTCCACTGAGCCACACCAGCCAGGGCTGGGGATGGTACTTTTATAAATGATATTGTTTTAACTTCAAATTCCTGTGTTTCATTGCTATTAATTGACTTTTATATATTGACTTTGTATCCTGTAACTTTGCTATACTCGCTTATTATTTCCAGGAGTTTTTTTTGTAGATTCTTTGGAATACTCTATATAGACAGTTATGCCAACTTCAAATAAAGGCAGTTTTATTTCTTCTTCCTTTACAACCTCTGTGCCTTTTTTTTTCTTTTCATACTTTTTTTCTGTATTGTCCTGGCTAAGACTTGCAGTATAATATTGGATAGGACTTGTGAGAGAGGATAACCTTACCTTGTGCCCAGTCTTAAGAGGAAAGTGTACCATTAAGCATCAGATTAGCTGTATGTTCGTTGTACATATTCTTCATCAGGTTGAAGAAAGTGTTCTGTGCTCATACATAGTTTGCCAAGAGTTTTTAAAATCATGCATGGGAGTTGGGTTTCGTCATAGTTTTGCTGTATCAATTCAGATGATCATATGATTGTCTTTTAGCTTTTTATGTTTGATCTTCAAATATGAACAACTCTTCCATATCTACATTAAATCCCACTTGGTTGAGATATATAATTCTTTTTAAACATTGTTGAGCTGAATTTGCTAATATTTTGTTGAGCAATTTTACATCTATGTTGATGAGACATACTGGCTTGTAGTTTCCCTATCTTGGATAATTTTATCAGGTTTTGATATTATGGTAATGCTGGCCTCATAGGATGAGTTAGGAAATCTTCCTTATGCTTCCATTTTCTGGAAGACATTGTGGAGAATTGGTAGTATTTATCCTTTTGGTAGAATTCTCTAGTGAAATATCTGGGCCTGGTCCTTTCTTTTTATTGAAGGATTATTAATTATTTCAATTTCCTTAATAGATAGAGGACTATTCAGGTCATGTATTTGTCCTTGTATGACTTTTGGTAGTTTATGTTTTTTTTTTTAACAATTTGGTATATTTCATCTAAGTTATTGTATTTATGGGCATAGAGTTGTTTATGGTATATGTTTATTACTTTGTTAAATGTTTATGGGATCTGTTGTCATGATTCCCATTTCATTGCTGATATTAATAATTTCTGTTTTCTCTCTTGTTTAGCCTGGCTAGAGATTTAATCAATTTTATTGGTATGTTGCAAAGAACCAGATTTTAGTTTTGTTATGTTGTTTTCCATTTAATTTTATTGACTTTTGCTTTCATTTTATTATTATTTTTTTCTGCTTCTTTTAGGTTTAGATTACTCTTCCTTTTCTAGTTTAGCTCAGCTTATTCAATTCAGAGCATTTTTCTTTTCTAATATGTGCATTCAAAACAAGACTACCATCTTACAACTTACACCAGAATAATCTCAAAATTCATAAAAGATTTAAATATAAGTTATGAAACCTTAAAATCCTACAGAAAAACATAGGCAGTAAAATTTCAGATATCCCATAAAGCAATATTTTTGCCCATATATTTCATAGGGCAAAGGAGACAAAGGAAAAAATAAGTGAATGAGTAAATCAAATTAAAAAGCTTCTTCATGGTACTTCCGGCCAAGCTGGAGGTGTAGGCGGATGCACTGTGCCTCCTCTCACAACCAACATTAAGGACAACAAATATTTAGAAACAAGAAAACAAACAAAACTTATAGAAAATTGAACTGTATGGAAGTCCAACAACCATTCATCCAGACCGGTAAGAGGGGTGGAGTCGCGGCAGGAAAAAGTGGAGGTGCGGACCCAGGAATGCAAGCAGCAGCGGCTGGCAGTTCCCAGGTGCACAGGTGGCGGCTGGCGGACCCTGGGCACAGGGGGGCAACTGTGCAGACTCAGTGAGGGCACACAAGGCGGCTGGCTGACCAGGTAGTCCCACATTCACATGCACAGACGGTCCAGGCAAAGGGGAAGCGGCGGAAGGGACTGAATCCAGGAGAGAGTGGAGCAGGCGCCATTGTTCCCTATCAGACCCCGCCCCCACCTATAGCGTCACAACCCAGTGACTGGGCTGCCCCGCCCTGAGGAACACCTAAGGCTCCACCTTTCACTACGTAATAGCCGTGACCAGACTAAAACCAAAACAAAACAAAACAAAAACCCACCAAAAATGGCTCAAACCAGAGAACAAATGAAAGCCCCAGAGCCACTTCCTCTAAGCCGTGAGGAGATAGCCAACGTACCAGATGCACAGTTCAAAGCACTGGTCATCAAGATGCTCACAGAATTGGTTAATTTTGCTCACAAATTAGATGAAAAAATGCAGGCTACAATACGTGAAATGAAGGAAGACGCATGGGGAACCAATAAAGATGGGAGGAATACTGGGACTCATATCAATGGAGTGGATCAGAAGGAAGAAACTAACAACCAAACAGAAAACGAGGAAGAAACAAGAATTCAAAAAAATGAGAAGAGGCTTAGGAACCTCCGGGACATCGTTAAACGTCCCAACATCCGAATTATAGGGGTCCCAGAAGAGGAAGAAGAAGAGCAACAAATGGAAAATTTATTCGAACAAATAATAAAGGAGAATTTCCCCAATCTGGCAAAGGAAATAGTCTACCAGGACGTCCAGGAAGCTCAGAGAGTCCCAAAGAAGTTGGACCCAAGGAGGAACACACCAAGGCACATCAGAATTACATTAGCCAAGATTAAAATGAAGGAGAGAATTCTAGAAGCAGCAAGGGATAAGGGGACAGTCACCTACAAGGGAGTTCCCATCAGACTGTCAGCTGATTTCTCAAAAGAGACCTTCCAGGCCAGAAGGGGCTGGAAAGAAATATTTGAAATCTTGAAAAGCAGGGACCTACATCCAAAATTGCTCTATCCAGCAAAGCTGTCATTTAGAATGGAAGGGAAGATAAAGTGCTTCTCAGATAAGGTCAAGTTCAAGGAGTTCATCATCATCAAGCCCTTATTATATGAAATGTTAAAGGGACTTATCTAAGAAAAAGAAGATCATAAATATGACAGTGAAAAGACAACAAACTCACAGCTATTAAGAACCACACCTAAAACAAAAGCAAACTAAGCAAACAGCTAGTACAGGAACAGAACCACAGAAATGGAGATCATATGGAGGGTTAGCAACAGGGGCGTGGGAGGAGGAGAGAGGGGGAAAAGGTACAGAGAATAAGTAGCATAGATGGTGGGTATAAAATAGACAGGGGGCCCTGGCTGGTGTAGCTCAGTGGATTGGGCGCGGGCCTGCGAACCAAAGGATCGTGGTTCGATTCCCAGTCAGGGCACATGCCTGGGTTGCCAGGCCAGTTCCCAGCAGGGGACATACAAGAGGCAACCACACATTGATGTTTCTCTCCCTCTCTCCTTCCCTTCCCCTCTAAAGATAAATAAATAAATAAAATAATAAAATAATTAAAAAATGAAAAAAAATAGACAGGGGGAGGGCAAGAATAGTGTGGGAAATGTAGAAGCTAAAGAACTTATAACACATGAACATGAACTAAATGGGGGGGATGTGGGTGGGAGGGGGTGTGCAGAGTGGAGGGGAATGATGGGGGAGAAATGGGACAACTATAATAGCATAATCAATAAAATATATTTTAAAAAAAGAAAAAGCTTCTTCATGACTGAAGAAACTATCATGAAAATTAAAAGGAAACCAACTGCATGGGAGAACATATTTGCTAGTGATACATCAGAGAAGGGTTTAATCTCCAAAATACATAAAAAGCTTATATGACTCAACACCAGGAAGAAAAACAATCCAGTTTAAAAATGGGCACAGGAACTGTATAAGACATTTCTTCAAGGAGGACATACAGATGGCCCATAGACATATGAAAAAGTGCTTGACATCACTGGCCATCATAGACGCAAATTAAAACCACAATGAGGTATCACCTCACACTTGCCAAAATGTCTATCATTAATTAATCAACAAACAACAAGTTCTGAGGAGGATGTGAAGAAAAGGGAACCCTAGAGCACTGTTGATGGGAATACAGACTGGTACAGCCACTATGGAAAACAGTATGGAATCTCCTCAAAAAACTAAAAATGGAACTGCCTTTTAACCCAGCAATTTCGTTGCTGGGAATATACCTGATGAATCCAGAAACACCAATTCAAAAGAAATTGAATTGGTCATTATGTACCCCCATGTTCTTAGCAGGGCTATTTACAATAGCCAAGATGTGGAAACAGCCTAAGTGCCCATCAGTAGATGAGTGGATAAAACAGTCATACATTTAAAGCAACCCAATTAAAAAATGGGCAAAGGACTTGAACAGACACTTCTCCAAGGAGGACATACAGAGGATCCAGAGACACATGAAAAGATGTGCAGTATCGCTAGCTATCAGAGAGATGCAAATTAAAACCACAATGAGATACAACTTGACACCAGTCAGAATGGCCATCATAAACAAAGCAACAAACAACAAATGTTGGAGAGGCTGTGGAGAAAAGGGGACTCTGGGGCACTGTTGGTGGGATTGCAGACTGCTACAACCACTGTGGAAAGCAGTATGGAATTTTCTAAGAAAACTAAAAATGGATCTACCTTTTGACCCAGCAATTCCACTGCTAGGATTATACCCTAAGAACCCTGAAACACCAATCTAAAAGAACCTATGCACCCCTATGTTCATAGCAGCACAATTTACAATAGCCAAGTGTTGGAAGTAACCTAGGTGCCCATCAGTAAATGAATGGATCAAAAAACTATGGTACATTTACACAATGGAATTCTATGCAGCAGAAAGAAAAAAGGAGCTCCTACCCTTCGCAACAGCATGGATGGAACTGGAGAGCGTTATGCTAAGCGAAATAAGCTAGGCAATGAAGGTCAAATACCATATGATCTCACCTTTAACAGGAACCTAATCAACAAAACAAACAACAAGCAAAATATAAGCAAAGACATTGAAATTGAGAACAGGCTGACAGTCATCAGAGGGGAGGGAATTTTAGGGGGAAAGGGGAAGGGATTAGAGGAACAAGTATAAAAGACACATGGACAAAAACTATGGGGGGTGGAAATGGAAGGGATGTGGGGAGGGCTGGGGCAGTGGACTGAGATGGGAGTAAAGGACAGAAAACTGTACAAGAACAAAAATTAAAATAAATAAAGAAGAAAAAACACTGTCATACATTTAGACAATGGAATATTACATAGCAGAGAGAAAGAAGGAATCCCTGCCTTTCGTGACAGTATGGATGGAACTGGAGACTATTAAGCTACGTGAAATAAGCCAGTCTATGAAAGACAAATACTATATGATCTACTTAATAGAGGAATCTAATGAACGAGATAAATCGATAAGCAAAATAAAACCAGAGTCATTGAATCATGGACCAGACTGACAGCTGTAAGAGGGGAGGGTGGAGGTGGTGACTGACTGAAAGAAGGTGAAGGGATTAGTCAAAGAACATGTATGAAGGACCCATGGACTCGGACAATGGTGTGGAGATTGACTAGGGAAGTGTGGGACAGGGCAGGCTGGGTGGAAATGGGAAAAGCAGGGGATATTGAGACAACTGTAATAGCATAAACAATAAAATACTTTTTTTCTTTTTTCTCCTTTTTTTTCAAATATATTTCATTGACCATGCTGCCACAGTTGTCCCACCTCTCCCCCATCACTCCCCTCCACCCCACACACCCCCACCAACCCACATTCCCCGCTTTAGTTCATGTCCATGTGTCATAAGTACCCTAGTTACTATATTTCCCACACTATTCTTGCCCTCCACATTTATTTTCTACCTACCATCTATGCTACTTATTCTCTGTACCTTTTCCCCCTCTCTCCTCCTCCCACGCCCCTGTTGCTAACCCTCCATATGATCTCCATTTCTGTGGTTCTGTTCCTGTACTAGCTGTTTGCTTAGTTTGCTTTTGTTTTAGGTGTGGTTCTTAATAGCTGTGAGTTTGTTGTCTTTTCACTGTCATATTTATGATCTTCTTTTTCTTAGATAAGTCCCTTTAACATTTCATATAATAAGGGCTTGATGATGATGAACTCCTTGACTTGACCTTATCTGAGAAGCACTTTATCTTCCCTTCCATTCTAAATGACAGCTTTGCTGGATAGAGCAATTTTGGATGTAGGTCCCTGCTTTTCAAGATTTCAAATATTTCTTTCCAGCCCCTTCTGGCCTGGAAGGTCTCTTTTGAGAAATCAGCTGACAGTCTGATGGGAACTCCCTTGTAGGTGACTGTCCCCTTATCCCTTGCTACTTCTAGAATTCTCTCCTTCATTTGAATCTTGGCTAATGTAATTACAATGTGCCTTGGTGTGTTCCTCCTTGGGTCCAACTTCTTTGGAACTCTCTAGGCTTCCTGAACTTCCTGGAAGTCTATTTCCTTGGTCAGATTAGGGAAGTTTTCCTTTATTATTTGTTCAAATAAGTTTTCAGTTTCTTACTCTTCCTCTTTTCCTTCTGGAAGCCCTGTGATTTGGATGTTGGAACGTTTAAAGTTGTCCCAGAGTTTCCTAAGCTTCTCTTCATTTTTTTGAATTCTTGTTTCTTGATTCTGTTCTGCTTGGATGTTTATTTCTTCCTTCTTTTCTAGGTCATTGATTTGAGTCCTGGTTTCCTTCCCTTCACTGTTGGTTCCCTGTATATTTTGCTTTATTTAACTTTGTATAGCCTTCCTTTCTTCCTTCATGTTGCAGCCCGAACTCAATCATCTCTGTCTGCGTCATGATTACTAGTGTTTGGAATTCTGCATCTGACAGGTTCTTTTTCTGGAGTTTGATCTGTTCTTTCATTTGGGCCATAGTTCTTTGTCTCGGTGGACCTGTTACATTGTAAGGGGTGGAGCCTTACGTATTCACAGAATTTTATAGGGTCCTATTTTATCTCTCTGAGGATACCGATTGTACTTTTAAAGTAAATATTTTGGTAGTTTCCTAGAGTTCATATACACATTTTTATTTAATCTAAGTCCACTTTCAAATAACACTATTCTACTACCTGTGTAGTTGCAAGTACCTTATCTTAGTTTTCTCAATTCCTCCCTCCTGTTACTTGTGACAACACTTTCATTTTATTCACATGCTATTAATCACCTAATTCATTGTGACTATTATTACTTTAAAAAGTTATTTTGTAGATAAATTAAAAATAAGATTTTTATTTTGCCTTTATCAATTTCTTCTTCCTTGAGCATTGTGGGTTTTTTTTAAGGATCTACGTTTCTTTATTATTTCTTATTTGAAGGGCTAGTCTGTGGGTAATGAATTCCCCCAATTTTTTGTTTTTCTGATAAAGTCTTTATTTCTCTTCCAGTTTTGACGGAGAATTTTGCTAGATATAGAATTACCATCTGGATATAGAAAAACCATCTAGTTTGATGGTTTTTCCTTAAGCTTTAAATAATCACTTCATTCTTTTTTTTCTTCCCTAGTTTCTAATAACAAGCTGTTTCCAAGTTTAACTGTCGTTCCCCTAACAGGTAAGGTGTTTTTTTCTCCCTCTAGCTTCTTTCAAGATTTTCTTTGTCATTGTGTTTTGGTTTTTGCAGCTTGTATGTGACATGCCTAGATATAAATTTTAGATATTTATCCTGCTTGGTGTACCCTGAGCTTCCTGGACCTGTGGTTCAGTATTTGTTGGTAATATCAAACTTCATATTACTTCAAATATTTCTTCTGCTTATTCACCTTCTGGCATTCTTATTATATATATGTTGCACATTTTGAAATTGTCCTGTAGTGATTGGATATTTTGTTCTGTTTTACAGGGATAGGGCTGTGTCTTTTTCCTCTTTGCATTTCAGTTTGGGACGTTTCTGGTGACCTCTCTTCAGGCTCATTGATTCTTTCCTTGGCTGTTTCAAGTCAGAGTCTGCCATGAGTCCACTGAAGACATTCTTCATTTCTGTTACAATGTAGCTAGCATTTCTTTCTGATTCTTTCTTAGAATTTCCATTCTGCTTACATTGCATGTTGTTTACTTTTCCATTCGAGCTTTTAAATACAGGGTAGGGAAAAAGTAGGTTTACAGTTCATTTGGAAAATAATACTATAATTAATAAATAAGAATAAATTGTGTTTTATATACAACTGTAAAGTACTTTCGCTCTACCCTATATTAATTATAGTTATTTTAAATTCCCTTTAAAAACAGTGTTAATTGTATATTTAGTGCCCAAACCTTCCCAAGCTGAAGATGCTACATTGATTTCAGAAGTCATTTATTAGAGATAAAATCAGTCTTTTAAAAACAAGTCATTGACATTCACCAAACTGAGTTTTATTGAGCGCCCACTAGATGCCAGGTTTTACATAGTCCCTGTAACTACCAGGAATTATAACAGACTCCTTGGCTTCCAGAAGCATAGAGTGTACAGGGGGTGGGGGAAGAATAAAAGAAAACCCCCAAATCCCAATATCTAATAAATTTTCAGTGGTGTTTCTTATCTAGCTTATGGGATTCAGAAGGAATAGTGCCTGTGCTGTGACTTGCAAAAAATATGTCAGTTAGATGAAGTAGGACCATCATATACAGACAGTTCATCCACTTTGTGGTTTTTTGTTTTTAATTAGGTCTTCTGTGGCTGTGCCTCATGGGCTGAAGGCAGTGGAGGCAAGCCATAGAGCTCAATTTCTCTCACTCCTGCAACTTTTATTTATATTTTGTTGACTTCCAAATAAGGTTTTGTTTGACAAATGTGGTATTTGAATTCATACAACAGAGAACCAAGTCTTTCTATTGAAATTTGTTGTTCCACCTTTCTAACTTAGTCAACATTTTTAAATTTCTATATAAGAATTGAGTATAAATTAGTTAATTCCTTATACACTGAATTGTATTTCGAGGGCTGCTTGAATGTGTAAGGAACAGAAACATGCTTGTATAATCTTGAGCAGCGTGGGTTTGGTAAGGATATAGATGAAAGAAAGAAATCTCATGAACTAACTCATTTGGCCTAATGGAACTGGATTTCAGGATATAGCTGCCTCAGAATTCCAACAGCAGTTTACGGCCATACCACCCTGAACTGCCTGATCTCGTCTGATCTCAGAAGCTAAGCAGGGTCAGGCCTAGTACTTAGATGGGAGAATTCCAACAGCGTTCTAATATTTGTGTTTTCTCACTGGCATTTGTTCTCATCCATTCTACCCTCTTCTCCATTCCTTTAATTCAGCCTTTTTTGTTGTTGTTTTGTTTTTTTGTTTTGGTTACTATTTCTTCCTTATTCCTTCACTATTGATTATTGTCTTTACCCTGCTTCTCTCTCTGACTCAAAACTGCTACATGCGAGGCTTCTTTTATTTTATCCCACAACAACCCTATGAAGGAGATGCCAATATTAACCCCATTTTACAAACTGGAAACCAAAGCACAGGAGGAAGCTAATTAACTGGTACGAAGGTTGCATAGTTTATATTGTTTTCTGAGACCATGTGACCTATCAGAATTCTAGATCTCTGTTAAAATTAAGTTATGACAGAATCAGATTTTAGAAACTATTCATGATGTCCTTGCCATATAGGGAAGGTTTTGTATAGGGTAGGACAAAAGTGGGTGTACAGTTGTTCATATGGAAAATAACTAATAACTAATAATACAAGAATAAACTGTGTTTTTTGTACTCATAACTGTATACCTACTTTTACTCTGCCCTGTACTTAGAATTAGGTAACATTGATTATGTTCCAACTACTTGCAGTGTTAAAGGCTTTAATGACATAATTCTAAAATGTGCACACATAGCCACAGCAGCAGTGGAATCCTTACTTCACTTGAGTCCAGTGATGTATTTCATCATCTATTCCTATAACTTGAATGTATAAGCAATTTAGAGCACTGCCTCCCATCTAGAGGTATGAAAACTTCATGCTGCTGGGACAAGAAAATAACAGGTAACTTTTATGTGAGAAATAAGCCAATTCTCATGGTTTTTAAATTTATTACTGAAATTAATGTTTCATTGGGAAAATTTAAGATTAATTTGCTCATCACTTTTTAGGATTTCCAGTTGTATCAGAAAAACTATAGGGGCCTGTTAGTTCACAACTTCTTCGGGTGTACTCATCCATTTGTTCAGATGTTGCTGGTTTGATCTGGGTAGTATTTAGGGGGACAGCACCTCCAACATTGACCAACGACCAAAAAACTTTTATCTTTTGATTGTAAAGACTAGTGAAATCCAGAAGTGGAAGCTACCTGTTAGTTGAGGCCATTGTATACATGCACTAGCTGTGAGAGAGGATGATTCCTACCTTGCTTTGGTTTTTGTTATTCTTGAAGCCTATTCATTCCAGAATGTTTATGATACTACTCAGTTTGTACCTGCCCTTTACTTGGACTCATCCGAAATAGGTTTGTTCCTTAAAATCTAATGATTCTTATTGTATATCCCAAAAGTACTGTGATTGACCACCTTTGGAAGTCTACAGCTTCACAGTCAAATGTGGTAGCCATTACCCATATATTGCCATTTTAATTTAAATAATTCAATTTTAACTTAGTTTTTAATTTAAAATTTAAGACTCATTTCTTGGGCCCTATGTTTTCTTAGGGAGCTTTTGCCGTGTTTCTTGGTCTACTCAAAATGGGCACTATCTCTAAAAGTGGACATTTAGCTTAGTGCCTGAGCATGGGCTTGAGATCAAATTAGGTTTGAACCATGACTTCTCCACTCACCAGTTGAGTGACATTGGGCAAATTACTTACTCTGTCTTTGCCTCAGTGTCCTCAAATATAAAACATTGACAATAGTCCTGCCTTCATAGTGTTGTTATAAGAACAATATGAGTTAATACATATGAAATGTTTACAAAGCACCTGTCACACAGTAGGGGGCTCAAAACATCTTACCATTATCGTGACGATGATGGATGATACCACTGCCACCATGCTGCCTCTGGCACTGAAGCTGCATGTAGAGAAATGATCCCTAAATTCATGTCAGTTTGACCTGGCACAGGAAATTCTGTTTTATTAGGCCTATGTGAAGACCAGTAATCTGTATTTTCAAACCACCTCCATTACCTGCAACATCCCTGCCTCTCTATGATTATAATGTTTAGCCTGTTTTAGAAGCTACTACTAGCCCAAAGTTTTCTCAGGGAACAGAGGTGGATCATAGCCCAAGATGTAATACAGGAATGACCCTTGAAATCATTATGCTAAGTGAAAGAAACCAGTCAAAAAAGATCACATGCTATGATTCCATTTACATGAAATGTACAAAATAGACAAATATAGAAAGACAAAAAGTAGATTAGTGGTTGGTTGCCTGGAGCTTGGAGTGTGAGGGAATGGTGAATATGGGGGTTTTTTTTGGGGGGGGAGGTGATGAAAATGTTCCAAACTTAGATCATGGTGACAGTTGCACAGCTGTGAATATATTAAAAATCATTGAATTCTACACCTTAAATGAGTGAATCGTATAGTATGTGGTAAAGATGTTCTTAAAAACAAGCAGTAAGCAGAGAGGATAAAAATAAATTTTGCAAATGGGAGGTGGTAGCTAGGAAAACTAGGAGAAAGAGTGCAAACTGAAAGGTTGCAAAGAGGCTTTATGGATTTTTTTTGTCTTAATTCCTTTTCCTTTCTTTATTCACACATAGAAATACATAGTAATCTAGTTATATGAAAGTTAGACTCTGGGAGCTTAGACTCCTGGAAAGCTGCCCTTTAAAGGAAATAGCTTTAAAAGAAAAAAAAAGTCTTTCGAGTTCAGAAAACACCTTCACTAAAGCTACATTTAAAAATAATATTGCCATAGAAAAGCATCAAAATAAATCCAGCTAAAATAGAGACCAAAAATTCATAATAAAAAGTGAGAAAGGAATTTTTGTGTGAAAAATGAAGCTAAACTTTGTATTTGGAAGGTTTTAGGTTGTAATTCAATTCCACTGAGCTAATTTTTAGAATAAAAAACCAATTGATGTTTTTCACTTGGCATAGCCATGCACAGATTTATAGATATGATAAAGGTCATAAAAGAGTACAGTAATATATCCTTTACTCGGTATTTGACTTTCAGTACAAATAATAAGTCAGTTTTGTAAAAATAATTATGGGTTTAATCATTTTTCTCAGTGATCTTTTCTTAGTTTTTTATTATTTGAATCATTCTTTATTTGAGATATGTCTGTATCCCCATAGCTTTTCTCTTTGGTTGTTAACCGGTCTGATGCTTCAGATTGTGACTTGGTATTGACTTTACTTTTGATTGTAGCAGTTTCCAGTATCGCCTTTACAGGCTTCCTGGGAGCCTGTTTGTTTTGAGAGATTTGTGGTTTCATTTCAAAACTTATTACACTGTGTTGTTGGATTTATTGTGAGAACCTGATAGGAGCTGATGTTAATTATTAGAGAGAGATGAGTCAGGGAATTAGTTTCATACAGGGATAATTCACTAGTGAATGTTTTATATGATAACAATCAACTTTGCACCCATGTAACAAATATTCATATAAAACGAAGTGGGGTATCTGTATTTATTGTAATGCTGATTTACTGGGCTGCTAACTCAAGTCTTGTTGATTTTTATTTCCTATACAGTTTAAAAAGTAAGATCATGGATTATCAGTGTATTAAAATAGTAAGTTAGCAGGTGTGGGATGGGGGTGTAGACTGGGGGTCAGGTGATACTACATGATGCTGAGAGAAGGGAACTGATTTTCTATATATTGTGGTAATACATACTATAATTCTCTTTTATCAGTGGGGAAACTTATATCTGAAGAGGCCAAGTAATTTGCTCAAAATAATACCACTGTTAACTCAGTTGGGTCCATCTTATTCCAAAGTCCATGTTCTTTTAAAATTACATTGTAACTGTTTTTCTGACAAAAAGTTAGAGATATCTGGGAAAATCCATCTCTTTTCTCACCAGCCAATAACATGTGATTTACAGTTTTAATGTCATTTAGTCTAAAGGCATTATAGAATAAATCATATCAATGTTAACTATTCATCCGACCTTAATATTTGTGATAGCTAACAGTGATATGATGCTTGTTAGTTTATAAAAGCACTTTTACATCAGAAATTTCATGTAATTCCTGTAACAACCGGTGAAGTAATCATCCTTTTACTAGTGGACTTGGTCTTGTTGTCTAAAAGGAAGGAATTGCATGAAATACATCCCCACAACATTAGGGTTCAGGCCTTTGGCTTCCAGATCTTTTTGTTTAAATAAATATATTTTATTCATTTTTTTATTGTTGTTCAATTACAGTTGTTACCATTTTCCCCTCATTACTCTCCCCTGCCCTACCCACCCACCCCCCACATTCAATCCTACCCCCCTCCCCTTGTCTTTGTCCATGGATCCTTTATACATAGTCCTTGACTTGACCCTTCCCCTTCTTTCCCCCATTGTCCTCCTCCCCCATCCCCTCTGGTCACTGTCACTTTGTTCTCTATTTCCATGTCTCTGGTTTTGTTTTGCTTGCTTGTTTGTTTTGTAGATTAGGTTCCACTTATAGGTGAGATCACATGGTATTTGTCTTTCACCACCTGGCATATTTCACTTAGCATAATACTCTTCAGTTCTATCCGTGCTATCGCAAAGGGTGGGTCTTCTTTCTGCTGCATAGTATTCCATTGTGTAAATGTACCACAGTATTTTGATCCACTCGTTTACTGATGGGCACTTAGGCTGTTCCCAGCACTTGGCTATTGTAAATAAGGCTGCTATGAACATTGGGGTGCATAGGTTCTTTTGAATTGATGTTTCAGGGTTCTTAGGATATAATCCCAGCAGCAGAATTGCTCGGTCAAAAGGCAGTTGAATTTTAGTTCTTTTGAGGAGATTCCATACTGTTTTCCACAGTGGCTGCACAAATCTGCATTCCCACCAACAGTGCTCTAGGGTTCCCTTTTCTCCACAACCTCACCAGCATTTGTTGTTTGTTGCTTTGTTTATGATGGCCATTCTGACTGCTGTAAAGTGTTATCTCCTTGTGGTTTTAATTTGCATCTCTCTGATGACTGGTGATACTGAGCATCCTTTCATAAGTGTATGGCCCTCTATTAGGTCCTCCTTGGAGAAGTGTCTGTTCATGTCTTTTGCCTTTTTTCCATTATACTACACTGCTTCCTTGTAGTGTAACAGAGCCTTACAAATGTGCATTTTGTAGTAATAAAATGTCTTCAAAACATTATCCTCCATGATGTCTTTTAGACAGTTTATCATATTTAAATGATGTGTTTTTATGAGATTTTAAAACTGCATCATGTTACAACTATATACCTTAACATTACTTTTGTGGTTTTGGTAGTATTGTCTATCTTTTTACTTCCTAATACTTAATGATTTACTTTTTAGTAGATTAGTTTAAAATGGAAATCTATATAATCTAATTTTTTAATCTATTCTCTATAGAAGCTGAAATCCATCCTCTCTCACCATTCTTCAAAATGCAATGGAATGTACCAAGGACTGTATTCCGACGGGCACATAGGACATGCATGGAAGCACATAAAACTGGTGTTTTTGGACACTGTCAATATATAAAGGGACCATTACTTTTGTATAGAGCTGAATCCAGAGTAGTTTTGGTACAGGGTCCTCAAAAACAATGGCTGCACTTATCTGCTGCCCAGTGCACTGCAAAGAGAAGGAAGCTACTCGATGCTCATTTACCCCAACTGGGGTTTACTCACCTTAAACAGTGGGAGCAAGATATGTTCTCCAAGAGGGTTGTGTCATCTAATGCTACATCTCCAGGAGCTCCTTCAGAAAAAAAAGAAGAACCTGATCCTTTACAAGACAAATCTATTAGTCTTTATCAACGATTTAAGAAAACATTTAGACAATATGGAAAAGTTTTGATTCCAGTACATCTAATAACTTCTGGTGTTTGGTTTGGAACATTTTATTATGCAGCCATAAAGTAAGTTTTTGTTTAGTTGAGCACCTTCCCTGTTATATCAGAATGTTAATCTTCTTAATTGTACTAGTGGAAGACCTAAATAGTTTTTTAAATGCTTTAATGTCTTTAATTAATAGAGAATGACTACTTTTCATAACTTTTTCACATTTTAATAATAATAGCTAACATTTGCTTTCTGTGTGGATCAAGCATTGCTAAATTTTTAACTTTATTATTTCATTTAATCCTCACAGCAATCATATGAAGCAGATAGTGCAATTATTCCCACTTTATTAATGAAAAAAACAGATTAAATCAAAATAACTTAACTTTTTCCAGAATAAGTCAGAATCCTATTTTAAAACTCATGCTCTCAATCACTGTACACATCTCCTATCAACATTTAGGGAAGCACTGAAAGAAAATTATATTTCAGAAATTTGACAGCAGCATGAGCTCTTTAATATTTCTTAAAGTGTTCATAAATGTAAGAAGATATCTTTTGATTTTTTATGTGTATGATTTTAGTGGAAAATTAGTAAGATGATTTTGCCGAAGCCTGGCTAATATCTGTTGTGGACACAAAATAGAACAAATTGCATACTTAATTATGTCTGATAAATGTCAATGTTATATTTTTTATTCTGATGAGAAATTAGTTTGTTGTACACTTAACATTTTGTTAAGAGGGTAGATCTCATGTTAGGTGTTCTTACCAACATAAAATATTTCTTTTTTAAAGTTAATTTTGTGGAGACAACAGTACTTGAACAACAAAAAAAATAAAAGAAACTTAAAAAGTGAATTTTGTAGGCCTAGCCTTCTGATATTATAAAACATAGAATTTCTTTTCCAGTTAAATTCCATTCCTTTATTTTCAGGTAAGTTATATTATTCACACTCTTTTTAGGAAGAATATACATAGAATCAGCTTTCCAATGATTTTCAGGTTGTTTCTGCCTCTAGCAGAACCCAGCAGGTACCAACTTGTGCATGTTTCTTTGAACCTTCTGTGTGTGGGCTTTTCTTGTACTGGTGGATGTGACCAAACTCATTGTCATGGGGGCAGTGGGACAGCACATTGTAGACCACTTTGATATTTTAGTAAACTCTCCTAATGGGATTAGAGTTATTTTATGCTTTCCAAAAGTCCACTGATTTTCAGTATTTTGTTATATTTACTAGCTTGATATTAAAATATTAGTAATATGATGGCTTTATATTTGAAGCTCACACCTTGGAAAATGTTTATTATTTAAATTAAAATATGATGGGCCCTGGCCAGTGGCTCAGTTGGCTGGAAGCATCCTTTGTACACCAAAAGGTTGTGGGCTCCATTTCCTGTCAGGACACTTACCTAGGTTGCCAGTTCAATCCCTGGTCAGAGCATATACCTAGGTTGTGGGTTCGATCCCTGGTCATGATGAGTACAAGAGGCAACCGATTGATGCTGCTCTGTCATATCTATGTTTCTCTCTCTCTCTCTCTCTCTCTGTCTCATCAGTAAAACGTATTCTTGGGTGAGGATTTTTTTTAAAAAAAGATGAAACAAAAAGACAGTAGAATTAAAATGTACTTATTTTTGGGAAAAATGGGATTAGATATGTTTCTTTACAAAAGTTCTAAAAGGATTTTTTTTAACCTGTGTAATCGATGCTGCTCTGTTTCTCCTATCTTTTGTTATTTAATTATATCTTTCTTTATTATGTATTATTTTATTTAAGAATTGATTTTTTTCTTCACAGAAGGTCCTAGTATGTACACTTTATGGAATTGACTCTTTAATGACATTTTCTGGACATGTATAATATTTATAGAAGTCTTCAAAACTTCCTTATATTTATTAGCAGAGCATAAAATTGTATACCATTTTGCATAAAAGTTATTATAGGCATTCAGTTTTTATACTTAATTAATGGCTCTTTACATATTAAATTTTCTTTTTTGAGCCATTGAAGATTTTTCTGATTTAATATTGTGGGAAATGACATGAGTAATACTTGCTTCTTCTGCTTTCCTTAGGCTGCCCTTAATAAGCATTTAGTCCCCTGGCTTTAGATGGAGAAATCTGTTTGTAATTAATTGAATATGAGAGTCTCATTTGGACTGTTAAAAAGAGTACTTTTGTTCCTTTTACTTTTCCTTCTTTAGTTAAGGATTTCTATTAACTATAAAATAATTAGACCCCAAATAACCTACTGATACTAATGTTTCTTAAGATTTTTTGCAGTGCTATCTGGCACCTGAGGCAGTTGTAACATTTTTCCATCCCCTGTGGAATGCACCTTTCTTAGTTTTATCCTTCCCTGTCTTTTCTGCAGAACGTTTGTATGTAAGCATGGTGATAAGACTGTCCACTTTAAAAGCACATGCCATCCCCATCATAACTTCTCTTTGGCTATTTGCCAGCATAAGAATTAATTCACTTGCCAGACCCATTACTGTTGCCCAGCTAGGAACTTCTTGTTCAGTTTTGTTACAGCTGAAAGTTTGTTATAGATGAAAATATTCATCTCATAGCCTAAAATTTGTATTTTGGAGGATATGTTGCTTCCCAGAACAGTCCTTAGTGTTTCTATTGAATCTTTACTACTTCAGAAATTAAAAGTTGATTTGTTATAAGTGAAGATCTTATCGCAAGTAATACTTAAAAATAAGGACTTAGGATATGATTGAATAGCAATGTATCTTTCATTGTGAGATGCTTTTGTTGTGAAATTGGAGTTGATTGTATTAAATACAGGTTTTTAAAAATTTAACTGACAAGAGGCTGGCTTTATTTTATTTAGTTTTAGCTAGAAAAAGTTCTCTGTTACTTGCTTATTTTCTACTTACTATTAAAAGAAAGAAGAAAAAATAGTTTGTAACTTGAAGGTTGGGCATTAGAAGTCACACTGCAATACTGACCAATGTTTGTTTTAATCACTCTGACAGCTAGCATACTGCCTTGCTAGTCAACATAAAGCAAGATGCCATTATTTATTTAGTTAACTCAGTGATAAAAATTTTTAAACATTTTATTTCAGGGAGATCTAAATTGTGCATGCTAATAGATTTTATTTAAACTAAGCTTTGTCATCACTTCTCTCTGGCAAAAGCTTGCAGATATATTTTGCCTTCTAACCAGAAGTTCTCTGGTCAATTGCTCTGTGATGATGGTTTTGTCCCTGTGTTTAGACACTTCATGTTTTGGGTCTCAAGTTCCTAAAGAAATAATTCCACTCTGAGGCAAAGTCCTGACTGATTTTCACTGCTCTTTATCCAGACCGTGAATGTGCTTTGGCTCTTGTGTGTTTCTGCATCAGTAGAAACATCCATAAAGCTGGCAGTTTGTGAGGCAGAGATTTTTGTCAGGCTGTGGGAAGGTAAGAGTAATAAGTGACAAAAAGTGCATATTGTTTGAATCAAACTCTCAGTAATACTTCGTATGTAGCAATTCAAAGAAAATGAAAATTGTTTTTTAAAAGTCAAGTTATCAAATCAGCATTTTAGAAATAAGCAGAACAATGTGCTTTTTTTTCCTTATTTTACAAAGGCTACTTATGCAAGGTGTTCAAGGTAATTATTGTTTCGTTGTTGTTTTTTTTTTTTAATCACCCAGTTTTGTCTTAGATTTGGCCAAATGTTTGTCTCCCCCCACCTTATGACATGCTGTTAAATATGCAAATTTTACGTATTGGGCTTAGTATGAACAAGGAAATGGTTAATGATTTTATAAATTGTATTGTACTGGAAGATAATTAGCACGTATGGTACATAGTGACTATTAGATATAGTCTTTATGGTGCTATGTCTTGCTTTAATAGGATTCTCACTAAGAAAGTGGTTTTCAAAGGAAATGATAATAGGGATAGGAGAAATCAGATAGGATTTGTAATTGATGTTTTCCTCAAACTCTTTAAAGAGTTACTTCAATTATCTGGTTTCCTCTTACAAAAACAGGTAGTTTTTCTTGATGACATTCAACCATATCTTTTAAGTAATCTGTGGTTTTTTAGCATTATAGTGAAATCATAGGTAGGGACAACTTTTACCCAGTTAATCAAATTATTTTTAATATTAAAAATAAATTAGGAGTTTGCAACTACCATAATAATCATGGATCCAGGCAGTTTTCTTTATGAATTACAAAGAGAAAGATTTTGTATGTGTACGGTGGAACAATCTGTGGACCCTACCTTAACCAAGAATCAAACCTGTATCAGTGATAGAACAAACTGATATTATATGGCCCCTGTTGGCGCACCAAAATGAACTGTGTAGAATCCACTGTACAGTTTTCCTCCTGAAAAACATTTAATGAGAATCTAATCATGAGGAAATAATCAGACAAATCCAAATTGAGGGATGGTCTACCAGGTAACTGGCCTGAAAGCTTTAAAAAATCTCAATGTCAAGAAAGACATGGTTCATTCCTCCTCAACAAAAACTTCAGGGAAGCATTACTAGAGAAAAAGAGGTTAGAGAGACATAACAGGATAGCATTAAGGGACATAAACTAGGCCAATTCAGGAAATTTTAATATTAAATAATACGGGGCTGGCACAAATAAAATGCCCCTTTTTTATTAACAAAACCTTTTATTACAAAACTGTAAGCATGTAATTCTGTAACCTAACAATATCACACTCTAACACAACATATGACACTTTAGGTGAAATATTAAAACTAAGTTATTACACCCATATTATTACCCTACCAGCCACACTCAAGCAGGCATTATTTCTGCTGGACCTTGTATTTTATTAACTATATACTATTGCATATGTTAAATTTTTTGAATGTGATAATTATATCATGCTTATGTTGGAGAATCAGAACAAGAGCCTTGTTCTGATTTAGAGGTGAGGGGTTACAATATCTGTAAAAGTACATGGTGAGAGAGAGCACACAGCATGAGTGAGGGCATGCATGCATGCACGTGCTAATGTAATAAAATGTTGATAATCAGGAAAACTACAAATAAATTAAGGCTTAACATCTCAGATTAGAGGCTTTCTCTGCCTTTTCTCCCTCCAAAAATGTGTTGCAATTTATGGTAATTGTTCTTCACCTGCCTATTAAGTCTGCTAATAGCATAGAAGCATCCTTTTAGAATAATTGAAGTTTTCATCAAACCCATAGAATCATTTACTCTTTGCATTGCAATACAGTAAGTAATATTAAATAACTTGCCTTTGCAGTGCTAGTATAGTGTGATGTACAATATTAGAGGTAGAAATATTAGGTCTTGAAGTTTGAGTTGGAGCATTCTAAGGAAGTGGTATGTAGTTGAGGAAACTAAGATCAGGTAAGTGATTCTGATCCTTTTAAGTTATAATTTTGCTCTGATAAATGCTTCTGTTTTTCTAAATGTGCTAATTAGGGATGTCTACATGCAGAAGCAGAAGTTGCACACAGTAAGCTATATAACATGACACTGGTATTCCTGTACATACTGTTCTTTTTAAATGAAATTGAAATGCTTAATTATGTAGAATTGACTTTTAAACTGAATTTCATTTCGGTGTTTTCAGATAAACATTTGAAAATATTTATTCCTAAAAATTCGTGTGGTATAAATTTTTTTTTCTTTTTCCTTAGAGGAGTGAATGTTGTTCCTTTTCTAGAACTTATTGGATTACCTGACAGCGTGGTAAACATTCTGAAAAATTCCCAGAGTGGAAATGCACTAACAGCATATGCGTTGTTTAAGGTAGGTACTATTATAAATGGATTATTCCTCACACTTAACTGATGGTGTGCTCAGTTCCCCAGAAAACTCATTGTTAACATTCAATAGTTCACTTTTGTTATGTAGATTATTGCATTTCATCTCTGATATGTCTAATCATAAATATTTAAAATTTTAAGTGTAAATAGAATGATGGTTTAGGAAAAGTTCCTTGAAAATAAGTAGATCATTCATAACCTGCTCTGATAAGATGTGAAACTAATGAATTTCTAAGGTAAACATCATCTTTTTGACATTTTTCCTATCAATAGTATATTAATTTTCCTTATTCAGAGATTCACATGCCACTCAATTCGTAAGTGAAATTTAGCATTTATTTTAATGTTTGTAATAGTTCATCTTCTTAATAAGTAATGTAGTAAAGTTGAATTCAAGTCTTTTAAGTGATAAACCTTATACTTAGTTGTTAGATGTTATACATGTTTTATTTTAGAAGTTATTAGACTTTATAACTTATCTGGATTTAGATAATGACATCTTTATAAATAGTTTATGTACCTATGGGTCTTTATTTCAGAAGAGGAGACTCATTTTAAGTTGTGGAATTTAGCTATATTAATCTCATTTTTCTCAATTGAAATTAACTCTGGGGCTCATTGTAGCTTCATCCTAAGAAAGAAAACAGGTAGAAAGCATTTGGAAACTAGATATTATTTTATTTTTATTGTATAAAAATACTTAGAATTTATGGTTTTATAATAGTACTCAGACAAAAGTTATGTTATTCTTATTAGAATCCTTTAAAATCTTGGGAAATTTCCTCATAATTTTGACTAGCAGGCTAAGCTTAGTTGCTGAATTTCTCAACATTAAAACTTACTAAATTCATAAATTAGCAAGTTTATAGTTATAGTGCATATAGTTTAACCTTAATAAGTCGACCAATTTGACAATGATTTAAACCACTTCCTTAACAATAAATGCACATGCATATTATCCCATGCTCCCATAATGTATGTGCTCTTATACAGTTCATACCACAGTCTCTTTGTTACCTTTATTTTTTAATGTTTGTTTTCTTTATTTGATTTTGAGTGCCCAGGAATTCAGAATCATGTCTTCTTTCTCTTTGTGTTTTCAGCATGCCTGGTATTGTGCTTTGTAAGCAAATCAGTGCTGAATGCATGTGTATTGGGTTGGGATTGAAACATGAAACTATGCATATGGGTAGATATGTTAGCAGTGTCTCTTCTCACTCATCGTTCCTGTGCAAGATGAGAAATGTGGAGGGGGATTCTCCTGGGTATTTACTATAACCCACAGTTTGTCAAATAGATTTCAACAAACACTGAGATTTATTGCTTTGATAAGGCAAAGCCACAAAGTTGTGGCAAAGATGAAAAAAATAACCTGTGATTATAACCTTGTGGCCTTGGCTAGAACACACTCATAAGCCTCTTGTCCTGTCCTTGAAATGCACCATTGTTTGAGCTGATAAAAATCATTGAGCCCCTACGGTATGCCAAATGCCAATTCTAAGTACTGGGAATACTGTAATTAAATAAAACAGTACAAAATTGCAAAAACACCTGTCCTTGTGTAGCTTATTCTAATGATGCACAGCAGTTGGAGAGACAAAGAAGGGGAAGTTAAAAAAAAGTACATACACACAGAGTGTATTTAAATGATGATGTGTGTTAAAAAGAAAGAGCAAACCAATGATGGGGGATGCGTTTGTGCTGTTGCTTGATATTTGTATTTCAGAAGGAGGGTTGCAAGAAGATGAGAGTTAATCAGGCAGCTGTATGGGAGAAGAATGTCCCACGCAGGGGAAACCCATGTACAAGATTCTAAGGCTGCAGGATACCTGGAGTTTGTGGGGGAAAGAGGGAACCCGTATAGCTGGAACGAGTATGCAGGACCACACACAGAAGAGTTCCACATCAGGGCAGCCTGACAGGCAGTTTTGAGCACTCTAGCTTTTACTCTGAGAGTCAGATGGAAAGTCATTGGGCAGTTTTGAGCATCCAGCTTGTTTTAACAAAAGCACTTCAGCTGCTGTATTGAAATCAGTCTCACAAGCGAAGGGTAGAAACCCAGAGGCCTCCCAGGAGGTTACTGCAGTGGTCTGAGTGAAAACTGAGAGTGGCTAGGATCAAGATGGTAGCAGGAAGGTAGTAAGAAATAGGTGGATATATTTTGAAAGTATCTAACAGGTTTGGGGCCTGAGCAACTGAAGAATACAGTCATCATTTCCTGAGGTGCAGATAAGAGGAGTGGATTTGGGGTAGGATCATTGAACAACAAGAGGTCAGTTTTGGACAGATGTTATTTTGAGATCCTATTAAACATACAAGTAGAAATGAGTAGGTGGTTGTATTTTCTAGAATTTAGGGGAAAGGGTTGAGTCTGAAATTTTTAACATGTAGATAGCACTGCAGACGTTAAACTGGGTAAGACCACCAAGGGAGTGAAGTGGATGGAGAAGAAGGGTCCAGGCACTGAGTGCTGTCCCACTGTGTTCAGAGGTAGGTGGCATGAAGAAAAGTCTACAAGGATGACTGCAAAGGGGCAGCCTCTGAGATGGAAGGAAAGCAGGGAAGTGGAGGCCTGGAAGTCCAACAGACGACAGGCACGAAAAGCTGTCTCAGGTGGTGTCATGTTTCACAGCACTCTGCTTGGTGATGAGAGCAGTTTTTGTGGTGGGGAGTGGGGGTGAAAGCTTGGTTAGACTAAGTTCAAGAGAAAATGAAGAGGGGAAATTGGGGATAGAGAGCACATATAGCTCTTTCAAAGAGTATCCAAGTACATCTACAGTAGGACTCTGAATTTTAATACAAAAGTCTCAGATTGTGAGGCAGACTCTGCTTTTATGATTCTCTTTGACCAGTTTGTCTTCTATGGTATTTAGTTTGGCTCTTACATCTCTGATCAGAGTTAAACCTGTGCATGTCTACAACATGTGTACCATTTTACCACTTGTTGGCCTAATGGAAGTTCTGGCTGGGCTTCCAGACCTTGGGAAGATTATAATGAGGTAGTGAAACTAAACTAAATGCAGTAAAGAAAAAACATTTGGCCCATGCTTGCCTCTTACTATCTAAAGTTGTTTAGTTCTAGTGTAGTTCTAGGTAGTGTCTATAGGTCCACAGGGTTTTAAGCAACAGAGACCTGCATACCTTTGTTGGTAGTGGTACTGAGCCCTCTTTGACATCCCCAGGTTCACTAGCACACTGTCATAGACTTTAGTGCTGCCACTGTGAACATTCTGCAATCCTGGGTTGGTGTCTGAATAACAGATATTTATAAAATGAGTTTACAGAAAAGCACCCCCTGTTAAGAAGGAGAACCATAACTTCATTAGGCTTGCAAAACAAAGTAATTCAAATTGCTTTTGCTTATGATGGTAGTCGTAGTTAGGTATTTATCTGCCTGTTTGCTTTTTTCCTTCAGATCGCAACGCCTGCCCGATATACCGTGACTTTAGGGGGAACCTCCTTCACTGTGAAGTATTTGCGTAGTCACGGCTACATGTCAACACCACCTCCTGTTAAGGAGTATCTGCAGGACAGGATGGAAGAGACAAAGGAACTTCTCACAGAGAAAATGGAAGAAACAAAGGATAGACTCACTGAAAAATTACAAGAAACCAAAGAAAAAGTTTCTTTTAAAAAAAAAGTGGAATAGGGTGCCTTACGTAACAGGTTATAAACAATTTCTGCACTTTAACCCTTTAGAAACATGGGACAAAGATATATAGCCTTCTGATTATATTTTTGGTTTGGTTAGTTGCCTAACTATGTCAGCCAGTTCTCTGAGGGTTATTAAGAACTAAGATAACCTTTCTAATGTTAAGTGTCACTAGAAAAATCTGTGTTTTTTGAAAAGAAAAAATGAACCCAGTATAAGAATTTCACATCAATAGCAACATTACACAGTGATTAATATCTTATAAGTCAGAGCTCTTTTTCAGGGTCTTCAGAATCATACTTGCTTTGTTTCGTTGTAGCTATAATTGAGGTAGACTAGGCAATTGACTTCTTGAATAACAAATGTGGCCGTATACAGGAAGTTAATACTGGATCTTCATCTTTATGTTATTCATTGAGGTTTTAACTGTATTCAGTTCTTAATGTGGAGGCAAACTATTATCAAAACTGCCTGTGAATAAGAAGATATTTAGTGTTTCTACAAAAATTGTAACAGTTACATACCAGTTAAAGTACAGACTATTTGAAGAAAGTTGAATAAAAATTAAGTCATACATGTAAATTAGATGATCAGTTATATGTAAATGAAAAAAATTGACCATTTAAAAATGATTTTTACCTGAAACTTGTCATAAATCAAATTTTTTAAAGCAAATGTATATGGTCATAGTACCCTTCCACCTGGAAAATAAAACTGCCATGAATTGTGTCCTCTCCAACTAATTTTTCAGAGGGAAAGTGAAGATAATTATACCTTAAGTTTATTGTACAAATCACATTATCTTAAGCAGTGACTCAAGCTTGTGGTGTTCTCAAGCAAATGTAGGTTTAGAAGGATGGAAAATGGCACCAGGTTGTCACGGAGCTGACTCACTCTCCCTGTCATGTGGCAGGTCTTTGTGTCTCAACAAGCTAGTGCTCTTTCTCATTGTCTTTATTCCAGAGTTAACGTTGATCACACTGTGAAAAAATTTTTTTAATTGTAGCTGCTTCTTTTTTCCTGGTATTTAATCTTTGCTTGAGCATTTTACTTGAATTTTTTATAGGAAATCTTATCATTAAATTATCTGCTTGGAATGAAATTCAGCCATTGTCAGATATGAAAGTTGCCTTGGTTGTGTGAGTGTGTTTAAGGATATCTGTGTCTGTTTGCTTTTGCTTTAACTGATTTTTACTTCCATCCTAACCCTTGGAGGAACATGTAGAAGAGGGAGTGGCCTTTTCCTATATTGTCTGTTACAACTGTCAGAGAAACTGCCCGAAACAATCCTGCAGGAATCACTGCTCTTTGGCAGGATTTTTGTATTTAATATTTAGTCTGGCCAAATTTTGAGAATATTTTAAAGGGAAAAAAGTGCTTACATAATCTAATCATTATCTTGGAACACTTCTTAAATTACTACGCTGTGGTTGGGATCTTTCTTTTGGGGGTGGAGCAAAGCAGTAAGGGGAGGGGACAGGACCTGCTGCTGCACCACAGGCTGAGCTGATCAGGAGGATGGTTTATCTCCTGATACAGAGTTGAACTTGTAATTTCAAATTGGCAGCATATTTTCAAATCTAAATATAATTGACATGTTTTAGCTTGTTTATTAAATCACATTTTTTTCAGATATCATACGCTAAGGTATTAACAAATTTCTTGTTTATTCTTATTTTTTTAACCACTTGAGCCTATGCCTCAGTTTTAAAATCTTATTATATGGAACTCTACTGAGACACTTTTCTTTCACTGTGCACATTGTACAAGACATATTTTCCAATGAGGATAAATTGTAGGTTCTTAGAAGTCACTAGTAACCCTAAAACTACTAGGATTTTCCTGAGTAACCACCTTTTGTTCAGTCCATTTGAGTTTTGTTGCTATCCAGTTTCATAATTGTGTTGTATTCATTTAGTAATATACTGAGATGCTGATGAGTGCTTTGAAATTCTCTAGTAAAAAAATTCCCTGAAGATGTGAGAAGTTCTTTTGACATTATTTGGCATCAGAAGTAGTTGCGACATGTCAAATGTTGTTGCTAGCATATTGCTAAACTAGTCCTTAAGGCAAGCTACAAATAGCTTAAAAGGGGACACCTTTAATATGTTGTTTGAAGTTAAGTAAATTGTTAAGCTATATAGAAAGTAAATAGATGTAGTTTGCAATATATACAGTAAACCCCATTTCAATTATAGTCATTATCCTTTGTATTAATTGGGCTGTAACTTCTGTGATCTCCAAGGGAAAGACGCCCCCCTGTCTGATCAGCATTTAAGTAGAATGTGTTGACAAGGTAAAGAGGCTGTGACTGAGATTTAACTTATATAAAGTGGATAAAAAGGGTTTGCTCAGCAAATTAACAATTGAACTGGAAAAGATCAGATAAGAGACATTGTTTATTCAAGAATGATAACAAAGCCAACCTTTTAAAGCACCAAAAAATGTCTTTTACTGACACCTTTTGCATACAAGTGCTGTTTACATATTTCAACAAAGGAGAAAAAGAATGCATATATTGAGATGACTTCCCACCAAGTAGTGAAAAATAAAATTATGTCTTCAAGTATAATCTTCAGTTTATTTATTTTTACAGAATCTGCTCCCCCCCTATTTATTTACAAGTGGAAGAAGGTACTATTTTGTTCCTTTTTGCTTCAGTATGAAATGAGCTATATTGGCTGTCTTATTTCAGTCATCTTAGAAGATAACTCCAGGAACTTAAAAGATCTTAATAGTTTGGGCAAAAGAGGTATTTGAAGAAAAGAAGCAAGTTGTGTATTAGACCCATGTAGCTTTTACCTGTGTCCTTTACACTGGGTTCAGATAGCTTCAGGATTTCTTTTCTTTTCTTTTTTTTTTTTTAAGATTTTTATTTATTTATCTTTAGAGGGGAAGGGTAGGGGGGAGAGGGAGAGAAATATCAATGTGTGGTTGCCTCTCATGTGTCCCCTGCTGGGAACTGGCCTGCAACCCAGGCATGTGCCCTGACTGGGAATCGAACCTCAATCCTTTGGTTTGCAGGCCTGCGCTCAATCCACTGAGCTACACCAGCCAGGGCCTTCAGATTTCTTAACCAATTCAGACATTGTAAACAATTGCTCTGTAGACTGTGGTGATGCTAATGAAATGGACAGAAGGTGATTTTAGCAAATAAAACAGAAAATGTGAGTGCATCTTTCATGGCATTTTTGAAATTATACCATTTTTACAAAATGTGTAAGATACTAAATTACTAAAGGATTCTTTCTAAAAAATACTTGTTTTCATGGTAATGTAGATATATTTTTTCTGTTGGCTACAGTTTATTTTTTTAAAATGGGGACCTTCATTTACTTCAAATTTTCAAAACTGAGTCTCCATAAGGCCTAAGCTAAAGTAAATTAAATGCTAACCAAAGTTGGTTGAAAATGTTTTTCAGGTCAAAAGCTTACTACTTATACTGTTTATCTGTGCAATGATTGACAATGCATCAGATTACATTGGCCTAGATGCTCAAATAGCATAGGAGGATTCATGTAGAAAAGTATGGGCCTCTGCACTGCCTTTGAATTTAACCACCTGAACCAGAAATCTGTAGAACTGGAAGTTGACACTTTTAATTGTCCATTCTGCAAAGATTAACTTTGTTAAGTTTCTTTTGGTCCATCTATATGTTATGTGGTAGTACCAAGCTAGTATTAAATAGAATTCCAAAAGATTCTGCAGCAGGTACCTGAAGGTACAATAGAGTCAAGACTTCATTCTATTCCTGGAGACTTGAATGGTCTAGAGGACCCACTCCATCTCCAAATTCATCATGAGTCATAAATTTTGCCCTGGCTCTCTGGTAATTGAAAGATTGAAAAATGCTAAGTCATGCCAGTTGGATGTGTTTTCCCTCTGAGATTTTTCCATTGTGACTTCTGTGTTAAGTCAGCTTATTTTGAACTAGACAAAACAAGTTTTTTATTGTCTTGCTTCTTCAGGATTAAGCTTTGAAAATCAAGCCATATTTATTCATCATTGACTATCACCAACAATAATATCATGATTATCTTGTGGCAATTATCTGCTTCTTTTGATAGAAATTATCTTCAGGGTGGAGTGTAACATTGAGTCTGTATTCTGTCACATGCTTGGATAATCATCATGGGGAGACACACAGGCTGCCCAAGTCAGTCAGTCTCAGACCATTGGGTTTCTCCTTACAGATGAGAGCTTGCAGAGAGTAAGATGAAATAGAAGACACCCTCACATTGTGTTTTCTCTGGGACAATATGGTCCATAAAAGCAGAAGTCGTGGGATGGTTAAAAAATGTTCCACATGCTGCAAAATCAAAATATATCCTTGTTTTGCCCAGAAGTGAGGATTGCATAGACCCTTTTTTTTCTGCCTCCCTCTGTCCAGCTTTTCCCATTCTGAATTTTGACCATTTAAATGTTAGAAAACTCTTTGAAATGAGACAGAAAAAGGCAAGTTTGCACATGAGCATGTCTCACTTTCTGTGTGGTGGCACGCCAATTCTCCTTTTCCATCCTAGTGGGCAGATCCACACAGCCTGTTCTTCCTAAGAGTGGGACAGTAAAATTAGTTTCCTGACTTTTTAGTTTAGTGCGTGGTGAAATTTAGTCTTTTATCCTATTACAATAATTACATAAAGATTACTCCAACCATATCACATGAAATAATGGCAATTCCCTATCTTCCCTTATACCAATTAGGCCCTTAAAACTGGAATTTTTTTTTTTAAAGAACAGCACTTTCTCCATATATAAATATATGTTATTGTATACACCTCTAAGTACTGGATTTGAGATTCTGTAATGACTGAAATATACTTTATATGTTTTATTGAATTTGAGTCAGTATTTTCTTTGGAAACAATATGGTGACTTAATTGTCTCTGTTGCTTTTCTTTTCTAAGAATAGTGGCTACTTTGTTTCTCTTATGCTCAGCCTGCCAAAAGCATATTCTGTGAAGTCCTCAAATGCCAACCACTTTGACTGCCCTTCAGCTCTGTCTGGAGATAGAATTACAGGGCTTGGTTGCCATGGTGCTCCATTAACATGCACTTTTTATTCCCCTGTTGAAGATGCAGATATGGTGGGTAGCAATTTTGCATTCCTCAGAGAAATAAAGGACAAGTCTTAGTCTCCATTAAAAAAAAGTGAAAATAGTATTTTCAAACACGTAAGTTCACAAAACATATTATACAAACTTTTGTTGAGAAATCTAGACCATTCAGTAAGTGCATTACTTTAGAAGCATTTTAGATTAGTAGGAGTTTTGAGTCAAATCCCAGGCTTATAGACATTTTATGTAGAATTTTGGCTTTAGGAAACAGGCCAATATTTTTACTTGGAGCATGAGAAGGGCTGGAGCTGAAAATCAGATCTCAATTTCCAGTTAATATTTTTCCTCTCATCCAGGCACTAAGATAAAGCAAGTCCGTGATTAGGGACTTAAATTCTTTGTATTTTTGAAGCTAAAGCCAATTTATTAATATTCCTTACCCTCATTCCTGCTGGTGCCTTCCACCTTCTGTAGGCTTGTAAAAACTTAACAGTTTCTCTTTAATTCTTTTAGATTCTGTTTTCAATTTTTTTTCTCTTTAGAATGATAGAGGAGAGAGTAAGCTATTCTGTTAATCTGTAAATTGCTTTGGGTAGTATGGACATTTTGATGATGTTAATTCTTCCAATCCATGAACAAGGTATATGTTTCTATTTGTGTCTTCCTTGATTTCTCTCTTCAGTGTAGTGTAGTTTTCTGTATACAGGTCTTTTACCTCCTTGGTTAGGTTTATTCCTAGGTATTTTATTTTTCTTTTTGCTATATCGAATGGGATTTTTTTCTTGATTTCTGCTTCTGCTATTTCACTCTTGGTATACAAAAATGCCTTTGATTTCTGGAAATTGACTTTGTATCCGGCTGTTTGGCCAAATTCATTTATTTTGTCGAGCAGCTTTTTGGCCGAGTCTATAGGATTTTCTATGTACACTATCATGTCATCTGCAAACAATGATAGTTTTGTTTCCTCCTTTCTGATTTGGATGCCTTTTATTTCCTTTTCTTGTCTAATCACTGTGGCTAGGACTCCCAATACTATATTGAATAGAAGTGGTGAAAGTGGACAGCCTTGTCTTGTTCCTGATCTTAGTGGGAAAGATTTCAGTTTTTGCCCATTGAGTATGATGTTGGCTGTAGGTCTCTCATATATGGCCTTTATTATGTTGAGGAATGCTCCCTCTATTCACACTTTGCTGTGTGTTTTTATCATAAATGGGTGTTGTACTTTATCAAAAGCTTTTTCCTAATTTATTGATATGATCATGTGATTTTTGTCTTTGCTTTTGTTTATGTGATGTATTACATTTACTGATTTCGAATGTTGAACCATCCTTGCATCCCTGGGATGAATCCCACTTGGTCATGGTGTATGATCTTTTTAATGTATTGTTGGATGCGGTTTGCCAATATTTTGTTAAGGATTTTAGCGTCTATGTTCATCAGTGATATTGGCCTGAAGTTTTGTTTCTTTGTTGTGTCTTTATCTGGTTTTCGGATTAGGATGATGCTGTCTTCTTAAAAGAGTTTGGGAGTCTTCCATCATTTTGGATTTTTTTGGAATAGTCTGTGAAGGATAGGGGTTAGCTGTTCCTTGAATGTTTTGTAGAATTCTCCTGTGAAACCATCTGGTCCAGGGCTTTTGTGTGTCGGGAGTTTTTTGATTACTGCTTCAATTTCATCAGCTGTTAATTGGTCTATTCAGGCTTTCTGTTTCTTTTTTTTTTGAGTTTTTGGAGATTATATTTTTCTAGAAACTTGTCCATTTCACCTAGGATTTCAAATTTCTTGCCATACACTTCTTCATAGTAATTTCTTACAATCCTTTGTATTTCTGTGGTGTCAGTCGTAATCTCTTCCTTTTCATTTCTGATTGTGTTTATTTGAGTCCTCTCTCTTTTTTTCTTGATGAGCCTGCTTAAAGGCTTGTCGATTTTGTTTATCTTTTCAAAGAACCAGCTCCTGGATTCATTGATCCTTAGGATTGTGCTTTTAGTCTCTATGTCATTTAATTCTGCTCTGATCTTGGTTATTTCCTTCCTTCTACTTGCCCTGGGCTCTCCTTGTTGTTGTTCCTCCAGTTCTTGTAGGTGTAGGGTTAAGTCATTTGTTAGAAATGTTTCTGTCTTCTTTAGGTAGGCCTGTATTGCTATGAACTTCCCTCTGAGGACTGCCTTCATTGTGTCCCATAAGTTTTGGGTTGTCGTGAGTTCATTTTCATTTGTTTCCAGAAACTTTTTGATTTCCTCTCTAATTTCATTCTTTACCCATTCATTGTTTAATAGCATGCTATTCAATCTCCATGATTTTGAGGGTTTGGGGATTTTCCTCATGAAGTTGGTTTCTAGTTTTAGTCCCTTGTGGTCGGAGAAAATGCTTAGTATGATTTCAATTTTCTTGAATTTGTTGAGGCTTGTTTTGTGTCCTATCATGTGGTCTATCTTTGAAAATGTTCATGTGTATTTGAAAAAAATGTGTATTTAGTTTCTTTGGGATGAAGGGCTCTATATATATCAGCAAAGTCCAATTCGTCTAGAGTATTGTTCAATGCCACAATATCTTTGTTGATATTTTGTTTGGAAGATCTGTCCATTTTTGACAGTGGGGTGTTAAAATCCCCTACTATAATTGTGTTGCTGTCGATATCTTTTTTGAAGTCCTCTAACATTTTCTTGATGTATTTGGGTGCACCTATGTTGGGTGCATATATATTTACAATGTTTATGTCTTCCTGGTGGATTCTTCCCTTGAGTAGTATGAAGTGACCTTCTGGGTCTCTCTTTATAGCTCTTCTTTTGAAGTCTATTTTGTCTGATATGAGTATTGCTACCCCAGCCTTTTTTTCCTGTCCATTTGCTTGGAAAATTTGTTTCCAGCCCTTCACTTTGAGTCTGTGTAGGTCTTTTGTCCTGAGGTGGGTCTCTTGTATGCAGCATATGTGTGGGTCATGCTTTCTTATCCATTCAGCTATTCTATGTCTTTTTATTGGAGCATTTAATCCATTTACATTTAAGGTTATTATTGGTAGGTACTGATTCATTGCCATTTTTGTACCTGTGTTCCTCTCTCTCTCTTTTCCTTCTTTTCCTTAAAGCAGTCCCTTTAGTATCTCTTGCAGAACTGGTTTGGTAGAGATGTATTCTTTTAGACTTCTTTTGTCTGGAAAATTCCCTATTTGTCCTTCTATCTTGATTGAAAGCCTTGCTGGATAAAGTAGTCTTGGTTGTAGGCCTTTGGTTCTCATTACTTGGAATATTTCTTGCCATTCTCTTCTGGCTTGGAGCGTTTCCATTGAGAAGTCAGCTGCTAACCTTATCGGGGCTCCCTTGTATGTTACTTCCTTTTTCTCCCTTGCTGCCTTTAAGATTCTCTCTTTGTCTTGGAAGTTTGCCATTTTATTGATGGTGTGTCTTGAAGTGGGCCTGTTTGGGTTCCTCTTGATTGGGACTCTCTGTGTTTCCTGGATTTGTTTGACTTTTTCTCTCATCAAATTAGGGAAGTTTTCCATCATTACTTTTTCAGATAGGTTTTCTATCCCTTGCTCTTCTTCTTCTCCTGGTATTCCTATTATACAGATATTATTATGTTTCATGTTGTCTTGCATTTCTCTTAATCCCTCTTTATTCTTTCTGAGCCTCTTTTCCTTTTCTTGCTCTTTCTGGCTCCTTTTTTCTTTTGGTCCTCCAGCTCACTGATTCGATCCTCTGCTTCATCGATTCTGCTTTTCATTCCTTCTATTGTGTTCTTCAGCTCAGAAATTGTATTCTTCATTTCCTCTTGGCCCTTTTTGATAGTTTCTATTTCTTTTTTCATGTTGATATAGTTTGCAGTGAGTTCATCATAGCTTCCCTGTAGTTTATGGTATCTCATTGAGAGCTCATGGAGCTTCCTCACAACCATTTCTTTGAACTCCTTATCTGATAGTTGAGTTGCCTCTGTTTCATTTAGGCTTCTTTCTGGGGCTTCCTCCTTTCCTTTCATTTGGGGATTGTTTGTCTTCTCATTGTTTGTGAGACTCTTCTTATAAGCCTCAGTTTCTTAAATTGATCTATTCCTGCTCCCTGGGTTTATGGTGTGAACTTCTGTGGTGGAATACCTGTGAGATTCAGTGGTGTAGTCTCCTTCAGGTATCCTGGTGCTCACAGCTTCCACTGTCTCAGCTGTTGGGATACCCCCTCTTTTGGTCCAACTCTGGCTTTTTCACAGTTCTAGGATTTTTTTTGCCTCACTCGTAGGTATTTTTCTTTTGTTCTATCTAGATCTTTTATTTTTTTTAAATATATTTTATTGATTATGCTATTACAGTTGTCCCATTTCTCCCCCATCATTCCCCTCTACCCTACACACCCTCTCCCACCCACATTCCCCCCTTTAGTTCATGTCCATGTGTCATAAGTTTTTTAGCTTCTACATTTCCCATACTATTCTTGCCCTCCCGCTGTCTATTTTCTTCCCACTATCTGTGCTACTCATTCTCTGTACCTTTTCCCCCTCTCTCCTTCTCTCACACCCCTGTTGCTAACCCTCCCTATGATCTCCATTTCTGTGGTTCTGTTCCTGTTCTAGCTGTTTGCTTAGTTGCTTTTGTTTTAGGTGTGGTTGTTAATAGCTGTGAGTTTGCTGTCTTTTCACTGTCATATTTTTATCTTCTTTTTCTTAGATAAGTCCCTTTAACATTTCATATAATAAAGGCCTGGTGATGATGACCTCCTTCAACTTGACCTTATCTGTCACTCATAGGTATTTAAAAAGAGAAAAGAAGAAAGTGAAAGAAGAAGAGAAAAAAAAGAGGAAGGAAGGAGAGATAAAATTGGAAAGAAAGGAAGAAGGAATAAAACAAGAAAGACGTAAAGAGAAGCAAAAGGAATTGAGGGATAAAAAAGGTAGAAGTAATATAAAAATAAAAAATATATAATCAAAACAAACAAAAAACCCAACTAAACTGACAAACAACTACCAAAAAAAATCCCCAAAAACCCCAAAAACCAAAAAAAAAAAAAAATCTCTTGCTATTTTCAAACAGGCCTAACTGGATTTTCTTGTCTTGCTGGCTGTAACAGGCTGCGAGGCGACTCGTATTGAGCTACTGTCCTCAGTGCCAGCTGTGCACTATCCCCAGGGCTAATGGTGCAGTCTCCAAGCAGGGCCTTGGGTGTGATTTCTGAGCCTCCTGCAGAGGGCGCGCTTTCCAGAGTTTATGGGTTTCAGCTGGGATCTCTTACAGATCGAACCCTCCCCGAGTCTATTGCTGTGAGCACCGGGTCACCTACAGGGCGCATGCGCCCACCTGAGACCGGGTGTGGGCTCCGCAAGTTTCCCGAGTTGCACACACTCACCCCAGGATCACAGATGTGAGCTCCAGGTCTTCCACAGAGTCCCCTCCTCTAGTTGCAGGGTTGCCTCCTGTCCCAGGGCTGCTTCTGACCTGGTCGCAGAGCCGTCTCAAGTCGCAGGGCCGCCTCCGGTCCATTGCAGAGCCGTCTCAGGACCCAAGGCCACCTCTGGTGGGTTGCAGAGCCACCTCCGGTCACAGAGCCACCTGCAGTCGCAGGGCCGCCTCTGTCCTGGTCTCAGGACTGCCTCCGGTCACTCGGCTGCCACGTCTAGTTTTCCAATGTCTGCTACAGATTTTGATCTCCTATTTTCATATATGCTGTGGTATTGTTGGCTGTCTGCTCTGTTCCTCTGTAGATCAGTTAGGTTTTTCTCCCATGTGCAGGAGGAAGTGCAGTCTGCATCCTCCTACCATGCCGTCATCTTGAACCCCCCTTGGCTGCTACTTTAAAATGTGCATTTTAATTAGAATCCATTTAAAACAAAACATCAAAACAGCGTAGTGAGAGAAATGTAATTATGATGTTCTAAGTAATAGACTCAAACTGTTCTGTGCAAGTATCAGAGAGTCAGAAAGTGGTGCTTTATTTCAAGGCTCACTCTGGATGGATATCTGAAAGAAGATTCTTTCAAGCATTCCTTACATGTCTAAAAGTTCCCCTCAGGGTGCAGGGAGAGGGCAGCCTGATGAATGTGACTGGTAGTTCACTTGCTTAGCAGTTGGCAGTTCTGCTGTTTCAAAGAGAAGCTAATAATGAACAATCAGGCAGGGAAGGCCAGAGTTTGGAGGACTTCTGGGTATGGTGCAGGTGTGTTTCAGCAGCACTGAGGTCCAGTGAAAAACTTTCCACATTCCCACATGAAGAAGCCCAGGCAGGACTGGAGACCATCACCAAGGGGAGGAGGTGTTGGGCTCCCTGTATATCCTGTACTGAGTGTAATTCTGTCTGAAAAAAATGGTCCAGAACTTTGTTTCTCTACCCAGTCCCCAGTGCCCAGTGCCTTCAAGGATTGTGGTGTGCACCAGCATAGAGGCATGAGAGCTACACTCCAATGCTCTTTGATCACTGTTATTTCAGCTCCAGTCTGGATGGACAGTTCTTGTGTATACTGGCCCTTCCAGGCATCACTTGTCTGTTTTTCTGCTTCAGGGCTTCTGAAGTCTTCAGAATTTTCTCAGTCTACAGCCAGGACACTGGGATTGGTGTCCCCTGCCTCCTGTCCTTTAAAAGCACAGCCTACATGGTTTCTTGGTGCCATACTAGCCTGTGGAGGGGGGGGCACCGCCCACAGAACTCCCTGTTCGTCACAGATGAAAATAAAACTACCAATACATGATCTGCTTGGGGAGGAGAGGTGGACAAGCTCTCAGAGGAGAATGACCCAGAGCCCCTTCCTCACTGGGCTTTTATTGGGTTCAAATACATAGGAATACAGGTTTGAGATTTCAAAGAAATTTGAGGGCTTAATCTGAGTCAGTTTTTGTCAGGAAAGGGGGTTGCAAAACTTTGGGAGACATACTTATTCCCTCCTCGGACCCTTATCATTTAAATGAGAGCACTCTTAGCAAAGCAGGTTTCACAGGACTTTAGGAATTCTTTCTTATGCCCGATAACCCGGGGAACCGTCCTGGCCGGCACAGGGCTGCACCGCTCACTGTCATAGTTTCAGGCTTTGAGCTGATTAGGCTCAGGAAGCAGAAGACATCTCCCAGACAGAAATGAGGACTCCGGCTATGTTTGAATAGCTGGGGGGCAAGGGTCCATCACATCCTCTTTGCTGCAGCCCCCACCCCCGAGTCCTTCCATGAGGGCCTCCCAAGTGGTCATGTCTGGCTTAGGTTGCCCCTCCCATGAGGAGTCTTACCCGTCATTGACTACTGACCAAGCATTGGGGCCAGAGGTGGATGAGGCAGAAGCAGCACTCCTGCCAGGGAGATAAGCTTTGTCTCCTTAGTAGCTCACGTCCTCTTGACAGACCCAGATGAAGTGGGTCCTTAGGCTCTTACTCAGCCCACCATGGGGTGAGGGTTACAACTCCTGAAACCAGGCTGAATGGTCCGCAACACTAGCCCCTGTTGCCTAGAATGGAAATCAGTGCAAGAATCTGTACTGTCTTTCCCTCCTTGCCATTCACTGGCTTCCTCCTCTGGGAATAGCTTCAGATAAGCTACCTGCATCCAGATCTTTGACCCAGTCTTTGCTCTCAGGGGACCCCATACTGAGTCAGCTACCACAGGTGATATTTGGTGCAGACTGCTATGGCAGAGGGGTGGGAGGGTTTCACGGCTGTTTGTTGTGACAAGAAGACCTCAGGGTTTACTGTGTGGAATCATCACAAGAATCTCAAGCCCTGAATGCCCTCATTCCTTCTAAGAAAGAACTTTCTGTGTGGGGAATGTTTACACTAGTCTTAGCTTCACTTAAGGATAGCAAGTTTGGGAAAATTTTTTTAATATTTCTCAAATGATCTGTTGAATAAGGCTATAGCATTTATTCCAGATCTTAGTGTGATTGATTGGTCAGTGACTATTTGCTGCTTTAAGGAAAATAAATTCTCCTATTAATATAGCTATTTTTCTCCTTATAACTTTCTAATTCCTTCTTAAAAATAACCTTAAATTAATTCAGAATCTCAAATGGGTGTTATGAGTAAAGTTTTAATTTTTTTGTTTTTTAAAGATTTTTATTTATTTATTTTTAGAGAGAGGGGAAGGGAAGGAAAAAGAGAGGGTGAGAAATATCAATGTGTTCTCTCTCACACACCCTCTACTGAGGACCTGGCCCACAACCCAGGCATGTGCCCCAACTGAGAATTGAATTATGATGAACTCACGGCAAACTATATCAACATGAAAAAGGAAATAGAAACTATCAACAAGGGCCAAGAGGAAATGAAGAACACAATCTCTGAACTGAAGAACACAGTAGAAGGAATGAAAAGCAGAATCAATGAAGCAGAAGATCGGATCAGCGAGTTGGAGGACAAAATAGAAAAAAACACTCAGAATGAGCAAGATAAGGAAAAGAGGCTTAGAAAGAATGAAGAGGGTTTAAGAGAAATGCAAGACAACATGAAACGGAATAATATTCGTATAATAGGGATACCAGAAGGAGAAGAACAAGAACAAGGGATAGAAAACCTGTTTGAAAAAGTAATGATGGAAAACTTCCCTCATTTGGTGAGAGAAAAAACCACACAAATCCAGGAAACACAGAGAGTCCCAATCAAAAGGAACCCAACCAGGCCCACTTCAAGACACATCATAATTAAAATGGCAAAATTCCAAGACAAAGAGAGAATCTTAAAGGCAGCAAGGGAGAAAAAGGAAGTAACATACAAGGGGGCCCAAATTAGGTTAGCAGCTGACTTCTCAATGGAAACGCTCCAAGCCAGAAGAGAATGGCAAGAAATATTCCAAGCAATGAGAATCAAAGGCCTGCAACCCAGACTACTTTACCCAGCAAGGCTTTCAATCAAGATAGAAGGCCAAATAAGGAGCTTCCCAAACAAAAGAAGTCTAAAAGAATACACCTCTACCAAACCAATGCTGCAAGAGATACTAAAGGGATGCTTTAAGGGAAGAAAGGAAAAGACAGAGAGAGAAAGAGAGAGAGGAACACAGGTACGAAAATGGCAATGAATACATACCTATCAATAATAACCTTAAATGTAAATGGATTAAATGCTCCAATAAAAAGACATAGAATAGCTGAATGGATAAGAAAGCATGACCCACACATATGCTGCCTACAAGAAACCCACCTCAGGACAAAAGACATACACAGGCTCCAAGTGAAGGGCTAGAAACAAATTTTCCAAGCAAATGGTCAGGGAAAAAAAGCTGGGGTAGCAATACTCATATCAGACAAAATAGACTTCAAAAGAAGAGCTATAAAGAGAGACCCAGAAGGTCACTTCATAATACTCAAGGGAAGAATCCACCAAGAAGACATAAATATTGTAAATATATATGCACACAACGGAGGAGCGCCTAAATACATCAAGAAAATTTTAGAGGACTTCAAGAAAGTTATAGACAGCAACACAATTATAGTAGGTGTTTTAACACCCCACTGTCAAAAATGGACAGATCTTCCAAACAAAATATCAACAAAGATATTGTGGCATTGAACAACACTCTAGAGGAAATGGACTTAACTGATATATATAGAGCCCTTCATCCCAAAGAAGCTAAATACACTTTCTTTTCAAATGCACATGGAACATTTTCAAAGATAGACCACATGATAGGACACAAATCAAGCCTCAACAAATTCAAGAAAATTGAAATCATACCAAGCATTTTCTCTGACCACAAGGGACTGAAACTAGAAACCAACCCCAAGGAGAAAAACCCAAAACCCTCAAAATCATGGAGATTGAATAGCATGCTATTAAACAATGAATGGGTCAAGAATGAAATTAGGGAGGAAATCAAAAAGTTTCTGGAAACAAACGATAATGAGCTCACATCGACCCAAAACTTATGGGACACAGCAAAGGCAGTCCTCAGAGGGAAGCTCATAGCAATACAGGCCTATCTAAAAAAGACAGAAACATCTCAAACAAACAACCTAACCCTTCGCCTACAAGAACTCGAGGAACAACAACAAAGACAGCCCAGAGCAAGTAGAAGGAAAGAAATAACCAAGATAAGAGCAGAATTAAATGACATAGAGACTAAAAGCACAATCCTAAAGATCAATGAATCCAGGAGTTGGTTCTTTGAAAAGATCAACAAAATCGACAAGCCTTTAAGCAGGCTCATCAAGAAAAAAAGAGAGAGGACTCAAATAAACACAGTCAGAAATGAAAGAGGAGATATTACAACCGACACCGCAGAAATACAAAGGATTGTAAGAAATTACTATGAAGAACTGTATGCCAAGAAATTTGTAAACCTAGGTGAAATGGACAGGTTTCTAGAAAAATATAACCTTCCAAAACTCAATGAAAAAGAAACAGAAAGCCTGAACAGACCAATAACAGCCGGTGAAATTGAATCAGTAATCAAAACACTCCTGATGCACAAAAGCCCTGGACCAGATGGCTTCACAGGAGAATTCTACAAAACATTTAAGGAAGAGCTAACCCCTATTCTCCACAGACTATTCCAAAAAATTCAAAAAGATGGAAGACTCCCAAACTCTTTTTATGAAGCCAGCATCATCCTTATCCCAAAACCAGATAAAGACACAACAAAGAAGGAGAACTTCAGGCCAATATCGCTGATGAACATAGATGCTAAAATCCTCAACAAAATATTGGCAAACCGCATCCAGCAACACATTAAAAAGATCATACACCACGACCAAGTGGGATTCATCCCAGGGATGCAAGGATGGTTCAACATTCGCAAATCAGTAAATGTAATTCATCACATAAACAAAAGCAAAGACAAAAATCACATGATCATATCAATAGATGCGGAAAAAGCATTTGATATGGTACAGCACCCATTTATGATTGAAACACTCAGCAAAGTGGGAATAGAGCGAGCATTCCTCAACATAATAAAGGCTATATATGAGAAACCTACAGCCAGCATCATACTCAATGGGCAAAGACTAAATTCTTTTCCACTAAAATCAGGAACAAGACAAGGCTGTCCACTCTCTCCACTTCTATTCAACATAGTATTGGAAGTATTAGCCACAGCGATTAGACAAGAAAAGGAAATAAAAGGCATCCAACTTGGAAAGGAGGAAACAAAACTATCATTGTTTGCAGATGACATGTTAGTATACATAGAAAATCCTATAGTCTCGGCCAAAAAACTGCTCGACCTAATAAATGAATTTAGCCAAACAGCTGGATACAAAGTCAATATCCAGAAATCAAAGGCATTTTTGTATACCAACAATGAAACAACAGAAGCAGAAATCAAGAAAAAAATACCATTTGATATAGCAAAAAGAAAAATAAAGTACCTAGGAATTAACCTAACCAAGGAGGTCAAAGACCTGTATGCAGAAAACTACACAACACTGAAGAAGGAAATCAAGGAAGACACAAATAAATGGAAACACATACCGTGTTCATGGATCGGAAGAATTAACATCATCAAAATGTCCATACTTCCCAAAGCAATCTACAGATTCAATGCTATACCTATTAAAGTACCAACGGCATATTTCACAGATATAGAACAAACTCTTCAAAAATTTATATGGAACCATAAACGACCCAGAATAGCGGCAGCAATCTTGAGAAAGAAGAGCAAAGCAGGAGGGATCACAATACCTGATACCAAAATGTATTACAAGGCCACTGTAATCAAAACAGCTGGGTACTGGCATAAAACAAGCACGTGGACCAGTGGAATAGAATAGAGAGTCCAGAAATAAACCCTAGTCTCTATAGTCAATTAATATTGGACAAAGTGGGCAGCAACATAAAATGGAGTGAAAACAGCCTCTTCAACATGTGGTGTTGGGAGAACTGGACAGCTTCGTGCAAGAAAATGAAACTCGAGCACCAACTTACACCATACACAAAAATAAATTCAAGGTGGATAAAAGACTTAAACATAAGCCGTAACACCATTAAAGTCCTAGAGGAGAACATAGGCAGGAAAATCTCAGATATTACACGCAGCAACATTTTTACTGATATGTCTCCTAAAGCAAGGGACATAAAGGAAAGAATAAACAAATGGGATCTCATCAAAATAAAAAGCTTCTGCATGGCCAAGGAAAACAGTATTAAATTAAAAAGAGAACCGACTGTGTGGGAAAACATATTTGCCAATGATATCTCAGATAAGGGTTTAATCTCCAAAATATACAAAGAACTTACACGACTCCACTCTAAGAAGACAAGCAACCCAATTGAAAAATGGGCAAAGGACTTGGGCAGACACCTCTCCAAGGAGGACATACAGAGGATCCAGAGACACATGAAAAGATGCTCGATATCGCTAGCTATCAGAGAGATGCAAATTAAAACCACAATGAGATACCACTTGACACCAGTCAGAATGGCCCTCATAAACAAAGCAACAAACAGCAAGTGTTGGAGAGGTTGTGGAGAAAAGGGGACACTAGTGCACTGCTGGTGGGAGTGCAGACTGGTACAAGCACTATGGAAAACAGTATGGAATTTTCTAAAAAAACTAAAAATGGATATACCTTTTGACCCAGCAATTCCATTGTTAGGACTATATCCTAAGAACCCTGAAACACCAATCCAAAAGAAACTATGCATCCCTATGTTTATAGCAGCACAATTTACAATAGTCAAGTGTTGAAAGCAACCTAGATGCCCATCAGTAAATGAATGGATCAAAAAACTGTGGTACATTTACACAATGGAATTCTATGCAGCAGAAAGAAAGAAGGAGCTCATACCCTATGCAACAGCATGGATGGAACTTGAGAGCATCATGCTAAGCGAAGTAAGCCAGGCAGTGAAAGATAAATACCATATAATCTCACCTTTAACAGGAACCTAATCAACAAAACAAACAAACAAGCATAATTAACCAAAGACATGGAAATTGGGAACATGCTGAAAGTCACCAGAGGGGAGAGGGGAGGGAATTTCAGGGGAAAAGGGGAAGGATTTACAGGAACAAGTATAAAGGACACATGGACAAAAACTATGGGGGGGGGTGGAAATGGGAGGGAGGTGGGGAGGGCTGGGGTGGCAGGTTCAGGTGAGAATAAAAGACAGAGAACTGTACAAGATCAACAATGAAAATAAAAAAAAAATAAAATAAAATTCTAGTATGGGAAAGAAAAAAAAGATTTTTATTTATTTATTTTTAGAGAGAGGGGAAGGGAAGGAAAAAGAGAGGGTGAGAAATATCAATGTGTTCTCTCTCACACACCCTCTACTGAGGACCTGGCCCACAACCCAGGCATGTGCCCCAACTGAGTATTGAACTGGTGACCCTTTGGTTTGCAGGCCAACACTCAATCCACTGAGCCACACCAGCCAGGGCATAGAGTTTTTAGCTTTAATTGTACAATTATTCAAATGGTACCTTTAAGATTTCATTTTTCAAAATTCATTACTAACATAGAGAAATGCAAGAACAAATTATATTTCCCACAACCCTGCTAAACTCACTTATTCTAGCAGTTTGATATACTGTGTGAGGTTTTGTACATATACAATCATGTCATGTGACTCCATATTCTTTTTATTTTATTGATTATGCTATCACAGTTGTCCCAATTTTTCTCCCTTTATCCCCTCCTCCCTACACCTGCCAACCCTCCAGCATTCCCTCTCCTTAGTTAATGTCCATGGGTTGTACACAAATTCTTTGACTTCTCTGTTTCCCATACCATTCTTAACCTCGCCCCATCTATTTTATCCCAACCAATTATGCTTCTTATTCCCTGTACCTTACCCCCCATTCTTCCCTTCCCCCTCCCCACTGAAAACCCCCCATGTGATCCCTATTTCTGTGATTCTTTTCCTGTTCTAGTTGTTTCCTTGGTTTTTGTTTTAGTTTATGTTTTCTAGGTTTAGTTGTTGATAGTTGTGAGTTTGTTGTCATTTTACTGTTCATAGTTTCTGATCTTTTTCTTAGATAAGCCCTTTTAACATTTCATGTAATTAGGGCTTTGTAATGATGAACTCCTTTAACTTGACCTTATCTTGGAAGCACTTTATCTGCCCTTCAATTCGAAATGATAGCTTTGCTGATAGAGTAATCTTGGTTGTAGGTCCTTGTCTTTCATGACTTCAAATACTTCTTTCTGGCCCCTTCTTGCCTAGGTTTCTTTTGAGAAATCAGCTGATAGGCTTATAGGAACTCCTTTGTAGGTGACTGTCTCCTCTCCTCTTGCTGCTTTTAAGATTTCTCTTCTTATATTTATTCTTGGGTAACTTTTGATGTGCCTTGGTGTGTTCCTCTTTGGGTCCAATTTCTTTGGGACTCTCTGGGCTTCCTGGAAGTCTATTTGCTTTGCCAGATTGGGGAAGTTTTCCTTCATTATTTGTTCAAATAAGTTTTCAACTTCTTGTTCTTCCTATTCTCCTTCTGGCAGCCCTATGATTTGGATGTTGGAGCATTTAAAGTTGTCTCAGAGTTTCCTAAGCCTCTCCTCATTTTTTTAAATTCTTGTTTCTTCATTCTGTTCTGGTTGGATGTTTATTTCTTCCTTCTTTTCCAGATCACTGATTGAGTCCTGGTTTCCTTCCCCTCACTGTTGGTTCCCTCTATATTTTGCTTTATTTCACTTTGTGTAGGCTTCATTTCTTCATTTTGTGACTGATCTCAATCAGTTCTGTGAACATCCTGATTAATAGTGGTTTGAGCCACCTTCAGATAGGTTGGCTATCTCCTCGTTGCTTAGCTCATTTTCTGTGTTTTTGATCTGTTATTTCATTTGAACCATATTTGTCTCAGTGCATCTGTTATGTTGTAAGTGGTGGGACCTTAGGTATTCACCCAAGTGAGGCAACCCTCTTTGCTGCGTAGTGGCCCTGTCTGTGGGGGAGGCATCAGAGAGTGAATAATAGGCTCTCTTGCTCTGCTCTAGCTCACTTTCCAATGAACTGTCTCAGGTGAGACTGGGAATTTTTCCTGCCATGGCCACCCCCACAGTAGTTTACAGCTAGCTTTGCGTCTTTAGTTTACCATTCAGTCAGCCCTGCTTTGTCCACACAGTCCACCGCTTTGCCGTGAGTCCTCTAAGCCAGCCTCACTTCACCCACACATTCTGCTGCCTTGCCATGCGTCCTCTCCACTCAGCTGCCTATCTCTCACCCTTCTACCAGTCTGGGTGAATTTTTCTTTAACTGCTTGTTTGTCGGAGTTTCACTCAGTTTGGTTTTCTGGCACATCTGGTGGTTTATTGTTTTTTAGGTTGGTTGTTATCCTTCTTTTGATTGTGTGAGGAAGTGAAGTGTTTCCACCTACGGCTCCATCTTGGACGGAACTTTAGCTTCTCCTATATTCTTATTTAGAGCTTAAAGATAATACAATTCTAATCTCTTAGGGAAAGAAATTTAGAGTCCTTTTGCTACACTATCATGGACTGAAAACCTCCAATTCCAGGGACCTGAACCTCTGAGCATCTATCTCACTGTTAAACAGTTATTATTGTTAGAAACCTTGTTCATGCTTTGGGCTGAGCTGACCTTAGTTTCTCTGTGACAGCCATCCATAAACTTGATGACAAGTACAAATTCCTCCCCATGCGTCTCAGCTCAGGTGAAGCAGATCTCAGTGGTACCTGTCATGAGATAACTGAGGAGAATCCCTGAATGGTCTGTGGAGAACACAGAATTGAGAAAAAATCATATGATGTAATCTATCAGAGTTGTTTGTAGCAGAATATAATGATTTTTTTAAAAAATAATGAATGAAAGCTGAATGGAAAGTTTAGTTAGGGGGCCATAGAAGTGGTTTTTTTTTTTTTTTTTTTTGAAATGGGTTTTAAAACATATGTAGTTTTATTTTCCCCACACATGTGCTTTGTTTTTTTTCTTTTTCCATTTTTTATTTTATTTTTTTAAATCAGTATTTTTTAATTGTTGATATTGTACAGTTTTCTGTCTTTTACCCCACCCCAGCCCACCACCCCAGCCCTCCCCACCTTCCTCCCATTTCCACCCCCCATAGTTTTTGTCCATGAGTCCTTTATACTTGTTGCTCTAAACCGTTCCCCTTTTCCCCTGAAATTCCCTCCCCTCCCACTCTGGACACTGTCAGACTGTTCTCAAATTCAGTGTCTTTGTTTATATTATGCTTGTTTGTTTGTTTTGTTGATTAGCTTCCTGTTAAAGGTGAGATCATATGGTATTTGTCTTTCACTACCTGGCTTATTTCGCTTAGCATGATACTCTCCAATTCCTTCCATGCTGTCGCAAAGGGTAGAAAGATTAAAAACCAAACTAGGAGACACATGTATATCACTGATTACTTTTAATAATTGTATGCTATGGTTTGACCACAGCATTAAGAACAAGCAGAAAAAGCTGACATAATAACTTTAACAGCACTTAAAGCAACGTCTTTCCTTAAGAGTATTACAATTACAGACCTTAGGTCTAAGAATTACATCACCATTGCTCAGTTAAAAAGAAGCAGATACACAACAGTTGGAAACTTTTTTTTTGTATATAACCAGGAATTATGTTGAAAAGTAAGCACAAAGGGCTGTTAAAAAAAGACTTCAATGACTTCTGATTATCATAGTTCACATGAACAACTATTGAAAAGTTCAAATACAATTGTACTTTTTTTAGTAGGCTGCTTTATAATAAAAATTAAATGAACTAAATACTGTGAATAATATTACATATATTAAAAGAGCTTTAAACTAGACAAGTATATAAGTAGAAAATGCAATTTTGAAAGCCATGAAATGAAAAGTTGCAATATACCAATAAGCACATTAAAATGAACCAGTATGATAAACAGTAAAGTTTAAGCCTCAATTAGATCTGTAGAAAGGAAACAATGGTGTGGTAACAAATTTTAGTACCTCTGAGTCCAAAACATTCCCTGATGATACCCGCTCAACAGTCCTTCCAGGAGATCAAGGGGTGGGTAAGGCTGTTGTTCCTAGCAGTAAAGAGCCTCTGTTCATAATATTGAATCAAGGCGGGGGGGGGGGGGCTGCAGTATAAGATGGAGCAGACAGTGGGGCTGGACAGATGGAGAGTACATAAGATAATTATCTTTCCATGTTCCTCCCAAAAACATAATAAAAGAAGGGCTGACTTTTAGTCCATTCAGCATTGAGTTGTGTTGTAGAGGCATTTTCAGTTTAGGGATAATTGGTAACAGTTTGCTTTCTGGAGGAAAAGGGTATGATCCTATTGTGATTTTCAAAATCAGAACAGAAACCACAGAGCAGATAAAAACCATGGAATTTATTGGCATTAATATCCTCAAGTAACAGAATACACTGGAAATATGTTTCAAATGGGTAAAATTTCACTGATGGCCTTTATGGACCACACACAATTCAACAGTGGTTTAGTGAACATGCTGTTATAGGATTTTAAAAAATATATTAGGATATTTGAAGATAAATGCAGAAGTCACAGTCAGACACTAAAAACTGAGCTGGAAGCAGACACTGTAAGAGGGGGGACACGGCATGCAACTCCAAACATAATCCCTAACCAGTGGCCAAAGTTAGTTTATTTCTTGGGTCAAGATCACCATAAGAGACAAAAAGGAGTAAATTTTAAGATTCTTCACTTGGCTGGCAGATAGCTAATTCTCTGCTAATGATAACTCACTATCCATAATGACAATTTTTCGAAGAATGGGGTCTTCTCTGACGTGGATTCATTTTTCCTGAGGTATTCTTTCCCTGCAAACTCCACTGTCATTTCATTGGCTCCACAGCTTCAACTTGTCAAAGGAAAATGCAGAGGGAGACTTGGGACACAGTCATAAATGTTTCTGTACTGAACAAAGTCCTCTGTCTGCTGCAGGCCCATGTACTTTGGATGTAATTTTTGCAATTTTAACAACATGTGCACTTTCTCTTGGGTCTAACACATCATTATTCTTCAGACATAATGTCTTTTCATAAAACAAGTTGAAAAATCAACATTTTTTCCTGACTATAACTAAAACTGGTGCAACTAAGCTCTAAAAGAGATGAAAAGAAGCAGCATCTAGTGGTAAACAAAAAGCCATGGAATTTTTAAAAATTAATTTCTAACTGTTTTCACAGCAAAGATGCAAGTCTCAATTGCTATATATACGCTGGTCATAAACTAGCTTGCTTGTTCAGACTTCTTTCCCTTGTGTTATAATATTGATATTTAATAGGAAAATAAACTACATAGACTTTTATCTGTATGCATCCATTTGCAAATTTCCTTACAAAAGAGGACAAAGCACATAGGCATTCACAAATTCTATGCCATTTCTGTTAAAATTGGTATCTATACATTATATTACAGTATTAACAATGTTTCTTCTACCCATTGGGTAGGATATGTGCATAATATATTCAAGTTATATACAGCACCTTACAAATAAAAACATAGGAAAAGACAGACAACTGAAGAAGCACCATTGTAAGTGAGGCACAACAAAGGTGGAGCACAGAGTACAGCAGTGGTGGGATTCAGCTCTTATGTCTGCTAACACCAGAACATGAGACCATGTGGTTGCTTAAAACCTGTTGACATATAGAGCTCTCTTAAGTGACATAGATCCACATAATACGCATGTGTTGTATAGCAATAATCTCTGTATAACTCCAAGGCCCACCACAGTATACTTAATCACACACTGAGGAAGGAAAGAAAAGGATGAAGGGAAGATGGTGCTTTCTTAGCAAGGCATCCTACTCAGGACAACCTCCTAACACAGTCAACCTGAAAGCAGCAGCAGTAACAGCAAATAACTGTCTAATCCTGACAAATCATGAATTTAAAATATGCAAAAGATGCAGCACTATGGGTAGTACAATAACATAAACTGAAGTGTAGGATATCTCAAGACAGGAGAGTACTTTCCATTTTCCATCCACCTCTCTGTTCTCTGCTGCTGCAAGGCCTCCTTTAAATCCCTAAAAGTTAGGTGAGTGAAAAGCTGCTGGGACTATCATTCATGACCTGGGGTGAAAGCAAAGTTTCTTAATCTGTGACTTTGGTGTGCCCCTGTCAGAAACAGTGTTCTTCACAGTGAGGAGGAGGACTTGTCAACTTGTTACCCAAGTTGACAAGTCCTGCAATTTGATCTAAATTTGCCAAGGCTGTGGTAATCTAGGTGAGGGGAAGAAGATGGGAGGCTGCGTGCCTGCTCTTCAGCCAAAGTTGGGATGCTGGCTGGGAGCAGAGGGGAGCTTGGGGAGTAGGAAGTCACTGTACTAAAGCTTGGCGCCAAGCACTGGCATGGTTCTGCTTTTAGTCACTCAGACAAAATCAAAAAATAAACAAAAACCAAGTATTCTTCCCAGGTTTTTTTCCTTCATACACTGCTGAGCTTTTGAAGTTTTAAGAAAAATGAATCACATACCAAATAATATGTAGTGAATGTTGATGTTCTTAGCATCAAACCTCAAGGAATGAGCACCAGCACAGCAAACAAGACATGAGGCACCAGGAACACACAAGAGCCTGAGTAGCCAAGGCACAGGCGGACTTTCTTCCGAAGGGCAGGGGCTGGATGGATGTATCTCTTTGCTATGGACCAGTATATGAAGGCCATTACACCAGGACTCACCCTAAAAAGGTCTTCTTGAGAGAAGAGCAATTGGATGGAAGATACAGGATTGCCCCTTTCAGGATGCAACTACTGGTTCTGAGAGGAAGTCAGGGATTTGAATGTATTCTTCCACATAAGAGAAGCTTTCTAAAAGTAGTTGCCTGTTGACACCTCATTCTTATGAAGATAAAGGTGAAGAAGATCTAGTGGAGATATTTAGAAGCTCAAGATGCACTCATCTGTGTACCACATTCCTGTGCTGGTGTTAAAAGGCCTCCAGTTTACTGTTGGCCTCTAGTTCCTCTCCCATAAGTTTAGTGGATATATATGTGTGTGTATCCTCATGACAAATCTTGCAAGTTTTAAATATTCTTCTCTGCTATCTTGAAATTTCTTGTGGACTGTGTCTTTGTGTATATGTGATGGGGAAGACAGAGGACATGCTTTTTAAGCTTCTTTAATACTAAATTTTGGTCAGAAGTGCAAAGAATACTTTAATTTTTTAAATGCATAGTTAGTTTAGCAAAATCTGTTTTGTACTGAGGACTGTTTCAGGATCTGAAGAACACTAGACTTTCTGAAAAAGCAAATATATGCCTGAAGACTCTTTCTATAAATGGGTCTCAGCATGTGTTGGGTTTCATACTCCTGGAAGTCCCTGGGACAAGGGACAAGTCACAGCAGGATGCCCAGAGTATCATTTCCCACCAACTGTTCTTTTGAACAGTGCAATCCTTTGCTTTAACACTCTACTGAAATAATCAACCTGTTTAATGATTGCCTAAATCACTGCTTTCTAAACTGGGCCCCTGGGCTCCAGCAGTACAAAGTCTTTTAGAACATTAGGCCCCACTATGTGAGCTACACCTTCACAAACACTCCTCTTTCTACAATAGGCTAGCGAGGTGTGGAAAGAGCTACTGATCTAAGTAGCCTTTTCCCTGTGTCAAAAGGAAATCGATTATTAATTCAAGGTGAATTAATAATGACCTTGGCTTTTAAACTAATTCATTACCAAGGTCCAGCCTCAAGACCTTTCAAGTCATAGTTTTGTATGTCTCTGTCTTTAAATAACTATTTAACTTAAAGGGCAATTCTCTAGAGTGGCCTAATGGGAGGAATCTTTCTTTTGAAGGATGATTAAATTCATTTGAATTAAATAATTGTTTTGCCAATTATATGGACATCTGCAAAACATTCATATACTTGTAAAGTGACTAGGAATTGACAAGTTTCTGACCTTAGGTCATTCTTGCAGCAGGTAGGGAAGTTAAGGATTGTAAAAACATTTTAAGCTAGTTACAGGGTGAGTTCATCCACTTTGCCAAAATTGCAGGCAAGGTTTGGAATGATATAATTAGCTAATCTTGTCAGGGGACACCTGACCAATAATCTACTCCAAACCTTCACCAATGGGATCCTAACTGGGACAAGAACTTCCTAATCTTCCCCTGACAGGGTGAGATGGTCTTCATGCCGTAAAAATTGCCAGTTTCCTTCAAGCACAGGCTTGTGACACAGGCAATGAGCTGAGCAGTTAGGAGGCTCTGGTCCCGAGTCAAGGCTTTCAGGGCTCTGCTCAGTCTTGGGATTTCCACTGTGACTCTCAGCGAACATGCTTCCAGACAGACTCTGCAGTATGAGTGCCAACCAACTATTGCCCACCTTTGTTCTCTCTCTGAGAGTTTGACTAGTTCTGTGGCTATTACTGGGTGAAATGAATAAAACCAACGAGAGTCCAATCCTCAAAACAAAACAGAAACCAGCAACCTACCAAGAGAAGAAGCAGAAAGAGTAGAGGGCAGCGAACAGGACTTATAATTCAAAATAGTCTCTCCAGCTCTCAGCCAACAGTACAAAGTCACCTCACTGATAAATCACCTCAGTGACCCACAGACAGACTCAAACACACATGTGTTATTTGGCATTAAAACTAGAGAGATGAGAGTCGCTGAATCATCATTCCATTCCATTTTGTTACATCCAGAGGCCAAAGGGACCTAACCTGCATATAGCAGGCTTTTGCTACAGACAGGCCCTCCCATTGTGTGGTATTCTGGACTTATTGACTGGTGCTATTATTGAAGCCAGATGCTTCTGCAAAAGAAAGTTAGTCATTTTACATAAGAATATGTAATACAAATATTTGTAAATATCAAGAATATTAAAACTAACAATATTTAAAATTAGTTTCTAGTTGCATTTTAACTGCATGTTGTGCTTTTTATCCTGTGCTTTTAAAGCTGCTCCCCTACCCTGTACTGTTTTATAACTGACTGTGCAGTTCTGGCCACCACTGCAAAGGCTGAATGAACTCCCACAGGAGTTTGCATTCTTCCAGGAATGCTGCACCAGTACTAGTGAAGTGCAATGGCTTATGGTTATGCTCAGCAATGTAGTGTTCTTTTGTCAATTCCGGGCCTTTCTATGCATGAAGAAGCCACTGTCAGCATTGCACTCACGCACTGAGGCTGGGAGGCTCCATGGGGAGTGACTGCTGAGAGCCTCTCAAGTGCTGACCAGCTGTCCAGGATTGAACTGAACTGTTTAGGAAAGGAGAGAGATGATGGGGATATACTGAGAAGTCACATTATTTCAACAGTATTAAAAATAACCACCTTACATTTTAAACAATTTATTGCATAAAATAATGTATGTATCTGAGTATAATTCATGCTACAGTAAAAAAAGTCTAAATTACTGAAGAAACTCCACTGCTGCAGGACAAGGGCAGCTGCATGATACTGGATGCGTAAGTTCATGTGTCAGGCTCATTTTTAATAAAATAGGCAGCCTAAGACTAGCAGAGTAATGCAACAATACCAAAATGCTGAAACTTAGTATTTCCCATCTTCCATCCAAAAGTCTCCAAATGCTTCAGTGAAGCACCGCTATCTGATGCAAATTCTTACAATAACAACTTTTGATTTACATAAGTTGGTATGTTAGGCTACATCCCCAAATAACTTTTCTTGCACAATTATAGGGCACACTCCAGGATATTCCTCAGACCTGATAATAATCCACAGGTGAAAAGACAACATACAGAATGTCACATAAAACAGTTCCCTTATATATATTTTAAACATTAAGGTAGTGCAACTTTTAAAAACACATCATCATAACAACACAAATTAATTCCTTATGTTCACCTAACTTCTCCACTTTACCTTGGCACAAAAAAACCCCAGGAATTTTGAATCATATTTTGAAAACAAAAGTTCCACACCTTGGGAGAAAAAGCAAACTGGTCAATTCTTCCCCATGATAATATATAGTAATGCTTCCTTCTTTATACATTTAACTATAAAATAGGCCATTCTGCCCTCTTTCTCTGCAGTCTTCTTTCAAAATTAAATAAATCAAATACCTCTGGGTTTTATTTCATGATATCTCAAAGCATCCCTTTCCCTGTGTTCCCATGCCCACCCTTTGCCAAAACCATCCCCCCTCCCTATGCCTGCCCCCAAATAAACACTGTTTATGGTCAGACCGGATGGAAGTTTGTATTATTTCAGTCTAGTTGGCATGCAATTCCCCTGAAAGGAATCAGAAACAAAGACTACATTTGCACATTTGGTTTTCCTTAGTTGTAGCATGTAAAACTGAACCGCACTGTGCCCAGGAGCAGAGGAGCTGTGCAGCCCTCCTCCCTCCTCCGTTTCTTCTCAATTCAAGTGAATGTTGGAGGGTCAGACAAGATTCCCAGGCTTCCTGTCTTTGCCCTGGATGGGCACCGTTGTGCTTCCAGAGCTGTCCTGTTGAAATGGCAGTCTGCTCCCTCTTTGCATGTTGCCGTGCTGGTGATGGAAGAAAGAGGCTCCTGGGTAGTGGCCCATCACTTCGCTGTACGTTGGAGGTGGCCCCTCCATCCTCCCATTACTGCTGCAGGTGCTAGCACTAATGCCCGAATTGCTGCTGGGTGGGCACGGGCCCCCATTGTACACAGAAATGTCTATCAAATCACTGTCAAATATGGTTCGGTTGGGTGGGGCCCTCACAGATTCTCGGTTGAGTTCCATCTGCTGTTCCGGGTCCCTGAGCTGCAGGGTACAGGGACCCTGGTAAGGAGGTGGCTCCTCCCCATCGGACAGGGAGATGGTGGGGGGAAGGTCAATCTCATGCTGCACATAGGGGTAGGTGGGCTGAAAGCGGCTGAACCGGTCCCTCTGGATAAAGGATGGGGCAGCAAACCTGTCTCTAGACCGAGGTGGGTACATGATCTGCAAGGAAAAGAGCAAAGGCTTAAAGAAATTCTCGGCACAATAATGATCATAAATGTGATGGTGTCAAGAAAATTCACACTTGGCCTGTGTTCTCATCTGTATGAAAACTTTTCCCCCACCCAACAGGAAAAGACAATCACAGAAAAAGATGTAATTTTCTCCTTAACATTTTTTAATGTATTGATTTTAGAGAGAGGAAGGCAGGGGAGAGAGAGAGGGAGAAAGAAAAAGAGAGAGAAACAGATTTGTTGTTCCACTTATTAATGCATTCATTGATTGATTCTTGCATGCGCTCTGATGGGGTTTCAAACCCACAACCTTGGCATATAGGGCTGATACTCTAACCAACTGAGTTATGTGGCCAGGGCCGTAAATGTAATTTTCTTATTCTTCATGAGTCAGACCACTCACCTTGCCAAACTATCGCTTATCCAATATGGTTCAATAACGGAGAATTGTGTTTAACTGAATATTTGGATTTAATGGGAGTTACTGTGTATGCTATTTGTATACCATGTGTATGTCTCCCACTGGGTCAAGGAAAATACAAGAGTAACTTCCAGAGTGCAAGAAAAAGTAACACAGTGGAAGAGTGCTGTCAGAAGACACTCTGGTCCTATTTACCACATGACCTGGTCCAGGCATCTACTCCTTTACATATAAAGTTAGAGGACTGGACTGCCCACCATCCCCTCCACTCTCCCACCTATGATTCAGAGGAGTGGGGAGTGGCTCAGAGTTTTCATTGTAAATATAAGTTACAATTTCACCTGATGGTTCTTAGAACAGGTAGGAAGGACTGGGTCAATTTATGAATTATTTATAGGAGCTTGTTGCCCCATCAAGTACTTAGAAAAATATGGAATAAGTGACTTCTTTTTCCCTTTGATCTCTAATCCTTTCCAGTTATTTATTTCTGGACAAAAGTTTCCTATGGTTAGTTTTAGTCACTGACATGAAAAATGTTTTGTATTCCAAAGTAAATATGATTATGGACATTGTCTAAAGTGAATTCTTACATAGTCTTCTCACCTATTCCACTACCCCATTCTTCTGCAGGAACGATAACATGTGTGCGTGCATTCATCCATTGACTTCTCCCATACCATATTTTTAACTTAAAGGTAAAAGACACTGTTGTTTTTAAGTCATACTATTAAATGTGAAAATGTGGAAATGAATCATACTCTAGTTTTAAACTATGCCCACTTCTGCCAAGCCTCATTATTAGCAACTTATAGGGTCATGTAAAGATCAGTGATTCTCAACCTGTTTTCTGTAGGGAGCTTTAGACTAGCATCAATAATCCCTAGGAGATTCTAAGTTATAGGCATATGCCTTAGTTTAAATGTTATTTCTTTTTTTAGAAGGTGGACCATATACGACTTTATTTTTATTTTATTTTTTCCACGCATTTTTTATTGCTGTTCAAGTACAGTTCTCTCCATTTCCCTCCCTCACCCTCCACCCCAGCCATTCCCACTGCCTACCCTTGATCCTACTCCCTTTTCGTTTTGTCCATGTGTCCTTTATACATGTTCTTGAAAACCCTTCCCCATTTCCCCTCCTTTATCCCCTCCCACCTCCCCTCTGGTTACTGTCAGTTTGTTCTTATGGACATAATAGAAGTTACTTCTTTTTTAAAAGATCGTATTTATTTATTTTTAGAGAGAGGGTAAGGGAGAGAGAAAGAGAGGGAGAGAAACAGCAATGTATGGTTGCCTCTCACGTGCCCCCTATTTGGGACCTAGCCCACAACCCAGGCATGTGCCCTGACTGGGAATCGAACCAGTGACCCTATGGTTTGCAGGCCTGTGCTCAATCCACTGAGCCACACCAGCCAGGGCTAATAAACGTTATTTCTTATTCTATGTTGGCATACATCTGACTTTTCCACATCTTTTGTTGTAATGTTTTTTTTCCCCTCTCCTCCCTCCTCTATGCACATTGGTTCAGCAGCCACCTCCAGACACCTACACCCCTCCCTTTGTTCAATCCCTTACCTCTGAGGCACCTGGCTGAGGACCGGAGCTGTCTGAAGGCCACAAGCACCCTTCCTGGCAGGGGTGGGAGGGGGACACCACAAGAAAATCATTAGTTTCATGCAGTAGCACCTAAAATCAAGGAACCACATTCTTCTTTGACAGTAGCAGACCTATTTAAGTCACAGAGCAACAAAGAACTAGTCCTTTTATTTCACCAAACATCTAAAAGGAGAACTGTGACTTCTGGCAACTTTCCTGCCTGGTTTCAGAGGCTGTAACCCTGCCAACAGGTGAAAAGGCCCCAGGTCCAGGGGACCTTGGGACCATAAGCCACTAAGGAGATAAAACTTATCCTCACAGCAGGGGCGCAGCCTCTGCCCCCTTTATTTCACCCTGCTTGGCCCTGGGCGGATGACTGATTAGCCAATGACAGGTAAGATTCCTCAAGGGAGAGACAACCTAAGACAGGCATGGTCATGAAGGGACCATTGGGGAAGGACTTAGGGAACTGTAGAGGAGGGACAAACAACCCTCACCCCTTGGCTTTATCAGAGCCTGAGTCCTTATTCTATCTGTAAAAAGTCTCCTAATCTCTTGGAACAATGCCAAAGTGGGGTGCAGCCCTGTGCCAGAATTGGTGGTGCCCAGTGTGGGGTAGGGGGTGGTGACCTAAGAAAGAATGCATAAAGTCCTGTGACACCTGCTTTGCTAAGAATTTCCTCAATTTAAATGTTAAGAGTCCAATCACAAAATAAGTGTGTTTCCCAAGGTTTTACAGCTGATTAGCATCACTCTGTGTACCAGACCCTGACTCAAAAGGACCCTGTGATCTCAGAATTGTTATTTGTAAACCATACCTCCTTTCTTTGATATGCATCTCTGTGCAAGATAAACTGAATAAAAGCCCATTGAGAAAGAGGTAAACACCTTTCTCCTCTGAGAGATTGGTCAGCCTTCTTCCCCAAGCAGATCATGTCTCGGTAGAATTATTCTCATTCACAGTGGCCTGGGGGAGCTCTGCTGGACAAAGCTCCCCAACATGTGACCAAAAGGAAAAGTTAGAAATTTTAGGTCTCAACCAGATTTGAGGTAGACTGGATTTGAAGTCAGACTTTCAAATGTCATCAAACCATATTTAGTGACTAGCTAGATTTGGGGACAGTCTGGGTAAATTAAGCTCTTATACAAATGTGTATTACTATAGTCAGCCAAGTGTCAGCCACAGCCCTTCTAAACTGTGATTTGGCATTGAACAGCCACACTGGTTGGCTTTCAAACAAAACTAAGTTTCCAAAGCCTGAATGCCTTTCAAGAGTCTTCTAGTCAATTTATTCTTCAGTCCCTTTATTCCCAAGGCATATGTGACTTGACATCTAGTTGTTTAACATCTTTTTTCAAAAATGCTTAGCCAGACTGGCAACACGACAAGCAAACATTAGGCATTATTAAGGCTCATTTCAAACAGCACTTATTTGCTTACAAAGCACTTCATTATGTTTTCCCATTTAAAACAAAATTGTTGGCTACTAGCAATGGTCCGTTGGTAAAGGTAAAGGCCTGTTATTGTAATAAAAAGAACTATGGGGGGGCATGATGTCTGTATTTTGGGATTCCCAGGAATATTCATATATGAGCTTGTGCAATCACTAAGCCTCCTGAGAATCTGAAAGAGGTTCTCACGAGAAGACCTGCGAGCCTTCTCTTTAGGGGAAAACACATCTAAATCTCTCTTGCTCTCTTTTGTAGGCAAGCTTTCTAATGCAAATACCCCATTTGGACAACAGGGTGTTCAGCCTGATTCCAGGATACCCATAGAACATCACGGACTCAGTAGCAAAAATATAAACAGACCCAGCAGCATTTAGAGGGAGTGTGGGCTTAGGGTTTGACTAGAAAATTATATAATGGGCCATTACAACTCAGGCCTGATAACAGGTGACAGACCTAATTCTACCTTATGAAGTGGCTGACCCACACCCACAGCAGCTCCTCACAGGACCAAGGCAGCTCACACAGCACTTCAGAGCATGTGTTCTCCTAGATCAAAGTGAAACAATCACTACAGTTTGGAGCTGTTATAGCAACTTTCATATTAAAAATGGCACAGAAACTCATCCTTGGCTGTTTCTAAGACATATTCTGCCCTAGCTCCTCTCCCTTCCTTTGAATGGAGCTCAAAGCCACTACTGCCCACCAGCTACCTCACTGATGTCAGCTCTAACCTTCCATCCAGAGAACTGGAAACAGGCAACAGCAAAAACAGAAGGCTACAGCACAGTGTGGAGCATAATGGCCAGAAATAAAACCACCAGAAGTGGCCCAGAAGTCAAAGGTTGCATGTTTTCTGAAAATGGCAGTAACCATCCTCAATGGCTTTACTCCCCTAGGAAGTAGCAAAACTGGAAAAATGCTTAGAGATTAAGTCTTGCACACTCAATCTTATATTTCACCAAATTCATACCAACCTCTTTCTTACTAAATTCATTCAGCACTTTTTGGCCTTCCTTTCACCTAACCTCCCAGCAGCACTGGGCCCTCTCTTGTTGACCTCAGGGACATCGACCTCCTGGTTCACACCCTGACTTCTCTGCCACTTTGCCTACTCTTTGGGGGGTGCTTCTAATACTACATTTGGTTAAACATTGGAGTTCCCCAGAGCCCTGCCTGGGATTCCACTCCACTGCAGTCTTCCTGGGCCACCTCATTCCTACCCCAGCTTACAGGGCCATCCTCATGAGGATGTGTCTATCTCTGGCACCAACTTCTCTACTGAGCTCCAGACATGTCTAGTTGGGGAGGAGGCTCCTGGATTCCAACAGACTCCTAAAACTAAACAGGTCTAAAGTGGAACTCATGAACTTCTCTCCCAAACCTCTCATTTCTTTGAACTGCTGTTGTCTCATCAATTCACCACTCTCCCTCACCACCATTCCACTTCCCTCTATTGCCACCATTACTATTTTAATAAGGATGAAATGTATTTAACTATTCATTGACAATTGCCCACAAATCTCCAACTTATTCACTTTTACAGGACACTTATTTTTCAGGTCTTTCACCCATGTAGTTCACAGGAATCATTAAAACATCAAGATCTAGCCCTGGCTGGTATGGCTCAATGGATTGAGTGCCAGCCTGTGAACCAAAGGGTAGTGGGTTCGATTCCTGGTCAAGGCACATGCCTGGGTTGTAGGCCAGGCCCTCAGTAGGGGTGTGCAAAAGGCAACCACACATTGATGTTTTTCTCCCTCCCTGTCTCCCTCCCTTATCCTATGTCTAAAAATTAAAAAAAAAAAAAAAAAGACTTAACTTAAAAAAAAAGAAAAAACTTCAAGTTCTGTAAGATCCCATAGTGGAACTGGTTAATACCATCAGCCCAGAAAGTTGTCATTCCAGTTCTGTGCTCAGGACTGATATGTAAATCCAGACATGGAATATGACCAGAATTCTATAAAGGCTGGATCCTAATCATACTGATGGAAATAGAACTACTTTGTACCTGCACTCATGCCATAACCTGCTCTGGTTGCTGTTCTCTGGGCTGTCCCATGCTGCCATTGCCAGATCACCTTCATTAGCATGCTGCTATTGGAGCCCACTGATCTTTGCTTTCCTTGGTGAGATGAAGTCCTTTGACTGTGAACTGACACCTCCAAGGAGTCAGCCCTATAATGTCTGAGAGCCCATGGATAGCTGACTTCAAAGATATGGGTCCTATTGTCCAGAACTCTCAGTTTCTTCATCTCCATGCTAGTGATGACATTATCACAGAGAAGGGGACTGGTCAAATGACTGAATTCCTGGATCCTCATTATAGAATAAATTTTTTAAATTTTTATTTTAATTATTGATCTTGTATAGTTTTCTGTCTTTTACTCCCACCCCAGCCCACCACCCCTGCCCTCCCCACCTCTCTCCCATTTCCACCCCCTGTAGTTTTTGTTCATGTGTTCTTTATACTTGTTGCTCTAAACCCTTCCCCTTTTCCCCTGAAATTCCCTCCCCTCTCCCCTCTGGTGACTGTCAGCCTGTTCTCAATTTCAGTGTCTTTGGTTATATTATGCTTGTTTGTTTCTTTTGTTGATTAGGTTCCTGTTAAAGGTGAGATCATATGATATTTGTCTTTCACTGCCTGGCTTATTTCACTTAGCATGATGCTCTCCAGTTTCATCCATGCTGTTGCAAAGGTTAGGAGCTCCTTCTTTCTTTCTGCTGCATAGAATTCCATTGTGTAAATGTACCACAGTTTTTTGATCCATTCCTTTACTGATGGGCACCTAGGTTGCTTCCAACACTTGGCTATTGTAAATTGTGCTGCTATGAACATAGGGGTGCATAGGTTCTTTTGGATTGGTGTTTCAGGGTTCTTAGGAGAATAAATTTTTATCTCGAAAATGGAAGTTCCAATGTTCTTGGCTAATGCTGGTATTGTTACATTATGGCATACTAGGAATAAACTATGAAATAAGATAATACTTAAAGTAGTTCACAGAATTTTGAGCAATAGGAACAAAATTTTGCTAATATTTTTATACAGGCTTAAATTCATTTAATCTCTTACAGCTGTTTTCCTTGTAACAATAACAACCAAAAGGAAGGGAAGCATCTACTGTCTGTTCATTCATTACTTCACTATACATCCATTGAGTACTTCCTGGCAGCAGATCTCCATCCTTTCCCACTGCAACATGTGAGATAATGTGCATACATAATCTAAAAGGTATGGTGGCACACCTTCCCATGGGGTAGGTGATAGGGGTACAACAAGAGGTCCATACAATCTCTAGGGTTAAGCTGCCACTCCAATCCTTTTGTTCCACTCAGGAAAGTATTCTGGAATGCAACTGAGTTAGTGAGTCAGACACTACTCTATAGATTACATTGAATCAATCCTAGTCTATTTTTTAAGGTATATTATTCTCAAATCATTCATACTGTATTTAACTAGTACCAGTTACTTGATACAAACATTAAAACTGAGCAGGACACACAGGGGACTGTCACACCTGCTCCAGGAAGCTTACAAGAAGGACAATCAATCTTAGGAGTGAATAAAGTGGACCCTATGGCCCTCTCTGTATTGCATGTAATGTATTTTATTCTCTAGTTTTCTCCTTGCAACCAAGGCTCTCTAACAAGAGACTGAATATCTGATGTCAATTTAATAATACCCAGATAGATGACACTGTTTTCAATATGATGAGGCTCTGTAAAGGCAAATGGATTTCGAGCTGGGAAAGCCCTAAGCCAGAATCCTGGTCTGCAATTCATCAATCTGTGACCTCCAGCAGCTTATTTATTTTCTCCAAACCTCAATTTCATTGCTTTGTAAAATGGGGTTGTTCTGAGTCTCAAGTACCACAATGTATGTAAATTCCTTAGCACACTGCCTTGCAAATGAGTATTCAGTATATGGTATCTCTTAACATTACACGTAATGATTACCTGTTGACATCACAACTAAGGCGAAGATAATTTTCAATGCATCTTTATTTTTTACTTTTAAACTTTTATTTCTGTTGTTCAATATAGTACACATATAGAAAACCACATGGAATACAAACGTTCAGCTTAATGAATTATTTTAAAGAAATATCCAATTTATTGCCACTCAGGTTAAGAAATAAAACACTGCCAGTACCTGAAAGCCCATTAGGTGCTCTTTCCCCAACACAACTGCTCTCGTGGATGTAGCCAATATCCTGCTTTACATAGCATTACTTCCTGAGTATACACATTAAATGCCTATAGGTTACTTTGCTATTTTTGAACTTTATTTTTATTTTTTAATATATTTTATTGATTGTGCTATTAAACTTCCATTTTCCCCCTTCATTCGCCTCCACCCTGCACACCCTCTCCCACCCACATTCCCCTGATTTAGTTCATGTCCATGTGTCACACTTATAAGTTCTTGGCTTCTACATCTCCCATGCTATTCTTACTCTCCCCCTATTTTCTACCTACCATCTATGCTACTTATTCCCTGTATCTTTTCACCCTCTCTGCTCCTCCCACTCCCCTGCTGATAACCCTCCAGGTGTTCTTCACTTCGGTGGTTCTGTTCCTGTTCTAGTTGGTTGCTTAGTTTGTTTATGTTTTTGTTTTAGGTGTGGTTGCTAATAATTGTGAGTTTGCTGTCTTTTACTGTCATATTTTTATCTTGGTTTTCTTAGATAAGTCCCTTTAACATTTCATATAATAAGGTCTTGGTGATGATTTACTCCTTTAACTTGACTTTATCTGAGAGGCACTTTATCTGCCCTTCCATTCTAAATGAAAGCTTTGCTGGATAGAGCAATCTTGGATAAAGGTCCTTGCCTTCCATGACTTGGAATAACTTCTTTCCAGTCCCTTCTTGCCTGCAAGGTCTCTTGAGAAATCAGCTGACAGTCTGATGGGAACTCCTTCGTAGGTTACTGTCTCCTTTTCTCTTGCTGCTTCTAGGATTCTCTCCTTCATTTTAATCTTGGCTAATATAATTATGATGTACCTTGGTGTGTTCCTCCTTGGGTCCAACTTCTTTGGGACTCTCTGAGCTTCCTGGACTTCCTGGAAGTCTATTTCCTTTGCCAGGTTGGTGAAGTTCTCCTTTATTATTTGTTCAAATAAGTTTTCCTCTTGTTGCTCTTCCTCTTCCCCTTCTGGTACCCCTGTGATTCGGATGTTGGAACGTTTCAAGATGTCCTGGAGGTTCCTAAGCCTCTCCTCATTTTTTTGAATTCTTATTTCTTCATTCTTTTTTGATTGGATGTTTGTTTCTTCCTTCTGGTCCACTCCATTGATTTGAGTCCCAGTTTCCTTCCCATCACTATTTATTTCCTGTACATTGTCCTTTATTTCACTTAGCCTAGCTTCATTTTTTCATCTAATTTGCAACCAAATTCAACCAATTCTGCAAGCATTCCAATCACCAGTGTTTTGAACTGTGCATCTGATAGGTTGGCTATCTCTTCATGGCTTAGTTGTTTTTTTTTTTTTTCTGGAGCTTTGATTTGTTCTTTCATTTGGGTCATTTTGTTTTCTTTTTTTCTTTTTTGCCTCGACATGCCTGTTATGGAGTGAGGGGCAGAGCCTTAGGTGTTTACCAGGGTGGGGACACCCAGTTGCTGTGTTGCGATGCTGTATGTGGGGCAGGGGTCTGAGAGGGAACAATGGTGCTTGCTCCACTCTCTGCCAGATTTCAGTCACTTCCCCCGCTCCCCACAAGAAAATTGGGCCCTTCTGGTGCTGATTCCCATGTGGGTGAGTTTGTGTATGTCCTGGTACTCTGTGGGTCTCTCCAACAAATTCTCCTGTGAGGCTGGGAGTTTCCCCCAGCACCTCAACCCCCACAGGTGTTTTCAATTGGTGGCTTGAGGCTTTATTTCCCCATGCTGGGACCCTGGGTTGTGAGGTCTGTCTCACTCCCCAGGTTTCCTCCAGGTTTATCTGCATGTGAATGTGTGACTGCTGCCTTGCTGGCCAGCTGCAGCCTTGCCTGCCCCATACCACAAATCACCGCTTTGCTGGGACTGCCAGCCACCTCCTTGCCCACCCTGGTCCTCCACCACCAATTTGCTATGAGTCCTCTCTGCCTGGCTGCCCATCTCTACCCCTCTTCCTGATCTGGATGGATGTTTCTTCTTTAACTACTTGGTTGTTGGACATCCATACAGTTCAATTTTCTGTTAGTTCTTTCTTGTTTTTAAATTGGTGTTGTCCTTCTTTTGGTTGTGCGAAGAGGCACAGTGTATCTATCCATGCGTCCATCTTGAGGGGAAATCTCAAGTATAGCATTTTTAAATTCATTCAGCCATTGAGGGATAGTTTGGTTGTTTTCACCTTTGGGCTATAGTGAATAATGCTGCTACAATGAGGGGTATACAAATATCTCTTTGAATTTCTGCTTTTAATTCTGTGAGTATATACCCAGAAGTGGAATTGCTGAATCATATGGTAATTTTACGTTTAATTTTTTGAGGAACCACCATAATGTTTTCAATAGTGGTGGTTTTTTACATTCCCATCAGAAGTGCACAGGGTTCCAATTTCTTCACATCTTTGCTAACACTTTTTATTTTCTTTCTTTAATAATAGCCATCCCAATGAGTATCTCATTATGGTTTTGAGTTGTATATGATTAGAGTATTAAGTCAGGTTCAGGGTTCTCCAGAGAAACAGAACAAATAGGATGTGTATATGTACATGTATATATACATATCTATCTCTATCTATTAATCATCTATTAATTATAGGAACTGGCTCATGTGGTTATGGAATCCCACAATCTGCCATTTGTGAGATGGAGAATCAAGCAAGCTGGAGGGATAGTATAATCTGAGTCTGAAGGCCTGCGAACCAGAGGGCTATTAGTGTAAGTCTTTAAATCCAAATGCCCAAGAACCAGAGGCTCCAATATGAAAGAGCAAGAGAATAGAATGCCCAAGCTCAAGATGAAAGAGAGATTTGCCTTTTTCCACCTTTTTGGTCCTTACATTCAGGTTCTTGAGGAATTAGAAGATGCCCACCCACATTTGGTGAGGGCAGCTTTTCTTTATTCAGTCTACTGATGTTAATAATTCTGGAATTATTTTCACAGAGACATCCAGAAATAATGCTTTATCAGTCACCTGGGCATCACTTAGCTCAGTCATATTGACACATAAAATTAACCATCACAATTAGGAATACTGAGCTCTTCCCATGTCCTTATTGGTCATTAGAGTATCTTCTTTGGAAAAATGTCTCTTCAAGTGTTTTGCCTATTTTTATTTATTTTTTTATTTTACTTTTTTTTAACCATAAAGAACCCACAATTCAGTTTTATTTAGAGCAAAGAGAAAAACTTTTTGACCATACTGGAAGAAAATCAGTCATAGGTTTGGAGTCTGTACCCAAACTACACATGCAATGAGGACAGTACTCTGCTAATACAGTTGAATTGCTGCTGCATTTGCCTACTGTTTGTCTAATATTAACAATTATAAACAGAGCAGTGCAACTAGTATTTGGAACAATCCTTACAGCGTTACAGTGTCAGGCACAACGTTTCACTTCTCTTCGCACCACTGGTTCTATTTGTGTACCTGGGCTTCCTCTTCTTCGGTAAAGTCATTTTTGATGTTGAAGTTCTTACGAATCTCCTCAGGAGTTTTCCCCTTGATCATATTGGCAACAGTCTTGCATGTAACATCAAGCAAACCTTTGATGTCTAAATAGTTTGCAACCAGAATAAATTCAAAAAGTGTTCCTTGGTCAACTTTCAGGAACTCTTGGTCCCATACAGGGATATCATCAGTTCATTTTTCTTTGTTCTCATCATCCTCAGGAGGAGGAGGGTCATCCTTGTGGTGAGTGCACCACTGAATGACCTTTTTTAATATTGCTGCATTAACATTTGGTAGAGGAAATGGTCATCATCGCCTTCATCATCCATTCCCAAATCTTCTAGCATGGTCTTAATAGTCACAGATTGTTTGACAATTTCAACATTAACTTCAAACGTCTCTCCATCAGCACTCTGCAACTTAATTAAAGGCATGGTGTTCTGTAGAAAGCGGGCCGGAGGCTGACGAGAGCGGGGCAGCATCCGCAGACAAAAACAAGGAAAGGCAGAGAACAAGATCCCTTCTGTTTTGCCTATTTTTAAATTGGGTTGTCCATTATTTTGTTGTTGATTTATAGGAGTTCTTTATAGATTCTGAGTATTAAAACTTATCTAATATATGATTTACAAATATTTTCTCCCATTCTATGTGTTGCCTTTCATTCTCTTGAAAGCATCCTTTGACAAACCAACATTTTAAATTTCTAAAGGACAATTTATTATTTTTCTTTTGCTGCCTCTGCTTTTGGCATCATATTCAATAAATCATTGCCAAATCCAATCTGTTGAAGTTTCTTCCCCATTGTTTTCTTTAAGAGTTTTATAGTTTTAGCTCTTACATTTAGGTCTTTGGTCCATATTGAGTTAAATTTTGTATATGGTATAGATATGGACTCAGTGTTATTATTTTCTGTGTGGATATCCAGTTTTCCCAGCACTATTTTTTAAAAAAACTGTCTTCATTGCATGGCCTTGGCACCCTTCTCAAATATCATTTGAAAAGCATGAGAAAGTTTACTGCTGGGCTCTCTATTCCATTGTCTCTCTTTATGCAAGTACTATACTCTCTCATTTTTTAAATATATTTTGTTGATTATGCTATTACAGTTCTCCCATTTATTCCCCTCTGCACCCACCCTCTCCCACCCACATTTACACCGCTCCCCCTTAGTTCACGTCCATGAGTTGTACATGTAAGTTCTGTGATTACTACATTTCCTATACTATTCTTAACCTCCTCTTGTCTATTTTCTACATATCATTTATGCTGCTTATTCCCTGTGCCTTTGCCCCATTCATTCTCTTCCCTTATCCACTGATATCCCTCTATGTGATTTCCATTTCTGTGATTCTGTTCCTATTCTAGTTAGTTGCTTAGTTTTTGTTTTTTTTTTTTTAAGGTTTGGTTGATGATAGTTGTTGAGTTTGTTGTCATTTTACTGTTTATAGTCTTGATCTTCTTCTTTTTCTTACATAAGTCCCTTTAACACTTCATATAATAAGGTCTTGGTGATGATGAACTCCTTTAACTTGACCTTATCTGGGAAGTGCTTTATCTGCCCTTCCATTCTAAATGAAAGCTTTGCTGGATAGAGCAATCTTGGATGTAGGTCCTTGCCTTTCATGACTTGGAATACTTCTTTCCAGCCCCTTCCTGCCTGTAAGATCTCTTTTAAGAAATCAGCTGATAGTCCTATGGGAATTCCTTTGTAGGTAACTGCTTTCTTTTTTCTTGCTGCTTTTAAGATTCTCCCCTTATCCTTAATCTTGGCTAATGTAATTATGATGTGCCTTGGTGTGTTCCTCCTTGGATCCAAGTTCTTTGGGACTCTCTGAGCTTCCTGGATTTCCTGGAAGTCTATTTCCTTTGCCAGATTGGGGAAGTTCTCCTTCATTATGTTTTCAAATAAGTTTTCTATTTCTTGCTCTTCCTCTTCTCATCTTGGCACCTCTATGATTTGGATGTTGGAACATTTAAAGTTGTTCTGGAGATTCCTAAGCCTCTCCTCATTTTACTAAATTCTTGTTTCTTCATTCTGTTCTGGCTGAATGTTTATTTCTTCCTCCTCTTCCAAACCATTGATTTGAGTCCTGGTTTCCTTCCCATCACTGTTGGTTCCCTGTACATTTTCCTTTATCTCACTTTGCATAGCCTTCACTTCTTCCTCTATTTTTTGACCATACTCAACCAATTCTTTGAGCATCCTGATTACCAGTGTTTTGAACTGTGCATCTGATAGGTTAGCTATCTCTTCATTGTTTAGTTGTATTTTCTCTGGAGCTTTGATGTGTTCTTTCATTTGGGCTTTTTGTTTTTTGTTTTATATTGGCACACCTATTATGTAGTGAGGAGCAGAGCCTTAGGTATTTGCCAGGCTGGGCCAACCCATGTCGCTATGTCATGGCACTGTCTGTTGGGGAGGAGTCTGAGAGGGAACAATGCTGCTTGTTCAGCTCTCTTCCAGCTTTCAGTCACCCCTGCAGCTACCCACAAGCAAATTGGGCCCTTCTGGTGCTGATTTCCAGGTGGGTGGGTTTGTGTACACTCTAGGACACTGTGGGTCTCTCCAACAAACTCTCCTGTGAGTCTGGGGGTTTCTCCCACTGACTCAACCCCCACAGGTTTTTTTTCAGTCAGTGGTTTTGAGGCTTTATTTCCCCACACTGGAAACCTGGGTTGCATGCTCTGTTTCATTCCCCAGTTTTTCCTCTTGGCTTGTACGCATGCAAATGTGGGACTGTTTGGTCCACCAGCCTCTGCCTTGCTAGGAGTCCTCTCCACCTGGCTGCCTGTGTCCCACCCCTTCTACTGGTCTTGATGAATGTTTCTTCTTTGACTCCTTGGTTGTCAGACTTCCATACTGTTCAATTTTCTGTCAGTTCTGATTGTTTCTTGTTTTTAAATTTGTTTTTTCCTTATTTTGGTTGTGCAAGGAGGCACAGTGTATCTACCTATGCCCCCATCTTGGCCAGAAGTTCCTACTGTACTCTCTGTTATTGAAGCTTTGTAGTAAGTTTTTGAAATTAGTGTGAGATATCCAAATTAGTTATTCTTTTACAACATTATTTTAGGTATTTGGAGGTGCGGGTTTCTTGAGATAGCACATGGATTTTAGGATACACTTTTCTGCAACAAACATCATTGAGATTTTGATAGGGGTTGCAATGAATCTGTAGATTTCTTTGGGTAGGTACTGACATCTTAATATCAGGTCTTCTAATCAATGAATAGAAAGATCTATTTATTTATGTCTAATTTCTTTCAGCAACATTGTACAATTGTCAGTGTAATCTTTTATCTACTTAAGTTTATTCTTAAGTATTTTATTCTTTTTGATGTTATTATAAATTGGATTGTTCTCTTAATTTCCTTTTTGATTGTTAATTGTTAGAATAAAGAAATGCAACTGATTTTTGCATGTTAATTTTGTATCCTGCAATTTTGTTAAATTTGTTTATTAGTTCCAGCATGTATTCTTCATTGGAATCTTTAGGGTTTCCTACATGTAAGATCATGTGAACTGCAAACAGAGATGATTTTACTTTTTTCTTTATACTTGGAATGTCTTTTCTTTCTCTTTTTTTCCTAATTGCTCTGGCTAAAACTTCCAATAAATACTATGTTGAAAATAAGTGGTGAAAGCATGCATCCTTTTCTTATTTCTGATCTTCAAGAAACAGTTTCAGTCTTTCACCATTGAGTACAATGTTGACTGTAGGCTTTCCACAGATGGCCTTTATTATGTTGAGATATTTTCCTTCTATCCTAGTTTGGTGAATGTTTTTATCATGAAAAAGTGTTGAATTATGTCAAATAGTTTTTATGCATGATGATATGATTATGTAGTCTTTTTCCCTTCATTCTATTACTGTGGTGTATTATACCAATTGATTTTCATATACAAAACCATCCTTACATTACAAAAATAAATCCCACTGGTTATAGTGTATAATCCTTTTAGTATGATGCCAAATTCAGTTTCTTAGTGTTTTGTTGAAGATTTTTGCATTGATTCATAAGGGATAATGGTTTTCTTTTCCTTTTGTGTCTTTGTCTGGCTGTGGTATTAGGGTTATGCTGGCCTCACAGAATGAATTAGAAAGTCTTCCCTCCTCTTCATTTTTGGGGATGACTTTGAAAAGTGCTGGTGTCAAGTCTTCCTTAAATGTTTGGTAGAATTCACCAGTGAAACCTGGTCTAGGGATTTTCTTTATTGGGAAGTTTTTGATTATTGAGTCAATCTCTTTACTAATTACACATCTATTCAGATTTTCTATTATTTTTGTGATTCAGTCTTAGGGTGTATTTCTAGGAACCTGTCCATTTCATCTAGGTTATTCAATTTGTTGATATACCATTGTTCATAGTATTCTCTTTTTTTTTTCATTTTTGGATCTCTTGGATCTTTTTCCACTTGAAGCACAGGTTTATAGCATTAAAAGAGAGTAAACTGTGGCCATGACTTACTGGCACCTCTGCTGTGAACTGTGGCTGAAGTCTGCTGTCTAGGGTCCAGGTGCACTGTCACCATGTGTGAGGTAACTCCCACACACTGAACTTTTTTGGTTTTATGCTCTCAGCCTAACTCTCCTTTCCATACACCATGGACCACAGGATCATCATATTCGGGGACTAAATACACCAGTATGATGTTTTCCAAACTGTGAGTTGCAACCTCTCAGAAAGCTGGAAAATCAATTTAAGTGGGCCGCAGCTAGCATTTGAAAACATGAAACAAAATAGAAAATACCATTGTCTTTAAGTATTGTTTGGTGAAACTTTTACCTTAGTTGTGTATATAAGTATAGTGGATTGTGGTATAAAATGTGTTTCTTACTGTTTTTCATGATCAAAACAACCTGAAGTTCTCTGATCTAAGCCAATTATCCCTCATTTTAGATTGGAGAAAACTGAGGCCCAAAAAAGGGTACATTACTCACTGGAGGTGATGTAGTCAGCAATGAATGAATGTATTATATGACCTCAAATATTTGGAAATTTATTTTTTTTCCTGTCCCAGGGTGAGAATTTCAAAGCACATGTAAAACTAATCTTTGGATATTCAGCAATACCTTTCCCTTCTGGTAAAATCAATTTTCTTTCTTTTGTTGCTGTTTCTCATGCAACCTCTACCAAACAAATGCATTAGTATTACTATCTTTTCCACCCTAGATGGCAGTAACAGCTTAGGTATAAAGGCAATACCTCTAGATGTCAATGACTGTGCTCTGTCTAGCATTTCTCCGTTTACTCCTCCTTGGGAATCCACCATCAGACTTCTCAAGACTCAGTATTTCCCTCCCAACTCTACTCAATCTAGGGCATATCCCTTAAGAGAAAGACATATCATCCAGGAAGGTATGTTGGGAAGAAATGAAAGGGAATTCTTTATATATCCAGAATAATACAATAGATGAAGGAGGTCTGCAGGCCCTGAGGTGCAAACAGAAAAGGGGCTAAGAAGGTGCCTCTCCAGGGCTTGGTGCTGAAGGAGAGTGAGCAATTAGCTTTCACAAGAAACCAGCCTGGGAACCAGAAGGCTCAGGGCAACAGGGAAATGTGGAACTACCATTATTGGTCTAGGTGGGCACAATCACTTCCTTTAGGGTGTGGGAGGAAACTAAGGCACAGGCATGAATGCTTTCACCAAGGTCATAAAACTTATAGGGAATTAACACAGAGACAGAACTGAGTGACCTCCCTTGGCATCTGTGACAGCTCTGGGAAGTCTCCCTAACAATATTAGAATAATGTAGAAAACTTTTCTCCCCTCAGAATAAACTAGATTAACCTTCAATGATTAAGTAAAAACAAACAGAAGAAACAAATTTTGCCATTACATTATTAATGCAAATACCTATTTAAAAGGTTATTAAAAGTTTTTGGTATATAAAATTTTTCATTAATTTTATTCAACAATCTGATTTTCACATACTCTGGTCATAATGCAAACCATGTTCAAAAAGTTACCTTTGGAGTCTATAGATGCTCAGAACATTGTAGGAATTGTCTTCAGCTTTAGTTTGTGTGAGCAGAGAATGTTTTTTAGTTGTAAAAGTAACAAATAAATTCATCCTTACCATAAAAATCTTAACAATACTGACCAGATTCCCTTTGTCCACCTCCTCCCATCCCAGCTCTTTCCCAAAGAAAGCTGTTAGTTTGCTGTGGGTCCTTCCTGACCTTTCTCTATAGTAACAGTTTATGACTTGGACAACATCAGTTTTATTAATGGCATAATACTTGGCTTTGCACCAAAATTGTATCATTTAGCTTGATCATCCACATCATTCATGAGATTTAACACTAAATGGATTTTGGTTGGTACCAAAAATCAAAACCATCCTCCGAGAATTAAAAAAAGGAAGACTTACCATTATTAATAATTAAAAAAGAAAACTTCCCCTGAAAAATTTCCAAAAAATGAACTATAAGCTCTGAGAATAATTTCAAAACTGTTGTGAGCAATGGTGACATAAATAGAAGGGCCATTTAAGCTATTCACATTGCTTTAAGGACAAATCTTGGCTATTAAAAAGGCCTGTCTACTTGTATTCAGATGAGAATCTGCCATATGCCGTATGACAGCTATGACCCAACATCCTCATCCAGTTTTTGTAAGCAACTTGGTCTTTTGTTTCTCTTACTTAAAGGGGACATTCTCATTTTGAAGCTGCTAAAATTATTAACCTTCTAATCTTCAATTAGACACACTAAAAGGTAAAACCATTTAAATGACCCATCTGGCAGTTTGACTATGTGAATACCTTTTGCTTGTTGAGAGAGAGAGAGACAGCATGGCTGGTGGTAGGAGACCTGTGCTTGAAGATTATAGCAGGAGCTGACCTGTCCCTTGCAGTCCCTTCAATACTTGGAAATGCAGTTTCAGTGGCTCAAAAAGTAATACAGAATTGTTATTGAATACAGAGGACCACAAATGCCCCTGGTCCTATCTGTCCCTTGCCATCTTTCATTCCACCTGTTGCTCAGTAAAGCCTGTGGCTCTCCTCTCTTTCGTCTGGAACATCAGAGACATACCTCTTATTATTGCATTGTCAAGCACTTTAGTTCTTTTTTTGTGTCTCACTGAATGAAAATAGTTCATTTTTATCATTTTAGAATTGTTTTTCTAAACGCAGATGAAGTAGGTAGAAATGAGAAAAGACAGATGCACAGCAGTCTAACTCTTTAGTAACAGTGGTAATGAACGGTGTGTGTGGTGACTCCCCTACCCTTGTGCCCTTCATTCAGAGCCTATGAGCGCTGAGCCCAGTGAGATGGGTTCCTGAACTGCTTCTAGGGGATGACCAGAACTGCTCATCCTCAGGCCACCCCTCTTCCCAAGGCCAACAGAAAGGAGCCCACAGCCAACTCTGCCCTCTTGGCAACAGACTCTAGCCACAGAGAGGAAGGCCCTGCTTCTGGGAGATGACTGGACAGCAAGGGACATGAATGAGTATATCAGGCTGGGCACAGGAAATGCTATACTCTGTTGGCCCAGACACACTTGGTTGAATGCCTAATCTTATAGGAATGATCTTTATGTCCACAAGGAAGCTCTCTCCCATTATTTTGGAAACCAGTGGCCCTCTATCTTGTTTTCACCCTTGTGGTAAAGGCATGAGTACAGAAGAATATTTTCTCTAAAAAACAATGCACAAAGAAAGATGGTACCCACAGCCAAAAGGTGGGTACCAGCCCATCTTGAGTGGCAGCTGCTTTGCAGCCCCAGGCTAGACATGCCTGGCAGGAATAGAAGTCAGTGTGGCCTGATATGCTGACTGTTCAAGAAAAGATATACATTCCAGTATTTATGTAAAATTTCCTCATTTTTACAAGTTCAATGAAGATTTGTCATAACACCCTGTGGGGCAAACCACACACATTGGCCACCCCTCAGGCCATGTCTACAACTTCTGCAGAGGTCTGTGGGGATAAGCCTATACCATAAGCTTATCCCATTGTAGGGCACTTTGGATCCAAAGAACCCAAGTTTCTGTACCGATGCAGATGATGGTTGCAGTCCTCATCCTCCTTCCTAAGAGCTGGGTGAAAAAAACAAATGGCCTCCTTCTCTGGATCCCCCATGGAGCTGGTGCAGCACAAACTGCACTGAGTCCCAGCCTGTCACTGCTCTGTCTCTGCAGGGAATCCCAGGCACCCATATTTTCACAACTGATTTAATCCTTGCAGCAGTTATTAATGAAGAAATGCCTAATGGGACTCCTTTTGTTAATTTTTACTTGAAATTGCTGTTTTTATAGATCAAAGTGGCTGAGTATCCACAAATTCATATAGTTCAAACTACGTAAAATAATCCTGTTTCTCTGCTGTTTCTCAGGGAATGGTTGGCCACCTTGGCCTTGTCCACTACCCACCAAGCGCTGGGCTGTCAAGGCAGGTTTAGCTGGCCCTGCCAGGCTGGGCTACAAGGTGTTAGAAAAGGCCACTCTGGCCTCCATCAGTTCTAGCAAGAAAGGCTCCAGAGACTTGTCTAAACATTTCTCAGGGCTGTGTTTGGAATATTTATGCCCCTTTATTGTTTTCCTATTACTTGTCGGTATAAGGTAATGAAAAGAAATCTAGACAGTTTCAAAGCTCTGAAATCACATAAACCAAACTCTAAAAAATAAAGCTTAGAAAGAATACATTGGGTTTATATCACAAACCCACTCACTGCTGTTTGCCATTATTTAAAACATTCACTTTTTCTATAATTTAATTTCCATTTTCATTCAGAAATGGCTGCTTCCACTAAATTGAGAATCAGTACTATTCCATCCTCTGAACTCCCTGGAACAGTATCTCAGAGACACTGCGGTGATGAAGGCTGACCAGCCTCAGCCAAAGCAAACTCCATTTATTCCTCCATTGGCCAGAGGGGACCTGTTATAGAAAAGTGTGTTCTTCCAACAGATATTTTTGGAGCCAGCAAAAGAGGAAACCTGGGGAGATGGTGCTGCATGAGGAAGGCAGGGCATGATAAAGTCATGGGTGAGGGCACTGACCTCACTGAGGAATGTGCCTTTGATTGTATAAAGAAAACTTTCCAGGATCAGGACAAGCCTTGTGCTTGGCCCAAAAGGGCAATTCATCCAACCCACCATTTTCCAGAAGACTCTCTCTCTGAAAACCAGAGATATTCAGAGTTACTAAGATCCTATTGTATTAACCTCAGTCTTGATTTTCCCTTTTGGTTTAGGTGGAAAGCCCATTAATGAGGAGAGGGGAAATTTGACCAGTATAGTGAAGTTTACTTAACCAAATCATGTGCGGCAAGCCTCTTTCTCCAAAACAAACCCAACTATTGTCCTTTACTTTTCCATCTTGACTATCAGATCTTCCAGTAGAAATATATAAAAATACATTTAACTAACAGTGTTGAACCAAATTACCTGGAAGTTGATAAATTAGATGCCCAACCCTTTCACTCCAGTTTAAAATAAATATACCATTTACTAACACACTTCTGGAGACCTCAAATGATTCTAAAAGAAATGGGTTAAAGACCCCCAGAGGTAAGTGTGTCCCCATAATGTATAGGCTCACCCATGGGGAGGCTGGTAGTGGGTACCCATACCCACAATCTGCCAACTAGCTAGGCATTGCAGCCCCCACCACTCAGGCCCCTGGGAAGGCAGGATTTAATTTATTATTCTATTACAGTTGTCCTAATTTTCCCCTTTGTCCTCTTCCACCCAGCCCAACCCCACTCCCACAATAAATCCCTACACTGTTGTCCATGTCCATGTGTCATTCACACATGTTCTTTGACTAGTTACTTCTCCTTTTTCCCCTCCATGTTCCCCTCCCCTACCCTCTGGTTGCTTAGTTGCTGTCAGTCTGGTCCATGTTCCCATGCCTCTGGTTCTATTTTTCTTGTTAGTTTATTTTGTTCATTAGATTTCACTTATAGGTGAGATCAAAATGAACAAACGACCTAAATAGACACTTCTCCAAGGAGGACATACAGATGACCCAGAGACACATGAAAAGATCAATATTACTAGCCATCAGAGATGCAAATTAAAACCACAATGAAATACCACCTCACATGGGTCAGAATGGCCATCATAAACAAATCAACAAACAACAAGTGCTGGTGAGAATGTGGAGAAAAGGAAACCCAGTGCACTGTTGGTGGGACTAAAAACTGGTGCAGCCACTGTGGAAAACAGTATGGAATTTCCTTTAAAAGCTAAAAATGTAACTGCCTTTTGATCCAACAATTCCAGTACTGGGAATATACCATAAGAATCCTGAATCGCCAATTCAAAAGAACCTATGCACCCCAGTGTTCATAGCAGCACAATTTACAATAGCCAAGTGCTGGAAACAGCCTAAGTGCCCATCAATAGATGAGTGGATTAAACAACTGTGGTACATTTACATGATGGAATACTATGCAGCAGAAAGAAAGAAGGAACTCCTACCTTTTGTGACAGCATGGATAGAACTGGAGAATATTATGTTAAGTGAAGAAAACCAGTTGGTACAAGGCAGAATTTAGATGTCGACAAACTGAAAGGCATTTCAGGAGCACTCAGGTGCTCTGACAACAGACATGAAACCACATGGACATCAGCAACTACAAACACATATCTGTCTTCACCAGTCACCTTTCTCCCAAGGACCACAAATTTGCATGATGCCATGGGGAGTCCAGAGGACCATCAGTGATATGCTTTGGCAGTAAGTGCAGGGCCTTCCCCAGTATACTGTCACTGTCCAGCCATGCCCCTGTCTAGCTTCTTCTAACTAGGAGCTAACTAGGGGAAGAGGCTGCTTGGCACTGCTAGTCACATTGGGATACTGAGGGAGAGCCACTTTTCTGCAAGGGCAACTTGAAACTACCCATGCCGAGTCCTCATGCCCCATCCCAAATCTCTCCTATAGTTTACATCCACTGGATATATATCCTACCCCACATACACAAATGGCCACAGGAGACCCCTGGTCTTCCCTAGCAAGATTGAGAAAATGCCAATTAGCATTAGTCTAGTGGATGCTGCTGATTGTAGCAGGGGGTGGGGAGTTAGGGGCAAGGACTCACTACATTGGTTCTTCACTCAGTACCTGGCTCATAACCAGTGAATGACTGAATTGAACAAAGAGGCAGAAATTGATGGGGGAAACTGTTCCCAAGGCATAGTCCCAGACTAGGATACTCTGAACATACAATTTCTCTGTGGACACCCAACAGTTTTCCCCTGAGCTGCTGGGAAGGGTTCACTCTGTAGAAGCTATGAGAAATTCACTTACACTAACAGGCATCTTCTTGTAACAGCAAAGTGCCTCTGGGAGGAGTGGCATTCAGTACCTGGTAAAATCAGGGGGTCCCCACTATAGCACTACTGACATTTGGGGTCAGATCATTCTTTGTTCTGGGGGCTGCCCTGTGCATTGCATGATGTTTAAAGCATCTCTGGAGCAACTGCCTAGTTGAGTTGACCAAAAAACAAAACAAAACAAAACAAAACAAAACAAAACAAAACAAAACAAAACAAAAAAAAAACATCTAATGACATTGCCAAATATCCTCTAGAGGGTAAAACCACCCCTGGTTGGGAACCATGAATGTAAATGAATCCCATTGCTCTCCCAGTACTGTGTTAAGGGAACTGGCATTTCTTAAAAGAAGTTCTAGGAGGATAAATAGGTAATTGGGAGGCAAGAAGCCTAGTGAAAAAGCACACTCCTGGGCAGGAGGACTGCATGTGAATGAATGGCTGCACTCACAGTGTTATCTAGATTTGTATCTGTGTCCAGCAGAGAAGTCATTTTCTTCCTCACCCTATCACTTCCCTCTTTGGAGTATAAACTAGGTTAATGGTCCTAGTCATGAAATGGAGCTACAGTTTGGGCCTGAATCACCTATTACCATGTAAAAATACATCTTGAATTTGTGAAATGGCAAACAGAGACCATTGCTAAGCTGTGCAATATCCACATTCTCATTTTATTGAAGAAAAAAAATTCTAAGCCTTGATAAGTAATAACACCCATATTGAGCTCTCAGGGGCAAAACTTTCAAGTATTTATTAACAAAATTAGACACAGGCAGTGAGTGATAAAGACCTCTGCAGACACGACCTTAGCTATTGATTTTCTTCACTTGCCATGCAGGGTGTAGCCCTGAAGGAACCTCTGAAAATCATTTAATTACTTCTTGAATTGAGAATGGAAGACCCTGCTAACCAGCAGCCCCTGGAGCAAGGTAAACACAGGGAAACTTCTGCCCCTGAAGAGGGGCTCCATGGGACTTACTTCCAAATGTAATAGAACATACATTCCAAGTAAAACCATACTCGAATTTTTTTCTCTCTTTGTAAACTTGTCTTTCTGCTACCATTCTCATCTGGTCCTTACACAGTGTGATTGTATATGTGCCTATCCCATCACTGACTGGGAAGGGAGCTCCCAGTCTGGGGACAGAGACCAGTGCGTAGGCACTAAGGCAACAATGGATGAGGACAGTGAGAGAAGGCATGGGCAGGTCTGTAATGAGGAGTGGAGGAAGGAGCCACCTCACCTACCCAAGGAAAGGCAAGTCAGGTGGAAGAGAGATGATCAATGAAGCAAATCTGAGGGGAGGACATGGGTGTGTGTAGCCAGGCTCAGTACTAGAAAAGCAGCCTGAGTTGCCACAGTGCAGGAACTGGAAGCATTTTGGAGCTTGGAGCAGAAAGTGTAACATGGGGAACTTGGACAAATTCATGGTAGTTACTCCATGGAAACTGGAGAGCTGCCTATTGATGATGACAATGAATGGGACAGTTTTACCTATTTCCCCCAAGGCCAGGGGTTGGCATTTGTAGTCCTTGCTCTAAGGCCTTGGCAAAGCATGATGGCAGATTCTTCTGTAATTCTGAAACTCTTGCTGTCTCTTCTCTCTTTAAACTCAGAATTATGTGTATTTTGTGTTCTGAACTTTAGAAGCATTAGGTCCTCCTTCAGGTAACTGTGTGTGGTGGGGGCAGGGGCTGTGATATATAGGCTTCAGGGCACCAGTGTACAGTGAATCTGGACACCACAGGTACCAGACTGGTGGGACAACAGAGGGCCACAGGGAAACCACTGTGATGTGATAAAAGTCGTGTTCACAGGACTACAGGGGACTGTGGACCAAATTGGGGATCCAAGGAGATGGAGGAAGGAAACAGCAGAGAACAGGAGAAAGCAAGAGGGAGAAAGAGGAAAGAGGTTCTTGGGGCTGAAGCATGACTCTGACCTCCTAAGAGCTCCCAGGGGCCCTGGACTGGACTGCACCATACCCACCAGATGGCTGCACCCCCACATTTGTGGTCTCCCTAAACCAGTTACCAGAGAGCCCTGGTCTTTTTTTTTTTTTTTTAAATATATTTTATTGATTATGCTATTACAGTTGTCCCATTTCTCCCCCATCATTCCCCTCCACCCTACCCACCCTCTCCCACCCACATTCCCCCCTTTAGTTCATGTCCATGGGTCATAAGTTTTCTAGCTTCTACATTTCCCATACTATTCTTGCCCTCCCCCTGTCTATTTTTTCCCATTATCTATGCTACTCATTCTCTGTACCTTTTCCCCCTCTCTCCTCCTCCCACGCCCCTGTTGCTAACCCTCCATATGATCTCCATTTCTGTGGTTCTGTTCCTGTTCTAGATGTTTGCTTAGTTTGCTTTTGTTTTAGGTGTGGTTCTTGATAGCTATGAGTTTGTTGTCTTTTCACTGTCATAGTTTTACCTTCTTTTTCTTAGATAAGTCCCTTTAACATTTCATATAATAAGGGCTTGGTGATGATGAACTCCTTGAACTTGACCTTATCTGAGAAGCACTTTATCTTCCCTTCCATTCTAAATGACAGCTTTGCTGGATAGAGCAATCTTGGATGTAGGTCCCTGCTTTTCAAGATTTCAAATATTTCTTTCCAGCCCCTTCTGGCCTGGAAGGTCTCTTTTGAGAAATCAGCTGACAGTCTGATGGGAACTCCTTTGTAGGTGACTGTCCCCTTATCCCTTGCTGCTTCTAGAATTCTCTGCTTCATTTTAATCTTGGCTAATGTAATGACGATGTGCCTTGGTGTGTTCCTCCTTGGGTCCAACTTCTTTGGGACTCTCTGAGCTTCCTGGACATCCTGGTAGTCTATTTTCTTTGCCAGATTGGGGAAGTTCTCCTTTATTATTTGTTCAAATAAGTTTTCCACTTGTTGCTCTTCTTCTTCCCCTTCTGGGACCCCTATAATTCGGATGTTGGGATGTTTAACGATGTCCTGGAGGTTCCTAAGCCTCTCCTCATTTTTTTGAATTCTTGTATCTTCCTCGTTTTCTGTTTGGTTGTTAGTTTCTTCCTTCTGGTCCACTCCATTGATTTGAGTCCCAGTTTTCCTTCCATCTCTATCGGTTCCCCATGCATCTTCCTTCATTTCACGGATTGTAGCCTGCATTTTTTCATCTAGTTTGTGAGCAAAATCAACCAATTCTGTGAGCATTTTGATGACCAGTGCTTTGAACTGTGCATCTGACAGGTTGGCTATCTCTTCACTGCTTAGAGGAATTGGCTCTGGGGCTTTTATTTGTTTTCTGGTTTGAGCCATTTTTGGTGTTTTTTTTTTGTTGTTGTTGTTGTTGTTGTTTTGGTTTTAGTCTGGTCGCAGCTATTACGTAATGAGGGGGTGGAGCCTTAGGTGTTCCTCAGGGCGGGGCAGCCCAGTCGCTGGGTTGTGATGCTGTAGGTGGGGGTGGGGCCTGAGAGGGAGCAATGGCGCCTGCTCCACTGTCTCCTGGATTCAGTCCCCTCCGCCACTTCCCCTCCACCTGGACCGTCTGCATGCTCGAATGTGAGACCACCTGGTCAGTCAGCCAGCCCCCTTGTGCAGCCTCACTGGGTCTGCACAGTTGCTTCCCTGTGCCCGGGGTCCGCCAGCTGCTGCCTGTAGGCCCGGGGACCGCCAGCCGCCGCCTGTGCACCTGGGAACTGCCAGCCGCTGCTGTTTGCGTTCCTGGGGCCGCACCTCCACTTTCTCCTGCTGCGACTCCGCCCCTCTTACCGGTCTGGATGAATGGTTGTTGGACTTCCGTACAGTTCAAATTTCTGTGAGTTCCGGTTGTTTTCTTGTTTCTAAATATTTGTTGTCCTTAATTTTGGTTGTGAGAGGAGGCACAGTGTGTCCGCCTACGCCTCCATCTTGGCCAGAAGTCGAGCCCTGGTCTTGACACACACTCGGATGAGCTGAGTATTGTGAGGGAATTCTGCCTCTTTTGCTTACCACCAAACCCAACAATTTATAAATACCTAAATTCACCATTCCCAAGGCTTGCACTAAAAGCCACCAGATTCATATATTGTAAAACTAGCTCAGAACAGAAAGTTCCAGTGGCCCTTGTTCTATCAGGTATTGATCATACAGCAGTTTAGCTGAATGTTAGCATTTTATTTTGTAGAGGAGGAAGGGGGTTCAGAAGTAGCTCAAAAAAACTAAAAAACAAAACAAACAAAAAAAACAACCTGAAGAGCATTACTAAGGGCTGTTCTGTAAGCCCCCAATACAGCCCAACCTGCATTGCTACCCCTGAGGAGGCCTTGAGCCCTTGTTGTCTCACTGCTACCCCTCCAGCTTGCCCACACGCTCAGCACTGTTGAAACTCCTCAGAGTCTTACAAATGCAGATAGTGAGCACAAGTGCATTTAAGAACAGGTCTCTCCATAACAACATGGATGGATCTCATAAGTGTAATGTGAGTGAAAGAAGGCAGACACCAAAGAGCACCTACTGTATGATTCTATTGTTATAAAATTTGAAAGTAGGTAAAACTAATTTGTGCTGATAGCCATCAGGCAGTGGTGACCTCCTGGGAGCATGCCTAGAAGTGGGGCCTGAGTGTGTTCCTGGAGGATGGTCACATCTCTGTTGATTGGGTACTGGATACACAGGTGTGTTCTGTTTGTAAGAATTCACTGAGCTGAATATTTATAATGCATATGCTTTTTTCTAAGTATATTAACCTTCAACAGAGAGCTTTCATACTTCTGAACCTCAGTGGGCGGACTGACATGAGAGGCTGTTCTGCTTTACAGCCCTCATGGGCAACCAGCCATACTTTCAGAGCCTGGGCTAGAGGCCTAGGCAACACCGAAGAGGCCCAGGACCACCCTTACCTGCTGCATCCTGTTCTCTTGCCTCCTGCTTTGACTTGGGCGGTTGATGAAAGATCGTGTGGACACTTTGTAGTGATTCAGCAGGCAGACAATGACCACGACCATCACTGTAACCACCACAATGATGATGATGATCTGGGCGAACTCCAGCTCCGCTGCAATGAAAGAGGAAACTGTGTTAAACCACATGCCCTTTTGCATCATCACCCACTCAGTTCTCCAGATCTCATCTCCGCAAGGCACTCTGATCACAACAACCACCAGGCATCAACGGCCACTTGCATGAACCTGGTCCTCATAAGAACCTCATGAAAGTGAAACTATTTTCCACAGGTCTGCTGCCCAGGGCCACTGCCTGTCTTTGACATTCTAATGACATTTAAATAAAGGGAGACCGAGGCATGGGGCTCACTTTCCAGAAGACCTCTGGTGCTCAGACAAACCTTGTCTTTGCAATTTTATAATGAGAAAGGCAGTAGGAAAAATGTATTCCATTGGCCCTATAAGACCTGTAGAGGTGCTGTGCTGTAAGTTACACCATTCTACACATGAAACTCAAAGAGCAGCCCAGTGCACATGACACAGGCTGGCTGCCACCTGGGGTACCCTTTTCTACTGTGCAGGCATGCCCTTAAGGGCCATATCTTGGGGTATAAAAAGTTCGGTGTTCTCCATCACCTAAACTCCATCCTGCCACATGACACCCTCCTCTGTGCATCCTTAGAGGAGTTAAGAAAGCCTGTCAAAATTGGAGCTGTTTCTCACAGGGTAATCACTCTAGGAAAGTTAAACCCATCTTTATGGTTGTGTCAAGTTTCCCAAAGCACACCCACACAGGATCCACAGAAAACATGTTTTTTAAAAAGCCCCAGTCTCCTTTCCGCAAAGCTGCTGCCTTTGGAAGTAATTTAGAAAAATACATCTTCCCTGACTCCAACTCTGCAGGCACCGTATTCTGTGAGCAGTCAGGTCACCATTGGGTTTCTGATAATGCCATCACAAAAGATTTTCTAAATTCAATTAACACATGCTTCACATATGAGTATAATACCATGAAGCTATGTCTACAAAGCAGCACAATGAGTTGGCAATGAGAGAAGTAGGTGATTCAAGCCCTTCAGTTTTGCAGGAAGAAAACAAGCTCAACACTCAAGGTCAGCTCTAGAACCCAGATCCTCTGCTTTTTGGCTTCCAGCTCATGACTCTGTTGAGTGCTGGCTACCTGTTCTCCTCTGAATCTCCCCATGCATTAAAAGGAAGTTATTGTTCATGCAGGGACATCAATTTAAAGAGTGAGAGACGCAGGAAGATGGTAAGCAGAACAGTGTACAACTTTTGTTGTGAGATGGGCAGTTATGGGGTATAATGAAGGGCAATAGAAAGAGGGGAGAGTTCTTCTGATTGTGCTACTGGCTCAAACTTGGAACACATACATGTACACATACGCACACACATATACATATGTACACAAAGACACATGAATGTGCACGCACATGTATACGACATGTGTGGACACACTCACATTGGCATGATACATTCATGCACACATATACACATGGGTATACAAATATACATGCACATGTACACACAATGCACAGCTTCTTGCTGCAGTAGGGCTCAGGCCACTTGCCACTGGAGAAACATTATCTCTCAGTAAATGGGTTCACACTTGGGATGATGCAAAAGGGGACTGGGTATCACCCTCCCCCTGATGTCTGTTTACTCCCTTCATACCCTGAGAACAAACGGACAGGGGCTAGGCCATATCGGGGTAGCTGGAGGGTCTTCCTGAATTCCACCATGTCATGTCCTGTAGTTCTGTCCTCCACTCCTATCCTCAACCCCTACATACCTGAAGGACAGAGATTTACATAGTGCCTTCTGGACAGGGCTGGATTGCACTTGGCACTGGGGCTGTAGGGGTGCTGGTCCAGAGGTGCACCTTGGAGAATGGAGAACTGAGTATGAGAAAACTGAACGGCTGAGCCCCATGTGGTGGGCAGTTGAGGCCAGGTAGGTTTGCCAGGTGTACTTCTTGATGGCAGTAAAAGGGCAGATCCCAGTTGGCACAGCTGACTGTGGAGGCTCAGGCAGCAATGCCAGACCAGTTCTAGAGACTGGCACTCAGCAAGATCCAGGTGCTGGGCTCCTTACTCCCCCTTCATAGTAGCACTGCTCTGTAAACTCCTGAGGTCTAATGGCTGATTGGCAAGTTCTCCAGAGGGCCTGGGCTTGAGCATCTACTTCCAGTGGGGAAAAAGCCCCCAGGGAGCCACCAAATTTATATACACCAACCCCTCCTCAGGACTATAAGAAATCTTCATGATGGAAGCCTCCTGGAAAGGACTGAAATTTTCCCCAGAGGGAATAGGCTGGAAACCTTTGCATTTGGGGTACAGATGTAAGTGTGGCCTCATTTACCCTTGTGGGCTATGGGATGTGTGACATGCTTGTTTATCCAGAAACACTGTCTTCATGACTCTGCCTTTGCACATAACATCTCCATGTCTAGAACATCCTGTGTCTTCTGGGGTCTATGTCCCATGGTGCCTGTGTGAAGCCATGTGATTGGATCCCTTTCTTCATCACTTATGACATAAGATGTCAACTGTGCCTTTTGAATATGTCTCTTACACAAAAACTATGATCAGAAACCTATTTGTATTTATTTTGTATTTTCGGTATCAGGCTTGAGGTGGTGTCTAGAAGGTAGTTAAGTGACTTCATCATTAAGAGGGGAATCAATGAATGACTCTGGAGCACACATGTTGAGACCAAGACCTCTCTTCTAGAATGTACAGCTCCACCTGCACAGGTGTGCTCCCTGCGAGGACTGCTATTGCTGACAGGGATAAGGTCTTCATTGACCAAAGTGCACAAGTAGTGCAACTCAGCAGAGCTGTGTGAATCTGTGCAGAGGGGCAATCTACCAACCCAAGGCCTATCACCTCAGTGATGAGCAATCATTGACCTGAGCAGGCAGTTAATTCTACTTAGGTCAAAGGTAGCCAACGTAGCATGAAGACTGAAGCTCATAATGCCTTGTTTTACCAACATTTATTTTTATTTTGTGGGTGAACTGCAGAGTTCATCCTTTCAGGTTAAATCATACCCTGAAATTGACAATTTTTTTCCCTCAAGAAAACTTTACTGCTTTATAGCTGTGGAAAGAGAGGAAAGTGATAACTACACTGAGGGATGCCACACAAGTCTTCATGGGTTAATTCTTCACTTGGAGAATATCTTCCTAGGTCATCTTTTTCTGAATATGGAAAGCTATAAGATAAATATTTACAGCAGAGTAATCCAATTATATATTAATAATTCTATGGACATATTGGGATATATCTGTGTTCCACTTGAAAAGGATTTTTATTATAAAATGACCTTTAAAATTTAAACAATACAGAAGGAAATAGTGTATAATGCAAAAGTTCCTTTTTATGGGCCTGCAGCACTCTGAACCACCCCTGCCCCATTCAACCCCATGAGGTGGGGGGCACAGTTCACCCACTGTGTTTATTTGTGCATTTGCCTATCGAATAAGGGATTTCTTCTTATTTATGAATGGAATCATTGTGCAAATATATTGTTCTAGTTTTCTTCACTTAATACATCACAGATATATTTAAACAAGAATATATATAAACCAATCTCACTCTTTATGGTGGCTATCTATTCCAGAATATGAATATACTAGAACTCACATTTTCCAAATGATGGATGTTTTGGTGTTTTTTTTTTTTTTTCTATTACGATCAGAAGATTGTATGTGCATGCATACGTGCATGTGTGAGTGTCAATGTGTGTGCTGACCCACATTTGTAAGTGTTCCTATAGGAAAGATTCCTAAAATTAAAATTTCTGGGTCAAGGATATATCCTTTTAAATGTTGATAGCTGCCTGGATCCTGCATTATAAAAAGGCTCTTGACAGGAAAGGGCACGCTCCTCCACACCTTCATTAACACTCAACACTAACCCTTTTCATTTGTATTAATCTGATGTGCAAAATTATATATCTTGTTTTAATTTGTATTTCCCCAATAACTGGTAATTTTAGGTCTTTTCCTATGGTTATTGGTAATTTATATTTTTCTTTTTCAAAATCATATCAGTTTATTTGTAGTTTTCCCATTACTTTACTTTCACTTATTTATAAGCAGCCTTTACATATTATGGCTATAAATATTTGTTACATGTGGTACAAATATTGCCTCCTAGTCTTCATATCTTTAAACTTTGCTATGAGTTTCTTTATGGAGAATATAAATCTTTATGTCATCAAATACTGTCTCTTTTTCCCTTACGGCTTTTAAGCTTCCTTAGGCTGTCTTCTCCACTATTCTAAAAATATTTTTCTTTGAGGATTTTTGTAGTCTGTATTTATATGTTTAGATCTTTATTCACTCTGGATTTGATTTTTTTAATCTGAGGCAGCAGGTAGAACATTTAATATTGTCTGAAACACATACATCTGATCTAACATCATATTAAAAAGTTCATTGGAAGCAAGGGTGAGAAAGATCTCAGTTGTGGGAAGCAGTGTACAGAACTGCCACCACCTTTCTTTAAAGGGACTACTTGCTCTTAGGCTGCTCTTCACCAGCTTTGTTGTCAACATGCAGATGAGGTGCTGGCATCTGGAAGGCCCAACCCACCCCTCAATGTGTCCAGACTTGCTGCATTTCCTTCCTCAGTTCCACCCTCTTGGTCTGCTTAGACCAGCAGCTCTCAAGTAATTTGGTCTCAGGTCCCCTCTATACTACTAAAAACTACTGATTACTCCCAAAGAGCTCTGTTTGTGCAATGACATCTATCAATGTTTCCCAAACTTGAAATTAAAACTAAAAAATGTATTTATTCATTAAAAATAAATTCATTACATGTTAATATATGTAACATGATCAAAATAATTGTATTTTTCAAAACAAAATAATTTAGCAATGAGTGGCATTTCTTTACACTTCTGCACATCTCTTTAGCATTTGTCTTAACAGAAGACAGCTAGATTCTCCTCTCTGCTTCACTTTCAATCTGTTGACATGTTCCTTTGGTTGAGATATATGAAGATCTGGCCTCAGTGACCACATGGAGAGTCTTGGGGACCCCCCTGGAATCTTTGGCCACATTTGGAGAATGGGTGATCTAGACCAATGGACAGCAGGCATGCTAATACAAACACTAGCAGCCTGGATTTCTTGGGGACATTCCAGATAACAGGATTTGAGATGTCATCAAAGTGGCTCCAGGATCATTGTCCTGAGGTTTCATGCATGACTACAGCCACAGCAGGTACATTTAAGACACACAGGATACATAATGATTCTAGGGGTTCATGGGCATATAAAGTGTGGAACTTGCCAGAGGCAAGGTGAGGACTCAGGCTGGCAGGAACTGGGTCCCCAGGGCATCACTCACTGAGGCAAGCAGTGAAGCACAGCTGGCCACTCTGGGTGACAGAAGCCCAATCAGAGCCTGAGCTACTATAGACCTTGGGCCATCATGAGGCAGCTCTTTCTGCAGGGACTGGCCCAGGTCCCAAAAGCCTGTGTTCTAACAACCAAGTCCGAATCAAGCACAGGAGCAACAGCAAATGCAGCAGCAGCAGCAGTTTGGCCCCTGGCTGAATGTCAAGATCACCTGTGGCACTCCTGGAAACACCCTACATTAGGGACTCATGAGACACTGTGAAATCCCTGGGCATGGATCCCCAGTGGAGCCATGCAGCCAAAATGTGCAGCAGTCTTTTGTATCAAACTCTGGCAAAACCAGTCAATGAAAACAGACTTTTTCTTTGAATACTTACAACTGGAAAACATGAAGCTTTTACTCTTTGGGGCTACAAATACTCCCTGAAGAGGGATCTAGAGGATTCTCAGAGTGAAAGTTCAAGTAAACAGAGAGATGGTTCTAGAAAATAAGCATGATGACTTCTGGACCCCAGAGTCCTGTGCTACCAGTAACTTCTCCCTTTATTAACTTATTCAAGTTCATGAGGAGGTATGTAAGCAACCTCATACCTGCCCTCCCACGCCCTCTTTCATGTCAAACAAGAAAATACTACTAAAAAATGCATCATAAACAGCAAATTAAGAAAAGATCATGACACCATAGGATATCTGCAGTCTGGATGGCAGATGGGAAGCATAAATGGGGAGGGGATTGTAGACTCACAAAACCAGCCACCTGCCTCTCCCCCTCGCCATACATTTTGTAATAACTGTGGTAGGTGATGTGATTCCTGTCTCTTCCCTCGCCATTCCTGAACCCTCCCTCGAAGTCCCCACCCATGTATGGAGCCTGTTCAGAGGCAGTAGGTGCCCCCACAGTGTTTTGACAGCACCTAACATGACTGTTACCACTGGCCTGATTTTATAACTTCTCAAGAAAATAACTTTCACAGAACAAATAAAAGAAATTTTATACTTAAAAAACCCCCCAACAACCCTGCAGTACCACTTTTGAATGTGAGTATCAGATGAAATTCAGCACACCTGTTCTTCAAAGTATCCAGTTTCAAGTTTTCTGTATTCCTGATCAAACACAGACATTTTCAGAGCTTCTGAGGACCTCACCCAGCAATTCCCTATACTGCACAGTAAGGGCTCAGGCAAGCCAAGCACTCTCCACTTCCTGCTGAAACCCTTCAATGAAGGTGGCAGTTCCTGGCCACATGTTTCCCCCCACACACATACATACTTTCCCACCGTATTCCTCATTCATTTCTCTTCCATGTGTTCCAAGCTTGGGAGGCCCAGGGTACAAGAGCTATGCTCAGGCAGCAGAGGTGCAGTAAGGCCTTTTACCCACCCCACAGGGAAGTCTTCAGACAGAGGCATATTTATCAGTCCAATGCATGTGTGCTACTGCTCCTGAGAATTCATGCACCCAATCCTATGGAGCAGCAGTCTGTGCACAAAAGTGAGGCAGATGCCAGCTGACACCTGGCACTACACTTAGGACTTCCTGCCCCTCCCGCTCCCTGTTCTGCCCACATCTGGCCCTGCAAGATGTTGTCTATCTTCATGTCATAGGGGACAGTTTATGTGCAATGGTGCATGGAACTGAGGGTACACTGGAAGGAAAAAATGCCAATAACCTTTCCCTTGAAGGCCTTATTCAAGTTTTGGTTTTGGGGGATGGGATGGAAAGGGGAGGCTAAGAATGAATTTTGAAAGAACTATTAAAACACCTTAAAAAACATATGGGAATTGTAAAGTTCTGAGAAAATAACAGGATTACTTTAGGGTTTCCAAAATTTCATGTGCACAATAGGATTCTCAACACAGTCCATGGGTCAGTTTTCCTTGATTTCAATAGCTACTGATAGCAACAGAAAAATGCCAAAAAGCAGTCTATGCAAGGAGAGGATGTTAAGCCAAAGTCAAATTTTCCAACTATCCCTCTTCTTTTTTTAAAGTATATTTTACTGATTATGCTATTATGGTGGTCCCAGTTTTTCCCCTTTGTCCTCCTCCACCTGGTACCCCCTTTCCCTCCAGCAATCTCCCCCTTAGTTCATGTCCATGGGTCATGCATGTAAGTTCTTCGGCTTCTTCATTTCCTATATTATTCTTTTTTTTTTAATTTTTATTTTAATTGTTGATCTTGTACAGTTTTCTGTCATTTATTCTCACCCGAACCCACCACCCTAGCCCTCCCCTCCTCCCTCCCATTTCCACTCCCCCATAGTTTTTGTCCATATGTCCTTTATACTTGTTCCTTCCCCTTTACCCCTGAAAATTCCTCCCCTCTCCCCTCTGGTGACTTTCAGCCTTTTCTCAATTTCTGTATCTTTGGTTATATTATGCTTGCTTGTTTGTTTTGTTGATTAGCTTCCTGTTAAAGGTGAGATCATATGGTATTTGTCTTTCACTGCCTGGCTTACTTTGCTTAACATGATGCTCTCAAGTTCCATCCATGCAGTTGCAAAGGGTATGAGCTCCTTCTTTCTTTCTGCTGCATAGAATTCCATTGTGTAAATGTACCACAGTTTTTTGATCCATTCATTTACTGATGGGCATCTAGGTTGCTTCCAACACTTGGCTATTGTAAATTGTGCTGCTATAAACATAGGGGTGCATAGGTTCTTTAGGATTGGTGTTTCAGGGTTCTTAGGATATAGTCCTAGCAGTGGAATTGCTGGGTCAAAAGGTATATCCATTTTTAGTTTTTTTAGAAAATTCCATACTGTTTTCCATAGTGGTTGTACCAACCTGCACTCCCACCAGCAGTGCACTAGTGTCCCCTTTTCTCCACAACCTCTCCAACACTTGCTGTTTGTTGCTTTGTTTATGAGGGCCATTCTGACTGGTGTCAAGTGGTATCTCACTGTGGTTTTAATTTGCATCTCTCTGATAGCTAGAGATATCGAGCATCTTTTCATGTGTCTCTGGATCCTCTGTATGTCCTCCTTGGAGAAGTGTCTGCCCAAGTCCTCTGCCCATTTTTTAATTGGGTTGCTTGTCTTCTTAGAGTGGAGTCGTGTAAGTTCTTTGTATATTTTGGAGATTAAACCATTTCCTATATTATTCTTAACATCTCCTTGTCTTTTTTGTACCTACCATTTATGCTTCTTATTCCCTGTACCTTTTACCCCATTGTCTACCTTCCCCCTCCCTGCTGATAACCCTCCATATGATCTCCATTTCTGTGACTCTATTCCTGTTCTAGTTGTTTGCCTAATTTGTTTTTTTATATTCAGTTGTTGATAGTTGTGTTTGTTGTCATTTTAATGTTCATAGTTATTTTATTTTATTTTAATTGTTGTTCATGTACAGTTTACTGTCTTTTACTCCCATCCCAGCCCACTGCCACAGCCCTTCCCACCTCCCTCCCATTTCGAACCCCTCTAGTTTTTGTCTATGTGTTCTTTATACTTGTTCCTGTAATCCTTTCCCCTTTCCCCCTGAAATTCCCTCCCCTCTCCCCTCTAGTCACTGTCAGCCTGTTCTCAATTTCAGTGTCTTTTGTTATATTTTGCTTGTCTGTTTTGTTGATTAGGTTCCTGTTAAAGGTGAGATCATATGGTATTTGTTTTTCACTGATGGTTTATTTCACTTAGCGTAATGCTTTCCAGTTCTATCCATGCTGTTGCAAAGGGTAGGAGCTCATTCTTTCTTTCTGCTGCATAGAATTCCATTGTGTAAATGTACCATAGTTTTTTGATCCATTCATTTCCTGATGGGCACCTAGGTTGCTTCCAACACTTGGCTGCTAGATAATGTTCATAGTTTTGATCTTCTTTTTCTTAAATAAGCCCCTTTAACATCTCATATAATAAGAGCTTGGTGATGATGAACTCCTTAGCTTTATCTTGTCTGGGAAGCACTTTATCTGCCCTTCAGTTCTCTGGGACATCTCCAAAAGTGCCAACATCTGAAACATAGGGATGCCAGAAGGAGAAGAGGAAGAGCAAGAAATTGAAAACTTATTTAAAAATAATGAAAGAAAACTTCCCTAATTTGGTGAAGGAAATAGACATACAAGTCCAGGAAGCACAGAGAGTCCCAAACAAGTTGGACCCAAAGAGGACCACACCCAGACACATCATAATTAAAATGCCAAAGGTTAAAGATAAGGAGAGAATCTTAAAAGCAGCAAGAGAAAAGCAGATAATTACCTACAAAGAAGTTCCCATAAAACTATCAGCTGATTTCCCAAAAGAAACTTTGCAGGCAAGAAGGGACTGACAACAAGTATTCAAAGTGATGAAAAGCAAAGACCTACAACCAAGATTACTCTAACCAGCAAAGCTATCATTTAGAACCAATTCTCCCTCTTCTCATGGGGCTGTATAGCTCATGATGTTGTAATGGATGAGTCAGTGCAATCCCAACACCAGAAATTTTATAATAAGTCTTATCTAAAATTTATAGGAAGGCATCACAGTACCTTATTTTATCACTGTAAAACAATGACAATGATGACAATGATGATGGCATATCTGTATTTTTATAGAAACATCTCCAAGAAATTCCAAGATGCACAATGGAGAATTATAGAAACATGAGAGATTGTGTGAGGTCTGTTGTTCTCTTCCCTGTTTAATGAAGAGCTGAACTGACTCATACTAGAGGTATGAGCATCTGCACTATTTTTAAAGCTCTGGGGCAGTGTAGTTATACTACCTTAGGTTCCTAATATAATACTTATTTCTATTTGTGGTATGGTTAACACCATCTTCTATTTGGTCCTTCCTCCATTAATATAACATCCTTCACAGAAAGTCCTACTTTTCAAATGTTTAATTATTATTAAATTTCAGATATGTAATTTATACTCTTTCTGACTCTGTAAAGGGGGAGGTTCTGGGCCTCTCATTAGCCCCACCTCCTTCCACCAGGCCAAGTAAACACTTTGGCAGCATTCAGAAAAGCTTCAATGCAGAATACTATGACATCACTGAAAAGGCTTAATGCTTTCCATAAATCCCTACACACCACCCTGAATGGTTCCTCTTGCACCCTAACCAATGGTAGCAGTACTTCCACCTCACTCCCCTAAGTGCTAGAATCTACTGGGAACACCAAGACCATGGTAAGCTGCCAGGGCTAGCTTACCATCCAGGCAGCCCCTATCTCCTAAAGAGCTCACCTTTAACAGGAAGCTAATCAACAAAACAAACAAACAAGCATAATATAACCAAAGACATGGAAATTGAGAACAGGCTGAAAGTCACCAGAGGGGAGAGGGGAGGGAATTTCAGGGGAAAAGGGGAAGGATTTACAGGAACAAGTATATAGGACACATGGACAAAAACTATGGGGGGTGGAAATGGGAGGGAGGTGGGGAGGGCTGGGGTGGTGGGTTCAGGTGAGAATAAAAGACAGAAAACTGTACAAGATCAACAATTAAAATAAAACTTAAAAAATGGTTATAGAAATATATCTATAATTTATAGAAAATATAGAAAAAGAATAAACAAGAAAATAAAAATCACCTTCAAAAAAAAGAAGAAGAGAGAGAGAGCTCTCCTAGGTCCCCATGGCTCAGGCACAGTGAATGTGCACCTGCATTTCCTTCCTCTGTCTTCCTGGGCAGAGATGGGTGTGGTGGAAGATGACACCTTGGGGTGTCTTACTCTTTATTTATGGCTCTGTGACAGTTTTAAAGTGCTGAATATTCCTAAAGGCTGATATATTCTTTCCCAAAACCTACAGAGTCTGGGCAGTGGGGGTAGGAAGATGGGTTGGGGCAGGAATTAGAATCTATATAGACTATGATTGTCTCAAGTTTGTGAACTGTTAGTATAAAAATACTCTTGAAGACTTTAATGGTTGAATGAAAATTCATACTGATTAAACACCATGGTCAAGAGGGGAAAATTCAGCCTGTATTAAAGGGATAACTTCACAGTTTGAAGTTCAGAAGGCAAAACAGTAAGAGCTATAATCATAATAATTATATTATATACAGAGTAGGGTAAGAGTAGGTTTATAGTTGTGAGTATGGGAAACATGGAATTTATTCTTGTATTATTATTTATTAATTATTATATTATTTTCCATATGAACAAGTACAAATCTACTTTTTGTCCCACCCTGTATTTTCCACTTTCTTTTCCTTGGGGTGGGTTGACTACTCTAACCTATCCCACAACAAAGTAGAAAAAAACAGAAGGGGAAAAGAGCCACCTAGATTTGGAAATAGCCAGATTGTGTCACTGCCAGCTTTATCTTCCTTTAGAAGCTTTTTCCTAACCCGTTGATGATGGGTTCACTACCCTTGCAGGGCTCCCTTGTGTGTATCTGAACCTGTCACAGCAGTTATTGCTGTCTTGTTGGAGCCCATTTTCTGGTCTTCTTCCCCCATGGAGTGAGCCCTGGTACAATAACTTATTCTTCTGTAGTATCCCCAGCAGGTAGCACATGCCTGGCACAAAGTTTGTGTTCATTACAGATAACTCTTGAAGAAATCCCTGGGAGGAAGAAGTCCTGATTACTTAATCTTCTTTGAACAATATCTAGCACAGAACCACATCCCACCAAACACTAATGACTTCTGCGGTACAGTTCTGCTAAATGTTTTCATATTCTGTAACAATTGTTCAACTATTACTACTTATTCTAGGCAGTATGAACTGTCACTGAAAAGAGCCTCATGGTTGCTTTTATAAAAAGGTTACCCGTATATAGAATCTTAATTACATTCATATATTTATATAAAATGTTTTGCATGATAAAAGTGGGAGATGATACCTATGATCTATAGGAGGAGAGATGAAAGCAGGGCACAGTCAAATGGCACAGGGCCTTCTGAGGTCAAAGTCTAGTGTCCGTAGTGGCACTGGCAAGTAGGTGGCAGTCAGAGAAAATCTTATTGGCTATTTGATCCCTAGAGTTGAAGATACTGTGAGTCCATCCAGCTAGAATAACATCTTTTTAATTTACTAAGGTCTAAGCACTCATCCAGTACAACTTCTCACCATGCATTTTATTTTTTCATTTTATTTCTTTTTTTAAATTTTAATTGTTGTTCAAGTACAGTTTCTCTCTTTTACTCCCATCCCAGCCCACCCACCCATCCTTCCCAACCTCCCTCCCATTTCTACCCCCCTAGTTTTTGTCCATGTATTAGAATCTATACTTTCATGATCTCTTCAGAAAGAAAATTAGCTAAATATGTTCCAATCAAAGATAATTGACAGGATTTTCTGCAAACACAGCAGAGCACTAAGAGCAATTACAAATCTTTTAAATCTACCATTACCCCCACATTGCTAAATTAGAAGAGTGTATCACACAAAAAATACAGCTACATGAGAAACTGTCTTATTCTCAGTTAAGAGTAGTGGTTTGTGAGTGCTGCCCAACTAGCAATCACTTTGTCTCTAACTTTCCTTGGCTCTGCTTGTCTCCCTCTCAGAATCACAGTTCTCTTTCCTGACTGCTACTGCACTGTTGACCTGAGAAGGTACCCACTGAATCCTCCACATCCTGAGAAATACATCTTTTCTTTAAATTGCTGTTTTCAGTGATTCAGGGTGAAAAAAAGTGCTCATGAGTGAGTAACAGAATATCCAGGGGAGGATTTAGCCTCACTTACAGAGCATTCGAGAACCCCAAACTCCAAAGCAACAAACCTATGTATTTATGCTATCATCTCCAACTCAAACAAAATGATTACAGACAAGAAAAATGAAAAAGCATAAAATACAACTTCCTAAAGAGTCTAGCCCTGAAGTGTTCTCAGAGCTGATAGACCCCTCTTAGGGAGACACAAAGTTCTTACTTTTCTCAACTCTATCCTCAGACTAAACTCTAAGAACAGCCACAACAAACCTGAGAGAGCAGGAATCACCTGAAGCTGGCCTTTGGAAGAATACCTTTTTTCAAGAACAGGTCTTTAAATTAGGCCTCCTTCAGTGTGCTGTTTTCAGGTGATCACTGGACATAATTGAGTCCTTTGCAAGGGGGAGTCCAACTATGATGTTGCACCCCTCACTCCAGTTCAAAGCATCTCTTCAGCCTCAGGCAATTTCCTCTCCAGGCACCTCAGAGCTGCAATTATAGCCAGCATGGTGTGTGTGTGTGTGTGTGTGTGTGTGTGTGTGTGTGTGTCTGTCTGTCTCTTTCTGCTGTATCAGTGGGGCCCAGCCCAGGTGCTAGGCTCAAATGCTGTGGCTCCGACTGCAAACTGTGGCTACCAATTATTAACTGCCATTCACAGAAACCAGGAACTCTACGGCAGGAAGCCAGTGGTGTCACAAAACAGATAACAAGTCCAGGGTCTGAAATCCTGAGAGCCTCTGAACACCCATAGAGCAATGATTAGTCTGCATTTCTTGTGTTGGCCTCATACAGGACATGTTATACACACAGATAAATGCAATGCAGCTAGACAGATCATCTTCTTGTTCTATTATATTCAATAATCTTTTCAATGGGCAAATACCAAACCAGACAAGAATGAAAGGGGAAATCTGCAAATATTAACACAATATTTCTTCCCATGATTTCTTTTGTTTTTTTTTTTAATTTTTTATCAGTATTTTTTAATTGTTGATATTGTACAGTTTTCTGTCTTTTACCCCGCCCCAGCCCACCACCCCAGCCCTCCCCACCTTCCTCCCATTTCCACCCCCCATAGTTTTTGTCCATGAGTCCTTTATACTTGTTGCTCTAAACTTTTCCCCTTTTCCCCTGAAATTCCCTCCCCTCCCACTCTGGACACTGTCAGACTGTTCTCAAATTCAGTGTCTTTGTTTATATTATGCTTGTTTGTTTGTTTTGTTGATTAGCTTCCTGTTAAAGGTGAGATCATATGGTATCATGCTAAGCGAAATAAGCCAGGCAGTGAAAGACAAATACCATATGATCTTCCCATGATTTCTGATGGAAGCCTTCAGAGTTAAAGAAATGGAAAAGGAGAGAGAGAGCATGCGCTTACCGTGGCAGCATACTAAACAGGAAGGCACTTAGCTACTCATGCTTCTCTGCTGTGGCTCCAGCTTCAAAAGCATATTCAGGCTCAGAGCACATGCAGTGGCCCTCACTCCAGGAACCAAGTTGTGAGCTGTCCTCTGGGTCCTCCTCTCCACAAAGTCTCTGACTGATGGGAGTAGCTCACATGGCTTGTGCAGCTAAGCTCTGCACTGGCAACTGGCAAAGTCATAACACAGCAGGAAACACTCATAGTTTCTTTCCCTCCCTCTCTCCCTTTCCTGTCAGCTCTTCCCCTTGTCTTGTCTTTTCTCTTCCTCCTCTCTCCCTCCTTTCTCTCTTTCCCCCTTGTCATCATTATTTTTCAATGCATGGTAGTACAAATATACCCAAGAGAATCTTTTAAAGTCAGGACTCTCAATCTTACTATGCAGTTTTAGTTTACAAGGTTCAGAAATTACAGAAAATGATCTCAGGTAATGAGAAAAAAAAAAAAGGCAACTCAAATGCTAAAGCAGAGACATATCTCAGGAGGGTGCCTTTTCCTGGTTCATTTTGTGCAAGCACAATCTCTTTTCCCTTGAGGTCTAAACAGTTTGTTTCACATGTGCATAAAACATCTCTGGTGCATTTTGATGCCCTGTGGCTGTGTAAAAAGACTCTGAGAAGGCTGAGCATCTGTCACAGCACTGTATAGAAAAAGTCATGGTGTGGCCTCAGTGAAAAGGGCAGCATGCCATGGTACTATTGCAAATAACCCAGGCCACAAGCACTGCTCTGTGCCCAGAATACCCTTTGTTTTTCCTTATTTAGGGTAAATAACAATGATGTGGGCCATAACAATAGTTTTGGCTGTAGAAGGAGTTGTCAAAGCAATATTAAACTGTTGGTTACAACTAGCATTCAAAAAAAGAACAGTTACATCAGCAGCCAGTCCTGCTGTCTGCCCTAGTTCATCGCCTAGGCCAAGAAGAGCCTCTGGGCTTGATGTCACCTTTGGGTATTCAGGTTGGTCAGAAGACATCATTATCTCATCATCTAATTACTGGGGGTTAGGAGGCATTGAGAAGGAAAGGAACAAAAAAATCATCAAGAGCATTTTTCAGAAATTTCATGTGGATAAAAGAAATGGGAATTTCAGAAGGAAAATTAACAGCTGTACACATTTGCATGTGCCAATCATGGCAGTCTGATTTTTCTTGAGCAATTTCCACATTTAAAATGTAACTCCCCTCTTTTATTTTATACTTTTCCCAGGTTTCTTCTCAGAGTCACATAGCTGTGTGAATGAAGAGGGCAAGGCTCCAGAGACAGGGCTGGAATGTGGTCATCCAGCTCAGGGAATCCTCCACAGAGAAGAGCCAGCTTAAGAAAACATTAAGAGACCCTCCTACTTCAAGCTGGGCCTCGTGGGTTCTCCTTTGTCCCTGTAGCCCTGGGATCCTAGCCACCTAGAGATAACAGTTTCAAGTGAGTTTACTCATACTGATAGAATCGCTCTAAAATTAGGTCCTTCAAGAGTAATATTCACAAGATTACATATGATTGTCAGGCAGGTCTATTTTGGGAATATTTGAGATTTAGTCAACACATTGGACTTGAAAATCTGTTCTGTCATTTTCTAGTAGACATATTAGCATTTTAATACAGTGGCAAATAGTCCTCTTTAGGGACTATTATTTAAAATGAATACTTAATGTATCAAAAAATCAACATTTAAAATTTTTTAATGGCTACAGGGTTTTCCACTCTGCCTTAACACATCTTTTTTTGTTTGGCTGTCTTCCTTATCAACTGGGCATTTGGGTTATGGGAAATCAATCTTAATTAAACTCATTGTTCATTTTGTTTAATAATTTTCATTATTCAATCTGCTTTAAAAATCATTTTAAAAGTCTTTGACTTTATGGATGACAGTTATTTTCAAGACATTGCCCATACCTCACACCAGGCATATGCAATCTTGTGAATTTTATTTGAGGGACCTGATTTCGAAGTGATCCCATCACCACGAGTAAACTGACCAGAAACTGGGGATTGTGGGCTGTACTCCAGGCTGAGGTAGGTGTCCAGCAGAGCCAACCTGGACTGCATTGGATGCACGTATGCCATGCTTGGTTAACTCAGGCACTACACCATTCTTCTGCATTCACTGAAAGGTTGTGAGAATAAGTCACCAACTGGTGGTTTTAATTTTGTTCTCACTCTCTTTTAAGCACAAGCCTGAAGAGGAAATTCTTGAGGAAGAAACCACATGATAAACTTATTCTAGCTGGCCCTGATGATATGCGGATAACTACAGCTTTTTAAATGGTATGCTCCAATATTGCGTTTCCCTTAACTCAGAGAAAAGGCAGCACACACAGTAGAAAGGTGTGTGAAGGAACAAGTCTGCTAAACAAAAACACACAAGTAGGAAAGTGTAAAAATAAATTCCATTCAAGAACTCTTTTCTCCCCCTTTGTCTTTAAATATGCATCTTTAAAAAGAGTACTCTGATTGCTGATTTTACTAACATAAGTTATATGTAGTTAATAAAATGTCCCAAAACTGTCTGAGGTTTCCCCATGTACATCCAGAGGCCTTGGAAATGGTGCAAGGAATGTATCCCAAGAAAGACATTTCCACAAGGGTCTGTTGATAGTAACAAGGACCTGAAGAGCATCTGCCTTCACAAGTTTGCCGTACCAACATCCTCAAGGTTTCCTTTATAAAGGTCCCACCCAGCTCATTAATTCATCTGATAAATATTTACTAAGCAGTTACAGTCTTTAGGAGGGAATATATTAAACTTTCAATGTAATCTGACAGACAAGCATTTACTATACAGTTGAACTCATCTTAGGTTCTATCTGTAGATAGTTACTTATTTAAGGAACTGAACAAACTCTAAGGACTGGCTTCCCAGCAAGATCTGAATATGACAAGCTGAGGTGACAGGAAGTGCCTGTGGCCTGAATGGCCAAAGAGGAAGCACAGGGCAGGAATTTTAGCTCAGGGGGTACTCAGAGCTCATTAGCTTCAGAAAAAAAATCTCTGTGTGGTAAAGGCGTGTTCTGCTATACCAGAACCTTTCTCTGTCACATATAACCTTGGTTAGCATCTAGCCTGGTCTAATCCTCTGAATTAATCACAGTGGACTTCTCTGTCATGCCCTGTTGTCCCCTGCCAACCCACAACTGTCCCACCTTCAATGGGTATCTCACTCACAACAGAAATTTTCACATACTTCCGGCCAAGATGGAGGTGTAGGTAGACACACTGTGCCTCCTTGCACAACCAAAAGGACAACAACAATTTAAAAACAAAAGTAACCAGAACTGACAGAAAAATCAAACTGTATGGAAGTCCAACAACCAAGGAGTTAAAGAAGACACATTCATCTAGATGAGTAGGAGGGGCGGAGATGGACCAGGCAGAGAGGACTTGTGGCAAGGCAGCAGCTGGAGGACTGGGGTGGGCAAAGTGGTGGCTGGCGGGACCAGGGAGGCAGCAGACTGTGGAGTGGGGTGGACAAGGCTGCAGCTGGTGGACCCAGCCAGGCAACAGCTGGTAGAGCTTGTGGTCCCACATTCATGCACAGAAAAACCAAGAGGAACAATTGGGGAATGAGACAGACCTTGCAACCCAGAGTTCCAGCATAGGGAAATAAGGACTAAAACCACTGATTGAAAACACCTGTGGGGGTGGAGGTGCGAGCAGGAGAAACTCCCAGCCTCACAGGAAAGTTCATTGGAGAGACCCACAGGGTCCTAGAACGTACACAAACCCACCCACATGGGAATCAGCACCAGAAGGGACCACTTTGCTTGTGGGTAATGGGGGAAGTGAGTGAAAACTGGCAGAGAGTGGAGCAAGCACCATTGTTTCCTTTCAGACCCCTTCCCCACATACAGCATCATAACACAGCGATGTGGATTGCCCTGCCCTAGAGAACACCTAAGGCTCCATCCCTCACTACATAACAGGTGTGCAGAGACCAAAAAAAAAAATGGCCGAAATGAAAGAACAGATCAAGGTGCCAGAAAAAATACAACTAAGCAACAAAGAAATAGCCAACCTACCAGATGCAAAGATAAAAACACTGGTAATCAAGATACAGAACTGGTTGAATATAGTCTCAAAATAAAGGAATAAAATAAAGGCTATGCAAAGTGAAGTAAAGGATAATGTACAGGGAACCAACAGTGAAGGGAAGGAAACTGGGACTCAAATCAACAGTGTGGACCAGAAGGAAGAAAGAAACATTCAACCAGAAAAGAATGAAGAAACAAGGATTCAAAAAAATGAGGAGAGGCTTAGGAACCTCCAGGGCATCTTTAAATGTCCCGAAATCTGAATAATAGGGATACCAGAAGGGGAAGAGCAACAAGTGGAAACCTTCTTTGAACAAATAATAAAGGAGAACGTCCTCCATCTGGCAAAGGAAATAGACTACCAGGAGTTCTAGGAAGCTCAGAGAGTCCCAAAGAACTTGGACCCAAGGAGGAACACACCAAGGCATATAATTACATTAGCCAAGATTCAAATGAAGGAGAGAATTCCAGAAGCAGCAAGGGATAAGGGGACAGTCACCTACAAAGGAGCTCCCATCAGACTGTCAGCTGATTTCTCAAAAGAGACCTTACAGGCAAGAAGGGGCTGGAAAGAAGTATTTGAAGTCTTGAAAGGCAAGGACCTACATCCAAAATTGCTCTATCCAGCAAAGCTGCCATTTAGAATGGAAGGGCAGATAAAGTGCTTCTCAGATAAGAACAAGTTCAAGGAGTTCATCATCATCAAGCCCTTATTATATGAAATGTTAAAGGAATTTATCTATAAAAATATGAACAATAAAATGACAGCATACTCACAAATATTAACAACCACACCTAAAACAAAAACAAAAGCAAACTAAGCAACCAACTAGAACAGGAACAGAACCACAGAAACGGAGATCATTGAAAGGTTAGCAAAAGGGGAGTGGGAAGAGGAGAGGGGGGAAAAGTACAGAGAATAAGTAGCATAGATGGTGGGTAGAAAATAGACAGGGGGAGGGCAAGAATAGTACAGGAAATGTAGAAGCCAAAGATCTTATATGGCTGACCCATGGACCTGAACTAAAGAGCGGGGGAATGTGGGTGGGAGGGGGTGTGCAGAGTGGAGGGTAATAAAGGGGTGGAATGGGACAACTTTAACAGCATAATCAATAAAGTATATTAAAAAAAGAAAAAGAAATTTTCACAGATACAGTTCATTTGGATAGTTAGGAACACCTTTACAGTGGTTACACAGCTTAAAATTAGCATGTAAAAGCATTTATAAAGATCTCCCATTACATTCTAGACACTTTTGATCACTGTAGTGTTTCTCTTACCTTCATACAATAATTTTTTTTTTTTTAATTTTCACTATACAGAGAAGGGAGCTGAGTCTCAGAGAGGGTGAGTATTTTGTCCAAGGTCAAATAGTTGCTAAGAGGCATTCTGGGACTTGGAACCCTGGGCAGTCTCACTCAGAAGCTCCTTCATAGATTCTGGAACTTAGAATTATCTGACAACCAACAAACTAAAGTCTCCTGAAACTAACCGATAGATGTCAGTTAATTTATGTGGACTTATGCGGATAATTTTAGCCTGATTCCTATTGGGCACTAACTTCAAATTTGTGTTAAAGAATATGCATCTTCACACGTTGCCAGAGGCTCTTAGAGCTATTCTCTATGTCTCCTATGCCTGCTAATGTGACTTCTGTTGAGAATCAATGGCCCTATCCATTACAAATTCTCATCTTTGAGGTTTATGATTATGCTATAAAACTCTGTGCTGACATAAAATTTTCCACATAAAAATTCAGCCCTGGAATTTGGCCTTCAGAAAACAAAACAGCATATTTTAAGTAAGGTTGCTATTCTTAAAGTTGTAAATAAGAATTTTAAAAGAATGCAAACTTTGCATTCCTGACTACTCAAAACACAGTAATAGTTTGTTTGATATTTGTGGACATCAGCCTATAGCATAGAATAATTTACTAATGTATTCTTGGTACTTAAAGATTTTAACACAGAGAGGATTTTTATGTAGAAATGTGAATGCTCTGCATGTGCTCCAACCACAGTGCTTGATACCTTATCATTTTGTAGAAGTGTCAGCAAATATAAAATGAGACATGAAAGAGCTAGTAAAGTAAGGTGGATTAAAAGTTTATTAAATAAATTAGTTAAAATTAAGTAGCTTTGAAATAAGTTCCTAATATGCAACAATAATGCCTGTATTAGCAGACTTTGAGGTTTACCTTATGCGTTATCTATGCCACTACGCTATCTTTTTCCTCTAATGGAAAAAAAAGAATTACAGACTTCCAGCCAAGATGGAGGCATAGGTGGACACACTGTGCCTCCTCTTACAACCAAAATTAAGGACAACAAATATTTAGAAACAAGAAAACAACAGAACTGATAGAAAATTGAACTGTATGGAAATACAGCAACCATTCATCCAGACCAGTAAGAGGGGTGGAGTCGCGGCAGAAAAAGTGGAGGTGCAGACCCAGGCACACAGGCAGCTGCTAGCGGACCCCGGGCATGGGGTGGTAACTGTGCAGACCCAGTGAGGCTGCGCAAGGTGGCTGGCTGACCAGGTGGTCCCACATTCCTGCACAGGTAATCCAGGCCAAGGGGAAGTGGTGGAAGGGACTGGAATCCACCGAAAGAGAGAGGAGCAAGTCCTATTATTCCCTCTCGGACCCTGCCCCCACATACAGAGTCACACTGGGCTGCCCTGCCCTGGGGATCACCTAAGGCTCCACCCCTCACTACAGAACAGCTGTGACCAGACCAAAAAAAAACACAAAATGGCTCAAACAAGAGAACAAATGAAAGCTCCAGAGCCAGTTCCTCTAAGTGACGAAGAGATAGCCAACCTATCAGATGCATACTTCAAAGCCCTGGTGATCAGGATGCTCACAGAATTGGTTGATTTTGCTCACAAATTAGGTGAAAAAATGAAGGCTACAATACATGAAATGAAGGAAAACGCACAGGGAACCAATAGAAATGGGAGGAAAACTGGGACTCAAATCAATGGAGTAGACCAGAAGAAAGAAACAACCAAACAGAAAACAAGGAAGAAACAAGGATTCAAAAAAATGAGGAGAGGCTTAGGAACCTCCAGGGCATCTTTAAATGTCCCGAAATCTGAATAATAGGGATACCAGAAGGGGAAGAGCAACAAGTGGAAACCTTCTTTGAACAAATAATAAAGGAGAACGTCCTCCATCTGGCAAAGGAAATAGACTACCAGGAGTTCTAGGAAGCTCAGAGAGTCCCAAAGAACTTGGACCCAAGGAGGAACACACCAAGGCATATAATTACATTAGCCAAGATTCAAATGAAGGAGAGAATTCCAGAAGCAGCAAGGGATAAGGGGACAGTCACCTACAAAGGAGCTCCCATCAGACTGTCAGCTGATTTCTCAAAAGACACCTTCCAGGCAAGAAGGGGCTGGAAAGAAGTATTCCAAGTCATGAAAGGCAAGGACCTGCATCCAAGATTGCTCTATCCAGCAAAGCTTTCATTTAGAATAGAAGGGAAAATAAAGTGCTTCTCTGATAGGGTCAAGTTCAAGGAGTTCACCATCATCAAGCCCTTATTATATGAAATGTTAAAGGGACTTATGTAAGAAAAAGAGGATAAAAATATGACAGTAAAAAGACAGCAAACTTACGGATATTAACAACCACACCTAAAACAAAAGCAAACTAAGCAAACAGCTAGAACAGGAACAGAACCACAGAAATGGAGATCACATGGAGGGTTAGCAACAGGGGTGTGGGAGGAGGAGAGATGGGAAAAAAGGTACGGAGGATAAGTAGCATAGATGGTGGGTAGAAAATAGACAGGGGGAGGGCAAGAATAGTGTGGGAAATGTAGAAGCTAAAGAACTTATGACACATGGACATGAACTAAAGGGGGGGAATGTGGGTGGGAGGGGGTGTTGCAGGGTGGTGGGGAATGATGGGGGAGAAATGGGACAACTGTAATAGAATAATCAATAAAATAGAATAATCAATAAAATATATTTAAAAAGAATTACATATTATTCTATGTTTATGGGAATATAGATTTTCATAATGGCTAAGCTACACTTAATAAATGGGTTAACAACTTTTAAAATTGAAGCTACTCTTCCAAGCTCCAGAAGAAAATGAAAGGCAGTATCAACTTTGTATAGTGGCTAAATTTAGGGGCTAGTTAGACCCAAGTTTGGGTTCTAGTCCTGCTGTATATGTTAGCTTGAGCTTAAACCCCTGTTTCTTCATCTTTAAAATGAGGCTAAGACCACCCATATCATAGGGTGGCTGGGGGGATAAAATAAAACAATAAATATAACCTTCACTACTCAAATGTGGTCCAAGGACCAGCAACAGCAGCATTCCCTGGGAGCTGGTTGGAAATGCAGGGTCTTAGGCCCAGCCCCAGATCTACTAAACCAGAGCATGCATTTGAACAAAATCCCTAGGTGATTCACCTACATATAAAAGCCTTTTTCTGAAACATTGGTCTAACCTAAACTGGTCATTTGGATTAAATGAGCAGGCCTGGGGCTCAGAGACTGTGACTTTTGCATATCACACAGATGAAATGAGACTAGAATCCAGGTCTTCAGTTTTGAGTCAAATTGATTGCCACTCAACAATGACTTTAACAAATGGTACTTAGCACATGTTTGTGTGTACATGTATGTGAAATCATAATGCTGTCCTCTGGGCCAAGGACAGGACCCAGTACTGCATAGGACAGGTGCTTCTTGCTGTCTTCCAACCCGTGCTGATGAGCTATTACTGATCCATCCACACCCTTTAGGAGAAGTTGTCTGGGATCACCAGAATGGCAAAGCCAACCAACTTAGGTTAACTGAGGCTCTGGTGTCAGAATACAAGTTCTAGGATATTTGGCATTCTTTTCATAAACTCCATAAGTCATTCAGGAATTCTAAGTGTCATATGTTAAGAAAGAATTCTAATTTTACCTTTTGGAAAAATCAGTTTCATGAGCAGACTCTTCCTAAAGACAGAATTAGGAAGATGCCATTGATCCACCGCTATGAACTTGGCCCAACTTTCTCATGTCCTCCCTGGCCTTGCTGCTCTCTAAAAGAGCCTGATGATAGGAAAGTCAAGTCCTGGCACTGGAGAGCTCTAGAAACAACTTTCCACTTCTGCTGCATGTTCTGCCAGTGGTCAACTGCTGGTACCCCCAAACTGTTTTCCCTGTTAACATTTGTTCCAAGGGGAAGCCTTTGAGGAAGTGGTAGAATAGAATAATCTATTCTAGGCCCTTTGTATTTCAGGTGAAATATACACACATTCTATATAAATCACACTAAATATTTTAATATTTAAAACATTCAATGTGGCTATTCAGAAAAATATTTTACTTTGCTTTTCAAACATATTACATTTCTTTATTTCATCCAAAAGCTGGAAAGCTGAATAACCTTCACAAGTCATTCTGTTTCTGGGTAGACCATAAAAAATGAGGCTCAGATATTATAACTCAGATCCTAGATACTCCTATTCTAGTTCCCAGTTCTTACCCATTAAAAAATTTAAATGCCCCTTGAGAGACATAAATCCCATTTGCATTAGCACTATACTCCAGACAAACAATGTGCACTTTTGTGCAAATACAGTATATAGCACAGATGTGGCACCAGTATTTGGCATGTGTTGTTGCTAAATTACTAAACAACACTGCGATCATTATTCTTGAAGATTCTAAGGCAGTGGTCCCTTTGCAATCATGTGCATTTCCTGAATGATCTCACTGTGGAGGAAGGATCATACTATCACCTCTGGAACATCTCTTTGTCTTGCTCACAAGTTCCAGGATATATTCAGGTAGTTCTGAGACCTTTAGATTCTTCACATTGACAAAAGCATTACTTTCTTCATAAGTTAAGATAAAATCACTGTATAACCCCAGGCATTAGTTAGTATATTAGAGCATATTCTAAGGCAAGTACTAGAAAAAAAAATCAGAAGCCGGTAATCCAAAATCACACCAGATCTATATAACTATACACTGTTTCATCTTTGGTACTTTAAGACTAATCTAGCACATATACGCTTTAAACACAAGAATTACTGCTCTCTGGTACTGGATTGCCTATGAAAACATGAGGGGAATTCAAATTTATGTCAGTTTTTAGAACTGACCACTTACTATCTGCCTCTCACTGTGAGGAGACAAGCAATACAAATAAATAAATAAATAAATAAATAAATAAACCCAGGAACTGTCCTTGTCCATGACATCTCTAGCAAAATAGTGAGACTGGTATGACTTAGTACAGAACCCTGTAGAGTGCTCAGCGCAGAGCAGATGAGTGAACAAATGAATAAATAAATGGGGAGTCCTGTAGGAGCATATAGAAGGGATAGTTAGCCCAATGATAATAATATTAGGTAACTTATATAGCACTTAGTATATGCCAAGTAGTATTCCAAAGCATGTTACTTAATTAAGCCTTGCAAGTATCATGAAATGAGTATTAGTTATTATTCCAATCTTACCAATGAGAAAACTGAGACACAGAGAGGTTATATGACTTGCTCAATTTCACACAACTAGTTAGTGACAGTGCTAGAACTTGAACCAGAAAGTCTCACTCTAGAATCTACTAACCACTAATTAGGCTAACTCTAAATGTGGCTGTCCAAGGATGATCCCTGAACCAAATCCTATGTTTAGAAGGGCCTTGATCCACACGAGGCAAAGTAGGTGTACAGTTGTTTGAATGGAAAATAATACAATAATTAATAAATGATAATACAAAAATAAACTCTGTATTTGGTGTACTCACATCTGTAAACTTACTTTTGCCCCAGCCTGTAAAAGCCCCATTTAAAAAATTTAAGAAATGAATTGTACTTCCCTGAGACCAAGGCTGTTGAAAAGGCTAGAAGTGCACAGAGATAATTTAATTCCACTATCTGAGAATGAAGTCCTCCCATCTTAAGGAAGACACTGTTGGAAGCCAACTTAACAATTGAACCACTGGGCAATTTCCCTTTATGTTAAACTAAACCTGTCTTCTGGCAAATTAAGGCTACTGTCTTTTATGACTTTTCTCCTCTTTGGCTTTGAAAAGATGAAGTAGCTGGCTCTATATTGATACTAGAAAAGGTAATTAAAATAAATGTAAATATTTACAAAAATCAGTTTTCCAGAAAAAAGCACCCCTTCCTTTGTGTTGTCTATTTCTGATTTATTGTGTCCACACTTTCTTTCCTTTCAGACTTAAAACATCCTTTTCATTTAGGGATTCATTAAAACCTATTCTAGTACTAAACATTATAATGTGACTGAAGAAATTGTTCTGTTTAATACCTTACTCGTGAATTGAAAAAGTAATGAACCTAAAAGATAATTTTAAACACACTGTGATTCTTTGTTTAAATGAGGAATTGCCTCTACATAGGCAATGAAATCACCATATGGAAAGAGAAAGACTAAGTGCACATATGAGGTACCTGATTAACAGAGATAATGAAGATTAACTGGGCTTTATGAGGACATTTTGCCACTATGAAAGAGGCACAAACAAAAAAAGGTTGGGAGGGCAGGCCTCACTGCTCAAAAGGTCTGAGAGTACTTTTTATGTGGGTAAGGAGAAATGTGGTTTTGTTTTGATTAAAAATGTCCTTAATCGGGAGCTCACAGCCCAGATGGAGGTGTAGGTAGATACACTTTGCCTCCTTACACAACCAAAAGAAGGACAACAACAAATTTTAAAACAAACGATAACCAGAACAACCAGAAAATTGAACTGTATGGAAGTCCCACAACCAAGGAGTTAAAGAAGAAATATTCATCCAGACTGGTAGGAGGTGGGCAGCTGGGGTGGAGAGGACTCGTGGAAAGTTGGTGGCTGGAGGACCAGAGCAGGTAAGTCGGTGGCTGGTAGAGCAGGAGATCCCCCATTTACCTGCAGACAAACCAGGAGGAACAACTGGGGAGTGAGACGGGTGGTGCAACCCAGGGTTCCAGAGTGGGGAAATAAAGCCTCAAAACCTCTGGCTGTAAAAATCTGTGGGGTTGCAGTTGCAGGAGAAACTCCCAACCTCACAGGAGAGTTCATTGGAGAGACCCACAGGGTTCTAGAACATACGAAAAGCCTCCCACCTGGGAATCAGCACCAGAAGGGCCCATTTTGCTTGTGGGTAGTGAGGGAACTGACTAAAATCCAGCTGAGAGCTGAGCAAGTGGTATTATTCCTTCTCAGACCCCTCCGCCACATACAGGATCACAATGCAGATACATGGGTTGCCCCATCCTGGAGAATACCTGAGGCTCCACCCCTTACTACATAACAGGTGCACCAACACAGAAAAATATGGCCCAAATGAAAGAAAAGATTAAAGCCAAGAAAATTTGACTAAGTGATGAAGAGATAGCCTATCAGATGAACAGTTCAAAACACTGGTAATCAGGATGCTCACAGAATTGGTTGAGTATGGTTGCAAAATAGAGGAAAAAGTGATGGCTGTGCAAAGTGAAATGAAGGAAAGTGTACAGGGAACCAACAGTGAAGGGAAGGAAACTGGGATTCAAATCTACGGTTTGGAGCAGAAGGATGAAATAAACATTCAACTATATTAGAATGAAGAAACAAGAATTCAAAAAAATGAGGAGAGGTGTAGGAACCTCTGGGACAACTTTGAACGTTCCAACATCCAAATCATAGGGGTGCCAGAGAAGAGAAAGAGCAAGAAATGGAAAACTTATTTGAAAACACAGTGAAAGAAAATATCCATAATCTGGCAAAAGAAATAGACTTCCAGGAAGTCCAAGAAACTCAGAGAGTCCCAAAGAACTTGGACCCAAGGAGGAACACAACAAGGCACATCATAATTACATTATCTGAGATTAAAGATAAGGAGAGAATCTTAAAAGCAGCATGAGAAAATGAGATAGTTACCTACAAAGGAATTTCCATAGGACTATTAGCTGATTTCTTAAAAGAAATCTTACAGGCAAGCAGGGGCTAGAAAGAAGTATTTGTAGTCATGAAATGCAAGGACCTACAACCAAGATTACTCTATCCAGCAAAGCTTTCATTTAGAATGGAAGGGCAGATAAAGTGCTTCCTAGATAAGGTCAAGTTAAAGGAGTTCATCATCGCCAAGCCCTTATTATATGAAATGTTACAGAGACTTATCTAAGAAAAAGAAAATGATTAAAACTCTGAATAGTAAAATGACAACAAACTCACAACTATCAACAACCGAACACACAAACAGAAACAGAAACAAACAAATAAGCAAACAACTACAACAGGAACAGAATCACAGAACTAGAGATCACATGGAAGGTTATCATCAGGGAGAGGTTGGAGGGAGATCTCAGGAAAAGGTACAGGGAATAAGAAGCATAAACGGTAGGTACAAAATAGACAGGGGCCTGGCTGGTGTGGCTCAGTGGATTGAGCACCGGCCTGTGAACCAAAGGGTTGCCAGTTCGATTCCCAGTCAGGGCAAAATAGACAGGGGGATGTTAAGAACAGTATGGGAAATGGAGAAGCCAAAGCACTTATATGTATGACCCATGGACATGAACTAAGGTTGGAGAATGTTGGTGGGAGGGTGGGTGCAGGATGGAGGAGAATAAAGGGCAGAAAAATATGGGATAACCATAATAACAATCAATAAAATATATTTAAAAACAAAAAATAGAAATTAGATGCAAATATTCTTAAGAAAATATTTTCAAAACAAATCTGACAATATATAAAAAAGGATTATGCATTATGACTAATCCAGGATATGAAGGTTTGTTTAATATCTAAGAATCAATTAAAGTAATGTACCATATCAATATAACAAAGGACCAAAATCACATGATCATCTCAAAAGATGCAAAGAAAATATTTGACAAAAATTCAATATCCTTTATCATAAAGACACTCAACAAACTAGGAATAGAAGGGGACCTACAAAAAACCTAAAGCTAACCCTATACTTAATTGTGAAAGTTGGCTTTCTAACTAAGATCAGGAATATGATAAATACATCTACTCTTGCCATTTCTAGTCAACATTTTAATATAGGGTCTACCCAGGGTTATAGAGCAATAGCAACAACAAAAAAAAGAGATCAAGATAGAAAAGAAGAAGTCAAGTTATCTGTATTCAAAGAGGACATCATCTTGTACATAAAAACATCTTAAAGAATCCACTAAAAACCCAGAGGGAAGGTGGGAGGGGATAATGGGGGGAAAGGGGGTGCATATAGATTTTCAGGAACATCTATAAAGGACACATGGATAAAACCAAAGGGGGGCAGGATCAAGGGTGGGACGTGGGGATGGTTGGGGCAGGGGGAGTGGTGGGGAGGAAATGGAGACAACTGTACTTGAACAACAATATAAAAGAAGTTAAAAAAAGAATCCACTAAAAATTATTAAAACTAAGTAACTAATCAAGTCCACAGGGTATAAATTCAATAGACAAAAGCCAAACATATTCTATTCACTAGCAATAAACATCTTGGAAGTGATATTAAGAAGACAGGTGAAATAAGGCAGGCGGTGAAAGACAAATACCATATGATGTCACCTTTAACAGGAACCTAAACAACAAAACAAACAAATAAGCAAAATATAAACAAAGACACTGAAATAGAGAACAGGCTGACCAGAGGGTAGAGGGGAGGGAATTTCAGGGAAAAGGGGGAGGGTTTACAGTAACAAGTATAAAGGACACATGGACAAAAACTAGGGGTGGTGGAAATGGGAGGGAGATGGGGAGGGCTAGGGGGGTTGGCTGAGATGGGAGTAAAAGACAGAAAACTGTACATGAACAACAATTAAATTAAAAAAAAAGATGCGCTCCCCCCAAATTTGGGGGGAAATGGGGTGCATCTTATAGTCCGAATGTAGCTTACCTGGTTCGAGGCGTGGTGGGGGCAGGGGGAATAGCGGCCTATGTTATTTATGTTATTAAATATTTAACCACACAAAGAAGACAATTTCATTTTCTTTTTTTTATTTTTTCTTTATTTATTTTAATTGTTGTTCTTGTACAGTTTTCTGAGCGCAGTAGGTAGCGAGTCAGTCTCATAATCTGAAGGCAATTTCATTTTCAATAGACTAAAAAAAACTTAGAAATAAATTTAACTAAAAGTGTAAAAGTTGTACTCTTCTAATTACAAACATCACTGAAAGAAATTTAAAAAGACCCAAATAAATGGAATAACCCCCAAGCTCATAGTTGGAAAGACTTAATGTTGTTAAGATGCCAGTATTTTATAAACTGATCTACAAGTTTAAAATAATCTTATCAAAATCCTAGTTGGCTGTTTAAAAAAAATGAAATTGACAAACTGACCTAAAATTCATATGGAAATTCAAGTGATCCAGCATATCCAAAAAGAAGTAATCACATAATGTGGTACTGACATAAGGCTAAGTATTATCAATAGAACAGAATTGAGAGTCCAGAAATAAACCCTCACATTGACTGTCCGTTTATTTTTGACAAAAGTGCCATGACTAATCACTGAAGAAGAGCCTTTTCAACAAATGAGAATGGGACAACTGCATACCTAAATGTAAAAAAAAAAAAGAAGCTGGACCTCTTTCTCATACTATATACAAAAATTAACTTGAAATGGATTATAAACTTACATGTATGAACTAAAACCGTAAAAAATATTAGAAAACAGAGGAGTAAATCTTTAATTAGGCAAAGCCTTCTTAGTTATCCCACCAGAAGCACAAGCAACAAAAGAAAAATAGATATACTGGATTTTATCAAAATTGAAAATTTTTGTACTTCAAAGGATACCATTAAAAAAAGTGAAAAGACAATCCACAGAATGAGAGAAAATTTTTACAAATCATATGTAGGACAAAGGACTTGTATCTATAATAATACATAAAGAATTTTCACCACTCAACAATAAAAAATAACCCAATAAAAACAGCAAAGATCTAAATAGACAGCTCCCTAAAGAAGATACACAAATGGTCAAAAAGCACATGAAAGGGTGCTAGCATTATTAGCCATTAGGGAAAGTGAAAATCAATTCCATAATGAGATTCCACTTCCCAATAGAATAGCTATAATCAAAAGACTTATAAGAGCATGGAGAAATGAAACCCCTCTTCTGATGGGAATATGAAATGATGAAGCTTCTGTGGAAAACAATCTGGCAGTTTCTCACAAGTTAAATATACAGTTACTATATGATCCAGCAATCCTACCCAAGAGAAATGAAAACATGCCGAGATGATAATTTGTACACAAATGTTCCCAGCAGTAATATTCATAATAGTCAAAAAGTAGGAACAATTTGAATACCCATCAACAAGTAAATGGATTTAAAAATGTGGTATATCCATAAAATGGAATATTATTTGGCCATAAAAAGAAATGTGGATGAACCTTGAAAACATGCTAAGTGATAGAAGCCCATCACAAAATAGCAGATACTATATGATTCAATTCGTATGCAATGTCCAAAAGAGAAAAATCTATAGAGATGAGAAGTAGATTAGTGGTTGTTTATAGCCAGGAATCTGGGAAACAATGGAGATGATCTCAATGGGTATGATGATTCTTTGTGGAGTGACACAAATGTTCTAAATTTATATTGTGGTGATGGTTGTACAACTTTGTAAATATACTAAAAACTACTTAGTTGTATTTTAAATGGTAGGAATTTGATGGTAATGTAAATTATATCTCAATGAAGTTGCTATAATAAAAAGAACTATTACATGAAATTATTTTATGACACTAACAATAATTGCTTTTACTGATGCCTATAGTGTTTTTTTAAAGGTTTTATTTATTTTTAGAGAGAGGAGAAGGGAAGGAGAAAGAGAGGGAAAGACACATCAATGTGTGGTTGCCTCTTGTGTGCCCCACACTGGGGACCTGGCCTGCAACCAAGGCATGTGCCCTGATTGAGAATTGAACCAGCAACCATTTTGTTCACAGGCAAGTGCTCAGTCCACTGAACCACACCAGCCAGGGCCTGATGCTTACAATTTTTGTATTTCCAGCTTTAACAGTTAATGGTCTTATTTTTGTAATATTTATGTTTTGTGCCATTGTTTGCAAGGACCTAAGCATAGATGATCTTTATTCTCAATAAACATAAAATTAACCTGAATATAATTGTCAATATATTTTCTTCTTTAACGTTACATTTTGAAAAACCAGAAAGGTGTATCTGAATAATAAAACATACACATCTGAGAAAGAATACACTGAGATAAATTTGCAAAGTGATTATACCTTTCAAATTTCCTCACTAGTATTTCAATAATAGTGTTTGTTCATTAAGCACTGGTTCATAATGGATATAATTTAAAAAATATTGCTCCGAATAAGGTCAAGTTGAACCTATAGTGGTCAGAATCACTATGGCAGCTGGCAATGTCAGTTGAATGGCAGACTGCCAGAGGATCTTAATCCAGGAGACAATTCCTCTAAACCCTGCTTCCATCAGGTGAGTGTGTGAGCACACACTCATGCTGCCTCTGAGAAGGAATCTGTTCCTCATGGCACCTCTCCAGAGATACTCTCTTTAGGGTCCCAAGACATGCTGTATGTACAGTGTAGTTATTGATGTGCACATATAAATACATGCAAATGATAAATGAGGAAGGTAATGGAAAATCAGGATATAGGAGAGTTTAGAAGGAAAAGAAAAATTTAAAAAGACTGCTTGATGTTCCCATCCCCATACTCATCAGCATCCTCTCCTCCATTCCTAAGCCACAGGTCAGACACTTAAGTGCAGGAGGAGCTTCCTGTGGAGAACGATCATAGAGCATCTCTTATGCAACCACCATTGCACAAAGCACTGTGAAGAAAGAAGAGAAATCCATGCTGAAGTCAGCTCACAAAAACCTCACAATCTTGCTGGGGAAACAACACTGAACAAAAAAAGGTAGAAAATTTTAAACTAATATTATTTTTCAAATGGCACTTAATAAATTTCAAAACATTCGTACATATAAACTATCATTTGATACAATCAAATCTTTTTTCTTTCTTTCTTTCTTTTTTTGTTGTTCAAGTACTGTTGTCTCCATTTTTACCCCACCATGGCCCACTGCCCCAACCATCCCCACCTTACACCCTTGAACCTACCCCCTTTGGCTTTGTCCATGTGTCCTTTATACATGTTCCTTGATGGACCTTCCCCAATTTTCCCACATTATTCCTCTCCCCACCCCTCTGGTTACTGTCAGTTTGTTCTTTATTTCAATATCTCTGTCATATTTTGCTTGCTTGTTTGTTTGTTTTGTTGATTAGGTTCCACTTATAGGTGAGATCATATGGTATTTGTCATTCACCACCTGAATTATTTCATTTAGCATGATGCTCCTCTCCAGCCCCATCCATGCTGTTGCAAAGGGTAGGAGCTCCTTCTATCTTTCTGCTGTGTAGTATTCCATTGTGTAAATGTACCATAGTTTTTTGATCCATTCATGTACCGATGGGCACTTAGGTTGCTTCCAGAACTTGGCTATTGTAATTGTGCTGCTACGAATATTGGGGTGCATTGGTTCTGTTGAATTGGTGTTTCAGGATTCTTAGGGTATAATCCCAGTAGTGATATTGCTGGGTCAAAAGGCAATTCCATTTTTATTTTTCTGAGGAAATTCTACAGTGGCTGCACCAGTCTGCATCCTCACCAATAGTGCCCTAGGGTTTCTTTTTCTCCATGACCTCTCCAGCACTTGTTTGTTGCTTTCCTTATGATGCCCATTCTGATTGGTGTGAAGTGGTATCTCATTGTGGTTTTAATTTGCATCTCTCTGATGGCTGGTGATGCTGAGTGTCCTTTCATATATCTCTGGGCCCTCTCTAGGTCCTCCTTGGAGAAGTCTCTGTTGATGTCTTTAGTCCATTTTTTAATTGGGTTGTTTTTCTTCCTGGAGTGGAGTCATGTGAGTTCTTTATATATTTTGGTGATCAAACCCTTGTCTGAGGTATCATTTGTAAATATGTTTTCCTGTACTGTTGGTTCTCTTTTCATTTTACTGCTGTTTTATTTAGCTGTGCAAGTCTCCATGGTCAATTAATACTTGACAAAGGGGGCAAAAGGATAAAATGGAGTAAAAATATGTAGGAGACCATTCTGCATGACATGAGCCCAGCTCCCAGTGGAAAGCAAGGTCTGATGCACAGGACCCACGCCCACGGATATGTTCTTCTATGGTGAATTAAGCCTGCATTGTACCTAGACTGCTATGAGACTTGTTTTTGCTAAAACTCCCTCACCCTGAATTGAGGCAGCAAACATTCACTGCAAAGTAACTTCCTAAAATTCTTCCAAGGATGAGTGTAACCGGTTCAACCACTTTTCCCTTTTCATTTGTAAATATCCTTCTTCTGTGATGTGATTAGTGGCATCATGTCTTTGTTTTCTGTAAAAGGTAACCACCTAAAGCAAACCTATGTGTAGTAAATGAGGACCATCATGTAATATGCCCCAGAAAAGAAATAAAGGCCTGTCATGGTGAGGGCCATGGCTTTTTCTCCTCTTGAGAGAAGCCATGCTGTCCCTTTTCCTCCACAGGACTCAGTAGTCCGTGTGAATTTCTCGTATCTCATCCACAATGTGGCGGACCCCACCAGCTGGGGTCCACATCAGCTGGTGCCCAGGAACAGGGACCCAGAGCTACGAGATGTCATTGTGGACCACATATCAACTTGGTAGGAGTACGTGCGCATCAGCCCAGGTAAGGGCCGATGACCCTGAGTGCTTTTTGGCAAGGTGGTAGGGTGTATTGGATTTCAGAGGAAAAGGGCTTTCTTCCTAGGTCACTCTCTCCTGCGATCGCTTTGCAACTGTACCTTCTTTAGTAAGCAGGAGCCTTGCTCTCTTTCCCAATATTTGCCGCAAACTGGTGGGTACGAGTTGAGCGGATAAGGGCCACAAGGGTACTTGCTACAACACTGTAAAAACACCCACAAGCCAATCCCCACAGCACAACCCCCAACTACGTCTAGGCTTGGGAGAAAGAGCAAAGATTTTCCCTTTAATCAGCTTTAAAAACATCAATTAGTTACAGGACAATTTACAAGTATCTCAGCAAATTCTTTCTTTTAAGCCGCCTCTTGCGGTCCCTTCAGTTTTGCCTCTTCCCTCCATCCACCTGCATAAGGATTTAAAGGTGTAGGTGGAGAAAAGGCAAAATTGAGACTGGTTTTGTAATTGTTGTGCTTGAGGTGGAAGGAAATTTCAGAAAAAGGTTGTCTTATTTGTTAAAAAAAAATCTTTAAAGGTTTCTGTGAATCCTCAACCATGGGGAATGGGCTCTCTGGGGAACAAGAGCAATGTTTAAAGCTAGTTCAGCAGCATCCCTGATAAGGGATCTTTATACTTAGTTATTTAGGAAAAAGTTGGGCAGAAGGTGAAATAACACCAGGTATTGTGAGATAAGATTCTAAAGTTAGTATCTTACTCCCTTCTTTAGAGGATTTAATTTTGTTTTGCTTGAATTTGGTTTGCTTGAATTTTGTTTTTGTTTTTGTTTTGAAAGGAATGGCTCAGTCTCAAAATATTTTGCTAAACTTCTAGTAAATAGAATAAGATCTCTAATGTTGTTACATCATAGGGATTCTACTCAGAAAGAATTTAAATTGATTGTTTAAAGAAAGGAAAAAGATATCACTCCTCTCTGACAGTAAAAAGGTCAGGAAGAAAAATAATGAGAAAATGTGTCTTTTAACCACTCTGAATCTTTCTTATGGAAGCCCAGGGACTGCTTTAGTCCTAGGAAGAAGCTGTGCGGAGCTTCGTATCCTCCCTCCCTCTTCTCCAGCCTCCCTAAAGTTGTCAAGGGCACTAGGTAATGAGACAGCTCACTTTTGAGCACACTCAAGGAATGTAGTAATCAATAAGAATTAACAACAAAAAAAGTAAATGTATTTGGCAGTAGAAAAAATCTGTTTCTGAAAGTTATGAATGTATTCATAAATTTGTCGATCTAAAGCATGCTATAAGTAGGATGGAGGTGCGACATGTTAAAGAAATATTAAGAATCCTCCTTATTTATGCCAGAGCTGTGACCCTTTATTGTAAAAATGAAATTTAGGCATACTGTCTCACAGGGAGAACTAGCCCTTCTCCACAAAGATTAAGTAGCATTTTTTAACTCAGTACCTGTAAACACTGATTGTTTCCTTGGGGAAGAACTGGCTATTCTCCTGGAGGGAATGGTTAGTCAATTGAGTCACAAAAGGCCTTTGGCACATAACCATTTTTGTCTAAAACATATTTAAGCAGAGCACCTCCCCCCACATCTTTCCCACTTTCCTTGAAAACTCTGAACCTAGGAGCTACCAGGTCCTGAAAACAACAGGGCAATTAACTTGCTGCTTAAACTCATTTCAGCCTTCAGAAATAGCAGGGGGCCTGTCTTCCCAAGCTAAGCAAATTATTAAAGAATGTCCTGATTGCCAAGCCCTTAGCAAGGCACCCCCATCTACAGGCATTAATCCTCAAGGACTAGGTTCTCAAATAATTTGGCAAACAGATGTCACTCATTACGCTCCCTTTGGAAAATTCAAATACATTCCTATTTCTATTGATACTTACTCTGGTGCCCTACGTGCATCTGCCTTAACAGGAGAATCTGCTAAAAATATACAAGCCCACTGGGTTGAGGCCTTTAGTCTTTTCGGATGGCCTCAGCAAATTAAAACTTGTTGCGGACTGTTCAGCCTGGTTTCAGGAGTTGTAACCCTCACCCCATAGCTAGGCTGACTAAGAGCCAAGGGACCCGCTTCATCTGGGTCTGTTCTGTAAAGAGGATGTGAGCTACTAAGGAGACAAAGCTTATCTCCCTGGCAGGAGCACCGCTTCTGCCTCATCCATCTCTGGGCCCAATGCTTGGTTAGCAGTCAATGACGGGTAAGACTCCTCATGGGAGGGGCAACCTAAGCCAGACGCGACCACTTGGGAGGCCCTCATGGAAGGACTGCGGTGGGGGGCGGGGGATGGGGCTGCAGCAAAGAGGATGTGATGGACCCTCCCACTCCGGCTATTCTAACATAGCCCAAGTCCCCATTTCTGTCTGGGAGATGTCTTTTGCTTCCTGAGCCTAATCGCCTTAAAGCCAGAAACTATGACGGCGAGCGGTGTAGCCCTGTGCCGGCCAGAAGGATTCCCCGGGTGAACGGGACTGTCAGCTGATTTCTCAAAAGAGACCTTGCAGGCAAGAAGGGGCTGGAAAGAAATATTTGAAATCTTGAAAAGCAGGGACCTACATCCAAAATTGCTCTATCCAGCAAGGCTGTCATTTAGAATGGAAGGGAAGATAAAGTGCTTCTCAGATAAGGTCAAGTTCAAGGAGTTTATCATCACCAAGCCCTTATTATATGAAATGTTAAAGGGACTTATCTAAGAAAAAGAAGATAAAACTATGACAGTGAAAAGACAACAAACTCATAGCTATCAAGAACCACACCTAAAACAAAAGCAAACTAAGCAAACAGCTAGAACAGGAACAGAACCACAGAAATGGAGATCATATGGAGGGTTAGCAACAGGGGCGTGGGAGGAGGAGAGGGGGAAAAGGTACAGAGAATGAGTAGCATAGATAATGGGAAAAAAATAGACAGGGGGAGGACAAGAATAGTATGGGAAATGCAGAAGCTAGAAAACTTATGACCCATGGACATGAACTAAAGGGGGGAATGTGGGTGGGAGGGGGTGGGTGGGGTGGAGGGGAATGATGGGGGAGAAATGGGACAACTGTAATAGCATAATCAATAAAATATATTTAAAAAAAAGAAAAAAAAAGAATTCCTAAAGTCCTGTGAAACCTGCTTTGTTAAAAGTGCTCTCATTTAAATGATAAGGGTCCGAGGAGGAAATGAGTATGTCTCCTGAAGTTTTGCAACCCCCTTACTGACAGACACTGACTCAGATTAAGCCCTCAGATTTCTTTGAAATGTTAAACCTGTATTCCTGTGTATTGGAACCCAATAAAAGCCTAGTGAGGAAGGGGCTCTGGGTCATCCTCCTCTGAGAGTTTGACCACCTTTCCTCCCCAAGCAGATCATGTCTTGGTAGTTTTATTTTCATCTGTGATGGACAGGATGGGGCTCTGCAGGCAGAGCCCCCCCACATCTGGTGCCCAGGACAGGGGCCCCCCGGCAAAAACTGATAATAGCTGTGTATACCTTGCCCATTCTACTCAGGTTTTTCTTCAGTGTTGGAATATCCAACATAAAACAGGAATACCTTACAATCCAATTGGTCAGGCAATTGTAGAATGGGCTCATCATACTTTTAAAAATCTTAAAAAACAGAAAAAGGGTGAGTCACAAGTCCTTCCCCCCAAATTCGATAATGTTAGCCATGTTTACCTATAATTTTCTAAATTGTGATGAATCACTCTGTACTCCAATTGAGAAATATTTTCAGAATAAAGAGCCAAAGTCATCTTATCCTCAGGTTTTATATAGAGATTCGCTGGGAGATGGCTCTTGGCAGGGCCCTGTAGGTCTCTTAACTTGGGGAAGAGGGTATGCATGTGTTTCCATCCCTACAGGTCCTGTCTGGCTACCAGCCAAAAGAGTAAAGCCTTATCATGAGTGGGACAGACACCAAGCTCTGCTACCTGGAGCCAAGAACCAATTGACTGACAGACCAGATGGCCCAGCTGACCCTGAACAACTGGAGGGAAAAGGGACACTCATACTGTCACTCACAGGCCTGGGTCCTCCAACGGAGGAGCATGGGGCCTGCCCCAATGACAGGGGCTGAGGCTCAAGCACCTCCTGCAGAGAGCAACAACCCCTCAGTGTCCCATAATGTTCAATGGTCGAACCCTAAACCACAAGATGGCAAAGAGACAAAAGCAAGTCTCATAGCAGTCTAGGTACAATGCAGGCCTGATTCTCTATGGGAGAACCTATCCATGGGCGTGGGTCCTGTGCATCAAACCTTGCTTTCCACTGGGAGCTGGGCCCAAACCATGCAGAATGGTCTCCTACAAAAATAGCCTCTTCAATAAATGATATTGGAACCGACCGGAGGCGGCCCGGCGACCGGAGGCGGCTCCGCAAACGACCGGAGGCGGCCCCGCGACCGGAGGCGGCTCCGCAACCGACCGGAGGCGGCCGCGGGACCGGAGGGGGCTCCGCAACCGACCGGAGGCGGCCGCGGGACCGGAGGGGGCTCCGCAACCGACCGGAGGCGGCCGCGGGACCGGAGGGGGCTCCGCAACCGACCGGAGGCGGTCCGGCGACCGGAGGCGGCTCCGCAAACGACCGGAGGCGGCCCCGTGACCGGAGGCGGCTCCGCAACCGACCGGAGGCGGCCGCGGGACCGGAGGGGGCTCTGCAACCGACCGGAGGAGGTCGCGCGACCGGAGGCAGCTCTGCCACCGGGTTGGAAGCAGCCCTGCGGCCAGAGGCGACCCTGCAACTAGAGAAGGGGACTCTGGAAGACCCGGAGCTCACATCTGTGATACTGGGGTGAGTGCGCGCAACTCGGGAAACTCTCGGAGCCCACGCCCGTAGTCTCAGGCGGGCGCCTGCGCCCTGTAGGAGACCCGGAGCTCACAGCAATAGGCTCGGGGAGGGATGGATCTGTAAGAGATTCCAGCTGAAACCCATAAACTCTGGAAAGCTCGCACCCTGCAGGAGGCTCAGAAATCACACCCAAGGCCCTGCATGGACAGTACGCCATTAGCCCTGGGGACAGTGCTGGGCTGGCACTGAGGACAGTAGCCCAAAGCTGACTGAGTGAGGAACAGGGAGAAAAGCGGTACGAGTCACCTCCCAGCCTGCTACAGCCAGCAAGTCCAGAAAATCCAGTTTGGCCTGTGTGAAAATAGCAAGAGATTTTTTTTTTTTCTTTTTTCCCCTTCTTATTCTTTTTTTTTTTTTTGGGGGGGGGGGTTGTTTTGTTTTGTGGGGTTTTTTTTCGATAGTTGTTTTTTGTCTGCTTAGTTGGGTTTTTTGTTTGTTTGTTTTGGTTCGTTTTTCGTTTTTGTGGGGTTCTTTTTGTTTTGTTTTGATTATATATTTTTTATTTCTTTATTACTTCTACCTTTTTTATCCCTCAATTCCTTTTGCTTCTCTTTACTTCTTTCTGGCTTTATTCCTTCTTCCTTTCTTTCCAATTTATCTCTCCTTCCCTCCTCTTTTTTTTTCTCTTTTTTCTCTCTCTTCTTTTTTTCACTTTATTCTTTTCTCTTTTTGAATACCCACGAGTGAGGCAAAGAAATCCTAGAACTGTGAAAAAACCAGAGTTGGACCAAAAGAGGGGGTATTCCCACAGCTGAGACAGTGGAAGCTGCGAACACCAGGATACCTGAAGAAGACTATAACACTGAATCTCACAGGTATTCCACCACAGAAGTTCACACCATAAACGCAGGTAGCCAGAACAGATCAACTTAAGAAGCAGAGGTTTACAAGAAGAGTCTCACCAACAATGAGAAGACAAAGAAACAATCCCCAAATGAAAGAAAAGGTGGAAGCCCCAGAAAGAATGCTAAATGAAACAGAGGCAACTCAACTATCAGATAAGGAGTTCAAAGAAATGGTTGTGAGGAAGCTCCATGAGCTCTCAATGAGCTACCAGAAACTACAGGGAAGCTACGATGAACTCACTGCAAACTATATCAACATGGAAAAGGAAATAAAAACTATCAAAAAGGGCCAAGAGGAAATGAAGAATACAATTTCTGAGCTGAAGAACACAGTAGAAGGAATGAAAAGCAGAATCGATGAAGCAGAAGATCGGATCAGTGAGTTGGAGGACAAAGTAGAAAAAAACAGCCAGATAGAGCAAGAAAAGGAAAAGAGGCTCAGAAAGAATGAAGAGGGTTTAAGAGAAATGCAAGACAACATGAAACGTAATAATATCCGTATAATAGGAATACCAGAAGGAGAAGAAGAAGAGCAAGGGATAGAAAACCTATTTGAAAAAGTAATGATGGAAAACTTCCCTAATTTGGTGAGAGGAAAAGTCACACAAATCCAGGAAACACAGAGAGTCCCTATCAAGAGGAACCCAAACAGGCCCACTTCAAGACACATCATCATTAAAATGGCAAACTTCCAAGACAAAGAGAGAATCTTAAAGGCAGCAAGGGAGAAAAAGGAAGTAACATACAAGGGAGCCCCGATAAGGTTAGCAACTGACTTCTCAATGGAAACGCTCCAAGCCAGAAGACAATGGCAAGAAATATTCCAAGTAATGAGAACCAAAGGCCTACAACTAAGACTACTTTATCCAGCAAGGCTTTCAATCAAGATAGAAGGCCAAATAAGGAGCTTCCCAGACAAAAGAAGTCTAAAAGAATACACCTCTACCAAACCAGTACTACAAGAGATACTAAAGGGACTGCTTTAAGGAAAAAAAGGAAAAGAGAGAGTGAGGAACACAGATACGAAAATGGCAATGAATCAGTACCTATCAATAGTAACCTTAAATGTAAATGGATCAAATGCTCCAATCAAAAGACATAGAGTAGCTGACTGGATAAGAAAGCATGACCCACACATATGCTGCCTACAAGAGACCCACCTCAGGACAAAAGACCTACACAGACTCAAAGTGAAAGGCTGGAAACAAATTTTCCAAGCAAATGGACAGGAAAAAAAGGCCGGGGTAGCAATACTCATATCAGACAAAATAGACTTCAAAAGAAGAGCTATAAAGAGAGACCCAGAAGGTCACTTCATAATACTCAAGGGAAGAATCCACCAAGAAGACATAAACATTGTAAATATATATGCACCCAATATAGGAGCACCTAAATACATCAAGAAAATCTTAGAGGACTTCAAGAAAGATATTGACAGCAACACAATTATAGTAGGAGATTTTAACACCCCACTGTCAAAAATGGACAGATCTTCCAAACAAATTATCAACAAAGATATTGTGGCATTGAACAATACTCTAGATGAATTGGACTTAGCTGATATATATAGGGCCCTCCACCCCAAAGAAACTAAATACACATTTTTTTCAAACGCACATGGAACATTTTCAAAGATAGACCACATGATAGGACACAAAACAAGTCTCAACAAATTCAAGAAAATTGATATCATACCAAGCATTTTCTCCGACCACAAGGGACTAAAACTAGAAACCGACTTGATGGGGAAAATCCCCAAACCATCAAAATCATGGAGATTGAATAGCATGCTATTAAACAATGAATGGGTAAAGAATGAAATTAAGGAGGAAATCAAAAAGTTTCTGGAAACAAATGAAAATGAACTCACAACAACCCAAAACTTATGGGACACAATGAAGGCAGTCCTCAGAGGGAAGTTCATAGCAATACAGGCCTACCTAAAGAAGACAGAAACATTTCTAACAAACGACTTAACCCTACGCCTACAAGAACTCGAGGAACAACAACAAAGACAGCCCAGGGCAAGTAGAAGGAAGGAAATAACCAAGATCAGAGCAGAATTAAATGACATAGAGACTAAAAGCACAATCCTAAGGATCAATGAATCCAGGAGCTGGTTCTTTGAAAAGATAAACAAAATCGACAAGCCTTTAAGCAGGCTCATCAAGAAAAAAAGAGAGAGGACTCAAATAAACACAATCAGAAATGAAAGAGGAGAGATTACGACTGACACCACAGAAATACAAAGGATTGTAAGAAATTACTATGAAGAACTGTATGCCAAGAAATTTGAAAACCTAGGTGAAATGGACAAGTTTCTAGAAAAATATAACCTTCCAAAACTCAATGAAAAAGAAACAGAAAGCCTGAACAGACCAATAACAGCTGGTGAAATTGAATCAGTAATCAAAACACTCCCGGCACACAAAAGCCCTGGACCAGATGGTTTCACAGGAGAATTCTTCAAAACATTTAAGGAAGAGCTAACCCCTATCCTTCACAGACTATTCCAAAAAATCCAAAATGATGGAAGACTCCCAAACTCTTTTTATGAAGCCAGCATCATCCTAATCCCAAAACCAGATAAAGACATAACAAAGAAAGAAAACTTCAGGCCAATATCACTGATGAATGTAGACGCTAAAATCCTCAACAAAATATTGGCAAACCGCATCCAACAATACATTAAAAAGATCATACACCATGACCAAGTGGGTCTCAATCCCAGGGATGCAAGGATGGTTCAACATTCGCAAATCCATAAATGTAATACATCACATAAACAAAAGCAAGGACAAAAATCACATGATCATATCAATAGATGCAGAAAAAGCTTTTGATAAAGTACAACACCCATTTATGATAAAAACACTCAGCAAAGTGGGAATAGAGGGAGCATTCCTCAACATAATAAAAGCCATATATGAGAGACCTACAGCCAACATCATACTCAATGGGCAAAAACTGAAATCTTTCCCACTAAGATCAGGAACAAGACAAGGCTGTCCACTTTCACCACTTCTATTCAATATAGTATTGGAAGTCTTAGCCACAGCAATTAGACAAGAAAAGGAAATAAAAGGCATCCAAATTGGAAAGGAGGAAACAAAACTATCATTGTTTGCAGATGACATGATAGTGTACATAGAAAATCCTATAGACTCGGCCAAAAAGCTGCTCGACGTAATAAATGAATTTGGCCAAATAGCTGGATACAAAGTCAATATCCAAAAATCAAAGGCATTTTTGTATACCAACAGTGAAACAGCAGAAGCAGAAATCAAGAAAAAAATCCCATTCGATATAGCAAAAAGAAAAATAAAATACCTAGGAATAAACCTAACCAAGGAGGTAAAAGACCTGTATGCAGAAAACTACACAACACTGAAGAATGAAATCAAGGAAGACACAAACAAATGGAAGCATATACCATGTTCATGGATCGGAAGAATTAATATTATCAAAATGTCCATACTACCCAAAGCAATTTACAGATTCAATGCAATACCTATTAAAGTTCCAATGCATATTTCACAGACATAGAACAAACATTTCAAAAATTTATATGGAATCATAAACGACCCTGGATAGCGGCAGCAATTTTGAGAAAGAAGAGCAAAGTAGGAGGGATCACAATACCTGATACCAAACTGTATTACAAAGCCACTGTAATCAAAACAGCCTGGTACTGGCACAAGAACAGACACGTGGACCAGTGGAATAGAACAGAGAGCCCAGAAATAAACCCAAGTCTCTACAGTCAATTAATATTCGACAAAGGGGGCAGCAACATAAAATGGAGCAAAAATAGCCTCTTCAGTAAGTGGTGCTGGGAGAACTGGACAGCTACATGCAAAAAAATGAAACTCGAGCACCAACTTACACCATACACAAAAATAAATTCAAGGTGGATAAAAGATTTAAATATAAGCCATGACACCATTAAAATTCTAGAGGATAATATAGGCAGGAAAATCTCAGATATTTCACGCAGCAATATTTTCACTGATACGTCCCCTAGAGCAAGGAACATAAAGGAAAGAATAAACAAATGGGATCTCATCAAAATAAAAAGCTTCTGCACAGCTAAAGAAAACAGTATTAAAATAAAAAGAGAACCAACTGTATGGGAAAACATATTTGCCAATGATACCTCAGACAAGGGATTAATCTCCAAAATATATAAAGAACTTACAAGACTCTACTCTAAGAAGACAAGCAACCCAATTAAAAAATGGGCAAAGGATTTGAACAGACACTTCTCCAAGGAGGACATACAGAGGATCCAGAGACACATGAAAAGATGCTCGATATCTCTAGCTATCAGAGAGATGCAAATTAAAACTACAATGAGATATCACTTGACACCAGTCAGAATGGCCTTCATAAACAAAGCAACAAACAGCAAGTGTTGGAGAGGTTGTGGAGAAAAGGGGACCCTAGTGCACTGTTGGTGGGATTGCAGATTGGTACAACCACTATGGAAAACAGTATGGAATTTTCTAAGAAAACTAAAAATGGACATACCTTTTGACCCAGTAATTCCACTGCTTGGATTATATCCTAAGAATCCTGAAACACCAATCCAAAAGAATCTATGCACCCCTATGTTCATAGCAGCACAATTTACAATAGCCAAGTGCTGGAAGCAACCTAGGTGCCCATCAGTTAATGAATGGATCAAAAAACTGTGGTACATTTATACAATGGAATTCTATGCAGCAGAAAGAAAGAAGGAGCTCCTACCCTTTGCGACAGCATGGAAGGAATTGGAGAGTATCATGCTAAGCGAAATAAGCCAGGCAATGAAAGACAAATACCATATGATCTCACCTTTAACAGGAACCTAATCAACAAAACAAACAAACAAGCATAATATAAACAAAGACACTGAATTTGAGAACAGTCTGACAGTGTCCAGAGTGGGAGGGGAGGGAATTTCAGGGGAAAAGGGGAACAGTTTAGAGCAACAAGTATAAAGGACTCATGGACAAAAACTATGGGGGGGTGGAAATGGGAGGAAGGTGGGGAGGGCTGGGGTGGTGGTCTGGGGCGGGGTAAAAGACAGAAAACTGTACAATATCAACAATTAAAAAATACTGATTAAAAAAAAGCAGACAATAAAAAAAAATAAAAAATAAAAATAAATAAAAATAAAAATAAAAAAAATAAATGATATTGGGAGATCTGGACAACTACATGTAAAAAATTAAAACTCAATCACCGACTTACACCATACACAAAAATAAATTCGAGGTGGATGAAAGACTTAAATATAAGTGACACCATAAAAGTCCTAGAGGAGAACACAGGCAAAAAAATCTCAGATATTCCATGCAGCAATATTTTCACCAATATGTCCCCTAGAGCAAGGGACATAAAGGAAAGAATAAACAAATGGTACCTCATCATGATACAATCAAATCTTAAACTGTGAGAGTCAGATAGACTCTCACATTTCTTAGGTTCTAATATATTCTTAGAACCTGAATCATTTCAAGTTTTGGCTTCTACACCCTAATTGGGAACCAAGACTTATAAAAGACATTACAAAGTTCTTCTAAAATACTTACCGATTGTATCATAAGTATTGTGATATGACCATGTGTCATAAGTTCTTCAGCTTCTACATTCCCCACACTATTCTTACCCTCCCCCTGTCTATTTTCTACCCACTATCTATGCTACTTGTTCTCTGTACCTTTTCTCCCTCTCTCCTCTTCCCACTCCCCTGTTGCTCACCCTCCATGTGATCTTCATTTCTGTGGTTCTGTTCCTGTTCTAGTTGTTTGCTTTTGTTTTAGGTGTGGTTGTTAATGTGGGTGGGAGGGGGTGTGCAGGGTGGAGGGGAATGATGGGGGAGAAATGGGACAACTGTAATATCATAATCAATAAAGTATATTTTAAAAATTAAAAAAAAATAAAATACCTACGGATTATAAATTTTATTGTTTTCATATTCCAGTTTCTCATCTTGAATTTCTAAGAGTTAAATGTAAGTTTGCAACATTCATTATCCTGACTTGAAAAAAATCATACATACGCTCTTCATTTGTAAGATTTTTTTCCTTAAAAGTGGTAAAAGCCTGGTTGGCTACATAGCACCAAGACTACTAGGTTTAAAAGTAATATTTCCTATACACTCTACCAAGCAATATTCACTGTTTGGCCTATAGCAGATCTTTCCATATGGCTGTGTAAGACACTTTCTTCATCATGATGTTACCCTATTTTCTGGCCTTCAGAGAGAAGGGAAGTTGTACAGTGTGTTTCAAGCCCTGAGTCACAATCCATTAGAGCAGTTAGTGCATTAGATTACAACATTTAAAGAAACAGAAGAGAATGGAAACTATCAGAGTGCAAATGGTAAGCATAAGCATTGTGAAAAGGTTTGTTTGGACTCTGCCATGTATGGGTCTACGTTTGTACTAGGCTGTGATGTAAGATGTATTTCTCACTAGTTCAGAGTTAAAAATGTTGGAAAGGCACTGGTTGAAAGAGTAATGACTGTTCAAATATTTTGTTTTTTCCCATTATACAAGGTAAATCATCTTCTTCCATAAGTCCCCATTTTTCACCAGAAACATACTAGCAATAAATTAATGAAGGTCTTTTTAAGGTTTGTGACTGTAATTCAGAAGAGTAACACATGCACATCAGGGTAGGGTCCTTCCAGTTGAAGGTCCTGGGCTGGAACCTGACCTAACACTTACAAATCGTTTGACACTGGATTCTTCACATAACCTTCTTTAGTGTCCATTTCCTCATCACCACCCCTAATTGCCCTAAGTATGTCATAGAGATCAAATAAAACAATATGTGTATAAGTGGCATACAGTCAGAAAGTATGTATTATTTCCCACTGGCCTCATTTACAAGTGACAGTTGAATTCTATATTGGCTCCATTGCTCACAACCCTTGAGTTCAATTCTGCATATGTGAGTATTCTTTAGAGCAATGGTTCACAATTGGTTGCAGATTTACTCACCTGGGTATTTTACAAATACCAATTACTGGGCCTCATCTTAGACTGACTAAATCAGAAGCCTTGAAGGTAGACTCTCGCATCTGGAATTTCAGTGTGCAGCCAGAGTTAAGAATCATTGTCCTAGACCGAATTACTGTAGTATTTTCTTTATTTTTAAAATTCTGTCTGCTGTCTTCCTTTCTCTATAAAAACAGACAAATGCATGCACACACATCTTTTTGGAGTACATTCTTTCATATTGTAGCTGACTTCAGAAATAAAAACAACAACAACAACAAAAACTAAGGCTGACTTACTTAACTTCTTCACTCCTCGTCTTATTATCCAGGGACATCAAATGTGAAACACAAAACCTTTGATGCCAAATTTCTATAATTAAAATCTTTAACATATATAAATTATTACTCTGGATATCCTCAAGGAAATCCATAAAGAGTTTTTATTTAATAAATCCATTAAGGAATTATTTTTAAATTGTTGAGAGAGAAGTAGTATTCTACAGTGAACAAACAGAGCACAAGATTTGAATTATCTTTTTCCTTCTGGATATTTTAATTGTTTAAAGACAAAAAGGCAGGTACCACAACTCCCTTTTCAAAGGCAACTAAAACCCACACATGATTACTGGGTTAGGGCTTTCTGCTCCTTTTTATTCATACTTAAAGAAACATCTAAAAAAGAAAAGCTCCAACATTTTCAGTGAGAAGACAAGAACCAGCATCAAGGCCACCAATTCACTGCTCTGTTTCTTCCCTTACATATGAGTATTATGAGATTTCAAGATAAAAATAATTAAGTTGGTCTTTCAATGACTTTTAAATTTAAGGTACTTTATACATTAAATATCCCAAGTTAGACACAATCTAACGTGCAGGTGATCAGCAAGTTCTTCCCAAACTTTTAATGTGTTTGTAGGTATGGTGGATACAGAAGAGACTACTCACAAGGTGGGATTTCCTTGGGTGTAAAGGCTAATTGTGTACATCAAACAAGACAGAAGTCTATGATGGGTTAAATTGTTTATAGACATTATAAGTACTGTAGATGTTAAGATGAAAAGAAACAAGTGAGTAAGTACTACAGTGGTTGGAAAGGGTGGATGCTCCAGGGACATGTAAATTATGAACACAAAATTCAGAACATACAAGACGTGGCATGGCCACACATGTGATGGTCCAGATTCAGGGTCATTTTGATTTTCTGCTACACACAAGTGGGCTCTCAACAACACACACACACACACATTACGTTCTCAGTATCTGCCTGGTGTCTTTCTTCATTTACATTATGCTTTATCCTTGTAGGAAAAGTTCAGCATCCCAAGGAGTTAGAGATTTTCTTCTCTGTCTTCCATTCCTTTTGCTTATTTACTCCTCTCTACCACAACTTCACCTCATTTATTTCACCTGGGCTTTCCTTACTTCTCGAGGTACCCTTTATTTTTCCCAAACTCCTCTTCTCCCTTTTCTGAGAGTCTTCTCTCCCTTTTGACTTTTCTTTATTTCTAGCTTCACTATGTGAAGTCTGATCAATACCTATCATCTAAGTGTGGTTATGCCTGTGGCAACCCTAAAGGTAGTGCTACACTATGTGGGGGAAAGATAGACCAAGGTGAGGCTAGAAGCAGATGCAGGAGTAACAGAACTACAGGGTTCTGTTAGAGAGGGCCAGAGGGCCATCTTCCTCTACCAGCTACCTTGACTCAACTTTCTCCACTTCTGGGGTATGTATGAGAGGGTACAGGGGTAGTGCCTCAAGAGAAACATCAAAACAAGCTAGGATGTCTGAAAAGCCAGTGGAAATGGCAAAAACAAAACAAAACAAAGCACAAAAACACCTTTGATTAAATTATCTCTGGGTCTCCTCCAAGTATTTTCAAAGAAAAATAAACACCCCAATTCTTTCTGGATGAAGCTGAGCATGTCACAAGGGCCTGAGCTCCACCACACAAAGGACAAAAACCCAAGCAGAGGAGGGCAGCCTATGGTGGCATCAAACTATTGTTTCATCACCTTTTTCCTACCACAGATTATTTTAAACAAATTGACAGATTTTGGAGACAGGGACTAATGGCAACAACAACAACAACAACAACAACAACAACAACAACAACAAAACCACAACAAGATGACAAGGTGATAAATGATTTAGCTGGATTTCCTGAGTGCACTATTAGCTGAATGTGGACACAATAACACACAAAATCATTGCTGCTGGACTCTGGGATTAGGAAGCATTTTTTCCAAAATAGGGTGAAGATAGTTGCAAGGAACCAGTGGTGATAATATATATAGTCTTTATGAGGATACTCTACTGATAGCACAGAACAATTCAGTCCTAAGAACATAGAGGCAGTAGGTCCAAAAAGTGTTTTCCAAAATTGAAGCTGCTTGCAGAAAACACCAGGTAAGTCTGCTGCAAGCCAAACCATGGGGAGAAAATGTGCCTTTTGTCCCTTCACTTGGTGAGTTAACAACCACATGTTATACTTTTCTAAAAATATTCTAAGAAAAGAGAGAAAATTAAAAGAGAGAAAAAGAAAATTATTTTCAAAATAATGCATTATTCTGATGGTATATTTGAAAATATATCCCTTATTGAAGCTTTATTTGTGAATTAATTTTTGATGTTCTATTAAACATAAAAAAAATAGCCCAAACATTTCAAGAAAATAAATAAATCAATATACAGTTTTGTTTTCCAGCTTCCAAAAATTATTATTTATGTATAAAATCCCTGTGTAAAAACATACAGCTCCGACTGGTTCATTCAGAACAGAGAAGTTCAAAATGATATTCATAGGGGGAAGAAAAAGGAAGCACTTGCAGGGGTAAAAGAGAAGGCATGGACATGTCCCCAAACACCACTTCTAGTGATGCTACTTCTAGTATAAATGTCACTAGTGGTTTTAACCTCAAGCAAGTATGAGTCTGTCTGCTCACAGTCTTTTTTTTTAAAAATATATTTATTGATTATGCTATTACAGTTGTCCCATTTCTCCCCCATCATTCCCCTCTACCCTGCACACCTGCTCCCACCCACATTCCCCCCCTTTAGTTCATGTCCATGTGTCATAAGTCCTTTAGCTTCTACATTTCCCACAATACTCTTGCCCTCCCCTTATTTTCTACCCACTGTCTATGCTACTTATTCTCTGTACCTTTTCCCCCCTCTCTCCTCCTCCCACACCCCTGTTGCTAACCCTCCATGTGATCTCCATTTCTGTGGTTCTGCTCCTGTTCTAGCTGTTTGCTTAGTTTGCTTTTGTTTTAGGTGTGGTTGTTAATAGCTGTGAGTTTGCTGACTTTTCACTGTCATATTTTTTATCTTCTTTTTCTTAGATAAGTCCCTTTAACATTTCATAGAATAAGGGCTTGGTGATTATGAACTCCTTGAACTTGACCTTATCTGAGAAGCACTTTATCTTCCGTTCCATTCTAAATGAAAGCTTTGCTGGATAGAGCAATTTTGGATGTAAGTCCCTGCCTTTCAAGACTTCAAATACTTCTTTCCAGCCCCTTCTTGCCTGTAAGGTCTCTTTTGAGAAATCAGCTGACAGTCTGATGGGAACTCCTTTGTAGGTGACTGTCCCCTTATCCCTTGCTGCTTCTAGAATTCTCTGCTTCATTTGAATCTTGGCTAATGTAATTATGACGTACCTTGGTGTGTTCCTCCTTGGGTCCAAGTTCTTTGGGACTCTCTGAGCTTCCTGGACTCCCTGGAAGTCTATTTCCTTTGCCAGATTGGGGAAGTTCTCCTTTATTATTTGTTCAAATAAGTTTTCCACTTGTTGCTCTTCTTCTTCCCCTTCTGGGACCCCTATAATTTGGATGTTGGAACGTTTAACGATGTCCCGGAGGTTCCTAAGTCTCTCCTCATTTTTTTGAATTCTTCTTTCTTACTCATTTTCTGTTTGGTTGTTAGTTTCTTCCTCTGGTCCACTCCATTGATTTGAGTCCCAGTTTTCCTCCCATCTCTATTGGTTCCCCATGCGTCTTCCTTCATTTCACGTATTGTAGCCTGCATTTTTTCATCCAATTTGTGAGCAAAATCAATGAATTCTGTGAGCATCCTGATCACCAGGGCTTTGAACTGTGCGTCTGATAGGTTGGCTATGTCTTCGTCGCTTAAAGAAATTGGCTCTGGGGCTTTCATTTGTTCTCTGGTTTGAGCCATTTTTGGTGGGATTTTTTTTGGTTGTTGTTTTGGTTTGGTTTTAGTCTGGTTGCGGCTATTACATAGTGAGGGATGGAGCCTTAGGTGTTCCTCAGGGCAGGGCAGCCCAATCGCTGGGTTGTGACACTATAGATGGGGGCAGGGTCCGAGAGGGAAGAATGGTGCCTGCTTCGCTCTCTCCTGGATTCAGTCTCTTCTGCCACTTCCCCTTTGCCTGAACCGTCTGCACGCACGAATGTGGGAACACCTGGTTAGCCAGCCACCTTGTGCAGCCTCACTGGGTCTGCACAGTTGCCCCCCTGTGCCTAGAGTCTGCCAGCTGCCACATGTGGGCCCGGGGACCTCCAGCCACCACCTGTGCACCTGGGAACTGCCAGCCGCTGCTGCCTGTGTGCCAGATCTGCACCTCCACTTTTTCCTGCCGCGACTCCACCCCTCTTACCGGTCTGGATGAATGGTTGTTGGACTTCCATACAGTTAAATTTTTTATCAGTTCTGGTTGTTTTCTTGTTTCTAAATATTTGTTGTCCTTAATGTTGGTTGTGAGAGGAGGCACAGTGTGTTCACTTACGCCTCCATCTTGGCCGGAAGTCTGCTCACTGTCTTTTCATAAAGCTTCTCAACATTTCACTGAGATGAGAGGTGTGCAAATTATTCTTCTGACAATATTATTTCATAGATGAATGATGTTCGACCATGTCCTCCTCAGGAACCTAGAAAATGATGCAATCTCTATAAAAAGGCTTTATGAATTCCTATTCCATGAGGTGTTCCATGAGTCTAAAATAAATAAAATATTGGTAACTTAATGAACAGCCATCTAATTTACATGAAAGAGAGCCAAAATCAGCATTGCTATTTAAATTTACATTGGGACTAAATTTTTGAGGTTGAAAGTGACCCCAAGTTGTTGTTGTTTTTGACACTAAAGCTAAAGAAATGCCCAACAGCCCTGACTGGTGTGACTCAGTTGGTTGCATACTGTTTTGCAAACAAAGATTGCAGGTTCAATTCCAGTCAGGAACATGCTTGGGTTGAGGGTTTGTTCTCCAGTTGTGGTATGTATGAGAGGCAACAAATTGATGTTTCTCTCTCACATTGATGTTTCTCTCCCTCTATTTCTCCCTCCCTTATTCTCTCTGTAAACATAAATAAGTAAAATCTTTTTAAAAAAGAAAGAAAAGTACAATAGATTGATATGAGGAAACAGGATTATACCTCAATCATAAATAACAGTTCTTAAATATTGGTGAAAGTAACCACATAGTGTACCTGGGCTGGAATTTGGCCCTAGAGGGGATCCAAGGAACTATGAATCTGTACAAAGATCCAACTATCCAAGAGAGAGTTTATCCTGCAGTACCTCCATGTCTACTGGAGATGGGAAAGAAGTCCAGTAAAGAAAGGCAGAAGTAGTTGGAATTGTTTAGGACTCTTTGTCTTGAACCATTCCACCCCATTAAACCAAGTATGGAGTGGGGAATTAGCAGGTCCTCAACTTATCCCTGCAGGCAGGCTGAGGGTAAACATGGTTGATAGATGATGTACAGTTGGTTGCTGTCAATAAAAGCCAGGACAATATATTTTTCATATTCACTGTAACTAGCATAGTCCCTGGAATCTGCTAAGCACTCAATAAATATTTGTAAAATATATGAACATAAGAGCATCTAACATGAATAGAATTCTGGGATATAATGTTGGGCAGTGGTTCTCAAAGTGTGCTTCCTTGTCCAACAGCACCAGCATCAGCTAAGAACTTGTTAGAAATGAATATTTTAGGCCCACCTCAGATCTACTGAATCAGAAAATTTGGGCATGAGTCCAACAATATGGGTTTTATGGAGTCCTTCATAATACATGCTACAGTTTGAGAACTGTTGAACTAGGGAAGAGTGGCATTTCAGGAATGAATATCTCCAAGAAAAAAATGAATATACACATAATCTTTTTAAAATAGATTTTATTGATTATGCTATTACAGTTGTCCCATTTCTCCCCCATCATTCCCCTCCACCCTGCACACCCCCTCCCACCCACATTGCCCCCCTTTAGTTCATGTCCATGTGTCATAAGTCCTTTAGCTTCTACATTTCCCACACAATTCTTGCCCCCCCCATTTTCTACCCATCATATATTCTACTTATTCTCTGTACCTTTTCCCCCTCTATCCTCCTCCCACTCCCCTGTTGCTAATCCTTCATGTGATCTCCATTTCTGTGGTTCTGTTCCTGTTCTAGCTGTTTGCTTAGTTTGCTTTTGTTTTAGATGTGGTTGTTAATACCTGTGAGTTTGCTGTCATTTCACTGTCATATTTTTTATCTTCTTTTTCTTAGATAAGTCCCTTTAACACTTCATATAATAAGGGCTTGGTGATGATGAACTCCTTGAACTTGACCTTATCTGAGAAGCACTTTATCTTCCCTTCCATTCTAAGTGAAAGCTTTGCTGGATAGAGCAATTTTGGATGTAAGTCCCTGCCTTTCAAGACTTCAAATACTTCTTTCCAGCTCCTTTTTGCCTGGAAGGTCTCTTTTGAGAAATCAGCTGACAGTCTGATGGGAACTCCTTTGTAGGTGACTGTCCCCTTATCCCTTGCTGCTTCTAGAATTCTCTGCTTCATTTTAATCTTGGCTAATGTAATGACGATGTGCCTTGGTGTGTTCCTCCTTGGGTCCAAGTTCTTTGGGACTCTCTGAGCTTCTTGGACTTCCTGGAAGTCTATTTCCTTTGCCAGATTGGGGAAGTTCTCCTTTATTATTTGTTCAAATAAGTTTTCCACTTGTTACTCTTCTTCTTCCCCTTCTGGGACCCTTATAATTCGGATGTTGAGATGTTTAAAGATGTCCCGGAGGTTCCTAAGCCTCTCCTCATGTTTTTGAATTCTTGTTTCTTCCTTGTTTTGTGCTTGGTTGTTAGTTTCTTTCTTCTGGTCCACTCCATTGATTTGAGTCCCAGTTTTCCTCCCATCTCTATTGGTTTCCCATGCGTCTTCCTTCATTTCACGTATTGTAGCCTGAATTTTTTCATCCAATTTGTGAGCTAAATCAACCAATTCCGTGAGCATCCTGATGACCAGTGCTTTGAACTGTGCATCTGATAGGTTGGCTATCTCTTCACGGCTTAGAGGAAATGGCTCTGGGGCTTTCATTTGTTCTCTGGTTTGAGCCATTTTTGTTTTTGGTGTTTTTATTTGTTTGTTTGTTTTATTTTGTTTTGTTTTTGGTCTGGTCAAGGCTGCTACATTGTGAGGGATGGAGCCTTAGGTGTTCCCCAGTGCGGGGCAGCCCAGTCGCTGGGTTGTGACGCTGTATGTCAGGGCAGGGTCTGAGAGAGAACAATGGTGCCTACTCTGCTATCTTCTGGATTCCAGTCCCTCCCGTCGCTTCCCCTTCGCCTGGATTATCTGCGCGCATGAATGTGGGAACACCTGGTCATCTAGCCGCCTTCCGCGGCCTCACTGGGTCTGCACAGTTGCCACCTCTTGACTGGGGCCAGCCAGTCGCCGCCTGTGGGCCTGGGGTCTGCCAGCTGCCTGCATGCTTGGGAACCGCCAGCCACTGCTGTCTGCATTCCCGGGTCCACACCTCCACTTTTTCCTGCTGCGACTCCACCCCTCTTACTGATCTGGATGAATGGTTGTTGGACTTCTGTACAGTTCAATTTTTCTATTAGCTCTGGTTGTTTTCTTGTTTCTAAATATTTGTTGTCCTTAATTTTGGTTTTGAGAGGAGGCACGGTGTGTCCACCTATGCCTCCATCTTGGCCAGAAGTCTACACATAATCTTTTGATATTACCAGCTTCCTAGGCACTTTTATTTCTCTAGGTCTTTCATTCCCATGACTCTTGACTTATACAATACTTTGTGCCTTTGGAACATGTGTAATGTTACAGAAACACATATACACATAGGTCCACCCTAATTTTTTAGGCATCCAGACTGTTTCAAGATTGATTAGTCTGAAAGTTAGATCCTTGAGTATTTTACTGTGCATTTGTAAGTGCACATATGTGTGTGAGTGTGTGAAGGTGTGTCGTGAATAAATATAAAATTTATTTATATAGAAAGTATATAGTATCTTCCACTGACCCATTCTGAAAAAAAACAAAACAAAACAAAACAAAACAAAAAATCCTGTATGATGAGAAATACTTTCCTGAAAAGGACCCTTGTAATATCACAATCTTGTCACAGGAACTCTGATTGCCAATGAGACCAAAAAGAAACCCATTGCTGTCTGGAAACAGAGACTTGGGGAAGAATTCGCCAACATAAGACAGCCCATTTTCCTAACTAGGGCCTCTTTTTAATGTAGTTTTAATTATTTTTTAGCAGTCCATTATTTAAAATTAATATTGTGGCTGTTCCATTTTTAGTTCTCAAGGAAATTCCATACTGTTTAACACAGTGGCTGCACCAGTTTGCATTCCCACCAACAGTACACTAGGGTTTCCTTTTCTCCACAACCTCACCAGCACTTGTTCTTTGTTGATTTGTTTATGATGGCCATTCTTACCAATGTGAAGTGGTATCTCATTGTGGTTTTAATTTGCATCTCTCTGATGGCCAGCGATGCTGAGCATTCATTCATACATATGTCTCTGGGCCAACTGTATGTCCTCTTTTGAGAAGTGTCTCACACCAATTCAAAAAATCCTATGCACCCCAATGTTCATAGCACCACAATTTACAATAGCGAAGTGCTGGAAGCACCGAAGTGCCCAGGAAGAAATGAATGGACAGCAGAAAGAAAGAAGAACTTCTACCCTTTGCAACAGTATGGATGAAACAGGAGAGCATTATGCTAAGTGAAATAAGCCAAGTGGTAAAAGACATATACCATGTGATCTCACCTACAAGTGGAACCTAATCCACAAAACAAACAAGCAAGCAAAATATAACCAGAGATATTGAAATAAAGAACAAAATGACAGTAACCAAAGGGTTGGGGGGAGAGGGATAATGGGGAAAAATAGGGGAAGATCCATCAAGGAACATGTATAAAGGACACATGGAGAAAGTCAAAGGGGGCAGGTTTGAGGGTGGGAAGTGGGGATGGTTGGGGTGGGGAGGTGTGGTGGAGTGAAAATAGAGACAACTGTACTTGTGCAACACTAAAATAAATAGATTAATTAATTAAAGAAACAAATACAAACATACTGAAATAAGGAACAGCAAAAAACATATTGTGACCAAATCAATTTCTTCTCTCTTTAACAGCTCTTATTTCTGTTCAATTCATATTTTTTCAAGAATTACACTGACAATATTAAACATGTAGAATATTCTACATGTTTTGAGTTCCCTCCTGAAATTCTGTTTTCCTTCAGCATTGATTTCACCAGCATTCATGTACAATGGAGAACGTACAACTTATAGTCACATTAAATAAAATATTTTTAAAAATATTCAGTCAAAATATTTGTTAAATATATTTTATTGACTGTGCTATTACAGTTGTCCCATTTCCCCCCTTCACTCCCCTTCACCCTGCACACCCTCTCCCACCCATATTCCCCCTTTAGTTCATGTCCATGTGTCATAAGTTCTTTAGCTTCTACATTACCATACTATTCTTACCCTCCCCCTATCTATTTTCTACCTACCATCTGTGCTACTTATGCTCTGTACCTTTTCTCCCTCTCCTCCTCCAACTCCCCTCTTGCTAACCCTCCATGTGATCTCCATTTCTGTGGTTCTGTTCCTGTTCTAGTTGGTTGCTTAGTTTTTTTTGTTTTTTGTTTTTTTTTAGGTGTGATCGTTAATAATTGTGATTTTTTGGTCATTTTACTGTTCATATTTTTTATCTTCTTTTTCTTAGATAAGTCCCTTTAACACTTCATATAATAAGGGCTTGGTGATGATGAACTCCTTTAACTTGACTTTATCTGAGAGGCACTTTATCTGCTCTTCCATTCTAAATGAAAGCTTTGCTGGATAGAGCAATCTTGGATGAAGGTCCTTGCCTTTCATGACTTGGAATATTTCTTTCCAGCCTCTTCTTGCCTACAAGGTCTCTTTTGAGAAATCAGCTGACAGTCTGATGGGAACTCCTTTGTAGGTAACTACTTCCTTATCTCTTGCTGCTTCTAGGATTCTCTCCTTCATTTAATCTTGGCTAATATAATTATGATGTGCCTTGGTGTGTTCCTCCTTGGGCCCAACTTCTTTGGGACTCTCTGAGCTTCCTGGACTTCCTGGAAATCTATTTCCTTAGCCAGAATGGGGAAGTTCTCCTTTATTATTTGTTCGAATAAGTATTCCACTTGTTGCTCTTCCTCTTCCACTCCTGGTACCCCTATAATTCAGATGTTGGACTGTTTAAAGATGTCCTGAAGGTTCCTAAGCCTCTCCTCATTTTTTTTTTTAATTTTTATTTCTTCATTCTTTTCTGTTTGGTTGTTTCTTCCTTCTGGTCCACTCCATTGATTTGAGTCCCAGTTTCCTTCCCATCAGTATTGGTTCCCTGTGCATTTTCCTTCATTTCACTTAGCGTAGTCTTCATTTTTTCATCTATTTTGCAACCAAAATCAACCAATTCTGTGAGCATCCTGATCACCAGTGCTTTGAACTGTGCATCTGATAGGTTGGCCATCTCTTGGTCGCTTAGTTGTATTTGCTCTGGAGCTTTGATCTGTTCTTTTGTGTGGGCCTTTTTTGTTTGTTTGTTTTGTCTTGACGTGCCTGTTATGTAGTGAGGGGCAGATTCTTAGGTGTTTGCCTCAGTCACTGTGCTGTGATGCTGTATGTGGGGAAGGGATCCAAGAGGGAACAAGGGTGCTTGCTCCACTCTGTGCTGGATTTCAGTTACTTCTGCCAATTCTGCCAAGCAAACTGGGCCCTTTCAGTGCTGATTCCCACGTGGGTGGGCTTATGTACATTCTAGGACCCTGTGGGTCTCTCCAAGAACTCTTCTGTAAGCCTGGGAGTCTCTTCTGGCACCTCAAGCCACACAGGTGTTTTCTATTGATGTTCTGAGGTTTTATTTCCCTGTGCTCAGACACTGGGATGTGTAGTCTGTCTCACTCTCCAGTTTCACTGGGTTTATCTGTGCATTAATGTGGGACTACTCAGTTTGTCAGCCACCTTGCACGCTGTGGCCCTCCACAATCCCTCACCTTACTATGTCCACCTGCTGACACCTAGCGTGGAGTCCTCTCTGCCCCGCTGCCCGACTCCACCCCTCCTACTGGTCTGGATGAAAGTGTCTGCTTTAACTCCTTGGTTGTTGGACTTTCATACAGTTCAATTTTCTATCATCACTGGTGGTTTTTTTTTGTTTCTAAATGTTTGTTGTCCTTCTTTTGGTTGTGTGAGGAGGCACTGTGTGTCTACCTACACCTCCATCTTGTCTGGAAGTCTCTTTTTACTTTGTATTGTCTGTTTTGCCTGAGCTCAAGTGATCGCCTTTTTTAAAATAATAATAATAGTGGTCAAACAAATCCATAAGAAATGGGATTTTAAGAAGGCAAAGAGAAGGGCAGAGAAGAGAGGGGCAGAGACTGTGTGCATGTGTGCGTTTCCTGGTTGTGTGACTTCCCTTACAATGGGAAAACCACTATCCAACTCTGACTTCATTGGGCCTGTAGAAGAAAGACAAAATGCTAACTGTAATGTAGAACCTTTATCAGCTTCTATTCTTTACTATGTACTCCTTTCTTTGTGAAAACTCTTAAATAACACCTATTTCAGCTTCAACAAGTTTGCCACACATTCAAATTTCATTCGCTTTAATTCATCAGTTATTCAGGTGTTACATAGCTTGTGCATTACAAAATATTTTTCATCAGCTTTTTAAAGGGAAGAAGTAGGGGAAATGTGAGGGTTTGATAGAAAAATTCATTCAAGTAGAAGACATTTTCCAGATAATTAGCTACCTTTGGGTTCTCCTATTTGATTTGTTCCTCTGGCTTGATTCAATGCTGAAATACTTTCTCCTAACACAGAATTTATTATTCTGTAATGCATTACTAGTAATCTGCAATCTCCATGTAACTTAACACCAGCCTGTGTTAAGTAACATATATTTTGGTTGGTAGAGCTATTGTGCTTACATTTGGAAAGAATCTGGGAAAGAAGGTGTCTGCATCAGTAAGATTCATCATGAAAATTAAATGTTTTAATTTTCTTTTTTTAATATATGTTATTGATTATGTTATTACAGTTGTCCCATTTCTCCCCCATCATTCCCCTCCACCCTGCACACCCCCTCCCACCCACATTTTCCCCCTTTAGTTCATGTCCATGTGTCATAAGTCCTTTAGCTTCTACATTTCCCATACTATTCTTGCTCTCCCTCCCGTCTATTTTCTACCCACCATCTATGCTACTTATTCTCTGTACCTTTTCCCCCCTCTCCTCCTCCCACTCCCCTGTTGCTAACCCTCCATGTGATCTCCATTTCTGTGGTTCTGTTCCTGTTCTAGCTGTTTGCTTAGTTTGCTTTTGTTTTAGATGTGGTTCTTAATAGCTGTGAATTTGCTGTCTTTTCACTGTCATATTTTTTATCTTCTTTTTCTTAGATAAGTCCCTTTAACATTTCATATAATAAGGGCTTGGTGATGATGAACTCCTTGAACTTGACCTTACCTGAGAAGCACTTTATCTGCCCTTCCATTCTAAATGACAGCTTTGCCGGATACAGCAATCTTGGATGTAGGTCCCTGCCTTTCAAGACTTCAAATATTTCTTTCCAGCCCCTTCTTGCCTGGAAGGTCTCTTTTGAGAAATCAGCTGACAGTCTGATGGGAACTCCTTTGTAGGTGACTGTCCCCTTATCCCTTGCTGCTTCTAGAATTCTCTGCTTCATTTTAATCTTGGCTAATGTAATGACGATGTGCCTTGGTGTGTTCCTCCTTGGGTCCAACTTCTTTGGGACTCTCTGAGCTTCCTGGATGTCCTGGTAGACTATTTGCTTTGCCAGATTGGGGAAGTTCTCCTTTATTATTTGTTCAAATAAGTTTTCCACTTGTTGCTCTTCTTCTTCCCCTCTGGGACCCCTATAATTCGGATGTTGGAACGTTTAAAGATGTCCCGGAGGTTCCTAAGCCTCTCCTCATTTTTTTGAATTCTTGTTTCTTCCTCGGTTTCTGTTTGGTTGTTAGTTTCTTTCTTCTGGTCCACTCCATTGATTTGAGTCCCAGTTTTCCTCCCATCTCTATTGGTTTCCCATGCGTCTTCCTTCATTTCACATATTGTAGCCTGCATTTTTTCATCCAATTTGTGAGCAAAATCAACCAATTCCGTGAGCATCCTGATGACCAGTGCTTTGAACTGTGCATCTGATAGGTTGGCTATCTCTTTACGGCTTAGAGGAATTGGCTCTGGGGCTTTGATTGGGTCTCCGGTTTGAGCCATTTTTGGTGGGTATTTTTTTGTTTTGTTTTGGTTTGGTTTTAGTCTGGTTGCAGCTGTTATGTAGTGAGGGGTGGAGCCTTAGCTGTTCCTCAGGGCGGGGCAGCCCAGTTGCTGGGTTGTGATGCTATAGGTGGAAGCGGGGTCCGAGAGGGAACAATGGCGCCTGCTCCGCTCTCTCCTGGACTCCGGTCCCTTCCGCTGCTTCCCCTTCGCCTGAATTATCTGTGTGCATGCATGCTGTTACGTAGTGAAGAGTGGAGCCTCAGGCGCTCCCCAGTGTGGGGCAGCCCAGTTGCTGGGTTGTGACGCTGTATGTGGGGGTGGGGTCTGAGAGGGAACAATGGTGCCTGCTCCGCTCTCTCCTGGATTCAGTCCCTTCCGCCACTTCCCCTTTGCCTGGACTGTCTGCACGCGTGAATGTGGGACAACCCGGTCAGCCAGCTGCCTTGTGCAGTCTCACTGGGTCTGCGCAGTTGCCCCCCTGTGCCCGGGGTCTGCCAGCTGCCGCCTGTGGGCCCGGGGATTGCCAGCCGCCGCCTGTGGACCTGGGAACTGCCTGCAGATGCTGCTTGCGTTCCTGGGCCTGCACCTCCACTTTTTCCTGCTGCGACTCTGCCCCTCTTACCAGTCTGGATGAATGGTTGTTGGACTTCCGTACAGTTAAATTTTCTATCAGTTCTGGTTGTTTTCTTGTTTCTAAATATTTGTTGTCCTTAATTTTGGTTGTGAGAGGAGGCACAGTGTGTCTGCCTACGCCTCCATCTTGGCCGGAAGTCCAAATGTTTTAATTTTCTTAATGGGCTTCAAAGTGGGGAATGAAACCAAATGTGCTTTTGAAAGATAATCTCCTGAAAGAGGAAATCTGTACAGAAGCTTAATCAAATCTGGGGCAGAAGTTATTTTGCCAAAATTACTTACCATCAAAATGACTCTTCTTTCTCATTAGTGCATTGATAAGTTTGGACACCTTTCACCTGAAGCAAGCTGCTGATCTCTATGGTCAGGCATTTATTCTTCCCTCTTTTCAACATGACATTAAAAGCTTAAAAAGTCCCCATTTAAAAACAAACTCCAGAAGTCACTGTTATTTACCATCAAAGGTATACATCAATGCAGCTTACAGAATTTATACAATAATAATGAGCTGGTAACAAATTTCTTCCTGATGTATTAGAAATGAACCCCATGACAAACTTCTGCTCTCTCTCCAGCAAAGCTGAAGTATTGATTAGACAGGTAGATATTAGGTATTCATGCTGTCTGGGTGCTGTGGAAATCACATCGTGACCTGGATTGTTCACATCATGAGCAATGCATGGTCAATTACAAGCATTTGACCATTGGCAACACAGCCAGACAAACTTGAGGTTCATTCTTATTCCCACCAGGGAAATGGCCATGTCTGCGTTCACCTTTTCACTGAAAGGCTGCCATATGTGTGTGCCACACAGCTCAGATGTGTTTAAGATAAGCTCTGTTTTCATTATCTAATATTTCACCAGGCAGTAGAACCAAAGGATAAGGACCATCTAAGGGCCCACATAGGCAGGGAAGCTTGAATGACATCATGTCCAGCACAAAGACTGAAGCCTGAAGCCTGAACAAGAGCAAGTTTATAGCAGAAGTTACTCACTTCATTTGAAAGAAAAGCTCTGAGGGAGTTAGACAAACAATTATGATTTATTCTGGTTATATATGAATCAGGAGACAGATTCTAAGGCATTTGCTGCAATATTATCTTCAGACATGTCCTTCACTTTCTTCTCTATGCCATATTCTTTTTTTTTTTTTTTAGGAGAGTCACTGCTTATGTTTATTAATATTATTTGTTTAATTGAGTTTTAAACACTACCTTATTGACTGTCCAACTCCTTTTTTTTAAAATATATTTTATCGATTATGCTATTACAGTTGTCCCATTTCTCCCCCATCATTCCCCTCCACCCTACCCACCCTCTCCCACCCACATTCCCCCCTTTAGTTCATGTCCATGGGTCATAAGTTTTCTAGCTTCTACATTTCCCATACTATTCTTGCCCTCCCCCTGTCTATTTTTTTCCCATTATCTATCTATGCCATATTCTTAAGTTTAATCTAAATTAAACAAAACTGAAAGAAGTGGTTAAATGTAACCTGTTAGTATAGAGTTAATGAAGAATGGGTATGAGGAGAGATCACTTTTGCATCCCTCCACCTAGCCACCCAATGATCCATTTGTTTATTAAAGCTTCATGAGTACCAGCACTGTGCTAGTCACTGATGAGAACAGGAAAAGTTCCTATTCTCAGAGAAGCCTGGAGTTCCTGGGGAAGGAGGAGAGCATAAACTGATATTTAAAACCAATTGCAAGGATGTAATACAGATATTTACAGCTCACAATGGGAAAGGATAGAAAGTACCTAGCTAGTGGGGAGAAGAGAGAGCTGAGAAGGCTTCCTCAAGGACATGGCCACTAATCCGATGTGAAGGGACAAATATTTAGCCATATGAAAGAGGAAGGGGAGTACAGTACAGGATTCCAAAGGGAGAGACTACCTTGAAACAAAGTCTTAGAGATGACAAAAAGCATGGTGTGTCTGGGGCAACTCTAAGCAATGTGATGTGGTCAGGGCGTTATGACAAAAAGGTTAAAGAAGGTGGACTCCAGATCCTGTGGGTTAGCTGATTCAATTTGGGTGTCAGATCAACTGTGCTCTGTAGAAAACTGGCTCTCGGGGAAATGGATTGGAGGAGAAGAGGGAGATGGGCTAATAGCCTGTAGCAATACTAGAGGGGAGAGAAGATAAAGCCATGAGGTACTGGGAGAGCAGACAGAGTGGGAAGATTGTGGAAATACACAGGAAGTACAGTGTTAGGATTCAGGGCGGAAGAAGCTGGTATCAAAAAGGACTCCCATTTGTCAGAGAATGGCATAAAATGGTTACATGTACAACTCTCTCTAAATATAACATGTATTAGGTCCACCAATACACTAGAATTATGGAACAGAGAGGAGGCCCCAAAGAAAGCCAAAGGCAAATCCAGAAAAAAAAAATGATAAAAGTATACCAACAAGGCTGTGAAGTGGTAGTACCCTGTCTCAGGTGTGATCTGCTTATGTGACAGCTGAGACTGTACCCACAACAACTCAAGCAGTTGTTTGCACATGATGGGTACCCAAATCTACCTATTAAGTGAATGACTAAATAAAAACTACGCCAATGATCAGGCCATCTAGACTTTAACTCTGTGTTTCTTTGGGCAAATAACAATGTCTTTTAAAAATTTCAATTCTCAGTTGAAAGTGACAATAACATGTCCCTCTAAAATATCTTAGGGGCCAAAGTACTTTCTTTTTTTTTGGAATTCCAATAAAACATTAGTTTTGTAACTTATTTAGGTTCCCAAGCCTGTTTTCCAGAACTACAGACTAGATTCTAAGCATCTGAAAGACAGTGCCTGGGCCACATCCTTCCCAGAAGGCTCAGGAATAAAAGGCACTCACAAAATACATGGAGATCAGGAGATCACTTCCAGCCCTGTACCCAGGAGCTGAGTGTCCTTAAGTCAGTTGGCCATATTTTCTGTACCTCACAGTGCAAAGGTAGGCAAACTATATTTCCTCTATCTATTTCACAGAGTTGTTTTAAAAAGTAGTATTATACAAAAGAAACACTTTAAAATCTTAAATTATATATACTTATATGATTCAATGATAATATCACAAAACAACTGTCTTTGGATAGAAACTAGCTTGCTCTGATTTGTTAGTAAACCTTAAGATAAGAGCTAGAACTCACAGTCTTATAGTATAGTTAAAATAATCTAAAAAAGAAAAAAAGAAAAAAAACCTAAAAGAACAAAAGAATTCCTGGGCAGTGAAATGTATCAAGGTTTGATTTAGATGAATGTTGAAATGAAGTGAGGCTGAATGGGAGGTCACATTTGTGAGCAAAGGCTAGTAGCAAGGTCTTTGAGGGCATGGGCTCAGGCTTGTGCCTGTTGCCCACCATGCAGGTGTTTGGCCCAGTGGGCACAGGGTATTGAAACCAACATGTTGTCAAATGCCTTATTCATGGGAATCAAAGAGGACAAAGTAAGAGTTGTATATTTAGCTTGAGAGAGAATTACATTGGCTCTGAAATGACAAGATCCTTTTCAGTTGTTTGATTGTACAACTACCATTATGCTGCCCAGAATGCTCACACATGGCTCAGCATATCAACAAAAATGGTATGGACACACATGTACCCTTCACCTTCTCTTCCCAATAGCCTCTTGCCCTTTACACAGCTCAAAGATGAATGGAACTGACAGTTGCTGCATGCTTCTGTGCCATGCACTATACTAACTGCTTTATGTGTTTTTCCCTTCACTTTCAGCGGATATCTCTATGTCCATTTTTATAGAGGGAAGTATTGAGGCTGAGAATGTTACTTGACTAATGAATGGCTATCAAGTGACAGTGACTCCAACCCTCAAAGGCCATGCTCATCTTGGTGTGGAATAAATCATGGAAAGATATATGCATTTTTAAAAAAGTTCTAAACTGTCAAGTGCTGTGGTCTGTCCCCTACTAATCCTCTGTCACACACACATACACATGGATTTGGGCACACATACATGTATGCACACTCATGCACACTGTCCTGGTAAACATGGCAACTGAGCTCACAGTGCTCAGGTGCAAGTGCAGTGAGTTCTCAGCCACTGCCTAACTGCACACCCACCAAGTTGAGTTTGCAATTTATATTTTTAACCACTGGATAAGGGTTTGGGAGCCAATAGAAACCACAGAACTAAAATTACCAAGTTCAAATTGCTGGAAAAAACTTTAGAAAAGGATGAATAGAAAAATGAATGGTAGACAAAATAGAGGTTAATGCTAAGATGCAATTTTATAGCTGGATGATCTCTAGTTTCTTTTTATAATTGCTTAAGTCCCTTTTAATGTTCCTTAAGAGAAGGCTCCAAAGAATTTAGAAGAGTCTACCCAGAGAAGACAGAATGCAAGCAGCTCAGCTGTTTGAAATATGCTAGACTATTCTAGACACTTTACCAGGGAGATAGACAAAAGGAGAGACAAGCTTCTGTAAAACTGCATTGCAAGATAAACAAGCCAAAAAAATGTATTATACAGAGCACAAATCCAGGTATCAACCAATTGGCAAGCTTGTAATTATCCAATTTCATAACTAAAAAGTTTCATTATTTAAAAAAGAGAACTTGTTATAATTAAGTGATGCTGCTTTTCTCTTTGCCAAGGACTTACTTAAAAAGAAAGCTATAGTTCAAAGACATTTTAATGGTTTCATAAACCAGAAAAATACAAAATCCTTGGGAACCATTATTAGGTACAGAGTCTTGCCTCTGAACAAGGCCATGACCCAGTCAACCAGGAGAGGAGGTGACTGGTAGTCAGTGAGGGAAGAAGAGGGGGGTAAAGGAGGAGGGAAAGAAGAAGGAGAAAGAAGAGGAGATGAAGAGGAAGGAGAAGGAAGAGGAGAAAGGAGTAAAAATAGAAATGTAGGTTTGGCAGGTCACAAGGTGAGACTAGGAAGTCATTCTCAAATATTGGGACAAGTAGGGCTCCAGATTAGTCTATCTAATTTAAGGAAAATTCCCAAGGTATTCCATAGGAATATAAATAGCTATTAAAAGTAGAAAATATAATAGTAAGGTGATCATTCTAATGAGAAAGATGATGCAACTAATTACTTTATTTTAAAAAAGAGGCACCTATTGAGTTTCTAGAAAGTACTTTTAACTGAAAATCCATAAATGAGCTGCAGTGATGTGTAAATCCCATATCTACATGTGATACTTGGTATATCTGCATTCTTCTAAAATGAGGCTTGTTGGCCTGCATTACATTCTCAAAGGTTAAGAACCACTGATTATTAGAGATCAGTTCCCTCCACTCCATCTCTCACTCCACCAGAAAGAAGTAGGAAGATACTGACTTCCCTCTCCTTATGCCCATTCCAGCTTCATTTGGGTGTGGAAGGCATGCATTGTCTCTATTTAAAAATACAACTTGTAGATCATTTTTAAAGACAACAATATAAAAGCCCATCCAAGAGGGAAAAAAGATGGCAGCTAAATAGATGGAAGCTGAGTCCACTTGTTCTTGTCCCTAACTCGGACACTTGGCTGATCTTCCGAAAAATAAACTGAACATTCAATGGAATCTTAGCTGATATGAAGTTTGAGAGCCTCAAACTTCATTTCAACATTCATCTAAATCAAACCTTGATACATTTCACTGCCCAGGAATTCTTCTGTTCTTTTAGGGATTTTTCTTTTTCTTTTTTTTTTTTAGATTATTTTAACTGTTCTATAAGACTGTGATTTCTAGCTCTTATCTTAAGGAGCACAGAAGATGCTTCAAAACGGGTAGTAAAGAGATTTTATAGGTTGAAGGGGAAATATGCCATGCCTGGTGCCTGCAGCTTCAGAGATTCAGGTCAGATCACAGCTTTGTGGCTCCCTCTTCTCCCAGGGCAGGGAAACCCCAGACCCTGGCTGGGAGTAACTTGGATACAAAGTTGGGGAGATCCAGGCTGCGAGCGCGGCACACACACACACAGAGCAAACAGCACGCCCATAGCTGCAGCAGCAAACACCAACTGGGAGAGTGCCAGAGAGAGAGAGAGGGATTCTATCTACACCTGAGTCTGGCAGAGGAGGCAAGTCACAGCCAGCCATGACTGTGAGAGACTTGGCTTTTTGGAGAGGTGGTGTGTATAGAAAGCTGGACAGTGACTCAGTGCTGCAGTGGGAGTGCCCAGAGGGACTTTCTAAAAGGTGAGCTGAGGTGTGGTGGGCAGGGACCCTGTGTGCTGCTGCCCTGCCAGCAACAGGAGAGGATTGAGGGCACGATTTGCTCTCACTCAATGCAGCTGGTCAGAAAGATCAGAAAGGTGCACAGCGAGGTGATTTCTAGGACCCAACCCAGCACAGTTGGCAGGGAAGAGGCTGTGCAGAGTAGAAAGTTGGTGACTCTTTCTGCTGCAAGGGCAGTGGGTTTGGAACTGGAGGGGCAGGAGATGAACACTTGAGATTGTTTACCGTTAGACAGACTCTCCTTCCCTTAGCAGAGAAGGGAAGATGACACCCAGCCTCCACCTCCTATAGGATTGAAAGCACCACCAATGAGAAAGATCTGCAAAACAGGCAGGAAAGACTCAAGAACCCCCTGTAGGGTGTATGTTCTCAAAAGAAAGACAGAAAGAGGAACCCTTAAAGGGCCCATTTTGAACTTCTCTCAGGGAGACAAAATACATTGGTTCCTAGGGCCCTATTTCAATGAGGCCAGCAAAACGGAGATCAGAAATTGGTTGAGCGAAGGGGAATTAGGGTCCTGCAGCCTTGTCTTGCACATAGAGCTGTCATCAACACCGGTAGGAAAGAATTGACCCTCTTACACAGATTGACCGCTCCCTTGAGGTGGACTGCTAATTCATCAGAAACTATACATTATTGGAAATAAGTTGGGACAAACCAAGACAAGTGGTGCAGGGGAAGGGGGAATACACTCACAATTTTCCCAGAAGACTGAGCAGTGCTTCCCAGGGGAGGCTCAGGGGTCCCATCCTCCCTATTGCAATAAAATCACCCTCTAGAGGAAGGTGAAGATAATACAGGTGATGCTGCCAGAAGTTGGACCACCCACCCTGAGACCTTGAGCTGATAAAAAGCCAGAGGCGGACCCAGAAAGATAAGTCAGAAGGCAAAGACCAAATTGCTGAGGCAAATTTCACCTCTTTCTTGTTCAGAATTTGCATTTTTTCTTCCTTTCACATAGCCTTTCAATATTTCTTCTTTTCTATCAATTGTATTCCAATGAATTCACTATTCCTTATCTTTTATTTTTTAATTTTTATTTAGATTTTATATTATGTTTTATTGTTATTTTAAATCTCACGTTGCATCCTTCCCTTGTCTTATTCCGTTTTGACTTCTTCCTGCTTTCTTATTCTTATTGTAAATTTTATTTTCTCCCATGCTATGTTTTGTTCCTATTCCTTATTCTTATTATTTCTCCTCCCTCTCTTCTCTCAAAAGCAATCTTTCTTCCTTTAGTAATCTCACATCATTCTTCCCCTTCTTATTCTTATTTACTTTACCCCTTTATAAATTGTGGCTTGTTTGGCATGAATAATATGGTTATTGCTGTTCTTCTTGAACAAATTCCTCTTTGTTCACTACTTTTTTTAAATTTCAAATCTGATAGGTTGCTCTCCCCCATCTTACTCCATTTTGTCTTCTTCTGCCGTTACTTATTTGAGTTAGGAATTTTACTTTTTTCCTTTCTCCCTTTCTTAGCCTGCATTCTATTCCTTACTCATTATTTTTCTCCCCCTGTCCTCCAGAATCATTTTTCTCTACTGTAGACATCTCATATTCTCTTTTCTCTTTTGTATAATATTCTTATTTTCTTTCCACCTTTATTACTCTTTGCTCAGTTGTCATTGTTATTGACCCTGTTGTGAATTTTCTGTAATTTTATTACCTTTGGTTTACTATCTCTTTAATTTTTTTCAGACTTCATAGTAGACTCTTCTCTTTCTTCCTCCATTTTGCAATCACTCTTCCCTGTTTTACTTACCTTTTAAATTACATCACTCCCTATCTTTTCATTTCTATTCTTTACTTTTATTCTTCCTCCTCCTTCTTCTCATTCAAAATTATTTTTCTCATTTAGTTATCTTATATTCCCTTTTTCCAATCTTATAATATTCTTAAACTCTCTCTACCTTAGTTAATGTTTGCTCAATTGCTGTTAATATTGTTGATGTGGTAGGGGGGTATTCTTGCTGGCATGGGTTTGGTTTTCTAGATAGTATTGCTTTGTTAACCAACACCTCTACAATCACATATAAGACATGGCAGGGGTTGTGACTCCCAGGCAGCCAGATGGGGGGAGAATCCACCAACAAATGAGCACCAATAATCAAAGCTGAAGTATAACAAGGGAACTCACATAAACTAAATAAAGGGCAACCCTAGATCATCCATATCAGGAGCTGAAAGAGATTGCACCACTGATTCCAACAGAACTCCTACCATAGAAGTCCACTCCACAAAGACAGGCAGGCAAAGCAGAGCAAACTGAGATGTGAAACAAATAAATAGAATCACCTATAATGGGGAGACAAAGAAATAACCCTCAATCATAAGGAAATGAAGAATCCCCAGAAGAAGAGCTAAATGAAATTGAGGCAAGAAATCTATCAGATATAGGATTCAAAATAATGGTTATAAGGATGTTCAAAGAGCTCAGTGAGAGAGACAAGGAAGTTTATGGGAGTTATAAGAAACTTAGCAGGAACTACAGCAACATGAAAAAGAACATTGAAGTAAGAACAAGAACCATGATAAATGAAGAATACAATATCTGAAATGAAAAATGCACTAGAATGAATTAAACACATGTTAGATGAAGCAGAGGACTGAGTTAGTGAGCTGGAGGACAAGGAAGGGAAAAAAATACTCAGAGTAAAAAATGAAACAAGACTTAAAGAGAACAAAGATACAACAAAAAGCAAAACCCAGAGAGAGTAGAAGGAAGGAAATAATCAAGATCAGAACAGAATTAATGACAAAGACTAAAAGAACAATCCAAAGGATCAATAAATCCAGGAGATGGTTCTTTGAAAAGATAGACAAAATAGACAAATCTTTAAACAGACTCATCAAGAAAAAAGAGAGCGAACCCAAATATATAAAATCAGAAATGAAAGAGGACAATTAACAACTGATACCACAGGAATACAAAGGATTGTAAGAAATTACTTTAAACAACTATATTCCAAGAAACTGGACAACCTGGGAAAAACGAACAGATTTCTAGAAACACAATCTACCAAAACCGAGTCCAGAAGAAGCAGAAAGCCTCAACAAACCAATATCAGCTGGTGAAATTGAAACAGTAATAAAAAACTGCCAGCACCGAAAAACCCTGAATGGATGAATTCACAGAAGAATTTTACCAAAAATTTAGAGAAGAATTAACCTCGATTCTTCTCAAACTGTTCCAAAAAAATTAAAGAAGAGGGAAGACTCCCAAACTCTTTCAATGAGGCCAGTATCATCCTAATCCCAACCAGATAAAAAACAAAAAAGAAAGAAAACTATAGGACAATATCTCTGATGAACATAGATGCTAGAAATCCTCAACAAAACTGGCAATCCAGATTCAGAAATACATTAAAAAGTTCATACACAATGATCAAGTAAGATTCATCTCAGGGGTTCAAGGATGGTACAATATTCACAAATCAATAAATGTAATACACCACATAAACATGAAGGACAAAAACCACATGATCATGTCAATAAATGCTGAAAAAGCATTTGACAAGGTACAGCACATATTTATGATAAACACACTCAGCAAAGTGGGAGTAGAGGGAGCATACCTCTACATAATAAAAGCCCTATAAGAAACTTACAGTCAACATTATAGTCAACAGGCAAAAATGAAAAACTTTCCCCTTAAGATCAGGAGCAAGACAAGGGTGTCCGCTTTCACCACTCTTATTCAATATAGTAGTGGATATTCTAGCCACAGTGATCAGACAATAAAAATAATAAAGGCATCCAAATTGGAAAGGAGAAAATAACCTGTCACTATTCCCAGATGACATGATAGTATACATAAAAAACCCTACAGTCTCACCAAAAAACTGCTCCACCTAATAAGTAAATTTGGCAAAAAAGTGGGATAATAAGTCAATATTCAGAAATCAAAGGCATTTTTGTATACCAACAAGGAAATATCAGAAACTAGAAATTAGGGAAAAATCTCATTTGCTATAGCAACAAGAAAAATAAAGTACCTAGGAATACACCTAACCAAGGAGGTAAAAGACTCAGAAAACTGCACAACACTGAAGAAAGAAATTAAGATACAAATAAATGGAAGCATGTACTATGTTCATGGATTGGAAGGATTAACATCATCAAAATGTTAATGTACATCATAGATTCAATGCAATTCCTATTACAATACCAATGGCATATTTTATATATATAGAACAAACATTTCAAAAATTTATATGGAACCATAAATGATCCTGAATGCCCTCGGCAATTTTGAGAAAGAAGAACAAAGTAAGAGGGATCACAGTACTTGATATCAAACTATACTATAAGGCTACCATAATCAAAACAGTCTGGTACTGGCATAAAGACAGACATATAGATCAATGGAACAGAACGAACAGCCCAGAAATAAACCTATGTCAATACAGTCAGTTAATATTTGGTAAAAGGGGCAGGAACATAAAATGGAGTAAAGAGAGCTTCTTCAAAAAATGATGTTGGGAGACCTGGACAAGTATATACAAAACAATGAAACTCAACTACCATCATGATATACCAGAATAAACTCAAAATGGATAAAAAACAATATAAGTCATGACATCATAAGAGTCCTAAAGGAAAACAAAGGCAGAAAAATTTCAGATATCCCACAGAGCAATAGTTTTGCTGATATATTATCTTAGGGCAAGGGAAATAAGGTAAAAAATAAATAAATAAGGCTACATCAAGCAAAAAGGCTTCTAAATAGCTAAATAAACCATCATTAAAATTAAAAGGGAACTGGCCCTGGCTGGTGTGGCTCAGTGGGTTGACCATGGTCCTGTGAAGCAAAGGGTTGTAGGTTAGATTCCCAATAGGGGCACATGCCTGGGTTGAGGGCTGGGTTCCTCAGTGAGGGGCGTGCAACAGGCAACCACACATTGATGTTTCTCTCCCTCTCTTCCTCCCTCCCTTCCTGTCTAAAAATAAATAAATAAAATCCTTTTAAAAAATTAAAATAGAACTGACTGTATAGAACATATTTGCTAATGATACCTTGGAAAAGGGGTTTTGATCTCCAAAATATATAAAGAGATTACATAACTGCTCACCAGGAAGACACACACAGTTCAATTAAAAAATGGGCAACAGATCTAAATAGGCACTTCTCCAAGGATGTACGCATGGCCCATAAACATGAAAAGATGCACATCACTAGCCATAGAGAGATGCAAATTAAAACCACAATGAGAAACCACAATAAAACCCTTGTCAGAATGACAATCATTAATAAATCAACAAACAAAAGTGTTGGTGAAGATACAGAGAAAAGGGCACCCTAGTGCACTGTTGACAATGAAGACTGCAGTGCTGTGGAAAACAGTATGGAATTTCCTAAAATCTAAAAGTGGAACTGTATATTTTTTATAAAAATATCCTTTATATTTTTTCCTTTTTAAAATTGTTGTTCAAGTACAGTTGTCTCCATTTTCCCACCACCAATTTCCCCCATCCCACATACCTCCACCTCCCACCCTCCCACACTTTGCTTTGCCCATGGGTTCTTTATATATGTTCCTTGATGACCCATTCCCTTCTTTCCCCAGTATCCCCCTTCATCCTCCCCTCTGGCTACAGTCAGTTTCTTCTTCTTTAAAATTTCTTAAGAAAGATTTTTTAATTTATTTTTAATAAAGATAAAGAGAGGGAAAGAAACATCAATATGTGGTTGCCTCTCATGCACCCTCTACTGGGGACGTGGCCCACAAACCAGGCACATGCCCTGACTGGGAATCAACCCAGAGATCATTTGGTTTGCAGACCTGTGTTCAAACCACTGAGATACACCAGCCTGGGTTGTCAGTTTACTCTTCATTTCAGTGTCTCTGTTATGTTTTGCTTGCTCGTTTGTTTTGTTCATTAGGTTCCATTTACAGGTGAGATAATATGGTATTTGTCATTCATTGCCTGTCGTATTTCGCTTAGCATGATGCTCTTCAGTTCCATCCATGCTGTTGGGAAGGGTAGGAGCTTCATCTTTCCTTCTCCTGCTCTGTATTCTATTGTGTAAATGTACCACAGTTTTTTGATCCACTCATTTATTGATGGACACTTAGGTTGTTTCCAGCACTTGGCTATTATAATTGTGCTGCTATGAATATTGGGGTGCATAGGTTCTTTAGAACTGGTATATTAGCATTCTTAGGGTAGTCCCAGCTGTGGAAGTGTGAGGTCAAAAGGCTGTTTCATTTTTAGTTTTTTTTGAGGAAATTCAACATTGTTTTTAACATGACTGCACCAGTCTCCATTCCCAGCAACAGTGTACTAGGAATCCCTTTCCTTAACAACCTCGACAGCACTTGTTGGTTGATTTGTTCATGATGGCCATTCTGACTGGTGTGAAGTGGTATCTCATTGTGGTTTTAATATGCATCATTCTGATGGCTAGCAATGCTGAGCATCCTTTCATATGTCAAAGGGCCCTCTGTATCTCCTCCTTGGAGAAGTGTCTCTTCAGGCCCATTGCCCATTATTTAATTGAATTGTCTCCCTGGAGTGGAGTCATGTGATTCCTTTATATATTTTGGAGACCAAACCCTTTCTTTCTTTTTTAAAATATATTTTATTGATTATGCTATTACAGTTGTCCCATTTCCCCCCTTCATTCCCCTCCACCTTGCACACCCTATCCCACCCATATTCCTCACTTTTAGTTCACGTCCATGTGTCATAAGTTCTTTTGCTTCTACATTTCCCATACTATTCTTGCCTTCCCCCTGTCTATTTTCTACCTACCATCTATGCTACTTATTCTCTGTACCTTTTCTCCCTCTCTCCTCCTCCCACTACCCTGTTGCTAACCCTCCATATGATCTCCATTTCTGTGGTTCTATTCCTATTATAGTTGTTTGCTTAGTTTGTTTTTTTGTTTTGGGTGTGGTCGCTAATAATTGTGAGTTTGCTGTCTTTACTATACGTTTTTTTATCTTCTTTTTCTTAGATAAGTCCCTTTAACATTTCCTAGAATAAGGGCTTGGTGATGATGAACTCCATTAACTTGACCTTATTTGAGAAGCACTTTATCTTCCCTTCCATTCTAAATGAAAGCTTTTCTGGATAGAACAATCTTGGATGTAAGTCCTTGCCTTTCATGACTTGGAATACTTCTTTCCAGCCCCTTCTTGCCTGGAGGGTCTCTTTTGAGAAATCAGCTGACAGTCTGATGGGAACTCCTTTGTAGGTGACTGTCTCCTTAACTCTTGCTACTTCTAGGATTCTCTCCTTCGTTTTAATTTTGGCTACTGTAATTATGATGTGCCTTGGTGTGTTCTTCCTTGGGTCCAAGTTCTTTGGGACTCTCTGAGCTTCTTGGACTTCCTGGAAATCTATTTCCTTTGCCAGACTGGGGAAGTTCTCCTTTATTATTTGTTCAAATAAGTTTTCCACTTGCTGCTCTTCTTCTTCCCCTTGTGGTACCCCTATAATTCGGATGTTGGGACGTTTAAAGATGTCCTGGAGGTTCCTAAGCCTCTCCTCATCTTTTTGAATTCTTGTTTCTTCCTTGTTTTCTGTTTGGTTGTTTCTTTCTTCCTTCTGGTCCACTCCACTGATCTGAGTCCCAGTTTTCCTCCCATCTTTATTGGTTCCCTATGCGTTTTCCTTCATTTCACGTATTGTAGCCTGCATTTTTTCATCTAACTTGTGAGCAAAATCAACCAATTCTGTGAGCATCCTGATCACCAGGGCTTTGAACTGTGCATCTGATAGGTTGGCTATCTCTTCATGGCTTAGAGGAATTGGCTCTAGAGCTTTGATTTATTCTCCAGTTTGAGCCATTTTTGGTGTTTTGTTTTGTTTTGTTTTTGGTCTGGTCGTGGCTGTTATGTAGTGAGGGGTGGAGCCTTAGGTGTTCCCCAGTGTGGGGCAGCCCAATCAGTCGCTGAGTTGTGATGCTGTATGTGGGGGTGGGGTCTGAGAGGGAACAATGGCGCCTGCTCCACTCTCTCCTGGATTCCAGTCCCCTCCGCCACTTCCCCTTCACCTGGATTATCTGCGTGCGCGAATTCGGGATGGGTCTGCACAGTTGCCACCCCATGTCCAGGGTCCGCCAGCCACCACCTGTGGGCCTGGGGTCTGCCAGCCTCCACCTGCAGGCTTGGGAACCGCCAGCCACTGCTGCCTGCATGCCCGGGTCCGCACCTCCACTTTTTCCTGCCGCGACTCCACCCCTCTTACTGGTCTGGATGAATGGTTGTTGGACTTCCGTACAGTTAAATTTTCTATAAGTTCTGGTTCTTTTCTTGTTTCTAAATATTTGTTGTCCTTAATTTTGGTTTTGAGAGGAGGCACAGTGTGTCCACCTATGCCTCCATCTTGGCTGGAAGTCCCGCCTGTTTTGTTTTTTTGTTGTTGTTGTTGGTGGTGGTGGTGGTGGTTTTTTTTTGCAGCCAGCCCTCTCTGCTCAGCTGCCTGACTCTGGCCCTCCTGGTCTGAATGAATGTGTCTATTTTAACTCCTTTGTTGTTGGACTTCCATACAGTTCAATATTCTGTCAGTTCTGGTTGTTATTTTCTTTCTAAATTGTTCTTGTCCTTATTTTGGTAGTGTGAGGAGGCACAGTGTGTGTACCTATGCCTCCATCTTGGCCAGAAGTTGCAAACCCTTTTCTGAGGCATCATTGGCAAATATATTTTCCCATATAGTTGGTTCCCTTTTTATTTTGCTGATTTTTTTGAGCCATGCATGAATTTTTTAATTTGTTTATTGAAGTTCCATTTGTTTATTCTTTCCTTTATGTCCCTTGCTCTAGGGGACATATTGGTGAAAATATTGCTGTGTGGAATAGCTGAGATTTTCCTGCCTATGTTCTCCTCTAGGACTTTTATGGTGTTGCACTTATATTTAAGTCTTTTATCCATCTTCAGTTTATATTTGTGTATGCTGTAAGTTGGTGGTCTAGTTTCATTTTTGTGCATGTAGCTGTCCAGATCTCCTAACAGCACTTGTTGATGAAGCTATTTTTACTCCATTTTATACTTCTGCCTCCTTTGTCCAATATTTATTGACCACACAGAGATGGGTTTATTTCTGGGTTCCCTATTCTGTTCCATTGATCTGTGTGTCTTTTTTCATTTGAGTACCAGACTTTTTTGATTACAGTGGCCTTGTAATATAATTTGATGTCAGGTACTGTGATCCCTCGTACTTTATTCCTGTCTCAAACTTGCTGTGGCTAATAAGGGTCATTTATTGTTCAACACAAATTTTTGAAATGTGTATTCTATATCTGTGAAATATGTAATTGGCATTTTAATAAGGATTGCATTGAATCTATAAATTGCTTTTTGAAGTATGGATATCTTGGCGATATTAATTCTTCTGATGAACATGGACATGCTTCCATTATTTGTGTCTTTCTTAATTTCTATCTTCAATGTTGTATAGTTTTCTAAGCACAGGTCTTTTACCTCCTTGCTGAGATTTATTCCTAGGTACTTTATTTTTCTTGTTGCTATAGCAAATGGGATTTTTTCCCAATTTCTGTTTCTGATATTTTGTTGTTTATGTACAAAAATGCCATTCATTTGTAAATATTTACTTTGCATCCTGCTGCTTTGCCAAATTCACTTATTAGGTTGAGTAGTTGTGGTTTTTTGTTTGTTTGTTTGTTTTGTTTGTTTGTTTGTTTGTTTGGTGGAGTCTATAGTGTCTTACATGTACACCACCATGTCATCTGAAACCAATGATAGTATTACTCCCTCCTTTCCAATTTGGATGTTTTTTATTTTTTTTCTTATCTGATTGCTGTGACTAGGACTTCCAATACTATATTGAATAGAAGTGGTGAAAGAGGGCATCCTTGTCTTATTCCTGATCTTAAGGGGAAAGCTTTTAGTTTTAGTCCATTGAGTATGATGTTGGCTATAGGTTTTTCATACATGGCTTTATATATTGTGGTATGCTCCCCCTACCCCCACTTTGCTGAGTGTTTTTTTCATAAATGGGTGCTGTACCTTATCAAATGCTTTTTCTGCATCTATTGATATGATCATGTGGTTTTTGAATTACATTTTATTTATGTGGTGTTATGTTTATTGATTTGCAAATGTTGTACCATCCTTGCATCCCTGGGATGATTCCCACTTGATCATGGAATATGATGTTTTCAATGTATTGCTGGATGTGGTTTGCCAATATTTTGTTGAGGATTTTAGCATCTATGTTCATCAGTGATATTGGCCTGTAGTTTTCTTTTTCTGTTGTGTCTTCATCTGGTTTTGGGATTAGGATGATAATGGCCTCATAAAAAGAGTTTGGTAATCTTCCATCTTTTTGGAGTCTTGGGGAAAGCCTGAGAACAATAGGGGTTAGCTCTCCCTCTAAAAGTTTTGTAAAGTTGTCCCATGAAACTGTTGTATGGTCCAGGGATTTAGTGTGTTGGGAGTTTTTTGATTACTGGTTCAATTTCGTTAGTTGTTATCGGTCTGTTCAGGCTTTCTGCTTCTTCTTTATTGAGTTTTGGAAGATTATATTTTTCTAGAAATTTGTCCATTTCACCTTGGTTTTCAAATTTCTTGGCATGTAGTTATTCGTAGTAATTTCTTACAATCTTTTGTATTTCTGTGGTATCAGATGTAATCTCTCCTCTTTCATTCCTGATTTTGTTTATTTGGGTCCTCTGTTTTTCTTTTCTTTTTTTTTTTTAATTTTTATTTTAATTGTTGATCTTGTACAGTTTTCTGTCTTTTATTCTCACCCGAACCCGCCACCCCAGCCCTCCCCACCTCCCTCCCATTTCCACCCCCCCCATAGTTTTTGTCCATGTGTCCTTTATACTTGTTCCTGTAAATCCTTCCCCTTTTCCTCTGACATTCCCTCCCCTCTCCCCTCTGGTGACTTTCACCATGTTCCCAATTTCCATGTCTTTGGTTATATTATGCTTGTTTGTTTGTTTTGTTGATTAGCTTCCTGTTAAAGGTGAGATCATATGGTATTTATCTTTCACTGTCTGGCTTACTTCGCTTAGCATGATGCTCTCAAGTTCCATCCATGCTGTTGCATAGGGTATGAGCTCTTTCTTTCTTTCTGCTGCATAGAATTCCATTGTATAAATGTACCACAGTTTTTTGATCCATTCATTTACTGATGGGCATCTAGGTTGCTTCCAACACTTGGCTATTGTAAATTGTGCTGCTATAAACATAGGGATGCATAGTTTCTTTTGGATTGGTGTTTCAGGGTTCTTAGGATATAGTCCTAGCAATGGAATTGCTGGGTCAAAAGGTATATCCATTTTTAGTTTTCTTAGAAAATTCCATACTGTTTTCCATAGTGGTTGTACCAGTCTGCACTCCCACCAACAGTGCACTAGTGTCCCCTTTTCTCCACAACCTCTCCAACACTTGCTGTTTGTTGCTTTGTTTATGAGGGCCATTCTGACTGGTGTCAAGTGGTATCTCATTGTGGTTTTAATTTGCATCTCTCTGATAGCTAGCGATATCGAGCATCTTTTCATGTGTCTCTGGATCCTCTGTATGTCCTCCTTGGAGAGGTGTCTGCCCAAGTCCTTTGCCCATTTTTTAATTGGGTTGCTTGTCTTCTTAGAGTGGAGTCGTGTAAGTTCTTTGTATATTTTGGAGATTAAACCCTTATCTGAGATATCATTGGCAAATATGTTTTCCCACACAGTCGGTTCTCTTTTTATTTTAATACTGTTTTCCTTGGCCATGCAGAAGCTTTTTATTTTGATGAGATCCCATTTGTTTATTCTTTCCTTTATGTCCCTTGCTTTAGGAGACATATCAGTAAAAATGTTGCTGCGTGTAATATCTGAGATTTTCCTGCCTATGTTCTCTTCTAGGACTTTAATGGTGTTACGGCTTATGTTTAAGTCTTTTATCCACCTTGAATTTATTTTTGTGTATGGTGTAAGTTGGTGCTCGAGTTTCATTTTCTTGCACGAAGCTGTCCAGTTCTCCCAACACCACTTGTTGAAGAGGCTATTTTTACTCCATTTTATGTTGCTGCCCCCTTTGTCGAATATTAATTGACTATAGAGACTAGGGTTTATTTCTGGGCTCTCTATTCTATTCCACTGGTCCACGTGCCTATTTTTATGCCAGTACCAGGCTGTTTTGATTACAGTGGCCTTGTAATACATTTTGGTATCAGGTATTGTGATCCCTCCTGTTTTGCTCTTCTTTCTCAAGATTGCTGCCGCTATTCTGGGTAGTTTATGGTTCCATATAAATTTTTGAAGAGTTTGTTCTATATCTGTGAAATATGCCATTGGTACTTTAATAGGTATAGCATTGAATCTGTAGATTGCTTTGGGAAGTATGGACATTTTGATGATGTTAATTCTTCCGATCCATGAACACGGTATGTGTTTCCATTTATTTGTGTCTTCCTTCATTTCCTTTTTCAGTGTTGTGTAGTTTTCTGCATACAGGTCTTTTACCTCCTTGGTTAGGTTAATTCCTAGGTACTTTATTTTTCTTTTTGCTATATCAAATGGTATTTTTTTCTTGATTTCTGCTTCTGTTGTTTCATTGATGGTATACAAAAATGCCTTTGATTTCTGGATATTGACTTTGTATCCGGCTGTTTGGCTAAATTCATTTATTAGGTCGAGCAGTTTTTTGGCCTAGACTATAGGATTTTCTATGTATACTAACATGTTATCTGCAAACAATGATAGTTTTGTTTCCTCCTTTCCAAGTTGGATGCCTTTTATTTCCTTTTCTTGTCTAATCGCTGTGGCTAATACTTCCAATACTATGTTGAATAGAAGTGGAGAGAGTGGACAGCCTTGTCTTGTTCCTGATTTTAGTGGAAAAGAATTTTGTCTTTGCCCATTGAGTATGATGCTGGCTGTAGGTTTCTCATATATAGCCTTTATTATGTTGAGGAATGCTCCCTCTATTCCCACTTTGCTGAGTGTTTTAATCATAAATGGGTGCTGTACCTTATCAAATGCTTTTTCCGCATCTATTGATATGATCATGTGATTTTTGTCTTTGCTTTTGTTTATGTGATGAATTACATTTACTGATTTGTGAATGTTGAACCATCCTTGCATCCCTGGGATGAATCCCACTGGGTCGTGGTGTATGATCTTTTTAATGTGTTGTTGGATGCGGTTTGCCAATATTTTGTTGAGGATTTTAGCATCTATGTTCATCAGCGATATTGGCCTGAAGTTCTCCTTCTTTGTTGTGTCTTTGTCTGGTTTTGGGATTAGGATGATGCTGACTTCATAAAAAGAGTTTGGGAGTATTCCATCTTTTTGGATTTTTTGGAATAGTCTGTGGAGAATAGGGGTTAGCTCTTCCTTAAATGTTTTGTAGAATTCTCCTGTGAAGCCATCTGGTCCAGGGCTTTTGTGCGTCGGGAGTGTTTTGATTACTGATTCAATTTCACCAGCTGTTATTGGTCTGTTCAGGCTTTCTGCTTCTTCTTTATTGAGTTTTGGAAGATTATATTTTTCTAGAAATTTGTCCATTTCACCTTGGTTTCCAAATTTCTTGGCGTGTAGTTATTCGTAGTAATTTCTTACAATCTTTTGTATTTCTGTGGTATCAGTTGTAATCTCTCCTCTTTCATTCCTGATTTTGTTTATTTGGGTCCTCTGTTTTTCTTGATGAGTCTGCTAAAAGCTTGTCAATTACACTTATTTTTCAAAGATCCAGATCCTGGATTTATTGATCTTTAGATTTTTTTCTTTTGGTCTCTATGTCATTTAATTCTACTCTGATCTCAGTTATTTCCTTCCTTGTACTTGCTCCGGGCTTGTTTCTGTAGATGTAGGTTTAGGTTGTTTATTTGAAATGTTTCTATCTGTTTTAGGTAGGCCTGAATCGTTATTAAGTTTTCTCTCAGGACTGCCTTCTCTATTTCCCATAAGTTTTGGATTGTTGTGAGTTCATTTTCATTTGTTTCCAGAAACTTTTTGATTTCTTCCTTGATCTCATTATTAACCCATTCCTTGTCTAATAGCATGCTATTCGGACCACATGAGTTTACATGTTTTTGAGTTTTTTCTTTGGTTGGTGTCTAGTTTGAAGCCCTTGTGGTCCAAGAAAATGCCTGGTATGATTTCAATTTTCCTGAATTTTTGAGGATTGTTTTTTTGTCCTATCATGTCATTTATTATTGAAAATGTTCCATGTGCGTTTGAAAAGAATGTGTATTTGCTTGATTGGGATGAATGGTTCTATATATATCAGATAAGTCCATTTGATCTAATGCATCATTCACTTCCAAAATATCCTTGTTGATGTTCAAATTGGAAGTTCTATCCATTTTTGACCATGTGGTGTTAAAATCCCCTAGTATAAGTGTGTTGCTGTCTATATCTTTCTTGAAGTCCTCCAAGACTTTTCTTACATATTTGGGTGCTCATATGTTGGTACACATATGTTTACAATGTTTATGTCTTCTTAATGGATTCTTCCCTTGAATATTATGAAGTGTCCTTCTGGGTCTCTTTTTATGGCCTTTGTTTTGAAGTCTCTATTTTATGGCCTTTGTTTTGTCAGATATAAGTATTGCTACTCCAGCTTTTATTTCCTGTCTCTTTGCGTGGAATATTATTTTCCAACCCTTTACTTTCAGTCTGTGTAGCTCTTTTGTTCTGAGGTGGATCTCTTGTAGGCAGCATATGTGTGGGTCACGTTTAATTATCCATTCAGCTACCCCATGTCTTTTTTTTTAATCAGTATTTTTTAATTGTTGATATTGTACAGTTTTCTGTCTTTTACCCCATCCCAGCCCACCACCCCAGCCCTCCCCACCTTCTTCCCATTTCCACCCCCCATAGTTTTTGTCCATGTGTCCTTTATACTTGTTGCTCTAAATGGTTCCCCTTTTCCCCTGAAATTCCCTCCCCTCCCCCTCTGGTCACTGTCAGACTGTTCTCAAATTCAGTGTCTTTGCTTATGTTATGCTTGTTTGTTTGTTTTGTTGATTAGCTTCCTGTTAAAGGTGAGATCATATGGTATTTGTCTTTCACTGCCTGGCTTATTTCACTTAGCATGATATGTCTTTTGATTGTAGCACTTAACCATTTACATTTATGGTTATTATTGATAGGTTCTTATTCATTGCTATCTTACCCCTTTGTGCCTGTGTTCCTCTCTCTTTCACTCTTTTTCTTCATCTTTTTAAAGCACTCCATTTAGCATATCTTGCAGTGCTGGTTTTGTGGAGGCATATTCTTTCAGCCTTCTTTTTTCTGGGGAACTCCTTATTTCACCTTCCATTTTAATTGAGAACTTTGCTGGGTACAGTAGTCTTCGTTGCAGGCCTTTTCTTTTCATTACTTAGAATATTTCTTGCCATTCCCTTCTGGCTTGTAGCGTTTCCATTGAGAAGTTAACTGATAGCCTTATCAGGGCTCCCTTGTATGTTACTTCCTGTTTGTTCCTTTCTGCTTTTAATATTTTCTCTTGGTCTTTGAACTTTGCCATTTAATTATGTTGTGTCTTGGAGTGGGCCTTTTTGGGTTCATCTTGATTGGGATCCTCTGTGCTTCCTGCATTTGTGTGACTTTTTCTCTCATCAAGTTTTTTCCATCATTACTTTTTCAAACAGGTTTTCCATTCCTCACTCTTCTTCTCCTTCTGTTATCCCTATCATATGGATATTATTCCATTTCATGTTGTCCTGCATTTCCCTTGACCCCTCTTCATTCTTTTTGAGTATTTTTTTTTTTTTTGCTCTTTTTGGGAGTTTTTTAATACCTTGTCTTCCAGCTCACTGATGCAATCCTCTGCTTCATTGAGACTGCTTTTGATTCCTTCTACTGTGTTCTTTAATTCAGAAATTGGATTTATTTCCTCTTGGCCTTTGTTAATTGTTTATTGTCCTTTTTATGCTAACATAGTGTGCAGTAAGTTCCTTGTAGTTTCACTGTAGTTTTTGGTAATTCACACTGAGCTCACTGAGCTTCCTTAAAACCATTGTTTTGAACTCAATATCTTATAGTTGACTTGCCTCTGGTTCATTTAGAACTCTCTGAGGATTACTCCTTTCCTTTTGATTGTGTTTTTTTCTTTGTATTCCCATTATTTTGGGAATTTTTCTTGCTTGCTTTGGCTTTTTGAATTGATCTGTTTTGACTTTATGACTTTGCAGTGTGAACCTCTTTGGTCAGAGACCTGTGAGATTCAGTGGTGCAGTCTCCTTGATCTCCTGAACTTGATGCTCTTGGGATGCCCTTTATGCCATTTATAATGGCTCACTGGATGTAAATGGGTTTTTATTGTTGTTGGGTCATTCTTTGGTGGGTCCTTCCCTCCAGCTGGTTGACTAAGGATCACTTTGCCTACATTGTCTTTATGCTCTTGTGGAAGTACTGCCAGAATAAAACCACAAAGACCAGGAAACAAATCCGCATCCTCCAAAATATCTGCCCCACAAACCTACTATCAATAGCAACCATATTAATAAGGGTTTAAAGAGATTAAGACTATTTAAAAAGGAAAGTGAATATCAGATAAGCTACTGAAAGAAAAAATGATTTTGAGAGGGTAGAGGGAGGAGCACTAATAAAAGTTGGGGCTGGTCCAATACAAAGAGAGAGAGAAAAATTTACATTGTGAATAAAAAAGGGAATGAAGAAGCAGAATATACAGAAACTTGGTAGACGGTAAATGAGGTTTATGGAGGAAAGAAAATATCACAAATCATGGAGAAGACATCAGTGGATATCATCTCAGTAGTCTCTAGTATTTACTACTGTTTTTCTTTCTTGATCCACATTTGGTGGTGTCAGATGTTGACCCAGTCTGACCTCAGGCAGCCAGTTGAGGACTTTCAGGGATCTACTGTCTATAGCTGTCTCTTTCAGTTGTTACTCTAGTCAATCTGCACGGTGTCAGGCCCAAGTCCCTCCTGGTGATGGGGCTATTGTTTCCCCTCAGGCTGCTGCTACTCAGGGGAGTGGTCTACCCGAGCATGATGGCTTCTGCCATATGGGAGATGACTCAGCATCAGGATTCCAGTATCTACTCTCTGTTCTCTCCCCAAAGTTTCCAGCCCCAGTCTCTCCTCAGGCATCTCTAGCCAACTCTGCCACTGCCTTTGCCAGAGCCCAGGGTAATTTTCTATAAATGAAAATTTGTGCACTGGTCCTCTAAATGGCTCTTTGCATCTCCAGCCATCCATCTCTGGCAGACAGCAACCCTGCTGCTATTTGCTGCTGGTTGTTACCTGTGTAATTTTTTGGCTATGGTATCCAGGCTGGGTATCCAAGGTTAGAGTGTAGACTCCTCTCTTCTCACGGCAATCCAACTAGCTGCTTAATTATCCCTCCAGCACTGCTGTCTGTGTGTGGCCAGCTAGCCTCCTTCAGTCTCTACCACACTTCTTACCAGTCAGGTTGTGCTGAAGCTAATACTTCTCTCTGTTCATGTTATCAGGTTTCTCTCTCACTATTCTTCAGTTGTTTGTTGTGGGTGACTTCTCCACAGTTTAGTTGTAATTCCAGATTGGTCCTAGGAAGAGTTTAGTGTAACTTCCATCCACTCCTCCACCATCTTGTTTCAGAAAAAGGAAGTGTCTTTGACCCAGTGATTCCACTGCTTGGAATATACTGTAAGAATCCTGAATCACCAATTCAAAAGAACTTATGCACCCCTACATTCATAGAAGTGCTATTAATATTAGTCAAGTGCTGGAACAGCCTAAGTGCCCATCAGTAAGTGAGTGGATCAAAAAACTGGTAAATTTACACAAAGGAATTCTATGCAGTTGAAAGAAAGACAGAACTCCCCTTTTACAATGGCATGGATAAAACTGGAGAAATATTATGCAAAGTGAAATAAGCCAGTCAATGAAAGCCAAATACCATATGATTTCACCTATAGGAGCAAGCTAGTGAACAAAATCAACTAATGAACAAGTAGAATCACATACATGAAAATATGGTACAGACTTAAAGTGTTCAGAGGAGATGGGGGAGGGAGATAATGGTGGAAAGAAGGAGAAAGGACTAGACAAAGGACATGTACAAATGACTGACAGATATGGATGACACTGTGGGAATCGACTGTGGGAGAGTGGAGTGAGTTAGGCAGTGGGGGGAAGTCAAAGGGGGAAAATTGGGACAACTCTAATAGAATACAAACAAAAATGATTTTTAAAGCTAATGCTATTGTAATTCAAGAAAAAATTAAAGCCCATTCAGGATTGAAAAGCTTGTAAAAATTTCAGGGTAAAACTATGTTATGTCATTAGTGCCTTTTCACCTTCAATGTGGAAGTCTATTTTCCTGATTTTGAAGTCTAGGTAACCTGATTTTGTTTTTATTATGAGGTAAATCTCACACCTCCAAACCATATTAGAATTAGCCTATAGCAAATCAATTTGCATCTGATAACGCAGCTGGTAGTTTTCCCTATTAAGGTTCCATTTATACATTAAAGAGGATTTCTGTAATGCTAGAGATATTATATACAAAAGCTCCCTTCTTTGTTCACTTTTTCACTTTCCCTCACTATCATCAAGGATGAAATAACATTTTAGTTTTTGAGAATAAGAACATTTTCATTTCTTACGTTTTCTCTTAGCAGTCTTCTCAAAAATTGCTTTTTTCCAATTATAGTCAACAGAATCCTAACTGTGAACCCTGAAGAAAACAAAGATCTACTAAGAAGGGCTTCTGGTGGCTAACTTCACTCAATTAAAAACAAACAAACAAACAAAAATAACAACAAAAAGAGCCCAGCAGCCGTTTCCGCAAAGGACCCTCTCACACAAACTGCACTTTGGTGAAAGGATTGCACTAAACTGCCTTGCCTCTGTGCTGAGTTGTCTACCTCTGAGCTGAACTGCCTGCCTACGCTGTTTCTGCTATTTAAGCAAGATCTTATAGAGCAGTTCCTGGAATCCTACTTCAACCAATAGAACTGAGGTTTTCACCATCCAATCAGAGCTATGCAGCCCCAGACAATCAGAACAGCTCTTTTCTGAAGTGCCTTTTGAACCAGTCAAACTGTGAGGATTTAGAGTCCTCATCTGCATGAAGATGGACCAATTCTGGACCAGGGTGGGGGGACTCCTGTTCATATAAGCCAGCTCCCCTCTGGTTCTGGGAGGACAATTTACCTTTCTACCAAAGATGGTTATCTGTATCTCATCGACTGAGTTGAAACACAGAAGATATCTCAGAAGGTGTCTCAAAAGAACAGACCAGATAAGATCAGTGCATCAAAAAGTAGACAGGCATGGAGCAGTGCAAGCAGAGAAGTGCAGATCACAAGGAGTAAAGCATAACTGTGTAGCCAGAGAGGGGCCTGGCTTCAGGGCTACCTGGCCCCAGAGCTGCTCCACAGCTCTGCTGTTTTCATAGCCATGGTGTATCATAATCAAGCTGTTTTGCACTGAATAAAGTTTCCTTCTTCACCACACCCCAAAGTGGGGATTCCTATTGGCATTGGATTGGTGCCAACAATCATTAGTTGACATAACCCACTCTTCCCACATTTGTAACATCACCATATTGAAAAGACTGGCTTTATGTGGGCAAAGCTTATCTCTGGAATCTCTAGTGTGCCCCACCCACCAGCAAACCAATTTCAATGCAAGCTACTCTCTGAGACTCTCAGTACTATAACCTCAGTTCTCAAAGGCTAGTGAACATGACTTTTTTGCCCATTACACAACCACTAAACTATTAGTCTTATTTCCCAAAGTCATCAAATTTCTTTCCAGTTAATGCAGGCATAGAACAGCATGCCCAGGAGTTTACTTTCCCATTATGAATCCTGTTTGTGTTTACTATCCCATCTGCTTCAAATCACATGGGTTGAAACTTGCAAAATATGAAACTAAAAATTCAGATACTTCTAAAAATGGTAAGCCACAAAGCAATATATATACATATATATTGTACATATGTATATATACATATATGTGTATATATTCTACTAGGAAATTAAGTGCAGAACTTATTAGTTAATTGTCAAGTTAAGATATCCAATAATATTTTTAAAACTTATGCTAAGGATGCCTTTTCATGGAAAGCTATGTAGCATTTTTCCTAATATTGTCAGTTCTTTCTTCAAAGTCACCAAGCCAGCAGGTCTCTCTCAGCAGTGCTCATGGCCACCACTGAGGGCCTTTCTCCCCATACCTCATTGTCCACATCCCTCACTTAACACTCCAACTTCCACTGCCACTGGACATACTCCTTTATTGCCTTTAATAACAATTTAACTAATCATGTGTTTTTGTTCTCTCGCCCTATAAATCTGAAAGTTATGAGCAGATAATTCAGTCTAAGTGAAGAGAGGATGAAGATTTGATTTAACTAACCCAAACATTTATCATCTAGCTCATAAGCTTAGTAAAAACAGTTTTTAATTCCAATCTGAAGGGTTTAAAATCAGAACTATCAGAACATGATCTGTTGAACATTAAATAATGGGCTATAAAGTAGGCAAGAAATTGGGCAAGGAATCTACTCTCTTAATACCTACAGTAACTTTCAGGAGACAATATATCATCCCAATCTCTTTCTTCATAATAACCCTAACTTTAAACTTTTCCTTTGTATTTCTGGAAGTATTTTTTTAAAGATATTAAGCACTGACTCACCTGAAGAAGGAAAACAATAGGATATACCATTCTTCCTTCTAAAAAAGCTTTATGCTCTAAGGAGGCTTGAGATAAAAGGGGAGAAGGCGTCTACCATACAAATATTCCTGTCAGAAACATAGGCTTCAGACTCTGAATTCTTGCCTTTTGGTTGCTGCCTAGCATCTAATAGAACCTGATTCAAGAGAAGCAGGAAGGTCTTTGTTTCTAAAACTTCTTCACAATAATTTGTAAGGAAATTCTGAGAGTACTTGCCTCGGTAAGACCTCCTTTTAAGTTGTGACATTTCAGATGGCCGATAGAAAGGTGGTCTGGGAAGTGATCACACCCAGTGCCAGAGGTCCATCAGTGTCAAAACTTGGCATTATGCTAAGTGAAATAAGCCAGGCAGTGAAAGGCAAATACCATATGATCTCACTAATAAGTGGAACCTAACCAACAAAACAAACAAGCAAGCAAAATATAACCAGAGTCATTGAAATTAAGAACAAACTAACTACAATCAGAGGGGAGGAGGAAGGGGGATAATGGGAGGAAAGAAGGGGAAGGGTCATCAAGGAACATGTATAAAGTACTCACGGAAAAAGCCAAAGCAGGGTAGGATTGAGGGTGGGAGGTAGGGGTGGGTGGAGTGGGGGAAGTTGGTGGTGGGAAAATGTAGACAACTTTACTTGAACAACAATAAAAAAAATACTCTCAGGGTGCAAAGAAAGTGAATCCTGATAGAAAGGTGCCAAGAAGAGCTACATCACCCTGCAATTCTGCAATGCAGCGGGCAGTAAATGTGTTTTGGAGTGCTTAAGTAAAAAGGGCTGGGAGTACAAAGATGAATGTGATATACTTTCTGCCCCAAAGGAGCTGATGCCATGGTGGATAAGATGTTCGGATATATGAATCACAATATGACAAAGATATAACAGTAGTATGGACAGTATGCTGTGGACAGTGAAGTGAATGGTCACTCTGCTCAGGGCTGGGGACAGAGCCAGAGAAATTAAGCCTTGGCTGGCTTCACCCAGGAGAGATGGCCCAGCCAGATTCTGCTTTTTTCTTATTTGACTTTCTAATAATACAAAATAATCGAGGAACAGATAAACACAATTAATGATAGAATAGCTATTATTAAATTTGATACTAGATGTACTTTTGTAAATCTGATCATTTTAAATCCTTCTTTCTCAATTATCAAAGAAGAGACGTGAGCATTTGGAATGACTGAAAGTTACAGACTTCTACTAGGTGGTCAAGAAATTAAGCTTACTTCAATGTCTTTATCAACAGTGTCCACCCAAGGCTAACAAGAAGTATATAGAGCTCAAACTGTTTATAGATTGTTGCGGACACCAGCCAGCAGTGTCCACGTCATTATGGATGAAATAAAACATTCACATAGACTACCAAGTCCAGTGGAGGAAAAAGGACAGCATGGCTTTTCTCTCAAGGGGAGCAAAAGCCATGGCCTCCACCATCACAGGCCTTTATTTTATTTCTGGTCTCATTACATGATGGTCCTCATTTACTTTGCACAGGTTCGCTATAGGTGATTACCTTTTACAGACAACAAAGGAGCCAATGCCGCCAATCACATCACAGAAGAAGGATATTAGCAAATGAAAAGGGGAAAAGTGCTTGAGCCCCTTACACTAGTTCTTGCAAGGTTTAGCATGGATTTTAGGAAGTTACAATAAGCACTTGCTATTCCAATCCAGGGTGAGGGAGTTTTTGCAAAAGCAAGACTCAAAGTGGCTTAGGTCTATTGCAAACTTGATTTCCCATGAGAGAACCTATCTGTGGGCATGGGTCCTGTCCATCTCCGAGTGGGAGCTGGGCCCACACCACACAGAAGGGTCTCCCACAATAGATATCAGCCTAGAAAAACAATGCAGCCTCTCTTTCAAGAAGTTACTGACCAACGATATTGAAATGGGGACATAAGATGGAGAATATTGACCATAAAATATTTGGATTCTCTTTCCTACAGAAAAGCTAAAGCTGTAGTCCCACCCTCATTACTCAGGAAGGTTCTAAACAACTGAAATTGTATTTGATATCAGTATCTCTACCCTCGGTTGGCTTCTATAACTCTATTCCTTCAACCAAAAATTATTACCCTCCTCTCCAATCTAACAGAAAGTGAATTCCAATCCAAAGCTTGCTTGCTTACAATATATGTATGTCAATCTATTCTTCTGTCAACCTCTTACTTTAGCCCAGCACACTACTAGAATTTCTAAGAAAAAAAAAATTGAGGAAAACTTTATACAAGAATCACTAGGAAGCAAACCTTGCAAAACAATTCCTTCCTTAATGACACTGCCCTTCCAAGCATCCCATAACAAGTATCTTCTGTAGAGAGGAGCAGCTCTATCCATGCAGAGCAAGTACACATGCATCTCAGACTTCACTGGGGACTTTTAAGTCTAATTTGTGCTATTTTGTATGCTCTGTGCTCCTACTATTAGTATAGAAAAATGCAAGTCCTTCAGCTAGAATTCTTAACACTGGTACTGGTGAAAAATTCCCTGTTCTATGAGGGTTCATATAAAAATGATCACTTTGGATGAACAATGTTTCAAATGAGCTACCTGGCAGTTACCAGGATTTAGTAGCCCTAATTTAACTAAAAAAATGGTAATCTCTGGGCATTGGGAAACATTATCAGAAGACATGAGTTGGAAATCATAAGACAACTCTCAGCACACCTACTTTGTTCCAACTCATCATTCCACCTCTGTCTTCCTTCTGGGGTTTCTTACTCTGTATGTATTAAAGCACAACAAAAGACACAGGCAGCCTCTTGGGAAGTACTGGAGAGTCCCTAAATCTTCAAAGACAAACAGAAAAATGAATGAAAAGACTGAAGAGTTCTTGGAGTCTCCTTAAGTCCCAAGCCTGGGTCTGCAAACACTGTCATATGCATTTGGGAGTTGGAGAGTTTTGAATGTCCCAAGACAAGGTCTGCAAGCATTGTCATCTGCATTTGGAAGGAGGTGGAGAGCTGAGGGAATTCAACTTTTAGCAACTTCAGAATGACAGCAGCTTAAGGTAGCTAGAGGGAAGGCCTAATAGGGGGATGATTTCTTAAGTTATTTGAAATCCATCAAGAAACCTACAAATTTAAACATTACACTACCTCCCAAACAATATGCTGGGCTGCTCTAAAAAGTGAAACTTGTATATGCTTCACCCACATTAGCAATAATTAATGAATTATAGTTTATAATAATTGCTTTATCTTTTTGTTCCGAATTCTGAGCAACACTGGTGTGTTGCTCAAACATGAGCAACCTCAAACTACCAGAAACAATCATCTACAATTTTAGAAGAACACATTTTCTCTGACCCCGATGAAGATTAAGCCTAGGTCTTCACATCATTGGCTACCATCTACAGCTGTGGGCATGGAAGGGGCCTGGCTCCTTAGTAATCCCCACAGGCAGGGTCCTATAGATGGAAATGGCAGAAATAGTACCGCCTTAAGGAGCCTTGTTCAGTTTCACGTGCTTAAGGGTCTTGGAGGCACTGTGAGCTAGAGGAGATAGGAAGCTCTGTTTGAATTTAGCGGTATGTAGCTTTTGTCTACTTTTTTTGGAGGAAAGAGAAGATAAATTTACTAACTCCACACTTCAAAAAGACAGTCTGAGACTGTATCTTATGGTCCTGGGCACAGAAGACCTACCAGAACCCTGGTGAGGTGCCCACAAATCTCATTGTGGGAAGTTTGCGAGTGACCTCACACATGGAGTCAAGGGCCTTCATGTTTACCTCTCCAAGTATAAAATCAGAAGTATGTCCTTTATATGTATCTTTGATGATACATATAAAGGTATGAGCTGTGATGATCAGAGGTATTTTTCCACTCATTAAATACCCAATTAGGAAGTTGCTGGGCCAAGGCTGTGTGCTTTTCTGCTGCCAGACTCCTGCCTTTCTTCACCACCCAGTAGGCAGGAAGATGCCTGGCTGAGCTCTGGGGTTGCTGTGAACTCCATTCTCAGGGGGGTCTTTGTGTCTCTTCGGCTCTGATGACCCTGAGGCACAGTATGTCTGGGCTCCCATTTGGCAGTAGTCAAGGAAACAGCTGCAGAACAAGGTAACTATGTTTTGAGCCTCATAGTGGCATTTTAAGGAGGACCGCTGCCTGCTGCAGGGCTGACACACACTGAGTCAGACTTCCCACTTCCTTCTCTTCAGACCTTTATTGATGGTCATGAGTCTGTACTTCTTTGTTGTAAGACACAAAATATCATGAGGGTCAGTTTGCTGAGCAAACTAAAACATTATCTCCTATCACAGCCTTTTAGCTTTGCTTCAATTAGATTGAGAATGTCCTTTATACACCTAAGGATTTTTTTAAAAGAAAAACCACCAGTAAAATAAAATACACAATCACTACTGCCCTCAAAATACTCAAGTCTGGCGGCTTAACTCTGATGGAAGTCATCTATTTTGTGTCACTCATGCACAACAAAGAAAACAAATAAATAAAAATAAATAGCACCCTATTTTTCCAGAGAAATTTTAATATAATTCACCAAATTGTTGGGATAATTATCAGTTAATATCAAAAGGGAAATTAATTCCAAGTGATGATAATCATTAGCACAACAGATTTTTTAAAAGAATATTTTGGACTCCCAGTCAGGATGGAGGCATAGGTAAATGTGGCTTGCTTCCTCACACAACCACAGAAAAAAAATTACAACCTAATTACAAAACAACTATCATCCAGAAATGTCAGAAAATAGAGCTGTAAGAAGTCTGATGACCAAGAAATTAAAAAAGTCACATTCATCCAGATGGGTAGGAGGGGTAGAGACATGAAGATGTGGAATGGGTGGTCCCACACACGTGTTGTGGATAAAATTGGGAAGGATAACTCAGGAACAAGTAATCCCAGAAGCACGCCAGACCCCCAGCCCATGGTTCTATGGGGATAAATCCCCATAACTTCTGGCTGTAAAAAGAAGTGGGAGTTGGGGCAGCAGAAGAAACTGTGGGATATTCAGGCATCTCCTTTTAAAGGACCATTAACGGTCTTAGGACTTATGCAGACTTACTCCTTCTGGGCTCTAGCACCTGGGCAGCAGCTGGAAGGGCACCAGTGGCATAATGGGAGAAACTGAAGTATCTGGCATAAGGACAAGTGCCGGGGACAGCTTTCTCCTGGACAAAACTACAGGGGCCAGGCCATGGCCATTGTCCCTTTTCTGAGCCTTTCTGCACACAGACCAACAGAGCAGCAGGCACGTATCTGAGACTCCATCAACCTGGTTCACATGGGTTTCCTCACCCTGGCAATTAACTAAGGCTCTGACCCATCCAACTTTTGAGTGCACTTGTCTATAATAGGCCATGCTATGTAGACACTGAGTCAAAGCAGCTCTACTGACTTCACAGAAACAAACACAGGTAGGCTACCAAACTGAGGAGACAAAGAAATATGCCCAAATGAAAGAAGAGAAACAAACTCCAGAAAAAGTACTAAATAAAATGCAGATAAGCAATCTAATACATACAGAGTTCAAACAATGGTTATTAGGATGACCAAGGAACTCTTGGGTACTTCACAACATAAAAATGACCCAGGTATAAATGAAGGTTACACTAAATGAAATAAAGAAAAATTTACAAGGAATCAACAGTGCAACAAGTGAAGCAGAAAGTCAGATCAATGACTTAGAACATAAAAGATAAAGAAATTTAATCAGAACAGCAAGAAGAAAAAAGAATGAAAAAAACATGGATAGGCTAAGGAACCTCTGGGACAACTTCAAATGTACCATTTGAATCTTAGGAGTGCTGGAGAGGGGGAAGAGAGTGATAAACTAAAAAATTATTTGAAAAAATAATGAAAGAAAACTTTCCTAATTTGGTGAAGGAAATAGACATACAAATCCAGGAAGCACCAAGAATACCACATAAGAAGGACACAAAGAGAACCACAACAAGGCAAAACAGTGGTTTTAAGGAAGCTCAGTGAGCTCAGTGTGAATTACCAAAAACTACAGTGAAACTACAAGGAACTTACTGCACACTATGTTAGCATAAAAAGGACAATAAACAATTAACAAAGGCCAAGAGGAAATAAATCCAATTTCTGAATTAAAGAACACAGTAGAAGGAATCAAAAGCAGTCTCAATGAAGCAGAGGATTGCATCAGTGAGCTGGAAGACAAGGTATAAAAAACTCCCAAAAACAGCAAAAAAAAAAAAAAATACTCAAAAAGAATGAAGAGGGGTCAAGGGAAATGCAGGACAACATGAAATGGAATAATATCCATATGATAGGGATAACAGAAGGAGGAGAAGAGTGAGGAATGGAAAACCTGTTTGAGAAGGTAATGATGGAAAAAACTTGATGAGAGAAAAAGTCACACAAATGCAGGAAGCACAGAGGATCCCAATCAAGATGAACCCAAAAAGGCCCACTCCAAGACACAACATAATTAAATGGCAAAGTTCAAAGACCAAGAGAAAATATTAAAAGCAGAAAGGAACAAACAGGAAGTAACATGCAAGGGAGCCCTGATAAGGCTATCAGTTAACTTCTCAATGGAAACGCTACAAGCCAGAAGGGAATGGCAAGAAATATTCTAAGTAATGAAAAGAAAAGGCCTGCAACGAAGACTACTGTACCCAGCAAAGTTCTCAATTAAAATGGAAGGCGAAATAAGGAGTTCCCCAGACAAAAGAAGGCTGAAAGAATATGCCTCCACCAAACCAGCACTGCAAGGTATGCTAAATGGAGTGCTTTAAAAAGATGAAGAAAAAGAGTGAAAGAGAGAGGAACACAGGCACAAAGGGGGAAGATAGCAATGAATAAGAACCTATCAACAATAATCATAAATGTAAATGGTTAAGTGCTCCAATCAAAAGACATGGGGTAGCTGAATGGATAATTAAACGTGACCCACACATATGCTGCCTACAAGAGATCCACCTCAGAACAAAAGAGCTACACAGACTGAAAGTAAAGGGTTGGAAAATAATATTCCACGCAAAGAGACAGGAAATAAAAGCTGGAGTAGCAATACTTATATCTGACAAAACAAAGGCCATAAAATAGAGACTTCAAAACAAAGGCCATAAAAAGAGACCCAGAAGGACACTTCATAATATTCAAGGGAAGAATCCATTAAGAAGACATAAACATTGTAAACATATGTGTACCAACATATGAGCACCCAAATATGTAAGAAAAGTCTTGGAGGACTTCAAGAAAGATATAGACAGCAACACACTTATACTAGGGGATTTTAACACCACATGGTCAAAAATGGATAGAACTTCCAATTTGAACATCAACAAGGATATTTTGGAAGTGAATGATGCATTAGATCAAATGGACTTATCTGATATATATAGAACCATTCATCCCAATCAAGCAAATACACATTCTTTTCAAACGCACATGGAACATTTTCAATAATAAATGACATGATAGGACAAAAAAGCAATCCTCAAAAATTCAGGAAAATTGAAATCATACCAGGCATTTTCTTGGACCACAAGGGCTTCAAACTAGACACCAACCAAAGAAAAAACTCAAAAACATGTAAACTCATGTGGTCCGAATAGCATGCTATTAGACAAGGAATGGGTTAATAATGAGATCAAGGAAGAAATCAAAAAGTTTCTGGAAACAAATGAAAATGAACTCACAACAATCCAAAACTTATGGGAAATAGAGAAGGCAGTCCTGAGAGAAAACTTAATAACGATTCAGGCCTACCTAAAACAGATAGAAACATTTCAAATAAACAACCTAAACCTACATCTACAGAAACTGCGGAGCAAGTACAAGGAAGGAAATAACTGAGATCAGAGTAGAATTAAATGACATAGAGACCAAAAGAAAAAAATCTAAAGATCAATAAATCCAGGATCTGGATCTTTGAAAAATAAGTGTAATTGACAAGCTTTTAGCAGACTCATCAAGAAAAACAGAGGACCCAAATAAACAAAATCAGGAATGAAAGAGGAGAGATTACAACTGATACCACAGAAATACAAAAGATTGTAAGAAATTACTACGAATAACTACACGCCAAGAAATTTGGAAACCAAGGTGAAATGGACAAATTTCTAGAAAAATATAATCTTCCAAAACTCAATAAAGAAGAAGCAGAAAGCCTGAACAGATCGATAACAACTAACGAAATTGAACCAGTAATCAAAAAACTCCCAACACACAAAATCCCTGGACTGGAAGGTTTCACAGTAGATTTTTACAAAACATCTAAGGAACAAGTAACCGTATACTTATCAGATTGTTCCAAAAAATCCAAGAAGATGGAGGAGTCCTCAACTCTTGTTATGAATCCAGCATCATCCTAATCCTCAAAACAGACAACGATACAACAAAAAAAGAAAACTACAGGGCAATATCTCCGGTGAATGTAGACATTAAAATCTTCAAAAAGTATTGCCAAATTGAATGCAGCAAATACATCAAAAAGGTCACATACCATGATCAAGTGGGGATTCATCCCAGGGATACAAAGATGGTATGATATTCACAAATCAATAAATGTAATACATCACATAAACAAAACCAAAGACAAAAACCACATAATCATATCAATAGATGCAGAAAAAGCATTTGATAAGGTACAGCACCCATTTATGAAAAAAACACTCAGCAAAGTGAGAGTAGAGGGAGCATACCACAATATATGAAGCCATGTATGAAAAACCTATAGCCAACATCATACTCAATGGACAAAAACTAAAAGCTTTCCCACTAAGATCAGCAACAAGACAAGGATGTCCACTTTTACCACTTCCATTCAACATAATATTGGAAGTCCTATCCATAGCAATCAGATAAGAAGAAATAAAGGACACATACATTGGAAAGGAGAAAATAAATTAGCATTATTGATAGTGATGACATGATAGTGTACACAGAAAAGCCTAGAGACTCCACCAAAAACTACTCAACCTAATAAGTGAATTTTGCAAAACAGTGGGATACAAAGTCAACATTCAGTAATCAAAGGCATGTTTATATACGAACAACAAATAATCAGAAACAGAAATTAGGGAAAAAATCCCATTTGCTATAGCAACAAGAAAAATAAAGTATCTGGGAATAAACCTCACCAAGGAGGTAAAAGTCCTGCACTCAGAAAACTACACAACACTGAAGAAAGAAATTAAGGAAGACACAAATAAATGGAAATATATACCGTGTTCATGGATCAGAAGGATTAACATCATCAAAATGTCCATACTACCCAAAGCAATTTACAGATTCAATGCAATACCTATTAAAGTACCAATGGCATATTTCACAGACATAGAACAAACACTTCAAAAATTTATATGCAACCATAAATGACCCTAAGCTGCAACAAGTTTGAGAAAGAAGAACAAAGTAGGAAGGACCACCATATCTGACATCAAAATATATTACAAGGCCATGGTAATCAAAACAGTCTGGTACTGACATAAGAACAGACACGTAGACCAATGGAACAGAGTAGAGAGCCCAGAAATAACCCAAGTCTCTATGGTCAATTAATAATCAACAAAGGGGGCAGAAGCATAAAATGGCATCAAAATAGCCTCTTCAGCAAATGGTGTTCAGAGATCTGGAGAGCTACATACAAAAAAAAAAAAAAAGAGAGAGAAACTGGAACACCAACTTACACCATACACAAAAATAAACTCAAGATGGATAAAAGACTTAAATATAAGTCATACCATAAAAGTCCTGGAGGAGAAGATAGGCAGTAAAATCTCAGATATTCCATGAAGCAATATTTTCACCAATATGTCCCCTAGAGCAAGGGACATAAAGGAAGGAATGAACAAATGGGACTTCACCAAAATAAAAAGCTTCTGCACAGCTAAAGAAAACATCAGCAAAATGAAAAGGGAACCAACTGTATGGGAAAATATATTTGCCAACAATACCTCAAACAAGGGTTTGGTCTCCAAAATATATAAAGAACTCACATTACTCCACACTAGGAAGACAAACAATCCAAAATGAAAAATGGGCAAAGGACCTGAACAGAAACGTCTCCATGGAGGATATAGAGAGTGCCCAGAGACATGTGAAAGGATGATCATCATCACTAACCATCACAGAGATACAAATTAAAACCACAATTAGATACCACTTCACACCAGTCAGAATGGCCATCATAAACAAATCAACAAACAATAAGTGCTGGTGAAGCTGTGGAGAAAAGGAAATCCTAGTGCACTGTTGTGGGAATGAAGACTGGTGCAGTCACTGTAGAAAACAGTATGGAATTTCCTTAAAAATCTAAAAATGGAATTGCCTTTGAACTAGCAATTCCACTGCTGGGATTATACCCTAAGAATCCTGAAACACCAATTCAAAAGAACCTATGCACCCCACTGTTCATAGCAGCACAATTTAGAATAGCTAAGTGCTGAAAGCAGCCTAGGTGTCCATTAGTAAATGAGCGAATCAAAAAATTGTGGTACATTTACACAATGAAATACTATGCAGCAGAAAGAAGGACCTGCTACGCTTTGTGACAGCATGTATGGAAATTGAGAGCATTATGCTAAGTAAAGTAAGCCAATCATTGAAGACAAATGCTATATGATGTCATCTATAAGTGGAACCTAATTAACAAAACAAACAAGCAAGCAAAATATAACCAGAAGCATTGAAATTAAGAACAATCAGTACCCGGAAGGGAGTAGAAAGGGAAATAACAAGGGAAAGATGGGAAAGGGTCATCAAAGAACATGTATAAAGTACCCATGGGCAAAGCCAAAGGTGAGTAGATTTGAGGGTGGAAGGTGGGAGAGGGTGGGGTGGTATAAAGTGATGGTGGGAATATTGAGACAACTGTATTCAAATATTAATAAAAATGATAAAAAATAAGGTGAATATAAGCAGAGACTAATTTAAGAAATAGGTTGATTCCCAAAATTCAATTACAATTGACTTATCCTTCAACTAGTAATCACATTTTCCCATGGAAACAAAAATACAATTATTTAATCCCTTGATAGCTCAGATGTATTATTAAGCTAATATTTCAGTTCTGAGTCTGAACTCCTGAGCCTGTATGAGGATAGGATGGCTGTGGGAGGACAGAGAGCTGGGAAAGAAGCTTCTGCACTGAGAAGTGAGGTGAAGATTTCAATGGCTAGAAGAAGGCAAAAGGACACTTCTCTGGTTTCTGTTACATACCAGGCTTCTTAAATGTAAGACATCATCTAAGATGAGCATTTCAATACAGTGTAGCCCCAAACATTGGATTTATTATTACAACTTCCCTTACCTTACAATAATGTTTTTTTCAAGTTATGTATTTGCTTCTGTTAATTATTTGAAATCAATTCATTCACAAAATGTTTACATACTGAGTTTCTGTGAAGGAAATGAGATTGAATAGAGGGTAGAGAATGAGTGGAGCTAATATCTCTTATAATCTTGGTACTTGTCAAGGTGGTATAGAAAAGCCTTTTCATGTTCCCTTTTAGGACAACCATGCAGACTAGGTATACTTATACTGACTGGACAGATGAACTTAGGAAAGCTGTAAATTTAAATAATTTGACTAATAAAGGGCAGTTAGACCTAAAAACTAGAACCAACTGGCTTTGTCTCCTAGAACCTGTGCTTTGTCCACTACAACCTGTGAACCCTAATTCAGAGTTAAGGTCACATGTCCTGATGTTGCAGTTACTTGTTTGGTTTTAATTCCTCCCTCCCCTTCTTTAGCAAGATGGGGCATTTCCCAGCTCTCTTGCAGCTAGTTGTGGCCAAATGATGACCTTCTGGCCATAAGATATTCACAGATGTGTTGTGAGTGACTTCTAGGAAGGATCTTTAAAGGGAGGAGGTATCTCTCATTTTGGATTCTGGTCTTCCATAGTAAAGCCCACAATGTGGATGTCATGGGTGGATTTTTAGGAGTCATCCTAGACCACAAAGGAACCTCAAATTAGGAAGCTAAGAGGTGGAAGAATAGATCCAAAAGAGGAAAAGCCCTTAAGTTTCCAAGGACTTAGTGGAATCACTACGAGACACATACTGCCTTTTTCCAGAGCTATTTTTAATGTGAGGGAAAAAATGATCATAATTTTCAGCATTGTAGTCAGATGTTTGCCACTCACAATTTATAATGGCTACACTCAGTATGATTACAAATCCACAGTATTACACTGCATTAAACAACTACATTCTTTTCTTTTTTAAAAATATTTTTATTGAGGAAGGTAGATATACTTTGCCTACTCGCACAACCAAAAGAAGGACAACAACAAATTTAAAAACAAAAACAATAAGAACTTTCAGAAAGTTTAACTGTATGGAAGTCTGACAACCAAAGAGTTAAAGAAACAATATTCATCCAGACTGGTAGGAGGGGTGGAGATGAGAAGCCAGGGCAGAGAGGACTTGCAGAAAGGAAGCGGCTGGAGGACTGAGAGGGCCAGGCGGTGTCTGGTGGCCATATATCTGCATGCGGGGAAAACCAGGAGGAACAACTAGGGAGTGAAACAGACCACGCAACACAAGGTTCCAGCACCAGGAAATTTAAGTCTCAAAATCTCTGCCTATAAAATCCTGTGGGGTTGTGGTTGCAGGAGAAACTCCCAGCCTCACAGGAGAGTTTGTTGTAGAGATCCAAAGAGTCCTGGAACATACACAAGGCTACCCACCTGGGAATCAATGCCAGAAGTGCCCAATTTGCTTGAGTGTAGTTGGGGAAGTGATTGAAAGCCACCAAGAGCTGAGAAAGTGTCATTGTTCCCTCTCTGACCCCTCGCCACATATGGTGCCACAAAATGACAATGTGGGTTGCCCCACCCTAGTAAATACCTAAGGCTCTGCCTCTTACTATGTAACAGGTGTGCTGAGACAAAGAAATATGACCAAAATGAAAGAACAGACCAAAGCTCCAGAAAAAGATTTAAGAAATGAAAAAACAGCCAACCTATCAGATGCAGAGTTCAAAACACTGGTAATCAGGATGCTCACAGAAATGATTGAGTATGGTCATAAAATAGATGAAAAAGTGAAGGCTATGCAAAGTGAACTAAAGGAAAATATACAGGGAACCAACAGTGAATGGAAATAAACCAGGACTGGAATCAATGATTTGGAGCAGATGGAAGTAATAAACATTCAATCAGAACAGAATGAAGAAACAAGAATTCAAAAAAAAAATGAGGAGAAACTTAGGAACCTCTGGGACAACTTTAAATGTTCCAACATCTGAATCATAGGGGTGCCAGGAGGAGAAGAGGAACAGCAAGAACTTGATAACTTATTTGAAAACATAGTGAAAGAAAACTTCCCTAATCTGGAAAAAGAACTAGACTTCCAGGAAGTCCAGGAAGCTCACAGAGTCCCAAAGAAATTTGACCCAAGGAGGAGCACTTAGACACAACATAATTAAATTACACAAGATTAAAGATAAGGAGAAAATCTTAAAAGCAGCAAGAGAAAAGGAGATAGTCACCTAAAAAGGTCTTTCCATAAGACTATCAACTGATTTCTCAAGAGAAACCTTGCAGGCAAGAAGGGGCTGGAAAGAAATATTCCAAGTCATGAAAGGCAAGGGTCTACATTTAAGATTACTCTATCCAGCAAAGCTTTCATTTAGAATGGAAGGGCAGATAAAGTGCTTCTTAGATAAGGTCAAGTGAAATAAGTTTATCACCACTAAGCCCTTATTATATGAAATGATAGGGAAACTTATCTAAGAAAAAGACTATCAAAAATTTGAATTGTAAAATGACAGCAAACTCACAACTATCAACTGAACCTAAAACAAAACAAAACAAAACAAAACAAAAACAAACTAAGCAAACATCTATAACAGAAACAGAATCACAGAAATGGAGATCATATGGAGGGTTATCAGCAGGGAAGAGGAGGGAGGAGAATGGGGTTAACAGCACAGGGAATAAGAAGCAAAAATGGGGACTTGCGGCCAAGACCGAGGCATAAGTAGATACACTGTGCTTCCTCACACAACCAAAATAAGGACAACAATTTAAAAACAAAAAACAACAGTACGACAGAAAATTGAACTGTATGGAAGTCTGACAACCAAGGAGTTGAAGTAGACACATTCGTCCAGACTGGTAGGAGGGGCAGAGGTGGTCAGCCAGGACAGAGAGGAGTCATGGCAAAGCAACAATGGGTGGATCCCGGGCATTCCAGGTGGCAGCTGATAGACCCAGCGAGGTGGGGGATTGTGAGGGGCGTGGTGCGCAAGACAGCTAGTGAATCAGGCGGTCCCACATTTGTGTACAGATAAACCAGGTGAAACTGGGGAGTGAGACAGACCTAGCAACCTAGGGTACCAGCACTGGGAAATAAAGCCTCAAAACACCAATTGAAATCACCCGTGGGGTTTGAGGTAGCAGCAGGAGAAACTCCTGGCCTCACAGGAGAGTTAGAGATCCACAGGGTCCTAGAACGTGCACAAACCCACCCATATGGAAATCAGCACCAGAAGGGTCCAATTTGCTTATGGGAACCAAGGGAAGTGACTGGAATCTGGCAGAGAGCGGAGCAAGCACCATTGTTCCCTCTTGGATGCCTCCCCCACATACAACATCACAGCACAGCAACTGGGTTGCCCTCCCCAGGAGTTCACCTAAGGCTCCGCCCCTCATTATGTAACAGTTGTGTCAAGACAAACAAAATGGTCCAAATGAAAGAACAGATCAAACCACCAGAGCCAATACTTTTAAGTGACAAAGAAATAGCCAACCTATCAGATGCACCACAGTTCAAAATGCTGGTAATCAGGATGCTCACAGAATTGGTTGAATTTGGTCACAAATTAGATGAAAAAATGAAGGCTACGCTAAGTGAAATGAAGGAAAATGTATAGGGCATCAATAGTGATGGGAAGGAAACTGGGACTCAAATCAATGGAGTGGACCAGAAGGAAGAAAGAAAGAACCAAACAGAAAAAAATGAAGAAATTAGAATTAAAAAAAAAAAAATGAGGAGAGGCGTAGGAACCTCCAGGACATCTTTAAACATTCCAACATCTGAATTATAGGGGTACCAGAAGGGGAAGAAGAAGAGCAACAAGTGGAAAACTTCTTTCAACAAATAATAAAGGAGAACTTCCCCATTCTGGCTAAGGAAATAGACTACCAGGAAGTCCAGGAAGCTCAGAGTCCCAAAAAAAGTTGGACCCAAGGAGGAACACACCAAGGCACATCATAATTGTATTACCCAAGATAAAAGAGAAGGAGAGAATCTTAAGAGCAGCACGACCAAAGGAGACAGTCACCTACAAAGGAGTGCCCATAAGATTGTCTTCTGATTTCTCAGAAGAGACCTTACAGGCAAGAAGGGGCTGGAGAGAAGCATTCAAAGTCATAAAAGGCAAGGACCTCATCCAAGATTGCTCTGTCCCGCAAAGTTTTCATTTAGAATGGAAGGGCAGATAAAGTGCTTCTCAGATAAGGTCAAGTTCAAGGAGTTCATCATTACCATGCCCTTATTATATGAAATGTTAAAGGGACTTATCTAAGAAAATGGAGATAGAAAACATGTACAGTAAAATAACAGCAAACTCGCAATTATTAACAACCACACCAAAAAGAAAAACAAAAGCAAACTGAGCAACCTACTAGAACAGGAACAGAAACACAGAAATGGATCGCATGAAGGGTTAGGAACAGGGGAGTGGGGGGGAAGGTACAGAGAATAAGTAGCATAGATAGTGGGTAGAAAATAGACAGGGGGAGGGCAAGAATAGTATGGGAAATGTAGAAGCTAAAGAACTTATGACAAATGGACATGAACTAAAGGGGCAGGGAATGTCGGTAGGAGGGGGTGTGCAGGGTGGAGGGAAGTGAAGGGGGGGAATGGGACAACTGTAATAGCATAATCAATAAAATATATTTTACAAAACAAAGCATAGATGGTAGGTATAAAACAGACAGGAAGAGGTTAAGAATAGTATAGGAAACAGAGAAGCCAAATAGCTTGTATGTATGACCCATGGACAAGAAGTAATGGATGAGGAATGCTGGTGGGAAGGTGGGGTGCATGGTGGAGGGGAGTAAAGGGAGAAAAAAATGGGACCACTGTAATAGCATAATCAATAAAATATATTTAAAAAATATTTTATTGCATTTATTGGGGTTACTTTGGTAAATAAAATAATATAGGTTTCATTTACAATTGTATAACGCATCATCTGTATATTGTATTATATGTTCACCACTGAAAGTCATCTCCTTCTGTCATCATTTATTGCCCCTTTACCTTCTTCTACCTGCCTGACTCCTTTTCCTTTTGGTAAGCACCATACCATTGTCTGTGTTTATGAGTTTTTTTTTCCTTAATCCCTTCAACTATTTCATCCAGCTTTCAACCCTTTCTCCTGTGACAACTATCAGTCTACTCTCTGTATTTATTAGCCTTTCCCTATTTTGTTTGTTAGGTGTTTTTTGTTGTTGTTGTTCATTAGACTCTATGTATAAGTGAAATTATATGGTATTTGTTTTTGTCTGGCTGACTTTTTTCGCTTTGCACAATACTATCCAGGTCCATCCATGCTGTCACAAAAGGTAAGATTTTCTTCTTTTTTTATAGCTGAGTAGTATTCCATTGTGTAAATGTACCACAGCTTTTTTAATCCACTCATTTACTGATGGACACTTGGGCTGCTTCCAAATTTTGACTGTTGTAAATAGCAATGCAATGAATGTAGGGGTGCGTATATTCTTTTCAATAAGCCAAAACATTTTCAAGCTAGAATTTAAAAGCAGCAGTTATCATTGTGTTATATGCATTTTAAAGTAAGGAAATACTCTAATATTTTTCACAAAATAAGTCTTCATAGTTTCATTTTTTAAAGGGAGAACTTTCTTTATTTGACCAAAATAACAACTATAAACAATAAGATGAATAGAAACCAGCTGAGGAAGTTCATTTGCATTCAGGAAAAAAGAGAAAAAGGAGCCAAGAGAAAACTCTTGGTTTGGTGGTAATAGTCTAAAATCTTCGGAGAATTTCAATGCTGAGACAAATGATTTTTAAAGCTGTAATACTCTGGTTTCTCTTCAGATCATATAAATCTTTTGCCTTTTAAAGTTGTAAACAATTGGAAAGTTTTCATTTCTATTTAGGCAATTGGGTCTTTGGCAAAAGAGCAAATTCCTGAGGGCTGTCACAATGACAGATGAAGACACCTTTCCTGTGAGGAGGCTCTATGGGGACAGTCAAGTGCACATTTCCACCCCTAGTATCTAAGTTGAGCAAAATTAGCTACAAAAGCTCCTAGGCTAATAAGCCCACACAGGTAAAAAGACCTCATGTCTGCTTTCAATCCATCTACACCACGAATTTCAAGCAATCCAGACACCTTTGAATTAGGAATAAAGGAGGTACATACTTTTCTTACTTAAGTGTATTAGTCTCAATCACTTTCATGAAGACTTATGGTACCCACAAAAATGCACATCATAGCTAAAACAGTGAGGCTGGATGATGAGGAAATGATTGATATTGACCAAAATAACACAAAAAGAGAAGGTCAGCAAATCCAAAATAGGAACAAGTCTGAGAAGCTTTAGCAGCTCTCCTTCCCTTGTGGAGTATGGACCAAGGTTGGGCTTGGGTTTTTTCTGCCTCGTCCACATTAGCTGTGTGACTTTGGGCAAGGTACTTAAGCATGCTGGGCTTCAGAGTCCCCATCAGTTCAATGGGCACAGTAATACTCCCTTCAGGTGGGTACTGATTGAGTTCCCACCACAGTACTCATCACACAGCAGATATTCAATAAATCTAGCCTTTTTTCACTTTTCATGACACTTTTATATCCTTTTTGGCAGATATTTATAAACAAACAAAACAAAGAAAAATATATTTTTGGAGGGAGGACTCACATGTTAAGGATGGTACAAAGTCATAAAACCATAGTATAACAGTGCATTAATTCTTTTCACTGAACCAAGACACATCTGTTGTCATTAGTACACAATACGCAGGTCAGGCATGCTATTATATTAAAAACAGAAGAAAATTCAAGCCTATTATGCCAAGCAGAAATCATTCCTGGGGTAGATGAACTGAAAGCAGTGGGTGCTACTCCAGAAGTATACTGACCTTTAAGGAACAGTGAAGAAAGCAGCTAGGGAACACCTTGTTTGCCTTGCTGGATGACCTTCCCTACAATCTCTTCTACACTGACTGGAGGTCACTTCCTGAGACCCTTCTCTTATCTTCAATTCCCATCAAACAGACTGACTGGTAAAGCAATGCCCCTACCAATCTTAGACACCTACCCATTTCTACCAGACATCCCACTCCTAAGAGCAGGGTTTCTGTGGGTATGTTTTTGTATCTCCATGAAGAGACAGTGCCTGTATCGGAGGAAATTTGCAGCCCAGGTTTGCTGAGTGAATGAAATGATGACTGACATGTGGAGTGCAGCACCTAAGGCTTTTTCTTTAAAGCCATACAGAACATCATCCCATTTTTTCAGAGCCACATCTGATCAATGAGGATGAATTCTTCCCTTGAAAAAAAAAATACAAACCCTTTAATGCTCCTTTCAAAATGTGTGAGCCCATACATAAAGATGAGCTCTGCCCTAGAACCTATGAAAATACTAAAATATCCCCTCCTCACACAAAAATTAGATGTAGGTACAGAATTCTGCTGTAAATGAATACAACTATTTCTCTCCCCCAGCTGAGAAAGGTTTGTTCACAATTCACACAGTATCATATCTTTGGTTTGTTTGCTTGTTGACAGGAGTGTAGGAGAGGGGAGAAAAAATGAGTATTTCAGTACAGCTGGGCTGGCTCCCACCATAGGTCTGAGACTGCATGTCAGGATAGCCCGGCTATGAGGTGCAGCTCATGCCAATATTATGACCCCACTACTACAAGAGGCTGCTGTTTCCTGCCTCTGGTGTACAGCAGCCTCTAGCTGTGTGGCAGGGAATTTGCAGTCCCCTTCTGTTCTGCACCCCAGAGGGCTGCCTAGCTGTTCTCAGAACAGCTGGGCCCTGATTCCGCTTGGTGTCGAAGACAGCTCTGTTCCTTTCTGGTGAATGGGCCCCTTGCCCTACAAAGGTCTGTCAGAGGGGACATCTAAGATCATGAAAAACTCTCTTCAGTCATGGCTTTGGTCCCACCCCTGGGTATTCTTTGTCACTCCCGTATTATAAACAACTGGTAGACCTAAAAGGCAATGCATCATTATTTTACAAAAGCCCTCTGAGACAAAACTAGCTAGGGACACTTTATGTTTTATGGGGCGTTAGAGTCGCAAAAAGCCTATTTCTTTGGTGATATGGCTTTTTTTTGTTTTACATTGCTGCTTTGAGTTCAAATCATGATAACATGAGATTTAATTATGTTTACTTTTCAGAGAAGGATATGAGCTATGTCCCACAATAGCAATGTAAGTAAGCATAACTGACATGCACAGAGCCACTTTCACTATATATTCCTGCAATGACTGAGTCTCACTTTAATGTCTTTTTTCCTTTTCTTTGGGGGGGACTGGGATGCAGTATGGGCAGAGCACAGAAAGCAAGAATCCTTCAGAGAAGTTAGGAGATTCAAGCCTAAAGAATAATATACACCTGGATACTTTCATGATCCCACAAGCTACAGGGAAATTTTCAAGGCAGTTTTGGAGGGCCACCACTGAAATGGAAAAGAAAAAGAATGGTTTCCAGGCAAACTTCCAAGCCAGGAGAAGGGGGGTGGTGAGGAGAGAGTAAAGAGATAGCAGGAACACAGGAAAGATGACTGGGGCCCTTTGGTGTTCCTTGCCTTGCTGCGGCTAAATACTGATTTAGTCCCCCCAAAAGTTTTGGGTTTGAGGTTTTCTTTCCTTTTTTAAATGGAAAAAACTAAATGAACTGTTTACATTAGAAAGACACAAAAATTAAAGAGAGCAGGTGAGGAAAAGGTTTTCAGTATACTGATTGTGCAGGTCTTTTGAGATAGGGAAAAAGAAGCAACTCCAGCTCTCAGGGCTAATGCACTCAGCAGAGGTGGTCAGTGTGGCTTCTGGCCTCAGTTTACATACTGGGAGGGAAAACTGCCAGAGACGTGCAATTTACCTTCAGATATAACTTATCCTTGTTTCTGACAAGAGCTACTTGAATAATAGTCATTCTTCAATCCATAATACTGCTGCACTGGGGGTGGGAGGGGGAGGAAAACAAAATTTCTGTAACTACCAACAAGAAAGCATAACAAGGTAAGGAATCTGGTAGTTTGAAATGGCCCAGCTGTGACCTGGCTATCAGTGTTTGAACCATGGCTCAGAAAATCACTGAGGGGTCTTTCAGGTGATCTGTTGAAAGATCCTTGAGAACCAAATAGGGTCTGTCTTGTGGCTTTTCTATCTCCCATGGGACTAGGTATGTGATAAGTATTTAATTATGTATTGATATATGAGAATTATGGATCTTTCCATTTATCAGTACCAATAGCTAGGCCATTTATCCTTATTGACCTGCTACTGTTATGACTGTCAAGGCATTCTATAAGGAAGCTCTCTACCCTATATTTCTTTTGCTGTGTTGAAAGGAGTAATGTGGAAAAACTATAGAGTGCTCATTTTCTCTATAGACTTAACTATTCCCAAATGAGGAAAAGCTTCCTTTCACTTCTTCCTTTATGTCATAATATCTACAAAGCCATTTTTTGTGTGAACAGATTTTGGGAGTCAGGACACTCAATATTCACTTACCAATGATTCTCTAAGTTGGCCAATGGTCCAACTACACAAAATCCACTCCCTCTTCCTTCTGGCATCCATACGTATGGCTAGAAAGATTTTTATCTGAGGTACCTGGAAGACATCCCTGTAATTTTACCACCTACCCAAAATTCAGCTGAATCTAATTATCAACCTAAAAAATATGCATTTTTGTTTAGTAATTAATCAAGTGTAAACATGTTCATGTTATTAAAAAGAATCATTAGTTATCCCTAAAACAAAGATATCTGTCATCTCTGGTAATTTAAATGTTTTATTAAAAAAGACAGAGTGACAAGAAACAGTAAATCTTCAGGTATACCCATGTTAAACCATCAAGTGTGTCCACAGATAGTCAGAAATGGGAAACGGGAAATGGGGGGTTAAGTTTCTTCCTCTCCTAACAGAAGTGTAATAATTACACTAGATCAAGCAAAACAATCTCAATATAGAGGGTAACAGTTGGTTAACATTATACCTTCCTTTCTCAGCCTGATCTATTTTAAGTCTGTGCAGAGGAAACTTGGCAGCTGAATGTTTCCAAAAGTTAACATGCCACTTCCCTACTTCAGATCACATATGTGGGCACAGCCTGGGAAGCACAGAGATTCCTGGGGTGCGAGGAGGACAAGTGCCAACTAAGAACTCTTCTGTCTTAGGAGTTCATCAATGTTCTATCAATAGCTTTTATTGGACTTTTATTGAAATTTATTTAAAATTAATTTGAAAATAAAAGAACCTAGTTAAGAGGGTGGAGAAGTGGAAAAGGATCAGATTTAAGTGATTTAGGTCAGCAGAGGTGGCCAAAAGTTAATAGTCTCAAAGTGGCCAAACTGAGTTCAATGGTTAAGGATGATCCTATCCATGACAGTCCCTCTAACAAATATAGTGTACATTGTCGTTTACTCTCAAACAATCTGCATCTACCTATAAAGTAAGTCAGTATGATTATCAGCTTTTCAAAAATGAAGAAATGGAAACTTAGAGACATTAAACAACTTACCTAAGGACATACATCTTACAAAATGACGAAGCCATGATTTTATGTTCTGAATCTCCTTAACCCCAAAGTTCTTCATCACTCTGCAATGCCAGAGATGAGGGAAGTTTCTGTTCCAGATGGTTGAGTAAAATTAAGGAGTTATATAATTCTTATTGGACATTTTAGATTTCCTACATTTTTCTTTCTTACAGTATTACTCATTGTTGTATATCTTTGATTTTTAAGTTTTATCTATTATAAATAAAATAATGATTTTAAGATTGTTGGAGGATTGACAACCAGGAACAATTTTAGGTTCAGTTTTTTCAAAATTAATTTCTGATTCACAGTGCATCCTCCTTGTGCTGTATCACCACAGTAAACAGATGTATATTTTAATACCTGATCTCTCACCAGGTCCAAAAAACATCAGGATAAATCCTACATCAAATAAAATAAGTTTCAGTGTATATGTTTGTGTATGGATGCCATCACATTCTTGACTTCTCTGATCATGTTTCCTGAACTATAATCAAGATACCACTCACAATCAAGTACACTTCCAACAAATTATTCTTCTGCTCATCAAGTATCTCAGCTGCAGTATCTAATCACATGGCAGAAATCATTTATTTTCTCAAATACTTCTTGGAAAACCTGTTAATTATCAAATCTTTTTAATTATTTCATTTACTCCAATATAAAGATGGTACTCAAAAATTTAATTTCAAAATCTTAAGGAGTTATACAGTGTACATCTACTTCTCATTGAGAAATTTTCAAAATTCTAAATGCTATGGCCTGAGGAAAAATAACTGGGTGATACTCTATAAAGAATAAAGGACAATAAGATATATTAACAGAAGCCCATTTTAAAAAGGAACAAACAAAACTACTTATATATTGTCCTCACAAATAATTTTACCTGTTCATTTCAGGTTAAAAAAATCTTCTAACACAGAATCTCAAGAACAGCTACAGTGTACGGCCCCTAATATCTACATGGGACATTCCCTGAGACAATGAGATCTGGAAACTGGGAAGTTTTACACACCCCTAAGGCCTTGTGACAAAATCATAAGCCATTTTACAAGTAAGAAAACAGAATCAGACCTCCTAGAAGACTTTCCTAAGGTCACACAAGTTACATGAGGAAAACACAGGATTAAGCTCATTATTTTCCTTTATTCCACACAGATTTGAGGTTCTTTTTGCTGAGAGAACCATAGTATGGGCACCAACACTTGCAGGTTCTTCAACAGGTAATTTCAACCACAGCTCTGCATTCTATTTACTATATTCTTATCGACCATGCCAACAAGAGCTACTGCTTCTTGAGTAATCAAGGTTGAAATTAGAGTCTTCCTTAATTATTATTCTTAACAGAAAAGATTGAGGTTGAAAGAGGAAGTTTGATCTTGTTAATAAAACCCTTTCACAGAGAAGCTAAGAAGATGAACACTGATTTCTTGTGGGAAAAGATTAAATTCAAAAATCATGAATAAGAAATATTTTTGGTTTCAAAATCTTAAGATGTTTATGTCAGTCACTCAGAATCCTACTGGGTCATCTGAAATGCAAGTCCTTGGGGCTTTTTGGAAGAGGTGTCAGTCCCACTTCTTCCCACTGGCATGTAGACTATGATACTTAACTTGCAAATCTCTTCTAGGGCTGACCCAAACAGTAGCCACAGCCCAAGAAGTAAGAACCCAGAATTCTTTTGGGTTCTAAGAATTCTGGGTTCTAAGATTGTGCCTAATTACCTATCACTTCTAATATCTGCTCAGAAGGCACATAGAAAAAGTCAAAACAGCAGCTGGACAAACTCTTAATGACTTGGATTGTCAATACACAATCCTTCAGTAGTCTCACCTATAGGATTTTGAAGGATGTAGCTTGTTTATGGCAATAGATGTGATGAAAGCAAAGGAACACTCTTATAATCACCTTACCTATTGAGGGCTCCAATTCCCCCAAAATAATTCCCTGGTTCTTCTGTTTGCTTTGAACAACATGAATTTACAAAGAAAAAATAACAGCAAAACAGAAACTGAGGAATTCTACCTTTTTCGCTAACAGGTAAAAGGTACCCAAAATACTTTAAAGCTATTAGAAAAAAAAAAGACTTCACTAGGAATTCCTTTTTGCTAGGTTTTAATGGCCAATTTGGTATACTATGAAATGGAAGACTGAGTATTTCACAGACAGAAAACTGATGCCTCCTGGTTAGAGGGTATTAAGGCAGTGTCCAGATACATGCAGCAATCTTGCATGCAATAATTGATCTAGAAGAGGCCTCGCAGATCTCTAGCTAACTCCTCTGATGGGAAAGTTAAAGCTAGAAGAAGGGAGACAATTTAGGTAGGTACCATTTTCCAGGTCTGTGCCATTCATTCATTCATTCAACATTTACGTCCAAGAGAATGAGTCAAAAATCCCTAGTTCTCTAGTAATACTTCAGAGAACCCTGTGATGGAACAGCTATGCAGATATTGTTCTAATCACCTACTAGGTGGTAAAATATTCCTTTGTTATTAATTAGTCAATAATTTAAGGAAAAATTAGAGATTATCTCCATAAAGAGACCTTTACAGCCTGGTAATTCACAATCTAGACCCATTAATTACCGTTATTAATTTCACATTGGTCTTGCAGACAGTGAAGCCACTGCATTCTGCAGTAATGGTATTGACATATCTAGTGATAGCAACAACAACGAAGTTCCTGAAAACTGGCAAGACATTCCTGAGAAAAAAAGATATCGACTAAGTAGTTCAGGTGCTTCACAATCCTGTGATTGTCCAAGCTCATCCGGTGGCTAGTCGATGACTTTCTCTTGAATCATGTTGGAGATATGAGGAGTTACTCTTAGTAAAATCAGAGGTACACATTTATTATAAGTTAATTACACTATGATGTTTATTCTTAATTATAACTATTAATATAAAGTAACAGCATAAATATTCTTGGGAATTACATGTTTTTCTTATTTATAATGTATTTAACTAATATCAATATTATTTTGCATTTCTGAGCAAACACTAACTGATACAGAAGATTATCCAGAAACATGGAATCCCTGTGGGAATCTTTCAGCTAGCTAATGAGTATTTATTACTGAAGCCCTTTATGTACCTATGGTACTAGAAATAAAAATTTGTTTCCTATATGCCAGTGCTGCCCATTATTCAGGTTTTGATTACACAGATAATATCTTTTCTGTTTATTGTTGCTTTAATGTTTTATGAGTAAGCTGAGTTGGCTATGGCCAAAGTATTGGGTGCACAACAATATCTTCCAGGAGTGTTCTTCTACACACTGTCTTGAAAAACTGCCCTTCTGGTCAGAGGAGCCTGGATGAGAATGAATGAAGTAAGTCCAGAACAGGGGCCCCTGTGGTCCTGATCACAATTGCCTGGGCTGGTCTCTTATAGATGCCTCTCTACTATTTAGAACTCATTACCTTGTTTTTTTCTGCCAGAGTGACACCTACTGAGAAGTATGTTTGAATGCAGCCCACTCCTGTGGCATACTCCTACTCAACATTCTTCCAGGTCTATTTTTATACAAGGGTAAAAATTTCAACCAGCTTGGATAAACACACAAGTTGTGTGATGTCAAGATAAATTTGGCAATGGTTGCTTAGGAACTGACAACAGTGCAATCAATAGGCAGTTTCCCAGAACACTCTACTCTAACACCTTTAAAGTGCCAGTTTGTAAAATATGTGAACTTTGCTTATACCTTGAAAAATGATTAGATTTCATTTTTGTTTAAAAACTTTTTTATAATTCAAATTCAAAGTGGAAATAATGAAATTGATTATTAAAAATCTGGGTATAATGGTGTCCGGTATCTGGATGGTTCAGCTATTCAATAAAAGTAATGATGATGATGATAGTAATAATAATGATTATGTCAAAAATGATGGCTAACACTTAATAAGATAATTAAGAAAAGTAAGATAATTGTATTATGTATTTAAGCATAGGGCAGACAACAAATGGGATAATGAGGTAAAATTCCAGCTATAAGATTATAATAATTACAAGAAATAATACATACTAAGAGGTGAAAAATGGTCAAGAATAAAATAAGGTTGCCCATTTTCACCACTGTTATTAAATATAGCATTGAAAGTCCCACCCCAAGCCAGGCAAGAGGAAGAAATAAAGGGTATTCAAATTAAGAATGAAAAAGTAAAATTGTCACTTTTTGCAAACAACATGATTCTTCATATAGAAACTCCTAGAGACTCCATCAAAAATCTATTAGAAACAATAAACAAATGCAGTAAAGTTGCAGGATACAAAAGCAATGTACAAAAATCCATTGCATTCTCATATACTAAAAATGAACTTTCAGAAAAAGAAATGAAAAAAAAAACTATTCCTTCTGCAAATGTAACTGAAATAAAATACCTAGGTATAAACTTAACAAAGAATATGAAGAAGCTATGCAAAAAGTACTATAAGACATTGTTTTAAAAAATTGAAGAATTTAAAAAATTGAAGACACACAAAAATGAAAAGTATTCTGTTCATGGATTAGAAGAATTCACATAGTTAATATGGCCATATTACCCAAAATAATATACAGATTTAATGCAATCCCCATCAAAATCCCAATGGCATTTAAAAAAATAGACCAATATATCAGTAGATTCGTATGGAACTACAAAAGAACCCGAAGAGCCAAAGCAATCCTGAGGAAAAAATGAACAAAGCCAGATGTATCACATTCCCTGATTTCAAATTATACTACAAAAGCTACAATAATCAAAACAGACATACAGACCAATGGAACAGAACTGAAAGCCCCAAAATAAACCCACATTTTTAGGAGGCAAATAATCTCTGACAAAGGAGCAAAAGACATACAATGGAAAAAAGAAGGCTTCTTCAATAAATGGTGCTGGGAAAATTGGAAAGCCACATGCCAAAGAATGAAATTAGATTGCTATCTGTCACCATACAAAAAAATTAATTAAGAATGGATCAAAGACCAAAATATAAGACCTGAAACAATAAATTGCATAGAAAATTACAAAGAAGAAAATATAGGTACTGAACTTATGGATGTTCGTCTGAAAGGGGATTTTATATATTTGACCTCAGCAAGGAAAGCAAAAACAAAAACAAAAACAAATAAACAAAAAGAATAGGACTGTATCAAACTCAAAAGCTTCTGCACAGTAAAAGAAGTTATCAGCAAAACAGAAAGGCAACCAACTGAATGTGCAAAGATATTTGTAAACAACACTTCTGATAAGGGGATAATATCCAAAATATAGAAAGAACTCATACAACAACATCAAACCAAACAATCTAATTTAAAAACAGGCAGAGAACCTAAACAGACACTTCTCTCAAGAAGACATACTATGGCCAACAAATATATGAAAACATGCTCAACTTCGCTAGCTTTTAGGGAAACAAATCAAAACTACAGTGAAATATTTCACAACTATTAGAATGGCTACGTCAATAAGAAAAGTAACAGTAAGTGCTGGAGAGATTGAGAAGAAAAGGGAATCATCATTTACTGCTGGTAGGAATGTAAACGGGTATAACCACTATGAAAAACAGCATAGAGGTTCCTTAAAATATTAAGAATAGAGTTAGCATATGATCCAGCAATCCTTCTTTTGGGTATCTACCTGAAAATTTTGAAAATATTTATTTGTAAAGACCTCTGTGTTTATTGCAGCATTATTCATGGTGGTCGAGACATGGAAACAACTGAAGTGTCCTTTGAGAAATGATTGGATAAAGAAGATGTTGTATATACCAAATGGAATATAATAACTCAACCATAAGGAAAGATGAAATACTGCCATTTGAGACAACATGGAAGGATCTTGAGAATATCATGCTGAGCTTGTCAGAAAAATTCAAGAACTGTATAATTTCACTCAAATGTGGGATATTAAACTGAAAACAATAAATGAACAAACAAACAAAAACTCATAGACACAGATAATGGTGTAGTGGTTACCACAGGGAAGGGGGTTGGACAAAAGCAACAAAGGGAGTCAAATCTATGGTGACAAAAGGAGATTTGACTTTGGGTTGTAAATATACAATGAAATATACAGGTAATATATTATAGAATTGTACACTTTAAACCTATATAACTTTATTAACCAGTGCCACCCAATAAAAATTAATAAAAAATAGAGATTTTTTTAAAAAGTGAAAAATGGTCTAGGCAGAGACACCTAGACAGAGAAAGCCTTGGATGATGAAACTTATTCAGTAATTTGTAGTACAAAGGACAACTTCAGTGAAGAAGTATCAATTTTATTTACAAAAGGGAATAGTTCAACTAGACTTATTCTCAGGTCACTGCACTCATACAACCAGTCAGGGTTGCCTCCTTTATTAACAAAAAGGAGTAAACATAGTCAGACTACAGACTGTGGCATACTGGTAGTGGACCAAGGTTATTGTTTTTATATAAGGACAGACACTATGATCAGCTGTAGAAATAGACATTGACTATTGTATCTGAGCTGGTTGAAATTTAGATAATAAAAGTATCAGAAAACTAAAGATTAATTACATTTCATGGCTATTAATGGGATTCAGCCCCTGTTTTTGGCATAGCTCAGGGAACATAATGTTTCAACTTCTGAAGAGAAAAATCTGATATTCAAATCACACAAATAATTATTTTTGTATGGTATTTTTATTGTATTTTCCTTTACCATTTATCCCCCTTATACCTTCTCCCCCTCACAATCACTACAGAGTTATTCGTTCATGTCCATGAATCCTTTTTCCTTTTTGCTTGATCCCTCACCCCAAACAATTATTTTAGAAGAAAAAAATCCTTGTCATTTAAGATTTTCTAACTTTGTAGTTTAACTTGTATTAAGAAGCAGTGTGCAGATGTATTTTAAGAGTATCATTCTTTAAAATCTCATCCCACATCTTGAGATACTTTTCTGTCACTCTAACCAGTGTCTAGACACCCAAATTAATTACTATAAACCCAACAGCAACCAAAATAATCCTGTGCCTTAGATAATGTGTACACAAGGTCACAAATATGTAAGTGTGCAAATATTTTCAACATGCACCAAACAGAAGACCTTTATTTGTGGACAAAAATATTGATGTTGCTAAGTGATACTGAAAAAAATCACCAAGTATAACTCTTTTAAATTTATTTCCATGTATTTCTCATTAATAAACAATTTTTATTTATAAAAAATGTTATCACTCTTCCAGGTCTACATATATTTAGACTTGACTAGAATGTCACATTTACTAAAAATATAACAAAATGCTAACCTATTATTATTTTTCAAATCCTTCCCTAAGAATATGTCCTGGCAGAGTTGCTTAGTTAGTTGGAGCATCATCTTGTACACTGAAAGGTTGTGGATTCGATTCCCATTCAGAGCACACACCTAGGTTGCAGGTTCCATCCCCTGTCAGGACACATATGAGAGGCAACCAATCGATGCTTCTCTATCTCAATCTTTATCCTTCAACCACTCTCTTTCTCCCCTTCCTCTCTCTCTAAATCAATAAAAACACATTCTCAGGTGAAGGTTAAAAATAAAAGAATATATTGAGGATGGGTGAAGTCTTAACTAACCAACATAATATAGAACCATAATAATAAATGAACCAAATAAAATGATTATGGTTACTTTCAGCCTAACACTTTATCTTTTTTGCATAGCAAAACTTTGATTTTTCCTAATAAGACAAAATCTGAATAAAGAAAATCCAAACTAAAACTCAGTAAATACGTGCATGCACATTCTGCACGAGGATAATGAATGAAGTGAAACTGGCAGGTTTTAGGTTCTGTCACCTTCTAGATGCCTTTTAGAAGATCAGTGTCTTCTCTTCTAAAAGCAAACTTCCCCTAGAAGCCACAATGACAATCATTAGGAAGTAATGGGAGAAAGATGAGCACCTGGCCACAAACCAAAGGCCCAAACCAAGCTGCAAAGAACCAGAGAGAGGGGCAGAGGGAAGGAAATGTCAGGGCTAGGATAGCATCATGACACAACAGTGGCTAAAGGAACCTTGAAGGTATTTCAATGATAAAGAAACCAAAGTCTAGAGGTAGTGCACAATCCCTCCAAAATCATTTGAGGCAGAGAAGACAAGAACACATAAAATGTTAGTACCATGAAAAAAAGTGAAACACCTCCCAACATGCCTTCCAACAGCTCTGGTGTTCCATGACACGAGCAGCTACCCACCTGCACTCTCCGGGCAAAGAAGCAACAGAAGTGTCATAGAAAAGGGCCAGTGGATAATCAGGGAGTTGGGTTCTCTCTTTGGCTAGTTACTGGGTGCTGCAGGACTGGGACACTAACTGTCTCTCCATGCCTCACTCTGCTTATCCACCCACTTCACAAGTCCAAATGCATCACAAGTCCCGGTCTTCTCAGTCTGCTCAGCAAGTGGTTTCTTCCCTGTTCTGTTTTCCTCTTCTACACCCCCCACCCTTAAGTACTCTGTGATGCTGTCTTGTTCACTCATTTAACATAATTTCCTCAAATTTCACAGAGTTTCAGCTACTTTTAATCTATTCCTGTCTTTTTTTCTGTCACTGTCACTTATGTTAGTTTTCCCTTTATTACAGAAATTAAGCAGTTCTGTGGATGAAACCATTTTCCTACCACATTTCAAGTGAGTTTCTGTTCATGGATCGGTATTTTTTTTACTTCTCATGAAGCCACCCATTATTCTTCCTATAGAAATATTAGACACTTTGTTAGAACACTATTATGGCACTCCACATTTCTAATTTATAGTAACCTGTTCTCAAATCTTATGTTAAGTAGATATTAAGTCCATTGAAGGCAGTGACTGGGCCTGATTTCTCTGTGGATATGGCCAATACTCAAAATACAAAAGAAAAACAAGTTTGATGAATGAAAATATGCTAGCTGGATGATGAGAACAGTTCAGAATAATCTATGAGGCAGGTAATATCATCTCCATTTTACAGAATAAATGCAGATCAGAAAAATTAAGAAACTTGCTCAAGATCCCCTGGCTACTGAAGTGGCAGTGCCTGAATTTAAACCTAGTTCTTGATCACTCTGCTGCTGGCTTCACCAGAAAAACCAAGAGAGCAATAACTTAAACCACTAGAAGCTGTTAAATTCCACAGACTAAAACAAGCCAGTCCTATCTGTCCTATGGCACTATTTGGAGTACAACATTGTCCAACACTAATTTTAACTCACTATTCTTACTAAGTTTCTTCCCTTTGGTCTTCTACCAGAACTCTACATCCTCTTCTCTCAGTGATCACAAGCTTTTTATGTTTCACTCTCATGGCTTAAATACTCAGATTCAGTTTCCTTTAAGTAAAAAGGTGGACAAAAGTAGGCTTACAGATGCGAGTATTTGAAACAGAGAGTATAGTCTCCCCCTTGCTCTTAAGCTTTCTGAGCAGATCTACCCTCAGCAAATTCTGGAAGCTGTACCTCAGACTGTGACCTGGACAGGCTCCCCAGTTCAGTCTTGATTCCTTAACCATGTAATGTTCACTGTTTCTGAAAAATGAAGACAGTTGTTTTCATTATGGTTGCAGCCTAACCAAACTCCAATCGCTTTTTTAAAAATTTATTATCATATTTTTACTAACATTTAGCTCACTTATACTCCCCTCCCGCCACAGTTTCAACACTGTTGTCCATGTCCATGAGTCCTTTTCCTTTTTGTTTGATCCCTCCACCCACTAACCTCCTCGCACCATAGCCATCATGCTGCTCTGTACCTATGAGTCAGTCTCTATTTTGCTTGTTATTTCAGTTTGTTCATTAGATTCTACATATGAATGAAATCATATGGTATTTGTCTTTTTCTGACTGGCTAATTTCACTTAGCATAATGTTCTCCAGGTCCATCCATGCTGTCACAAGAAATAAAATTTTCTTCCTTTTTACAGTCAAGTAATATTCCATTGTATAATTGTTCCATAGTTGTTTTATGCACTCATCTATTGACAGACACTTGGGCTGTTTCCATATCTTGGCAGTTGTAAATAATGCTGCAATGAACATAGGGGTGCTTATGTTCCTTTCGATTAGTGTTTTGGGTTCCTTTGAATACATCCCCAGATGTGGGACTGCTGGGTCAAAAGGCAGATCCATTTTAAATTTTTTGAGGTATCTCCCTACTGCTTTCCACAGTGATTGTACCAATCTGCATTTACAAAGGGGTTACCCTTTCTCCACCTCCTCACCAACACTTGTTGTTTGTTGATTTATTGATGATAGTCATTCTAACAGGTGAGAGGTGATATCTCAGTGTCTTTAATTTGCATAATCTGATGATTAATGATGTTGAGCAACTTTTCATACATCTATTGGCTATCTGTATGTCCTCTTTGGAGAAGTGTATATTCAGGTCCTTTGCTTATTTGTAAATTGTGTTGTTTAATTTTTTGGTGTTGAGTTTGGTTAAGTTCTTTATATATTTTGGATATCAACCACTTATCAGATATATCTGCGAAAATGTTCTCCCATTCTATGGGTTGTCTTTTATTTGGCTGATGTTTTCCTTTGATGTGCAAAAACTTTTTAGTTTGATGTAGTCCCATTTGTTTATTTTTTCTTTTGTTTCCATTGCCTGGGAGATATATTTGATAAAATATTGCTACAAGCAATGTCAGAGATTTTACTGCCTATGTTTTCTTCTACAATTTTTATGGTTTCAGGTCTAATATTTAAGTTTTAACCCATTATGAATTTTTTCTTGTGTGTAGTATAAAAGGTGGTTTATTTTCATTTCTCTGTATGTATCTGTCCAATTTTCCCAACACCATTTATTGAATAAACTATCTTAAGTCCATTGTATGTGCTTCCTTACTCTGTCAAATATTAATTGGCTATAAAGGCCTGAATTTACTTCTGGGTTTTCTATTTTGTTCCATTGGTCTATGTGTCTGCTTTTTATGACAGTACCATGCTGCTTTGATTACTAGGGCTTCATTTTTCAAGATCACTGTTGCTATGCGGGGCCTTTTGTGGTTCCATATAAATTTTTTTAAATATATTTAATTGATTATGCTATTACAGTTGTCCAATATCTCCCCCATCATTCCCCTCCACGCTGCACACCCCCTCCCACCCACATTCCCCACTTTAGTTCATGTCCATGTGTCATAAGTTCTTTAGCTTCTACATTTCCCACACTATTCTTGCCCTCCCCCTGTCTATTTTCTACCCACTGTCTATGCTACTTGTTCTCTGTACCTTTTCCCCCTCTCTCCTCCTCCCATTCCCCTGTTGCTAACCTTCCATGTGATCCATTTCTGTGTTTCTGCTCCTGTTGTAGTTGTTTGCTTAGTTTGCTTTTGTTTTAAGTGTGGTTGTTAATATCTGTGAGTTTGCTGTCTTTTTACTGTCCTATTCTTTATCTTCTTTTTCTTAGATAAGTCCCTTTAACATTTCATAGAATAAGGACTTGGTGATGATGAACTCCTTCAACTTGACCTTATCTGAGAAGCACTTTATCTTCCCTTCCATTCTAAATGAAAGCTTTGCTGGATAGAGCAATCTTGGATGTAGGTCCTTGACTTTCATGACTTGGAATACTTCTTTCCAGCCCCTTCTTGCCTGTAAGGTCTCTTTTGAGAAATCAGCTGACAGTCTGATGGGAACTCCTTTGTAGGTGACTGTCCCCTTATCCCTTGCTGCTTCTAGAATTCTTTCCTTCATTTTAATCTTGGCTAATGTAATTACGATGTGCCTTGGCGTGTTCCTCCTTGGGACCAACTTCTTTGGGACTCTCTGAGCTTCCTGGACTTCCTGGTAGTCTATTTCCTTTGCCAGATTGGGGAAATTCTCCTTTATTATTTGTTCAAATAAGTTTTCCACTTGTTGCTCTTCTTCTTCCCCTTCTGGTACCCCTATAATTCAGATGTTGGGATGTTTAAAGATGCCCCAGAGGTTCCTAAGCCTCTCCTCATTTTTTTGAATTCTTGTTTCTTCCTTGTTTTCTGTTTGGTTGTTTCCTTCTTCCTTCTGGTCCACTCCATTGATTTGAGTCCCAGTTTTCCTCCTATCTCTATTGGTTCCCCATAAGTTTTCCTTCATTTCACGTATTATAGCCTGCATTTTTCATCTAATTTTGTGAGCAAAATCAACCAATTCTGTGAGCATCCTGATCACCAGAGCTTTGAAGTGTGCATCTGATAGGTTGGCTATCTCTTCTTCACTTAGAGGAACTGGCTCTTGGGCTTCATTTGTTCTCCCATTTGAGCCATGTTTGGTGTTTTTTTTGGGGGGGGGGCGGTTCTAGTTTCGGCTGCTACGTAGTGAGGGGTGGAGCCTTAGGTGTTCCCAAGGGCAGAGCAGCCCAGTCGCTGGATAGTGACACTGTATGTGGGGGCGGGTTCCGAGAGGGAACAATGGCGCTTGCTCCTCTCTCTCTTGGATTCCAGTCCTTTCCACCACTTCCCCTTCGCCTGGATTATCTCTGCACAAATGTGGGACCACCGGGTCAGCCAGCCGCCTTGTGCAGCCTCACTGGGTCTACACAGTTGCCACCCCATGCCTGGGGTCTGCTAGCCACCGCCTGCATACCTGGGAACTGCCAGCCGCCACTGCCTGCATGCCCAGTCCCCACCTCCACTTTTTCCTGCCATGACTCCGCCCCTCTTACCGGTCTGGATGAATGGTTGTTGGACTTCCATACAGTTCAATTTTCTATCAGTTTTTGTTGTTTTTTTTTGTTTGTTTCTAAATATTTGTTGTGCTTAATTTTGGTTGTGAGAGGAGTCATAGTGTGTCCACCTATGCCTCCATCTTGGCCAGAAGTCCAGTTCCATATAAATTTTTCAAATATTTGTTTTAGTTCTGTGAAATACATCATTGGAATCTTGATAGGAATTGCACTGAATGTATAGATTGCTTTGGGTAGCATGGACATTTTAATTATGTTATTCTTCCTATCAATGAACACTGTATGTCCTTTCACTTATTTGTATCTCCTTCAATTTCTTTCTTCAGTATTGTGTGTTTTCTGAGTACAGGTCACTTACATCCTTGGTTATATTTATTCCTAGATATTTTATTCTTTTCAAAGCAATTGTGAATGGCCTTGTTTTCTTAACTTCTCTTTTTGTTAATTCATTATTGGCATATAAAAATGCCACTGATTTCTGGATATTAGTTTTGTATTTTAATATATTTTATTGATTATGGTATTACAATTAATCCAATTTTCTCCCTTTGCCCTCCTCAGCCTGGTAATCCCCATTTCCTCTGGCAATTCTGCTGCCTTAGTTCATGTCCATGTGTCATGCACATAAGATCTTTGGCTACTCCATTTCCTATGCTGTTCTTATTCCTCTGTCTAATCTGTGCCTACCAATTAGTACTTCATAATCTTTGGACCTATTATCCCATCCTTCCCTTTTGATCACCATATCTATGATTATGTTTCTGTTATGATTGTTTGCTTAGTTTGTTATTTATATTCAATTGTTGATAGTTCTGAATTGCCATTTTAATGTTCATAGTTTTTTAATATATTTAATTAATTATGCTATTATAATTGTCCAATTTTCCCCCCATCATTCCTCTCCACCCTGCACACCCTCTCCTACCCACATTCTCCCCCTTTAGTTCATGTCCATTTATCATAAGTTCTTTAGCTTCTACATTTCCCACAATATTCTTGCCCTCCCCCTGTCTATTTTCTACCCACTGTCTATGCTACTTGTTCTCTGTACCTTTTCCCCCTCTCTCCTCCTCCCATTCCCCTGTTGCTAACCTTCCATGTGATCCATTTCTGTGTTTCTGCTCCTGTTGTAGTTGTTTGCTTAGTTTGCTTTTGTTTTAAGTGTGGTTGTTAATATCTGTGAGTTTGCTGTCTTTTTACTGTCCTATTCTTTATCTTCTTTTTCTTAGATAAGTCCCTTTAACATTTCATAGAATAAGGACTTGGTGATGATGAACTCCTTCAACTTGACCTTATCTGAGAAGCACTTTATCTTCCCTTCCATTCTAAATGAAAGCTTTGCTGGATAGAGCAATCTTGGATGTAGGTCCTTGACTTTCATGACTTGGAATACTTCTTTCCAGCCCCTTCTTGCCTGTAAGGTCTCTTTTGAGAAATCAGCTGACAGTCTGATGGGAACTCCTTTGTAGGTGACTGTCCCCTTATCCCTTGCTGCTTCTAGAATTCTCTCCTTCATTTTAATCTTGGCTAATGTAATTGTGATGTGCCTTGGTGTGTTCCTCCTTGGGTCCAAGTTCTTTGGGACTCTCTGAGCTTCCTGGACTTCCTGGAAATCTATTTCCTTTGCCAGATGGGGGAAGTTCTTCTTTATTATTTGTTCACATAAGTTTTCCACTTGTTGCTCTTCTTCTTCCCCTTCCAGTACCCCTATAATTCAGATGTTGGGATGTTTAAAGATGTCCCAGAGGTTCCTAAGCCTCTCTGCATTTTTTTTTAATCTCTTGTTTCTTCCCTGTTTTCCGTTTGGTTGTTTCTTTCTTCCTTCTGGTCCACTCCATTGATTTGAGTTCCAGTTTTCCTCCCATCACTATTGGTTCCCTGTGCATTTTCCTTCATTTCACTTGGTGTGGTCTTCATTTGTTCATCTAATTTGTGACCAAAATCAACCAATTCTGTGAGCATCCTGATCACCAGTGCTTTGAACTGTGCATCTGATAGGTTGGCTATCACTTGGTTGCTTAGATGAATTGGCTCTGGGGCTTTGATCTTTTCTCCCATTTGAGCCATTTTTGGTTTGTGGTGTTTTTTTGTTTTGTTTTGTTTTGTTTGTTTGGGGTTTTTTTTGGGGGGTCTGGTCACAGCTGTTATGTAATGAGGGGCAGAACCTTAGGTGTTCGCCAGGGTGGGGCAGCCCAGTTGCTGGGTTGTGAAGCTGTATGTGGGGATGGGGTCCTAGAGGGAACAATGGCACTTGCTCTGCTCTCTCTGGGAATCTAGTCCCTTCTGCCATTTTCCCCAAGCAACTTGGGCCCTTCTGGTGCTGATTTCCATGTGGGTGGGCTTGTGTGCATTCTAGGACCCTGTGGGTCTCTCGAACAAACTCTCCTGTGAGGTTGGGAGTCTCTCCTGGCACTTCAACTCCCCATGAGTATTTTCAAGTGGTGCTTTTAGTCTATTTCCTGGCACTGGGGCCCTGGGTTGCACAGTCTGTCCCGCTGCCCGTTTTCGCCGGGTTTATCTTTGTGCGAATGCGTGACCACAGTCAGCCGCCTAGTGCGCCTCACTGGGTCTGCTCATTTCCTCCCCACACCCGGTAACCGTAGCCTGTGTGCCTGGGGTGAGCCAGCTGCCAGAGTTCGGGACCACTAGCTCTGCTTTTTCCTTCTGTGATCCCTCTCCACTGGCCGCCAACTCCACCCCTCTTACTGGTCTGGCTGAATCGTTGTCAGACTTCTGTACAATTCAATTTTCTATATGTTCTGATTGTTTTTTTGTGTTCTAAATTTTTGTTGTTCTAATTTTGGTTGTGAGAGGAGGTGCAGTGTGTCCACCTATGCCTCCATCTTGGCCAGAAGTAATGTTCATAGTTTTGATGGTCTTCTTTTTCTAAAATAAGTTTCTTTAACATTTCATCAAATAATGGCTTGGGATGATAAACTCCTTTAGCTTTACCTTGTCTGGGAAGCACTTTATCTGCCCTTCTATTCTAAATGATAGCTTTGCTGGATAGAGCAATCTAGACTGTAGTTCCTTGCTTTTTATCACTTTGAATACTTATTGCAAGTTTCTTCTAGCCTGCAAAGTTTCTTTGAGAAATCAGCTGACAGTCTTATGGGAACTCCTTTGTAGGTTATCTGCTTTACTCTTGCTGCTTTTTAGATTCTGTTTACCTTTAAACTTTGGCATTTTCATTACAATGTATCTTGCTGTGGTCTTCTTTGCACCATCTTGTTTTATACTCTCTACTTTCTGGACTTGTATGTCTATTTTCTTCACCAAATTAGGGAAGTTTTCTTTCATTATTTTTTCAAATAAGTTTTCAGTTTATTGCTTTTTCTTCCCCTTCCAGCACCCTAGGATTCAAATATTGGTAAATTTGAAATTGTCCCAGAGGTTCCCTAGGCTATCCTTTTTTTTGGAGGGGGGATTCTCTTTTCTTCCTACTGTTCTGATTGAATGCTTTTTTTTTCTTCCTTACATTCCAATTCTTAGATTTGATTCTTGGCTTCATCCACTGTACTGTTGGTTCACTGAAATTTTTCTTTATTTCACTTAGTGTAACTTTCACTTCCACCTGGGTCTTTTTTATGTTGTGAAGTACCCAATGAGTTTCTTGAGCATCCTAATAACCAGTGTTTTGAACTCTGCATCCGATAGAGTGCTTATCTGCATTTCGTTTAGTTCTTTTTCTGGAGTTTTGATTTGCTCTTTCATTTGGACCGTATTTCTTTGTTTCCTCATTTTGGCAGCCTCATAAGAAGCCTCAGAAACAAATTTGTGTTTGTTTCTGTATTTTAGGTATAGCTGCTTTGACTCTGTGTCTTAGTAGTGTGGCATATTGTAGAAAAGCACACCCATAAGCTGTTTACTGCCAGGGTGGGGTAACCCATGTGAGCCAGGTTGACGGAGTCTCAGGTATGATGTCAATACACTGTGCCTGTGTGTGGTGGAGGGCTCAGAAAGGGGACAATTCCACTGCCTGTCCTTTGGAGTTTTGTCCGGGAGAAAGCTGTCCCCCTGCACTAGCTTTAATTCCAGCTACTTCAGTTTCTACCTGTATGCCACTGGTGCCCTTCCAGCTGCTGCCAGGTGCTGCAGCTCAGAGGGAGTGAGTCTGCATAAGTCCTAAGTCCATTGCAGGTCCATAAATAGTAGGTCCCTGAGAATCCTGCAGTTTATTCCACTACTCCAACCCCCATTGGTTTTTACAACCAGAAGTTATGGGAACTTTCTTCTGGCACAGGAACCCTAGTCTGTGTGGTCTGCTGTAGGACTCAGATGCCTCACTCCCAAGGTATCCCTCCTGATTTTTATATACCGCACATAGGTGTGAGACCACCCATTCTGCATCCCTGTTTACTCCCCTCCTATGCATCTGGATGAATGTGATTCCTTTAATTCTTTGGTTATCAAACTTCCATACAGCTCAATTTTCTAATGATTCTGGGTGATAGTTGTTTTGTAATTTAAATGTAATTCTGGCTGTGGTTGTGCAAGGAGGTGAGCCATGTTCACTATGCCTACACCTTGAGTGGAAGTCCTTCTAAAAACTGGATATTAATCCTGCTACTTTGCTGAATTCATTTATCAGTTCTAACAGATTCTTGGTGGAAACTTTGGAGTTCTCTGTGAAAAGTATCATGTCCTCTGCAAATAAAAACAGTTTGACTTCTTTTCCAATTTGGATGCCTTTTATTTCTTCTTGTCCATTTGCTATGGGTAGGACTTCTAGTATTAAGTTGAATAAGAGAGGTAAAAGCAGACATCCTTCCCTCTCTTTTTCCTGATCTCAGGGGGAATGCTTTTACTTTTTGCCCATTGAGTACGATGTTGGTAGTGGGTTTGTCATATATGGCCTTTATTATATTTATTTGTGTTTCCTCTATTCCCACTTTGCTGAGAGATTTTATCATAAATGGGTGCTGTATTTTATCAAATGCTTTTTTCCACATCTATTGATATGATCATGTGGTTTTTATCCTTCCTTTTGTTTATGCGATGAATCACATTTATTGATTTGTGTATGTTGTACCAACCTTGCACTCCTGGAATAAATTCTACTTGATCATTGTGTATGATCTTTTTTATGTATTGCAGTATTTGGTTTGCTAATATTTTGTTGAGGATTTAGCATCTTTGTTCATCAGACTGTTGGCCTTTAATTTTCTTCATTTGTAGTGTCTTTATCTGGTTTTGGAAATAGGATAATGCTGGCCTTGTAAAATTGGCTTGGGAGACTTCCCTCCCCTTAAATTTTTGGAAATAGTTTGAGAAGGAGAGGTGTTAGTTCTCAGAATGTTTGGTAAAATTCACCTGTGAAGCCATCTGGTCCATAGTTTTTGTTTGCTGGGAGTTTTTTGATTCTTCCATCAATTTCACTAGGTGTAATCTGTCTGTTAAGATTCTCTAATTCTTCCTGATTTAGTTGGAAGATTGTATGTATCTAAGAATTTATCCATTTAGTCCATGTTGTCCAATTTGTTGACATATAGTTGTTCATAATAAATTTCTTACAATCCTTGTATTTTTTTTTTTTTTTTTTGGTGTCAGTTGTTATTTCTCCTCTTTCAAGTATGATCTTATTTATTTGGGTCCTCTCTCTTTTTTTTCCTGATGAGTCTGGTAAAGGTTTGTCAATCTCATTTATCTTTTCAAAGAAGGAGCTCTTGGCTCCATTGATCTTTTATATCATCATTTATAGTCTTCCTTTTTTATATCTGTTTTAATCATTATTATTTCATTCTTTCTACTCACTTTGGGCTTTTTTTAATTTGAATTTTTATTCAAGTACAGTTTTCTGCCTTTTACTCCCATCTCAGCCCACCCCTCGAGCCCTCTCCACCTCCTTCCCATCTCTGCCCTGTCCCCCTTGTTATTGTCCATGTGTCCTTTATGCTAGTTCCTTCAAACCCTACCCCCCTTCCCTTAAAATTCCCTCCCCTCTCCCCTCTGGTCATTGTCAGCCTGTTCTCAATTTCAGTGCCTTTGGTTATATTTTGCTTGTTTGTTTTGTTGATTAGATTCTGGTTAAAGGTGAGATCGTATGGTATTTATCTTTGACTGTTTGGCTTATTTTGCTTAGCATAACACTTTCCAGCCCCATCCATGCTGTTGCAAAGGGTAGGAGCTCCTTCTATCTTTCTGCTGTGTAGTATTCCATTGTGTAAATGTACCAGTTTTTTCATCCATTCATTTACTGATGGGCACCTAGGTTGCTTTCAGCACTTGGCTATTGTAAACTGTGCTGCTATGAACATTGGGGTGCATAGGTTCTTTTGGATTGGTGTTTCAGGGTTCTTAGGATATAATGTGAGCAGTGGGTCAAAAGGCACCAACCCTAGCTGGATCAAAAGGCAGACCCAGTTTTAGTTTTAGTTTTAGTTTTAGTTTTAGTTTTAGTTTTAGTTTTAGTTTTAGTTTTAGTTTGTCCTGAGGTTGGTCTCTTGTAGGCAGCATATGCGTGGGTCATGTTTTCTTTTTCTTTTTTTTGTGTGTGGTTTTATTTTTTTTAATTTTAAATATATTTTATTGATTATGCTATTACAGTTATCCCGTTTCTCCCCCATCATTCCCCTCCACCCTACCCACCCTCTCCCACCCACATTCCCCCCTTTAGTTCATGTCCATGGGTCATAAGTTTTCTAGCTTCTACATTTCCCATACTATTCTTGCCCTCCCCCTGTCTATTTTTTTCCCATTATCTATGCTACTCATTCTCTGTACCTTTTCCCCCTCTCTCCTCCTCCCACGCCCCTGTTGCTAACCCTCCATATGATCTCCATTTTTGTGGTTCTGTTCCTGTTCTAGATGTTTGCTTAGTTTTCTTTTGTTTTAGGTGTGGTTCTTGATAGCTATGAGTTTGTTGTCTTTTCACTGTCATAGTTTTATCTTCTTTTTCTTAGATAAGTCCCTTTAACATTTCATATAATAAGAGCTTGGTGATGATGAACTCCTTGAACTTGACCTTATCTGAGAAGCACTTTATCTTCCCTTCCATTCTAAATGACAGCTTTGCTGGATAGAGCAATCTTGGATGTAGGTCCCTGCTTTTCAAAATTTCAAATATTTCTTTCCAGCCCCTTCTGGCCTGTAAGGTCTCTTTTGAGAAATCAGCTGACAGTCTGATGGAAACTCCCTTGTAGGTGACTGTCCCCTTATCCCTTGCTGCTTCTAGAATTCTCTCCTTCATTTTAATCTTGGCTAATGTAATTACAGTGTGCCTTGGTGTGTTCCTCCTTGGGTTCAACTTCTTTGGGACTCTCTGAGCTTCCTGGACATCCTGGTAGTCTATTTCCTTTGCCAGATTGGGGAAGTTCTCCTTTATTATTTGTTCAAATAAGTTTTCCACTCGTTGCTCTTCTTCTTCCCCTTCTGGGACCCCTATAATTCGGATGTTGGGACGTTTAAAGATGTCCCGGAGGTTCCTAAGCCTCTCCTCATTTTTTTGAATTCTTGTTTCTTCCTCGTCTTCTGTTTGGTTGTTAGTTTCTTCCTTCTGGTCCACTCCATTGATTTGAGTCCCAGTTTTCCTTCCATCTCTATCAGTTCCCCATGCATCTTCCTTCATTTCACGGATTGTAGCCTGCATTTTTTCATCTAGTTTGTGAGCAAAATCAACCAATTCCGTGAGCATTTTGATGACCAGTGCTTTGAACTGTGCATCTGACAGGTTGGCTATCTCTTCACTGCTTAGAGGAATTGGCTCTGGGGCTTTTATTTGTTTCCGGTTTGAGCCATTTCTGGTGGGTTTTTGTTGTTGTTGTTGTTGTTTTGGTTTTAGTCTGGTCGCGGCTATTACGTAGTGAGGGGGTGGAGCCTTAGGTGTTCCTCAGGGCGGGGCAGCCCAGTCGCTGGGTTGTGACGCTGTAGGTTGGGGCAGGGTCTGAGAAGGAGCAATGGCGCCTGCTCCACTCTCTCCTGGACTCTGGCCCTTTCCGCTGCTTCCCCTTCACCTGGATTATCTGCACACGCGCGCGTGCTGTTACGTAGTGAAGAGTGGAGCCTCTGGCGCTCCCCAGTGTGGGGCAGCCCAGTCGCTGGGTTGTGTCGCTGTATGTGGGGGTGGGGCCTGAGAGGGAGCAATGGTGCCTGCTCCGCTCTCTCCTGGATTCAGTCCCCTCCGCCACTTCCCCTCTGCCTGGACCGTCTGCGCGCTCAAATGTGAGACCACCTGGTCAGTCAGCCAGCAGCCTTGTGCGGCCTCACTGGGTCTGCACAGTTGCCCCCTTGTGCCCGGGGTCCGCCAGCTGCTGCCTGTGGGCCCGGGGACCGCCAGCCGCCACCTGTGCACCTGGGAACTGCCAGCCGCTGCTACCTGCGTTCCTGGGTCCGCACCTCCACTTTCTCCTGCCGCGACTCCGCCCCTCTTACCGGTCTGGATGAATGGTTGTTGGACTTCCGTACAGTTCAGTTTTCTATAAGTTCTGTTTTTTTTCTTGTTTCTAAATATTTGTTGTCCTTAATTTTGGTTGTGAGAGGAGGCACAGTGTGTCTGCCTACGCCTCCATCTTGGCCGGAAGTCCATGTTTTCTTATCTATTCAGCTATTCTATGTCTTTTGGTTTGGAGCTTTTAATCCATATACATTTAAGGTGATTACTGATAGATACATATTTATATCCAGTTTATTTTTAATTGGTTTCTTTTTTTTTTTTCTTCTAAAAGTGAGCTCTTTAACATGTGTGGCAGTACTGGTCTGGTGTTAACAAACTCCTTTATGTTTGTTTTTCTTGTCTGGGGAGCTCTTTATTTATCCTCAATTTTAAATGATAGCCTTGCTGGGTAAAATAGTCTTGGTTGTAGGACCTTGCTTTTCATCACCTTGAATATTCCATGCCAAACACTTCTGGCCTGAAATGTTTCTCTTGAGAAATCAGATGACAGTCTAATTTGCGCTCTCTTGTAGGTAACTACTTGCTTTCTCTTGCAGCTTTTAGGATTCTCTCCCTGTCATTAAGCCTTGCCATTTTAATTATGATGTGTTTTGGCATAGGCCTCTTTGGGTCCATCCTGTTTGGGACTCTCTGTACTCCTGGATCCTTGTGTTTTTTCCTTCACCAGACTAGGGAAGTTTTCAGTCATTATTTCTTAAAGTGGGTTCTCAATCCCTTGCTCACTCTCTTCTCCTTCTTGTATTCCCATGATTCAGATGTTATTATGCTTCATGTTGTCCCAAAGATTACTTAAGCTCTCCTCATCTCTTAAAATGCTTTTTTCTTTTCGATGTTTTTTTCTACCTTATCTGCCAAATCACAAGTTTGATCCTGTACTTTATCTAACCTAGTTTATTCCTTCTAGTGTATTATTTATTTCATGTACTGTATTCTTCATTTCTGACTCCTTTTTTATTGTTTCTATATCTTTTTCATGCCATTGAGTATCCTTATAATCATTATTCTAAACTCTGTATCTGTTAAATTGCTTGTCTCCATTTCATCTAGTTCTTCTTCTGGAGAATTCTATTGTTCTTTCATTTGGGACCTGTTTCTTTGTCTTCTCATTTTGGCTGCTTCTTTGTATTTGTTTCTACCTATTAGATAGATCTCCATTGATTCTTATATAGGCCTATGTTAGACGCCACCGGTGACTGGCCCTGGCCAATCTGTTTGGAGCTCTCAGCAATCCACAGCTTTTGGCTCCCTTTGCTGGGCTGCGTGTATGCTGAAAGAACCAGGCTACGCACCAAGGCTAGCTTTTACCAGCACTGGGCCTGGGGTGAGGGTCAGCTAAAGTTAGAGCTCCTAGAGACCCAACGTCTTTCTGATAGGCTTTGTCTCTGAAATTGCCTCCTGCTGTACTCTTCTGGCAGCTTGGCTTTAGCTCCATAGGGTGGGGTGAGAGTGATTCCGATGGGCAGAGCTATCACTCCCCCTTAGGCTGATGGAGCTTAGAGGGGAGTGCTCTGCCTGAGAAAGATGGCTTTTGTAGTATGGGGAATGAATGACCACAGTGATCCTGGCAGCTGATCCTTCAGTTCTTTCCCTGAGTCACCAACCCCAGACTCTCCTCATGTGTCTCTAGTCCACTGTTCTCTCCCTCTTCTGGAGCCCACAGTAAGTGGCTGCAAATGAAATTTTGTGTGTTGGCCCTTTAAGAGGTTCTCTACATCTCTAGCCATTTCTCCCTGATGGACAGAAAACCTGCTGTTTTTCACAGTGGGATGTCATCTGGGTTCCTTTCTCAGCTCTGGTGCTCTAGGTTGAGGAACTCAGCTTGCGATTTAGACCCCACACTTCTCAGGGGGAAGCCTCTGGCTGCTGAATAACCCCTCCAACACTTCAACTCCTGCCTTTGTGAGCCCAGCCAGCCCTCTTGTGCCTCCTCCACACTTTTTAACATTCATGTTGTGGTGAAGTGTTTTATTCTGTCTGTCCCTGGTAAGGTTTCTCTCCAGCTAGTGTTCAGTTAGTTATTCAAAATAACTTAACTTTAATTTAGTTGTAATTCCACTTTGGTCCTGAGAAGAGGTTAGTGTCGCTTCCACCTACTCCCCCAGGTCTTGGATCTCCCAAAATTCAATTTCTTATTATTAATGTTTAATAAAATCAACAGACATTAAAAATTACCAGCAGGGAGCTTAGCAAATTAGATGTGCTTCCCTTTGTGCCTTGATACAAATGTTTCTCAAGTTCTCAGCTTTTCTGAAACAACATAGTGCCATCCCAATCAAGCACCTCCTCCTCTCCCAATGTAACTATGTAAGCTGCATATCAGCATCAATTTATGACAAAAGTGAAACTCAACTAAGTATCTGCTTGCTTTGGGGAAGCTGGAAATTTAAAGTTGCTTTAGAACTCATGAGATATTTAAGAGAGCCCCACCCTGAGGTGGTAAAAGGAAAGCAATTAGTATGCATTATGTCAAGTCATCTAGTGTTTATTAAATATGCAAAAAGTGGACCAACATTTTTGGACATTGATGGATTTTCTAACAAGTTTAAAGCATTGTTCTCACCCTCAAGTAGTGTGTGCAGGCAGTTAATTTTTTCAAATGGTTCTAGCTTTCGAAGAAGCCCAGAATCTGTAAACCCAAGTTTAAGGTATAAAGAATCATGTGCTCTGAATGGATGCTACTCAAGTAAATGACACAATGCTATATATTTCCTTCCTTTTTTTTTTACCTCAAAAGATGATATAACTGAGATAAAGTCAGTAAGAGAAAGGGATTAACAAAGGGTGAAGTGTAATTCTCACAGGCATGAGAACTGTAATCGCCAACATTTGGGCTCTTGTAATCTTACCTAGCATCAATAAATTTCAAGATGGCAAAAAATTACAACAGTTACACAGCCTTAACTCACCAACCAGCATTTCAAATGTTATCTTTTTTTAGGTGGTATAAATTCAAGAGAAGGGGATATCTCCATGAAGGAAAATGTAGTAATACTGTTCCTCTAAGTTGCTCACTCTCCCCACAGCAATTTTACAACCAGGCCAGGTACACTTTCCTGCTGCCTCATCACCCCTGGGATGAAGCCACCAGCAAGCAGGAGCAACACTCTCATGTCTACACTTTCACTAAGCCACAAGATCAGTTTGGTGAGGACTGGGTACCCCTCAAAGCATCATGCCTAATTAGTTCATATTAAGTGCCTACCACTCCAACTTACAAACCACAGTGAGCAAATGCCCTCTTCAAGTGTGACAACAGTTTATCACTTTTGCTCTAGGATGCTGAGAAAAAACACCAATGTAATTCAGTTACATCAAACTGCAGTGGGATTTGTGATATTAAAAAAATTCTCATCTTCAGCCATTGAAGATGGTTGTTGAACTATTTCACTGTTAAACAAATCACTCTTCGAGCAACACATGGTAGTTAAATAGCAGGAGAATAAGCCTATAATATTCCTCTGCAGAGATTTCCTTGATGACTTACTTTACCTCAGCCACAGTTTCCCACCTGATGAGTTACAAACATAGGACAAATATATACATTGCATCACGTATCCATCTGTGTGTGAAAATCTATTTCCCTGCCTCAGCTGCTGTTGGCTTTCACAAGCATATCCCTACCTCATTCCCCAACAGAGTGGCAGAGTCTGACCCCATGAGTCCTAACCCTGAAAGGCCTCCCAGCACTAAAGCAAATGCTCTCATTTCACAGGTTGGGGCACAGAAAGGGGATTGTGATCTCACAATATTAGCAACTGCATCAGCACCCCATCCTTTCATACTGTCACTAAATAGTTCCATCTTAGCTTTAGGTTTAAGGTAACTCCAGTACTATGACTCCCCAAATAAAGTCAACTGACTCTCATCTATAGGGTTCTTTGTAACTCCAGTCTTGCTCATTTGGCTTTCCCTCCCTTTCAAGAAATATTTGGAGGTATCTCCTCTTAATGACTCAACCTCAAGCAAGAGCTGAACCCAATAGGCACCCACTAAGTGCCTTGATGTAATAAAGTAGCTTTCTCCACTCCATAACAGCTTCATCTCTTTCCTGTCCCTCCAGTTTTACCTTGCCCCTATGACTCATTTTTGGTTGACAAACACCACTACTAATGTTGGACCACAGCATGGAAGTCACATAAAAGAGGAAACAAAGTTACTTGTGGTGGTAACTACATCACTTCATAAAAGAGAAAGCTATTAATTAACCTCAACATGGAAAGGACAAGATCATACAGAACAATTCTTTTTGGGCACTGGGATATGTAGAGTCATTGAATAGGTGCTAATCTGCAAAAGCTAACATTTAATCACATTCATATATTCCCATACTTCAACTAAGGTTTCAGCTAAAATTTTGCTCTATGGTACATTTACATGATGGACTACTACACAGTACAAAGAAAGAAGGAGCTCCTACCCTTTGTGACAATATGGATAGAACTGGAGGGCATTATGCTGAGTGAAATAAGCCAGACAGTGAAAGACAAATACCATATGATCTCACCTATAAGTGGAACCTAATCAACAAAACAAACAAGCAAGCAAGATATAACCAGAGAGATTGAAATTAAGAAGAAACTGACAGTAACCAGAGGGGAGGTGGGAGGAGATAATGGGGGGAAAAAGGGGGACGGGTTTTCAGGAACATCTGTAAAGGACACATGGACAAAACCAAAGGGGGGTATGACTGAGGCTAGGAAGTGGGGATGCCTGAGTTGGGGGGACTGGTGAGGGGAAAATGGAGACAACTGTACTTGAACAACAATAAAGTATATTTTATTAAAAAATGTTGCTTCCAAAACAATCTATTTACATATAATTTGAATATAATAGATCGAAATCTCTAAAGAGTTCCCTCCACTTTTGTATTTATAAACCAGAGATCTTGAGTCCAGGTATCTGATGTCATCTGAACATATATGGCCAGTGGGTAGCTCAAAAATATGGTAAAGAAGCAATGAGCCTTAGGGAGCAAGGTCAAAAACACAGATTATTGGAGTCGTGGAGCCATCATCCCTCACACTCTATCTGCAGTGCCCAAGACACCCATGCTGCCCAAATAATTAGCACCATCAAGAGGATGGTAACTCTCCTCCTCTCCCTACTCAGGACCTCCTGAGGAAGTCAGATGGGTAAGACTGAATTGTCTGACCATGAAAACCTCAAGGTTGATGTCATACAATGGACGTTTACATGCTAAGAAGTTTGATTTATGCTTTATTTAGTACCATTGAGCCCTATCCAAGTGGCTCAGTTGATTAGAGCACTGTCCTAATACACCAAGGTTGTAGGTTGAACCTCAGGTTAGGGCACATACAAGAAGCAACCAACGAATACATAAATAAGTAGAACAACAAACTGAAGTTTTTCTCTCTCTCCCTCTCTCTCTCTCCCAAGAAACAATTAAAAAAGTAAAATGACACTATCTATTACAAAAGTAACTCATTGTAGGAAATTCGGAAAACAGAGAAGCATGTAAAAAAGAGACAAATGAAATGTACCCATCATTACTTCTAATATTCTTAAGTATTCCAGGGAATCAAATCCTGCACCCTAGGTAGCATCTGAAACTTGAACTCAATCTCCCTTTGGTCTATAAAACATCACTATTATAAGGGTAGGTTATCTCTCTCCTCTTAACATTTGCTGGTGTCATCAGACTTTAGCTTAAATGTCAGTAAGTCCTGTGAGCTTTGACTACCCTACCTTCTCATCTACTTAAGGGAAAACAATGTGTTTCAAGAAGGTGCTTTGTAACTACACCCAAACTTCATTTTCACAGTCCATCATACAGGCTACCATCAACAACAGGCATCCTTCAGTATCCACAGTCATGCCTCGGTACTCATCATCTGCAGAACTCATCAAACCCTGTACTCATCACATTTTAATGAGAAAAAAATGTTTCAGCACTTGGCACTTGCTCACCACTCAGTACCCATCTCTCATGATGAAACAGAGGTCAATATGTCAATCTCAAGGTGACTTGCTAACAGTTCCATACTCCTCAGTTTTGGCACTCGTTGCAAGTTTTGGGAATGAATTAACAAGTACTGAGTACCACTGTAGTTCCAATCCCTTACATAAAATAGCACAGTGGAGAGAAGATAGTGGCTGAGTAGGTGGAAGCTGAGCCCACTCACTCATGCTTCCAGCACATATTTTCAGCTGATCTTCCTACAGGTGACCTGAACAATCAGTAGAATCTTAGCTGATAACAATTTTTGAAACTAAGGAGTACAGAGGATGCTTTGTACCATCCAGTGAGAGATTTTACAAGTTGAGGTGGAAATGCCCTGTTTGAGGTGCCTGCAGCAGAGGAGAAATCAGACAGAAAATGCAGCTTGGTGGCTCTGGCACCACCCGGAGCAGGGGTAGGGGCAGGGCATCGTCCTGCACAGGAAACTGAAACTCTAATTGGAATAGACTTGAGAAGATATATAGAGTCTGAGAGATTCAGGCTGCACACACAAAGCAATCAGCACGTCCATACTTGCAGTGCCAACTGGCAGAGTTCAAGAGAAATTCTATTTCCTAAAACTGTCAGAGGCACTGGCAGGCTATGGCTAGCCCTGACCAAGAGACTTTTTACCTTTTGGGGAAGTGGAGGCATGGAGAGCCATGCAGTGACTCAGTGCTGCAGTGAGGGTCCCACATACGGATATTTTGTAAAGATGATAGCTGAGGCTTGGTTGGGCAGAGAGCCCCCACCCCCGAACCAAGACATACAGATGTCTTGCCAGCAAAGAGGACAGATTGGAAGCGTGGTATGTGCCCACTGAATCCAGCTGGCCAGGAAAAGTAGAGGGCTGCATTGCAAAAGGATTGTGGGGCTGCACCCAGTGTGGGTGGTGAGTAGCCAGGCTGCATGCAGAGAGGAGGGTTTGGGTCTGGGCCTCCTTCAGGAGAAGTGGGCTGGGAGCTGAATGGCCAAGTGCTGAGCACTTATTCTTTGCACTCAGGCAGGGCCAATCACCCCATGGAGTACAAACCTCTGGAAACAAGATGTGCCCAATCTCCACCTGCAGGATTGCAAACTCAGAACAGTACTGCCAGGCTCAAGAATCCCCTTCGGGGTGCATACCTGTAAGGGAAAGAAAGAGAATCTCCAAAGGAACCCTTTATGAGCTTTTACCAGATGCTGTGCTGGCTTTGGCCCTATTCCACTGAAAACAGCAGAGCAGAGAAATTAGAAATTGGCATAGCAAGAAATACTCATGACCCTACCCAGCCTCAGCTCTTATACACAGCTGCTATCAGTGCTAGGCAGAAAAGGGCTGACCCTTTTACATAGATTGGCTCCTCACATGAAACAAACAGCTAATTCATCAGAAACTACACATTATTGAAAATAATCTGGGACAGACCAAGAAGTGTGGCACAGAGGCAGGGGAATACACCCTCCAAATTCCCTGAAGACTGAAAAACACCTCCCAGGAGAGAATCAGATATCATACCTTCCCAATCACACCATAAACATCCTCTAGAGGCAGGTGGAAGTGGTACATGTAGTGCTGTCAGATGTTAGATGAACCACCCCTGGGCACTGTGCTGATAAAAAGCCAGCAGCACAAAACAGCAAACAACAGTCAAGCCTAAAGGGGACAGCCATGAAGGATGGATCACTTGTAGCCTGGAACAAATTGCCTAAAGCTACACTGGGACACCATCTGACATTACCAGAGATGCATCCATAAGGAGAAGACAGTAGATGCTGCTGATGTGAACTCTACCTCATTCTTTTTCATTGTTTGCATTATTTCTCCTCCCGAATACCTTTTTAACATTGTTTCTTTGTCTTCAACTTTGTTCCTATTGTTTCACTATTTTTGTTTTTTATATATTTTTTTATTTTTATTTTAGTTTTATTTCAAATCTCATATTTTACTCTTCTGTTCTCTTACACAATTTTGCCTTCTTCCTTCTCTTTCTAATTTTTGTTTAAAATTTTACTTTTTCCCTTTCTATATCTTGTTTCTATTCCTCACTCTTACTATTTCTCCTCCCTCCATGCTCTCAAAATTAGCCTTCTTTTCATTAGTCATCTCACATTCTTTTCCCTTTCTTATCCTTATTCTCTTTCCACATTTATTAACATTTGCTCACTTGTCATTGATATTGTGGTTGTTTTTTATTTTAAATCTCATATTTTACTGTTCCATTGTCCTGTTCCATTTTGCCTTCCACCGGCCCTGACTTATTTTCATTTTAAATTTTATTTTTTCCTTTCTTAGCCAGGTTTCTAATCCTTATACGTATTATTTCTCCTCCATCTTCCCAAAATCATTTCCTTCCTTTAGACATCTAATAATCTTTCTTTTCTTTATTTTAATATTATTATTCCCTTTCCACCTTTATTAATCTTTGATCATTGTTGTTGATACTGTGGTAGTATTTGGGGGTATATTTGCTGGTGGGTTTTGTTTGCTGGATTGTTTTCTTTTGTTTCTGGCAGTTCATGTACACCAGCATATAAAACATGGTGGGGGTTGTGACTCTTAGTGAGTTACCTGGAGAGGAGAACACATAAATGAATGAGCCAAGAACCAAAACGCAATTATAAAAAGAGAGCCCATATAAACTGCATAAAGGACTTCACTAGCCCATCCAGCTCAGGACTTCAAGGAGACTGTACCACTGAGTTCCACAGGTCTACCATAGAAGGCTACCACACAAACAGAGAGAATCACAGTAGAACAATCTAATATGCAGAAACAAACAAGAAGAGTCACCTAAAATGATGAGACAAATAAAAAACCCAATCAAAAGGAAAGAGGGAATCCCAAGAAAGAGTGCTAAATAAAATTGAGACAAGCAATTTATCAGGCATAGAGTTCAAAATCATGGTTATAAGTATGCTAAAGGAACTCAGTAAGAAATATAAGGAAATTTATGGGAGCTACAAGGAACTCAGTGGTTCCTTGTAACAGCATGAAACATGACACAGAAACTATGAACGAGAACTAGGAGGAAAAAAGAATACAACAACTGAAGTGATGAATACACTAGAGGGAATTAAAGCAGGTGAGATGAAGCAGAGGATCAAATCAGTGAGTTGGAAGACAAGGTAGAAAAAACAGGCAGTCAGAGCGAGAAAACAGAAATGACTCAAAAAGAACAAACACAGTTTAAGGGAACTGCAGGACAACATGAAACATAGCAACATTCACATTAATAGGGATACTAGAAGGAGAAGAAAAGGAGCAAGGGGTAGAAAATCTGTTTAAAAAAAATGATGACAGAAAACTTCCCTAACACAGTGAAGGAAAAAAGTTTAGGAAGCACAGAGGATGTTAATCAAGATGAACCCAAAGAGGCCTGTTCCAAGACACACTATAATTAAAATGGCAAAATTTAAAGACAAAAAGAGAATCTTAAGGGGAGAACAACTAGTAACATACAAGGGAGCCCTGATAAGGCTATAAGCTGGTTTCTCAACAAAAACAAATGAGCCAGAAGGGAATAGAAAGAAATATTCTAAGTAATGAAAGTAAAGGCCTGCAATCAACACTACTCTAACAAGTAAGGCTCTCATATAAAATAGAAGGCAAAATAAGGAGTTTCTCAGACAAAACAAAATGGCTAAAGAGTACATCTCCACCAACACAGCATTACAAGAGATGCTTCAATGGATTAAGTCAGGAGTGTCAAACTCATTTTCACTGGGGGCCACATCAGCCTTGTGGTTGCCTTCAAAAGGCCAAATGTAATTTTAGGATTGTATAAATGTAATTACTACTTAACTGTTAAGTGAGAGCTTGGCACTGTCACTGGGTAGAAACAAAGTGCCAGGCCAGATAAAACAAAGTGGAGGGCCAGATTTGGCCTGCAGGCCTTGTGTATGCCACCTGTGGATTAAATGATCCAATCAAAGATATAGGGTAGCTAAAAGGATAAGAAAACACAACCTGCATAGATATCGTCTACCTAAGACCCAACTCAGGACAAAAGATATACCCAGGCTGAAAGTGAAAGGATAGAAACAATATTCCAAGTAAATGGACATGAAAAAAAAAAGCTGGAGTAACAATACTTATATCAGACAAAATATGCTTCAAACCAAAGCCATAAAACAAGGACAAGGAAAGTCACCATGTAACACTTAAGGGAGTGGTCCAAAAAGAGGATGTAAACCTGGCAAACATATATGCACCCAACAAAGGAACATCTAAATATATAGGGAAAATCCTGGAGGACTTTAAGAAGATCAACAGCAATACAGTCATTGTAGGGTATTTTAATATCCCACTGTCAACAATGGATAGATCTTCCAATGAAAAATCAACAGAAGTACTGCATAATTCAATGACACTCTAGATCAAATGGACTTAATTGATATTTAGAGAGTACTTCACCTCAAAGAAGCAAAATTACATTCTTTTCAAATGCATATGGAACATTTTCAAAGATAGACCACATGGTTGAACACAAAACAAACTCAAGAAATTCAAGAAAATTAAAATCATGTCAAGCATTTCTTGGATCATAATGGCTGGAAACTAGAAACCAACCTCAAGGAAGAAACTCAAGAACATTTAAATACATGGAGACTGAATAACATGCTATTTATTTTATTATTTAATAAAATAATAAATAGGTTAAAAATGAGATCAATGAAGAAATCAAAAAGTACCTGGGAACAAAAGAAATTGTACACACAACAACCCAAAACCTATGGGACACAGCAAAGGCGGTCCCAAGAGGGAAGTTCATAGCAAAACAGGCCTACCTAAAGAAGATAGAAAAATCTCAAATAAACAATCTAACCCTATATCTGCAAGAACTAGAGGAACACAACAAACAAAGCCCAGAGCAAGTAGAAGGAAGGAAATAATCAGGATCAGAGCAGAATTAAATGACATAGAAACTAAAAGAACAATCCAAAGGATCAATGAATCCAGGAGCTTGTTCTTTGAAAATATAAACAAAATTGACAAACCTTTAACCAGACTCATTAAGAAAAAAATATAAAGGACCCAAATAAATAAAATTGAAAACAAAAGAGGAGAAATAACTATCGATACCACAGAAATACAAAGGATTGTAACAAATTACCATGAACAACCATACGCCAAGAAATTGGACAATATGGGTGAAATGGACAAATTTCTAGAAACATACAATCTTCCAAAACTGAATAAAGAAGCAGAAAGCCTGAATAAACTGATAAACACTACTGAAATCTAAGCAGTAATCAAACAATTCCCAGTACACAAAAGCCCAGACTGAATGGTTTCACTGATGAATTTCACCAAACATTCAAAGAAAAACTAACTCCTATCCTTCTCAAACTATTCCAAAAAATTCAAGAAGAAGGAAGACTTCCAAACTCTTTTTATGAGTTCAGTATTATCCTAATTCCAAAACCAGGTTAAGATACAACAAAGAAAGAAAACTGCAAGCCAATATCACTGATGAACATAGATGCTAAGATCTTCAAGAAAATATTGGCAATCCAGATCCAACAATGCATTAAAAAGATCATACACCATGATCAAGCGGGATTTCTCCCAGGTATGCAAAGATGGTACAACATCTGCAGATCAATAAACATAATACACCACATAAACAAAATGAAAGACAAAAATCACATGATCATATTAACAAATACTGAATAGCATTTGATAAAATCCAGCACCCAGTTATGATAAAAACACTTAGCAAAGTGGGAATAGAGGGAGCATAACTCCACATAATAAACACCATATATTGTTGCAGACCATTCAGCCTGGTTTCAGGAGCTGTAACCTGCACCCCATGGCTAGGCTGAGTAAGAGCCTAGGGACCCGTTTCATCTGGGTATGTTCTGTCAAGAGTACCTGAGCCACTAAGGAGACAAAGCTTATTTCCCTGGTAGGAGTGGCACTTCTGCTTCAACCATCTCTGGACCCAATGCTTGGTCAGTTAGCCAATGACGAGTAAGATTCCCTCAAGGGTGGGGTCACCTAAGACAGGCATGACCAGTGGGAAGGCCCTCATGGAAGGACTTGAGGGGCTGCAGCAAAGAGGGGGTGATGGACCCTCGCCCCCCGGCTCTTCTGACATAGCCTGAGTCCCCATTTCCATCTGGGAGATGCTTCCTGGTTCTAATCTGTTTAAGCCTGAAACTATGATGGTGGGTGGTGCAGCCCTGAGCCAGCCAGAGCGGTTCCCCGGGTGATCAGGCATAAGAAAGAATTCCTAAAGTCCTATGAAACCTGCTTTGCTAAGAGTGCTCTCGTTTAAATAAGGGTCAGAGGAGGAAATGAGTATGTCTCCCAAAGTTTTGCAACCCCCTTTCCTGACAGAGACTGACTCAGATTAAGCTGTCAGATTTCTTTGACATGTTAAACCTGTATTCCTGTGTATTTGAACCCAATAAAAGCCTAGTGAGGAAGGGGCTCTGGGTCATTCTCCTTTGAGAGTCTGAACAACCTCTCCTCCCCAAGAAGATCATGTCTTGGTAGTTTTATTTTCATCTGAGACAGAGGGATGGGGCTCTGCGGGTGAAGCCCCCCACCACAATATATGAGAAACCTACTGCCAATGTCATGCTCAATGGGTTAAAGCTAAAAATTTTCCCTCAAAATCAGGAACATGACAAGGGTGTCCACTTTCACCACTCTTATTCAACACAGTACTAAGAGTTCTAGCCACAGGGATCAGACAAAAAAGAAATAAAACCCATCTAAATTGGAAAGATGGAATTAAAACAGCCATTATTAACAGATGACAAGTAGTATATATAGAAAACCCTATAGACTCCACCAAAAAACTACTGGACCTAATTCGTGAATTTGGTAAAATATTGGGATACAAAGTCAATATTCAGAAATTGATGGTATTTTTGTACACAAACAATGAACTATCAGAAAGAGAAACTAGGGGAAAATCCCATTTACTACAGCAACAAGAAAAATAAAGTACTTAGGAATATATTTAACTAAGGAAGTAAAAGACCCGTATTTGGAAAACTATGGAACTCTGAAGAAAGTAATGAAGATACAAATAAATGGAAGCATATACCATGACCAAGGATTGGAAGAATTAACATCATTAAAATGTCCATACTACCTAAAGCAATCTATAGTCAGTGAAATTCATATTAAAATACTGATGGTATATATCACTAATCTAGAAAAAACACTCCGAAAATTTATATGGAGCAAGAAAAAAATAGCCTCAGCAATCTTAAGAAGAATACTGTTGGAGCGATCATAATACTTGATATAAAACTATACTACAAGGCCAGGGTGTTTTCAAAACACCCTGGTACTGGCAAAAGAACAGAAATGTAGATCAATGGAACAGAACAGACAGCTTAGAAATAAACCCATGTCTCTATGGTCAATTAATATTTGACAAAGGGGGTAGAAGCACACAATGGAGTAAAAATAGTCTCTTCCATAAATGGTGTTGAGAGAACTGGACTGGTACATGCAAAAAATGACTTACACCATATACCAGAATAAGCTCAGAATGGATGAAAGACTTAAATATAAGTCGTGATACCATAAAAGTTCTAGTCAAAAACATAGGAAAATCTCAGATATCCCACATAGCAATATTTTGGCTGATATATCTTCTAAGGCAAGGAAATTAAAGGAAAATATAAACAAATGGCACTACATCAGATTATAAAGCTTCTGCACAGCTAAAGAAACCATCATTAAAATGGAAATGGAACTGACTGTATGAGAAAACATATTTGCCAATAATACATCAGATAAGGTTTTAATCTCCAAAATATATAAAGAACTCATACAACTCAATACCAGGAATACACACAACCCAATTAAAAAATGGGCAAAGGATCTGAAGAGACACTTCTCTCAGGAGGTCACAGATGGCCCGTAGACATATGGAAAAATGCTCAAATCACTAACCATCAGAGAGATGTAAATTAAAACCACAACAAGATATCACCTCTTGCTGGTGAGAATGGCTATCTTTAATAAATCAACAAACAGCAAGTACTGGCAAAGGTGTGGAGAAAAGGGAACCCTAGTGCACTGTTGCTGGAATGCAGACTGGTGAAGCCACTGGGGAAAACAGTATGGAATTTTCTCAAACAATTAAACACAGAATGGCCTTTTGGCCCAGTGAGTCCACTGCTGGGAATATACCCTGAGAATCCTGAAACACCAATTCAAAAGAACTTATGCATCCCTATGTTAATAGCAGAGCTACTTACAATAGCCAAGTTCTAGAAACAGCATTAGTGCCCATCAGGGGATGAGTAGATCAAAAAACTGTGGTATATTTATACACTGGAATACTATGCAGCAGGGAGAAAGAATTCGTGCCTTTTAAAATAGCATGGTTGTTACTGGTGACTGTTATGGTAAGTGAAATAAGCCAGTTGGTGAGGGACCTAATGAACAAAATAAACTAATGAGCAAAACAGAACCACAGGCATGGAAACATGGAACAGACTGACAGCTGTCAGAGGAGAGTGGGAAGGGCATAATGGTGGAAAGAAGGGAAGCGAACTACTCAAAGAACATGTATGAATGACCTGTGGACATAAGCAACAGTGTGGGGATTGATTGTGGGGTTGTGGAGTTGGTTAGGTGGAGGAGGGCAAAGGGAGAAATATTGGTACAACTGTAGTAAAATAACAATTAGAAAAAATATTTTTTTTGTATTTGCTTTTTGTATTTTTATTAAATATTTTATTATTGTTCTATTACAATTATTCTAATTTTTCCCTTTTTCCTTTCTTCCACCCAGCCCCCCTCTACTCCCCACATTGTTGTCCATGTTCATGGGTCATTCATACATGTTCCTTGACTAGTTCCTTCCCTTTTTTTCCACTATTATCCTCCTGTCCTCTAGAAAAAATAAATTTAAAGCTAAAAATAACAGCACAATATTTGCATATAACTTACATCTTCCCATATACTTTAAATCATCTCTAGGTTACTTATAATGTAAATAGTTTTATACTGTATTGGTAGAGAATAATGACAAGAAAAAATGTCTTTACATGTTCAGTACAGATGTAACAACATAATATTTTTTCCCAAATATTTTTTAAAGGTTTTATTTATTTGCTTTTAGACAGTGGGGAAGGGAGGGAGAAAGAGGAGAGAAATATCAGTGTGTGGTTACCTCTTGCACTGCCCCTACTGGGGACCTGGCCTGAAATGCAGGCATGTGCCTTGATTGGGAATTGAACTAGTGACCTTTTGGTGCACAGGCTAGTACTCAATTCACTGAATCACACCAGCCAGGGCTTTTCCCAAATACTTTTGATCCGTGGTTGGTTGAATTGTGAATGTGGAACCTGCAACAGAGTGCCAACTGTATTTCCAGATGTCACTCAAGGTAAACCAATCTCTGGCCCTACTGCTGGGCTGATTTCGCAGTTTTCCATCACCTGAAAACACATCTTTGTACACAGTTTTCTTTTTGGGTCTGTAACTGTGTTAAGCTCAGGGCTCAGTTCCTTCCAGCTTCAAATATCTTCCCTGCTTAGGGGGTAGGAATGAAAGCACAGCTTCTGCTATTTATGGTGTCTAAGAGTATTTGTTTACCATGTTAACAATATCAACAGTTGTAACTCCATGGCACCCTACAAATGTCCCCAGACCACTATAGCACTCTAGTTTGGAAATAACAGTCTAGGAGAACAGCCCCAGGGCAGAGTAGTGCCTAAGGCAATAACCACATTTTCACTAGTTTCCCAATGGTCTTTCTAAATGTTATTTGTAAAAAGTAACTTGGTTCCATAGCAAGGCCAGAAATCTAGACATCAGTGTCGGGACTAAGAGTTTGTGACTACTAGGCTCAGTTCTATGGGTGATTCATGCTGTGTGCGTGTACACATTTGTCCTGGTGTCCTTGGGCACCCATTCCATGTCAGAGCTTGTGCTGGTTCCCCTCATTCACATTGTCTTAATTAATCCTCCCAGCAGCCCTGTTTTATGTAGTCGTTAGGTCCTTATTGAAGAAACTCTGGTTCAGAAAGGTTAACTGACTTCCCCAAGGACAGAGTTTGTATCTGAACTAGAGTCTAGCTGACCCAATAGGCTGCCTCTCACTTACCAACAAACTTCAGAGGACTCCAACAATGTAGCTCTGAGGTCTAATGTAAGATACACCGAGAGGGTCAATGCACAAAGATAATTTGTAAATGTTTATCAAGAAATGGAATGCTAATTTTAGCAATAATGCCACAGTGCAAATTTTCTCCAATTGAATAGGGTCTTATTCTGACTTCTGAAAAGGTCAGATATTTTAGACCCGTAAATCACACATATCCATTTCCCTTGTCTCCCACCATAATACCATTCAGTAAACAAAGCACTGCTGAATACATTCCATGGGCTGAGGAGCACAACATACAAGAAAAGGGACTGATGGTCGTAAAATTCAGATGGTTCCACACCCAGGAAGCTCACAGCTGCTGGAGTGTCCCAGCAGTAGAAGGCTGCAGAGACAGGATGAAGAAAACTTTAGGAGCAGGTGCTTAAGACCTTCAGCTCCAGCTATAGTTAGACAATGTGCTTGTCCCAAGAAGACTCAAGTTCACACAAAGCTGATTGCTCATTTGTGTCCTTGTTATCCACACCTGGCAAGTGTGGGCTGGGATTTCATTGGCAGGATTGAGTCTGAAGATCCATGTTCAATAAATCCTTAAGAAATGTAAACAGGAGATCCCTAAAGTGCCTTTCCATGAATACCTCTGCTAACACAACAGAGGCACTCTGGTATGGGGGTGGGCCTCCGTGCCAATGATACCAGGTAATCATCTCTAAAAAGCAGAGAATTCAGGCCATGTTTACCTTATTTATCCAGAAAGGTGATTCTCACTCAACACCTGGGTGACCCGATAACAAGGAGATGAAAAAGGAAAACATCAGGAAAGACTCAGAAGGGATATAGGCAAAGGGGAAGCATTTTCTATCCCTTGGAACTTGGACACACTAGAAGCCCTTTCTCCTTGTAAACATGAAGAACCAGCAGATTTGTGCTCAAAATATTCCCAGTGGCAGGGATACAAACTCAATGGAGAAGATTTGTTTAAAAACATCAAGGACTCAAGAAAAAGCAACATAAAAAGGAGAACAGAGGGGAGTTTTGTGTTTCTAGCACAGCAGCTCCCTCTCCATCCCTACTATTCCTGAAGACTGCCATCAAGAGGGCTGCAAGCCCACCCTCCCTTGAGGAGCTATTAGGAGGGGAAGGGAACCTAACATTTACACAGGAAGGGTGACAATATGCACAGGACCATCACAGACCTGTGTAGAGATGCACAAAGAAAACAGTAGGTTCTGCTGGAAGCATCAGGGATGGGTTCATCAAGGAGGGGACATTGACCTAATTTGGGTAGAAAAGGTGCATTGAGGTAGAGGAAAGAGTGTGAGCACAGGCATAAAGACATGAATGGGTCAGTGGTCCTGGGAAATACTGTGCAGGAAGTGATCAGATATGGAGCAAGAAGGGAGATGATACCCAATGGTGATCCTGTGGTTCAGGATTACATAATAGCCAAATAGTTTGGTGTCGGCAAGGCCTAGTCTAAAAGCAGTATTAAATATTCTACAAAACACACTGAATTAACAATTTTTAAATACTTACTGAATCCCCAGTGTAAACTATACAACATCAATTCCAAGAATAGAGTACAATTTCAGTTCAAAATTATTTTTTCATACATTATATTCATTGTACTAAACTTCTCATACCAGAGAAACTCCAAAGGCAATCCACACTTTACAGACATACAGAGCATTTCCAAGTGCTGTCACCATGAAATAGAGTCCCAAGGCATCTCAACTACCAGCACTATTCAGTATGAACCAGAAATATGCAGACTGTGGAACACCACAAACTTTTAGTAAGAAACACTAGTTCTAATTTCAACAAGCTCAAGTCTTTGCCCTGGCTTTTGTGGCTCAGTGGATTGAGTGCTGGCCTGTAAACAGAAAGATTACTGGTTCAATTGCCAGTCAGGGCATATGCCTGCTGCCAGTATCCAGTTGGGGGCCTACAAGAAATAACCAAAGGATTACTTCTACCACATATCAATGTTTCTCTCTCATCCTCCCTCCCTCCCTTCCACTCTCTCTAAAATAAATAAATAAAATCTAAAAAAAAAAAAAAAAAAAAAAAAAAAGCTCCGACTTCCGGCCAAGATGGAGGCGTAAGCGACACACTGTGCCTCCTCTCATAACCAAAATTAAGGACAACAAATATTTAGAAACAAGAAAACAACCAGAACTTATAGAAAATTGAACTGTACGGAAGTCCAACAACCATTCATCCACACCAGTAAGAGGGGCTGAGTCGCGGCAGGAGAAAGTGGAGGTACGGCCCGGGAACGCAAGCAGCATCTGCAGGCAGTTCCCAGGTGCACAGGCGGCGGCTGGCGGTCCCCGGGCCCACAGGCAGCAGCTGGCCGACCCCAGGCACAGGGGGGCAACTGTGCAGACCCAGTGAGGCCACACAGGGTGGCTGGCTGACCAGGTGGTCCCACATTTGCGCACACAGACGGTCCAGGCAGAGGGAAAGTGGCGGAAGGGACTGAATCCAGGAGAGAGCGGAGCAGGCGCCATTGTTCCCTCTCAGACCCGCCCCCACATACAGCGACACAACCCAGCGACTGGGCTGCCCCGCACTGGGGAGCACCAGAGGCTCCACTCTTCACTACCTAACAGCACTCGCGCGTGCGCAGATAATCCAGATGAAGGGGAAGCAGCGGAAAGGGCCAGAGTCCAGGAGAGAGCGGAACAGGCGCCATTCTTCCCTCTCGGACCCTGCCCCCACATACAGCATCACAACCCGGCGACTGGGCTGCCCCGCCCTGAGGAACACCTAAGGCTCCACCCCTCACTACGTAAGAGCCGCGACCAGACTAAAACCAAAACAACAACAACAAAAAATCCCACCAAAAATGGCTCAAACCAGAAAACAAATAAAAGCCCCAGAGCCAATTCCTCTAAGCAGTGAAGAGATAGCCAACCTATCAGATGCACAGTTCAAAGCACTAGTCATCAAAATGCTCACAGAATTGGTTGATTTTGCTCACAAACTAGATGAAAAAAATGCAGGCTACGATGCGTGAAATGAAGGAAGATGCATGGGGAACCAATAGAGATGGAAGGAAAACTGGGACTCAAATCAATGGAGCGGACCAGAAGGAAGAAACTAACAACCAAACAGAAAATGAGGAAGAAACAAGAATTCAAAAAAATGAGGAGAGGCTTAGGAACCTCCGGGACATCGTTAAATGTCCCAACATCCGAATTATAGGGGTCCCAGAAGGGGAAGAAGAAGAGCAACGAGTGGAAAACTTATTTGAACAAATAATAAAGGAGAACTTCCCCAATCTGGCAAAGGATATAGACTACCAGGATGTCCAGGAAGCTCAGAGAGTCCCAAAGAAGTTGGACCCAAGGAGGAACACACCAAGGCACATCGTAATTACATTAGCCAAGATTCAAATGAAGCAGAGAATTCTAGAAGCAGCAAGGGATAAGAGGACAGTCACCTACAAGGGAGTTTCCATCAGACTGTCAGCTGATTTCTCAAAAGAGACCTTCCAGGCAAGAAGGGGCTGGAAAGAAATATTTGAAGTCTTGAAAAGCAAGGGACCTACATCCAAAATTGTTCTATCCAGGAAAGCTGTCATTTAGAATGGAAGGGAAGATAAAGTGCTTCTCAGATAAGGTCAAGTTCAAGGAGTTCATCATCACCAAGCCTTTATTATATGAAATGTTAAAGGGACTTATCTAAGAAAAAGAAGATCAAAATATGACAGTGAAAAGACAGCAAACTCACAGCTATTAACAACCACACCTAAAACAAAAGCAAACTAAGCAAACATCTAGAACAGGAACAGAACCACAGAAATGGAGATCATATGGAGGGTTAGCAACGGGGGCGTGGGAGGAGGAGAGGGGGGAAAAGGTACAGAGAATGAGTAGCATAGATAGTGGGAAGAAAATAGACAGGGGAGGGCAAGAATAGTATGGGAAATGTAGAAGCTAAAAAACTTATGACACATTGACATGAACTAAAGGGGGGAATGTGGGTGGGAGAGGGTGTGTAGAGTGAAGGGGAATGATGGGGGAGAAATGGGACAACTGTAATAGCATAATCAATAAAATATATTTTTTAAAAAAGAAAAAAAATGTTTGCTATGTCTGCTACGGATTTTTTTTTCTTTTTTAAAAAATATATTTTATTGATTATGCTATTACAGTTGTCCCATTTCTCCCCCATCATTCCCCTTCACTCTACACACCCTCTCCCACCCACATTCCCCCCTTTAGTTCATGTCAATGTGTCATAAGTTTTTTAGCTTCTACAAATACCATATGATCTCACCTTTAAGAGGAAGCTAATCAACAAAACAAACAAACAAGCATAATATAAACAAAGACACTGAATTTGAGAACAGTCTGACAGTGTCCAAAGTGGGAGGGGAGGGAATTTCGGGGGAAAAGGGGAATGGTTTAGAGCAACAAGTATAAAGGACTCATGGACAAAAACTATGGGGGCTGGAAATGGGAGGAAGGTGGGGAGGGCTGGGGTGGTGGGCTGGGGTGGGGTAAAAGACAGAAAACTGTACAATATCAACAATTAAAAAATACTGATTAAATAATAATAATAATAATAATAAAGGAAAAAAAAGGAAAGAAAAAAAGCTCAAGTCTCAAAAGGGAACATGAGAACCTCACCACATGATAAACCACCATTCATATTTTGGTGGTTATTCTGTATCATATCTGTCTCACACACATACATGTGCACATACACTTTTACATAAGAGATCAAAAGAATCTCACTTCTCTTTTTTTCACTCAACAATCTACGGTGAAACCCTTTCTGTAATTGCTTAAGCCAAGTCCTCATAGTGGCATTATTAGTGTGAATCTGAGTTCTCAGTTTAAAGTGAACTATTTTTAATTGTTCCACTAGCCATCCTTGAATGTTTATCTTTGTGCATTGGCTTAAACAGCTGAGTAGAGTGATAGGCACATTTTATATTTTGTTATGTTTTCCCCAACACCTCCCACAATGGCAACCCCGATTTATACTCTGGTGGAAATGTCTTGTTAGGTTAGGCTATGCTGGAGGAGAGAGAGAAGAATCAGTTACTTGCCTTCTAAAGGGGCCACAGTGACCATGCAAAAACTCCATTAAAGAGAGAGGAATATGTAGGCCTCCATGCATCTAAACACTCAAGTTTTTTTTTTTATTTTTTCATATTTTATTTTTATTTAGTTTTATTTTCTCTTACATTATTAAAATATATTTTATTGATTATACTATTACAGTTGTTGAATTTTTTCTCCCTTTTATTCCCCTCCACCCTGCACCCCCCTTCTCACCAACATTCCTCACCCCTTACTTCATGTCCATAGGTCATACATATAAGCTCTTTGGCTTCTCTGTTTCTTATACTATTCTTAACCTCTGCCTGTCTATTTTATACCTACAATTTATGCTACTTCTTCCCTGTACCTTTTCTCCCATTCCTCCCCTCCCTTTCCCCACTGATAACACTCCATGTGATCTCCATTTCTGTGGTTCTGTTCCTATTCTAGTGGTTTGCTTTGCTTTTTTGTTTTAGGTTCAATTGTTGATAGTTGTGAGTTTGTTGTCATTTTACTGTTCATATTTTTGATCTTCTTATTTTTCTTAGGTAAGTCCATTTAACATTTCATATAAGGGATTGGTGATGATGAACTCCTCTAACTTTTTTTTTAATATGTTTTATTGATTATGCTGTTACACTTGTCCCATTTCTCCCCCATCATTCCCCTCCACACTGCACACCCCCTCCCACCCACATTCCCCCCTTTAGTTCATGTCCATGTGTCATAAGTTCCTTAGCTTCTACATTTCCCACACTATTCTTGCCCTCCCCCTGTCTATTTTCTACCCACCGTCTATGCTACTTGTTCTCTGTACCTTTTCCCCCTCTCTCCTCCTCCCACTCCCCTGTTGCTAACGCTCCATATGATCTCCATTTCTGTGTTTCTGTTCCTGTTCTAGCCATTTGCTTACTCTGCTTTTGTTTTAGGTGTGGTTGTTAATAGTTGTGAGTTTGCTGTCTTTTCACTGTCATATTTTTTATCTTCTTTTTCTTAGATAAGTCCCTTTAACATTTCATATAATAAGGGCTTGGTGATGATGAACTCCTTGAACTTGACCTTATCTGATAAGCACTTTATCTTCCCTTCCATTCTAAATGACAGCTTTGCTGGATAGAGCAATTTTGGATGTAGGTCCCTGCCTTTCTTGACTTCAAATACTTCTTTCCAGCCCCTTCTTGCCTGGAAGGTCTCTTTTGAGAAATCAGCTGACAGTCTGATGGGAACTCCTTTGTAGGTGACTGTCCCCTCATCCCTTGCTGCTTCTAGAATTCTCTCCTTCATTTGAATCTTGGCTAATGTAATTCTGATGGTCCTTGGCGTGTTCCTCCTTGGGTCCAACTTCTTTGGGACTCTCTGAGCTTCCTGGACTTCCTGGTAGTCTATTTCCTTTGCCAGATTGGGGAAATTCTCCTTTATTATTTGTTCAAATAACTTTTCCACTTGTTGCTCTTCCTCTTCCCCTTCTGGTGCCCCTATAATTCGGATGTTGGGACGTTTAAAGATGTCCTGGAGGTTCCTAAGCCTCTCCTCATTTTTTTGAATTCTTGTTTCTTCCTCATTTTCTGTTTGGTTGTTTCTTTCTTCCTTCTGGTCCACTCCATTGATCTGAGTCCCAGTTTTCCTCCCATCTCTATTGGTTCCCCATGGGTCTTCCTTCATTTCACGTATTGTAGCCTGCATTTTTTCCATCCAATTTGTGAGCAAAATCAATCAATTCTGTGAGCATCCTGATCACCAGGGCTTTGAACTGTGCATCTGATAGGTTGGCCATCTCTTCACTGCTTAGAGGAATTGGCTCTGGGGATTTCATTTGTTCTCCAGTTTGAGCCATTTTTGGTGGTTTCTTTGTTTTGTTTTGTTTTGTTTTTGGTCTGGTCGCGGCTGTTACGTACTAAGGGGTGAAGCCTAAGGTGTTCCCCAGTGTGGGGCAGCCCAGTCGCTGGGTTGTGATGCTGTATGTGGGGACGGGGTCTGAGAGGGAACAATGGCGCCTGCTCCACTCTCTCCTGGATTCCAGTCCCCTCCACCGCTTCCCCTTCACCTGGATTATCTGCGTGCACGAATGTGGGATGGGTCTGCACAGTTGCCACCCCGTGCCTGGGGTCCGCCAGCTGCCGCCTGTGGGCCTGGCGTCTGCCAGCCTCCACCTGCAGGCTTGGGAACCACCAGCCACTGCTGCCTGCATTCCTGGGTCTGCACCTCTACTTTTTCCTGTCTCGACTCCGCCCCTCTTACCGGTCTGGATGAATGGTTGTTCGACTTCCGTACAGTTCAATTTCTATCAGTTCTGGTTGTTTTCTTGTTTCTAAATATTTGTTGTCCTTAATTTTGGTTTTGAGAGGAGGTACAGTGTGTCCACCTATGCCTCCATCTTGGCCGGAAGTCCGAACTCCTCTAACTTGACCTTACCTCGGAAGCACTTTATCTGTCCTTCCATTCAAAAATGATAGTTTTGCTGGGTAGAGTAATCTGGGATGTAGGTCCTTCCCTTTCATGACTTGGAATACTTCTTTCCAACCCATTCTTGCTTCAAGGTTTCTTTGGAGAAATCAGCTGATAATCTTATGGGAACTCCTTTTTAGGTAACTCTCTTCTTTTTTCTTACTGCTTTTAAGACTCTCTACTTATTTTTATTCTTGGGCAATGTAATTATGTTGTGTATTGGTGTGTTTCTCCTTGGGTCCCACTTCTTTGGTTCTCTCTGAGCTTCCTGGACTTCTTGGAAGTCTATTTGCTTTGCCAGATGGGGAAGTTTTCCTTCATTATTTTTTTAGATAAGTATAAGTTTTCAATTTCTAGCTCCTCCTCCTCCTTCTCCTCTTCTTCTTCCTCCTCCTCCTCCTTCTGCCACCCTTATGATTCAGATGTTGTAACATTTAAAGTTGTCCCAGAGGTTCCTAAGCCTCTCCTCATTTATTTGAATTCTTGTTTCTTCATTCTGTTCTGGTTGAATGTTTATTTCTTTCTTTTCCAAATCTTTGACTTGAGTTCCAGTTTCCTTCCCTTCACTGTTCGTTCCCTGTATATTTTTTCTTTATTTCAGTTTGCATAGCCTTCACTTCTTTATTTATTTTGCATTTATACTCAATCATTTCTGTGAGCATTCTGATTACCAGTGTTTTGAACTCTGCATCTGATAGGTTGGCTATCTTTTCATCTCTTAGTTATTTTTCTGGAGTTTTGATCTGTTCTTTCATTTATGCCATGTTTCCTTGTCTCCATGCACCTGATGCGTTGTAAGGAGCCTTAGGTATTTGCCAGGACATGGCAACACATGTCGCTGCACCGTGGAGCTCTATGTGGGGGAGGGGAACATTGCTGCTTTCTGGCCCTTGCCTCTCTTTCAGTGACTTCCTCTGCCACTCACAAGCAAATTGTGCTTTTCTGGTGCTGGTTCCAGGGTGGGTGGGTTTGTGTGTGTTCTAGGACCCCATGGGTCCCTCTAACAGACTCTGCTGTGCGACTGGGAGTTTCTCCTGCCACCACCACACCTTCAGATTTTTAGAGCCAGAGGTTTTGAGGCTTTATTTCCCCATGCTGGAACCGTGGTTTTCAAGGTCTGTCCTACTCCCCAGTTGTTCCTTCCTGTTTGTTTGCATGTGAATGTGAGACCGCCTGTTCTACCAGCTGCTGCCTCTTGCCGCATGTCCTATCTACCCAAATTGCCTGTCTCCACTCCTCCTACCAGTCTGGATAAATGTTTCTTCTTTAACTCCTTGGCGGTTGGACTTCTGCACAGTTCAATTTTCTGGCAGTTCAGGGGTTTTTTTGTTTGTTTGTTTTAAAATTGCTTGTTGTCTTTTTGGTTGTGTGAGGAAGTGAAGCATGTCTACCTATTCTTCCATCTTGGCTGGAACTCTGAAGTTTCTTTTAAATCACTTTTCCTACAGCTCATTATAATCTGAAATAATTTATAATGTTACTATGAATCACATTGGATAGATTATGTCCTTTAATTCTAGCCAGTAGCTGTCGAAACAGACTAATAAATAACCACCAAGAACCATCACTGAACTTTCCAAAAAGGCTGTAAATATATTTAATAACCCACAACATAAAAATGTCTTCAGTTCCCCACTAGGATTAAATACCTTTCAGAAACTCTGTTAGTTATTAATATTTACATCTGAACAACGACAACAGAAAGGCTCTGTAGGACATTTGATATGCCTATTTCTTTCAGGAAAAAATACAAGTCCGGCACTTTCTGTTTCCATTACATTGGCCTTTAACAAATGCAGACATTTGCAAACATTAGTGCTATTATACATACTGACTTCAACGTACATTGAATTTTAGATACAAATCTACTTTGCCTTAGAGACTAAAGAAAGAATTATGAAGTTCTCAATTACTTGGCCTCTCTCTCTGACCAGTTTCTTTTTAATTTTAACATAATACAAATACAAATAAATCAGAAGATATACAAACTAAAAAACAAAATGAGGCAAAACCAAAAAACAATCCTTTTTTGCCTAACTTCTACTGGCAATAGGTCATGTAATTTTCAACCGTGAATCCAATTTATTTCCTTGTTTTTGGGCGAGAAGGAGCTTTAGCATGTTGTTGCCTAACATTCAGTCTGTCCACACTCCCCAGGAATGTCATGGCCTCTAGAGCTGCCCCAGTGGACCTAGTTATGGTTTACAAGGGCCCAGTGGGCTACAGCTAGCCCAGGGCACAGTCACCTAGCCTCTTACCAGGTCATTTTTCTGCCAGCTAAGCATCTTTAACTACCCTCTAGTATGACATTGGTTATACTTTCTTTTCATGCACTGGAGATTTTCTAATTGAAATAAGAATTATATTTGTTTGTTTTTTTTTCATTTTTTATTTTATTTTTTTAAATCAGTATTTTTTAATTGTTGATATTGTACAGTTTTCTGTCTTTTACCCCGCCCCAGCCCACCACCCCAGCCCTCCCCACCTTCCTCCCATTTCCAGCCCCCATAGTTTTTGTCCATGAGTCCTTTATACTTGTTGCTCTAAACCGTTCCCCTTTTCCCCTGAAATTCCCTCCCCTCCCACTCTGGACACTGTCAGACTGTTCTCAAATTCAGTGTCTTTGTTTATATTATGCTTGTTTGTTTGTTTTGTTGATTAGCTTCCTGTTAAAGGTGAGATCTAAGAAAACTAAAAATGGACATACCTTTTGACCCAGCAATTCCACTGCTTGGATTATATCCTAAGAACCCTGAAACACCAATCCAAAAGAATCTATGCACCCCTATGTTCAAAGCAGCACAATTTACAATAGCCAAGTGCTGGAAGCAACCTAGGTGCCCATCAGTTAATGAATGGATCAAAAAACTGTGGTACATTTACACAATGGAATTCTATGCAGCAGAAAGAAAGAAGGAGCTCCTACCCTTTGCGACAGCATGGAAGGAATTGGAGAGTATCATGCTAAGCGAAATAAGCCAGGCAGTGAAATAAGAATTATATTTGATAGTAGACTCTTTACCTGATGCATGTACTCAATCCAGGATGCAATTACACAAATAGGGAAATAACAATCCTTATGTTAGGCCAATAAATTTCTCATGTAACTTCATTCCTTCAACAAGACACAGCCATCGTGATAGCTAATTCTTTTGTTATTCCTATTTGTGCAAAGAAGATAAACAAACATTATAATAGTGATGAATATCAAAATAGGCAATGGCAGGGAGGAGACGTATAGACTGTCTTTAAAGAGGTGAGGAGAATGTAGAAAATGATCTATGTTTGTTTACCTACAACACACAAACATAAGAGCCTTCTACAGTGAAGGACACAAAGTCAAAAAGAGCTTGCACCTGTTTCTCTTGTTGGCAAAACTTGAGCTTAATCTCAAGTTCTGGTTTCTCTCATAAACAGCCCTATTTCTATTCCAGTAAAACAAAATGAAATTAAACTATATTTAGTGATTGAAAAATTACTGTACTAAATTCCTTTTTCAACTAGTCAGCCTTCATAGAGGCACCCAGTTGATCCACTGTGTGGGGTTACCATGCTTATTAATCAGATGCTCCACACTCGCTTGAGGACCCAAAGTCTCTGTGGAAGCCTCAGAATAAAGTTCTGCTGAGAAGGCATAAAGATGATTTCCCAACAGGTTTTCACTACTCCAACAAGACTAAGAACAATCATTCCACTCTGAGAAAAAGAGACCTTGGCTGAAACCACTTGTGTTCTGTTTTTGGTGTCTTCTTTATAATGAAGCGAGGATAATTAGAGCCAAAATCACAAGTTACAACAAAAGAAATTGCATTTCTTTAAGAACCAAAGAGGTATAAAGATACCAGCTTCAATTTCCTTCCTAGGGACACATAAGAAAAGGTATAGTCACCATACCTTCAAAGGCTTCATTAAGTAGATAAACCCTAGAGGACTGAACACTAACCAGAGCCAAATATTCCCTAAAGAAGGTTTTTCACAGTGACAGTAAAAGAGTCATAGAAAGAAAGCACAAATTTAAATGACACCCATCACATCCAAAAAAAAAAAAAATCTATGACAGAAAGCTGTGTTTTGCTCCCATTTATACTATACTGTCCCCATCTTTAAAATGATTCTTTAATTGTGCTTTGTCATATGCAGAATGGTCCATATAGATTAATCTGGTATGAGATAAATAAAAAGTATTCTTATCCTTATTTCACAGATGAGGAAATTAAGTATTGATAGTCTGATTAAGGTTATACACACTGTATTTACCCGAACCTGGATTGCAACAGTCAGGAGACCTAAATTCTGGCTACAACTCAGGCATTGTTAAACTGGATATGGATAACCCTCACCAAACTGCTGATATTTAATTTGCTCAGTTTCCAGACAGTTTCTTAGTCTCCATTTTAATAAAACAATTTTCATTTTTCTCTATAAATTACCTAATCCTTTAATCACCTTTCAGAAATGAATAGCTTCAAGTGAATCGATCAAAAGATATACAGTATGAATAGTCAGCATCAGAAAGCTAGCATGGCAACATTATATAAAGTACAATGGACTTCATGACAAAAAGTATCACCAGAAATAAATAAGAACATCATACTGTGATGGAAGGGTGAGTGCAATCATAAAACAATAAGAAATGTGTATGTGTCTAAAAACAGAGCATCAAAACATATCCGGCAAAAGAATACAGAATCAAAGGGAGAAATAGACAATTCTATCATGAATGAAGTGTTTAATCCTCCCTGTCAGCAGCTGTTAGAACAACTTGATGAGAGATCAGCAAACTTTTTCTATAAAAGGACCAGACACCAAATATAGCTGGCTTTCTGGGCCACACAGTCTTTGCCAGAACTCTTCAACTTTGCTTTGATAGCACAAAAAGAATCTGGAGATGATATTTAAAAATGTCTGTATCTGTGTTACAATAACACTTTCTTTTTAAAAATAGGCAGTGGGGTAGATTTAGCCCACAAACTGCATTTTGCCAATCCCCAAACTAATAATAATTATAAAAATGCAAAAACATAAAAGATATTAAGAACACAACAAACTACCAGGACTTACAAAAGACATTACATCTAATAACAGCTTAATAGGCATTCTTTTCAAATATATGTGGAAAGGTCACATGCTAGGCACTAAAAAAGTGGTAATTTATTATAGACACTGAAATCATACAAAGCACACTGTCTGAACAAAATGGAATTAAATTAGAAATTAACAACATTAGAATAACTAGAAGAGCCCAAAATATTTGGCAATTAAGCAATACATTCTTGAATAATCCACAGGTCAAAAAAAGAGATCATGTAAGAAAGTAGAAGATACTTTGAAATGAATAATAATAAAAACAAAATGTTTCAAAATTTGTGGGATACAACTAAAGCAGCACTTAGATGGATGTCTGTAGTTTTATTTTTTAATATATTTTATTGATTACGCTATCACAGTTGGGCTATTACAATGGGCTATTACAGCGCATTTCTCAACCTTCATTCCCCTCCACCCTGCACACCCCCTCGCACCCACATTCCCCCCTATAGTTCATGTCCATGTGTCATGAGTTCTTTAGCTTCTCCATTTACCACACTATTCTTGCCCTCCCCCTGTCTATTTTCTACCCACCATCTATGCTACTTATTCTCTGTACCTTTCCCCCTCTCTCCTCCTCCGACTCCCCTCTTGCTGACCCTCCCTGTGATCTCCATTTCTGTGGTTCTGTTCCTGTTATTGCTGTTTGCTTACTTTACTTTTGTTTTAGGTGTGGTTGTTAATAGCTGTGAGTTTGCTGTCTTTTTACTGTTCATGTTTTTTATCTTCTTTTTCTTGGATAAGTCCCTTTAACATTTCATATAATAAGGGCTTGGTGATGATGAACTGCTTTAACTTGACCTTATCTGAGAAGCACTTTATCTTCCCTCCCATTCTAAATGAAAGCTTTGCTAGATAGAGCAATTTTAGATGTAGGTCCTTGCCTTTCATGACTTGGAATACTTCGTTCCAGCCCCTTCTTGCCTGGAAGGTCTCTTTTGAGAAATCAGCTGACAGTCTGATGGAAACTCCTTTGTAGGTGACTGTCTCCTTTTCTCTTGCTGCTCTTAAGATTCTCTCCTCTTTTATATTAGCTAATGTAATTATGATGTGCCTTGGTGTGTTCCTCCTTGGGTCCAACTTCTTTGGGACTCTCTGAGCTTCCTGGACTTCCTGGAAGTCTATTTCCTTTGCCAGAGTGGGGAAGTTCTCCTTTATTGTTTGTTCAAATAACTTTTCCACCTGTTGTTCTTCCTCTTCCCCTTCTGGTACCTCTATAATTCAGATGTTGGAATGTTTAAAGATGTCCTGGAGGTTCCTAAGCCTCTCCTCATTTTTTTGAATTCTTGTTTCTTCATTCTTTTCTGGTTGGATGTTTCTTTCTTCTTTCCGGTCTACTGCATTGATTTGCATCCCAGTTTCCTTCCCATCGCTATTGATTCCTTGTACTTTTTCCTTTATTTCACTTAGCGTAGCCTTCATTTTTTCATCTAATTTGTGACCAAATTCAACCAATTCTGTGAACATCCTGATTGCCAGTGTTTTGAAGTGTGCATCTGATAGGTTGGCTATCTTTTTATCACTTAGTTCTATTTTTTCTGGAGCTTTGATCTGTTCTTTCATTTGGGCCATTTTTTTTTTTTTGTCTTGACACAACTGTTACATAGTGAGGGGCAGAGCCTTGGGGGTTCACCAGGGCAGGGCAATCCACATTGCTGTTATGATGCTGTATGTGGGGAAGGGGTCCAAGAGGGAACAATGGTGCTCGCTCCACTCTCTGCCAGATTTCAGTCACTTCCCCCACTTCCCACCAGCAAATCGTGCCCTTCTGGTGCTGATTCCTGTGTGAGTAGGTTTGTGTACATTCTAGGACCCTGTACGTCTCTCCATGAACTCTCCTGTGAGGATGCGAGTTTCTCCCACTGCTGCCTCAACCCCCACAGGTGTTTTCAATCAGTGGTTTGAAGCTTTATTTTCCCCCAGCTGGGGCTCCAAGTTGCACACTCTGTTCCACTCCCCTGTTGTTTCTCCTGGTTTATCTGTGAGAAAATGTGGAACTACACAGTCTGCACTCCACCCCCTCGCTGGGTCTGCCAGCCACCGCCTTGCCTGCCCTGGTCCTCCAGCTGCCAACTTGCCAGAAGTCCTCTCTGCCTGACTGCTTGTCTCTTCCACTCCTACTGGTCTGGATGAATGTGTCTTCTTTAACTCCTTGGTTGTTGGACTTCCATGCAGCTCAATAGTCCGTAAGTTCTGGTTGTTTTTTTTTTTGTTTGTTTGTTTTTAAATTGTTGTTGTCCTTCTTTTGGTTGTGAGAGGAGGCACAATGTGTCTACCTGTGCCTCCAGCTTGGCCAGAAGTCCCCAGTATTAACATTTAAATTAAACATGCTATATAACCTGGTAGGGTCAACTCTTGGTTATTTACAGAAAAAGACATGAAAGTATTTCTCCACACAAAACTTCTATGTGGATACTTATAGGAGCATTTTTCATAAATCCCCAAACTGGAAACAATTCAAATGTCCATCAATTTATGAAAGGATAAACAAATTACAATATAGCCATACCATGGAACATGACTCAGCAATAAAAAGAACAAATACTGATACACAGAACCACATGGGTGAATCTCTAAAATGTTATATAAATCAAAGAAGTGAAACTAAAGGAACTAAATAATACAAACTTCTATTTATATTATATTCTAGAAAAGAAAAAAGTAGAATGACAAATGAGATCAGAAGTGGCCTGAGGCCTGGGGTCAGGTGAGGGAAAGTGAGTACAAAGGCAGATAGCAAACATAAATATCAGTGTGTTGGTTGGCCCAGTGATAGCTGGTTAAAAACCAGTCTACTCAGAGAGGGAAGATGGTGGCATGGTAGGAAGGAGCAGATTTTACTTCCCCCTATACATGGGAGAAGTACTTCTCCCCTATACACTAGCTGATCTACTGAGAACACAGCAAACAGCCAACAGTACCACAGCGTATATGAAAATAGGAGATCAAAAATTGTAGTGGACACTGAACAAGATGGTAAGAGGAGTGCTTCAGGACAATAAGGTCCCAGGGATCAGTGCGGAGACCAGGAGGCTGAAGCCCCAGCCTGGAGCTCGCCAGGTCTGCCACAAGGCTCTAGGGAGGGAACCAGGTCAACAGTACCCTCCCCAGCCAAACAAGGTTTCAGCAGCACCAGGAGAGACCTGGTTGCTTGAAGTCACAGGGACAGGAGGCAAGGTATGAGTGACAAACACGCAGGGGCTGTGAGCACCCATGCATAGCCCTGGGAGCAGTGCACGCCCAAACCCCTGCGACCAGTAGCAGCCAAACAACCACAGGAGACCCTTGGACCTGAGGTGGCCCTGGGACCAGAGGCAACCATGCGACTGGAGGCTGCCAAGCAACTGGAGGAGCCCCTGCGACCAGAGGAGGAGGCTTTGTAGAAGACCCACAGCTCACACCGATGATCCTACTGTGAGTGCTCACAACACAGGAAACCCAAGGAGCCCACACCCGTAAACTCCAGTAGGTGTGCATGCCCTGTAGCAGACCTGGAGCTCACAACCATAAACATGGGGAGTGCTCAATCTGCAGGAGATCCCAGCTCATACCCATAAACTCGGGAAAGTGCAAGCTCTGCAGAAGGCTCAGAAACCATCCCCCAGGCCCTGCCCAGAAAGGCACCAGGTAGCTCAGGGGAGAGTGAGCAGCTAGCCCTGGGGAGAATGCACAGCTGGCACTTAGCAGAGTAGCTCAAAGCTGACTGAGGGCAGAACAGGGAGAAAAGCAATTCCAGTCACCCCTCAGCCCATTGCAGCCTGCAAGACCAGAAAAACTGGTTTGGCCAGTTTGAAAACAGCAAGAGGTTTGTTTGTTTCTTTGTTTCTTTTGTCATTGTTTTGTTTTAATTTTAAATTTTTTTATTATCTTTATCTTTTTTCTTCCACAATTCCTTTTGCTTTTCTTCTTTCTTGTTTTATTCCTTCTTCCTTTCTTTCCAATTTTATCTCCTCTTCCTTCCTCTTTTTTTTACTCTTTTTTCATTTTTTTCATTTCTCTTATTGAATACTCACGAGTGACACAAAAAAACCCTGCAACTGTGAAAGAAACAGAGTTGGATGCAAAGAGGGGGCATCTCAACAGCTGAGACAGTGGAAGCTGTGAACACCAGGATACCCAAAAGAGACTGCACCACTGAATCTCACAGATATTCTACCACAGAAGTTCACACCATAAACCCAGGGAGCCAGAACAGAGCAATTTAAGAAGCTGAAGCTAACAGGAAGAGTCTCAGAAAGAATGGGAGGACAAAGAAACAATCCCCAAATGAAAGGAAAGGAGGAAGCCCCAGAAAGAATGCTAAATGAAATGGAGGCAACTCAACTATCAGATATTGAGTTCAAAGCAATGGTTGTCGGAAAGCTCCATGAGTTCACAATGAGCTACCAAAAACTACAGGGAAGCTACGATGAACTCACTGCAAACTCTATCAACAGGAAAAAGGAAATAGAAAGTATCAACAAAGGCCAAGAGGAAAAGAACAATACAATTTCTGAACTGAAGAACACAGTAGAAGGAATGAAAAGCAGAACTGATGAAGCAGAAGATCAGATCAGATCAGCAAGTTGGAGGACAAAGTAGAAAAAAAAAACCTGGAAAGAGCAAGAAAAGGAAAAGAGGCTCAGAAAGAATGAAGAGGGATTAAGAGAAATGCAAGACAACATGAAAGATAATAATATCCATATACTAGGGATACCAGAAGGAGAAGAAGAAGAGCAAGAGCAAGGGATAGAAAGCCTATTTGAAACAGTAATCATGGAAAACTTCCCTAATTTGATGAGAGAAAAAGTCACACAAGTCCAGGAAACACAGAGAGTCCCAATCAAGAGAAGCACAAAGAGGCCCACTACAAGACATGTCATAATTAAAACGGCAAACTTCCAAGACAAAGAGAGAATCTTAAAGGCAGCAAGGGAGAAAAAGAAAGTAACATACAAGGGAGCCCCAATAAGGTTAGCAACTGACTTCTCAATGGAAACACTTCAAACCAGAAGAGAATGGCAAGAAATATTCCAAGCAATGAAAACCAAAAGCCTGCAAACAAGATTACTTTACCCAGCAAGGCTTTCAATCAAGATAGAAGGCCAAATAAAGCACTTCCCAGACAAAAGAAGTCTAAAAGAATACACTTCAACCAAATGAGTTCTGCAAGAGATACTAAAGGGACTGCTTTAAGGAAAGGAAGGGGGAGGGGGAGAGAGAGAGAGAGAGAGAGAGAGAGAGAGAGAGAGAGAGAGAAACACAGGCATAAAAATGGTAATGAATAAGTACCTATCAATAATAATCTTAAACGTAAATGGATTAAATGCTCCAATCAAAAGACATAGAATAGCTGAATAAATAAGAAAGCGTGACCCACGCATATGCTGCCTACAAGAGACCCACCTCAGGACAAAAGACCTACACAGACTCAAAGTGAAAGGCTGGAGAGAAATTTTCCAAGCAAATGAACAGAGAAAAAAAGCAGGGGTAACAATACTCATATCAAAGAAAATAGACTTCAAAAGAAGGGCCATGAACAGAGACCCAGAAGGTCACTTCAAAATACTCAAGGGAAGAATCCACCAAAAAGACATAAACATTGTAAATATATATGCACCCAACATAGGAGCACATAATACATAAAGAAAATCTTAGAGGACTTCAAGAAAGATATTGACAGCAACACAATTACAGTAGGGGATTTTAACACCCCACTGTTAAAAATGGACAGATCTTCCAAACAAAATATCAACAATGATATTGTGACACTGAACAACACTCTAGATGAAATGGACTTAACTGATATATATAGAGTCCTTCATCCCAAAGAAACTAAATACACATTCTTTTGAAATGAACATGGAACATTTTCAAAGATAGACCACATAATAGAACACATATCAGCCTCAACAAATTCAAGAAAATTGAAATCATACCAAGTATTTTCTCCAACCAGAAGGGACTGAAACTAGAAACCAACCCCAAGGAGAAAAACCCAAAACACTCAAAATCATGGAGATTGAATAGCATGCTAGTAAACAATGAATAGGTCAAGAATGAAATTAGGGAAGAAATCAAAAAGTTTCTGGAAACAAATGATAATGAACTCACAGCAACTCAAAACTTATGGGACACAGTGAAGGCAGTCAATCCTCAGAGGGAAGTTCATAGTGATACAGGCCTACCTAAAAAAGATAGAAACATTTCAAACAAACAACTTAACCCTACACCTACAAGAACTGGAGGAACAACAACAAAAACATCCCAGAGCAAGTAGAAGGAAGGAAATAAGCAAGATCAGAGTAGAATTAAATGACATAGACACTAAAAGCACAATTCTAAGAATAAATGAATCCAGGAGCTGATTCTTTGAAAAGATAAACAAAATTGACAAGCCTTTAAGCAGGCTCATCAAGAAAAAACGAGAGAGGACTTAAATGAACACAATCAGAAATGAAAGAGGAGAGATTACAACTGACAGCACAGAAATACAAAGGATTGTAAGAAATTAGTATGAAGAACTGTATGCCAAGAAAGTTGAAAGTTGAAAACCTACATGAAATGGACAAGTCTCTAGAAAAATATAATCTTCCAAAACTCAATGAAGAAGAAGCAGATAGCCTGAACAGATCAATACCAGCTGGTGAAATTGAAGCAGTAATCAAAAAACTCCAGACACACAAAAGCCCTGGACCAGGTGGTTTCACAGGAGAATTCTACAAAGCATTTAAGGAAGAGCTAACCCCTATTCTTTACAGATTATTCGAAAAAATCCAAAATGATGGAAGACTACCAAACTCTTTTTATGATGTCTGCATCATCCTAATCCCAAAACCAGATAAAGACACAACAAAGAAAGAAAACTTCAGGCCAATATTGCTGATGAACATAGATGTTAAAATCCTCAACAAAATATTGGCAAACCATATCCAACAATACATTAAAAAGATCATACACCATGACCAAGTGGGATTCATCCCAGGTATGCAAAGATGGTTCAACATTCACAAGTTAGTAAATGTAATACATCGCATAAACAAAAGCAAATACAAAAATCACATGATCATATCAATAGATACAGGAAAAGCATTTGATAAGATACAGCACCCATGTATGATAAAAACACTCAGAAAAATGGGAATAGAGGGAGCATTCCCCAACATAATAAAGGGCATATATGAGAGACCTACAGCCAACATCATACTCAACAGGCAAAAACTAAAATCTTTTCCACTAAGATCAAGAACAAGACAAGGTTGTCCACTTTCACCACTTCTATTCAATATAGTATTGGAAGTTTTAGCCACAGAAATTAGACAAGAAAAGGAAATAGAAGGAATCCAAATTGGAAAAGAGGAAACAAAACTCTCATTGTTTGCAGATGATATGATAGTGTACATAGAAAATCCTATAGACTCGGCCAAAAAGCTCCTTAACCTAATAAATGAATTTGGCCAAACAGCCGGATACAAAGTCAATATCCAGAAATCAAAGGCAACTTCCGGCCAAGATGGAGGCGTAGGCGGACACACTGTGCCTCCTCTCACAACCAAAATTAAGGACAACAAATATTTAGAAACAAGAAAACAACCAGAACTTATAGAAAATTGAACTGTACGGAAGTCCAACAACCATTCATCCAGACCGGTAAGAGGGGCGGAGTCGCAGTAGGAAAAAGTGGAGGTGCGGACCCAGGAACGCAAGTAGCAGCGGCTCGCAGTTCCCAGGTGCACGGGTGGTGGCTGGCGGTCCTGGGGCACACAGGCGGCAGCTGGCGGACCCCGGGCACAGGGGGGCAACTGTGCAGATCCAGTGAGGACGCACAAGGCAGCTGGCTGACCAGGGGGTCCCACATTCACGCACGCAGACGGTCCAGGCAGAGGGGAAGTGGCGGAAGGGACTGAATCCAGGAGAGAGCGGAGCAGGCGCCATTGTTCCCTCTCAGACCCCGCCCCCACATAACCAGCGACTGGGCTGCCCCACACTGGGGAGCGCCTGAGGCTCCACCCCTCACTACGTAACAGCACGCGCGCATGCGCAGATAATCCAGGTGAAGGGGAAGGGGCGGGCGGAAGTGACCGGTGTCCAGAAGAGAGCGGAACAGGCGCCACTCTTCCCTCTCGGACCCCGCCCCCACCTATAGCGTCACAACCCAGCGACTGGGCTGCTAAGGCTCCACCCCTCATACGTAATAGCTGCAACCAGACTAAAACCAAAACAAAACAAAACAAAAAACCCCACGAAAAATGGCTCAAACCGGAGAAAAAATGAAAACGCCGGAGTCAATTCCTCTAAGCAGTGAAGAGATAGCCAACCTATCAGATGCACAGTTCAAAGCACTGGTCATCAAAATGCTCACAGAATTGGTTGATTTTGCTCACAAACTAGATGAAAAAATGCAGGCTACAATACGTGAAATGAAGGAAGACACATGGGGAACTGATAGAGATGGAAGGAAAACTGGGACTCAAATCAATGGAGTGGACCAGAAGGAAGAAACTAACAACCAAACAGAAAAAGAGGAAGAAACAAGAATTCAAAAAAATGAGGAGAGGCTTAGGAACCTCCAGGACATCGTTAAATGTCCCAACATCCGAATTATAGGGGTCCCAGAAGGGGAAGAAGAGCAACAAGTAGAAAACTTATTTGAACAAATAAGAAAGGAGAACTTCCCCAATCTGGCAAAGGAAATAGACTACCAGGACATCCAGGAAGCTCAGAGAGTCCCAAAGAAGTTGGACCCAAGGAGGAACACATCAAGGCACATCGTAATTACATTAGCCAAGATTAAAATGAAGCAGAGAATTCTAGAAGCAGCAAGGGATAAGGGGACAGTCACCTACAAAGGAGTTCCCATCAGACTGTCAGCTGATTTCTCAAAAGAGACCTTCCAGGCAAGAAGGGGCTGGAAAGAAATATTTGAAATCTTGAAAAGCAGGGACCTACATCCAAAATTGCTCTATCCAGCAAAGCTGTCATTTAGAATGGAAGGACAGATAAAGCGCTTCTCAGATAAGGTCAAGTTCAAGGAGTTCATCATCACCAAGCTCTTATTATATGAAATGTTAAAGGGACTTATCTAAGAAAAAGAAGATAAAAAATATGACAGTGAAAAGACAGCAAACTCACAGCTATTAAGAACCACACCTAAAACAAAAGCAAACTAAGCAAACAGCTAGAACAGGAACAGAACCACAGAAATGGAGATCATATGGAGGGTTAGCAACAGGGGCGTGGGAGGAGGAGGGGGGGAAGGTTCAGAGAATGAGTAGCATAGATAGTGGGTAGAAAATAGACAGGGGGAGGGCAAGAATAGTGTGGGAAATGTAGAAGCTAAAGAACTTATGACACAAGGACATGAACTAAAGGGGTGAATGTGGGTGGGAGAGGGTGTGCAGGGTGGGGGGAATGATGGGGGAGAAATGGGACAACTGTAATAGCATAATCAATAAAATATATTAAAAAAAAAGAAATCAAAGGCATTTTTGTACACCAACAATGAAACATCAGAAGCAGAAATCAAGAAAAAAATCCCATTCGATGTAGCAAAAAGAAAAATAAAATATCTAGAAGTAAACCTAACCAAGGAGGTAAAAGACCTGTATGCAGAAAACTACACAACACTGAAAAAAGAAATCAAGGGAGACACGAACAAATGAAAACATATACCGTGTTCATGGATTGGAAGAATTAACATTATCGGAATGTCCATACTTCCCAAAGCAATTTACAGATTCAATGTAATACCCATTAAAGTACCAATGGCATATTTCAGAAACATAGAACAAACACTTCAAAAATTTTTATGGAACCATAAATGACCCAGCATAGCTACTGTAATGTTGAGAAAGAAGAGCAATGTAGGAGGGATCACAATTCCTGATGCCAAACTGTATTAGAAGGCCACTGTAATCAAAACAGCCTGGTACTGGCATAAAAACAGGCACATGGACCAGTGGAACAGAACAGAGAGCCCAGAAATAAACCCAAATCTCTATAGTCAATTAATATTCAATTAATAGTCAACAAAGGGGGCAGCAACATAAAATGGAGTAAAAATAGCCTCTTCAACAAGTGGTGTTGGGAGAGCTGGACAGCTATGTGCAAAAAAATGAAACTCGAGCACCAACTTACACCATACACAAAAATAAATTCAAGGTGAATAAAAGATTTAAATATAAGCCGTGACACCAGTAAAGTCCTAGAGGAGAACATAGGCAGGAAAATCTCAGATATTTCACACAGCAACATTTTTACTGATATGTCCTCTAGAGCAAGGGACATAAAAGAAAGAATAAACAAATGCTGTCTCATGAAAATAAAAAGCTTCTGCATGTCTACAGAAAACAGTATTAAAATAAATGGAGAACTAACTGAGTGGGGAAACATATTTGCCAATGATACGTCAGAGAAATGTTTAATCTCCAAAATATATAAAGAACTTACACGACTCCAGTCTAAGAAGACAAGCAACCCAATTAAAAAATGGACAAAGGACTTGAACAGATGCTTCTCCAAGGAGGACATACAGAGGACCCAGAGACGTATGAAGAGAAGCTCAGCATTGCTAGCTATCAGAGAGATGCAAATTAAAACCACAGTGAGGTACCACTTCACACTGGTCAGAATGGCCCTCATAGACAAAGCAACAAACAGCAAGTGTTGGAGAGGTTGTGGAGAAAAGGGGACCCTAGTGCACTGTTGGTGGGAGTGCAGACTGGTACAACCACTATGGAAAACAGTATGGAATTTTCTAGGAAAACTAAAAATAGATATACCTTTTGACTCAGCAATTTCACTGCTTGGATTATATCCTAAGAACCCTGAAGCACCAATCCAAAAGAACCTCTGCACCCCTATGTTCATAGAAGCACAATTTACAATAGCCAAGTGCTGGAAGCAACCTAGGTGCCCATCAGTAAATGAATGGATCAAAAAAACGGTGGTACATTTACACAATGGAATTCTATGCAGCAGAAAGAAAGAAGGAGCTCCTGCCCTTTGCAACAGCATGGATGGAACTGGAGAACATCATGCTAAGCAAAATAAACCAGGCAGTGAAAGACAAATACCATATGATCTCACCTTTAACAGGAACCTAATCAACAAAACAAACAAACAAGCATAATATAAACAAAGACACTGAAATTGGGAACAGGCTGACAGTCACCAGAGGGGAGAGCGAAGGGAATTTCAGGAGAAAAGGGGGAAGGGTTTAGAGCAACAAGTATAAAGGACACATGGACAAAAACTAGGGGGGACGGAAATAGGAGGGAGGTGGAGAGGGCTGTGGTGGTGGGCTGGGATGCGAGTAAAAGACAGAAAACTGTACGAGAACAACAATTAAAATAAATTTAAAAAAGAAAAAGTAATAAATAAATATACTCTGTAAAAACAAACAAAGAAACAAAAAAACAACCAGTCTACTCAGTCAGGAATAGTTTTCATGGGCAGTGACAAGGAAAATAATGCTCGGAATGAATCATGCAAAGTGTTTGAATAATGGGTTGGTTTATCAATCCTTCATCACATGCTTATGTCTGTCTACCTTTCCTCTCTTTAAAAGAGCGAACTTACACATAACTAAATGAATGAGAATCCAGCCAGCCTGACATCCCCTCCACTGAGATAGAATGCTCAAAATTGAAATTTCTAAGGGGTATTGCCACCTTGAGTCCCTCATGCTGTTGTGTTTCTTCCCTTTATCCATGTAAAGTGCCTGGTCTGAGCTAAGGATCAGACTCCAGCCTAAACTATCTAAAAATGCTGCTAGAGCATTTTTGCTATTTGTTCAAGGAAAATTATAAAGCTTTTTAGACCTATTCCTTAAAGTATTCCGTTCCAAAGTATTTTTCCAAATTGCAAAGATATATAAACAAATCTCATTTATTTAGGTAAAAATTATAAATAATATTCTTTATAAAAAAGTCTCTCATTACAGGGAGATTTAACTATGAGCCCCATTAAAAACTGGGGGTAAATGGAGACAACTGTACTTGAACAACAATAAATAAAATAAAATTTAACCAACTTTCAGAAAACAAATTTTGACACATGTAGAGTATCACCAAGGAAGCCAAATAGCAAACATACCCAGACCTTGTAGTGAGCTAATTACCTTCTAATTTTGAAAAGTGTTGATGTATTCATGTGGGTGCTACATTAAAGAAAAAAGAGTTATGAAAGTGCAGATAAGAACTGCCTTGCAATAATAATCTATAAAATATAAATAATGCAGAAAAATATAAAGGAGTTTTAGTGGGAGAAATTAGATGGATGTGGCTGGTTCTAACAATCTACAGGAAATACCAACCATAAAGTAGCTTGGACAGCCAAAAGACACACCCGATGTTATTCCAGGGAATTCAACAGAAATACAAACAGGAAGACAATAGCTTCACAGCCTATTCAAATGAAATACACTTTAAAGTTGTATTTTAAATTATTTTATTTTATACAGTTTTCACAGCATCATTCCATTTTGCCTTCTGTCAAGTAAGAAAGCTGTGCAAGTTTTCACAGACCTTTACAGTTCAGTGAACAGCATAGTATGTTCAAGAGAGAAACTTAGAAGTCCCTTTAATTCCTCAAGTAGAACATTATTATACTTACTTTTTAAAAAAGCCTATTCATCCATCCATCCTTCTAGCTATAGACATCGATTTCTAAAACGTGTATTACACGCACACACACACCTCATAAGGAGGTGTTAAGAAAACAGAATTAGCTTCCCAAGGGCAGACCTCTTGTAGTACAGGCTTCCTTGGCTAGGTGAGTATTCTGGGAACCCATCTGTATCAGTGTACCAGCTGGCATTGTTGTGAGAGGCTGGGTTTGGCTTCATCAATTTTTTTTGAAGACTCTTTCAACGTGTTTGCCCATTTCATTGATGGATGATTTATAAGGGCACCTGCCCCTACTGTGCTGATTGTTCAGTAGTTTTTGACCAAAAGTGGCATGATTCCCATGCCCCACCTTCCTATGTACCTGATCTCACCCTAAGCAAAGCTCTCAAAGGGAAATGTTTTGCTGATGTGGAAGAGGTAAAACAAAAAATAGTGGAGGCACTAAAAGGCATCAAAATTGATGAGTTCAAAAGCTGTTTTGAGCAGTGAAAAAATGTCTCAATAGCTGTATTGCATCAAATGGAGAGTATTTTGAAGGTGATTGAAGTTTACACATGTAAGAATAAATACACATTTTTATAAATAAATTCCATTTTGGGGGTCTCCCCTTGTATATATTCAGATCCATGAAATACTACTTTATGGTAAGAGTTACAATCACTTCCAAAACATCAACAGTAATGAGCAACTAGGGTGCCATTCATAAATAAAATTAATATTTAAATTACACCCAAATATTTCAAATCAAATTCTCACTAGGCATAGGGGAAAATGGTCTAGTTTGTGCAAAGAATGTAAAAAATTGAGATCATAAGCTAAATGTAAATCCTTATTTCTGTTTCTACTTCACCAGTAAGCCTTTTCTCCTTAAAATGCTCTACAATCACAAAATCTACCAATTTCAATATTTTTTATTATCCCTTTCTTGCTTTTTCAAAATAAGTAATAGGAAGTTCAAGAGTCAAATGTTTGGCAATGGTTGAGGACCAGAAATATATCAAAGTGAATGGATTATTAGTCAGAAAATTCAATAATAGAAGAAAATATCTCTCTATGCAGATTAAACTACAGTGTATTCAGATGGGGGCCCTCTGGTTGATATTAAACTAGAAGTTTTAAGTAGAACAAAGAATGCTATGAAGAGCAGGGATACTGTCTTGATACACAGTAGGTGCTCAGAAAATATGAAGGATGAATTAATGGAAAATAATAAAATGGATTAATAGCTATTATTAAGCCAAACTAAGAAAAACATGAGACACATTATTTATTGTCAAGGAGGCTCATTTCCATTTTGTTGTGTTTTGTTTTGCTTTCTAGCCAGCTGAATAGAAATTGTGTTTCTGAGCTCCTGGCTAAGGGTTCCCTCTACTGCCCATCCCTGCCCAGGATGGCGTCCACTAGCATCTGGCTTTGGAGCCTGGACCACTGAGGGCCCAGAGACAAGGGTGCCATTATAATGTAGGGAACACAAGATGAAAAGAGGGCTTTTGCTCTAAGGAGCAGTAATCCAAAATATTTTACTAGCACTATTGCTATTAAAACTATACAGATGAGAGGAACAGGGAAGATGGCGGCGTGGTAGGAGGGAGCAGACCCTACTCCCCCTCTACACACGGGAGAAAAACCAGATCAATCTACGTAAAGATCAGAACAGACAAGGAACAGTAATACAGCATATTGGAGAATAAGAGGTCGGAAATTGTAGCGGACACTGAAAAGCAAGCGGTAAGGAGAGCTCTTCGGAACAATAAGAGCCCAGGGTTCCAGCGCGCGGAGAACGGGGCGGCCGAGGCCCCGGCCCGGCGCTCCGCCAAGCCTGCCCCAGGGCCCTGGGGAGGGAGCTGGGTCAGCCGCTGAACCGGCTGGGAGATCTCAGGGGCCACCGCGCGACTGCGCCCGAGCAAAAGTGGGTGCCCTGCGAGGGAGCGAAAGTGGGTGCACCCCACCAGGTCACTGCGCGACTTTGAACCGAGTTTTCATGGTCGCCGCGCCACGACGAAAGCATAGGCGCCCCAAGAGAGACAGAGGCGCGGGCGAAGTGAGACAGCTGAATGAAAATAGACACCCTCAGGGGACCGCGCACGGTCTCGGGCTAGTGGACACTCGCGAAAACATAGGCGCAGGCCACTGGAGACAGCTGTGGAGCCAGAGGCGCCAGTTCACCTGCGGGTTCGCAAACGCGGACAGCTCAGGCCCAAGGTGCAGGCGCCAGATAGCAGCTGGAACGCAGGCCTCTCTCAGATCCGAATGCAGGCAGCTGTGCCCGAACACTGAAAGCCTCCCAGGGACAAAGGCAGGCGGCTGTGCACGTCTGGAGAACCTAGCTCACACCCATAACCTCGGAGAAGTGCGCACACATCAGGAAGTTCAGATCACACGCTGGAAACCATGTGGGGAGAGGTGCCCACTAACACTGGGATACATAGCACAGTGAGGACTGAGTTCTGAACACAGAGAAAAGCAATAAGATCACCCCTCGGCCATTGCAGCCAGCAAGACCTGAAAAACCGGCTGGCAAGTTTGAAAACAACAAGAGGGTTTTTTTTTTTTTTCTTTTCTTTTCTTTCTTTCTTTTTTTTTTTTTTTAAATTAATAATTTTTTAAATTTTTTATTTCTTTAATATATTTTTATTTTTTTAAATATTTTGTTGTGCTTTGCTTGTTTTTTTTTTTTTTTTTTTTTTTTTTTTTTCCTTTTCCCCCCTTTGGCTGCTTATATTTGTGTGGGGGTGTCTGTGTGCGTGTCTCTTTTTTGTTTTGCCAGTTTGTTAGTGTCTTTTTGTTTGTAAGCCTGTATATCTATATGAGTTCTTAACTACTCCTTCTTCATTGTTTATATCTTCTTCTTTACTCCCCAACTCCTTTTGCCTTCCTTGAATTCCTTCTTCTCTTATCCCCTCTTCCTTTCTCTTCAATTTTATCTTTTCTACCTTCCTCTTGTTTCCCCTTTCTTCCTTTTTTCATTTTCCCCCCTCCTCTGTTTGTAAATACACACGAGTGAGACAAAACAAACAAACAAGCAAGCCTGGAACTGTGGCGGGGGGAGATCCTGAGTTGGCCCCCAAAAGAGGGTATTCCAGCTGATGAGTCAGCGGAAGCAGTGAACAACAGGATATCCGAAGGAGAATCCACCATTGAATCTCACAGATATTCTACCACAGAAGGTCATACCACAAACCCAGGGAGCCAGAACAGATCAATTTAAGAAGTTGAGGCTAACAACAAGAGTCTTACAAACAATGGGAAGACAAAAGAACAATCCCCAAATGAAAGGAAAGGAGGAAGCTCAAGAAAGAATGCTAAATGAAACAGAGGCAACTCAACTATCAGATATCGAGTTCAAAGCAATGGTGGTCAGGAAGCTCAATGAGCTCTCAATGAGCTACCATAAACTACAGGGAAGTTATGATGAACTCACGGCAAACTATATCAACATGAAAAAGGAAATAGAAACTATCAACAAGGGCCAAGAGGAAATGAAGAACACAATCTCTGAACTGAAGAACACAGTAGAAGGAATGAAAAGCAGAATCGACGAAGCAGAAGATCGGATCAGCGAGTTGGAGGACAAAATAGAAAAAAATACTCAGAATGAGCAAGATAAGGAAAAGAGGCTTAGAAAGAATGAAGAGGGTTTAAGAGAAATGCAAGACAACATGAAACGGAATAATATCCGTATAATAGGAATACCAGAAGGAGAAGAACAAGAACAAGGGATAGAAAACCTGTTTGAAAAAGTAATGATGGAAAACTTCCCTCATTTGGTGAGAGAAAAAGCCACACAAATCCAGGAAACACAGAGAGTCCCAATCAAAAGGAACCCAAACAGGCCCACTTCAAGACACATCATAATTAAAATGGCAAAACTCCAAGACAAAGAGAGAATCTTAAAGGCAGCAAAGGAAAAAAAGGAAGTAACATACAAGGGGGCCCCAATCAGGTTAGCATCTGACTTCTCAATGGAAACGCTCCAAGCCAGAAGAGAATGGCAAGAAATATTCCAAGCAATGAGAACCAAAGGCCTGCAACCCAGACTACTTTACCCAGCAAGGCTTTCAATCAAGATAGAAGGCCAAACAAGGAGCTTCCCAAACAAAAGAAGTCTAAAAGAATACACCTCTACCAAACCAATGCTGCAAGAGATACTAAAGGGACTGCTTTAAGGGAAGAAAGGAAAAGACAGAGAGAGAAAGAGAGAGAGGAACACAGGTACGAAACTGGCAATGAATAAATACCTATCAATAATAACTTTAAATGTAAATGGATTAAATGCCCCAATCAAAAGACATAGAATAGCTGAATGGATAAGAAAGCATGACCCACACATATGCTGCCTACAAGAAACCCACCTCAGGACAAAAGACATACACAGGCTCAAAGTGAAGGGCTGGAAACAAATTTTCCAAGCAAATGGTCAGGAAAAAAAAAGCTGGGGTAGCAATACTCATATCAGACAAAATAGACTTCAAAAGAAGGGCCATAAAGAGAGACCCAGAAGGCCACTTCATAATACTCAGGGGAAGAATCCACCAAGAAGACATAAATATTGTAAATATATATGCACCCAACGGAGGAGCACCTAAATACATCAAGAAAATTTTAGAGGACTTCAAGAAAGATATAGACAGCAACACAATTATAGTAGGTGATTTTAACACCCCACTGTCAAAAATGGACAGATCTTCCAAACAAAATATCAACAAAGATATTGTGGCACTGAACAACACTCTAGAGGAAATGGACTTAACTGATATATATAGAGCCCTTCATCCCAAAGAAGCTAAATACACTTTCTTTTCAAATGCACATGGAACATTTTCAAAGATAGACCACATGATAGGACACAAATCAAGCCTCAACAAATTCAAGAAAATTGAAATCATACCAAGCATTTTCTCTGACCACAAGGGACTGAAACTAGAAACCAACCCCAAGGAGAAAAACCCAAAACCCTCAAAATCATGGAGATTGAATAGCATGCTATTAAACAATGAATGGGTCAAGAATGAAATTAGGGAGGAAATCAAAAAGTTTCTGGAAACAAACGATAATGAACTCACATCGACCCAAAACTTATGGGACACAGCAAAGGCAGTCCTCAGAGGGAAGTTTATAGCGATACAGGCCTATCTAAAAAAGACAGAAACATCTCAAACAAACAACCTAACCCTTCGCCTACAAGAACTCGAGGAACAACAACAAAGACAGCCCAGAGCAAGTAGAAGGAAAGAAATAACCAAGATAAGAGCAGAATTAAATGATATAGAGACTACCTGGCTGGTGTAGCTCAGTGGATTGAGCGCGGGCCTGCGAACCAGAGAATCGCGGTTCGATTCCCAGTCAGGGCACATGCCTGGGTTGCAGGCCAGTTCCCGGCAGGGGACACATGAGAGGCAACCATACATTGATGTTTCTCTCCCTCTCCCTCTCTCCTACCCTTCCCCTCTAAAGATAAATAAATAAATTCTTTAAAAAAAAAAAAAATGATATAGAGACTAAAAGCACAATCCTAAAGATCAATGAATCCAGGAGTTGGTTCTTTGAAAAGATCAACAAAATCGACAAGCCTTTAAGCAGGCTCATCAAGAAAAAAAGAGAGAGGACTCAAATAAACACAATCAGAAATGAAAGAGGAGATATTACAACCGACACTGCAGAAATACAAAGGATTGTAAGAAATTACTATGAAGAACTGTATGCCAAGAAATTTGAAAACCTAGGTGAAATGGACAGGTTTCTGGAAAAATATAACCTTCCAAAACTCAATGAAAAAGAAACAGAAAGTCTGAACAGACCAATAACGGCTGGTGAAATTGAATCAGTAATCAAAACACTCCCGACGCACAAAAGCCCTGGACCAGATGGCTTCACAGGAGAGTTCTACAAAACATTTAAGGAAGAGCTAACCCCTATTCTCCACAGACTATTCCAAAAAATCCAAAATGATGGAAGACTCCCAAACTCTTTTTATGAAGCCAGCATCATCCTAATCCCAAAACCAGATAAAGACACAACAAAGAAGGAGAACTTCAGGCCAATATCGCTGATGAACATAGATGCTAAAATCCTCAACAAAATATTGGCAAACCGCATCCAGCAACACATTAAAAAGATCATACACCACGACCAAGTGGGATTCATCCCAGGGATGCAAGGATGGTTCAACATTCGCAAATCAGTAAATGTAATTCATCACATAAACAAAAGCAAAGACAAAAATCACATGATCATATCAATAGATGCGGAAAAAGCATTCGATAAGGTACAGCACCCATTTATGATAAAAACACTCAGCAAAGTGGGAATAGAGGGAGCATTCCTCAACATAATAAAGGCTATATATGAGAAACCTACAGCCAGCATCATACTCAACGGGCAAAGACTAAATTCTTTTCCACTAAAATCAGGAACAAGACAAGGCTGCCCACTCTCTCCACTTCTATTCAACATAGTATTGGAAGTATTAGCCACAGCGATTAGACAAGAAAAGGAAATAAAAGGCATCCAACTTGGAAAGGAGGAAACAAAACTATCATTGTTTGCAGATGACATGTTAGTATACATAGAAAATCCTATAGTCTCGGCCAAAAAACTGCTCGACCTAATAAATGAATTTAGCCAAACAGCCGGATACAAAGTCAATATCCAGAAATCAAAGGCATTTTTGTATACCAACAATGAAACAACAGAAGTAGAAATCAAGGAAAAAATACCATTTGATATAGCAAAAAGAAAAATAAAGTACCTAGGAATAAACCTAACCAAGGAGGTAAAAGACCTGTATGCAGAAAACTACACAACACTGAAGAAAGAAATCAAGGAAGACACAAATAAATGGAAACACATACCGTGTTCATGGATCGGAAGAATTAACATCATCAAAATGTCCATACTTCCCAAAGCAATCTACAGATTCAATGCAATACCTATTAAAGTACCAATGGCATATTTCACAGATATAGAACAAACTCTTCAAAAATTTATATGGAACCATAAACGACCCAGAATAGCGGCAGCAATCTTGAGAAAGAAGAGCAAAGCAGGAGGGATCACAATACCTGATATCAAAATGTATTACAAGGCCACTGTAATCAAAACAGCCTGGTACTGGCATAAAAACAGGCACGTCGACCAGTGGAATAGAATAGAGAGCCCAGAAATAAACCCTAGTGTCTATAGTCAATTAATATTCGACAAAGGGGGCAGCAACATAAAATGGAGTAAAAATAGCCTCTTCAACAAGTGGTGTTGGGAGAACTGGACAGCTTCGTGCAAGAAAATGAAACTCGAGCACCAACTTACACCATACACAAAAATAAATTCAAGGTGGATAAAAGACTTAAGCATAAGCCGTAACACCATTAAAGTCCTAGAGGAGAACATAGGCAGGAAAATCTCAGATATTACACGCAGCAACATTTTTACTGATATGTCCCCTAAAGCAAGGGACATAAAGGAAAGAATAAACAAATGGGATCTCATCAAAATAAAAAGCTTCTGCATGGCCAAGGAAAACAGTATTAAAATAAAAAGAGAACCGACTGTGTGGGAAAACATATTTGCCAATGATATCTCAGATAAGGGTTTAATCTCCAAAATATACAAAGAACTTACACGACTCCACTCTAAGAAGACAAGCAACCCAATTAAAAAATGGGCAAAGGACTTGGGCAGACACCTCTCCAAGGAGGACATACAGAGGATCCAGAGACACATGAAAAGATGCTCGATATCGCTAGCTATCAGAGAGATGCAAATTAAAACAACAATGAGATACCACTTGACACCAGTCAGAATGGCCCTCATAAACAAAGCAACAAACAGCAAGTGTTGGAGAGGTTGTGGAGACAAGGGGACACTACTGCACTGCTGGTGGGAGTGCAGACTGGTACAACCACTATGGAAAACAGTATGGGTTTTTCTAAAAAAACTAAAAATGGATATACCTTTTGACCCAGCAATTCCATTGCTAGGACTATATCCTAAGAACCCTGAAACACCAATCCAAAAGAAACTATGCATCCCTATGTTTATAGCAGCACAATTTACAATAGCCAAGTGTTGGAAGCAACCTAGATGCCCATCAGTAAATGAATGGATCAAAAAACTGTGGTACATTTATACAATGGAATTCTATGCAGCAGAAAGAAAGAAGGAGCTCATACCCTATGCAACGGCATGGATGGAACTTGAGAGCATCATGCTAAGCGAAGTAAGCCAGGCAGTGAAAGACAAATACCATATGATCTCACCTTTAACAGGAACCTAATCAACAAAACAAAGAAACAAGCATAATATAACCAAAGACATAGAAATTGGGAACAGGCTGAAAGTCACCAGAGGGGAGAGGGGAGGGAATTTCAGGGGAAAAGGGGAAGGATTTACAGAAACAAGTAAAAAGGACACATGGATAAAAACTATGGGGGGGTGGAAATGGGAGGGAAGGGCTGGGGTGGTGGGTTGGGGTGAGAATAAAAGACAGAAAACTGTACAAGATCAACAATTAAAATAAAAATTTAAAAAAAAAAAAAAACTATACAGATGAACATGCCTCTGTTTTGCCAAGTCTAGTGATGGCTGATTCTTCTTCATGTATATAAAATTGCAGAGAAACTGATAAACATCGAAAGATTTTAGGGTGAGATTAGACTTGGTACTAAGGGCATCTGGTTGCCCACATTGTTTAATTCCTACTACAAATACCCTATTTCAATGTCACCCATCGGTTATTGTAGGCAGGTGAGTGCAGGTCTGGCTAGCCACTTTGGAGGAGCTGGCTGTGTGGGGGCTGTTCAAAGGATATGGCATGTTGGGACCCATGGGTGACCTAAGGACTCCAATCAGTTCCCTTATATGTGCAGGCACCATGTCCAGTGACAGGAGGTGGGCTGAGGGCTGCAGCATCTCCAGACTTCCAGACAATGGGTCCTACAGGCCCCTCTCCTCCCCACTGACCCTAATACTATAGACAGGGAGCACTGGGGAAGTCTCCCCCATTGGCCAAGATGGTGCAAGGGATGGTTCTTACACTGAGTGCACCAAAAGCTAGAAAGATAAACGGTCAGGGCCCAAGTGAACCAAAAGCTAGCAAGATAATTGGATAGAAAAAAATGCCCTCCATTCCTTACCTTTAAAAAAACCACAGGCTTGAATAAGAAAAGGAGATGATCTTTGAGACAGGAGCCCACTATTCTCCCAGGCTGCAACACCTAAATAGACCTCTTTCCTTTTGTACCAGCACCTGTCTCACATGTTTGGCTTTTGTTGCGGCAGGCAGTCCAACCTAAGTTTCAGTTACAATTTTTGCAACTCCACCGGTACAGCATGGACTGCACTATGTCCTGGAGGTTCGGGGCAAGGGTCCCAGCTGCCTGTGGGTTCCTACCCCAGGAGCAGGATTGTGGGGACTTTCCAGCAGCTGCTAAGAGCTTTTCTCAGGAAATTTCCCTGTACTCCTGTTCAAGGTGTCAGTTGCCTAAAATGTTTGGCTAGTGAAAGGAAACAAGTTTCTGGGGAGCAGACGAACTCCAAGATTGGGTAAGTTGAACTGGTGTACACAGCAGAGGTCCTCTATCCCTGTTGTTTGTGCTTTGTGTCACTTCAGCTTTGTGCCATTTGCGTCTGCTCAAGAATGGTTACAGTATTGACTGGCAGGAGATAAGATTCTAGGACTTGCCTGTGAGTGCTCATTTGGACTAATGGAATTATGGATCCAACTTTTGTTCATATGTTCCCACTTTGTCTGGGATCTTCCTGTGGTTATAGTTTCTGGCTTATACTTTCATGCCATCAGGGGCTATTCTGTTTCGACTTCTGAAGAGGAGGTCACTGGGCTGAAGTTTAGCAGTTGGATCCATGTACAGCTATGATCCAATGACTAAGAAGGAATTGGTTTTCTACTGTAACATTCCTTGGCCTATGTATACTTTAGGCTACAGAGAAAAATGAACCCTAAATGATTCCCTAAATTACTACACCACCATACAGTAGAAATTTGTTTTGCCAATGGTCAGGGAAATGGGACAGAATCCCTTGTGTGCAGGCATTTATGTCTTTACACAATGAGGATTGGGCCAAGAAAGGGAACAATCTAATCATGCAGAGAAGGCAACTGGCTTCAAAACCCACCCCTGATAATAAAACACTTCATATTTACTGAATTGGAGAAATTCCAATCCTTCATTCATATAGGGAGGATCCTCAGAAAATGGCAGATCTTATCACCTCCATTCTTGCCACTCACCATCAAACCTGGACAGACTTTATGTCCAGGCTCTCCTAACATTTTGCTAATGGCAGGTGAAAGACAGCTAATTATAGATAAGACTAATGAAGAGGCTCATCACCTCCATCAAAATCCCAGTGGGACCTCCAACCCAGCCAGGGCTATTCTCTCGAAAGACCCCATTGGGGACCTCAACGGCAGAGACCTAGCCTTCTAGAACATTACAAGAGGTGTATATTGGAAGGGCTTAAGAAAGTGCTGCCTAAACAAAAAAAGGCTGAATGTGATACAGGCCTACTGAAAAGCACACTGATGCTGACCCACAGGTACCAGAAAGTGTACGGATGGCAAGCATGACTTTTATTGGGCAAAATGTCCTGGGTGTCAGAAGGAAGCTCTGTTTAGATGGGTTCTGAGAATAAATCCCTCCCAGTTGGTGGACACAGCTTTTAAAGTTTACCATGCCCAGTAAAGAAGAACATTAAAGCAGGCCACTGTTTCCTTAGAAACTGTGCATGGAAACCAGAAGCAGAGTTGGGACTCATAAAGAAAAGCAAAAAACCCACTGGGTGCCAATCAATGTGCCTATTGTAAGAGGAAAGCCATTGGAGAAAGGAAAATGAGAAGTCAAAGAAAAAGGATAGAAACCCTCGCTGAGAAATGTTAGAAAGGAATGGCAAAACTGATGACAAATGAGGAGGCCCAGGGGCTTCCGTAGACACCTCCTGACCTATTACTATTCCCCCACAGGAGCCCCAAGTACAATTGACAGTGGGGAACAAGCTAATTGAGTTCCTCATAGATATAGGAGCTACATACTTATTGCTAAACACAAAAGTAACAAAGAAAAGTTCAGCTGTGGTGTCAGTTACTGGAATGACTGGACAATCATAAAAACAGGCATTCCTTCAACCTCTACAATGCTAGCTTAGGGATCAAAAACTTACGCATAGTTTTTTCTACATGCCAAACTGCCTCATTCCATTGTTGGGCTGAGATTTATTTTGTAAACTGCATGCACAAATAACTTTTTCTCCTGAGAAGCAACAAACATGTTCAGGAGTCCCGCCAGAACATGCTCTGCAGCTCCGGGTGCTCCTGACTTACCAAGAACCCAGAAATGAACTCTTCCTAACTGAGATCTACTAGCAGATCAAGTGAGCTTTTATGGCTGATGCAACCCCAAACAGGGTGGTTAACTTCAAACATGTAAAAATTAACCTAAAAGAAGGGGTGTGGATCCCATGAAAAAAACAATACCCCCTTAAAAAGGCAGCTTTAAAGGGAATTCAACCAGTATTGCAGAAATTCTTAAAATCAGGGTTAATTTGGCCATGCCAGTCTCCTGATAACACCCCCATTTTGCTAGTCAAAATGGCTCACTGTGATAAGTATTGATTTGTATATGACCTTAGGGCCATACATAATGTTGTCCAGGACATTCATCCTAACTTGCCCAACCCTTATACTTTGTTGACCCACATCAGTGGAGAAGACTGAGTAAATGAACCACACAATATAGAAGACTGGTGAAAATATTCTAGGGACCACATTTGAAATAAAACCAGGCACTTTTTATTGCTTTGCTCTGGATTAGGGTAGCACCCCAAAGTGGGGTCAAATTAAGCTCTTTTGAGTTTATAGGACACCTTTTCAAGTTTTTGTTTTAGGATCATCCCCTTTAGATTTAGAACATGAATCAGAAATCAAACAATATATATAATATTTAGGCAAACATTAACAACTTTGCACAGATTTGCTCATTGCAGGTCTATCTACCCATCTGATGAGCCCTTATACCCATTCTAGCCAGGAGACTGAGTCTTACTGAAGACCTGTAAGACTCAAGGTACTGAACAGCAATTAGCCAAGCAATGGACTGCTCCCTGTGACATCCTGCTGGCAACATACTCTTCCCTAAAGCTCACAGGCATCAAGCTTTGAATTCACCACACACAGATAAAGCAGGCACCACCTGAAGAGGACTGAGATCTTGCTGCAGCTGTTAATACTGCAAGGGAAAGCTGGACCTGCACCCCTGAGAGAGATTTAAAATTCCTCTTTCAGAAAGGGACAGTGCCTCCTGAAACTAAGACACTGTTACTTTTTATTATTATTATTATTATTATTATTATTATTATTAGTAGTAGTAGTAGTAGTAGTATTGTTATTATTATGTACGATTGCTATACTTTATGCCCATGCTTGGACTGATAATACCTTTGTTCACATTCCCTAGACAGTGGCTCCCTCAGCAAACTTATCCCGCTGTTGGGTGTGCTACCCAAAGCCCTGCTGAAGATTAGATCAGGAGGATCCTTTAATCTCTCCATTTTCTTATTTCACTACAATATCCCCTGAAGTACTAGGCACACCCATCGCTAAATACTTGATTGCTTATCTACATAATAGGGCTCACTTTGGAAGCCCGTCTGCAATACCACCTCTTTAAATATGAAGCAGTCTACCAGCTTTACTTGTTCAGCAGTGCCATCCTCTAGACACCGCATATGTTGTCTTCCAAAGACCGAAATTCTTCTCCCTCATATAAAGGCTTCCCTCAATTTTTGACCCCCTTCTTCCTTTAGTAGATAGGAAGAATATCTAGACCTGGGGATAGATAAGATCACAGCCCTTGACAGCAACAGCAGAAAGAAACTATAAAAGATAACACCTCCATGCATTTACCCTGTAAGATTACAAGGGTGCAGAGTTTTGGAAGGGAGAATTGTTACCATAGGCAGGATGTGTGTGGGCCCAGCTGGACACTTTGGAGAGTCAGGCTGCATGGTCTTGTGCAGAAGACACAGGCATGCAGGGATACAGGGGTGCCCTATGGAGTCAAACTGGTCCCCCTGTATGTGTGGGTACAGTGTCAAGTGACAAGAAGTGGGCTGAGAGCTATAGCATCTCCAGACTTCCTGACAATAGGCACTGCAGCCCCCTTTCCTCCCCACTGACCTTGATAATGTAAACAGTTAGGGAGCACCAGGGAGTCTCCACCACTGGCCAAGGTGGCACAGGGGAAGGTTCTTAGACTGAGTGTGCCAAAAGCTAGAAATATGAATAGATAGGGCCCCAAATGCACCAAAAACTGGTAAGGTAACTGGATAGAAAAAAAGCCCTCCCCTCCCTACTCCTATAAGAACTGCAAGCTGACTAGGAAGGAGAGATGGTTTTGGGACAGGAGTCTACCATTCTCCCAGGTCATGGCACCTGAATAAACCTCTTTCCTTTTGCACCACTACCTGTCTCATGAGTTTGGCTTTCATTGCGACAGGCAGTTAAATCTGTGTTTCAGTTACACATCCACCCCTCTTCACACTTCTTTAGGTAATACAGAAAACAGGAATTCTGTGTCAGTATTTCTTTTTTGTCCCCAACCACACAGTCTATAGAGTAGAAATTTGGCCTGAATTGTTTGAAAACAAACCCAGATCTCCCAAATCATAGTAACTGACATAAATAATTTATAATCATCAATTAATGCCGCATTTAAATCAGACAGAATACTACAACATGAGTTTCAGCTTCAAATTTAAATTTATAGTCATGCATTTCAGAGATGGAAAAATCACATAATTCAAAAGTCTGCTGTCTTGGTGTCTCACCATCACTCTTCAATATTTGAATTAAATACTGCGAGTCCTCTTATCCTATGTACTCTGGGAAGTTCATATCCTCCCCAAGATTTTAACAATCCCCAGGCATTTACGTTCTTGGGATCTGAGTTGCTGCTTCCACTGGAATCTCTACCACCCAACCCCTGCCTTGTTTCCTTCTCTCTGTACCATCACCTGGTACTGCACATGGTTCTTGTTCTTTACTTTCCAAAGTCATACTACCAAAACACAGCCTACACTATGCCTAAGTCTAGCGTGATGGAGGATGTCAGTGTTAACATCATAGAGAAAACATAAAGATCCTCCAGGCAATCCCACTAGTGAGATTTTGATTAGCCACCCTTTCAATTCAGGTGCCACTCTCCTCTATATTACCACCTTCTCGCCTCAAAGACTCTTTCTCCATTTTTTCCATCTATCCTAAACCCCTCATACTGTTTAATTGTCACAACAACTCCAAATTTCTCCAAGACAGATCCAGCTCTTTCTGTATTTTCAGATTATAACAAAGGGTAAGAGAGAATAAAGACCTTCACCTATCATACTGAAAGAGGTCCATCAAAATTCTAGCCCAAAGAGGAGATCCTTGAGTTCCAGACATTCTGCCTCCTAATTCACAAGATAGCCAGCCAGAATAACTTTTTTTGTCTTACTACACAAATAAAACTTTTCTCCACAATATGCTTAGCATGAGGTATGATTATTAAGACATAAGACTGATTCCACAAGTAGGATACACACATATCTCAGTACTTAGAGTCTTTGTATTAAAGGAACATCAAACACAAGACCAGATCCTGACTTGTAACTGGTACCATCCCTTCCTGACCCTTTGCTGCCTCCAGGACTGGGTTAGTCCTGAGCCTGAGGCAGGACCTGGAGTTAAAAAATAGCAAAACTGGCTATGTTCAGTGCAGGAGCAGTGGGTAAATGGACCATGCCTGAACATAGCACAGTGAGGTCAGCAGGTGAAATTAATGGGAACTATTATGTTAAGAGGTAGCTTAACTGTATTCTAAATCCAAATTTTTGCATGGAAACATTTTCATTGAAGCTTCTTCAGAGCAAAGACTTACTGCCTGGGACTATCTCAGCCCACATGATTATACATCTGGCACTTCTGTCTGTGCATCACTCACCAAATACAATTCCCCACCTAACATTTCATACACATAAACTTCTGCCTCCCAACTTGACTGTAAGCTTCCAGAGGGTAGGACTTACAGTTCTCTCTGGAAGTCCACTTGTAGCTCTGCAGAGCCCCTTTACATTACCTGCATTGCCAAACTGTAATTAAGAACCTATGTTTTTTTTTTAATGATTTTTAAAAAGATTTTATTTCTTTATTTTTTAGAGAGGGTAAGGGAGGGAAAAAAAGAGGAAGAAAGATCAATGTGTGGTTGACCCTCACACACCCTCTACTGGGACCTGGCCTGCAACCCAGGCATGTACCCTAGACTGGGAATCGAACAGGAGACTCTGATTTGATTGCAGTTTAGCACTCAATCTACTGAGCCACACCAGCTAGGGCAAGAACCTATGTTTTTTATATTAGGGGAATGAGAGCTTTGACTCAGGCTAGCACATCTGATGGTACTACACACTCTATAAGTCAGAAAACTCAGCTTAGCTGCCTCTCACCTCTAGGCCACGAGGAGATTATTCTTGGGTCAGTTTGGACATGCTGTAGATATTACTAAAATTTTTATTTATTTTGGCCAGCATATTCTTGAAATCATGCTGGAAGAACACTGCCCAAGAACATGCAACACTGCTAGAATCATGCTCTTCTCTATCTAGAAACATATTGGCTACGTTATAATCTACTTTTAAGACTATTCATTATATGGCTACAGGATTCATTTAAAAAAAAAATTTAAAGGGTGATATCTTTTGGATCCAACTATTAGTTTTCTTCTCGAAGACTAACACAGAGAGATGTGTTTCTTCCCTTCGTTAGTTTTAAAGCCTGTAGCTACACAGTACATTTCAATATTTACACTGATTTTATGTTTTATATTGTAGCAGCTTGGAAACTCCAGAAATTATCCTTCAAGGAATCTGGAGATACATGGCTAAAATCACAGGTGGGGGCAAATTTTATTCTTTTGACTTAATGTGAACTATATAACAAGACAATTTGTTTCTATAATTTGGATCCTAAGGACACATATTTGAGGATATGACTCACCCTGAATAAAGTCACCTTAAATTATCTAGATATTTTGAAATAGATTCCCACTAAAGTGATAAACATGTCACTTTTATGAAAGAAAACATTATCCCAGGATGACAGTGCTTCAAGTCAGAGTATCTTCCATCTCGGAGAGATGGAACCAGCATCCTTCTAAAGATCAATAACAATGTAACATAATAGGATGCAATGTGTGTGAACAAAGTACAAGTTAATTGCATCAGCAAGATGTCTTCTGTGCACATGTATGTTCAAATGCCCTGCCAATAAATATTCAGATAAAGGCTCTCTATTAATCTGAAGAATAGTTTACCTTCTCAGTGTTTCCCTCCCCCCTACTACTGCCGCCCCACAGCAGAATGGCTAGCAGCTCAATTCCTGGTTGTTGTTTTTTTGTTTTTTTGTGGGGTTTTTTTTTTTTTGGCAAGTCGCCCACTTTGGACATGAAAAACACACTTTACAAATAGATTATCAAACTTAATAAATTCTATCTTAAAAACATGTATTATTTTCTTGTGCCTCATGCTCCAAACTCTGTAGTACGCCAACTCCCTACACGGCTTTCTAAAAGTCCTGCACAGCTACAGCCTCCCTTGAAGGCTGCCAAAGTCTCAATATGCATCTTATCATCTGCCTCATGTGTGTGGCTAGTCTTCCAGGTAGCTTGCAAAAATCGCCACTCACATGTAGCATCAAAGGCCATGATCTCAATGCCTTTTGGGGTATCATTCTATTTGGAATGTAGGAGAAATAAATTAGAGCTGCACAGTGGGCATTTGGCCTGGGTCGGGCTCCTGGAGGGCCAGTGCTGCCCATTCAGTAGGAGGTATGGAGGCAAGCCCTGATCTGCTCAGAGTCAAAATCAGACAGTGCAGTCCTTGACCTAATTCTCCCTGTAGACCCTTAATTTCCATATTTTCCAAACAAGGGTTTCCAGTAGGTGATGCTACATTGATTTCCCATCGGTCTGACCTCAGTTGACTCTGGTGTCTTTTTTGCCCTCCTGTAATTCAAAGCACTGTAAAGCCAGAACTACAACCAAGGACCTAAACCCCTACTACTCAAAGTGTGGTCCACAGACCAGCAGCCAACACATTACCTGGAAGCTTGTTTAAAAGGTGGAACAGAAAGAAAGAAGGAGCTCATACCCTATGCAACAGCATGGATGGAACTTGAGAGCATCATGCTAAACAAAATAAGCCAGGCAGTGAAAGACAAATACCATATGATCTCACCTTTAACAGGAAGCTAATCAACAAAACAAACAAACAGGCATAATATAACCAAAGACATGGAAATTGAGAACAGGCTGAAAGTCACCAGAGGGGAGAAGGGAGGGAATTTCAGGGGAAAAGGGGAAGGATTTACAGGAACAAGTATAAAGGACACATGGACAAAAACTATGGGGGGTGGAATTGGGAGGGAGGTGGGGAGGGCTGGGGTGATGGGTTTGGGTGAGAATAAAAGACAGAAAACTGTACAAGATCAACAATTAAAATAAAAAAAATTAAAAAATAAATAAATTATAGTCTCTAATCAAAAAATGTTTCGATAATTGTTTAAATAAAACTTTATTGTGTAAAAAAAATAAAATAAAATAAAATAAAAGGTGGAATCTCAGGCTTCACCCTGACCTCAAAATCAAAATCTGCGTCTTCATAACCTCCCACTGGGGATTAGTGTATATTAAAGGCAGGAAGCATTGTTACACAAGGGCTGGCTGGATGCCCAATGAGAGCTTTGTGCTTCAATGCAGAATCTGATTCAACAGCCAAAGTCAGTCCTGAGCAAACTATTCTTTTGAATATGGCATAAATTAGCTGTGTGAACTTAGGTGAGGTATGTTAACCTCTTCAGAAAAAGATTTAAAAAATAATACTAGTACTTGACTCTGTGAGGATTAAATTTAGTAATATAGATAAAGTGTTTAGCTCAATGCTTGACACATGGAAGATGCCCAGCACAATGTTGGCTATTATTTGTTTGTGTTTTTACAGATGTATTTTCAAACATGGTGTGGGTGAGAGCACGCTATCTCAGGCATCTGCTACCAGGTTACTGCAGGAAAGCCCAGGCAAGCTGTCCATGGTAGCCCATCAGGCAATGAAGTAAAAACGCCAGGTGTGGAAGTTGCATCTATGGGTAGAAAGGAAGACAGATATTCACAAGGAAGCTGTGAGATTGGATACCAGCTTACTTTGTCACATGAGCTAGGAGAGGGTAAAGGCAGCTGATCATGGGCATCAAACCAAAAGAAAGGAAGGCAAACTACAGGGAACTGGCACTCACAGAAGAGAGACAGACTGTGTAGCAGGAGTGTTGAGAGCTGGATGCTTTGGTTCCAGGCCTGATTCTTTCAGACCACTGACAGGGAGAGACACTGTAGGCTGGAGAGAAGCTCACATTTGATCAACTTATAAATAGATCTTTGAATGGGGTTGGGAAAGGTGGGAAGAAGAATGGGGCCTTCTAGAGGCAGCAAGCTCCCTCAGCATGGTCCAGTTTGGTGCAAATCCCCCAAAGGTAAGCTTGCAGAAGTCCACATGAATCCATGTATCAGTCTGGAGGCCTGCCTGCATATAAAAGGCACAGCATATGCCCTATTCAAGGACAACTTCATATGCCAAATCACAACACTGTCAGAAATATTAAGACATCTCCTATGCACTACTTTCTAAAGCTAATCTGTGCAAGTTGTCATGAAGAGTCTATAGAAATGAGACTTTTGAGTACCATGAAATTCATTTATTTGGCTTCTCTGCCTCAGAGCTCTCTCTATCACCATCAGACTTAATTGTGTTTAACTAAGGGAATCTGCACCAGGTCATGAGAGCCACTGTTTTTCATGTTCTTCTGAAGAGTCCAACTCCAGTCATCAAATACCTGCCTCTCTTTGCCAAGGGGTACTGCAAATGACAAAGATGCTTTTCATTATGCAACACAACATAACAGTAACATGTGTTATAAACACCCATCCAAATTATCTTTTACATTCATTAGATAAATGGTAATATTAAAAAGAAACAGACAATAAGAACTCTATGGGAAGAAAGGTAGAGAGGGAGGGGAGGGGAGGGAACCTTGGACCAGAACTCAGAAGTCCTAGTTCCAACCATGTCTGCCATTTATTAGTCTTACATTCCTGTCCCTAAACAAGCGTCTTACCCTCACTGAGTCTCTGTTCATTCAGATATAAATGGAAAAAACATCTCCAAGCATTTGGTAGACAAAACATACAGAAAGTGCTTTGTATATTATATATCATTGTAGAGTATATGTCTTTTTTTGCTCTGACTAGAATGAAATAACACCAAAGAGAGAGGGGAAGGTAGAAATGGTGGCTAATACTCAAGACAATTGTGTCCATTATTTTAAAAGTATAGCTCAAGCACAAGTGATCTGAGGATACAGAAAATGTGTGAATTTTTCTGCTTCCATACTTTTGGCTTTATTGTTACAGCTAACTTCACTTGCCCTCTCATAGACATCTCTTCTTCTATTTTCATGCATATAAACCTGTTCAGAGTATGTGATATGTTTTCCAATATTATGAAAATCCCTTCCACAAACTTTATGATCTGCCCCAGCTTTTCCCATTACGTGTATATCAAGGAGCCACTACAGGCTCATTGACAAGACAGAGCCTAATACGCACCTACAGAAATTTTGAAGGCTCCAGAGGCACTGTTCATCTAAATTGAGAAGGGAAATGAACATGCACGGAGAACATATTTCATATATTTCCAATGGGAGTGTTTGCTTATAATAGAACCGTAAAAAATCCCATAGGAAATCAACCCCCCAATAAAATAATATTCCCAAATTGAAATAGAATCCATGAGATTTCAAGCATGTTTAATATTTTTTTAATGGTCCAAAATGAGAAAAGCTGCTCAAAATTTATAGGTACAAAGAAAACACATACATACAGAGGAGGGGACAAATTACCCATTAGAGAAAAAGTGTTATAAGAAGAAGAGAGGGATGAAGTGTAGCAGCCATTGACTAATATGAGACCTTTTTGTAAATATTGTTGTGATAATCTTGGCCTCAGTGTCTTGGTATTCTCTGGCTGGGCCACACTACCATGGGCATGACAGATGGTACCCAATGCCTAGGAAGAGAAGTTCCTGCAGTGGACTTCCAGGTCAGGGAGATAGAAGGGTGCTCCTGGCAGGATGCTGCAGAGCTTACAGGTCAGGACTGAGAGTGTCCCAAGGAGGGGTAGTGGCAACACAATGAACTTGTCTGTGGGCACATGGGATATATCCCTAGAAGGTACTCAAAATATTGCATTTGAGTACCAAGTACAGTCGAATGAAGTCACATTAATGAAAATTTCCAGAGATCTGTGCCTCTTCCTGCTGATAACAGGACCTCCTATCTCTCCAAAGTCTCTCTCTGCTTAAAGATTTCTGCCCTGGCTGGTGTAGCTCAGTGGATTGGGTGCGGACTGCAAACCAAAGGATCTCCAGTTTGGTTTCTAGTCAGGGCACATGCCTGGGTTGCAAGCCAGGTCCCCAGTGGGGACCATGTGAGAGTAAACCACACATTGATGCTTCTCTCCCTTCCTTCTCCTTTCTCTAAAAATAAATAAAACCTTAAAAAAAGATTTCTGACAAGTCCCGGTGGCCACTTGGGCTCTGCAATGCTGTCATCAGTGCTCTAAACCCTTCCTAGAGCACAACCTCCTAGAGGCCCAGGGTACAGAGAGGGAAGATGGCAGTTTCTCCTTTTTGTTACATTTCTTTAGAGTGGTCACAGCAGCATTTTATGTAGCTGGAAAAAGAGGTCTTCAATTTCTCATTTACAGGACTTTTCTCCCTGGGACCCAGACCTAGTTAAGCTGTTGTTGTGGTATCCACCCTGGGCTTAATGTCCAGCTCTCCATAAATGGCACAGGCACTTTGGCTGGGCCTAGCTTAACATGTCTAGTACCCTTTTCTGAGGTGACCTACAAACCTGAAGTGGCCCCTACTCAAGTTCTTCTTCCAGAAGCTCCTCAAGCCAAATGAGGCAGGCCATCCCACAGATTTCAAACCCTCCCAGAAACAATGCAGACTGGAGATGGGATCCTTGTCACCTGAAATATGCCTATTCACTTTCACTATTACAACAGAGAAGGATGAAGTGTAGCAGCCATTGACTAATATGAGACCTTTTTGTAAATATCATTGTTGTGATAATCTTGACCTCAGTGTCTTGGTATTCCCTGGCTGGTGTTGTAAAATTTCTGCATAACCAATCAAGTTTATAGGGAATACCCATGTTTTGCTGGGGGTCTTGATTGGTTAGTGCTCCAGCTAGCTGTTGAGGATTACCAAGATCTAGAGGTAGCTTTATGGCAGGGGTGTCGAATTCATTTTCACCAGGAGCCACATCAGCCTCATGGTTGCCTTCAAAGGGCTGAATATAATTTTAAGACTGTAACTACTCCTTAATTAGGAGCAAGGAGCTCAGTGCTGCTGCCAGGTAGAAACAAGGTGCTGGGCTGGATAAAACAAGGTGGAGGGCTGGATTTGGCCTGTGGGCCTTGTGTTTGCCAACTGTGCTCTATGGTCTGAAAGGCAGACTTTAAAATATTTAAATATAATATTTGAATGAGAGATTCAAAGGACATAGGAACTAATGCTTACTGAATACCTGCTGCATGCCAGGTGTCATGCTTTGCTCTTTATTTTTCCAGCAAAACAAAAAGTGACATTTGTATCTCTGCTTTACAGATAGAGACAGTAAAACTCTTGGATGTTAAGTTACTTGCTGAAATTCACATAAAACCAGAACTCAAATTGCAGGCCTGACAATTCCCAAACCACACTCTCTCTCTCCGTCCTCAAATACTGTTTTCCAAAGGGATCCAGTTCAGTGCACCTGAGTACCTGAGTACAAATGTGTCTATGTTTGTTAGTGAGCACTCACCAGTGCAAAGGCACACATACACAAACCAAGAACAGAGGTTGTAATTAAGTTTTTCTAATACACAGGCATGGTGAGGATAAGTGGCTTTAACTAGGGCAGCCTTAATTTAGAACTGGGGTGAGATGGGTAGCGAAACAAACCAAATTAACTGACATTTTAATTCTTTTTAAGATCAAGTCACACTTAAAGCTTCAGAAGCTGAGAATAAAAATCATGGGCTTATTTTAGACCTGGAGAAGAATGCAGGGGTCAACCACAGAGATCCTGCATTAAACAGCATCAATTTAGGTGAGAACTACAATATATACAGTTCATTTCACATGATCTGATTGTCATGGGTTTTACTAGAATGATCAGGTTTTGGAGTAAAGACAGGTTTGAGGTGGGTGGTAATAAGCAATAATAAATGGTTATTGTTTCAAGCCATTGAGTTTCACTGAGATACTAGCTCACTGATATAGACAGTAACTTTCCTTTCTAGTAATAAGATGATTGGGTAAATTTAGGGCTGACTTTTCCCAGACTCTATTACCAGACAATGAGTAACCACTCTACTTAATTTTTTAAACCACAGATTAAAAGATGTGCTTCTATTTAAGTAACTTCATTTTTAAATATAAAGCAACTTTGTATTAATTTTGTTTAGAAAAAATTAAACAGGTATCACAATATGAAATTGGAAGTTTCAAGTTGACGCATCAAAGAACATGTATGAATTAACCATAGACATGGACAACGGTGCGGGGATTGACTGTGGGACTGCGGGGGGCGGGGGGCAGGCTGGGTGGAGGAGGGCAAATGGAGAAAAATTGGGACAACTGTAATAGAATAGCAACAAAAATGCAATAAATATGTCAAAAGCAAGGGGACAAATCAAATGCGTATTTTCAAAGGAAACATAAAATAAAAATAAACAATCATCAGCAAACAGTTATAAGACCCTTCAATACTTACTGGAACTGAAGTACAAAAGGTCCATGGAAGCCATTGACAAGGGTCTGGTGCTGTGAGGATCACTCCTAGTCCCAAGGGAGGAGGAAGGAATGCCTGATCTAGACTGATGTAGGGACTCTGAAGTTGGAGAGAACTGTGAAAAGAAGCTTCTCTGGAGTCTGTGCTGTGCTTCTCTCTAGGACCTCTGGACAAGGGACAGAGAGAATTGTGCCCTTTGTCTCAGGCCAAGGCAGAGAGAGGCTCACAGAACAATCCAAAAAGTTTAATACAAGTCAGGGAGGCTCAGTGGACTGCTGCCTGAGTCCCACCTGAGAAATCTAGAGACCAAAGACACAGGCTGACTAGTTGCTTTGGAAGCAATGAAGGAAAGCAGCTGTTCTTACTTCATGGGATGGGGACTGAGGGGCTTCCTAGAGTATGCCAAAGCAAAGGATGTGGGTCATGAGGGAGAGCCCACTCAAGTCAGTTCAAATCCTCCCTAAACAATTTAACTAGAAAAGCAAAGGGATCTCAACGGAAAGGGTCTCTGTGCAGGAAGTCATACAAACAGCAGGAGGAATGGCCAATGAAGGAAAATGCAACACCCATGCTAAAAAAAGGTGCAGGAGGAGGCCTCGAGTGACTATGAATAACCCTTGTGGAACAATTTTACACTCCTGCAGAACCAATCACCACAAACTTAATGGCTTAAAACAACACTCACTGACCTGCTTACAGTTCTATAGGTCAGAAGCCCAACATGGCACAGTTGCACTCTCTGCTCAGGGTCTCACGAGGATGCAGTCATATCTGGAGCATGAGATCCTCTTCCACATTCATCAGTTGTAGTGGTAAAATTCAGTCTTTGCTGTTGTAGAATTGAGATCCCCATTTCCTTCAATGTGGCCCACTCTCCTCACAACATGGCAACTCATTTCCTCAAGGCCAGCAGAAGGACATCTGCTGCTGCTACTGACCTCTAAGGACTCACTTGATTAGATCAGGTACATCCAGGGTAATTTCCCTTCTGATTAACTGACTGAGGACTTTAATTACATCTGCCCAAACCCTTCTCCTTTGCCATATAATGTAACACTCATAGGAGTAACTTATGGGAGTGCATGTAAACCAGGTGGCTGGAATGTTGTAGACAATCTCAGAATTATGCCTCACATACCATGAAAGCATCAAACAGAGTAAGCTATAACTACATGAAGACCCAAAGAATACATATCATGCTATGGCTTTGCCAGGAAGGCACAACATTCCTATTTCCCCTATCCTGCTACCTGTATGATTTGATCTTTATTAGAATGCTGAAGGAGGAAGAGTGGAAGCATGAGGTGGGAAGGAGAGATGATGACTCTGCTCCCTGGACTCCCTCCCACAGATTTTCTAGACTCATTTATGGATAATGTTCCATGTCAAGGGACTGGCTGGGCAGTGGTCTCAGAGGCCCTTTTGTTCTACATAGTAGTAAGGCTTTGGTAAAACAAGCTGGTACAAGAAATATGCAAATTATTCAGAGCAAGAACTCAGCCTAGCACAGCCACTGCTGACAAGTAGATTAGACAAGAACACTGAACATTTATTACTATAAACAAAAGAACCACAACAGAAATATTTTCCTGTTTCTGTGTACTGCTTTTGGGGAAAATGATTATAAATACACATAATCAACAAGTAACATTTATTAGGTACATTCTAAGAGCAGGAGTTAACCAAAAACTTCAGGTAAGCTAATTCACCATTAAGGACTACTATTGGTATCTAGCCTGCTGTTCAGGAGACCTGGGTACTGCAAGTTGGATAACTTGCTCACAGAAAGAAAATGAAACATCAGTGCTGATTACACACCAGCTGTAGAAAAAAACATGTATGGTTGCTAGATTTCTAATAATATTTCCAGTAACTACAATTACTATTTTATAATTTAATATTTTTCCTGTTTCTCATTCTTGTCCTAATGTATGTCCCATATTTAAAATATTTTTTAAAATTCCAAAACATAAAGTAAACAACAGGGCTGGATTTAATTTAGATGATTCCTTTGATACGTTCATTGCAATGCATCCTGAGACAACTCACATCACTCATCATTAAAGAGTAGTGATAAAGAATGACTATAATCTTGTGACTTTGGTACCATCTTCCAATTCATCACACAGGCAGTAAACCCAGCATAGGTATTCACAGGGGATATTAATAAATATCTGTCATAATTTGAAACCTCCTCATTTATTATCTAATGAGAGCAAGAAACAAAAGCTCTTGATGACTAGAATATCTTCCACAACAAGCCAACTTTACATCTGTATTAAATTATAAAATAGTCTAATCATGTAAATACATTTAACAAGAAGATAATTAATCTTCTCAACCAAATTTTCCAAACGTTCATAGTTAAGATAGAACAATTCCAGTTAGGAGGTTCAGAGAACACACACACTTGCTATTTAACCAAAGCAGACACAGACTCTAAAAAGACAGAGCAGGAGGGAAATGATCTACGTTCTGCATGGAGAATACTGACCCGTTAAAGGCAGATGAAGTGGGGTAAAAAAAGGATACTTGGAGAAGAAGATAGGGTAGAATATAGAATGGCTATTCCAAGTTTGGCTTGAGAGCACCAGTGAAAGCTCTTAGGCAGGGTGGGGCAGAATAGGGCACATTGTGGGCACTGGTTAGTTTTCTTCCTGTAGTAGAATTTATCTGTAATACGTCCTAGAAAACTCAAAATTTGAATGTCCTCATAAATTATAATGCTAGGCAGCACAAGAAATTTAAAATAAGAACATCGGTTAAAACAATGTCTCCTCTCAAAATGAGCATCATGCAACATGCATGTTCTGCAAGTTCCTTATGGGTATTTTTCTAAAAATAAAATGGATTCCATGGTTAACATATATGGAGGATGCTGCATTAAACAAAGTTGAATATACTTTTTGACTTCTCAGGACATTCAACAGGCTAATGTGAATGGTGAGTCTTCCAACAGTGTAGTACTAGTGGCAGGGCCAGGAGGCAGCCAAGGATAGAAGCACATTCTCCATCAGCAACAATACTTCTAATTTTTTACAAATTCCTATCTTCTTACTCTCATGTAAAGTTCTAAGTGAATGCGTTTTGAATTGCCTTTTCCAAGTCCCCCATCTAAAACAACAGTTGTGCCTAAGCAGCTGGGTATACACAATACCTTCCCCACATTCTCTGGGTATAGAGTTTCCTTTGTCAAGAGACACATTATTATGTCAGAAAAAATACTAAAGATATGGAAAATGTAGTTTAGGAAAGCTCAGAGCAGAATTATGAAGGTGATGATTATTTTTCTATGCCCCACTACCACTCTAGGTTTGTGTTTCTCTTCATCAGAAAATGCCAAGTGAGCCACTTTCTGGTGATACTGGAAGACAGTACTTAGCGGACTTGGTAAGTAGCCTCAACTAAACAGTAAAGAAAATTAGAGCCCTGGCCAGGTGGCTCAGCTGGTTGGAGCATCATCCTGTACAACAAAAGGTTGTGGGCCCAAGTGAAAGAACACATCAAAGTTCCAGAAAAAAATATAACTAAGTGATTAAGACATAGCCAACCTATCAGATGCACAGTTTAAAATGCTTGTAATCAGCACGCTCACAGAATTTTTTGAGTACACTAAAAAAATAGAGGGAAAATGTGAAGGCTACAAAAAGTGAAATAAAATAAAATGTACAGGGAACCAACAGTGATGGGAAGGAAACAGGGACTCAAATCAATGGTTTCAAAGAGAAGGAAGAAATAAACATTCAATCAAAACACAATGAAGAAACAAGAATTCAAAACAATGGGGAGAGGCTTGGGAACCTCTGGGACAATTTTAAATGCTCCAACATCCAAATCATAGAGGTGCCAGAAGGAGAGGAGGAAGAGCAAGAAATGGAAAACTTATTTGAAAACATAATGAAGGCGAACTTCCCCAATCTGACAAAGGAAATAGACTACCAGGAAGTCCTGGAAGCACAGAGAGTCCCAAAGAAGTTGGACCCAAGGAGGAACACACCAAGGCACATGGTAATTACATTACCCAAGATTAAAGATAAGGAGAGAATCTTAAAAGCAGCAAGAAAAAAGGACACAGTTACCCACAAAGGAATTCCCATAATACTACAGCTGATTTCTCAAAAGAGACCTTGCAGGCAAGAAGGGGCTGGAAAGAAGTATTCCAAGTCATGAAAGGCGAGGACCTACACCCAAGATTACTCTATCCAGCAAAGCTATCATTTAGAATGGAAGAGCAGATAAAATGCTTCCAAGATAAGGTCAAGTTAAAGGAGTTCATCATCACCAAGCTCTTATTCTATGAAACATTAAAGGAACTTATCTAAGAAAAAGAAGAAAATCAAAAATACAAAGAGTAAAATGACAACAAACTCACAACTATCAACAACTGAACCTAAGGAACAAAAATGAACTAAACAAACAATTAGAACAGGAACAGATTCACAGAAATGAAGATCACGTGGAGGATTATCAGTGGGGAAAGGGAGGGGAGAGAATGGGGGAAAAGGTACAGGGAATAACTAGCATAAATAATAGTTAGAAAATAGATGGGGGGTTTTAAGAATAGTACCGGAAATGTAGAGGCCAAAGAACTTATATGTACAACCCATGAACATGAACTAAGGGGTGGAGGGAAATTCAGGTGGGAACGGGTATGCAGAGCAGAGGGAAATAAAAGGGGGGGGGGGGAACTGGATAACTGTAATAGCATAATCAATAGAATATATTTTTTAAAAAACATATACTCAAGTGTTGATCTTGGTGAAATTTATATTTTGTCATAATAAAATTAGATACTTATTAAAAATAAAGAAAATTAGACTCATCCTCATGAATTCCTCTAAGGCATTCTTAGTAACTTACTTCATTGCCCAAGCTCCTAATAAATATTTTTAAAAAAACAAAAAACTGGTAGGTTTTCGAAGAAGATGGCGGCAGGGTAGGAGGAGGCAGATTCCACTTCCCCCTACACATGGGTGAAAAACCTGGCCGATCTATGGAGGTTTGGCAAACAACCAACAGTACCACAGCATATATGAAAATATGAGATCAAAAATTGTAGCGGACATTGAGAAACCAGATGATAAAGAAAATTCTTCAGGACAATAAGAGCCCAGGGATCAGCATGGAGACCAAGGTGGCTGAAGCCCCAGGCCTGACGCTTGTCAGGTCTGCCACAGGGCGCTAGGGAGGGAGCCGGGTCAACTGCTCACTCCCGGGCCAAACAAGGGTTGAGCAGCAATGTGAGAGACCTGGTTGCTTGAAGTCTCAGAGAGAGAAGTTAAGGTCTGAGTGGCAAACACGCTGGGGCTGTGAGCACCCATGCATAGCCCTGGGTGGAGTGCACACCACAACCAGAGGAGGGAATTTTGTGGAAGACCCATAGCCCATACTGGGAACCCGAGGAGTGTGAGTGATCCATGGGAGAACCAGAGCCCACACATGTGAACCCAGGGAGTGCACACAATTCGTGAGAAACACGGAGCTCACACCCGTGAACACAGGGTGAGCATGAGCACCACAGGAATCCTGGAACACACACCTGTAAACTTGGGTAGTGAGCAAGCTACATAGGAGAACTGGAGCTCACACCTGTAAACCCAGGGAGTGCGCCCAATCCATGGGAAGGCTGGAGCTCACAGCAGGAAACCCAGGGTGAGCGTGCCCAATGCAGGAAACCTACGGAGCCCACACTCGTAAACTCCGGCAGTGTGCACATTCCATAGGAATCCTGGAACATACACTGTAAACCAGGAATGGTGCGTGCACCCCGTAGGAGACCCAAGCTTACACCCATAAACTCAGGGAAAGCTCACATTCTGCAGCAGGCACACAGCCCACGCCCAGAGGCCCTGAGTGGAGAGGCGCCAGGCTACCTCTGGGGAGACTGTGCTGCTAGCCCTCTCTGGGGAGAGTAGCCCAAAGCTGACTGAGTGCTGAACAGGGAGAAAAGCAATGCCCATTGCAGCCAGCAAGACCAGAAAAACTAGATAAGCAAGTTTGAAAGCAGCAAGAGTTTTTTTGTTGTTGTTGCTGTTATTATAATTTTTATTATTTTTATCTTTTTTATCCCTCAATTCCTTTTGCTTCTCTTTACACCTTTCTTCTTTTATTCCTTCTTCCTTTCTTTCCAATTTTATCTCTACTTCCTTCCTCTTTTTTTATTCTTTTTTCATTTTTTTCTATTCTCTTTTTAAATACCCATGAGTGAGACCAAAAAAAAAAAAAAAAAAAGAAAAGAAAAGAAAGAAAGAAAAAAGAAAAAGAAAAAAATTCTGAACTGTGAAAACACCACAATTGGAACCAAAGAGGGGGCAAACCAACAGCTGAGACAGTGGAAGCTGTAAACACCAGGATACCCAAAAGAGACTGCACCACTGAATCTCACAGGTATTCTACCACAGAAGTTCACACCATAAACCCAGGGAGCCAGAACAGATCAATCTAAAAAGCAGAGGCTAACAAGAAGAGTCTCACAAACAATGGGAAGACAAACAATCCCCAAATGAAAGGAAAGGAGGAAGCCCCAGAAACAATCCTAAATGAAATGGAGGCAACTCAACTATCAGATACTGAGTTCAAAGCAACGGTTGTCGGGAAGCTCCATGAGCTCTCAATGAGCTACCAGAAACTACAGGGAAGCTACGATGAACTCACTGCAAACTCTATCAACAGGAAAAAGGAAATAGAAACTATCAACAAGGGCCAAGAGGAAATGAACAATACAATTTCTGAACTGAAGAACACAGTAGAAGGAATGAAAAGCAGAACTGATGAAGCAGAAGATCAGATCAGATCAGCAAGTTGGAGGACAAAGTAGAAAAAAAAAAACCTGGAAAGAGCAAGAAAAGGAAAAGAGGCTCAAAAAGAATGAAGAGGGATTAAGAGAAATGCAAGACAATATGAAACATAATAATATCCGTATACTAAGGATACCAGAAGGAGAAGAAGAAGAGCAAGGGATAGAAAACCTCTTTGAAAAAGTAATGATGGAACACTTCCTTAATTTGATGAGAGAAAAAGTCACACAAATCCAGGAAACACAGAGGGTCCCAATCAAAAGGAACCCAAAGAGGCCCACTTCAAGACACATTATAATTAAAAAGGCAAAATTCCAAGACAAAAAGAGAATCTTAAAGACAGCAAGGGAAAAACATGAAGTAACAAGAAGAGAGCCCCGATAAGGTTAGCAGCTGACTTCTCAATGGAAACGCTCCCAGACAGAACAGAATGGCAAGAAATATTCCAAGCAATGAGAACTAAAGGCCTGCAACCAAGGCCACTTTACCCAGCAAGGCTCTAAATCAAGATAGAAGGACAAATAAGGAGCTTCCCAGACAAAAGAAGTCTGAAAGAATACACCTCCACCAAACTAGCTCTGCAAGACGTGCTAAAGGAACTGCTTTAAGGAAAGGAAGGAAAAGAGACAGAAAGAGAGAGGAACACAGGTACGAAAAATGGCAATGAATAAGTACCTATCAATAATGACCTTAAATGTAAATGGTTTAAATGCTCCACTCAAAAGACCCAGAATAGCTGAATGGATAAGAAAGCATGACCCACACATATGCTGCCTACAAGAGAACCACCTCAGGACAAAAGACCTACACAGACTCAAAGTGAAGGGCTGGAGAGAAATTTTCCAAGCAAACGGACAGGAAAAAAAAGCCGGGGTAGCAATACTTATATCAGACAAAATAGACTTCAAAAGAAGGGCCATAAAGAGAGACCCAGAAGGTAACTTCAAAATACTCAAGGGAAGAAACCACCAAGAAGACATAAACATTGTGAATATATATGCATCCAACATAGGAGCACCCAATATATACAGAAAATCTTAGAGGACTTCAAGAAAGATATTGACAGCAACACAATTATAGTAGGGGATTTTAACACCCCACTGTCAAAAATGGACAGATCTTCCAAACAAAATATCAACAAAGATATTGTGGTATTGAACAACACTCTAGATCCAATGGACTTAACTGATATATATAGAGAGAGTCCTTCATCCCAAAGAAACTAAATACACATCTTTATCAAATACACATGGAACATTTTCAAAGATAGAACACATGATAGGACACAAAACAAGCCTCAACAAATTCAAGAAAATTGAAATCTGTTCTCCAACCACAGGGACTGAAACTAGAAACCAACCCCAAGGGGAAAAACCCAAAACCCTCGAAGTCATGGAGATTGAGTAGCATGTTATTAACCAAAGAATGGATCAAGAATGAAATTAGGGAGGAAATCAAAAAGTCTCTGGAAACAAATGATAATGAACTCACAGCAACTCAAAACTTATGGGACACAGTGAAGGCAGTCCTCAGAGGGAAGTCCATAGTGATACAGGCCTACCTAAAGAAGATAGAAACATTTCAAACAAACAACTTAACCCTACACCTACAAGACTGGAGGAACAACAACAAAGACATCCCAGAGCAAGTAGAAGGAAGGAAATAACCAAGATCAGAGTAGAATTAAATGACATAGACACTAAAAGCACAATTCTAAGGATCAATGAATCCAGGAGCTGGTTCTTTGAAAAGATAAACAAATGGACAAGCCTTTAAGCAGGCTCATCAAGAAAAAAAGAGAGAGGACTCAAATGAACACAATCAGAAATGAAAAAGGAGAGATTACAACTGACAGCACAGAAATACAAAGGAATGTTAGAAATCGCTATGAAGAACTGTATGTCAAGAAAGTTGAAAACCTACATGAAATGGACAAGCTTCTAGAAAAATATAATCTTAAACTGAATAAGGAAAAAGCAGAAAGCCTGAACAGACCAATACCAGCTGATGAAATTGAAGCAGTAATTAAAAAACTCTTGACACACAAAAGCCCTGGACCAGATAGTTTCACAGGAGAATTCTACAAAGCATTTAAAGAAGAGCTAACCCCTATCCTTCACAGACTATTCCAAAAAATCCAAAATGATGGAAGACTACCAAACTCTTTTTATGATGTCTGCATCATCCTAATCCCAAAACCAGATAAAGACACAACAAAGAAAGAAAACCTCAGGCCAATAATGGTGATTAACATAGATGCTAAAATCCTCAACAAAATATTGGCAAACTGCATCCAACAATATATTAAAAAGATCATACACCATGACCAAGTGGGATTCATCCCAGGGATGCAAGGATGGTTCAACATTCGCAAATCAGTAAATCTAATTCATCACATAAACAAAAGCAAAGACAAAAATCACATGATCATATCAATAGATGGGGGAAAAGCATTTGGTAAGGTACAGCACTCATTTATGATAAAAACACTCAGCAAAATGGGAAGAGAGGGAGCATTCCCCAGCATAATAAAGGGCATATATGAGAGACCTACAGCCAACATCAAACTCAATGGGCAAAAACTGAAATCTTTTCCACTAACATAAGGACCAAGACAAGGTTGTCCATTTTCACCACTTCTATTCAATGTAGTATTGGAAGTCTTAGCCACAGCGATTAGACAAGAAAAGGAAATAAATGCATCCAAATTGAAAAGGAGAAAACAAAACTACTATTGTTTGCAGATGAAATGATAGTGTACATACAAAATCCTATAGACTCGGCCAAAAAGCTCCTTAACCTAATAAATGAATTTGGCCAAACAGCCAATACAAAATCAATATCCAGAAATCAAAGGCATTTTTTTATATCAACAATGAAACAGCAGAAGCAGAAATCATGAAAAAAAATCCCATTCGATATAGCAAAAAGAAAGATAAAATACCTAGGAATAAACCTAACCAAGTAGTTAGGTTTGAGACCTAACCAGGTAAAAGACCTGTATGCAGAAACCTACACAACACTGAAGAAAGAAATCAAGGAAGACATAAACAAATGGAAGCATATACCGTGTTCATAGATTGGAAGAATTAATATTATCAAAATATCCATACTACCCAAAGCAATTTACAAATTCAATGAAATAGCTATTAAAGTACCAATGGTGTATTTCACAGACATAGAACAAACACTTCAAAACTTTATATGGAACCATTAATGACCCAGAATAGCTGCAGCAATTTTGAGAAAGAAGAGCGAAGTAGGAGGGATCCCAACACCTGATACCAAACTGTATTAGAAGGCCACTGTAATCAAAACAGCCTGGTACTGGCATAAAAACGGGCACATGGACCAATGGAACAGAACAGAGAGCCCAGAAATAAACCCAAGTCTCTACAGTCAATTCATATTGGACAAAGGCGGCAGCAATGTAAAATGGAGCAAAGATAGCCTCTTCAACAAGTGGTGTTGGGAGAACTGGACAGCTACGTGCAAAAAAAGAAACTTGAGCACCAACTTACACCATACACAAAGATAAATTCAAGATGGATAAAGGATTTAAATATAAGCCATGACACCAGTAAAATCCTAGAGGAGAACATAGGCAGGAAAATCTCAGATATTTCACACAGCAACATGTTTACTGATATGTCCTCTAGAGCAAGGGACATAAAGGAAAGAATAAACAAATGGGGTCTCATCAAAATAAAAAGCTTCTCTACGTCTGAAGAAAACAGTATTAAAATAAATAGAGAACTAACTGTATGGGAAAACATATTGGCAATGATACGTCAGACAAAGGTTTAATCTCCAAAATACATAAAGAACTTACACGACTCCAGTCTAAGAAGACAAGCAACCCAATTAAAAAACGGGCAAAGGACTTGAACAGACGCTTCTCCAAGGAGGACATACAGAGGCCCCAGAGACATATGAAGAGAAGCTCAGCATAGCTAGCTATCTGAGAGATGCAAATTAAAACCACAGTGAGGTACCACTTCACACTGGTCAGAATGGCCCTCATAGACAAAGCAACAAACAGCAAGTGTTGGAGAGGTTGTGGAGAAAAGGGGACCCTAGTGCACTGTTGGTGGGAGTGCAGACTGGTACAATCACTATGGAAAACAGTATGGAATTTTCTAAGAAAACTAAAAATGGATATACCTTTTGACCCAGCAATTCCACTGCTTGGATTATATCCTAAGAACCCTGAAACAATCCAAAAGAACCTCTGCACCCCTATGTTCATAGAAGCACAATTTACAATAGCCAAGTGCTGCAAGCAACCTAGGTGCCCATCAGTTAATGAACGGATCAAAAAACGGTGGTACATTTACACAATGGAATTCTATGCAGCAGAAAGAAAGAAGGAGCTCCTACCCTTTGCAACAGCATGGATAGAACTGGAGAACATCATGCTAAACAAAATAAGACAGGTCGTGAAGGACAAATACCATATGATCTCACCTTTAACAGGAACCTAATCAACAAAACAAACAAACAAGCATAATATAACCAAAGACACTGAAATTGGGAACAGGCTGACAGTCACTAGAGGGGAGAGGGGAAGAAATTTCAGGGGAAAAGGGGAAGGGTTTAGAGCAACAAGTATAAAGGACACATGGACAAAAACAATGAGGGGGGGTGGAAATGGGAGGGAGGTGGGGAGGGCTGGGGTGGTGGCCTGGGATGCGAGTAAAAGACAGAAAACTGTACAAGGTCAACAATTAAAATAAAAATTAAAAAAAGAAAAAATATATGCTGAAGCTCATGCTGCTTTTTATGCTGTGAGTGATGAAGTCTTTTCTGTCTGTTCTAGGAGTTTCATGTCTTCCACTAGCATCCATAAGGCAGGCCAAATTGTTAATTTGCAAGTGGGGTAGGGCCTCATACCCTTCACAGATCTTCACTTAAGCAAAGAGAATATGGGCAAAAACACCTTAAGGGGCAATTCACAGAAGAAAAATCAGAATGGCCAATAAACATATCAAGTAAATGCAGATTAGACCACCAGAAAATATTATTTCCACACTGAACAGTCTAATAGAAACTGAGTAGTTTCACAGTATCAAGTGTTTGTGTGGAGAGAAAGAAACTGAGCAATCCTAACAAGAGTATAAATTGGCAGAGTTACATTTAAAAACAATTGGCCTTCTAGAACAATTGAAGATGTACGTATCTCATAATCTAGCAGTATCATTTATAGGTAGACAGACTAGTGAAACCTCTTGTACACATGCACCAAAAGACCTGAATAAGAAAATTTATGTCAATACTGTTTGCAATAACTAAATATTAAAGCAATTCAATTTTCCATAGAAGAATGTATCTACTATATATTTATATAGTAGAATATGACACATGCAGAAATATGGATAGGTGGTCATAAATATGTTGCAAAATATAGCAAACTGCAAAAGGATGTAGGTATTATGATTTATTGTGCAAAGTTTAAGACTAAACAAACTGACTATTTAGGAATATACACATATGAGGATATGTATAAAGAAAAGCAAAGATATATAAAAAATGATGAATTATCAGAAAGTGAAATAAAAAAAAAGTCCCATTTGAAATCACATAAAAAATAATAAAATACCTAGGAACAAATTTAACAAAGGAAATAAAAGGCCTGTACTTGGGAAACTATAAAACATTGCCTTAGGACAGTCACCTACAAGGGAGTTCCCATCAGACTGTCAGCTGATTTCTCAAAAGAGACCTTACAGGCAAGAAGGGGCTGGAAAGAAATATTTGAAATCTTGAAAAGCAGGGACCTACATCCAAAATTGCTCTATCCAGCAAAGCTGTCATTTAGAATGGAAGGGAAGATAAAGTGCTTCTCAGATAAGGTCAAGTTCAAGGAGTTCATCATCACCAAGCCCTTATTATATGAAATGTTCAAGGGACTTATCTAAGAAAAAGAAGATAAAACTATGACAGTGAAAAGACAACAAACTCATAGCTATCAAGAACCACACCTAAAACAAAAGCAAACTAAGCAAACAGCTAGAATAGGAACAGAACCACAGAAATGGAGAGCATATGGAGGGTTAGCAACAGGGGCGTGGGAGGAGGAGAGAGAGGGAAAAGGTACAGAGAATGAGTAGCATAACGGGAAAAAAATAGACAGGGGGAGGGCAAGAATAGTATGGGAAATGTAGAAGCTAGAAAACTTATGACCCATGGACATGAACTAAAGGGGGGAATGTGGGTGGGAGAGGGTGGGTAGGGTGGAGGGGAATGATGGGGGAGAAATGGGACAACTGTAATAGCATAATCAATAAAATATATTAAAAAATAAATAAATAAATAAATAAAACAAAAAAAAAACATTGCCTTAAAGAAACTGAAACACAAATAAATCAAAATATATATGATGCTCATATATAGGAGGTATTAACACCATTAAAATGTTGTTATCACCCAAAGCAATCTGCAGATTCAATGCAGTCCTTGTCAAAATAGTACTTTTCATGGAACTAGAACAAATGATTCAAACATTTATATGGAACCACAAAAGAACCTGAATATCCACAGCAATCTTGAGAAAAAAACAAAGTTGGAGGTATCTATCACACTACCTGATATCAAACTACACTACAAGACTATATAATCAAAACAGCATGGTACTACCATAAAAGAAGACATATAGATCAAAGGAACAGAATAGAGAGACCAGAAACAAACCCATGCTTATATAGTCAATTAATATATGACAAAGAAGGCCAAAACATACAATGGGGCAAAGATGATCTCCTCAATAAATAGTGTTGAGAAAACTGGACAGATATACATGCAAAAAAATTAAACTAGACCATTTTCTCACACCATATACAAGAATAAATTCAAAATGGATTAAAAACTTGAATGTAAGACCTGAAATGATAAAAATCCTAGAAGAAAATGTAGGCAGTAAACTGTTTGACATAGGACTTAGCAATATTTTTTTGGATATGTCTCCCTGGGAAAACAACAAAAATAAAAATATACAAATGGGACTATATGAAACTAAAAAGCTTTTGCACAGCAAAGGAAACCATCAACAAAATGAAAACGCAACCTACTGAATGAAAGAAGATATTTGCAAACGATATAGGCAATAAGGGGTTAATATCAAACATATATGAATTTATACAACTCAACATCAAAAACATAAACAATATGGTTAAAAATGGGGAGAGGATATGAATAGACATTTCTCCAAAGAGGGCATACAGATGGCTGACACATGAAAATATGCTCAATGTCACTAATCATCAGAAAAACGCAAATCAAACCCACAATGAGATATGACCTCACACTTGTCAGAATAACTATTATCAATAAATCAAGAACAAGTGTTGGTGAGGATGTGGAGAAGAAGGAACTACTATGTACTGTTGATGGGACTATAAATTGGTGCAGCTACTATGGAGAAAAGTATGGAGGTTTCTCAAAAAGTTAAAAATAGAACTACCTACCATATGACCCAGCAATTCTACTTCTGGGTGTTTATTTAAAGAAATCCAAACCACTATTTGAAAAGATTTATGCACCCATATATTCACGCAGCATTATTTACAATAGCCAAAATATGTAAGTGATCTAAGTGTCCATAGATAGATGCTGTACATATATATCATGAAATATTACTCATCTATAAAAAAGGAAGAAATTTTGCTATTATTGCAACATGGATGAAATTAGAGAATATTATGCTAAGTGAAGTGAGACAGATAAAGACAAGTACCATAAGATTTCATTTATATGTGGTTTCTAAAAAACATAATAAACAAAACTGAAACAAACATACATACATACAAACATACAAACATTTAAACAAACAAACTGATGCTCACAAGATGGAAATGGGGGGACATGGGTGAAAAAGGTGAAAGGAATTAAGTACAAACTGCCAGTTATAAAAATGATCAGGGGTGATCACTTCATATGCTGTATAATCATCATGTTAGATAATGTTTGTCAACCACAATTGAAAAACAAATTTAAAGAAAAGAAATGTTAATCACAAATTCTGGGTAGTGGTGACTTCTGAGGAAAGAAGAGAAACAGGTGAGCTCATAACAGGTATACATGAGATGTGGAAGATGTAACACTGTTTTGCTTAAGCTGGGTGATAGGAACACGAGTGTCCATTGGACTGTGATGATTCTTAATAGCTCGTGCATATTTATAAATACCTACTTGTAAAAAAAAACATTCTAAGGAATGCCTGCTGCCTGAAGAGCACAGACTGACTGACACCAGGCCACTTTCCTTCAAATAAACTGCCATTCGAGAAGTATTGCTGAAGGCTTTTTCTGCCAGTGAGCTGCCACATTCCAGAGTAACAAATTTGAACTAATTTTATATAACCTCACCCAAAGTCTGTAAAGTTTTTTGGGATTAAAATACATTGATGTTTTGAGACACTCATCCCTGAATCAAAAACAGTATCAATTTGAAGTGTTGCTCTATTGATTTTTAGGAACAACTGGAATTTAGAATGCCACCCAAATAATAAAGAACCTAACTATGTAAGCATGTGTTGGTGAAAAGTCTTGCTGTCATGGAGAGATGGTGCTGCCTGCCTCCTTAGATGTCTACACAAATCACACCCTCAACTTCAGCCTCAGAGGAAGAAGAGGTGCTCACTGGATCAGCATTGGGCCTCTTCGGCTTGTAAGACCGAAGGGACAAATGAACAAAAATGAGAATGCCCTCAGCAGCAAAGAGGTCTAGAACTTTCTGTAAAAATATATTCTTCAGAACATCATTGAAGGAAATCATTCATGATTTTACTGCTGTAGAGAATCTGATTAGAACTTTTTATGGTGACATGTATTTGCAACACCCTCAATCTTTGTACCTTTAGTTTTGGGGGTATAGAAGAAGGAAGAGATGTAAATAAATCTTGATATAGGTCCAAAGACCCACATGTAGAGACTTTCATAAACCAAAATATTTCAGCTTGCTTAAGAATATTCCCCATTAAGTGCAAAAAAAAAAAAAAAAGTGAAATCACTGTTAAATGATGGAAATTTAAATCTGAGTTTTTAAGTCCACTGAGATTTCTTCAAAAAGTGGGTAAAACCTGAGGGGACCTTCCATTAATGTTGCACATTAACAGTTCAGGCATCTGTACATTTTTGAAAATTCACCTAAATGTTTTGCTCAATGGCTTGATTTATCTGACAATCCAAAGTTTCTCTTTCAGTTTTTAAAAGACAATTGTCCTATAACCAGAAGGCTTCTGGGACACAATTAGCTTTCATAACTATAGTCAAACTGAAACACAAGAGAAACAACCATGTCTAAGACCAGTTTGTCTTGAATCTTTTGCTATCTATCTGGAAGCTTTACAAAAAGCAATGTCAGAACTACTCACATTTCCTCCCTTATGCTCTCAGACAGCTCATCAAGTATTTTGGTTTATTAGATGCCCATCAGTAAATGAATGGATCAAAAAACTGTGGTACATTTATACAATGGAATTCTATGCAGCAGAAAGAAAGAAGGAGCTCATACCCTATGCAACAGCATGGATGGAACTTGAGAGCATCATCCTAAGCGAAGTAAGCCAGGCAGTGAAAGATAAATACCATATGATCTCACCTTTAACAGGAACCTAATCAACAAAACAAACAAACAAGCATAATATAACCAAAGACATGGAAATTGGGAACAGGCTGAAAGTCACCAGAGGGGAGAGGGGAGGGAATTTCAGGGGAAAAGGGGAAGGATTTACAGGAACAAGTGTAAAGGACACATGGACAAAAACTATGGGGGGGGGTGGAAATGGGAGGGAGGTGGGGAGGGCTGGGGTGGCGGGTTCGGGTGAGAATAAAAGACAGAAAACTGTACAAGATCAACAATGAAAATAAAAATTAAAAAAAAATAAATAAATAAAACAGGTGTAATTACAGAGGCAAGCTCTCATGAAACAGAAGAGTGCATGCCAGTGTTTTGCACAAGGTAGGGCCATCTCCATAACAGAGAACTATTTATATGGTGTTCTACAATTTACATTCTTTGTCTAGCAACAGCTGACCCCTTAACATTCATATAATTTAATTACTTGTTAAATATTTAAATATAGCAAAAAAAAGTCCACAAATACAAAAGTTGTCCACCTACTAAAACATCTTCAGTGTTTAGTCCAAAGGGCTACAGAGTTGGTAGTGTTTTGGCTAACCCACCTTTCAATTACAGCACAGTGCAAAGTTAAACTCTCCTGCTTGGAAGAGCCTTTACATCCTGTTCACTTATAAACAGCAAGATGACACCAATCTGAGCAGAGACCCTGGACCTGGAACTCTCATCTGCCCAATGGGACACTAGAAGAGGCTGTGGCAGCAACACGGGCCTGTTTTTCATCTTGGGACTTATGGGTGTGCTTAGATCATCAATCTGTACTACTTAAATCTGATTCTGGAATGAGCAGTAAGACACAGCTGCTCAAGGTAGAATTTAAAGTATTGCGGTGATATTATTGGACTGATAGCTTCTTCAAATGAACATACACGTAGACACAATACTGAATGTGAACAGTCATTAAGACTATGTAAAAGGGAGAAAAAACAGACAATTGTAATAGAATAACAATTATAAAAGACTCCATGTAACAAGCAGCACTCCAGTTAGGGATACCATATGTACATCATTAGTTTGTGGGTCTCTATTTTGGCCCCAGAATGTTGGTTCATCTGTAAGCTAGGTTCACCTGACCCAAATATCTATGTTTATTTATACAAAAATAGGATATTTGATTATGAAGGGAGAAAGAAATAAAATTAATATCCTTTTCAGTATCTGTTATATGTTAATGAGCTAGGTGATTTATTTGCATTCATTTAAATCCTAAAACAATTCTGGACTTCCGGCCAAGACCGAGGCATAGGTAGACACACTGTGCCTTCTCACACAACCAAAATAAGGACAACAACAATTTTAAAACGAAAAACAACCAGAACTAACAGAAAATTGAACTGTACGAAAGTCCAACAACCAAGGAGTTAAAGTAGACACATTCATCCAGACCGGAGGGGTAGAGTCCGGGAGCCTGGACAGAGAGGGCTCATGGCAGGGCAGCTGACGACCTGGGTGTGCAAAGTGGCAGCGGAGTGCCCCTCCCCAGCGAGGCAGCGGATTGTGGAGGGGCGCACTGCGCAAGGCAGCTGGCTGAACGGGAGGTCCCACATTTGGGTGCAGATAAACCAGGCAAAACTGGGGAGCATGACGAACCACACAACCCAGGGTCCCAGCGCGGAGAAATAAAGCCTCAAAACACCAATTGAAAACACCTGTGGGGGTTGAGATGCTAGGAGAAACTCCCAGCCTCACAGGAGAGTTGAGGACCCACAGGGTCCTAGAACATACACAAACCCACACATGAGAATCAGCACCAGAAGGGACCAATTTGCTTGGGGAAAGCGGGGGAAGTGACTGAAATTCAGCAGAGAGTGCAGCAAGCATCATTGTTCCCTCTCAGATCCCTGCCCCACATACAGCATCACAACCCAGCACCTGGGTTGCCCTGTCCTTGTGAACACCTAAGCCTCTGCCCCTCACTCCGGCACATCAAGACCAAAAAAAAAATAAAAATAAAAATAAAAAAGGCCCAAAAGAAAGAACCAATCAAAGCTCCAGGAAAAAAAACAACCAAGCAATGAAGAGGTAGCCAACCTATCAGATGCACAGTTCAAAGCACTGGTAATCAGGATGCTCACAGAATTGGTTGAATTTGGTCACAAATTAGATGAAAAAATGAAAGCTGCACTAAGTGAAATACAGGAAAATGTACAGGGAACCAATAGTGATGGGAAGGAAACTGGGACTCCAATCAATGGAGTGGACCAGAAGGAAGAAAGAAACATCCAATCAAAAAAGAATGAAGAAACAAGAATTAAAAAATATGAGGAGAGGCTTAGGAACCTCCAGGACATCTTTAAACATTCCAACATCGGAATTATAGGGGTACCAGAAAGGGAAGAGGAAGAACAACAAGTGGAATACTTATTTGAACAAATAATAAAGGAGAACTTCCCCAATCTGGCCAAGGAAATAACTTCCAGAAAGTCCAGGAAGCTCAGAGAGTCCCAAAGAAGTTGGACCCAAGGAGGAACACACCAAGGCACATCATAATCACATTAGCCAAGATTAAAATGAAGGAGAGAATCCTAGAAGCAGCAAGAGATAAGGGGACAGTTACCTACAAAGGAGTTCCTAACAGACTGTCAGCTGATTTCTCAAAAGAGACCTTCAAGGCAAGAAGGGGCTGAAAAGAAGTGTTTATATCCAAGATTGTTCTATACAGCAAAGCTTCCATTTAGAGTGGAAGGGCAGATAAAGTGCTTCTCAGATAAGGTCAAGTTAAAGGAATTCATCATCACCAAGCCCTTATTATATGAAATGTTAAAGGAACTTACCTAAGAAAAAGAAGATAAAAAACATGTACAGTAAAATGACAACCAACTCACAATTATTAACAAACACAAAACAAAAACTAATTAAGCAAACAGCCAGAACAGGAACAAAACCACAGAAATGGAGATCATATGGAGGGTTAGCAACAAGGGAGTGGGAGGAGCAGAGAGAGGAAAAGGTACAGAAAATAAGTGGCATAGATGGTAGGCAGAAAATAGACAGGGGTGGGGTAAGAATAGTATGGGAAATGTAGAAGCCAAGAACTTATCAGTATGACACATGGACACGAACTAAAGGGGGGGAATGTGGGTGGGAGAGGGTGTACAGGGTTGAGGGGAGTGAAGGGGGGGAAATGGGACAATTGTAATAGCATAATCAATAAAATATATTAAAAAAATCCTCAAAAATTCCATGAAATCAGTTTATTATTTCATTGTATAGATAAAGGTAAGTCAAAGGAGTCATTAATTCAACCCAGGATTTCAGCACTCCAAATGTATTATGGTTTCTTTGAAAACAGGTAGGTCCATATTATGAAATGAGAACTGTATACAATTTACTAGAAGTAAATGTAATAGTTTAGTATACTAAACACACCACAAATGAAATACAACAGTAATTTCCAATTTTTCCACTTTCCCATTAAAAACTAGTAAAACCTTAAACATAGAGCAGGTAAAGACAACTCTGTCTGAGACTGTTTAAATCATTCTCTTTTCATCATCCCAGTTGCCTGCAGTTATCCCAAATGACATGCTATGAACCTCATGGCTGAAAAAGCCTTTATTACTTTCTGCCAAGCATTCTTGGTCTGTCTGTCTAAAATTTCTTCAAGTACTGACTTAAACCAGAGTTTTCATCAACTGGACTTCTAAACTTTCTTATATGTTGCAAACTTAAAAGGCTAATGTGGTTGGTTAGGATCCACTTTCTACTCTTAATTTGATCTAACAAGTATTTTATAAATAACCTCTAACATATTCCAGTGAAATCGAAGTCCAACATATCTCCAAGGCTTACGGTCCTGGCGTTTCCCACATGACAAGAAAATTCAGCAAAAACTCCTGAAGTTCACAGAAAACTGAGTTGTCATGAACTTATTGGTCAAGAAAGATGAGAGGCAAATTCAAGAAAGATGAGAGGCAAATTCTGTGATGACCCACCCATCAGCTGAGCAAACTCAGTACCCCTGTCAACTCCTCCCAAGGAACATCTGCAGCTTCTGAAGTTTGAATTTTTCCTAGTGAGAGAAGGGAAAGGAACATAGAATTTAATTACTTTTAACTATTTAAGTATAGCAAAAGAAGTTCCTGAAGAAAATTTGGCCCACCTACCAAACCATCTTGTGTTTGTCTCACAGTTGTAATGTGAAAAATGTGACTTGTCTACTGTTATCTAAATGCTTTCTGAAGCATTAGGCAAGCCAGATTCCAGAAACTGGAAGTGGGATGAGGCAGAATACTAGGAAAATTAATCTTCAGTTTTCTCAGTTAAATGTAGTGGTCAAAGCTATTCAAGAAACAATTTATCAAGGTGATTTAACATAGGAATTATGGACCACATAAAATCAATCAATGAATCTAATAAAACTACCATGTGAATAACAAAAGCAGCAAATCTATCAGGGACATAATACACTTTCAAAATCATCAATATTTGAATGGAACCCAACACCAGAATTGTAAGCACCCAAGTTTCTCCACTCTAGAAACTCACATTAAATGCCTTACAAAGCCTATGTAAGGTATATAGGATGTTCCTGTTTAAAAATATTTTCCTACAGAGTTGCCCGTAGAAAACAAGGCCACTGATGATTAAGTGGCTATTAATTACACAGGATTATAAAAAGAACAATCATATATTGTGACTCTGGGAAGGTATTTCTGATTGTATCAGGTACTTCATGCCACCAAAGATTTGCAACTGAGGGGCCAAAAAAAATAGTGTAGCTAAAATATTGCCACATTTCCTTACTAAGTCTGTATCCATCCTGGAAGGCCAGTGCAAGAGACAAAAGAAACAAGGGCTATTACATTAAAAACATAACGCTGTGGTTTGCCTAGTAACCCATCTTAGATAAACACAGTAACTGCTAGAAGAAAATTCAAAGAACTTTAGTGATAAGCAGTACAAGTACTCCTTGCTATAAACTTAATTTATATGCCCAAGAAATGTCTTCAATTAAATACATCAGCAGTCACAATAATGCACACACCAGATGTTTTACATCTTTGCAGTCCATGGAGCATCTTTTCCTCATCCTTCAGGTTTGGCCTCTTTGCTCCCATTTTCTATAATGGAGATGGAGAGTTGTTTACCAGGCTCCATATATGAACCTCACAGGGTGCTGAAATTACTTATTATACATCAGGAAAGCTAACCAGGTTGTCTTAATCTTTCCTTAGATGTTTCCATTTTTAACCCTTTAATCACCTTTATGACTTTCTTGGAATGCTTTTAAAGTGCCCCCAAATCATCAAATAGTTTCAAAGCTGGAACAGACTTTCTAAAGGTCATCTGACCTCTTATAGAAGAGAAAAATGAGATTCAAAGAGACTGAGTGATGTGCAAAAAGTCTCCCAGATGATTACTGCTGCAGTTTGTAAATTGTTTAAATTATGGTAAAATACACATAACATAAAATTTAACATAACTATTTCATTTCATTTCATTTCATTTCATTTTATAATTGTTGTTCAAGTACAGTTGTCTTCAATTTCCCCCCACCACTCCCCCACATCACAGCTATCTCCACCTCTCACCTTCAATCCTACCCTCCCTTGGCTTTGTCCATGCATCCTCTATCCATGTTCCTTGACAACCTTTCCCCCTTCCCTCCCCATTATCCCCTCCCACCTCTGGTTATTATGATCTCATCTATAAGTGGAACCTAATCAACAAAACAAATAAGCAAGCAAAATATAACCAGAGACACTGAAATTAAGAACAAACTGACAGTCACCAGTAACATACCCATTTTCTAAAGCATGCATTTGAGTGGTATGAGTACATTCACACTGTTGTGCAACCATCACCATCATCCATCTCCAGAACTCTTTTCATCTTGCAGAACAGAAACTCTATATTCACTAGACAATAACTTCCCACACTGCAGCTTCTGGCAATTATCATTCTACCTTGTGTCTCTATGAGTCTGACTACTCCAGGTACCTTATATAAGTGGAATCATATAGTATTTGGCTTATTTCCCTGATCGTCATGTCCTCAAATTTCATCCATGTTGTAGCATAGGTCAGAATTCCTTTCCTTTTTTAACAAAATTATTTTTTAATTACAGTTGGTATACAGTATTATATTAGTTTTGGGTGCATAACTAGTGATTAGACATTTATATACCTTACAAAGTATTTACCCCAATAAGTCTAGTACCCTTCTGACACCATACATAGTTATTACAATATTATTGACTACATTCCCTACGCAGTACTACTTGTAGTATTAACTGGCCCTCTGTACTTATCAATCTTTTTCGCTCTTTTCACCCATTCTCCCAACTCCCTCCCATCTGGCAACCATCCCAATTGTTCTTTGTGTTTATTTACTGATACAGTTTTAACTAGAAATAATGGGCTCCAATTCCTATAAAAACATATTACTTGTTATGTTTCAGATAAAATGTATACAGGTTATCCTTGCTTTACACAGTTAAAATATGAAAAAAATTTGGTTACTATAGTTTAGTTAAATAATTCCATCCTTAACACAACATGGTTCAAATTTCAGTTATCAGAATATATGAACTCTAGCCTTGACCTGTGTGGCTCAGTTGGTTGGGTGTCATCCTGCAAAGCAAAATGTCCTGGTTAGATTCCACAGGCACATGCCTGGGTTGCAGGTTCACTCCCAGTGGGGGTGTGTACAAGAAGTAGCAATTGATCTTTCTCTCACACATTGATGTTTCTCTCCTTCTTTTTCTCCCTCCCTTCCCCTCTCTCTAAAAAATAAATAAAATCTTCTTTGAAGAAAAGAATATATTAACTATAAATGCATTCAGTAAAAACTCTCAGCTAGCTCTTTGGTCCACAAATCACTATGTAAACAACAGATGAGCATCATCATGATCATGATCAGTGACCAACCACATCACTTCTTTCAAAGTCTGCTTGTGATTGGTCACCACCTAGCTGTTATCCACAGACAGCAAAGTTGTTTCGTGCCCCCTCTGCCAGGGGTATGTGTACAATATGTGGGAACCAGCTGGCCGTCAAAAATAAAAAGAAATAAAATGGCCCTTGTTGGTGTGGCTCAGTGGATTGAATGCCATCCTGCAAACCAAAGGGTTGCTGGTTCAATTCCCAGTCAGGGCAAATGCTTGGGTTGTGAGCCAGGTCCCCAGTAGGAGGTGTGAGAGAAGCAACCACACATTGATATTTCCCTCCCTTTCTTTCTCCTTCCCTTCCCCTTCTCCCTAAAAATAAATAAATAAAATCTTTAAATATATATATATAATATATATATGTTTATATACAAATAATTTATATATATATAAACATATATATTTGTTTATATATATATAAACAGAATTAAAAAAAGAAATGAAATGATATTGCTGGATGTGAAATTTTAAATTTGAATTTACCATAAATGGAGGTATGAAAGAAATAGTTGATGGTGGGAATGGTGACCCTGCTGCTGTTTGATATTCCTCATGTACAGCCAGAGAAACTCAGTGAAGGCAAGGCTGTTGACATAAAGGAGGAAAGTAGTTGTGACAGAAAGGATGCGGCCATCCCTCAGGAAATGATGCCGGTAAAAAATTATATTAAAGGAACTCTCAGACGTATTTCACAACATTGAAAGCATAAAGGATAAAACATTGGAAGCTGATCCAAACTAAGAAAGGAGTATGACAATTCATCAAAGCACAGAAAAAATGCTTGCTCCATATCAGAAGTTACAGAGCAAGAAGACAGAAAGCATGGCAAAACTACTCTTGACAAGTTCTACAGAGAAATAAAACACTTTAATTCTCAATGTTTCTAATTTTTTAAATGACATGTTAAATTAATATTAGTTTTACTATTATTTGTCATTTCCATATATATTTATAATTGATAATATGAGAGGTTTTAATGCCTTCCCCAAAAATGTTTAAAGGTCAGGAAACAACTGTAATTTTTCCCATTATTAGTGGGGCTAACCTTAAAAAAATCTCATTTTTCTGTTGGTAGAAGCTAACTAATGCTTAGGTTACAGGTGATCAGCTCCTACCACCTAAAAGAATTAAGAGACACTATTATATTTCCTCAATTAGAAGCAACCACCGCATCTTGGGAGTCCCCACAGTGTGCTAGAGATTATGCTACAAGCCATCATAACAACAGTGTGACACAGGGATTAAGTGATTTGTCCAAACCCCACCTGGCAGAGCTGAATCCAAAGCTGGTTTTCCAGACTCCAAGCCACCCTCTCTGAGTACCCTTCCACGGCCTGTGCAGGTCCTCTGGTGGGAAGGATGGGAACTCTTATAAAGGATGGATATTCCTACATCAGAATCCATATCAAAAAACAATGGCAAGTAATAGGGTCATTTTTGTGGAGATGTTGGCATAAAATTATTAACCAATGGCCAGACCAATCTTAATTCACATTCCTGTGTCTCACAGAAGAAAAAAAATTGTATTCTATATTACTTATTTATTTTTGAGTGCAACATTTAAAGATAATGGATATTCTTTAAATCCATGGTCTTTCCTTTCTCATTTTCTGCCTGATGTATGGCCTATGATGTCCTCACAAAATAAAACAAAATTCACTTCAGAATGGGTCTCATTCAAAATGCACATTGCTTTGCTCGTCAGGGTCCTCTCTAGAACACCTATGCTTATATTTCCCATACCTGCAATCTTTCTATCACATACTGAGCTGTGTTAAATTGAATCCACAGGTCTGTTTCACAGCAAGGAAGCTCCTTTCTGATCCTTTTCCCCTTTCCTTTTTATATCTATTTCCCTTATCTGATATTTAAAGACAAAAATCCAGAAGATTTTAAAGTCTCAATTCCCATTTTGAGTCTTACTTAGGAGAGGGAAGACCATACATATTACCATTTGTTCCAGTATCTAGTGGTAGAGAAACATGTTACCTGTTGGAGACAGTGGCAGACTGCCAACTGTCTGCAAAAAAGGATTTTCAAAGGCTGCATAGAATACAAGTATTGTTGGGGCACAAAGAGACGTATTTTTCAATGATACAATTTCTAGTGGTATTTAGACCTTTTTCCTTATAGCCAAGGGAAAAAAATAATGGAGTAAAATAAGTTAAAAAAATAAATAAATAAACAAAATAAAACCTTTGGTATCACACTTCACTTGCAGGTATTTAAATTAATAAATACTTTATCACAGGCCATCTGTTGATAGTGGCCATAGATAAACCATAAGGAAGAGAATTAAATGCACAGCTAAAACTTAAAATTCAATATAATACTATCAGCACCTCATGTTAATACAAATAATCCTGACTTATACAATAAACCCTGCTATCACCCTTCATTCCCAAGCATTTCTTCCCACAAATTCTTTCTATTACATCAGATCTTTGCTGCATCCAGTGACCTACAACAATCATCCAGACCTAAAGTTCCTGAAAGGTGGAAAGGAATCCACCCTCCCCCACTACAGATAGCCCATGGTGAGCTGTCTGATGAGAACAGATCTAAGCCTGTCAGCGTGACACTGCTCCATGAATGACCGCACAGTCCTGTGATGATTCCCAGAGAGCTGAGCTCTCTATAGACTTTGTGAAAAAGTTGAAATCCACTCCAAATCACTTAGATCTGTTTCATAGGCAGATGACTTTCATAGGCCTGGCCCAAACTATCTTCCTAGTGTATGTCCCTATTTAATGTCAAACCTGTGGATTTTGGGTAATCATGGCCCATGCTGGTAGAGACTATTAAGAAGCAGAGCTACAGGGCTTGGCTCATTCTGTCACCAGCAGGAAGTTACATTATCTTTTCCTCTACATATTTTTTCTTCCGTAAAGAGTCAACAAATAATTAAGAATTTACTACATAGCCATATTGTTTATTTGTAGTATTAATATTCTTTTTTCCCCCATCCCGGCCCACCACCCCAGCCCTCCCCACCTTCCTCCCATTTCCACCCCCCCTAGTTTTTGTCCATGTATCTTTTATACTTGTTGCTCTAAACCCTTCTCCCTTACCCTGAAATTCCCTCCCCTCTTCCCCTCTGATGACTGTCAGCCTGTTCTCAATTTCAATGTCTTTGGTTATATTATGCTTGTTTGTTTGTTTTGTCGATTAGGTTCCTGTTAAAGGCGAGATCATATGGTATTTGTCTTTCAATGTTCTTAATGACTTGGTGGCAAGAATAAACTTCATACACAAAAATCTGGTAATTTTACACAGGTCAATAATCAGTATTCAATTATAGGTGTATAAAGGAATTAGTACAACTTAAACCCAAATAAGAGTATTTTAGGAAAAAAAGATCACAAAATACACCTTGAAACAGTCCTAAGAGCTTGTGAGCAGGGCCAACACAAAGGCTGTTTAACTCTAGGAAGGAAATTTAGAAGAGGTTACATCAATTGATAAAAGTAAGTCACTCTTAGCAGTAATAGTACAAAACATATATGATATGAAACTTTGAATCATGAGCTAAAGAAAACATAGGCAAACTGGTCCTAGAAACAGATGGAGTGGTTTTCCATACCCTAGCTGGAAAACTTATGGAATGAATACATGATACTTCAGTGATACTGTAATTCAAAGCCTTGTTAATATTTTTAGTATTACCGCAAAATTTTACGTTCAGACCCATATTTATCTATTGTGCTTATTTGGAACTTCTATACTGTGTACAGTACTAATTTTAAAGGGATTTGAGCCCAGTAGAATAAAAGGATTTTAAGTATTATATTTTCTTAGGTTACAAGTATAAAAAACACATTTTAGTACAATTTCAAATGTTTCAAGATATTATTTTAGTTGCTAGAAATCTTGAAACAAAATTTCCTTCATTATGGAATGCTTCTTGTATTCATCACAAATTAAAACAAGTTAAAAAAAAAAACCTGTTTCATTCATCTGTCCCTGATTCTTACAAAAAAAGAGGAGCATGTGTGCTTGAGAATGAGCATATTTCTGCATGTGTGCATGCACGAATGTGTGCACACTGCCATACACACACAGGTACTTTACTTTTCCTCCTCTTAATTCTGATCTTTCAGGTCTCTATGTATATTAATACCTGCTCACCTGGCTGGCACACCTTTTCACAATGTGTCCTTGCAGATTAAAAAAAAAATCAACGCAGTTTGAAAATAGACAATGACAACCCCATGAAAGGCTGGAGAGAGAAAGGAACTAAGGGCAAGACCCAGAGAGACAGACAGATAGAAACACACTCAAGGAAATCACTTCCAACAACCAGGATCTGGGGCTCTGCAACTAATCAGGTAGGTATTCAGCTCTTCACTTCTGTAGACTTGCTTAGCATCAAAATCAGCTGTCTGCCCAGGAGAATGAGGTAATGTCTAGGTTTAATGCCAAAATCTCTAACTGGCAGGACACATCAGGTAAATATTTCTACTGTAGGAGACCACATTCATTTGATGCTGCTGCCAGTTTTATTATTGTTACTATGCTCATTAATATTAAAACTCAGCCATTATACCTGTTTAGGATTGAAAACAGGAAAGTAAGGGATTTTGCTGAAATCAGGTCAGCAGGCATAGGAGAAAAAAATAAGCCCCCCAATCCACTCCCTGCCCCTTGTCTTTCCCTAATGACAGCCACAGCACTGACTTCCCGCAATACCTGCACAGAGACCCTTCCCCCTTGCAACTACCTCTGCTGGTGGCTGTAAACCTGGAACTACTGGGGTTGATCCTCATTTCATCCTGTCAGTGAGAACAGGTCAAAAAAGAGGGGTGGGTGGGTAGGTAGGGCTTAAAGCCCACTTCAAGCTACCTCAACACTTGTAATATTTGAAAATGTAGTAGATTGCCAATGGTTTCTTCTCTATTCTTAAAAAAAAGCAAATTTATTACACCATTAACTTTGATTTTGGATGGCCATTTTTATGACCTCACAAATATTGGCACCATGGTGCTGATTCACAACAGGTCTCATAACTTGTTCCTTGATGATTTCTGTGGTTACTGTCAACCACATACATTCATATTCAACAACAATATGCATTCATGCTGAAGCATATAATCCTACAGAAACATTTACAGAAATTCTCAAGACTTCTGTAATTTAAATATTCCATATTATTACTGGATGAGGCCTCTGACATAAGGTTTATTCATTTAAAAAGATGGCACTTTTGCCCTGGCTGGTGTGGCTCAGTGGATTGAGCGCAGGCTGTGAACCAAAGAGTTGCAGGTTCGATTCCCAGTCGGGGCACATGCCTGGGTTGCAGGCCAGGCCCCTAGTGGGGGCCACGTGAGAGGCAACCACACATTGATGTTTCTCTCCCTCTCTCCCTCCCTTCCCCTCACTAAAAATAAAATAAATAAAATCTTTAAAATAAAAGATGGCACTTTTATTCTGGGAATCAGCAACTGAATGTCAAACTTCACAAGGGTCCACAAAGTACAACCCACAAGGGACAATGCAAACTTTCACCAGTCTAACTCCTTTCACCAAAGAGCTGGGAATAATGCTTACTTCCCATAGGCATTATTCCAAGGAGGGAGCAAGAAAGCATGATGCTAATGCAAAGCCCTCCCCCCCCCCACCCAAAGGCATATGTGTGAACAACATAAAAGAATGCCTGAGACCTGCAGAGAGAGAAAGAGACAGGGAGAGAGAGACAGAGAGATACACATCTCTGCACTCTGACATCACCTACATCACCTCAGAGGAAAGGAGCAGCTCTGGAGAATGGAGTCTAGAGATAACTCCTCAAATGTGCCAAGGAGGGAAAATACACAGAGATGCTACTCCTGTGTTTGACTGGGGCCAGCCCAACCCAGCTAGATGCTAAGATCTTATACACAGTGACTCTAAGAGATTAACTGAATATTTTTTAAAAGATCAAACAACCCTCTGTTAACAAAGAGTTTCAAGTTATTCCTAGCATTTCCAAATTTCAAAGCCTTGGACAACTTGTCTATACCTCATGTGAGCTTCTAAACAGGAAACCAAAATTATTTGTGAATCAGGAAGAATGTAGATGGGAATTGGAGATGGGGTGAACAGGAAATAAGAAAACGGCAATGTCTATAATTGTAAGGAGAATAAAAACCTGACTGCTTCCAATATAATAATATAAAAAAAAAGTCAATAGTGAAAAAGAGAAGGGATTATGGAGTTTTCCACAGCTGGAGAAGGTGTGTGATCAGAAGAATTTCTTCAATATTCTCACCTGGGCTTCCTTCCATTGTGTTACAAGAAAATTAAGGCTCCCTAAATGTGTTTTGATCTGATATTCTGACAAGAAAGCCACTTGCACCTTCTTTGCAGCTTAGTGAACTATTTTTGAAAAAAATGCTAATAATTAAGGAAGGTTAAAAATATACAGTAAGCTGTAAAAAAGAAGCTAAATAAAATTCCTTAAGAAGTCTAAAGTTTACTTAGACTGGAGAATGCTCATTATGAGTCAGGCAATAGGTTGGATGAAAATTACTGATAAATTGAATATTATGGCTTTAAAACTCATCTTCCTGCATTTCCTGAATACATGCACTTTTTATAATTTTTCAACTAATAAAAACACAATCTGAGTAAATTATTTTTTGACATGCAATTTATTCTATATTAGTTTCAGCTGTACACACCATAGTAGTCAGACAACCACACAATCACAAAGTGATCCCTGATATTTCAAGTACCAATCTGACACCATACATAGTTATTACAATATTAACTATGTTCTCCATGCTATACATCTGAGTCTGATTATATTTTGTTTTGTTTGTTTATTTTGTTCTTTAGATTCCACACATAAGTGAAATTATACAGTATTTACTGTCTCACTTATTTCACTTAGCATAATACCATTCATGGTATTATGGTCCATCCATGGTTGTCACAAATGGTAAGATTTCATTCTTTTTTATGGCTGAGTAATATCCTATTGTATATAGGCTGAGCAAAAATAGGTTTATAGTTGTGAGTATGCAAAGTGCGAAGTTTATTTTTGTATCATTATTTATTAATTACTGTATTATTTATTTGTATTACTGTAAATCTACTTTTTCCCACCATTCGTCTATTGATGGAAATCTAGGCTGCTTCCTTATCTTGGCTATTGTAAATAATGCTACAATGAACACAGGGGTGCATATATATTTTTGAAAGTGTTTTAAGTTTCCTCGAATATGTACTCATAAGTGAAATTGCTAGGTCATAAGGGAGTTCCATTTTTACATTTCTGAGGAAATTCCATACTGTTTTCCACAGTGGCTGCACCAATTTGCATTCCCACCAACAATGCACAAGGGTTCTCTTTTCTCCACATCCTCACCAACACTTGCTGTTTGTTCATTTATTGATGTTAGCCATTCTGACAGGTGTGAGTTGATATGTCATTTTGGTTTGAATTTGCATTTCTCTGATGGTTAGTGATGCTTAGGATCTTTTCATGTCTATTGGTATCTGTATGTCCTTTTAGGAGAAATGTCTACCTAAGTCCTCTGTCCATTTTTTAATTAGATTGTTTTTATTGATGTTGAGTTGTATGAGTTCTTTATAAATTTTTAATAAATTTTCATCCATTCATTAACTGATGGGCACCTAGGTTGTTTCCAGCACTTGGCTATTGTAAATTGTGCTGCTATGAACATAGGGGTGCATAGATTCTTTTGGATTGGTGTTTCAGGGTTCTTAGGATATAATCCAAGCAGTGGAATTGCTGGGTCAAAAGGTATGTCCATTTTTAGTTTTCTTAGAAAATTCCATACTGTTTTCCATAGTGGTTGTACCAATCTGCAATCCCACCAACAGTGCACTAGGGTCCCCTTTTCTCCACAACCTCTCCAACACTTGCTGTTTGTTGCTTTGTTTATGAAGGCCATTCTGACTGGTGTCAAGTGGTATCTCATTGTAGTTTTAATTTGCATCTCTCTGATAGCTAGAGATATCGAGCATCTTTTCATGTGTCTCTGGATCCTCTGTATGTCCTCCTTGGAGAAGTGTCTGTTCAAATCCTTTGCCCATTTTTTAATTGGGTTGCTTGTCTTCTTAGAGTAGAGTCTTGTAATTCTATGCAGCAGAAAGAAAGAAGGAGCTCCTACCCTTTGCAACAGCATGGAAGGAATTGGAGAGTATCATGCTAAGCGAAATAAGCCAGGCAGTGAAAGACAAATACCATATGATCTCACCTTTAACAGGAAGCTAATCAACAAAACAAACAAACAAGCATAATATAAACAAAGACACTGAATTTGAGAACAGTCTGACAGTGTCCAGAGTGGGAGGGGAGGGAATTTCAGGGAAAAGGGGAACAGTTTAGAGCAACAAGTATAAAGGACTCATGGACAAAAACTATGGGGGGTGGAAATGGGAGGAAGGTAGGGAGGGCTGGGGTGGTGGGCTGGGGCGGGGTAAAAGACAGAAAACTGTACAATATCAACAATTAAAAAATACTGATTTAAAAAAAAGAAAAAAAAAGAAAAAAAATTTTTAATAAATTTTGAATATTAACCTCTTACCAGATGTATCATTGGTGAATATCTTCTCCCATTCAGTAGATTGTCTTTTCATTTTGTTAATGGATTCCTTTGCTGTGTAAAAGCTTTTTAGTTTAATGTAGTCCCATTTATTTATTTTTCTTTTGTTTCCCTTGCCTAAGGAGATATATCTGAAAAGTATATTTCTAAGAGATATGTTAGAGAATTTATTGCCTATGTTTTCTTCTAGGAATTTTATGGTTTTGAGTCTTACATGTACATCTTTAATCCATTTTGAGTTTATTCTTGTATGTGTTTTAAGAAAATGTGCTAGTTTCATTTATTGCATGTATCTGTCCAGTCTTCTCAACAACGTTTATTGAAGAGACTCTTCACTTCATGTTCTTGTTTTCTTTGTCATATTCGTATTGATAATATAGGTATGGGCTTATTTTGGGGCTCTCTATTCTGTTCCCTTGATCTACGTGTCTGATTTTACAGTGGTATGATGCTGTTTTGATGATGATAACCTTGTAGTATACTTTATTATAAGGTAGCATGATACCTCCAACTTTGTTCTTCTTTCTCAAGATTGAAGATTGGCTATTCAGAGCCTTCTGTGGTTCCATTTAATTTTTGGATTATTTGTTGTAGTTCTTTGAAAAATGCCATTGGTATTTTGACAGAGATTGCACTGAATCTATAGATTGGCTTGGGTAGTATGGACATTTTACTGATGTTAATTCTTCCTATCCATGACCACAGTACATGTTTCCATTTATTTGTATCTTCTCCAATTTCTTTCTTCACTGTCTATAAATATTCCTAGTAAAGGCTTTTCACCTACTTGGTTGAATTCATTCCCAGACATTTCATTTTTTTATGCAACTGTAAATGGGACTGTTTCTTTAGTTTCTCTTTCTGATAGTTAATTATCGGTGTAAAAATGCAATTGATTTTGAATATTTATTTTGTATCCTACTACTTTACTAAATACATTTACCAGTTCTAATAATTTATCAGCAGAATCTTTAGGATTCCCTATATACAGTATCATGTCATCTGCAAATAATGAGTTATACTCCTTCCTTTCCAATTTGAATGCCTTCTATGTCTTCTTGCCTGATCACTGTGGCTGAGACTTCCAATACTATGTTGAATTAGGGTGGTGAAAGTGGATATTCCTGTCTTGTTCCTGATCTTAAAGACAACACTTTTAATTTTTCTCCATTGAATATGATGTTACTTGTGGGTTTGTCACATATGGCCTTTATTATGTTGAGATATGTTCCCGCTCTTCCCACTATGTTGAGAGTTTTATCATAAATGAATGCTGGAGTTTGTCAACTGCTTTTTCTACAACTATTGATATAATCATATGACTTTTATCCTTCCTTTTGTTTATGTGATATATCAAGTTAATTCATTTGTGGATATTGTAGCAAACTTGCATGCCAGGAATAACTCTCACTTGATCATGGTGTATGATCTTTTTAATGTATTGCTAAATTCATTTGCTAATATTTTGTTGAGGATTTTTGCATCTATGTTCATCAAAGATGTTGGCCTATATTTTCTTTCTTTCTGTAATGTCTTTATCTGGTTTTGAAATCAGATTAATGCTGCCTCATAATATAATCTTGGGAGTCTTTCCTCCTCCTGAATTTTTTGGAATAGTTAAGCAGGATAGACGTTAACTCTTCTTTGAATGTTTGGTAAAATTCACCTGTGAAGCAATCCAGTCCAGAATTTTTGTTTGTTGGGAGCTTTTTCATAACTGCTTCAATTTTGTTGGTTGTAATCATTCTGTTAAGATTTTTTGTTTCTTCTTGATTATCCTGAAATATTGTGTTTCTAGGAATTTGCCGCCCATTTTGGCATATAATTGTGGGTGGTATTTTTTTTTATAATCATTTGTATTTCTGTGATGTCAGTTGTCATAGCTCCCCTTTCATTTCTGATTTTATTTATTTGTGTCCTCTCTCTTTTGTTCTTATCAAATGTGGTTAAAGATTTATCAATCTTGTTACTGTTTTTGAAAAACCAGCTGTTGGTTTCATTGAACTTTTGCATTGTTTTTTAAGAGTCTATTTCATTTATTTCTTCTCTGATATTTACTTCCTTTCTTGTGTTCACTTTGAGCTGTTTTTCTTTTTCTTCTAGATCCTTTAAGTGTAAGGTTAGATTGTTTATTTGAGATTTTTCTTGTTTCTTGAAGCAGGCCTGTATGGCTATGAATTTCCTTCTTAGGACTGCTTTTACTGTGTACCATAGATTCTGTGTTGTGCTTTCTTTCTCATTTGCCTCAGGTATCTTCTGATTTCTTCTTTGATCTCATTTTAATCAATTCATTGTTTTGTAACATGTTATTTAGCCTGCATGTGTTTGTGAGTTTTTCAGTTTTTTCTTGTAAATGATTTCTAATTTCATACCATTGTAGTTGAAAAAGGTACTTATATAATTCATTCTTAAATTTATTGAGACTTGTTTTGTGGCCTAACATGTGGTCTATGCTGGAAACTGTTTCGTGTGCACTTGAACATATTTTCTGTGGATCTGGGGTGAAATACTCTAAAAATATCAATTAATTCAATCTGTTCTAATGTATCATTTAAGGCTGCTGTTCCCTTACTGATTTTCTGTCTAGAAGATTTATCCATTGATGTCAATGGGATGTTAAAGTTCCCTACTATAACTGTAGTACTCTCAATGTCTCCCTTTATGGCCATCAATATTTACTTTATATATTTAGGTGTTCTTATGTTGAGTGCATAAGTGTTTACAAGGGTTAATCCTCTTGTTGGACTGATCCCTTTTTCATTAGGTAATGTTTCTTCTCATAGCATTTCTAAAGTCTATCCTTATAGTATTACTTTGTCTTCTCTTACAGAATTTCTAAAGTCTATTTTGTCTGATGTAAGTATTGCCGCCTGGGCTTTTATCGCCTTTCCATTTGCATGTAATATCTTTTCCATCCCTTTACTTTCAGTCTGTGTGTATCTTTCATTCTGAGGTGGGCCTTTTGTAGATAGCATATATGTGAATCTTGTTTTCTTATCTATTCAGCTACCCTATGTCTTTTGATTGCAGCATTTAAATGATTTGCATTTAAAGTAATTATTGATAGGTAAGTAATTATTGCCATTTTATTATTCACATTTATGTTTCTTTTAAATAACACACAATTTGAAAAGATTATCAACTGGAAGTTCTAATCCTTGTGCTACTTGGTTACCGATCTTCAACAACTGAGGTAGAGAAACAGGGTGCAGCCAAGAGGGGGGCCCCAAAAATAGGGATTTGGAATGGGGCCCAAAACTCAAGGTGTCCAGGAAATATTAGGATGTCCTCACCCCTTCCCTGTCTCAGGTGTGAGTTGGGGGAAGGGACAAATGCAGCAGGGCTCTTGAGAACTGTTTTGCATAGCAACAGCTTTCAGCTAACCTCTGGCATGGCCATTTAACATATCTATAACCTTTAACTGGTTTCATAGATGTGTTGAATAGCTGTGACCATGCTCTGAGCCAGAGAGAAGGGAGTGACTTCCACCCAAGTTGTAACTGAGAGGCAACACCGCCCTGTTTACAGCACCTGTGTGAGAGCTTGGAGATGATTGGCTCCACGCCTTGGGGCCACACCTGCCCAGACTCATTATGGCAGTCCAGTAAAGCTGGAGGGATATGGGAGTGCTGGCAGGTGTAACTAATTGTGGGAGGAGTGGGAAATGGGGCTGCAGAGGAGGATTGGCGGGAGGATTTAAACGGAGACACGACAGCCATTGAAGGAAGGAGAGCCACACAGCTTTGGCAGAGTGAAGACCCCCTAGGAGCTTTGCCAGGGAGAGCCATGCGGTTTTGCCAGAATGCAGACCCCTGCAGCTTTGGTAGAAGAGGACCACACAGCTTTGGGGTGCTCCCTTTGGCTGCATGGCCTGGGAAGCAGGAGAGACTTTGCCTGGAAGAAGGGGGAAAGAACTCTTGCCAGTAGGCCATGAGAAGCTACCACATGGCTTTGGATTAATCAGAGATCCTGCCTGGACAGCGACACAGCTGACGGTGTCAGGAGCCTGGACCCCAGATGTTTGCTTCTTTTCCTGAGTTACAGTACCCTGGATTAGGGCAGGGGGAGAAGGAAGCACTATGGGGGTCTGTGGGTATCCAAAAGGACTTTGATATCTTAATGAAAACATTAGGTTACTACTTTAAGTCTGTGCAGCATTAAATAAACATTTCCTTTCCTTTTCACAAACCTCTGGCATTGAGAGACATCTTTCCTAAGGCGGCGGACATAACAAACCTGTGGGTGGAGGGTTCCTTTAGGTAATTGTATATCGTACCACCCTGGCCCCTGTTCTGTAACAGTAGCAGTTCTAGAGTTGGCTGCTTCAGATTTCCTAGAGCAAATAAATGTATGAGCATGACATTTTATACTATGTTGTTTTAATTTGCCTTTCATTAATGCAGTGGTTTGGCATAAACCTTGAAATTACACTTTTCCTCTTACCTCCCAATCCCTTTATTAACTTCAACTATGGGAGAATTTGACTCTAATATCAAAACAAAAGAATTAAATTTCTACGATGTCCTTCTCTCTGAAACCATTGAATGTTGTGACCCAGTTCAGTGCCAATTCTTGAGTCTTCCTAACTCTAAACACTGAATATAACTGGATAGTTTAAAGGCTGAATTCCAATCTCTTCTGCTCTTCACCTCCACTAGGAACATAGCGTAATTTACAGAGGAAAGGTTTAGGTCAAATGAAAACACAGAATTAATGTCTTCAATCAGCTAAACCCTTATTAAACATTAGACTGTGTTACTGACTTCAGAAACTTCATCCTTGAAAAAATTTTAATAGAATCAAGAGGGATGAAGAGGGGGTCATCTGATTCACCCCCTGGCTTAACGAAAAGACTCCCAAAAATAATTCTGGTCAGTGAGGCTGCCTTATTTTTAAGGTGTGTTTTGTTTTTCTAGAGGAGCAGATTACACAATCTTCCTTAATAATCTACTCTAGTTTCTGACAGTCTTCATGACTCAATTACTTTCATTATGCTTAACCTTTTCAAAGCGGCCTCTGCCGCTGTTTCCTCCTGTGTTTTCATTTATACAGATGCAGACAGAACACCTGCTGCCTGTCTCCTCTGTATTCTAACCTTCTTTGTTCCTCCATAGTTAAATATCCTCCAGGCCAGAAAGGAGAGTCCAGAAGGGTGGCAAGTGAACCTAAAGAACCTGGGGTTTATCACAGAATTAAACGAGGGACCACCCTGGCTGGTGTGGCTCAGCTGGTTGGCCCATTGTCCTATAAACTGAAAGACTGAGGGTTCATCCCTGGCCAATTGGGGCACTTATGAGGCAACCAATTGTTATTTCTCTCACACATCAATGTTTTTCTGCCTCCTTCTCTCTCTCCCTTTCCCCTCTCTCTAAAATTAATGAGCACGTCCCCAGGTGAGGATAAAAAAATAAAAATAAAACAAAACAAAAAAGGGACCTTAAATGGCTTGGAGAGGGAGGAAAAATCAGTGGGGAAGAATTCCATAAAGATGCCAGCAGTTGAAAGCAAAGGCAATCTGACTGAATTGGAAAATGAATGGAGACCTCTGAGTTTGTTTAATTGTGTAAAATAATAGTACTTATGATTTTTCTATGTGATGTAGGTGGAGCATATAATTCCTCTGAGTTTCTACATCAGTACAAAATGAATACTTAATTGCCTGAAGAAAGTGGGCTGGACCCAATGACCTAACAGGTCCTTCCTTATTCTAGAATTTGTCATTTTATTAACCTATACCTGACCCATCTTAACTGTAAAGATTACGGACCCAAGTCTGAGAAATAGCTAAGGAAAATTTAATAATACTTGATGTATATCTTTCCTTTTTACTAAGCCACATCACTAATAACAATCCTCTTTCAAGAACACCATTTCACCCACAAAGGAGAAAAATATACTCCTGTATTTCCTGTAAAAGATGAATAAATGGACTCAATGCAAGTGATAGCACCAAAGCTGTTTCTTAGGCTTACGAATAGAAAACATTTGTTAATGAAAGGCAGGCTTAGAGAAATAAATGATACATTTACAATTTCATTTGTTAGTAAAATTTTAAGCTCTTAGATTTGTCAAAAAAAAAAAAAGAGGTTTGTGCTCAATTCCTTTCTCAATTCTGGTTCCCCTTCCCCATCTACATCCACCTTTTTGACACTGGAATTGAAACTGTTCCCCAATTTACAAAATGAAGCCATTAGACCAAATGATTTCTGATTTCACTTCTATGATGGAACTCTATATTTATGTATGTAGATTGGAATTTTAATAGTCTTTCCTCAGAATCCCAACACATAAGCCCTTCTGAAAAGTCCCATACATTTACATTAAGAGGTCATTTTCTAAGACAATGACTTACTCACTGTGAAAACTTAATGAATTTGGAAATCTCTTGATGCCAAATAAGACCTTAAAAACTATTGTAACCACCATGTTGGGAGGCTGGGGGCGCTAGGGCTGAGTTAAAAAGGATTGAGTTGTACCTTAAACTGAATATTAGTACATTAGGTTCACTCTCACCATTGTAACTACAGGAAAAAGTTCTCTTGAAGGCATGTACAGAGAGAAGACACCAAGTTACAAATTTTTATGTTATAAGACTTGTTTAACAATCATTTAATAATTCATTGATAAGCTTATATCCTGGGAAGCAAAGGGAGGACATCCAAATTTCTATGGGTTACATATTTTCTTCAAGTTTCCACTATAAACATCATTTATTTAATGCATATTATCTATAGTATAGGCATACTGTGAATATGTGTTATAAGAAAAATATTTTTTACTTTTTTATTTTATTAGATTTTATTTATTTATTTTTAGAGAGAAGGGAAGGGAGAAAGAGAGGGACAGACATCAACGTGTGGTTGCCTCTCACATGCCCCCTGCTGAGACCTGGCACAGCCCAGGCATGTGCCCTGAACTGGAAATCAAACCAGTGACCCTTTGTTTCACAGTCTAGCACTCAATCTACTGAGCCACATCAGACAGGGCTATTTTACTTGTGTTTTAAAACTGAGAGATAGAATTTGTTTTGGTGGGCACACAGCATTGTGATCTCATTAAGAAAAAGCTTTTACAGACTTCAGTAACTAAGCTGTTCAACTGAGGGCAAGCTGGAAATGAATCATATTAAGTTCTCTCTATTTTCTTTTTAACTTAAGTCCCTTGAAGCAGAAGTTAGATGAAGATTTTATTTCCTCTTCCACTGAATATATGCTTTTGTGTCAGGCAAGCCAAAAGCTACTGCAGTTGGAATACAGTGTGTCAATATTTAATCTGTCCCTTCCTTTTCCATTTTAAACCACAATGTATCTATCATCTCAGCCTAATTAATAACAACCATCCCATTTCTTCCCTCCAACTGGCTCCTTTATTGCTAAGCAATGTTTATAGTCAGCTGTCCTCCAAACATGGAGAAGATGGCCTCCTGGTAACCACAGCTGATGGGTCTCCACTCCACATTCAAGGATAGCAGCATGGCAGCTACTATATCTGGGACCAGCATACGCGCCTCTATACTACAGGGTACTGCCACAGCCTTCTTAGGAAGCAGGGAACTCTTGAGTTGCCCTGCACAGAGATGAAAGCAGCAACAGCCCAACAGGGCATGAGGGAGGCCCGATCTAACAAGCATTATTCTTACTAAGGGCCATGGTGGGTTGTGACTGTGGCTTTAAGCCCTGCTTCTCTTTCCCTGTTCCACACACTCTTTTTCTCTAAAACAGCAAGGGCAAGCAGTGGATAATGTCAACGAACTGTGTTCTGCTCTGAGCCCTGCACTGTGGTTGAGCACACAGAAAACCACTGAACCTTGGCTTCCCTAAGTTTCTTGCTTAAAAAAAGAAAAGCTCTTATGTTACATGCCAGACAGAGTGTTCTATGACTTAATGAAAAGATACTATTCAAATATTGGAAAATATTTCCAAAGCATTCAAAGCAATTCCCAGCTAAGAATACCCTCCTACTCAGAACATTAGGAAGACAAAAGCCAGAAGCAGTAGGGGGCACACACTGTAAAAAGAGGAAAACTATTTATTTGTTTTTGTTTTCACATAAATTATGTTTAATGATTAATACTTCCAAGATCTAAATTTCTCTCTTATTTTTTTCTAGTCCAAAAAGAAAAAAGTAAACTGATTCCAAGGTGTATTCATAACATTTTATACAGAACTACACTGTTGTGCAGGACAAATAAACAAAAAGATTCAAACAATTGAAAAGGAAGACTAGCATGTCAGGACTGGCCTTCAAATGAAGGGCATGCACACTGCCAGCACTGTAGACCTGTAGTAAATAGTTTTAAAATTGTTTGAAAGAATTAAATTTATTGGTTGTGGACAACATGTCAAGGTCGGGGTTATGCTTTATGATCTCCCTCTATTTACTATCATACCCTTTTGCTAGGAAAAAGACATTTGCTAGGGAAGAGATGTTCTCTGCTTAGGGACAGCAGGAGTAGGGGAGCCATGGGGATGGAAGAAATGGGGAGGTGGGGATGTGTCCTGACCTGGTGCTCTCATGGGTGCCCAGATTTCCCAAATACTCTGGCACTGGCCAGGGAGCTCAATTTTCTGGGAACAGTAAGACCCTGCAGGGCATCTTCAGTCTTAGTATTCTGGACATGTATCCAGATCAGGTGTGAATCAGGTGGGCTCTGTATAGAGAGGCTCACAAGAGGGTCAATCCACCATATCTAAACTCTTCCTGGAATAATCTAAGGGCTTGAGACACCTTCCTTGAAGCTGTCCCAGTCTGCGAGACAGCCACTCCTGGGTAAGGTCAGGCAATACCCCTTAGCCATAGTGTGTCTTCTTCAGGGAAGTGGACTGTCCTGTTGGGCCAGAAAAAGTGTTTACTAAGGAACCATTTCTTCTTGACAGATTATGAGTGAATGAATAAAAGCAATCTACAATTGGGACATGGAGGAAAGGGATTATCACTTTGTTATACTAAATAAAACAGACATTCCACATAATTTTTACTTTTATAGCAATGCCAAGGGAACAAGCAAAATCCTGCACAGCAAAAGGATGTCACTTCAGGCACAGGCAACTTGGAACTAGAGAAAAGCTTCTCAGAAAGGCAAGAATCTGTCAATATTCAGGAACATGGAGGAGAAATACCAAGTTTCACCTTCTTGAATGTCTTCCTGTGTTGTTGAGAATTTTGACAGCAGGCCACTCACATATACACCTCTGTATTCCTGAGTCCTCACCATGACGTCTTATGGTCTCAAGCCCTTCATGGTTATTCAAGGCATAAATATAAATGGGCCCTGGCTGGCGTGGCTCAGTGGTTGGAGCCTTGTCCCATAACTGAAGTGTTGCAGGTTCAATTCCCAGTCAGGGCACATGCCTAGGTTGCTGGTTCAATCCCTGGTCCTGGTGGAGGTGCATACAACCCCCAGTCTGGACACGTAAGACCCCAGGTCCGGGCACCCATCCCAGTCCAGACACATGCAGGAGGCAACTAATCAATGCTTTTCTTTCACATCTATGTTTCTCTCTCTCCCTTCCTCTCTCTCTAAAAGCAATGAAAAAGTGTCCTCAGGTAAGGATAAATAAATAAATACAAAGAACATAAATATGACCTTTTTCCTAGGTTTCTTGACCTATGTGGCATGGGTCTTAGTAGAATGACAGCTGCATTTTTAACTCCTCTCTAGATGCTTGTTGTGAACCAACAGTGAATGGGGGCAAAAACTACATGAAAGCAACCTAAATTATCTATATAGTGTTACAGTGCTAGAGACAATGAAGAATGCTTAATAGCCATCCAAAAATTGATGGAAAAACAACTCTACTTCTTCCTCAGTTATTAATGCATGCCTCTTTGTGGAGCTCTGCAAATTCAGTGATGTAGCAGGACAAACATGCAAAGCTTTAGCATGACAACACACAGACCTTCACACTGTCACCTAGTGGAAAAAGCACTGTGTTGAGAAAGAAGAGATCTATTTTCTTGGCTTCTAGTTCTAGATCTTATTCCTTGTCTGTGAAATGGGTATAAAATTACCTTTGGGCCGTCTGACATTAACTTTATTACTAATTATATACAAACATCTTTGCTATACTCAAGTGTTTCTTTTGTTATGAAATCAAATGTTGGCATCTTAACAATGGGTTACTAAATAACATTTACTAACACCTACATCTCTTTAAAGCAAAGAAACACAAATAAGTTTCAATGGTACCAGCTACTAATTATTTCAAATATATAAAAAGCAGTACATCAAATTTACTCATTGAACTTTAAATGTGTCTATTTTAGAGCATCTCTCCAAAAGCCTCTTTCTTTAAGCTGGACATGCCCACAAAAATCTGTTGACTGAATGTGATGGATGCACTCAGTGAAAGCCAGTAACCGCTGGGCACCAGAGGTTATCAGCTACAGACAGAAAAGTAACTCTTGCGATCTTTTAATTATTCCAGTTGACTTACAGGCTGACATTTATAATAAATTATTTAGAAAAAATATATATATATTCACATTTAACCCCTTATCATTAACCAGACTTTCTGCATGCTGTGTAGCAGGTTGAATAGAGTCCACTGCCTTTTCCATAAGGGTGGATCTAGATGGCAGCAGAGTAAGCCTCTCTTCATTGAAGAGCAACAGACATACACTGGCTACCCACTGTGACCAAATGAATCCTTCTCGCAGCTCAGAGATTCATTCTGTTGCCAATTTTCAACCTCTAAGAAATTCAGAGTACAGTAATTCAGGATATAGTCACAGAACATTGTAATTAGAGAGAGGAGGCAGGATATCTAAAGGGAGGGGTAACGTAGGAGGCTTCAGTCGGCCTCTCCCTGCCCTGTGTGAAGGACTACAGTCTCTGGCATAACCAGTATTTGATAAATTCCTGGTTGTAATACGAATCAAAACCTACTATTTAACATTCTCTGAGGAGAAAAACACTCACAAGATGAAGAGAAACACTTTGCATTTACTACAGAGATTCTTAAGAGGCTGCCTCAGTCCTGTCTCACGTTCTGGCTCTCTCCTTTCGCTGGAGCCAGTGGTCCTTGGACTGATCACACCCTCACCTGCACATTCTTAAACCACTATGGCTAGCCTAATGGCAAAACACTCTCCAGTGACCAAGGCCACACTTGTCGGGGAGACAGGCAAAAGTTCACTTTTTGCTTTTACAGTCCTTTTATTCTTTTCTGGAGAGCATTATAAAATATTCCCCCTGGAAACTTCTATAAATCATAATCTGAGGTAGGCCTAAGAGGGTTTTGGGGTATAATTTCTAAATTTTTTATTAAGGAATAACATACATAGAGAAAAGCACACATATCACAAACCACAGTTCTCAGAAACTGAATACACTGGATATACTCATTTAAATTTTTTAATCTGGAATGTAATATTTTGAAATAAAAATATCACAAAAAGATACACGAAGCAGAAAAATTTTCAATTTCAATGTAATTCACTTGCTATCATTTCATAATAGTTGGTTTAAAAAAAGCAATGAACAAAACTTAAGGGAATATAATCACCAGACCATAGTAGGTCAGAGAAAGTCATTTGGGGTACATTAGCTTTATATCCCACAATGGTGAGTCACTGGCTGTTAGCACGTAGGGTAAATAGTGTATCCCAACACAAGTGTCCTGGTCTCTAAAGAAGTAATGGCAGTTTTCTAATCACTGTAGAGGTTTAGGATTAGCATTTGCTTCACTTGGTCACATTTCTTCTAAGTGGAGAAGATCCTGGATTTTATTAACTTTTATCATGACTTATTTACAGAAGGAAGCAAAATATATCATTTTTATTCATCTTTTAGACATTTTTCTTCAAGTCTGGCATACAACCTCCTCCTTTTTCTTCTATTTCAGGCTTCTATAAGTCACTCATGTCAACAGACGCAGACAGACCCTATGGATATTTTAATGCAGCAAAGTATTCAACAACAGAGATGTGACTCCGATCCACACACAGCTTGACAGTGAATGTTTTAGGCTGGTTAACAGAAATCATGTCAGTGCAATTCTCACATGATCTATATACCTCAGAAATGCACCTGGAATGGTGGCAGAAGGAAAGACTAAACAGATTTTAAGCCCCTACAACATCCAGGACATATTTCAAGCTTGCTTCTCTTCCCTCCAAGACTGTGTGGAAGGCACAGACAGCACTAAAAAAAAGTGTCAGTCAGTTCTTCTTTAGTGGGTCCTGCCCCAGCTCTATCCTTGGACACTCTTATCACCAGGTTGCGGATGTAAGGACAGACTCGAAAGCAGATACCTGAAGCAGGGGCAATGATGTGCAGGGCCAGGTGGCACCTGGAGAGGCAAGTGGAGCAAACAGGGCAAAGCCATCTCTGAAAGTCTGGGAAGAGAGAGGGTTAGCTTGGAGCAAGGCAGGTATGCTGTATCCAAGGAGTCAGATGGTTTCTTTTCCACAAGGTAGCCAGGGTTACCCTTTAAAACCCCTAGCCAGTTCATGATTTTTCTGGCCCAAAGCCCAATACTTGGAGTAAAATTCAAATTCCTCACGAAAAATCAGGCCTCTAAGCCCCTTGCTTATGGTAGTCTAATCATTCTGGCCTCCAGGCTGTCACTCAAAAGCAAGCCTGCTCCTACCTTGGGCCTCTACCTTGCTGTTCTTTGTACCTGCATGTCCATCCCATATTTGATTCAGCGCTCTACTCAAATGTTACATTCTCAGACACCTTCCCTGCCATCTGTTGCCACCACTCTCCACTCCTTCCCCCACGCTGAATTCCTCCCCCCCCCCCCCCCCGTTGAATTATTTTCCACAGCACCTATAATCCCCTGTCATTACAGTGTATATTTGCTGTTTATTTTTGATCTTCAAGAAGGCAGGGGCTTTAGTGGTGGGTTTTTTTTTGTTTTTTGGGGGCGGTGTTTTATCTTCAATGTTGAAGATATAGCAAGAGCTCAATGATACTTTTTAGATGAATCAAAGACACTAACACATTCTTTAATGAATGCATATAAGCACCATATGGATGTTAAAAACCCTACAATGAAACAGAGCAATGGCTGCAGCAGCAAGAAAGGAAGTTGATGGCATGATCACCTCTTTGCAAACATTTTGGCACTTCTGCCCAAGTTAACCAGACCCATACTTCAGCAGGTTTGGGAGTGAGCAGCTCTCTTCCTTTTGCACCCTGTCACTGTTCTTGCCACATGAAATGCTAAGAAGTCACTCCTGAAGGCTCCCTGAACCAACATACCTTTGTACTTCTTTCTGGGATGCCAGAAGGAGAAGAGAGAGAGCAAGGAATTGAAAACCTATTTGAAAAACTAATGACAAAAAACTCTATAGTATGGTAAAGGAACAGACATACAAGTCCAGGAAACAGAAAGTCTTAACCAAGATGAACTCAAAGTGGCACACATGAAGACACATTAAAATTAAAATGCAAAAGGTAAAAGAAAAAGAGAATCTTAAAAGCAAAGAGAGAAAAGGGGCTCCCATATGACTGTCAGATGCTTTCTCAATAGAAATTTTGCAAGCTAAAGAGAATTGGCAAGAAATACTCAAAATAATGAAAATAACCTACAACCAAAATTATTCTATCCAGAAAAACTATCATTTAGAATAGAAAGACAGATAAAGAGCTCCAAACAAGTATTATAAGAAATGATAAAGATAAAATATGCATAAAATTGCAACAATTACTTTAAGTGCAAATGGATTAAATGCTCCAATCAAAAGTCATATGGAGGCTGAATGGATAACAAAACAAGACCCTTACATATGCTGTCTATGGGAGACTCACTTCTGTTCAAAAGACACACACAGACTGAAAGTAAAGGGATGGAAAGAGATTTTTCATGAAAGTGGATACAAACAAACAAATAAAAAGCTGTGGTAGCAGTACTTATACCAGACAAAATAGACCTTAATACAAAGGCTATATAACAAGAATTAAAGAAGACACCAGCAATTTCACTTCTGATTATTTATTTTTTCTCAGTAAATGTTTTTATTTATTTTTTAAATATATTTTATTGATTATGCTATTACAGTTGTCCCATTTCCCCCCCTTCATTCCCCTCCACCCTGCACACCGCCTTCAACCCACATACCCCCCTTTAGTTCACATCCATGTGTCATAAGTTCTTTAGCTTCTACATTTCCCATGCTATTCTTGCCCTCCCCCTGTCTATTTTCTACCGTCTATGCTACTTATTCTCTGTACCTTTTCCCCCTCTCTCCTCCTCCCACTCCCCTGTTGCTAACTCTCCATGCGATCTCCATTTCTGTGGTTCTGTTCCTGTTCTAGCTGTTTGCTTAGTTTGCTTTTGTTTTAGGTGTGGTTGTTAATATCTGTGAGTTTGCTGTCTTTTCACTGTCATGTTTTTTATCTTCTTTTTCTTAGATAAGTCCCTTTAACATTTCATATAATAAGGGCTTGGTGATGATGAACTCCTTGAACTTGACCTTATCTGGGAAGCACTTTATCTGTCCTTCCATTCAAAAATGATAGTTTTGCTGGGTAATCTGGGATGTAGGTCCTACCCTTTCATGACTTGGAATACTTCTTTCCTGCCCATTCTTGCCTCAAGGTTTCTTTGAAGAAATCAGCTGATAGTCTTATGGGAACTCCTTTGTAAGTAACTCTCTCCTTTTTTCTTGCTGCTTTTAAGACTCTCTACTTATTTTTATTATTGGGTAATGGAATTATGTTGTGTCTTGGTGTGTTCCTCCTTGGGTCCAACTTCTTTGGGACTCTGTGAGCTTCCTGGACTTCCTGGAAGTCTATTTCCTTTGCCAAATTGGAGAAGTTCTCCTTTATTATTTGTTTAAATAACTTTTCCACTTGTTGCTCTTCCTCTTCCCCTTCTGATAGCCCTATAATTCGGATGTTGGAATATTTAAAGATGTCCTGGAGGTTCCTAAGCCTCGCCTCATATTTTTAAATTCTTGTTTTTTCATTCTTTTCTGTTTGGTTGTTTCTTTCTTCTTTCTGGTCCACTCCATTGATTTGAGTCCCAGTTTTCTTCCCATCACTATTGGTTCCCTGTGCATTTTCCTTCATTCCACTTAGTGTAACCTTCATTTTTTCATCTAATTTGCAGCCAAAATCAACCAATTCTGTGGGCATCCTGATCACCAGTGCTTTGAACTATGCATGTGATATGTTGGCTATCTCTTGATTGCTTAGATGTATTTGCTCTGGGGCTTTGATCTGTTCTTCTGTTTAGGCCATTTATTTTTCCTTCCTTCCTTCCTTCCTTCCTTTCTTTCATTTGGTCACGCCTGTTAGTACAAGGGGTGGAGCCCTTAGGTGTTCCCCAGGATGGGGCAGCCCAGTTGCTGGGTTGTGAAGCTGTCTGTGGGAGTGAGGTCAGAGAGGGAATAATGGTGCTTGCTCTACTGTCTCTAGGATTTCAGTCCCTTCCGCTGCTTCCCACAAGCAAATTGGGCCCTTCTGGTGCTGATTCCCGGGTGGGTGGGCTTGTGTACATTCTAGGACCCTGTGGGTCTCTCCAACAAACTCTCCTGTGAGGCTGGGAGTCTCTCCCGGCACCTCAACCCCCACAAGTGTTTTCAATTAGTGCTTTTAAGCTTTATTTCCCAGCGCTGGGGCCCTGGGTTGTGCAGTCTCTCTTGCTCCCCAGTTTCACCTGGTTTATCTGTGCACGAATGTGTGACTGCGGTGAGCCAGCCACCTTGCGTGCCTCACTGGGTCTGTCTGTTGCCACGCCGTGCCCAGGGTCTGTCAGCTGCTGCTTTTTCCTGCCATGACCCCTCTCTGCCAGCTGCCAACTCCTCCCCTCTTACCAGTCTGGATGAATGGTTGTCAGACTTCTGTACAGTTCAATTTTCTGTCAGTTATGGACATTTTTTTTTTGTTTCTAAATTTTTGTTGTCCTTAATTTTGGTTGTGCAATTAGGCACAGTGTATCTACCTATACCTCCATCTTGGCTAGAAGTCTGATTATTTATCCAATGCAACCCAAAGCACTAAATCAAAAAGATGTATACAATGTATAAAGGACACATGACAAAACCAAAGTGGGGTGGGATCAAGGATGGGAAGTAGGGATGGCTGGGGTGGGGGGGGGATGTAGACAACTGTACTTGAACAATAAAAAAATGTGAAAAAAGATATATACATCCACATGTAAATGGCCACATTATTTATTATAGCTAAGGTAAGGAAGCAACCTAAGTGTCCATCAATAGATGGAGAGATGAAGTGCTGCATTTATAAAATGGAATATGACTCAGCCATAAAAAAGAATGAAATCTTGCCATCTGCAATAACATGGATGGACATAGAGAGTATTGTGCTAAGTGAAATAAGTCAGAGGAAGAAAAATGCCAGGTGATTTCATTTACATGTGGAATCTAAAAAACAAAAATGAACTAGCAGAACAGAAAGAAACTCATAGATACAGAGAACATTTTGATGGTTGCCAGATGGGAGGAGCTTGGATGGATGGGTGAAATAAGTAGAAGGGGTTAAGAAGTACAAACTGGGGGCCTAGCCAGGTAGCTCATCTGGTCAGAGCATCATCCCAATACCCCAAGGCTGTGGGTTCAATCTCCAGTCAGGACACTTATAAGAAGCAACCAATGAATGTATAAATAAGTGGGGCAACAAATTGATGTTTCTCTCTCTCTCAGATCAACAAACAAATAAAAAAAAGAATTATAAATTGGTAGGTACAGAATAGTCACAGGGATGTAAAAAGTATGGAATAGGGAATATAGTCCGTAATATTGTAATAACTATTTTTGGTCATAGATGGGTACTAGATTTATCAGGGTGATCACTTAGTAAGTTATATAATGTCTAATCTCTTGGTTAGGCACCTGAAACTAACATAATATTTTATGTCAACTATAATTGAAAAATAAAAAATTATTCAAAGTCAAAATAATAATAATAATATCTCTGAACTTGATGGTTTGTCACTTCTATGTCTTAATGGGCCTAAAAGAGCTCTTTCTCTTTTATAAAACAAACAAACATAATATAAACAAAGACACTGAATTTGAGATCAGTATGACAGTGTCCAGAGTGGGAGGGGAGGGAATTTCAGGGGAAAAGGGGAACGGTTTAGAGCAACAAGTATAAAGGACTCATGGACAAAAACTATGGGGGGTGGAAATGGGAGGAAGGTGGGGAGGGCTGGGGTGGTGGGCTGGGGCGGGGTAAAAGACAGAAAACTGTACAATATCAACAATTAAAAAATACTGATTAAAAAAAAGAAATTATACTAAAGGCAAAGGTAGTAAATACTTAAAATACAAAAAAAAAGTTGTGATAAAAAATTCAAATGACTGATACACATATGAAAATGTCACTTAGTCATCTAGGAAATATAAACTAAAGCCTCAATATTATATATACTCCCCACCCACCAAAAATGGCTTGAATAAAAAGCCTGATTAATACCAAGTGCTGTGGAGCATGTGGAGCAGCAAGCAGAGATCTTGCACCTCTGTTGGTAGTGTGAAAATGGGAAACCACATGCTCCCAGCAATTTCACTCCTACATTTATAACAAAACTGCAGCCCAAGGGAATTCTATGAGTGGCTGGTTGAGTTCTGCTGCTTTTTTGTTTGTTTAGGTGAAATTCACATTAATATAAAATTCATCATTTTAAGGTGAAAAATTCAGTGGCATTTAGCATAGCTGTGTTCAATGTGTATAAAACACAGTGAGCTTCTGATATAAGTGATTTTCTAATGTGTCTAATTCAATAAAACTTTAAAAGTGGAATAATATAAGAAACCACTTGTTTAAGGGGATCCCTTGCTGAAGTCTCAATGCTTTCTGGTGCAACACACTGCCGTCAATTGAAACACATTTTCTGTTCACGTTTCCCACCACAAATTTAATGCCTGTTCTACCTTAACTAAGCACTTATCATGCACTGTGGCTATAACTTTTGCAGTTTAAAGTCAGACAGCAAAACTAGCACCAATTTCTTTTTCCTCCTTCACAACTTCATGGGTAGAAGATTCCTCCTTACCATAGAATTTAGCAAACTCAGCATAGATTTTTTTTTTCTTTCCTTATTGAGAACTTCCACATTTTCACTGAAAGGAAGCAGTTCATGACATTTCTCTGGCATATTCAAATTGCTGGCATCACTACTCTTGTGTTTTAGGGGTTTTATTAAATAAAATAAGACTTAATAAAACATAATCAGTGTGATAAGGAGACAATCTACCTGGTAAGTGAGATGACTACTAAGTGACTTAATAGGCAGGGAGTTGAACAGAATGGATACACTAGACAAACGGATATCACATCACAGGTAGGATGGAGCAAGACTGCATTACAGTAATCAGAAGAGCAAACAAGCTAAAACTTACGAATTGTTCATTTCTGGAATTTTTCATTTAATATTTTTGGACCATGGTTGACCACAGGTAACTGAAACCACAGAAAGTGAAACCACGAATAAGGGGAGACTACTGTGTACATCACCAGATCCCTTCTCCCAAATACCTTAGGGGTTTCCTAGGCACATGACAAAACCCATAACTAATCTTTTCAGATTTACTTTGCTATTTGTTTTCACAATTAGCTGAGCCAGTACATTTCCAATTTTGGGGAGGAAGGAAATTGTTTTAATTCAGTAAGGGGAAAAGTCATAAAGAAGTAATAATAACTAAAAATAAATGTATAGCAAAACTATTCTGCAAGTGAAAATCACCTACAATGTCATATATCCCAGGGAATTATGTTGGGAATGTGCAAATGCTTTTGATACTTGGTACTGGCCAGAGCTCAGGACTCTTGGTGAAATAATGGTGCATACTTAGTAACTATTTCCTCATTATATGGTTTCTGAAGCCTCATGTGATTAGTGTTTAAAAAGCAGAAAAATGGGGTTAAAATTCAGTTTCCAGGATTGCTTCTTAGTTCTTGACATTTCCAAGTGGCTGATGCATCCCAGAACTATGGGTAACTATAAATAATCCATAGCTACTTCAGCAGAAACAGTTTCTGGATTATCATAAAATGAAACCAGGAGGTAAAAAGGGAAACAGCCCCTTTTAAAACAATTTAAAGGGCTTTATCTTTTTGTATTTTCAACCACAACTGATGTTTCCTGTTCTTATTTTTTTGTAGTAATATCACTTATTTATTGTGATGCTTTAATACAAAAATTATATCATACAGGACTAGGTGTCATACAGGACTGGGTACAATATGTGACATATGGGGGAAATTATTAAGTTACTAAAATTGAAGCACTTAAGCATACCAGCAGTGAGAATCCAGAGAGAGGGCAGGTAGACCCAGGGCCACACACTAGCCCAAGTTAACACCCAGGGAAGAGCAGCTCCCATTATCATGCATATTCAGCAGCTGATGTATAAAACATATCCCTGACTGCTCTCCCCCCATGGGAAAGTCACCTGAGACCAGTGAGCAGCTAGGTCAGCTGTGTAGTCATGGTTTGTTGGTCAGGACTACTGGGCCAACATTCAAACTCAGGCCTTCCTGACTCCCCAAGTCCATGTTTGTACTGCCCAACTACACTGCCATACCAAGGCCAGATGCCCAGAAAACAAAAGCGGAGATGAACAAAGTGAGTCCCCACAAGGGGGCTTTGCTCTCAATACACAGCAGTGGAAGTGTTTCCATGGGTTCCTAGAAAGCTGAAGGAGCAGATGCTAGTAGCCAAGAAAACAAGTAGTAAGCAAATTCCAGGAGATGTCACACAAAAGGCACTAAGTGAGTAAACCCAGAGTGAGAAAATGGTCCATTCAACCCTTACTTTAATCTTTGTAGAGTGGCTATAGAAACCTTGTAGAAAGCTCTTAGAAGAGCCAGAGACTTTGACCATTCGGGAGGAGGTAATGGATTGCTTCCAGGCCAGTCAGGTGGTGCTCCACCAGCTATAGGAAGTTTTGTCACCTCCTCCATGCCTCTTAATGCCACTATGAAGATTTAGACACTGAAATGAGACCTCATTGTGCCTGGGGCATATGTCCCCATTGTAGCAATACTCACTGACTGTTCTCATGACTTTTCCTAGCAGCCTATAAGTTTCCCTCAAAGAAGCTTTGTCTTTTCATCTTTGCATGCCTAATATCTAGCAAAGTCCTACCAGATAATAGGTGTTTAGTAAACACAGCTGAATATACTCATATGCTATAGAATATTTCTCCAAATATGTAGCTGGTGTCACTGTAGTTCACTCCCTTTGGGTAATGTGCCTTTCTAAAATTCTCAGAAGAGCTGCAAAAGTTAAAACTATATTCTAATTTTTTAGAATGACCCTCAACCATGAGTGTTAAAATGTGTATAATTATACTGCTGTATCCAAGGCTGAACTTAAGCTTCAGTTAAACTTTGTATAACTACCAAGGATATTTAAATCTACCACCAAACATTTAGGTCAATATCAGATTAGCTGACATTCATTTGGAAAACTAAAGAAGATATAAGCATCTGTACTGGATATGTGCACTAAAGACTGTCTCTCCTGGGATGGGGGTGAGTCACATCTTTTTAATTCTGATAAGAGAAAAAAATTCTCAAGCATGTTTATCACTGAGGGAGACAGTGTTTTTGTATCTCTGACCTTTTGTCCTCTAAACTACTGGATCCCCCTTTCCTCTCAGATGTCTGCACAATTCAGCATCTCCCAGCAAAGGCCCCACCATCACCCATTAAGAGGGAGAGGAAGAGGCTAAGGCAAAGCCACCACCAGGCTGGATTCCCCTCCTGGACACATCCTAACTCCTGTCAGACAAGAATGTTTTCCTATTTGGCCAGAACCTGGTCCCTCCCCACCTAACTAGGCTAGGGTGCAGGTCTGTGCAGCTTAGATGATGTCCCAGCACAGAAAGACCACTCAGTAAATACCTGCTGAGCTGGGCATGAAAGATATAACCAAGTGTGAACACTCTGGGTCCTGTCCTGGATGAAGAGGGCAGGGGCAGAACAGACACCTCTGCTGACTTCCTTTCCCTGTGAAGTGTAGTGGGGACTAATTTATAAAATTTAACAAGATAACCATTGAATATCAAAACACAGACCTGTGTCACGCCATTACTCCTCTACAGTTTAGGGCTCTCAATGAAAATTCCTTGCCCTGAATGAAGCTAAAGAGAATTCAGATATCCTTTCAAGCTTTGGCAGAGTGGGCTATATCAGACTATCTGATCAGGTTTGGGTGGGAGGGTTGGGGAGGGACACATGGGACAGCAGGGGACAATGCAAACATGCTGAGTCTTGCAGCCATTACCAGAAGGCAGGCCCATAGGTGAGAACAGAGAGATCCTTGCAGAACCTGAAGGAAAGACCTTTGAATGGACCAGGCATGAGCACTAATAGGGCAACACCTGGGTAAGGACCTCTCCCTAACAATCTCTTGTTTCACTTGCCTTGAGCAAGTGGTCCCATTTTTCTGAACTCCAATTTTCTCATTGATAAAATAGAGATAATAACATTCAACCTCACAGAAACTAGAAAAGTTAAATGTTCAATATACACAGTGCCCAGCATTTAGCAAATGCTCAACAAACATGTGTCAGCTGCCTATTCACAACTACTGGGCCAGGAAGGTGTACTATAGGCACAAAGCCCACACACCCTCTGCCCCTACTTGTAGGTGTTCTCAAAGCCAGTGCTCCTTTTCATTTCAGTGGATATAGCCACATGGTTTAGTGATGGCTTAAATTGGTCCCCATGTCTAAGAGTCTATCTGGGCAGGGGCAAAGTAGTTATTTTACAAAGGTTTCAGCAGCAAACATAAAAGACTGGACTTGGGGACAAAGAGCTTCAAGGGTAAAAAACTCAGTTCTTGGAACACAAAGCTCAGAACCTCAGAACAGAAGACATCCAGTAACTGCAGTCCTGGGTCAGGACAGTTCTGGTTAGTTGCTGAGCTTGGGAGATGGGCTTAACATGCACCCTTCAGGTTTGAGTCCAAAGAAGGAACCCAGGCAAAGGTTCAAGGACCCCGGGTTAGAAGGGGGTGAGGAGGAGGAGACATTCCTTTACTGCACCTTTGAGCATTTCCAAGGTATAAGGGTCTCAGGTTGAGGCCCTGAGGCGATGCTGCTTATTTTCCTGTCTGAGGGATGAAATTTTGGTTCCAGGCTCAGATCTTTGTGGAAATAATTCTTTTTCTCCAAAATGCAGAATTTCTAACTCATTCTCTCTGTTTTCACCCACCAACACAGCATAGCAGAGGAAAGATGCAAGGAAGAATCTAAAAGAGATGAAGTAAAACCTGACTACTGACAAGTTGTGTGGCTATAGGCAAGTTGCTTAAAACTCCAACTGAGAATCTTGGCCAGGTTCCCTCAAAATTCCTTCTTCCCTACATACATCACAGAGAAAGGACTTGGTCTGTGAAATGTGACTGATCTGTAGACTGATTTGAACTTCCCCTGTCTTTCTTCCTGTAATTTTTGTCTAATCAACCACTTGATCACCACCTGGGCTCCACAGGTTCATCAAGCTGATCATTTTATCCAGGTTTCCCAGGTTCATCAAGCTGATCATTTTATCCAGCAGTGTAGCTGAGGGCAGAGGGAGGGAAGATGAAAGAAAAGAGAAGGCAGGGGCACTAAACATTGATTTCTAAGAAAATCAAATCAATTTTGACTTTTGGTAACTCAGTTTCTGCCTGTTTCCTCCGTAAGTATGCTAGAAAGCATACCTCTAGCATTTTCTGGATTTATTCCATTGCTAGGACAAAGGTTGAAAGCACATGATTAGGCAAATCATATGCTAAATTTTTAGCAGAGCTGCAAAATCTTTTTTTTGGGGGGGGGCAGGTAAAAGTGTTATCTTTTCTCTTCTGGAGAGGGATATTTCTCTTTTTTTCTTTTTTGGGGGGGTTAATTTTCTTTCTTTTTTAATTTTTATTTTAATTGTTGTTTGACTACAGTTTTCTGCCTTTTACCCCCATCCCAGGCCTCCCAACCCTCCCCACCTCCCTCCCATTTCCACCCCGCCCTTGTTATTGTCCATGTGTCCTTTATACTTGTTCCTGCAAACCCTTTCCCCATTCCCCTGAAATTCGCTCCCCTCTGCCCTCTGGTCACTGTCAGCCTGTTCTCAATTTCAGTGTCTTTAGTTTTACTTTGCTTGGAGAGGGATATTTCTTATGTGCTGCTCAAACTGGGGGTGGCAGGGGTAAGAAACGACCCATAATGAAGTGGGTTACAATCCCAGAGGAATGCTTTTCCATCTAGCCTGAACTGAAGTATTACAGGAAATAAAAACAAATGGGGACACCGGGTTTTGCAAAAGAAAATTGGAACATTCTGAATAAAAACGGTGAGCAATTTTAAAACTCTTGTGTGTTTTAAACTCTGTATATTGCATGGGTTCCATGTCTGTTTGTTATTACAAGAGAAATCATTGACAGCTCCAGAGTTGTACAGCATGTTTCACCAGCTTTCTCCCAGCCCCTATCAGCTTTTTTCACTTCCCTTCACCTTTTAGGGACTGGGAACAAGACACACATGGCACTACATCCAATGGCCCATCTGTCCGTCAGGCATCACACATTTAACATAGCCAAACCAAAACTACTCATTTCCAGAGTGCCCATGTCTTGATTAAGGGTAACTGCAACTTTCCATGAGCTCAGCCTTGTAGTCCTCTTATCTCTTTAATTGTTTTCACATCCTACATCTGATCCATCTGATCCACAGCAAATCTGGGTGACTCAGAATCCAAAATATATCCACTGCTTCTTATCCCCTTCACAGGTAACAGCCTGTAAGTCTACACCAGCATCATTACCTCTTGCTATATTATTTCAGCCTCCTTGTTCCCACTCTTGCCCTTAGAAAGTCTATGCTCACAGTAGCAGCCAGGTGAATCTTTTAAAACATAGGTCAAAATCATGTGACATCTCTGTCCAGAGCCTTCTAGTGCATCCCAATTAAGTAAAACTCCTTTCTGTGCTCTGTAAAGCTCTACATGATGTGGCTCACCACTCTACCCTGAAGTGGCTTCTTTGATACACATCAACTAAACCAGGGAGACTCTACCCCAGGGCTTTTGCACTCTACAGCCCTTTCCCTAGAGGTCCATACAGCTTACTTTGTACATCAATACATCATTTGCATGATGACTCACTCCTCTGGGTCATCATGCAAAATGTCACATCCTCAGTGAGGTCTTCCCTGACTGCCTATTTAAAAATTGGAACCTCTGACTCTTCTGATCTCCATTCTTTCCCTTATTTTTTTTCTCTAAAGCACTCATCACCCTCTTTTATAGTATTTAATTAATCAATTTAATGCATTGGCTCTTTCCCTGCACTAAAATATAAGCTCCATGAGCACAAGCACTGCCTATTTTGTTCACAGTGCCTGACACATAGTATATGCTCAATATTTGTTGAATTAATGACATTTTCAGGTGAAGTCTCTATACAGGGCTCTCTTATTAAGTATAAACTTCTGGATGGCTCTCCAATCCAACTTTTCAATTCAAGGAAAAAAATCTAGAGTCCAAGATTCCTCATTAACACAAAACTGATATTTAACTGGTTTTCTTTTTACCAGTCTCTTTATAACTCTTTTTCTGTGGAAAAGCTTACTCTCTTCCCTCTCTCTGGTCCTGTCCATTCCCTAACCTATCAATCAACCCACTTCATCAACCATCTGTTTAATATGGGAATGCTTTCATGGCAGACACTATTTGCTGTGATATGTGGACACACCTACAACTATTTCAGAAAACAAATAAGAAATTTTAAATAATACTTCAGAACATTTAATCTTTAGTATGAGTCTTTGCATTAGGATGCAGGTAGCAGGGCTGAAGGCAGGTCCAGCTGTTCAAAACCATTAAGGGCCTTTCAAAACTCATTGTTTATTAGCAATACCAACTGTACTGATTATTCTGATTTCAAAAGAAACTAAAACCTGAACCTTTAGAAAGTACCCTAGAAGACTGTAGCCTTTGCAATTAATTTCCATTTAGTGATTTCAAAGGCAAAAGAACACTTGTTACTTGAGGGGCAGTTTATTTTGTTTACCTGAAACTAGAAATAACAGTCAAAATTGTTGTGAAGGGCTCTAAATGGTCTCAGAATGTGGGAAGAGTAATTTGGTCCTCTGCAAACAGACAAACTTCTGAAATATAATTATGAAACAGGCTGCACCTCTAAAATAAAAAGTAATTCTTTCTTCCTTTGACTTCCCATTGTTCTATTTGTCATCTGAAACATTGGGCAGAAAAACATCCTCTTACCTTCAATCTCTGCTCACTACCTCATTCTTTTTAATTATTTCAAGTACCTAAAGACTTCTTCCATTCCTGCTCCATTGTCTTCCAGCTGCCTCTTCCCTTACTTTCTTTCCATAACTCTAACCTGATTCCCCATTTAATTAGGCTGCACATTTGCTCCCCCAGGCCTCAGGACTCAGCTCTCCTCCCTACCAAGACACAGAGAGCTGTGACTCATTCCTCTCTGTGCTTGCTCGGCACAGATGGATGCTTCCATGACAAGGGTTGATACCACAGCCGGGGCCCAGGCTAATCATCAAAGCCCCAGAAAAGCACTTTGTCATTTCAAGCTGCCCAAGAAGCCAGTCAGAAGTTGAGACACTCCTGGTGGTGACCTCACCTGGGATGACTCACTCACAGGAAAAAATCAACTGGCCTTGGAATGGCACCATGTTGCAGTTACCCCAACCCCACCGGACACCTCTGGCCTAGCACCACCCTCAGTTTTCCTGTGCTCCTTGAACTTTGTGCAACTTGGCATTCAATTTGTAATTTTATTTTTGAAGGCAGGTGGGAAGAATTAAGACATTTAAATACTTATAAATAGTCCTTGTCTAATTGCTCAGGAAGAGTGGTTATTTTTACCAAGCAAAAGAACTTATAATCACATTGCTAACATGAATCTGACTTTGGGGAAGTTGGAAGAATGCTGTTCAAAAAGAACATGATGTGGCACAGTAGAGTTGCTTGGACTCATCAATCACAGAGCCTGTGGCACAAGAAGTAGGGGCTGAGGACCTGGTACCCATGGAGTTTGTGAGGGGTACTATTTCTCCCCTACTCTGGCCCTTCTTGCAGGCTCCCAGCCTTCACCACATTCTAGCTCCCCACTGTCTCTCCTGGAGACAGTGTCCACTGCTCTGAACTTGCTCACCTCCACACCTGCAGCCTCAGCAACCTCTCACTCTCCTTCCTGGACCCATGGTCAGCAGGATTTCCCATCTCCCACCCTATCCCCAACCCACCCACACCCTGTCCCTGAGAGACCTAGGTAAGCCTAGGAGGAATGGAAAATCACCAGGTGAGAATCTACACCGTAGGAAACTATAGCCTGGGAAATTGACTGCTGACCGTACCCAGGACAAACAGATACCTGGCTAAGATTGGGGTCTGGGGTCGGCCTATCCGGCATAACAGGATGCAGCTTTAACTTGAGCCTGACAAGGTGTATCAGGAACAATGGTCAGCAGAAATGGCACCCAGCAACCAGCTCTAGCCAATCAGACTCTGACACCCCAACCAGTTACCCTCCCTGGGGTTTTGCTCTTGAAAACCCTGCCCTAAGAACAACTAAGTGAGTCTTAACCTACCTTGATTGACTCCCCGACCTCCCTAGGTTGGCCCCACTTTCCCCCATGAGTCTTAACCTCCCAGAGTTGGCTCCACTTTCCCCTCTTATTCCTCACTAATAAACCCTGCTCCTTGGCTCACTGTGTTCACCTGGTTTCTTGAGCGACTCTGACCTAACAGTCCCTTACATGTGCTCTACCTTCTCTCTCCTCCTCTCCTGTAGGCCTTCCTTCCACACGTCACTCTTACCTACACACTGTACCCACCTTTCACATACCAGCTTAAGTGTAACTTCCTCAGGGAGGGTCTTTCTGACCCTCGAAGTTTGAAGCCTCCCATAATTACTCATTGAATTGCCCATCTCTTCCAATGGGACTGCAAGCTGTGGAGGACAGATGGGACTTGGCCTGTCCTGGAACCTGCAGAATCCCTATGATCAGAAGAGGACCTGACTTAGGGCAAGCAATTAACAAATATTTGTTGAATGAACAAATAAATGAATAATGATGTCCAGGAATAGAACAAGGTTGTACCTGGAAGAGGTATGAGTAGTGGGGGTGGGAACTGTGGGGACAGGAACTGTGACAACAGGAGCCAAGCTTTGGATAGCACTCCCAGCTCAAGGGACACTGGAGCTCTTCTCAGCAGATGGGGACACATGCTCAACTTTGTCATATCGTGTCCACTAAGAAATCATGCCACTGCTATAACACAGTTCATGTCAAACCATCAGTCTCCATCTGCAGAAATCTTGCCTCCTCAGATTTGAGCCTGAATTACCCCATCTTCCCAGAAAGCAGCCATGGAGCTCAGGGCTTCAACGTAAGAGAAAGCTGAGATCAGCAGGGGGAAATGTCTCCTTGGTGACTCTGCTTCCAGAAAGTCTCCTTTTGGACACTTCCTCAGCTATGCTTCTTCCTGGCAGGTATGTTCAATCTCAAAAGAGGCAGAGAATCCACTCATCTTAGGGTAACTGTGGAAGGTGTCAGGAGGGCAGCTATATGTGCTATCAGTCAGGACTGAAGCCATTCTTTAGCCCACACTAGCATGCCTATCTGTGGCCCTAAAGCACTTGAATTCACAGCTTGCAGTGAGATGGCCTAGGAAGACTGATCAAGCTTTGCCAGAATCCTGAATTTTTACTTAGGGGATCACTATATGTTTTTTCGTAGATACTAACGCTAGCCACACCTCTCATGGCCCAAACCTAATTTTAAAAGCATTCTTCCATATTATGAAGCTCTATTCAGGATGTTTTTAATTAAGAGAAAAAAACTGAAAATATTGAACTTTTATGCAATAGTGTCTTTCAAATATTTTTAGTAGTTTTATCTCATTTGCTATGTTACTATGTGATTCCCTCCTTTGCCAAAGTAATCAAATAATTACCTAATGAAAATAAGAAAGCCTAATTCTATTTTGCAGATTATAATTACACAGTCATATGTCAGACTCATTTAAAATAGTAATCAATAACCATAGCAAGAACACTGAACATGGCATCCTAGCCTGAGGTGCACATACTCACCCGAGAGCAGTACTCTGTGTGAGGTGACACTCTATGTCCCTGTGCTACAGTCAGCTGACCCAGAAGAAGCAGTGATAATAGTGAAGTTAGTGCGCATTTCACTTAATGTTTTAGTGTGAGTTATTTTAAAGGCAAAATAACAATATAATATCATCATGGGAGGTTATTTTCCCTAAAATGAATAAGCCAATAAAACATGTAACTATGCTTATTAGAACAAATCTTTAGTTTTTTAAGAACTATTTTTGTATTTTAGATACTGATAATTACTTTATGATGAACCCCACTCTTTAAGAAAGGAATTCAACTTTATATCTATTGAGTTTACTCACATTTCCTGTGAGTACATATGCTTCCACTTGTATCTATCTCTTCCATGCACTGCCTCTGTGCTCCCTGAAACACTGCGACCTCTGGTATCAACTAGGAAATGCTCCACTAACTGCACTCAGGACTCTTCACTCTTCCTTTCCTCACCCATCCCCTGGCTGACTCCCAATTCCAGACAGCCACATTTCAACCACAGCCTTCAAAGCTTGGGAGTAGGAAGTAGGAGTTATAGTCCCCATGTTTATTTCTAAAAGAGCACAATCAGAGGGAACAGGTTTAAGACATTTATAAAAAACTTTCCAGAATCTCAGAGGTGGTAAGGGCCCCAGATGTTAACAGACAGGAACTTTGCCTGTCTTGGTTGACGACTCAGAGCAATATTTGTTAATCGCAGGCCCACGTCAACAAGCATTGTTGTACAATATCCTTCTCCAGAAGTATCTTAAAGGCATAGGCAGCTTCCCAGGCAAAATGATACATAACATCATGACTTCCAAGTTTTCCTTGCTGACAGACTAATGTTCCACTCAAGGTCTAAAAGGGAATGACAGCCATGACTCTTTTAAATGGCCCACTTAATGTATGATAATTATCATCATACCATCAAAGCAGCCTGTTAACCTGCACAATAATATTCCTGTTGAACTGTAGTCTAGTAGCGCCCTTGTCCACCACTGTTCACTCATCCAACACACACAGACTGAGAAACTACTTGTGCCTGGCACTGTGCTGGAATCACAGCATGTCATGGACAGCAGGCACAAGATGGACCATCAGAGAACTGGACATGTAAGCCTCCCAGAAGGAAATATGAGAAGAGCCTGAAAGTTAGTGAGGGCACTGAGACAAGTGGGTGAAGGAAGAGCACTCAAGAAGTGAGGTTCAAAGCAAGGAACTCAGGAGGTATCACAGAGGAAACTAGGACTGGAAAGTCAAGGAGGGGCTAGACTTCAAAAGGCCTTATGTCTGACAAGCAATACAGAGTCAATCAAGGATTTTAGGCAGGAATTGAGATAGCTGAACTTTTTTCCAAACCAGAAGTTTAGTTGATATTCAGAATGAAGTGAAAGAGAACAGATGCTGGGAACAGAGGGACCATGTAGTGCAGCATATCTCAATTTAGATGTGCATCCTCCTCACCTAGTGATTGTGCTAATGTGCAGACTATGACCCAGTAGGTATGGGTGGACTCCAAAATTCTGGATTTCTAACAAGGCCCCAGATAATGCAAACGCTGGGGGTTCTCACACCAACACTGAGTCACAAGGGTGTGGAGACAGAAAATGAGACAAAGTCAGTGAAAAGGGAAGAGGTTCCTGTCATTCTTGCTGTTCTGTCACTCTTATTGTTCCCCCTGCACCTAATTAAATGACGTAAGTCCAGAGCAGGAAGGGAGGGGAACAAAGGGGTTTGATTAACAGGTGAATAAAGACAGCATGCCTTAGATACCCTTAGTTGATCTGAGATGGATCTTCAGAGGCAGAAGTCAATGAAACGCTGCCATATATCCCCTAACCAATGGGATGTGTCTGCTGAATTTGTCCTGCAGTCCTGGTCCTCCACTAAACCAATTTGAAGGATTTTCTTGACTGCCCATCAGTATGAGCAGTGTATCTTCTATCTCCTTCGTAAATGTGCACATAGCTCATCAAAAATAGCAGTAATTGGGGGTCAGAAGGACAGCTGTGATACATAAGTACTTGGATATCACCTGGGCTTATCATCTTGCTTTCTGGAGCACAGTTTTTGTCAGCTATGAAAAGGATAAAACTGTGCTTGAACAACAATAAAAATGCATTTTAAAAAATGTAAAAAAAGAAGAGAAAAGTTCATTGGACCAGAAAATGCCTACTGTCCTCTTTCAAAAATCCTATAATTTGAGTCTACTCTCAGTCTTCCAAAGCCTTCCACTTGTAACCAAAGATCTACTCCAAGCCACTCTACCTAAAGAGTCAGGCTTTATCCCAACTCTCATCCTTCAGCAGCTACTGAAGGGAAATACAAGTAATTCACAAAATGAAAATTTGGGGGGCATTATTTTCTAGAAGTGCTATTGTTTCTGTTTCCTTTGTTGGTTATAAATGTTGATGGATGGGTTTGGAGGAATTGCAGCCAGCTAATTTATCAGGCAAGCTTGTGTTTTCCAGCCAAGTGAACTTCTCTTTCAGCTTGTTCTTGTGGTCATGAGTACCATGAAAAAACACCTCTTCCTGGGAATGTCAGGGCCTCAACTTCACTCAGACTGAGGAGAGAACCTAACACCATAGCTATCTTGCTGGAAGGTAAAAGGCAGCACAAAGAAGTCCCCCTCTTGGAGAAAGTCAGGCCACGATCAGGGTTTCTTACTTCTGGTGTTCCTTTTTTATCCTTTACCTAAGAAAAATTCCACCAAATTATGAAAGTATTCATTAATGTAACTTCAGTCTCTTAAAAAGCCAAGTACTTTGTGGGGACTATATACATATTGCAAAATGATCATTACAATAAGTCTAGTTAAAATCTATCATCAGTCTGTTGATTTCCTATGGAGTCAAGTCAGAACTCCACTAATCTAAACCTTCCTTGGGGGCTTTCTAGAAATGAAGAGGAGCCATACCAGAACCAGGGTAACTCAGATCCCTATGGAATTTGTCTCTGTTCCATGAACCAACTTAACCCCAAACCAAACAGGACCAATACTCTTGCCAGTAGCATGACTACAAGAGGAATCCTGAACCAACCTCACTGCCTGAATCCTTGGGTTTTGCATTTTCCTAGATTGGTCTGAGTAATCTATAATTGCCACCTTGAGGCAGACATATCCAGCCTGACCTCAAGAGTCCAAGATCCACCAACTGTTTGAATTTGTCTGGCTTAGGTATTGTATTCATTCAGAAACACCTCAAGTCTGGACAAGGGCTTACAACAAAAAATAGAGAAGCTAGAGATGGCAGAAACTATCAGGCAGTGTATTTTCCTCTTCCTGACTAGAATTGTAGTCTGATAAGATGAAGACAGATTTTAATGTTTCCATTTTAAAGCAAAAACAATTCACCTCGCATTGTTAGGCTATGGTTAGGTTTACTTTTCCTGTGAACTATATTCTTCCTTCAAGTGTTTTTTTTTTAAGTTAATCATTATTGTATTTTTTCCTTTACCAGTTAGGCCCTTTACATCCCCTCTCCCCAGCAATCACCACACTGTTTTCCATTTCTATGAGTCCTTTTTCCTTTTTGCTCAATCCCTCTACCTCCTAATCTTCCCCACCCATGAACTGTCACCCTGTTCTCCATCTATGAGTCTGTTCCCACTTTCCTTGTTCAGTTTTTTCATTAGATCACACATATGAGTGAAATCATACAGTATTTGTCTTTCTCTGACTGGCTCATTTCACTTAGCATAATGTTCTCCAGGTCTATACATACTGTAAAAAAGGGCAAAATTTTCTTCTTTTTTATGGCCAGGTAGTATTTCACTGTGTAAATGACCCACAGTTTTTTTTTATCTACTCATCTACTGATGGATACTTGGGCTGCTTACATAACTTGGTGATTGTAATTAATGCCTTAATGAACATAGGGGTGATTATGTTCTTTCAAATTAGTGTTTTGGGCTCCTTTGGACATATTCACAGAAGTGAGATTGCTGGGTCAAAAGGCAGAACCATTTTTAATTTTTTGAGGTATCTCCACACTACTTTCCACAGTGGCTATACCAGCCTGCATTCCCACCAAGAGTGAAAAAGGGTTCTCCTTTCTCCACATTCTTGCCAACATTTGTTGTTCACTGATTTACTGATGATAACCATTCTAACAGATGTGAGATGATGTCACATTTGGCTTTAATTCGCATTTCTATGATGATTAGTGATGTTGAGCATCTTTTCATATGTCTATTGGCCATCTATATGTCCTCTTTGGAGAAGTGTGTGTTCAGGGCCTTTGCTCATTTTTTTATTCGGTTGTTTGTATTTTTGGTGTTGAGTTTTATAAGTTCTTTATATATTTTGGATATCAACCCCTTATCAGATGTATCAGTAAATCTGTGAGTTGTCTTTTATTTTGCTGAATGTTTCCTTTGCTTGATGTGCAAAAGCTTTTTAGTTTAAGATAGTCTAATTTGTTTATTTTTTCATTTGTTTTCCTGCCTTTGGGAGATATATCCAATAAAATATTGCTACAAGCAATATCCAAGATTTTCCTGACTATGCTTTCTTCTACAATTTCATGGTTTTGGGTTTAACATTTAAGTCTTTGACCTATTTTGAATTTATTCTTGTGTGTGGTATAAGAAGGTGGTCTAGCTTCATTTTTATGCACATATCTGTCCAATTTTCCCTACATTTATTGAATAAACTACCTTTGTCCATTGGTATGTGCTTGCTTCCTCTGTCAAATATTAATTGACTACAAAAGTGTGGGTTTATTTCTGGACTCTATTTTTAATTGATCTATGTGTCTGTTTTTAAGCCAGCACCATGCTGTTTTGGTTGCTATAGCTTTATAGTACTGTTTGATATTAGGTAGTGTGATTCCTCGAACTTTGTTCTTCTTTCTCAGGATCTCTGTTGCTATATGAGGCCTGTTATGATTCCATATAAAGTTTTGAAATATGTGTCCTAGTTCTGTGAAATACATCATTGGAATCTTGATAGGAACTGCATTAAATCTATAAATTGCTTTAGTAGTATGGACATTTTAATGATGTCAATTCTTCCCATCCATGAACACAGCATGTGCTTCCACTTATTTGTATCTTCTTCAATTTCTTTCTTTAGTATCTTATAATTTTCTAAGTATAAATCTTTACATCCTTGGTTAGGTTTATTCCTAGGTACTTTATTCTTTATGAAGCAATTGTGAATGAGACTTTTCTTAATTTCCTTTTCTGTTAGTTCATTATTGGCATATAAAAATGCAACTGATTTGTGGATATTAATTTTATATCCTGCAATTTTGCTAAATTCATTTATCAGTTCTAGTAGTTTCTTGGTGAAATCTTTGGGGTTCTCTATGTACAGTATCATATCATCTGTAAATAAAGACAATTTTATTTCTTCCTTTTCAACTTGGATGCCTTTAATATCATCTTCTTTGGTGAGTGCTGTGTCTAGGACTTCCAGAACTATGTTGGATAAGAGAGGTGAAAGCAGCCATCCCTGTTTTTGTTTCAGATCTCAAGGGGAATGCATATAGTTTTTGCCTCTTGAGTATGGTGCTGAGAGTGGGTTTGTCATATATAGTCTTTATTATGTTTAGGTATGTTCCTTCTAATCTCAGTTTGCTTAGAATTTTGATAACAAATGGTTGCTGGATTTTAGCAAAAGCTTTTCCTGCATCTATTGATATGATCATGTGGTTTGTAGCTTTTATTTTTTTATGTGATGAATCACATGTGTTGATTTGTGAATGTTGTATCATCCTTGCATTCCCAGAAGAAATCCCTCTTGATCATGGTGTATGATCTTTTTGATACATTGCTCTATTCAGTTTGCTAACATTTTGTTGAGGATTTTAGCATCTATGTTCATCAGGGATATTGGCCTATAACTTTCTTTTTTTGTAGTATTGTTAAGTGGCTTTGGAATTAGGATAATGTTGGCCTCATAAAATGAGTTTAGCAGCCTTCCCTCCTCCTGAATTTTATGAAATCATTTGAGAAGGGAGGTGTTAGTTCTTGGAATGTTTGGTTCAATTCACTTGTAAAGCCACTGGGTCCAGGGCTTTGTGTCTTGGGAGTTTTTTTTTTTTTTTTTTTTTTTTTTTTTTAATTACAGCTTCAATTTCACTAGGTATAATATGTCTATTTAGATTCTCATATTCTTCCTTATTTAGTTTTGGAAGATTGCATGTTTCTAGGAATTTATCCCTTTTATTAGGTTATCCAGTTTGTTGACACATAGGTATTCGTATTTTCAAAATCCTTTGTATTTCTTTGTGTCAGTTGTTATTTTTCCTCTTTTATTTTTTATTTTATTTATTTAGGTGCTTTCTCTTTTTTTCTTGATAAACCTGGGTAAAGGTCTGTCAATTGTGCTTATCTTTTCAATGAACAAGCTCTTGGATTCACAGATCTTTTGTATCATTTTTTAAATTCTGTTTCATTTATTTCTATTTTGACTGTTATTTTGTTCCTTCTAATCACTTTGGGTGTTGTTTGTTGTTGTTTTTCAAGTTCCTTTAGTTGTAAAGTAAGATTGTTTATTTGAGCTTTTTCTTATTTCTTCAGATTGGTCTGTAATGCTATGAATCACCCTTTTAGGAGTGCTTTCCCAGTGTCCCACAGATTTTTGGTTGTTGTGTTTTCATTTTCTTTTGTTTCAAGGTATCTTTTGATTTCCTCCTTGATCTCACTTTTGACCCTTTCATTATTTAATAACATGTTATTTAGCTTTCATGTCTTTGTGTATTTTTCAGTTTACCTCTGTGATTGCTTTCTAGTTTCATAGCATTGTGGTCAGAGATGCTTGACATGATTTGAATCTTCTTAAATTTATTGAGCCTTGTTTTGTGTCCTAACATGTGGTCTATCCTAGAAAACATTCCATGTGCACTTGAAAAGTATGTATATTCTGCTACTTTGGGATGAAATGCTCTGAAGATATCAGTAAAATCCATTTGATCTAGCATGTTGTTTAAGGCCACTGTTTCCTTGTTGATTTCCTGTCTGCAAGATCTATCCATTGAAGTAAATGGGGAGTTAAATCCCCAACTATGGCTGTGTTTCTGTTAATCACTCCCTTTATGTACATCAAGATTTACTTTACATATTTAGGTGCTTCTATGTTGAGTCTATAAATATTTACAAGGGTTATATCCTCTTATTGGAGTGCTCCCTTTGTCATTATGTAGTGTCCTTCCTTGTCTCTTACTATAGTCTTGGTTTAAAAGTATATTTTGTCAGATATAAGCACTGTGACCCTAGCTTTTTCTCCCCTTTTCCATTTGCATGAAATATCTTTTCCCAACACTTTACTTTTAGTCTGTGTTTATCTTTTCAACTGAGATGGGTCTCTTGGAGGCAGTATACATATGGTTCTTGTTTTCTTATCCATTCAGCTACCCTCTGACTTTTTGTTGGAGCATTTACACCATTTACATTTAAGGTGATTATTGATAGATATGTATTTAGTGCCATTTTATTTTCAGACTATTGTCCTGTTTTATTTTTTCTTTTTCTTATCCTTCTCCTTCTTCACCTTCTTCAAGCAAGCCCCTTAATATTTGTTGCAGTACTGGTTTGGTGTTAAGAAAGTCCTTTACCTTTTTCTTGTCTGGGGAGCTCCTTATTTCTTTTTTTATTTTAAACAATATTCTTGTTAAGGCAAGTAGCCTTAGTTGTAGGCCCTTGCTTTTCTTTCTTTTTTTTTTTTTAATTTATTTTTTTTTTTTACTTTTTTTTTTCTTTTAGATTTTATTTATTTATCTTTAGAGGGAAGGGAAGGAGAGAGGGAGAGAAACATCAATGTGCGGTTGCCTCTTGTATGTCCCCTGCCGGGAACTGGCCTGGCAACCCAGGCATGTGCCCTGACTGGGAATCGAACCGCGATCCTTCGGTTCGCAGGCCCGCACTCAATCCACTGAGCTACACCAGCCAGGGCAGGCCCTTGCTTTTCATCACCTTGAATATTTCACGCCACTTCCTTCTGGCCTGAAATGTTTCACTGAGAACTCAGGTGAGAGTAAACTGGTGCTCCCTTGTATGTAACTACCTGCTTTTCTGTTGCAGCTTTTTGCACTCTCTCCTTATCTTTAAGCTTTCTTATTTTAATAATGATGTGTCTCAGTGTACGCCTCTTTGGGTCCTTCTTGTTTGGGACTTTCTGAGCTTTCTGGACTTGTGCAATTTTTTCCTTTACCAGATAAGGAAAGTTTTCCATAATTATTTTTTCAAATAGATTATCGATCCCTTGCTCACTCTCTTCTCCTTCTGGTAATGCCATGATGAGTATGTTGTTATGCTTCATGTTGTCCAAAATGTTTCTTAAGCTCTCTACATTTTTTAAAATTCCTTTTTCTTTTTGCTGATCTGCCTAGGTGTTTTTTTTCCTACTTTGTCTTCCACATCACTGATTCAATCCTATCCTTCATCTAACCTACTGTTTATTTCTTCCAGCATATTATTTACTTCAACATTGCATTGTTTATTTTTGAATGGTCATTTTATGGTTAATATGTCTTTTTTCATATTGTATTCTTCATTTCTGAATCATCCTTTTTTATTGTTTCTATATCTTTTTTCATGCTGTTGAGTATCCTTATAATCAGTATTCTAAATTCTCTGATAAATTGCTTACCTCTATTTCATCTAGTTTCTGGAAAATTCTCGTGTTCTTTCATTTGGAGCCTGTTTATTTGCCTTTCCATGGCTGCTTCTTTATATTTTCTGCCTTAGTTTTGAAAGTTATCAATGATATAGAATCCAGATGTAATCAGTAGCCAGACTTAAGCACCACAGGGTGGAGCAGAGTAATTCCTTTAGGTGTGGCTACTGCTTTCCCTCAGTCTGATGCCACTTAGAGAGAAATGCTCTGTCTGAGAAAGATGTCTTCTGCCATATGGGGAATGACTCAGCACAGGGATCCAGAGGCTGTTCCTTCAGTTCTCACCTCAGAGCCACCAACCCCAGACTCTCCTCAAGTGTCTCTAGTCCACTCTGCCCTCCCTCTGCCAGAGCCCAGGGTAAGTGGCTGCAGAGGAAATTTTGTGCATTGGCCCTTTTAGAGGCTTTCTGCATCTCTACCCATTTCTCCCTGGCAGACAGAAACTGTGCTGCTTCTCTCAGTTGAATGATATCTGTGTTCCTCTCCTGGCTCTGGTGCTATACTCTGAGGACCCCAACTTAGGGTTTACACCCCACACTTCTCAGGGAGAATTCCCCATCTTCTGAAATATCCCTCCAGAACTTCCACTGCCACCTGTGGGATCCCAGCCAACCCTCTCACACCTCCTCCTCACCCTCTACCAGTCTTGTTGTAGTGAAGTGGTTTCATCTGTCTGTCCATAGTCATAAGGCTTCTCTCCAGCTAGTGTTCAGTTGGTTATTCTGGATGACTCCTCTACAACTTAGTTGTAATTCCAGGTTAGTCCTGGGAAGATGTTAGTGTAGCTTCTACTTATTCCTCTGCCATTTTGATGCAGGCTTCCTTTAAGTGTTTCAACCCATCTTATGTGCTGGGGGAGATGGCGAGGTATGGTCATTCACTGTATTCCTGTGAAATATTTTCATTTCAGATGAGAAGTTTAATTAATGTTGACTTCTACAAAGAAAGGATGTTCAGATAATAATAATGACACACTGAGATTATGAGTAAATTAAAAATTAATACTATCTTTGAAAGTTTGTAAAAGATAGACAGACATACACCTGGCCACAAAGTCTTCTTTACTTATTACCAAAGAAGAGATGGATTCTTGCTCATAAATGCCTACTGTGAACTATGATACCTGACTTTTTCATTCATTGAAAACAGGTATGCAATATATTTGTTTTCAACATTACTCATGAGGCAAAAAATTTTGCAGTGAATTAATCAGAGACCTGTGTCATTTATAAATAAAATCATTTCACTGTACTTGATTTTAAACTGTTCGTTTATAACCCTCCGGGTAACATTAAGGCCAGAAGGTGCAAGTTAAGGTAAGAAGACGGAGAAGATGAAGGTAGTAGAATAAACAAGACTGAGGAGCCTATCAGGTGGATTTTTCATTAGCTTGAAGAATGAAACCCAAATCCTAGACTTGGCTCACAGCCTTGGCTGGGTTGTGATCCTGCAGACTCCACAGTGCTGTTCCTTTGTTCATATTCTAATGTGTTTCACAGAACAGAAGCTACATTGTTGTGCTTCTGGAACATTTCATGAACTTTAAGTCTTTTATCGAAACTAAAGTCTAAATGACTTCTTTTATCTGCCGAGCCTGCTGGTCATTCCCTTCACTTGCCTGAGTGAAAACAAAGAAGACCAAGGCTGTCATATTTCCAGGTTTCAATGAACTACACATCATTTCAAAGTGCACAGAATGGATTTGAGTTCTGGGACTTGGGAAGGCTGTTCTTCATAAGATGGCAGGATGCAAGAGAAAGTGCCACCTGTGGACTGGCAGTGGTGGTAGTGCTGGCTGGATGGAATGGAGTGAGACCTCATTTAACAGTCACTGTTTTTTTTACCCTCAGTCCTAGTAGGCTCATGGTAGCTAGGCAGCTTTAATTTCTGTGGCTAAGATGAATTCATCCAAACTAAGTACTTCTGCCTAAAATCAAGAATCTAGTCTTTCTGAATCAAAATCAATATTTTTGTGCTCGGAGTTTCCTTTTCCTCATGACTTTACCTGGAAAGATTCATGTCTACTCTTGGAATAATGAGGTATTAGTTATTGAGTAAATTCTTTTCATAACAACAAAGACTCCAGAAAAGCTTTAACAAAACAAAACAAAACAAACATTAGTGTACTTCAAGAAGAATGTAGCCTCATCAGTGAGTGATTAGCATAAAATGGGAAATTCTGGTTTCTCTGGATCTGGGATTGTCCAGGCAAACCTGTAAGTTTTGCAGTTCTTCCTTGAGCATTATTCTCTTCTTGTACCTCCCTCTTTTGTTGTCTCCAAAGTCACACACTCCATTATGCTCTCTAGTGCTCTGGGCTACTGGTTCTCAAACTGTGGTCCCTTTAATACTGCAGCAGCATCAGAGTTATTCACAAACTTGTAAGAAATACAAACTCTCAAAACACCCCAGGTCTTCTGAATCTCAGGGGATGGAGTAATCTGATGCATGAAGAATTGAAGAATGACTGACTAAGACTTTTCCTCCCTCCTCCCAATTAAAAAAGAAAAACAATGCTTTGCTCCTTTCTAATGGTGATGATGATGCTTACTGTGAGAGAGAGACCTGTTAAGTGCTTCACATCTCCACAGCATTTGCTGTCCCTGTATAGCAGATACACAATGACAGGCTACTAGAGCAGAGAACCTGATCATTGTTCACTATTGTATCCACATAGCCTTAACCAGATCAAGGTTATGAGTGATTCCGACAGATGGCTGTTTATGCTGGGCTACTCTGAGCTACAGAGGGAAGTCCTCAGTCTGGTCCTAAGGAGCAGACATGGGGCCCATCAGAACAAACCAGTCAGAAAGGCCATAAAGAACAGCCAATAGCACTACCAGTCACCAGGACATACTGAAAGTGTTATAAACTGATTATGACATCATTAATGATATCCAGAGGACTTTACCAAAAAAAAACCCTCCAAGTGTATGAACAAGTTTCTTTAACCAGGTCCTTCTGGACATGGAGAGGTGAGTGTGGCTGCAGAGTCAGGTGCAAGAGGAAGAGGGCAATTATGATGGCCCCACATGTTATCATCAGGGTGGTCTCAGTAGGGCACTCTGGTTGCCCAACATATTGGGGAGAAATGGCGACTGAGGGCAGGGCAGAACACTAGTAAGGACAGTACTTGTCCAGCCAAGGGGTGAGGCATCAGTCCTGAGGAGGTGGAAATAATCTCCTTGCAACCCAGTCTTCCTTCACCTGAACATTGGATGAGAAAATCAAGAAGCTGCAATTACATTCAGCATGAGAAACAGAAGTGCCATCAGGGTAGATCAAACATTCCATTCCTCAGAACAAATTTCAACGTATATCCCTAAAAGTAATACTGCCCTGACTGGCATGGCACAATTTGTTGGACATCATTCCACAAAGCCAAAGGTTGCTGGTTTAATTCCCAGTCAGGGCACATGCCTAGTTTGCTGGATTTTTTCCCAGCAGGGGCAGGTATAAGAGGCAACTGATTAATGCTTCTCTCTCACATTAATGTTTCTCTTTCTCTCTTTCTCCCTCCCTCCCTCCCTCCCCCCTCTAAAAATAAATAAATAAAATCATTAATAATAAAAAATAAAAGCAATACTGCACAGAATAACCATAAGCACTGGCAGATTTAAGGTTTCAACTACCTGAGACTGAACTACTCATCTATTCATTCAACAAATTTTCTAGAGCCCATACTACATTACCAGGAAGGATGCCAGGTGACTTTACATATGCATGAAGCTTGTGGTCCAGTGGTCCAGGATATTTGCTCTTTTACTCCAGTACAAATTTGAGTCATGCATTGTGAAGATTGTGTACAACCACTGCACTGGCAAGGGACTCAGCTAAAGAACTAGAACCTACATCTCACCCTAATATTTTTTTTAATCATCCTTATATACACTTGCAAAATAATGAAAACCATTTCTTCATGAAACATGACTATTAAACTTGAGGGTAAGAAAACACTTATTTTTTAGAGAGGGGGAAGATGGCGGCGTGGTAGGAGGGAGCAGACCCTACTCCCCCTCTACACATGGGAGAAAAACCAGACCAATCTATGTAAAGATCAGAACAGACAAGGAACAGTAATACAGCATATTGGAGAATAAGAGGTCGGAAATTGTAGCGGACACTGAAAAGCAAGCGGTAAGGAGAGCTCTTCAGAACAATAAGAGCCCAGGGTTCCAGCGCGCGGAGAACGGGCAGCCGAGGCCCCGGCCTGGCGCTCCGCCAAGCCTGCCCCAGGGCCCTGGGGAGGGAGCTGGGTCAGCCGCTGAACCGGCTGGGAGATCTCAGGGGCCACCGCGCGACTGCGCCCGAGCAAAAGTGGGTGCCCTGCGAGGGAGCGAAAGTGGGTGCACCCCACCAGGTCACTGCGCGACTTTGAACCGAGTTTTCGTGGTCGCCGCGCGACGACGAAAGCATAGGCGCCCCAAGAGAGACAGAGGCGCGGGCGAAGTGAGACAGCTGAATGAAAATAGACACCCTCAGGGGACCGCACACGGTCTCGGGCTAGTGGACACTCGCGAAAACATAGGCGCAGGCCACTGGAGACAGCTGTGGAGCCAGAGGCGCCAGTTCACCGGCGGGTTCGCAAACGCGGACAGCTCAGGCCCAAGGTGCAGGCGCCAGATAGCAGCTGGAACGCAGGCCTCTCTCAGATCCGAATGCAGGCAGCTGTGCCCGAACACTGAAAGCCTCCCAGGGACAAAGGCAGGAGGCTGTGCACGTCTGGAGAACCTAGCTCACACTCATAACCTCGGAGAAGTGCGCACACATCAGGAAGTTCAGATCACACGCTGGAAACCCTGTGGGGAGAGGTGCCCACTAACGCTGGGATACATAGCACAGTGAGGACTGAGTTCTGAACACAGAGAAAAGCAATAAGATCACCCCTCGGCCATTGCAGCCAGCAAGACCTGAAAAACCAGCTGGCAAGTTTGAAAACAACAAGAGGGTTTTTTTTTTTTTTTCCTTTTCTTTTCTTTTTTTAAAATTAATAATTTTTTAAATTTTTTATTTCTTTAATATATTTTTATTTTTTTAAATATTTTGTTGTGCTTTGCTTGTTTTTTTTTTTTTTCTTTTTCTTTTTCTTTTCCCCTTTGGCTGCTTATATTTGTGTGGGGGTGTCTGTGTGCGTGTCTCTTTTTTGTTTTGCCAGTTTGTTAGTGTCTTTTTGTTTGTAAGCCTGTATATCTATATGAGTTTTTAACTACTCCTTCTTCATTGTTTATATCTTCTTCTCTACTCCCCAACTCCTTTTGCCTTCCTTGAATTCCTTCTTCTCTTATCCCCTCTTCCTTTCTCTTCAATTTTATCTTTTCTACCTTCCTCTTGTTTCCCCTTTCTTCTTTTTTTCATTTTCCCCCCTCTTCTTTTTGTAAATACACACGAGTGAGACAAAACAAACAAACAAGCAAGCCTGGAACTGTGGCGGGGGGAGATCCAGAGTTGGCCCCCAAAAGAGGGTATTCCAGCTGATGAGTCAGTGGAAGCAGTGAACAACAGGATATCCAAAGGAGAATCCACCATTGAATCTCACAGATATTCTACCACAGAAGGTCATACCACAAACCCAGGGAGCCAGAACAGATCAATTTAAGAAGTTGAGGCTAACAACAAGAGTCTTACAAACAATGGGAAGACAAAAGAACAATCCCCAAATGAAAGGAAAGGAGGAAGCTCAAGAAAGAATGCTAAATGAAACAGAGGCAACTCAACTATCAGATATCGAGTTCAAAGCAATGGTGGTCAGGAAGCTCAATGAGCTCTCAATGAGCTACCATAAACTACAGGGAAGTTATGATGAACTCACGGCAAACTATATCAACATGAAAAAGGAAATAGAAACTATCAACAAGGGCCAAGAGGAAATGAAGAACACAATCTCTGAACTGAAGAAGACAGTAGAAGGAATGAAAAGCAGAATCGACGAAGCAGAAGATCGGATCAGCGAGTTGGAGGACAAAATAGAAAAAAATACTCAGAATGAGCAAGATAAGGAAAAGAGGCTTAGAAAGAATGAAGAGGGTTTAAGAGAAATGCAAGACAACATGAAACGGAATAATATCCGTATAATAGGAATACCAGAAGGAGAAGAACAAGAACAAGGGATAGAAAACCTGTTTGAAAAAGTAATGATGGAAAACTTCCCTCATTTGGTGAGAGAAAAAGCCACACAAATCCAGGAAACACAGAGAGTCCCAATCAAAAGGAACCCAAACAGGCCTACTTCAAGACACATCATAATTAAAATGGCAAAATTCCAAGACAAAGAGAGAATCTTAAAGGCAGCAAGGGAGAAAAAGGAAGTAACATACAAGGGGGCCCCAATCAGGTTAGCATCTGACTTCTCAATGGAAATGCTCCAAGCCAGAAGAGAATGGCAAGAAATATTCCAAGCAATGAGAACCAAAGGCCTGCAACCCAGACTACTTTACCCAGCAAGGCTTTCAATCAAGATAGAAGGCCAAATAAGGAGCTTCCCAAACAAAAGAAGTCTAAAAGAATACACCTCTACCAAACCAATGCTGCAAGAGATACTAAAGGGACTGCTTTAAGGGAAGAAAGGAAAAGACAGAGAGAGAAAGAGAGAGAGGAACACAGGTACGAAAATGGCAATGAATAAATACCTATCAATAATAACCTTAAATGTAAATGGATTAAATGCTCCAATCAAAAGACATAGAATAGCTGAATGGATAAGAAAGCATGACCCACACATATGCTGCCTACAAGAAACCCACCTCAGGACAAAAGACATACACAGGCTCAAAGTGAAGGGCTGGAAACAAATTTTCCAAGCAAATGGTCAGGAAAAAAAAGCTGGGGTAGCAATACTCATATCAGACAAAATAGACTTCAAAAGAAGGGCCATAAAGAGAGACCCAGAAGGCCACTTCATAATACTCAAGGGAAGAATCCACCAAGAAGACATAAATATTGTAAATATATATGCACCCAACGGAGGAGCACCTAAATACATCAAGAAAATTTTAGAGGACTTCAAGAAAGATATAGACAGCAACACAATTATAGTAGGTGATTTTAACACCCCACTGTCAAAAATGGACAGATCTTCCAAACAAAATATCAACAAAGATATTGTGGCACTGAACAACACTCTAGAGGAAATGGACTTAACTGATATATATAGAGCCCTTCATCCCAAAGAAGCTAAATACACTTTCTTTTCAAATGCACATGGAACATTTTCAAAGATAGACCACATGATAGGACACAAATCAAGCCTCAACAAATTCAAGAAAATTGAAATCATACCAAGCATTTTCTCTGACCACAAGGGACTGAAACTAGAAACCAACCCCAAGGAGAAAAACCCAAAACCCTCAAAATCATGGAGATTGAATAGCATGCTATTAAACAATGAATGGGTCAAGAATGAAATTAGGGAGGAAATCAAAAAGTTTCTGGAAACAAACGATAATGAACTCACATCGACCCAAAACTTATGGGACACAGCAAAGGCAGTCCTCAGAGGGAAGTTTATAGCGATACAGGCCTATCTAAAAAAGACAGAAACATCTCAAACAAACAACCTAACCCTTCGCCTACAAGAACTCGAGGAACAACAACAAAGACAGCCCAGAGCAAGTAGAAGGAAAGAAATAACCAAGATAAGAGCAGAATTAAATGATATAGAGACTAAAAGCACAATCCTAAAGATCAATGAATCCAGGAGTTGGTTCTTTGAAAAGATCAACAAAATCGACAAGCCTTTAAGCAGGCTCATCAAGAAAAAAAGAGAGAGGACTCAAATAAACACAATCAGAAATGAAAGAGGAGATATTACAACCGACACTGCAGAAATACAAAGGATTGTAAGAAATTACTATGAAGAACTGTATGCCAAGAAATTTGAAAACCTAGGTGAAATGGACAGGTTTCTGGAAAAATATAACCTTCCAAAACTCAATGAAAAAGAAACAGAAAGTCTGAACAGACCAATAACGGCTGGTGAAATTGAATCAGTAATCAAAACACTCCCGACGCACAAAAGCCCTGGACCAGATGGCTTCACAGGAGAATTCTACAAAACATTTAAGGAAGAGCTAACCCCTATTCTCCACAGACTATTCCAAAAAATCCAAAATGATGGAAGACTCCCAAACTCTTTTTATGAAGCCAGCATCATCCTAATCCCAAAACCAGATAAAGACACAACAAAGAAGGAGAACTTCAGGCCAATATCGCTGATGAACATAGATGCTAAAATCCTCAACAAAATATTGGCAAACCACATCCAACAACACATTAAAAAGATCATACACCACGACCAAGTGGGATTCATCCCAGGGATGCAAGGATGGTTCAACATTCGCAAATCAGTAAATGTAATTCATCACATAAACAAAAGCAAAGACAAAAATCACATGATCATATCAATAGATGCGGAAAAAGCATTCGATAAGGTACAGCACCCATTTATGATAAAAACACTCAGCAAAGTGGGAATAGAGGGAGCATTCCGCAACATAATAAAGGCTATATATGAGAAACCTACAGCCAGCATCATACTCAACGGGCAAAGACTAAATTCTTTTCCACTAAAATCAGGAACAAGACAAGGCTGCCCACTCTCTCCACTTCTATTCAACATAGTATTGGAAGTATTAGCCACAGCGATTAGACAAGAAAAGTAAATAAAAGGCATCCAACTCAGAAAGGAGGAAACAAAACTATCATTGTTTGCAGATGACATGTTAGTATACATAGAAAATCCTATAGTCTCGGCCAAAAAACTGCTCGACCTAATAAATGAATTTAGCCAAACAGCTGGATACAAAGTCAATATCCAGAAATCAAAGGCATTTTTGTATACCAACAATGAAACAACAGAAGTAGAAATCAAGGAAAAAATACCATTTGATATAGCAAAAAGAAAAATAAAGTACCTAGGAATAAACCTAACCAAGGAGGTAAAAGACTTGTATGCAGAAAACTACACAACACTGAAGAAAGAAATCAAGGAAGACACAAATAAATGGAAACACATACCGTGTTCATGGATCGGAAGAATTAACATCATCAAAATGTCCATACTTCCCAAAGCAATCTACAGATTCAATGCAATACCTATTAAAGTACCAATGGCATATTTCACAGATATAGAACAAACTCTTCAAAAATTTATATGGAACCATAAACGACCCAGAATAGCGGCAGCAATCTTGAGAAAGAAGAGCAAAGCAGGAGGGATCACAATACCTGATATCAAAATGTATTACAAGGCCACTGTAATCAAAACAGCCTGGTATTGGCATAAAAACAGGCACGTGGACCAGTGGAATAGAATAGAGAGCCCAGAAATAAACCCTAGTCTCTATAGTCAATTAATATTCGACAAAGGGGGCAGCAACATAAAATGGAGTAAAAATAGCCTCTTCAACAAGTGGTGTTGGGAGAACTGGACAGCTTCGTGCAAGAAAATGAAACTCGAGCACCAACTTACACCATACACAAAAATAAATTCAAGGTGGATAAAAGACTTAAGCATAAGCCGTAACACCATTAAAGTCCTAGAAGAGAACATAGGCAGGAAAATCTCAGATATTACACGCAGCAACATTTTTACTGATATGTCCCCTAAAGCAAGGGACATAAAGGAAAGAATAAACAATTGGGATCTCATCAAAATAAAAAGCTTCTGCATGGCCAAGGAAAACAGTATTAAAATAAAAAGAGAACCGACTGTGTGGGAAAACATATTTGCCAATGATATCTCAGATAAGGATTTAATCTCCAAAATATACAAAGAACTTACACGACTCCACTCTAAGAAGACAAGCAACCCAATTAAAAAATGGGCAAAGGACTTGGGCAGACACCTCTCCAAGGAGGACATACAGAGGATCCAGAGACACATGAAAAAATGCTCGATATCGCTAGCTATCAGAGAGATGCAAATTAAAACAACAATGAGATACCACTTGACACCAGTCAGAATGGCCCTCATAAACAAAGCAACAAACAGCAAGTGTTGGAGAGGTTGTGGAGAAAAGGGGACACTAGTGCACTGCTGGTGGGAGTGCAGACTGGTACAACCACTATGGAAAACAGTATGGATTTTTCTTAAAAAACTAAAAATGGATATACCTTTTGACCCAGCAATTCCATTGCTAGGACTATATCCTAAGAACCCTGAAACACCAATCCAAAAGAAACTATGCATCCCTATGTTTATAGCAGCACAATTTACAATAGCCAAGTGTTGGAAGCAACCTAGATGCCCATCAGTAAATGAATGGATCAAAAAACTGTGGTACATTTATACAATGGAATTCTATGCAGCAGAAAGAAAGAAGGAGCTCATACCCTATGCAACAGCATGGATGGAACTTGAGAGCATCATGCTAAGCGAAGTAAGCCAGGCAGTGAAAGACAAATACCATATGATCTCACCTTTAACAGGAACCTAATCAACAAAACAAAGAAACAAGCATAATATAACCAAAGACATAGAAATTGGGAACAGGCTGAAAGTCACCAGAGGGGAGAGGGGAGGGAATTTCAGGGGAAAAGGGGAAGGATTTACAGAAACAAGTAAAAAGGACACATGGATAAAAACTATGGGGGGGTGGAAATGGGAGGGAAGGGCTGGGGTGGTGGGTTGGGGTGAGAATAAAAGACAGAAAACTGTATAAGATCAACAATTAAAATAAAAATTAAAAAAATAAAATAAAATAAAATAAATAAATAAATAAATAAATAAATAAAAAGAAAAATATATACTACTAATAAAATAACAATAAATACATATCAATCAACGTTTACTTTAAATGCAAATGGTTATATGTTCCTATCAAAAGATATACAGTGATTGAATAGATAACAAAACAAGATCCATACATATACTATCTACAAGTAACTCCAGATTGAAAGACACACACAGACTGAAAGAAAAGGGATCAAAAATATTTTGTGAAAATGGAAATTTTTTTAAACACTAGGGTAGCAATACTACTAGGGTAGCAATATCAGACAAAAATAAACTTTAAAGCAAAGGCTATAACAAGAGATGAAGAAGGACCCAGCAATCCACCTCTGGGTATTTATTCAAAGAAAATCAAAATACTAAACCAAAAATACATATATGTCCATATGTTTTTTGTAGCATTATTTACAATAGCCATGATATGGAAGCAACCTAAGTGTTCATCAATAGATGACTGGATAAAAAAGAAGGGGTGCGTATATACGATGGAATATGAATCAGCCACAAAAAAAAGAATAAAATCTTGCCATTGCAACAACATGAATGGACCTAGAAGGTATTAGGCTAAGCAAAGTAAGTTAGACAATGACAAATAATAGATCATTTCACTTACATTTGAAAGTTAAAAAACAAAATAAATGAGTAAGCAGAACAGAAACAGACTCATAGATGCAAAGAACATTTTGACAGTTGCCAGATGGAAAGTTTGGGGGAATGAGTAAAAAGGTGAAAGTTTGGGGGAATGAGTAAATCTACTTTTAGATTTAGAAGTAAAATTTGCTAGTTACAAAATAATCATAGAGATGCAAAGTACAGCATGGGGAATATAGTCAATAACACTGTAATAGCTATGTGTGATGTTGGATGGGTACTAGATTTATCAGAGTGGTCACTTTATAAGTTATATAAATGTCAGTCAATGGGTTGTACACCTGAAACTAATATAATATTGTATGTCAACTGTAATTTAAAAATTAAACTAAAAATAAATAAATAAAACAAAACAAAAAAAAGAAAACACTTATTTTATTTCTGATTTTGGAGAAAGCCAGGGAACTCTACATTTCTGCAGCCTCATATTTGGAAATTTGTGAAAGCCTTCAGATGCACTCCCTCTGGATATCAGGGTCTACTGAACATTATTTTCTTTTCATATATAGTCACAAAAGAGAGAGTTTACTACTTAATCTCTTGCGATACCCGGATCTGTGAAACATTAATCTGGAGAAGGAGAAATTAAAATCAACATGATTAATTCCATTCTAAATAATTCCATCATTTTTCTAATTTTTTGTGGTATGATATATATAATAATTTTTGCCATTTTAACCATTTTAAGTATACAATTCAGTAGTATTGATTACATTCACACTATTATGCAACCATCACAAGTACGTGTTTCCAATTATTTTCTGTCACTCCAAACAGAAACTCTGTAACCAGCAAGCAGTAAAGCTGCATTCTCTGGTCCCCCAAGCTCCTGGTAACCTCTAATCTACTTCCTGTCCCTATGAATTTGCATAGTCTAGATATCTCAGTTAAGTGGAATTATACAATAATCATCTTCATGTGCCTCATTAATTTCACTGAGGGTAATATTTTTCAAGGTTCATCCCTATTGTAGCCTATATGAGAACTTCATTCTTTTTTTATGGCTGAATATATCCCATTGTATCAATACACCACATTTTATTTATCAGTTCATTAGTTGTCTGTTTAGACATTTGAAGTGTTTCCGCCTTTTAGCTGTTGTGATAAATGCTACAATGAACACTGGTGGGCAAATATGTGATCAAGTTCCTGTTTTCAACTCTCGGGGGTATATATTAAAGAGTGAAATGGCTAGGTCATATGGTAATGTTACACTTAGCTTTTGAGGAACTGTCAAACTGTTTTCTATAGTAACTGCACCATTTTATATGCCTGCCAGAAAGGCACAGTGTTTACATTTCTCCACATGCTTTCCAGTGTTTGTTATTTTCTGATTTTTTATCATAACCCCCCTACTAGGTGGTATCTCACTGTAGTTTTGATTTGTATTTCCTCAATGACTAAGTATGTTGAGCATCTTTCACTGTGCTTTTGGCCACTTGCATTTCCTCTTTAGAGAAGTGTATATTCAGGTCCTTTGTCCATTTTCTTTCTTGATATTTTATTTATTTTAATTTTTTCCCTGTTTTACTAAGATATAATTGACATACAGCACTGTATAAATTAAAGATGTATAGCATAATGATTTGATATATACCGTATTTTTCAGACTATAAGACACACTTTCCCCCCGCAAATTTGGGAGGAATAATGGTTGTTAATGCTGCTGTTGAGTTCCGTTTACATTTACATTGGTGAAATATTATGTTATTTATGTTATTAAATATTTTACCACATTTTTTGCTTCAAAATTGTTTTTTTCCCTATTTTCCTCCTCTAAAACCTAGGTGCGCCTTATGGTCCGAAAAATTAGGTATATAGTGAAATGATATAAGGTTTTTTTATTTCTATTTATTTTATTTATTGTTAGCTTTTCATTTATGTAGTATAATGTCAGTCACATAACAGTTATTTAAAAATTGCTGATTCAAATGTTATTTGCTAATATGTACACAGGTAATGGTTCAGATTTTTTTTAATTATGTTTTATTGATTATGCTATTACAGTTGTCCTGATTTTCACCCTTTGCCTCCATACACCAAGCATCTTCACTCCCTCAGGCAATAACCGCACCATTACTCATGTCCATGGGCCATGAGTATAAGTTCTTTAGCTACTACATTTCCTAAACTGTACTTTACATCCCCATGGCTATTCTGTAACTAGCAGTTGTACTTTTTTTTTACATTTTATGCAATGTTTAATTACATTGTCAACAAAATGAAGCCAAATGTATGTAATTAGTTGTAATTACTTAATTATATATTTCCCATGTCAATATTTTCTTTTTCAATTTAAATTATTTTATTGTTGTTCAATCACAGTTGTCTGTATTTTCTCCCCATCTCCTCCAAACCCACTTCCCTCCCTTCCTTCCACTGTCCCCCTTGGTTTTGTCTGTGTCTTTTACAGTAGTTCCTGAAAACATTTCTCCCCACTATCCCCGCCCCACTCCCCTCTGGCTATTGTTAGATTGCTCTTAATTGCAATGACTCTGGTTATATTTTGTTGCTTTATTCTTTTGTTGATTAGGTTCCTCTTAAAGGTGAGATCATATGATATTTGTCTTTCACTGCCTGGCTTATTTTGCTTAGCATGATGCTCTCAGGTTCCATCCATGCTGTTGCAAAGGGTAGGAGCTCCTTCTTTCTTTCTGCTGCATAGAATTCCATTGCGTAAATGTAGCATTGTTTTTTGATCCACTCATTTGCTGATGGGCACTTAGGTTGCTTCCAGAACTTGGCTATTGTAAATTGTGGTGCTATGAACCTTAGAGTGCATAGGTTCTTTTGGATTGGTCTTTCAGGGCTCTTAGGACATAATCCCAGCAGTGAATTACTGGGTCAAAACGCAGTTCCATTTTTAGTTTTCTGAGGAAATTCTATACTGTTTTGTACAGTGGCTGCACCAGTCTGCATTCCAACCAACAATGAACTAGGGTTCCCTTTTCTTCACATCCTCTCCAATACTTGTTTGTCGATTCGTTTATTTGGCCATTCTGACAGGTGTGAGGTGATATCTCATTGCAGTTTTAATTTGCATCTCTCTGATGGCTAGTGATGTTGAGCATCTTTTCATGTGTCTCTGGGCCCTCTCTACGTTTTATTTGGGTTTTTTGTCTTCCTGGAGTGGAGTTGTGTGAGTACTTTATATATTTTGGAGATCAAACCCTTGTCCGAGGTGTCATTGGCAAATATGTTTTCTCATATGGTTGACTCTCTTTTCATTTTTAATGCTGTTTTCTTTAGCCATGCAGAAGCTTTTTAATTTGATAAGTTCCCATTTGTTTATTCTTTCCTTTATGTCCCTTGCTTTAGCGGACATATCAGTGAAGATGTTGCTGCATGGAATGTCTGAGATTTTCCTGCCTATGTTCTCCTCTAGGACTTTTAAAATGTCACAACTTATATTTAAGTCTTTCATCCACCTTGAGTTTATTTTTGTGTATGCTGTAAGTTGCTGATAGAGTTTCATTTTTTTTGCATGTAGCTGTCCAGATCTCCCAACACCATTTGTTGAAGAGGCTATTTTTGCTCCATTTTATGTTTCTTCCCCCTTTGTCAAATATTAATTGACTGTAGAGACTTGGGTTTATTTCTAGACTCTCTGTTCTATTCCATTGGCCTAAGTGCCTGTTTTTATGCCAGTACCAGGCTGTTTTGATTACAGTGGCCTTGTAATACAGTTTGATATCAGGTATTATGATCCCTCCTGATTTGTTTTTGTTTCTCAAAACTGCTGCAGCTATTGGGGGTCATTTATGGTACCATATAAATCTCTGAAATGTTTGTTCTATATCTGTGAAATATGTCATGGGTACTTTAATAGAGATTGCATTGAATCTATAAATCGCTTAGAGTAGTATGGCCATTTTGATGATGTTAATTCTTCCAATCCATGAGCACAGTACATGCTTCCATTTGTTTGTATCTTCCTTAATTTCTTTCTTCAGTGTTGAATAGTTTTCTGAGCACCAGTGTTTTGCCTCCTTCGTTAGGTTTATTCCTAGGTACTTTATTTTTCTTGTTGCTATATTAAATGGGATTTTCCCCTGATTTCTGTTTCTGATATTTTGTTGTTGGTGTACAAAAATGCCTTTGATTTCTGAGTATTGACTTTGTATCTGGCTCTTTTGCCAAATTCATTTATTAGGTCGAGCAGTTTTTTGGTGGAGTCTATAGGGTTTTCTATGTACACTATCATGTCATCTGCAAACAATGACAGTTTTTTTTTCCCCTCGTTTCCAATATGTGTGTCTTTTATTTCTTCTTCTTGTCTGATTGCTGTGGCTAGGACTTCCAGTACTATGTTGAGTAGGAGTGGTGAAAGTGGGCATCCTTGTCTTGTTCCTGATCTTAATGGGAAAGCTCTAAGTTTTTGTCCATTGAGTATGATGTTGGCTGTAGCTCTCTCATATATGGCCTTTATTGCGTTGAGGTATACTCCCTCTATTCCCACTTTGCTGAGTGTTTTTATCATAAATGGGTCCTGTACCTTATCAAATGCTTTTTCGCATCCATTGATATGATCATGTGATTTTTTTTTTACGTTTTTATTTTTTTATTATTATTTTTTTCCCCATTTTTATCTTTGCTTTTGTTTATGTGATGTATTACATTTACTGATATGCAAATATTGTACCATCCTTGCATCCCTGGAATGAATCCCACTTGGTCATCATGTACGTGAAATGATATGTTTAATTAACATCCATATCAAAGAAATACAAAAAGAAAAAAATTAAAAAATATTTTTTTCCTTAGGACAAGAACTCTTGAAATTATTCTTTTAACAACTTTCATATAAGTCATACAGCAATGTTAAGTATAGCCATAAAGTTGTATGTTACATCCCTAGCACTTATCTCATAAATGGAAGGTTACCTTTTGACCACCTTCATCTAATTCCTACTCCCACCTACCCATCACCTCTGGTAACCACAAATCTAACCTCTTTTTCTGAGTTTTCTTTCTCTCTCTCTCTCTTTTTTTAAGATTCTATATATAAGTGAGATCACACAGTATTTGTTTTTCTCTGATCTGTTCCACTTAGCATAATGCCCTCAAGTTTCATCCATGTTGTTACAAATGGCAGGATTTCCTAATATTTCATTTTGTGAGTGTGTGTGTGTGTGTGTGTGTGTGTGTGTATCACATTTCCTTTATCCATTCATCTGTTAATGGACACTTAGGTTGTGTTCTTTTCAATGTCTTGGCTATTGTGAATAATGCTGCTATGAACATGGGGGTGCAAATATATCTTCAATATAGTGTTTTCATTTCCTTCAGATACATTACAAGAAGCAGAACTGCTTAGTCATATAGTAGTTCTATATTTAAGTTTTTTGAGAAACTTCTATACTCTTTTCCATAGTGGCTGTACCAATTAGCAAATTCACCAACAATGAACAAGGGTACACTTTTCTCCATATTCTTGCCAGCATTTGTTATCTCTTGTCTTTTTGATGATAGCCATTCTAACAAGAATAGGGTGATATTTCCTTTTGGTTCTGATTCACTTTTCCCTGATGATTAGTGTTGCTGAGAAACTTTTCATGTATCTGTTGGCCATTAGTATATCTTCCTTGGAAAAATGTCTGACATTCAGGTCCTTTACTTATTTTTAAATTGGATTATTATTAGTGTTAGTATTAGTATTAATTTGCTATTGAGTGGTATGAATTCTTTATATATTTTAGATATTAACCCCTTATCAAATATTTCATTTGCAAATATATTTCCCCATTCCATAGGTTGTCTTTTAATTTCATTTATCATTTCCTTTGCTGTCCTGTGCCCATTTTTTAAATTAGATTTTTTTTTTGTTAAATTTTAGGAGTCCTTTATATAGCCTGCATATTGGACTCTGATGAAGTAGATAATTTACAAATATTTTCTCCCTTTGTTGCATATCATATCACTTTTTTAATTTTGATGAAGACAAATTTACCTTTTTTTTTGCTGCTCATGTTTTTCGTATCATATCTAAGAATCTACTGCCAAACGCAAGATCATGAAAATCTTCCCCTGTGTTTTCTTCTAAGAGTTTTGTGGTTTTAGCTCTTATATTTAGGCAATTAATCCATTTTGAGTTAATTTTTATATCTGTGGTGAGGTAGAGTTGCAACTTCATTCTCTGGAAATTCAGTTGTACCAGTACCATTTGTTGAAAAGATTATTCTTTCCCCATTGAATGGATTTGGCACCCTTGTCAGATACCAGTTGACCTGAAAATACACTTCTCCAAAGAGGACATACAGATGGCCAATATACCTATGAAAATGTTCCATGTCACTAATCATCAGAGGGAGACAAGTTAAAACCACAATAAGATATCACCTCACACCTATCAGAATGGCTATGATCAATAAATCTACAAACAAGTGGTGCCAAGGATGTGGAGGAATGGGAAGCCTTGTGCACTGTTGCTGGGAATGCGGACTGGTGCAGTCACTGTGGAAAGCAGTATGGCATTTTCTCAAAATGTTAAAAATGGAACTACCTTTTAACCTGTTGTTCCCACTTCTGGGAATATTTTCTAAGAATCTTGAAACACTAACTTAAAAGAATATATATATATATCCTTTGTACATACACATATACATATATGTGTGTGTGTGCATTTATATATATATATAAATGTTTAGACACAGACAACAGTGTGGTGATAGCCAGATGGAAAGGAAGGTGAGGGCTAGGTGAGGAGGGAAAAGCAGTGGGGGAGGGAAATAGGGATGAAAAGAGACTTTGCTTGGGGTGATGGATGCACAACGCAATGTGCAGATGATATTTTATTGAGTTGTATATCTGAAACTGGTATGGTTTTGAAAACCAATGTCACCCCAATAAATTCAATTAAAAATCATTTGGCCATAGATGTATGAGTGTATATTTCTGGTCTGTTCTATTCTTATGGTCTCTATGTCTATTCTTATGCCAGTATCACTGTTTAGAGGAATGTATCTTTGTTAGGTTTTGAAATTGAGACATATGCGTCCTATAACATTTGTCTTTTTCAAGGTTATTTTGGCCATTTAGGACCCTTTGCAATTCCATATAAATTTGAGAATTAGCTTTTGCATTTTTGAAAAAAAGAAACCTGTTAGAATTCCAATAGGGATTACATTGAATTTTTAGATCATTTTGGGTTGTATTGACATCTTAACAACATTAAGTCTTCCTACCCATGAATGTGTGTTGTCTTTCCACTGAATTAAGGACTTCTTTAAATTTCTCTCTATAAGTTTTCTAGTTTCCAGTGTACATGTCTTCCTTCCTTGGTTAGATTTATTTCTAAGTATTTTACTCTTTTATATGCTATTTTAAATAAAAATACTTTCTTAATTTTCTTTTTAGACTGTTCATTGCACATTTACAGAAACACAATTAATTTCTCTGTGTTAATTTTCTTTCTGGCCACTTTACTGTGTTTGTTTATTAGTTCTAATAGCTTTCTATGGATTTTTTGGAATTTTCTATAGATAGGATAATGCCATCTGTAAACAGCAATAGTTTTCTTTTTCCTTTGTAATCTGGATGATTATTATTTCTTTTGCAATTGCTCTGGCTAGGGGTTCCAGTACAATATTGAATAGCAACAAAAGGAAACATCCTTGTTTTCTTGTTCCTGATCTTAGGGGGAAGTGTTTTCAGTCTTTCACCATTAAATGTGGTGTTAACTATGGGTTTTTCATAAATGCTCTTTATTTCGTTGAAGAAGCCACCTTCTATTTGCTTTTGTGTGTGTGTTTCTTTTTTTAATGAAAGTATATTAAATCCTGTCTAATGCCTTTCTTTTTTGTCTATTGAGATGAGTATGTGTTTTTTTCTTCATTCTATTAATGTGGTGTATTAAATTGGTTGACTTTCTCATGTTAAACTACAATTCTATTATTTTTTTCAAAGATAATTAATTGCAAATATATATTACTACACTAAAACTGTACTTTTAGCATCACTTTAAATATTAGTTCACTATTTCATTCAACATATATTAATTGTACTCTCAGGCATTGTTTTAAGTACTGAGGGTACTTCACATTAGTGAACTTAACAGGCATATATACCCTCCCATGGTAACACTCTTGGCGGGGAGACAGACAAAAAGGAAAATAAGATACATGGTATGTTAATTAGTGACAAATGATAAAAATCAACAAAAGGGGAACAAGACTATGAAGAGATTGAGATTTTAGAGAGGCCTATCTAACTTACAGCATTATAGTTTACACACATGTCTGTAATTTAGCATTGCTTTAGAAATAAAAACACTTCTAGTGAAAAGGAAGAAACTGCCTAAATGAACTTAATGTCTTTTCCACAAAAATCCTCTGTCAAGCCACAGGCTCTACTAGGAAATCCCACTTCCATTTGGCTCCACGTCTTCCATCAACAGATACTGACTCTCATGCCAAATAGAATGTTGTTTTTAGGTGGTGTGAGCCAATGAAGGCATAAATGGCATGAAATATTGCCCTCTTGAACCAGAATAAGGTTGTAGAATTCATCAAGTGATGAATAAGTAGTACTCCAAAATCAAACGCTTCAACATACCCGTCCTAATCTTTATCCTTTTTATTCAGTTTTTGTTAGTAATGTTGAAAATAATCATGTCCTTTTATTTTTTAGCTTTTATCTAAATTAGTTCTTCATTGTATTCTTTCTGTTACCATTTAGTCTCCTTATATCCCTTCCTCCGAGCAATCACCACACTGTTGTCCATGTCCATGAGTCCCTTTTCCTTTATGCTCCATCCCTCCACACCCTAACCTCCCATGCTCCTTAGCTGTCATCCTGCTCTCTATTTATGAGTCTTTCTCTATTTTGCTTGTTAGTTCAATTTGTTCATTAGATTCCACATGTGAGTGAAATCATATGGTATTTATCTCTCTCTAACTTGCTTATTTCACATAGCATAATATTCTTCAGGTCCATCCATACTGTTACAAAGAGTAAAATTTTCTTCTTTTTTATGGCCAGGTAGTATTCCACTGTATAAATGCCCTGTAGTTGTTTTATCTACTAATTTACTGACGGACATTTGGGCTGTTTCCATATCTTGTCAATTGTAGATAATGCTACAATGAACATTGGGCTGCTTATATTCTTTCATATTAGTGTTTTGGATTCCTTTAGATATATTCTCAAAAGTGGGATTGCTGGGTCAAAAGGCAGATCCATTTTTAATTTTTTTGAGGTATCTCCATACTATTTTCCACAGTAGCTGTGTAAATCTGCATTCCTACTAAAAATGCAAAAGGGTTTCCCTTTTTCCACATCCTTGCCAGCACTTGTTATTTGTTGATTTATTGATGATAGTTATTCTGACAGGTGTGAGATGATAGCTCACTGTGGCTTTAATGTGCATTTCTCTGATGATTAGTGACATTGAGCATCTCTTCATATGCCCATTGGCCATCTGTATGTCCTCTTTGGAAAGGAGTCTGGGTCCTTTGCCTATTTTTTAATTGGGTTGTTTGGCTTGTTGGTTTTGAGTTTTGTAACTTCTTTATCAATTTTTGATATTAAATCCTTGTCAGATATATCAGACAATATGTTGTCACATTCTGTGAGTTGTCTTTTTATTTTGTTGATGGTTTCCTTTGCTGTGCAAATCTTTTTAGTCTGGTGTAGTCCCATTTTTTTCCCTTCTTCTTTCATTTCCCTTGCCAGGGGAGATATATCTGATAAAATATTGTTATGAGCAATTTCTGAGATTTTGCTACCTATGTTTTTTTCTATGATTTTTATGGTTCCAGGTCTAACATTTAAGTCTTTAATCCATTTTGAATTTACTCTTGTGTGTGGTGTAAGAAGGTAATCTAGTTTCAATTTTCTGCACACATCTGTCTAATTTTCCCAAATCATTTATTGAACTATCTTTTTAGCTCATTCATTTTTGATAGTTGAAAATATTCAGGACTGTGTATTTAACCATAACTACTATAAGCTAATTTCCTGATACTACATGATTCTTTAAGAAGTTATAAAAAGTTAATTGCCATTCATTTCTGACTCCAGCATGTTAACAGAATTTGAATATATTCATATGACCTTTATGAAAAATACAGCATAAGAACGAAGAGTGAGCATGCTGTTTGATAAACTGACTTTAACATGAAAGCAACAACTGAATGCCACTTAATTAAATTATATGAATAAACAGAATATATAACCAGATTTTTAAAGCCAGACATTATGCTAGGTTAAATGTTACCTAGTTTAAATTACAAAACAACAATATACTTACTAATAGCTATGTAGATTTCAATATCAAGCTTTCTAGAAAAGACAACCATTTGAGTTTATATCCAGAGGCTGCCTGCCATCCCAGGCTGAGAAATATTTCTTTCAGCCCTACCCAACTCATTTGCCTTCTTCTCATCACAGCAGACAAGAAACACTGTGCAAGCATCAGGACACCTGTGCTTCCTAGTCTTGTGCCCAGGACAACAAATTAACATGTTATCACAAGGGGCAGATACACATGAATATGGAGCAAAAAGCCTCATTTTTATCTTCAGCCTATCAAGCCATGAATTCACTAACACAGTTCTGTCCTAAAACTTCTGGGTCAGGGAGTTGCATGGTGGCGCTGAAGGTGGGAAAGGTTCACAAGCCCTACCTGCACAGATGTGAAACTAAAAACACTCAGGCTCTGTTGGTCTCAAAGAATATTTCTGAATGCATTGGCGCCATCTTTCTATACCCAGGTATGTTTCCTGGTGGAGGTACTAGATACATAGTGACCTCCAAAGTTGATGATGGACTGTCTTGATGTTGTGTCATTCATTAGAATAAAGAAAAAGGAAGACTTGCTGTGAGATTTTGAGCCTAAAAGCAGCAGGTATATCTAGACATTTAGTAAGGACAACCAAAACACTAAAATGAGATTACTGGTTGACCTGCGCTCAGAAAAATGTAAGGGAATGAAAATACACAGTGTCTAATTTTATTTATCAGATTAGAGAAATTTCTATAGAAAATTACTATTCTTTGCTTATCAACACAGTTTAAGGCAATGTAAACACATCCCTATTGCTAGTATGCTCAAATACTTCTCTGCTGAGCTATTAGCTATAGTTTCATATTATAAAAACCATAGTAGAAAATGTGGCCAATCTGCTAGATGGAGTGTTCTCAACAATATGGAGAAACAGTTGTGTTTATGAAGAGATTAGTCTTTCAAATTGAGAGATTTCCAAAGTTACATTTGTACTTAAAAGGTTTGTCTTTTTGTTACCCAGTAAATACTTCATCATATTCTACAAAGAAAAACCTCTAAATTGGTAAAAATAGCCATATTTAACATTAGGTAGGGAGATGGGGCTGAATCTGGAAAAAAATGTCTATTTCTCCCAGTTTCTTGGACTAAAGCTTGTCTTTATAATTCAAAATAGTTTCTGTTTTTCCACATGTAAGAGGCAGAAATTTCATGAAAGGCTGAGAAGTACTATCCATAAATGCAGAAATTATGCCAGAAAACAAGAAACACATTTTTAAAAAAAGAAATCTTGAGTCCTTTTCTCTTATTCTGCAACACATATTTCTTAGCTGCTACATTTTCTCCAAAGATGAAAGGGTAATTGTCAAGGTTTAAAATGCAAGGTGCTGCAACTTGTCTTCATGCCAGGGTCATCTTTCCTAAAGCACAAGAATGCCCATGAGAGTATCCTGGGATGACTAAAATATGAGTTGCACTTAATTTCTCAGTATTAGGAATAAATATCAGAATTGTGTGGATGGCGCGTACGGTCTATGATGTAAATTAGAGCCTCTAAGAGGTACAATGTATAATTGGTCAACTCACTATCTCAAAAAAAGATAATTTGGGAGATGTGACTATGTGTTAAGAACTGTTTTAAAGCCTGTTTGAATATAAAAATAACAAAATGGAGCTGTTACATTAATAGGCAACAAAGGCAATGCATTCTGTTCTTCATCAGCCATGTGTCCATGGACAAATTGATGGCTGTGCTCTTCCAAACCCAGGCTAGGGTGGAGCACACCAACTGGAAAGTGGGGCCTTGTAAGAAGCTCGCCCTTTCAAAGAGGCAAAGGAGGAGAAAGGAGCTCTTTCAGAGACAAAGAAGAAGGTTGTGGAAACGAGGGACTCTTGAGAGTCCATCCTTGCCTGTCAAGTCCAGGGGTGATGTGTCCACACCTAAGGAAGAAGTCAGCACTCACCTATCAGCCCTTCCCTAAGTGCACACACATCATGCCTGAATCTAGAAATTCTGTGTGGTATTTTCAGGGAGCACCAATTTCTTCACAGAGATTCTTACAGTCCTGGGTCCTTAGTGTCAGCAAGTAGGAAAAATGCTCCACTACCTTTTAAAACCATCTGTGTGTGCTTCTGCTGAAGGTCTGACACTGCCCATTAAGAATCCACTTGTCCAATAAGAGTTCAGGGAAAGGTCCCATGGTGACCTCACCCAAAGAGTCCAGATCTTCCCACAGACTCCTCCTCAATGGAGTGCTATTACATTCCTTGGGTCTAGGTAGCAAGCTGTTCACCAAAAGGTCAGATCTCTCTGGTTTATTCATTGTAGAAAAGTTCCTAGATGGGGCTTTACTTCAATTTCTTGGCAATATCCTTACTGTCCTGCTCTGCCCTTTACAAACATCACAGCTGAGCCTGCCCTTGTCTTCTGGACCATCTTCCTGCTGCATGAACACACTCCTTCCTTGGAGAGCTTTGAAGGCTTGCCATAAAAGGCTTGTATTAATTGAAGAAGGCAAATCCCAGTTATGTAAGTCCCAGATTTCTTTTTTATAATCAGTTCTAAGATCTAACTACTGATAGAAAACTGAAAGTCATAGTCCTATGTAAAATTCAGGTTATCTTACATTAAAGTTGACATCTTTTCCTGAAAAGCAAATCCCTTCCTGACAGGCTGATGTAGTAAATTACATCTTCGGATGAATTATACCTGAAAGCTTCCCCTTGTTTCTCCCCATTCCCAGCTCTACAGTCCCTTGGTCATCCTGTTTACACCTAAGTTTCAAGAGTACAGTAGTCCTCCATAACCCAGTTTTACTTTCTATGGTTTCAGTTACCTGCAGTCAACTGTGGTCTAAAAATATTAAATGGAAAATTCCAAAAATAAATGATTCATAAGTTTTCAATTTCATGCTGTTCTGAATAGCATGATGAACTCTCTCACTATCCTAGTCTATCCTGAATAATCCCTTTGTCCAGCATATGCTGTATACACTACCGGCCCATTAGTCATTTAGCAGCCATCATGGATTTCAGATGGAGAAGAGGGCAGGGGGGAAGAGAGACAACAATCACATAACTTTAATTTCAGTATATTGTTATAATTGTTCTATTTTATTATTAGTTTATTGTTGTTAATCTCATACTGTGCCTAACTTATAAATTAAACTTTATCATAGGCATGTATGTATAAGAAAAAGCATAGTGCAATATATAGAGAGAGTTTGGAACTATCTGAGGTTTCAGGCATCCACTGAGGGTCTTGAAATGTGTTTCCTACAGGTAGGGAGGACTATTGTACTTATACTGACCCTTTGCTTCCTCATTTTACTGCCACTGTCCTATGCAGGCCTATCTAACACCTGGCATGTGTCATTTCCAGTATGTCCACAGTTGACAATCTGTCTACTTTGGGGATAGTGAAGGATTCCACAAGGCTTAGTTGTTCTATTGCCAAAGTTGTTGCCATTATGGTATGCAGTGTCAGTCCACTGCTCAAAACTTCCTGTAATTTCCACAGAATAAACCTTGACCACATTAACTAATTAATCACTTGACCCCAAACTCCTTCTACAGCATAATTTCCTTTCCTACACCATTCTCTTTCAGTAAAATTAGTATCACTGTCTCCCAAGTCTTTTTGGATCTTCTTTGCTTTTATTTTAATGTCCTCCTACTCCTCCTTGGTGCTCCCTACAACTCTCAAAATCTCACGTATTCCTGAAGGCTGTCTGTGTTCCTACCCTGAACCCAAGCTCTGGCTCTTGTCATTTTCTAGAGTAGTCCAGCACTCATGAATATACTCATTCATCCACTTAACTGATGTCCATGGAGCACCTCTGGTGGGCAGGCATTGTGACATTGAGTGGGGATAGGACGAGTCAGCTTCCTGCTCCCACAGAGCTTGCAAAGAAAATAAATCAGTTTGTTTCAACATGGCATGGTAGGGTAAACTAATCACCCATTATGATTAATAAGGATGTTGATACCACCTATGGAGGTTGAGTGAGGTGTTTAGGGTCGCACAAAGGCCAAGATATAGAACAGTGCTGTCTGATGTATTTTAAGTGGCACAATAGGAAGAAACTATGAGAACGATTTATTTATTTTTATCTCACTCCTTGGTAAAAGTTATAATTTTGTGTTTATCTTATAAAGCTTATAATAGTAAAATATATGTATATAACTTTCAAATAATTAAATACATATACAATGAGGATTATCCCCAAAATCTTTAACTGATGAGCCCATGATCCAAAAAGCCAGAAGCTATGAATTCTCTACCTTAACTATCCTCATCACTAATTCTCTTTTTGTTCCTTTTCAACAGCATCTCCTCATAAGACAGACAGAATTTTCTTTACTCAGCAAATCTATAGAAAATACAAAAAAAGGGATAGAGACACACATGGCATTGGTCACATGATATGGGTCCACTCTAATGGACTTCTCTAAACTATCAATTTAAAGAAATTGTATTAGTTAACTAGTATGCTCAAATATATTTCCATTCTTCTGATGTACCATATCCTTGTAAAACACCTCCCTTTTGTATTCCTCTTAAAAAAAAAAACTCTTGAGAAATTGTACAGTGAAATGATAATACCCATAAACAAGGACTCAGGAAATGTAGTTCTAGATTTAGTTCTCTGTCACTAACTTTGTGATACTAACTACACAACAGAGCTGGATCTAGTGTGTGACCTAAACTTAGGGAATTCCTAAAACTTAGGGAATACTGAAGTGAAAAGGCTGAACTAAAATTTGTAGACTTGGAGCTAATGTAAATGTAGGTATTTCTTACAGAATGAGAAAATGTAGAACTAGAAAATTTTTCTTCTTTTTATTTAAAAAAATATCTTTTTATATTATATGCAAGGCCAAATGTATTAGTCTCTGTTGCTGCTATAACAATTAGTGTTTAAAACACAAATTTATTATCCTAAGTTCTGAAGGTCAAAAGTCCAAAATTGATCTCACTGAGCTAAAATCAAGATGTCAGCAGAGCTGTATTCTTTCCCAGAGGTTCTATAAGTGAATATTTCTTTGCCTTTTCCATCTTCTAGAAGCTGCCTACATCCTTGGAAAAGTCCCTTCTTCTGTCTTCAAAGTGAGCAATAGCTGATTGTGCCCTTTTCTTATCACATCTCTCTGACCCTTCTTCTACCATCACATCTCTCTCTGACCACACCCAGGAGAGGTTCTCTGCCTTTACGTTCCCATGTATCTAGGTCTGTCTGGATTGTCCAAAACAATCTCTGCAACTCAAGGTCCTTAACATAAAGTTATATTTCCATTTAAGGTAACATTCACAGGTTCTAGGAATTAAGACATGGACCTCTTTTGGGAGCCATTATTCTTTCTACCACGTCTTATATGTAATTAAGCAAAACAAACAAACAAAACAACAAAACAAATGTTTCAACATGGAGATATGTCTAATTTTCACCTAGCACACACACTTCAGCCTGGTTCCAAGTCTGGATGATAATTGTGTAAATAACAGGTACATAAGAAAGATCAATTTTCCTTCCTTAGCCAAAGAAGTGGAGCTAAACCTTGCATCACACATGAGGCTAAACAACACATTTAAAGTAATGTACACAGTTTTCTTTCTTGGTTGCTAAATTTATTTTGCCTGAATGCCATTTCAAACTCCTTATCATGCATAGTTAACACAACTGTGTAGATGTGTTCCATTGTTCCTGCCTTAATCAGCCACAAAACTCTTCCTTTATACTCCTTTCTTCATGTCCTTTTAGTGTGTTTTTGATCCAGGTGGGGGACTCACCATTACTATACTTTTCAACTGGAAATTAGTGGATTTACAACTCTCACCATTAGGAAAGGCAAAAAAATCATTAGAACATGTACTAAGGACAGATATCATGATGCTCAAATACATTATTTTCCAAAAACATTCATAGGTTTCTTAATTCAATAAATATTTATTAAGTATTAGTCATGTTCTTGGCACTATGGAAGACAGAAATATCTCTAAGGCATGATTCCCTGCCCTCAAGGAGTTTATACATACAAAGGCAAGTGAGGATAAGCACTGAAATAAGTAAACTACAAAGAAGCAAGGCCTGATGTGCTAAAAGAATGGAGCTGAGAGAGCAATTCCTCACAGTTTGTGGATGGAGGCATTAGAGGCCCAAGAAGGATAATGAGATGTGAATCATTAGAGATGAGAGAAAAGACAAAGGAGGGGTAGAAGTACTTTTAGTTAATACTATAAGCCAAGAATGCAAAAGAAACCATGTTTATTTAAGGAAAAGCAGGTGGCAAAGTACTGCTGACCTATAATTTATTAAGATTAGTTAGCTTGATGTTGGGCCCCAAATCTACATTGATAATATAAATTGGTTTGTTTCTGCATTTCTATTTGCAGGAACAGTTCATAAAAGTAAAATTATAATAAATATGTGTGTACTAATTGATTTCTATGTATGTGTGTATATATGAATCTTATGTCAAAATCAACATGTGGTAGTGTCTACTATCAAAATCAACAAGTGTCTAGCATGTGGTAGTCTTTGTGCTAGATACTAAAAGCCTAAAAATGAATAAAATATAGCCTCTATTCTGGAAGGATTTACTCATAATCTAATAGAAAGGGGTAATTAAATAATTAAAGTCTAACATGGTATGGGTTAGAAGGAACCCACAGGGTTATAAAAAAAAAAGTACAATGAAAGAGAGGAAGAAAAGGAAATAGACACACTGAGAACCTAAAACAGCTCAGATATCATGATAGCAACTTTGCTGGCCTTCCTAGGAATACGTTACTCAAAGCTGCTCAGAGAAAAGAGTGGCAGAGCTGTGCAGAAATGGTAGAGGAAATGGCACTCTCTTACAGGCATGGTAGCTCAGAAAAAGATACAGTGTGAGGTATGTAAAATCATCTCCCCTTTTGAGGAAAAACTCATGCCAACCCCTCACTCCCCCACCACAGCTGATCATTTTGGTAATTATTTATGCATACTCCAATCCAGACCTGTCAGATATATCTTCCACCTCTGACCCATCTCCTGTCTAGGAGCCATGAGAAGAGGCAACTTAGTTCTTGTAAGAGGTATTTTTACCACATCACTGCAACATGCAATTCTTCCCGCATATACTGGAAGGCAAACAAGAACACATTTCTTCTAACAATGGAAAGAACTTGTGAGACAACTGGTACACCTATAAGAAGACCTATCAGACATGCACATGGACATGTCTGCTGAGGCTCTGAATACTATACAGACTGATATATAGAATTACTTCACAAATATAATATTAAAAATATATAACTGTAATTTATTATCCACTGATATTAGCATTACCAATATGTCCAATGTACATCAACCATCAAAAATGACATACCAGAAACTGTGCAGTTTTCACAATAAGGCCAATAATTGCATTTTAAGCAAATGATATTTTTTTCTATTTTATAGGTATAATATGTTACATTTCAAGAAACATTCTTGTATGCATTATAATTTAAGTTTTCCAGTCCTTTCATAGTAAAAGTCCAATATTCAATACAATGAAAGTATTTTGATGAATGATAAGTTAATCCTTTTGTGTTAACAAATGTATTTTACTCCAAATTTATACATCCTAAATAACATTTTTAAAGCTGTGACTTGTTTGAAACAACACTTCAGCGTTTTTCTACATACAGTGATAATGTATTTGTGTGTGTGTATGTGTGTGTGTGTGTGTATGCGTGTGTGTATTGTTTTCGGTATTTTATGATGTTTTGACATCTTAAAAAACAAAACAAAACAAAAAAAACCCTTTCTAGCTGGGAAGAGACTGACCTTACCAGAACTAGCAAATTCTTGGAGATAACAAAGGGTTTAGCCTAGTGTATGCCTTTGATATATGAAATAACAATGCAGAGACAAGTCTCCTGCATCTGGCCAGTATACCCTAAGAGGCAATATTCCTCTACCTTAATCATTCTAGAGCCAGGGCAAAGGCCAGACACTAGGCAACTAGAAACAGCCCCTATAGTCCAAACTCTGCTAAAATTGTTCAAACTAGCCAATCTTAAACTGTTTATCCTGCCCTGCCTTCTCTTGCCCACAGAAACCTCAATAAATGCTGTTGCCTGAACTCTCCCCTCATTTCTATCTTCTGCCTCCACTCATATTTTCTCCTGTGTCTCCACAGGGAATGCACTGATTCCCTCTCTGGAACCTGTGATTAAAATAAACTTCTTTCCAAAACTTGTTTTCTTCTCCTCCTGTGGCCACACCAACTTGACTGCAACATATTCAATATACCCATTCTATTTTTAAATTATTTTTATATTAATTGTTGTTCTTGTACAGATTTGTCTTTTACTCCCATCCCAGCCCACCACCCCAGCTCTCCCCTCCTCCCTCCCATTTCTACTCCCCCTACTTTTTGTCCATGTGTCTTTTATATTTGTTGCTCTAAACCTTTCCCCTTGCCCCCTGGAATTCCCTCCCCTCTCGCCTCTGGTGACTGTCAGTCTGTTTTCAATTTCAGTGTCTTCCCTTACATCTTCCTTGTTTGTTTGTTTTGTTGATTAGGTTCCTGTTAAAGGTGAGATCATATGGTATTTGTCTTTCACCACCTGGCTTATTTCACTTAGCATAATGCTCTCCATTTCCATCCATGCTGTAGCAAAGAGTAAGAGCTCCTTCTTTCTTTCTGCTGCATAGAATTCCATTGTGTAACTGTACCATAGTTTCTTAATCCATTCATTTACTGATGGACACTTAGCTATTGTAAATTGTGCTGCTATGAACATTGGGGTGCATAGGTTCTTTTGCATTGGTGTTTCAGGGTTCTTAGGATATAATCCTAGAAGTGGAATTGCTGAGTCAAAAGGTAGATCCATTTTTAGTTTTCTTAGAAAATTCCATACTGCTTTCCATAGTGGTTGTACCAGTCTGCACTCCCACCAACAGTGCACTAGGGTCCCCTTTTCTCCACAACCTCTCCAACACTTGCTGTTTGTTGCTTTGTCTATGAGGGCCATTCTGACCAGTGTGAAGTGGTACCTCACTGTGGTTTTAATTTGCATCTCTCTGATAGCTAGCAATGCTGAGTTTCTCTTCATATGTCTCTGGGGCCTCTGTATGTCCTCCTTGGAGAAGCGTCTGTTCAAGTCCTTTGCCCATTTTTTAATTGGGTTGCTTGTCTTCTTGAGTGGAGTCATGTAAGTTCTTTACATATTTTGAAGATTAAAACCTTGTCTGAGGTATCATTGGCAAATATGTTTTCCCATACACTGGGTTCCCTTTTTATTTTAATACCATTTTCTTTAGCCATACAGAAGCTTTTCATTTTGATGAGATCTCATGTCTTTATTCTTTCCTTTATTTCCCTTCCTTTAGGGGACAGTAAAAACATTGCTCCATGAAATATCCGAGATTTTCCTATGTATGTTCTCTTGTAGGACTTTAATGGTGTCACGGCTTATATTTAAATCTTTTATCCACCTTGAATTTATTTTTCTGTATGGTGTAAGTTGATGCACGAGTTTCATTTTTTTGCACACAGCTGTCCAGTTCTCCCAACACCACTTGTTGAAGAGGTTATTGTTACGCTGTTTTATGTTGCTGCCCCTTTGTCGAATATTAATTGACCGTAGAGACTTGGGTTTCTTTCTGGGTTCTCTGTTCTATTCCATTGGTGCATGTGCCTGTTTTTATGAGAGTACGAGGCTGTTTTGATTACAGTGGCCTTGTAATACAGTTTGGTATCAGGTATTGTGATCCCTCCTACTTTGCTCTTCTTTCTCAAGATTTCTGAAGCTATTTGAGGTCGTTTGTTGTTCCATATAAATTTTGAAGTGTTTGTTCTATGTCTGTGAAATATGCCATTGGGACTTTAATAGGTATTGCATTGAATCTGTAAATTGCTTTGGGTAGTATGGACATTTTGATGATGTTAATTCTTCCAATCCATGAACAAGGTATATGTTTCTATTTGTGTCTTCCTTGATTTCTCTCTTCAGTGTAGTGTAGTTTTCTGTATACAGGTCTTTTACCTCCTTGGTTAGGTTTATTCCTAGGTATTTTATTTTTCTTTTTGCTATATTGAATGGGATTTTTTCTTGATTTCTGCTTCTGATGTTTCATTGTTGGTATACAAAAATGCCTTTGATTTTTGGATATTGACTTTGTATTTGGCTTTTTGGCCAAGTTCATTTTTTAGGTTGAGCACCTTTTTGACTGAGTCTATAGGATTTTCTATGTACACTATCATGTCATCTGCAAATAGTTTTGATAGTTTTATTTCCTCCTTTCCAATTTGGATGCCTTTCATTTCCTTTCCTTATCTAATCGCTGTGGCTAGGTCTTCCAACACTATATTGAATAGAAATGGTGAAAGTGAACAACCTTGTCTTGTTCCTGATTTTACTGGAAAAGATTTTAGTTTTTGCCCATTGAGTATGATGTTGGCTGTAGGTCTCTCATATATGGCCTTTATTATGTTGAGGAATGCTCCCTCTATTCCCACTTTGCTGACTGTTTTTATTATAAATGGGTGTTATACCTTATCAAATGCTTTTTCTGTATCTATTGATATGATCATGTGATTTTTGTCTTTGCTTTTGTTTATGTGATGTATTACATTTACTGATTTGCAAATGTTGAACCATCCTTGAATTCCTGGGATTGAGACCCACTTGGTCATGGTGTATGATCTTTTTAATGTATTGTTGGATGCAGTTTGCCAATATTTTGTTAAGGATTTTTAGTGTCTATGTTCATCAGTGATGTTGACCTGAAGTTCTCTTTCTTTGTTATGTCTTTATCTGGTTTTGGAATTAGGATGATGCTGGCTTCATAAAAAGAGTTTGGGAGTCTTCCATCATTTTGGATTTTTTGGAATAGTGTGTGAAGTATAGGGGTTAGCTCTCCCTTAAATACTTTGTAAAATTCTCCTGTGAAACCATCCAGTCTAGGGCTTTTGTGTGTCAGGAGGTTTTTGATTACTGCTTCAATTTCATCTGCTGTTATTGGTCTGTTCAGGCTTTCTGCTTCTTCTTCATTGAGTTTTGGAAGATTATATTTTTCTAGATACTTTTCCATTTCATCTAGGTTTTCAAATTACTTGGCATACAGTTCTTCACAGTAATTTCTTACAACCCTTTATATTTCTGTGGTGTCAGTTCTGATCTCTCCTCTTTCATTTCTGATTGTGTTTATTTGAGTACTCTCTCTTTTTTTCTTGATGAGCCTACTTAAAGGCTTGTTGATTTTGTTGATCTTTTCAAAGAACCAGCTCCTGGATTCATTGATCCTTAGAATTGTGCTTTTAGTCTCTATGTTATTGAATTCTGCTCTGATCTTGGTTATTTCCTTCCTTCTACTTGCTCTGGGCTGTCTTTGTTGTTCCTCGAGTTCTTGTAGGCGTAGGGTTAAGTTGTTTGTTTGAAATGTTTCTTTTGTTTTTTGGTAGGGCTATATAGCTATAAACTTCCCTCTCAGGACTGCCTTTCCTGTGTCCCATAAGTTTTGGATCATTGTGAGTTCATTATCATCTGTTTCCAGAAACTTTTTGATTTCCTCCCTAATTTCATTCTTGACCCATTCATTGTTTAGTAACATGCTATTCAATCTCAATGATTTTGAGGGTATTGGGTTTTTCCCCTTGGGGTTGGTTTCTAATTTCATTCCCTTATGGTCTGAGAAAATGCTTGGTATGATTTCAATTTTCTTGAATTTGTTGAGGCTTGTTTTGTGTCCTATCATGTGATCTATCTTTGAAAATATTCCATGTGCATTTGAACAGAGAGTGTATTTAGTTTCTTTGGGATGAAGGGCTCTATACGTATCAGTTAAGTTCATTGGATCTAGAGTATTGTTCAATGCTACAAAATCTTTTCTGATATTTTGTTTGGAAGATCTGTCCATTTTTGACAGTGGGGTGTTAAAATCTCCTACTATAATTGTGTTGCTGTCAATATCTTTCTTGAAATCCTCTAAGATTTTTCTTGATGTATTTAGGTTCTCCTATGTCCAGTGCATATATATTTACAATGTTTATGTCTTCTTGGTGGATACTTCCCTTGAGTATTATGAAGTGACCTTCTGGGTCTCTATTGCTCTTCTTTTGAAATCTATTTTGTCTGATATGAGTATTGCTACCCCAGCTTTTTTCCCCTGTCCATTTGCTTGGAAAATTTGTTTCCAGCCCTTCACTTTGAATCTGGGTATGTATTTTGTCCTGAGGTGGGTCTCTTGTAGGCAGCATATGTGTGGGTCATGCTTTCTTTTCCATTCAGCTATTCTATGTCTTTTGATTGGAGCATTGAATCCATTTATGTTTAAGGTTATTATTGATAGGTACCTATTCATTGCCATTTTCATACCTGTGTTCCTCTCTCTCTCTCTCTCTCTCTCTCTTCCTTCCTTTCCTTAAAACAGTCCCTTTAGTATCTCTTGCAGAACTGGTTTGGTCAAGATGTGTTCTCTTACACTTCTTGTGTCTGGGAAGCTCCTATTTAGCCTTCTATCTTGATTGAAAGCCTTGCTGCCTAAAGTAGTCTTAGTTGCAGGCCTTTGGTTCTCATTACTTGGAATATTTCTTGCCATTCTCTTCTGGATTGGAGTGTTTCCATTGAGAAGTCAGCTGCTATCCTTATCAGGGCTCACTCGTATGTTACTTCCTGTTTCTCCCTTGCTGCCTTTAAGATTCTCTCTTTGTCTTGGAATTTTCACCTTTTAATTCTGATTTGTCTTGCAGTGGGCCCCTTTGGGTTCTTCTTGATTGGGACTCTCTGTGCTTCCTGGATTTGTGTGACTTTTCTCTCATCAAATTAGGGAAGTTTTCCATCATTACTTTTTCAAATAGGTTTTCTATCCCTTGCTCTTCTTCTTCTCCTTCTTCTGGTATCCCTATTATACGGATATTATTACATTTCATATTGTCTTTGCATTTCTCTTAATCTCTCTTCATTCTTTCTGAGGCTCTTTTCCTTTTCTTGCTCTTTCTGGGTGTTTTTCTTCTACTTTGTCCTCCAACTCACTGATCCGATCTTCTGCTTCATGCATTCTGCTTTTTATTCTTTCTACTGTCTTCTTCAGTTCAGAAATTGTATTCTTCATTTCTTCTTGGCCCTTGTTGATAGTTTCTATTTCCTTTTTCATGTTGATATAGTTTGCACTGAGTTCATCGTAGCTTCCCTGTAGTTTCTGGTAGCTCATTGTGAACTCATTGAGCTTCCCGACAACCATTGCTTTGAACTCAGTATCTGATAGTTGAGTTGCCTCCATTTCATTTAGCATTCTTTCTGGGGCTTCCTCCTTTCCTTTCATTTGGGGATTGTTTCTTTGTCCTCCCATTCTTTTTGAGACTCTTCCTATTAGCTTCAGCTTCTTAAATTGCTCTGTTCTTGCTCCCTGGGTTTATGGTGTGAACTTCTGTGGTAGAATATCTGTGAGATTCAGTGGTGCAGTCTCCTTTGGGTATCCTGGTGTTCACAGCTTCCACTGTCTTACCTGTGTGGATGCTACCTCTTTGGGACCAACTCTGGTTTTTTCACAGTTTCAGGTTTGTTTGTTTGTCGCACTCATGGGTATTTAAAAAGGGAAAAGAGGAAAAATGAAAAAAGTAGAAAAAAAGAGGAAGGAAGAAGAGATAAAATTGGAAAGAAAGGAAGAAGGAATAAAAGAAGAAAGAAGAAAAGAGAAGCAAAAGGAGTTGAGGGGTTAAAAACAATAAAAACAATTAAAAATAATAAATAATAATTTTTAAAAAAGAAAGGAAAAAATAGAAAAAAAAATCTTGCTGTTTTCAAACTTGCCAAGCTGGTTTTTCTGGTCTTGCTGGCTTCAACGTGGAGGGGTAATGGTATTGCTTTTCTGCCTGTTCAGCACTCAGTCATCTTTGGGCTACTCTCCCTAGGGCTAGCCATGCACTCTCCCCATAGCTTGCCCTGTGCCGCTCCACACAGGGCCTCAGGTGTGGGTTCTGAGCCTCCTGGGGAGTACATACTTTCCCGAGTTTAGGGGTGTGAGCTCAGGTCTGCTACGGGGCACGTGCCAACCCTGAGTTTTCAGGTGTGGATTCCAGATTTCCTGCTTTTGGTCCACTCACCCTAATTTCACAGGAGTGAGCTCTGGGTTTCCCATGGATCTGCGTACTCCCTGGGTTCACATGCATGGGCTCTGGTTCTCCCATGGATCGCTCACATTCCCTGAGTTCCTGGCGTGGGCTACAGGTCTCCGGTCACATGCAGGCACCTCCGGTTTTGCAGCCATCTCCGTTCTTGTGTGGGAGCCTATGTTCGCGCAGCCGTCTCTGGTGGTGCGCAGGCACCTATGGTCGTGCAGCTCATCTCCGGTGGCGCACAGTCACAGGAGCTCTGGCACACTCCTCCCAGGGCTATGAGTGGATGCTCACATCCCCAGAGTGTTTGCCATTCGGACCTTAACTCCCCTCTGTGAGACTTCAAGCAACCAGGTCTCTCCTGTCACTGCTCAAACCTTGTTTGGCTGGGGAGGGAGCAGTTGACCCGGCTCCCTCACTAGAGCCCTGTGACAGCCTGGCAAGCCCCGGGCTGGAGCCTCAGCTGCCTGATCTCCACACCAATCCCTGGGCTCTTATTCTTCTAAAGTACTCTCCTTACCATCTGGTTTTTCAATGTCTGCTACAATTTTCAATCTCCTGTTTTCAAATATGCTGTGTTACTGTTGTTTGTTTGCTCTGTTCCTTCGCAGCTAGACCAGGTTTTTCTCCCATGTGTAGGGGGAAGTGGAATCTGCTCCCTCCTACTGGGCTGGCATCTTTCTTCTCCAATATATACATTCTTAGAATAGATAGAAAACCTACAGTTTAGAGAATCCAAAATGATGACAGAGTAGGATGAATCTACACTCACCTCCTCCCAGGATGAAACTGGAATCTGCTCCCTCCTACTGGGCTGGCATCTTTCTTCTCCAATATATACATTCTTAGAATAGATAGAAAACCTACAGTTTAGAGAATCCAAAATGATGACAGAGTAGGATGAATCTACACTCACCTCTTCCCAGGATGAAACTGGAATTACAACTAAGTTATAGAACAATCATCCTGAATAACGAACAGAAGACTAGCTGAAGAGAAGTCTTATAACCAAGGATTTACAGAAGAAGCCACATCCATAAGTAGGGAGGGCAGAGACATAAAAAAGGATGGCCTCATTTCCATGAGTAGAAGCTGTTGTTCCAGAAAGATAGCTCAGTTGTGGGGAGTTCCCCTGAGGAACATCGGGTCTACACCTCAAGTCAGCCTCCTCAGCCCCAAGCACAGAGCCAAAAGTCATTATGAGATGACCACGTAATATCTAGATATAAGAAGCAGTGGGATCTCTGTCCACCAAAGAGATGAGAATCTTTTAGAGATGCAGGCACATCTTAAGGGATCAATGCATGTAATTTCATGCACAGCAACTTACCCTGTGCTCCAGTGGAGGGTGGGTAGAGTACACTAGAGTCACATAAGGAGAATATGGGATCTGTGGCTTTGGGGAGAAAGTTGAGGGGACAGCCACCAAGATCCCTGTGCTAAGTCATTCTCCCACACTACAGATGCTATCTTTCTTGGGTAGAGCACTTCCCTCCTTGTAGTATCAACCTGGGAAAAAGTAACAGCCCCAACCTCTGGGCTTCTTCTCACCCCACCCTGCAGAGCTTACAACCTACTAAGGAGTCAGCTGCCTTGGCAAGGATGGAGAGGTATGGGCAGAAGTAGGGGAGTCAGTGATTGAGTGGTATGGCCCTGAGGCAGGGACGACACATCCTACCTTCCCTGAAGACTGACTGGCACCTCCCCTTCACAGAAGATCCACTAGGCCCATATTCTTGACTCCCAACAGCCCTATCCTGCTGAGCTCTGTCTCCTCCCAGCAGAAGCTAGAACAGACATAGCTATGTGGATGTAGAACAGGGGACATTTTTCCTCACATACAGGACCGGAACAGAGCCCTCACTTCACATGGCCAAATCTTGGTGTTTTGGCCTGATAAATTCTACTGCCTTTATCTTGATGACTCCCTGAGACCTCACCCCAACACAAAGGTGTGCAAGCACCCAGCAGGTGGCAGCTAGACTTGGTATACCCAAAGACATTTGCTATGTAGCCTCAGACCCAGCACTGACACTGAGATTGAACCTGTACCATTCTTGTGAACACCACTTGCCCCTATCTGGTGATTTACTTAGAGCCTACCTCATGCATCTCGAGTACTGGAATAGGCTCTTTCAGTGACTGCATGTAATAGGCAACAGGCAGAGACAGGTAGAAGTAAAACTCAGGGTGTCTTGGGAATTTTGCTGACCTGCCCCCAAGCCTGGTGCTGGTAAAAGCTGGCCTGGTGCACAGCATGGTCCTTCCTACATGCACCCAGGTCCAGTAGAGGCAGCTACAATCTGTGACTCATTTGTTTGTAGCTTTGAATAGGCTGCCAAGGACCAGTCACAGGCAGTTCTTACATTGCTCTGCACCAGAGAACCTCCAAGAGGCCCAGAACAAATTCCCAGTGGTCAGGTTCAGACCATATCAGAGCAGGATCCAATAAGCTTCACAAGTAGCATATCCAAAGGAAGATCTCAGCAGGAACCAGACCTTGCAGAGGCAAATTATGCTCTGTATGGTCAGCACCTACACTGCAGCTCAGATATTGAGTTCAGGGTTACCCTCACAGTCAACCAGCCTGAGAGTCGATCCCATGCACAAATGGGCGAATAGCAACCAAGACTTGATTACAACAAGAGGGTCCACATAATCTACACAAGGAACATTCCTGAAGCAACCAGCTCAGGTGATCAAGGAGACTGTACTACTGGACCCCAAAGGACATGTTCTAAATAAGACCACCACATGAAGACTGGGAGTCATAGCAAATCTACCTAAAACATAAAAACAAACACAAATAGGCAGTCAAAATTGAGAGACTAAGAAACAGGTCTCAATGAAAGGATAGGAGAAAGCTTCAGAAAAAGAGCTAATTGAAATAAAGGCAAGCAGTTTATTAAATACAACATTCAAAGAAATAGTTATAAGGATACTCAACAAGAAAGATGACATTAAGACCATAATGGTGGAGGAGTAAACAAAAGCTACACTAACCTCTTCCCAGGACCAATCTGGAATTACAACTATATTATAGAGAAATCGCCTTGAATAACCAACCGAACACTAGCTGGAAAGAAGCCTTACAAACACAAGCAGACAGAAGAAAACACTTCAGCATAATGTGAGTGGTTGGGAATGCAGAGGAGGTGCGAGAGGGCTGGCTGGGCTCCCACGGGCAGCAGCTAAAGTGCTGGAGGGATATTTCAGAGGCCCTAAAAAGTGTGGGGTCAAAATCCCAAGCGGAGTTCACCAGCCTACAACACCAGGGCCAAAAAAGAATGCAGATAACATCCAGCTGTGAAAAGAAGCAGGGGTTCTGTTGGTCAGAGAGAGATGGCTGGAGATGCAGAGAGCCTTTTGAAGGAACAAAGCGTGAAATTTTGTTTGCAACCATTTGCCCTAGATGGCAGCAAAGGGAGGGCAGAGTGGACTAGAGACAGTTGAGGACTGTCTGAAGTAGGTGGCTCTGGGGAGAGAACTCAGGGAACAGCCACAGGGATCCGTATGCTGAGTCATTCCCCATACTGCAAGAGCCATCTCAGGCAGAGCAGTCCTTTCTGAATGGCATCAGCCTGAGGGGAAGCAATAGCCCCACCTGCAAGAATAACTCTGCCCTGCCTATGGTGCTTAAGCCTGACTGCTGATTACAGATTGATTATATTAACAACAGATCAGATTAATGGCTGGTTAGTTTAATGTCTAAGGCAGAAAATACAAAGCAGTGCCCAAAATGAACAGACAAAGAAACAGACTCCAAATGAAAGAATAAGAGAATTTTCCAGAAGAACTAGATAAAATGGAAGTAAGCAATTTATCATATAGAGAGTTTAGAGTAATGACTACAAGGATACTCAACAGCATGAAAAAAGACATAAAAATCATAAAAAAAGGATCAGTCAGAAATAAAAATGCAATATCTGAGATTAAATAATACATGGGAAGGAAAGAGTAGGTTAGATGAAGCAGAGTATAGAATTAGTGTTTTGGAAGACAAGGTAGAAAAAATACAGAGGTAGACCAGCAAAAAGAAAAAAAAATGTTTTTAAATGAGGAGAGATTAACAAACATCTTGCACATGAACTGTAACAACATCCACACCATGGGAATAACAGAAGTAGAAGAGAGTGAGCAAGAGACTGAGAACATATTTGAAAAAAATAATAACCAAAACCTTCCCTAATCTGGTGAAGGAAAAAGTCACACAAATCCAAGAAGCTCAAGAGAGTTCCAAACACGTTGGACCCAAAGAGGCCTACATTGAAGCACATCAAAATTAAAATGACAATGTTTAAAGATAAGAACAGAATCCTAACAGTGACAAAAGAAAATCAAGTAGTTACGTACAAGGGATCACCAATTAGATTGGCATCTGATTATTCATCAGAAACATTTCAGGTCAGAAGGGAGTGGCATGAAATATTCAAGATGATGAAAAGGAAGAACCTACAACCAAGACAACTTATCCAGTAAGGTTATTTAAATAAGAGACATAAGGAGTTTCTGAGACAAGAAAAAGTTAAAGGAGTTTGTTAACACCAAACCAGTACTGCAACAAATGTTAAAGGGCTTGCTTTAAGAAGAAGAAGAAAAAGAAAGTAAAAACAACACAGAGGAAAACAGTGTAACAATAAAATGGCACTACATACATACCAATCAATCATCATCTTAAATGTAAATGGCTTAAATGCTCCAACCAAAAGATAGAGGGTAGCTGAATGGATGAGAGAAAAAGACCCATATATATGCTGCCTCTGGGAGACTCATCTAACATCAAAATATACACACAGACTAAAAGTAGAGTTGGAAAAAGATATTTCATGCAAACGGAAAAGAAAAAAAGCTGGGGTAGTAGTACTTATACCTGACAAAAGAGGCTTTAAAACCAAGGCCATATAGTAAGAGACAAAGAAGGACACTGATAAAGGGAATAACCCAACAAGTGGATAAAAGCCTAGTAAGCATTTACACACCCGATATAGGAGCACCTAAATATATAAAGAAAATCTTCATGGATGTAAAAGGAGAGATTGACAGAAATACAGTCACAGTAGGGGATTTTAACACCCCATTGGCTTCAATGGATAGATCTTCCAGGCAGAAAATCAACAAGGAGAGAGTATCCTTCAATGACACACTAGATCAAATGGATTGAATTGATATCTTCAGAGTGTATCACCCCAAAGAAGCAGAATATACATATTTTCCAAGAGGACATGGAACACTTTCTAGGGTAGACCATATGCTAGGACACAAAAGAAGTCTCAATGAATTTAAGAAGATTGAAATAATGTCAAGCACCTTCTCAGACCACAATGCTATGAAACTAGAAATCAACCACAAGAAGAATACTGAAAAACATGAAAAGGCATGTAAGTTAAAGAATGTTATTAAACAATGAATGGGTCAACAATGAGATCAAGAAAGAAATCAAAAGATACCTTGAAACAAATGAAAATGAGGTCATAAGAATCCAAAATAGTGGGACACTAGGAAAAGCAAAACTAAGAGGGAAATTCACAGGATTAGGCCAATCTTAAAAAACAAGAAAAAGCTCAAATAAACCATCTAACTTCACACTTAAAGAAATTTGAAAAGGAAAAACAAACAAAGCCCATGTGAATGGAAGGGAGGAAATAATTAAGATCAGAGCAGAAATAAATGAAATAGAGTATAAAAAATGATACAAAGGTCAATGAATCCAAGAGCTGGTTCTTAGAAACGATAAGCAAGATTGACAAATCTTTACCCAGGTTCATCATGAAAAAAAGAGAAAGCTCCTAAATAAATACAATCAGAAATGAAAGAGGAGAAATAAGGATTGACACAAAGAAATACAAAGGGTTGTGAGAAAATATTATGAACAATTATATGGCAACAAACTAGACAAAATGAACTAAATGGAAAAATTACTAGAATCATACAATATTCCAAAAATAAACCAGGAAGAATCAGAGAATCTGAATAAACAGATTATGCCTAATGATATCAAAGCTGTAATACAAATAAATAAGCAAACAAACTCTTAACAAACAAAATCTCTGGACCAGATGGCTTCGCAAGTGAATTTAATCAAAGATTCCAAAAAGAACTAACACCTCCCTTCTCAAACTGTTTCATAAAATTCAAGAGGAGGGAACCCTCCCAAACTTATTTTATAAGGCCAATGTTATCCTAATCCCAAAACCACATAAAGACACTACGAAGAAACAAAATTATAAACCAATACCCCTGATGAACACAGATGCTAAAATCCTCAACAAAATATTAGCAAACTGAATACAGCAATGTATCAAAAAGATCATACGCCATGATCAAGAGGGATTTATTCCGGGAATGCAAGGATGGTGCAACATTTGCAAGTCAATAAATGTGATTCACCACATAAACAAAACTAAACAAAAAATTACATGATTGTATCAACGCATGCAGAAAAGGTCTTTGCTAAAATCCAGCACACATATAAGATCAAAATTCTCAGCAAAGTGGGATTAAAAGGAACATACCTAAACATAATAACAGCCATATGTGAAAAACCACTGCCAGCATCACAATCAATGGGCAAAAACTACAAGCACTCCCCTTAAGATAGGGAAGAAGACACGAATGTCTGTTTTCACCCCTCTTACCCAACACAGTACTGGAAGTTCTAGCCATATCAATCAGACAAGAAGAAATAAATGGCATCCGAATTGGAAAGGAAAAAGTTAAACTGATTTATTTGCGGATGACATGATACTGTACATAGAGAACACAAAAAGTTCTACCAAGAAACTGCTAGAACTGATAAATGAATTTGGCAAAGAAACAGGAGCAAAATTAATATCCAGAAATCAGTTGTAATTTTATATACCAATACCAGACTAACAGAAAGGGAAATTAAGGAAACAATCCCCTTTATAATTGCTTCAAAAAGCATAAAATATCTAGGAATAAACCTGACCAAGGACATAAAAGACCTGAACTTGGAAAATTATAAGACACTGACAAAAGAAATCAAAGAATATATCAATAAGTGGAAGCACATACTGTCTTCATGGATAGAAAGAATTAACATCATTAGAAAGTCCACATTACCCAAGGCAATCTATAGTACAAAAGAATTGCTATCAGGATTCCAATGATGTATTTCACAGAACTATGGGGCCACAAAAGGCCTCACATAGCAACAGTGATATTGAGAAAGAAGTACAAAGTTGGTGGAATCATGCTTCCTAGTATTAAACTATATTACAAAGCCATAGTAATCAAAAGAGCCTGGTACTGGCATAAAAACAGATGCATATATGAATGGAACAGAACAGAAAGCCCAGAAATAAACTTACCCCATTATAGTCAGTTAATATTTGACAGAGAAAGCAAGCACATACAATGGGCTAAAGATAGTTTATACAATAACTTGTGTAAGGAGAACTCGACACATAAATACAGTAAATGAAAGTAGACCACCTTCATACTCCACACTCAAGAATAAATTTAATATGGATCAAGGACTTAAATGTTAGATTTGAAACCATAAAACACATAGAAGAAAACATAGACAGCAAAATGTTGGACACTGTCTGTAGAAATTGTTTATTGCACGTATGTCCCCAGAAAAGGGAAACAAAAGAAAAAATAAACAAATGGGACTACATCAAACTAAAAAGTTTTTTCACAGCAAGGAAAATAAATAAAATAAATTTGATCAACAAAATAAAAGACAACCCACAGAATGGGAGAACATATTTGCCAATACATCTGATAAGGGGTTAATATTCAAAATTTGTAAAGTGCTTACAAAACTCAACACCAAAAAAACAAACAAACAAAAAAAAACCAACCTAATTAAAAAATGGGAAAAAAACCTGAACAGACAATTCTCCAAGGAGGACATACAGATGGCCAATAGATATATGAAAAGATGCTCAACATCACTAATCATCAGAGAAATTCAAATTAAAACCACAATGAGCCCTGGCTGGTGTGGCTCAGTGGATTGAGCACCAGCCTCTGAACCAAAAAGTCATGAGTTCAATTCCTGGTCAGGGTGCATGCCTGGGTTGCGGGCCAGGTCCCCAGCTGGGGTGTGCAAGAGGCAACTGATTGATGTATCTCTCACACATTAATGTTTCTCTCCCACTCCTTCTCCCTCCCTTCCCCTCTTTCTAAAAGTAAGTAAACAAGTAAAACACAATGAGATACCACGACACCTGTCAGAATGGCTATCATCAATAGTATGGGAAATGTAGAAGCTAAAGAACTTATGACACATGGGGGGGGGGTCAAGATGGCGGCATGGTAGGAGGACACAGATTGCCCTTCCTCCTGCATATGGGAGAAAAACCTAACTGATCTACAGAGGAACAGAGCAGACAGTCAACAATACCACAGTATATATGAAAATAGGAGATCAAAATCTGTAGCAGACATTGGAAAACTAGAAGTGGCAGCTGAGCGACTGGAGGTGGCCCTGAGACCAGGACAGAGGTGACCCTGCAACCGGAGGGGGCTCTGTAACCGGGACGAAAGAGGCTCTGTGACCGGAGGTGGCTGTGCGACCCACCAGAGGTGGCCCTGGGTCCTGAGAGGGCTCTGCAACCAACCGGAAGGGGCCCTGGGACCAGAGGTGACCCTGCAACTAGAGAACGGGACTCTGTGGAAGACCCGGAGCTCACATCTTTGATCCTGGGGTGAGTGCGCGCAACTCGGGAAACTCGCGGAGTCCACGCCCGTAGTCTCGGGTGGGCGCTCGCAGGATGTAGGAGACCAGGAGCTCACAGCAATAGGCTCGGGAAGAATTGGATCTGTAAGAGATTCCAGCTGAAACCCATAAACTCGGGGAATCGCGCCCTCTGCAGGAGGCTCGGAAATCACACCCAAGGCCCTGCATGGAGAGTGCGCCATTAGCCCTGGGGACAGTGCAAGGCTGGCACTGAGTACAGTAGCCGAAAGCTTACTGAGTGAGGAACAGGGAGAAAAGCGGTACGAGTTGCCTCGCAGCCTGCTACAGCCAGCAAGTCCAGAAAATCCAGTTTGGCCTGTTTGAAAATAGCAAGAGATTTTTCTTTTTTGGGGGGGGGGGGTGGGTGTTTTGTTTTGTTTTGTTTTGTGTTTTGTTTTTCTTTTGATAGTTGTTTTTTGTCTTTTTAGTTGGGTTTTTTGTTTGTTTGTTTGTTTGTTTTGGTTTGTTTTTCATTTTGCGGGGTTCTTTTTGTTTTGTTTTGATTATATATATTTTTTATTACTTCTACCTTTTTTATCCCTCAATTCCTTTTGCTTCTCTTTACTTCTTTCTGGCATTATTCCTTCTTCTTTTATTTCCAATTCTATCTCTCCTTCCTTCCTCTTTTTCTTTCTCTTCTTTTTTCACTTTATTCTTTTCTCTTTTTAAATACCCACGAGTGAGGCAAAAAAATCCTAGAACTGTGAAAAAACCAGAGTTGGACCAAAAGAGGGGGTATTCCAACAGCTGAGACGGTAGAAGCTGTGAACACCAGGATACCTGAAGGAGACTACACCACTGATTCTCACAGGTATTCCACCACAGAAGTTCACACCATAAACCCAGGTAGCCAGAACAGATCAATATACGAAGCTGAGATTTACAAGAAGAGTCTCACAAACAATGAGAAGACAAAGAAACAATCCCCAAATGAAAGAAAAGGAGGAAGCCCCAGAAAGAAGCCTAAATGAAACTGAGGCAACTCAACTATCAAATATTGAGTTCAAAGAAATGGTTGTCAGGAAGCTCCATGAGCTCTCAATGAGCTACCAGAAACTACAGGGAAGCTACGATGAACTCAGTGCAAACTATATCAACATGAAAAAGGAAATAGAAACTATCAAAAAGGGCCAAGAGGAAATGAAGAATACAATTTCTGAGCTGAAGAACACAGTAGAAGGAATGAAAAGCAGAATCGATGAAGCAGAGGATTGAATTAGTGAATTGGAGGACAAAGTAGAAAAAAGCAGCCAGAAAGAGCAAGAAAAGGAAAAGAGGCTCAGAAAGAATGAAGAGGGGTTAAGAGAAATGCAAGACAACATGAAACGTAATAATATACGTATAATAGGAATACCAGAAGGAGAAGAAGAAGAGCAAGGGATAGAAAACCTATCTGAAAAAGTAATGATGGAAAACTTCCCTAATTTGATGAGAGAAAAAGTCACACAAATCCAGGAAACACAGAGAGTCCCAATCAAGAGGAACCCAAACAGGCCCCCTTCAAGACACATCATCATTAAAATGGCAAACTTCCAAGACAAAGGGAATCTTAAAGGCAGCAAGGGAGAAAAAGGAAGTAACATACAAGGGAGCCCCGATAAGGTTAGCAACTGACTTCTCAATGGAAACGCTCCAAGCCACAAGACAATGGCAAGAAATATTGCAAGTAATGAGAACCAAAGGCCTATAACCAAGACTACTTTATCCAGCAAGGCTTTCAATCAAGATAGAAGGACAAATAAGGAGCCTCCCTGACAAAAGAAGTCTAAAAGAATACACCTCTACCAAACCAGTTCTGCAACAGATACTAAAGGGACTGCTTTAAGGAAAGAAAGGAAAAGAGAGAGAGAGGAACACAGGTCCGAAAATGGCAATGAATCAGTACCTATCAATAGTAACCTTAAATGTAAATGGATTAAATGCTCCAAACAAAAGGCATAGAATAGCTGAATGGATAAGAAAGCAGGACCCACACATATGCTGCCTACAAGAGACCCACCTCAGGACAAAAGACCTACACAGATTCAAAGTGAAGGGCTGGAAACAAATTTTCCAAGCAAACGGTCAGGAGAAAAAGGCCGGGGTAGCAATACTCATATCAGACAAAGTAGACTTTAAAAGAAAAGCTATAAAGAGAGACCCAGAAGGTCACTTCATAATACTCAAGGGAAGAATCCACCTAGAAGACATAAACATTGTAAATATATATGCACCCAACATAGGAGCACCTAAATACATCAAGAAAATCTTAGAGGACTTCAAGAAAGATATTGACAGCAACATAATTATAGTAGGGGATTTTAACACCCCACTGTCAAAAATGGACAGATCTTTCAAACAAAATATCAACAAAGATATTGTAGCATTGAACAGTACTCTAGATGAATTGGACTTAGCTGATATATATAAAGCCCTTCATCCCAAAGATACTAACACATTTTTTTCAAATGCACATGGAACATTTTCAAAGATAGACCACATGATAGGACAGAAAACAAGCCTTAACAAATTCAAGAAAATTGAAATCATACCAAGCATTTTCTCCGACCACAAGGGACTAAAACTAGAAACCAACTTGATGAGGAAAATCCCCAAACCATCAAAATCATGGAGATTGAATAGCATGCTATTAAACAATGAATGTGTCAAGAATGAAATTAGGGAGGAAATCAAAAAGTTTCTGAAAACAAATGAAAATGAACTCACAACAACCCAAAACTTACGGGACACAATGAAGGCAGTCTTCAGAGGGAAGTTCATAGCAATACAGGCCTACCTAAAGAAGACAGAAACATTTCTAACAAACGACTTAACCCTACGCCTACAAGAACTCGAGGAACAACAACAAAGACAGCCCAGGGCAAGTAGAAGGAAGGAAATAACCAAGATCAGAGTAGAATTAAATGACATAGAGACTAAAAGCACAATCCTAAGAATCAATGAATCCAGGAGCTGGTTTTTTGAAAAGATAAACAAAATCGACAAGCCTTTAAGCAGGCTCATCAAAAAAAAAAAGAGAGGACTCAAATAAACACAATCAGAAATGAAAGAGGAGAGATCAGAACTGACACCACAGAAATACAAAGGATTGTAAGAAATTACTATGAAGAACTCTATGCCAAGAAATTTGAAAACCTAGGTGAAATGGACAAGTTTCTAGAAAAATAAAATCTCCCAAAACTCAAAGAAAAAGAAACAGAAAGCCTGAACAGACCAATTAATAGCTGATGAAATTGAAGCGGTAATCAAAACACTCCCGGCACACAAAAGCCCTGGACCAGATGGTTTCACAGGAGAATTCTACAAAACATTTAAGGAAGAGCTAACCCCTATCCTTCGTAGACTATTCCAAAAAATCCAAAATGATGGAAGACTCCCAAACTCTTTTTATGAAGCTAACATCATCCTATCCCAAAACAAGATAGAGACACAACAAAGAAACAAAACTTCAGGCCAATATCACTGATGAACATAGATGCTAAAATCCTTAACAAAGTATTGGCAAACCGCATCCAACAATATATTAATAAGATCACACACCATGACCAAGTGGGATTCATTCCAGAGATGCAAGGATGGTTCAACATTCGCAAATCAGTAGATATAATACATCACATAAACAAAAGCAAAGACAAAAATCACACGATTATATCAATAGATGCGGAAAAAGCTTTTGATAAAGTACAACACCCATTTATGATAAAAACACTCAGCAAAGTGGGACTAGAGGGAGCATTCCTCAAAATAATAAACGTCATATATGAGAAACCTACAGCCAACATCATACTCAATGGGCAAAAACTAAAATCTTTCCCACTAAGATCAGGAACAAGACAAGGCTGTCCACTTTCACCACTTTTATTCAATATAGTATTGGAAGTCTTAGTCACAGCAATTAGACAAGAAAAGGAAATAAAAGGCATCCAACTCAGAAAGGAGGAAACAAAACTATCATTGTTTGCAGATGACATGATAGTGTACATAGAAAATCCTATAGACTTGGCCAAAAAGCTGCTCGACATAATAAATGAATTTGGCCAAACAGCCGGATACAAAGTCAATATCCAGAAATCAAAGGCATTTTTGTATACCAACAGTGAAACAGCAGAAGCAGAAATCAAGAAAAAAATCCCATTCGATATAGCAAAAAGAAAAATAAAATACCTAGGAATAAACCTAACCAAGGAGGTAAAAGACCTGTATGCAGAAAACTACACAACACTGAAGAAAGAAATCAAGGAAGACACAAACAAATGGAAGCATATACCGTGTTCATGGATTGGAAGAATTAATATCATCAAAATGGCCATACTACCCAAAGCAATTTACAGATTCAATGCAATACCTATTAAAGTTCCAATGGCATATTTCACAGACATAGAACAAACACTTCAAAAATTTATATGGAATCATAAACGACCCCGGATAGCGGCAGCAATTTTGAGAGAGAAGAGTAAAGTAGGAGGGATCACAATACCTGATACCAAACTGTATTACAAAGCCACTGTAATCAAAACAGCCTGGTACTGGCACAAGAACAGACACATGGACCAGTGGAATAGAACACAGAGCCCAGAAATAAACCCAAGTCTCTACAGTCAATTAATATTCAACAAAGGAGGCAGCAACATAAAATGGAGCAAAATAGCCTCTTCAACAAGTGGTGCTGGGAGAACTGGACAGCTACATGCGAAAAAATGAAACTCGAGCACCAACTTACACCATACACAAAAATAAATTCAAGGTGGATAAAAGATTTAAATATAGGCCATGACACCATTAAAATTCTAGAGGATAATATAGGCAGGAACATCTCAGATATTTCACGCAGCAATATTTTTACTGATATGTACCCTAGAGCAAGGGACATAAAGGACAGAATAAACAAATGGGATCTCATCAAAATAAAAAGCTTCTGCACAGCTAAAGAAAACAGTATTAAAATAAAAAGAGAACCAACTGTATGGGAAAACATATTTGACAATGATACCTCAGACAAGGGATTAATCTCCAAAATATATAAAGAACTTACAAGACTCTACTCTAAGAAGACAAGCAACCCAATTAAAAAATGGGCAAAGGATTTGAACAGACACTTCTCCAAGGAGGACACACAGAGGATCCAGACACACATGAAAAGATGCTTGATATCTCTAGCTATCTGAGAGATGCAAATTAAAACCACAGTGAGGTACCACTTCACACTGGTCAGAATGGCCCTCATAAACAAAGCAACAAACAGCAAGTGTTGGAGAGGTTGTGGAGAAAAGGGGACCCTAGTTCACTGTTGGTGGGATTGCAGATTGGTACAACCACTATGGAAAACAGTATGGAATTTTCTAAAAAAACTAAAAATGGGCATACCTTTTGACCCAGCAATTCCACTGCTTGGATTATATCCTAAGAACCCTGAAACACCAATCCAAAAGAACCTATGCACCCCTATGTTCATAGCAGCACAATTTACAATAGCCAAGTGCTGGAAGCAACCTAGGTGCCCATCAGTTAATGAATGGATCAAAAACTGTGGTACATTTACACAATGGAATTCTATGCAGCAGAAAGAAAGAAGGAGCTCCTACCCTTTGTGACAGCATGGAAGGAATTGGAGAGCATCATGCTAAGTGAAATAAGCCAGGCAGTGAAAGACAAATACCATATGATCTCACCTTTAAAAGGAAGCTAATCAACAAAAGAAAGAAACAAGCATAATATAAACAAAGACACTGAATTTGAGAACAGTCTGACAGTTACCAGAGGGGGAGGGGAGGGAATTTCAGGGGAAAAGGGGAACGGTTTAGAGCAACAAGTATAAAGGACTCATGGACAAAAACTATGGAGGGTGGAAATGGGAGAAAGGTGGAGAGGGCTGGGGTGGTGGGCTGGGGCGGGGTAAAAGACAGAAAACTGTACAATATCAACAATTAAAAAATATTGATTAAAAAAAATCCCCCCCCCCAAAAAAAGGCATCCAAATTGGAAAGGAGGAAACAAAACTATCATTGTTTGCAGATGACATGATAGTATACATAGAAAATTCTATAGACTCAGCCAAAAAGCTGCTCGACATAATAAATGAATTTGGCCAAACATCTGGATACAAAGTCAATATCCAAAAATCAAAGGCATTTTTGTATACCAACAGTGAAACAGCAGAAGCAGAAATCAAAAAAAAAAAAATATCATTTGACATAGCAAAAAGAAAAATAAAGTACCTAGGAATAAACCTAACCAAGGAGGTAAAAGACCTGTATGCAGAAAACTACACAACACTGAAGAAAGAAATCAAGGAAGACACAAATAAATGGAAACACATACCGTGTTCATGGATCGGAAGAATTAACATCATCAAAATGGCCATACTACTCAAAGCAATTTACAGATTCAATGCAATACCTATTAAGGTTCCAATGGCATATTTCACAGACATAGAACAAACACTTCAAAAATTTATATGGAATCATAAACGACCCTGAATAGCTGCAGCAATTTTGAGAAAGAAGAGCAAAGTAGGAGGGATCACAATACCTGATACCAAACTGTATTACAAAGCCACTGTAGTCAAAACAGCCTGGTACTGGCACAAGAACAGACATATGGACCTGTGGAACAGAACAGAGAGCCCAGAAATAAATCCAAATCTCTACAGTCAATTAATATTCGACAAAGGGGGCAGCAACATAAAATGGAGCAAAAATAGCCTCTTCAACAAGTGGTGCTGGGAGAACTGGACAGCTACATGCAAAAAAATGAAACTTGAGCACCAACTTACACCATACACAAAAATAAATTCAAGGTGGATAAAAGATTTAAATATAAGCTGTGACACCATTAAAATCCTAGAGGAGAACATAGGCAGGAAAATCTCAGATATTTCACGCAGCAATATTTTTACTGATATGTACCCTAGAGCAAGGGACATAAAGGAAGGAATAACCACTGGGATCTCATCAAAATAAAAAGCTTCTGCACAGCTAAAGAAAACAGTATTAAAATAAAAAGAGAACCAACTGTATGGGAAAACATATTTGACAATGATACCTCAGACAAGGGATTAATCTCCAAAATATATAAAGAACTTACAAGACTCTACTCTAAGAAGACAAGCAACCCAATTAAAAAATGGGCAAAGGATTTGAACAGAAACTTCTCCAAGGAGGACACACAGAAGATCCAGAGACACAAGAAAATATGCTCGATATCTCTAGCTATCAGAGAGATGCAAATTAAAACTACAATGAGATACCACTTGACACCAGTCAGAATGGCCTTCATAAACAAAGCAACAAACAGCAAGTGTTGGAGAGGTTGTGGAGAAAAGGGGACCCTAGTGCACTGTTGGTGGGATTGCAGATTAGTACAACCACTATGAAAAACATTATGGAATTTTCTAAGAAAACTAAAAATGGACATACCTTTTGACTCAGCAATTCCACTGCTTGGATTATATCCGAAGAACCCTGAGACACCAATCCAAAAGAACCTATGCACCCCATGTTCATAGCAGCACAATTTACAATAGCCAAGTGCTGGAAGCAACCTAGATGCCCATCAGTTAATGAATGGATGAAAAAACTTTGGTACATTTACACAATGGAATTCTATGCAGCAGAAAGAAAGAAGGAGCTCCTATGCTTTGCGACAGCATGGATGGAATTGGAGAGCATCATGCTAAGCGAAATAAACCAGGCAGTGAATGACAAATACCATATGATCTCACCTTTAACAGGAACCTAATCAACAAAACAAACAAACAAGCATAATATAAACAATTACACTGAATTTGAGAATAGTCTGACAGTGACCAGAGGGGGAACGGAGGCAATTTTAGGGGAAAAGGGGAACGGTTTAGATCAACAAGTATAAAGACACACGGACAAGAACTATGGAGGGTGGAAAGGGGAGGAAGGTGGAGAGGGCTGGGGTGGTGGGCTGGGGGTGGGGTAAAAGACAGAAAACTGTACAATATCAACAATTAAAAACTTTACATGCATTAAGAAAAATAATAAAAAAGATACAAAAAAAGGAAAGGAAAAAAGAACTTATGACACATGGACATGAACTAAAGGGGGGAATGTGGATGGGAGAGGGTGTGCAGGGTGGAGGAGAATGATGGGGGAGAAATGGGACAACTGTAATAGCATAATCAATAAAATATATTTTTAAAAAAACAAAAAAATTTTGACAAACAAGTGCTGGCAAGGAAGTAGAGAAAGAGGAATACTTTTGCACTGTTGGTAGGAATGCAGACTGTTGCAACCACTGTAAAAAGCAGTATGAAGATAACTCAGAAAATTGAAAATGGATCTGCTTTTTGACCCAGCAATCCACTTCTGGGAATATATCCAAAGGAGCCCAAAAACACTAATTTGAAAGAACATAATCACCCCTATGTTCATTGAGGCATTAATTACAATCACCAAGATATGTAAGCAGCCCAAGTGTCCATCAATAGAGGAGTGGATAAAACAACTGTGGGACATTTACACAATGGAATTCTACTCAGCCATAAAAAAGAAAATTTTACCCTTTGCAACAGTATGTATGGACCTGGACAACATTATGCTAAGAAAAATAAGCCAGTCAGAGAAAGACAAATACCATATGATTTTACTCATATGTGGAATCTAATGAACAAACTGAAATTACAAGCAAAACAGAGATGGATTCATGGATGGAAAGCAAATGACAGCTAGTGGGGAGCATAGAGAAGGAGGTGGAGGGATGGAGCAAAAAGGAAAAAGGACTCATGGACATGGACAACAGTGCAGTGATTACTGGGGAAGGAGGGCATAAGGGGACTAAATGGTAATGGAAAAGAATACAATGAAGATTAAAAATATTAAAAATGGAACCTCCTTATGACCCTGTGATTCCATTTCTGGGCATTTATTGGAGAAAACAGAAAGACTAATTTAAAAGAATATATGCACCCCTATGTTCATTGCCATGTTATTTATAATAGCTAAGATTTAGAAGCAGCCAAAGTATTCATCAGTAGATGACTGGATAAAAAAGCCGCCATACATTTACACAGTGGAATACTATTCAGATGCAAAAAACAAGAAAATGTTACCCCTTGAAACAGTATGGATAGACATGGAAAGAATTATGCTAAGTGAAATAAGCCAGTCAGAGAAAGACAAATACCATATGATTGCACTCATATATGGAATCTATGAACAAAATGAATTAACAAGCAAAATAGAGAGAGACTCAGAAAGTGGGTTGACAGCTGTCAGGGAGAGAAGTTGCAGGGATTGAGACAAGAGGAAAACACTCATTGACACTGACAACAGTGTGGTGATTGCTAGGCATTTGGAGTGAGGGAGACGGATATGGGTATTGAGGGATAAATGGTAACGGACGGAGACTTGACTTGGGATGTTGAACACACAATACAATGTACAGATTATGTGTTGTGGAATTGTGCACCTGAAACCTGTATAATTATGTTAATCAGCATCACCCCAATACATTCAGTAAAAAGGGAAAAAGGAAACCTACGGTTTATCAATATGCAAGAATCATGTCCAAGGAATATGTTAAAATAGAACTTCCAAGAAAATCCACACCATGTAGGAGATACAGGACTAGAGAAAAGGAAAAAAAAAAAAAAAAACAGAGAGAGGGGTTGAGGTGAAATTCTCATGACCCATTCCTTTATTCACTTTCTTGTGTACCTATTACATTCTGTAGGAATGAGTCCACAATGCATGTCCTGTAATAGATGAATTCCCACTATAGCAAAAAGGGTAATTTCATTCTCCCTTTCTTACTGAGGGAAAGAATAATGATTAGGTATTTTATATAAGGTTACTGTATTTGCGAATTTAACAACAACAACAACAACAGAAAAAAAAGGTGGGGGGGGGGGAACCAGATTGGTTCCCTCTCATTGACAAAGGGTAAATGGTATCCATGGAGAATTACTCAAGGTAGGACTTTTGCTCAAAATGATATGTGAATACAGCTGCATTCACACAGAGGAGATGGTTTGCTAGAGTGTTATAAATGACGATTGGTCACTGAAAAAGCCATCTTAGGATTCTCAGGAATCTTACAATCTTGTAATTTAAAAGGTCAGGAAGGTATTTTAAAATAAACACAAATATTAAAAAACCCCTCATAGACACAGACAACAGTGTGGTGATTACCAGAGGGAAAGGGGATGGGAGGACGTGAAAGAAGGTATAGGAGGAATATATGGTGATGGAAGGAGACTTAACTTGAGGTGGTGAACACACAATACAATATACAGATGATGTATTATAGAATTGTATGCCTGAAACCAATAAAATTTTATTAACCAATGTCATCCCAATAAATTCAAGAAAAAAGAAAGAATACAAGAAAAAATAAATAAACACAAATGCAAATGACATGTATAGCCACACACACACACATACACATGCACACCACTCTGTACTTTGTGCCCATGTTCATTTCAGACCATTCCTCGCATCTCAAAGTCTTTATAGACTTGTGTAGCAGCTGCCTAAAATGTCCGTAAAGACCCCAAAGGACAAACACCACAGCCCGCGTAGGTAGGCAGCATGCATCAGACTCCCAGTACAAACTTCTTCTGGTGTGTTAGGGAGCCGCAGTCACAGGGCTGCACACCCTCTGGAAATCTTTGTCTGCCCTTTAGATACGCTTTCATTCCCTATGCCCTAACACCTTTGCTGAAACCTTCATTCCACCTTTCATTTGAAACAACACAAAGTACAGAGGGCAAAGATCATATCCAACTGAAGGAGGAAAAAAAGTAGAAAAAGAAGAAGAAAGACTAAGAAGTGAAGGTAGGAGTGAGTCAGATGGTAGGGCAGAGGGAAGGAAGAAAAAATGGTGAGGAAGTTTCAAAGTTTAACTCTTATGTGGGAAGGTAGGAAGCAGAAAAATGTGTTATAGAAAAATATCCTTCTAAAATTACTGTAATGATGTATTAAGAGAAGCCTGAAAAGGGTGACTGTGGTTTTAATTAGAATCTATAATGAGTTTTCCACTACACAGCAAAACTCTTTAAATAGTTTCCCCAACTATATGTTAGTGACCTTGAACTTCAGGTGGGACAAATAGCTACAAATCCTACTGTAAAGGGAGATATTCCAGAATATGCTCCTGGTACGTATATTGGGTTGGCCAAAAAGTCCATATAGTTTTTTTTTTCCATAAAATAAAAGATACATTTTTCATTTTCACCAATAATTTCATTGATTTGTATATTTTGAGTATGTTGTAAGCTATTTCCCACATGGTATAATGCTGATTGTTCCCAATTAATGTCTCGATTTGATCGCTACCAACTTCAACTGGTCTATGCAACCATGTAGTGAGAAATCTCCAGCCCAAAATTTCACAAACCACTTTTGACATGTTTGATCAGTCACAATACCTTCTCTATACACTGCACAAATCTTTTTTTATGTTTCAGTTGTGTCTTTATCTTTCTTGAAATAATAAATCATGACACACTAAAAATGTTGCATATCTTCTTCCATCTTCAAAATTAAAATGGCTACACAAAAATTCACAAATTTTGATTTTTTAATGCACACTGATATGACACCTGTTCCAACACAACCTAACAAAATTCTTTTGAATAAAGTTGAATCAAGTTAAAGAAAACTAAGCACTACTACAGTCATCATACGAAAAAAAATAAGTGAACATTTTGGCCAACCCAATATATAGGTTAATAGAGTGCCGTCCATGAGACTGTTGGGAGCCATTTCTCTTTCAAAGCCCTTCTTGCTCTGTTCCTCAGGTTCAGAGGTGCCTTCTCCTGTCTCATAGGGAAAGAACAGCTGCCTCATGAAGATGATCCTGATGTGTGCCTAGGCCAGGCTGGCAGGTTGGGTTCTAGATCCAAGGTAAACTTTCCTGTGTAGATGAAACTGAGGGGAAGCATCAAAATGCCCAAAGGAGGGGGCAGTCCACCAGGAGATGCACACTTACCATAGCCTCCCTTGGCATCTTACCACCTGAGCCTGACTGTAAATCCCATTAGAGCAAAGACCCTGGCTTTTAATCATCTTTCTATCACATAGAAAACTCCTCTCTCAATAAATGTTTACTGCTCTGTTCACATTTTCAGGGGGGCCCTGTGTTAACACTCCTCCTAGACCACTGTCCAGTGTTGGTGTGAACACAGTGTAGGGAAGATAGGCAGTCAAGCTCCTAGGCAGCTTACTGGGAGCTGTGAGAAACAGGGAAGGAATGGACGCTTGCTCTGCCCCAGTCACAGGGAAGTTGCATCTCTGTACCTGCTCTTATTCTCCTGTCTTAGACATGTGCACAAAGTAACGGAGCCAACTCCTCCAATGAAGAGTGAGGACACATAAGGCCATGAGGAGGATATACTCTTAGAGGGATGTCTAGGCTTTGGGATAATTCCGAGAAGCTCCTGGTATTTTTCTACATTCTGCAGGTATCACCGCAGGATCTAGTCTCTTCTCACCACAGGCACCCAGGGCCTCGGAGGGAGTGGGGAATGTGTCATCCATGTCTATGTGTGCCGAACCACCCTCTTCATCCTGTCTGCATTCATATCATGATGATTTTACATTCCATTAACTGAACATACAAACTTATATGACTCAGGTACATAACATAAGTGGTCTATTCATTCAGATATTGTAATAGAAAACAACTAAAATGGCTTTACATCTATTTATCAAGGGATTCTCCCAGTTCTTTTTAAGAGTCCCTGTTTATAACCACCTTCAGCCATCAACACTCACAAACAGGCTTTCTAGCTTAGCTTAATGGCTATTCCTCAAAGCTTCTGCTATTGAATTTAGCAATTTCTTTCATCATCAAGTATACAATAAGTACACCCTCTACTGCTTCAGCCACTCTTCTATCCTAGATTATAGCTAAGAAATTCTCAGGCGGTTCTCTGTTGTGTTTAATCAATTGACAGTATAAGATTCATAATTGGGTAAAATATATAGGTTATACATAATGTTTTTATGTATTTATCACTTCTTTAGAGTTTCAAAATTTCTATTTTAGTTTTAATATATATTTGAGCCCTTGCTGGTGTGGCTCAGTGGATTGAATGCTGGCCTGGGAACCAAGAGGTCACCAGTTCGATTCCCAGGCAGGGCACATGCCTGGGTTGCAGGTCAGGTCCACAGTGCAGGGTACATGAGAGGCAACCACACATTGATGTTTCTCCCTCCCCTCTCCTTTCTCTAAAAATAAGTAAAATATTTAAAACACACACACATACAACATATATATATATTGAAATTTGACCTGAATGGGCCTCACAGATGTACCCTAAACCAATGAAGTGCACCCACATCCCACATGAGACAATGATTCAAAGTTAACTAGATGATGTGGTGTTATATTCTGCTGACAGTTACATGTGCTTGTTTCAATTTTGCAGTTTTCTTTTCCTCTCATGGAGGAAGTATCATTTTTTTTCAGGCTTCCACTATTTCCATAGGCCCTTGAAAATCTCAAAGACCAAAAGATTCCTGCTTAAGTGCCCACTGGGTAGAACAAACTGCCTGCAGGGCCTGGAGAAACTCCAGTCCTGGCCACCAGGATGAGCTTCAGCATGCCTGGTCATCTGCCAAGCTTCTCCCGGCCCCTCTGGGGAAGGACACACTCCTTTTCTCTGGTTGTCAGCTGGTGCATGAGTCTGTACAGGTCTCTAGCATCAGTCTACTTTCTGCCTTTTTTGTAAATAAGGAACACCAAATCTTAGACAACTTGGATTGCCCCAAACAGTGACTGGTACATTCACTTAACAAACACTGATTGAATACGGACTAGGTTTCTTTTCCTGTTCTTGCTTTGGAGGACCCAGCAAAGTGTACAGCAAATGGAATATTTAAATGGATGAAAGTATAAATGATCATGACCTATATCTGTGGGCTTAGGATTGTACACTCTTCAAGGCAACACAAATCATCCAGTATTACAGCTTTTGCATAGGAACACAATGCTTCCCTACTTCCCAGAACCTTCTGGATGAGGTCTGCTGTGTATCTGCCTAAGGCCTGAGTGCTCTGGCATTTAGCACCCTGCCATCTCACTTCTGCCAGTTGTTTGAACCTACAGCTTAGGTGAACTCCCAATGTGGGCTAGGCGTTTCATCCTGCCACCCTCCCTACAGAGACAGCCATCCTTCAATGTGGACAAATACCACCAGCCTTGTACAGCAAATAGCCTTTGGCTGTCTTGTCCATTCATTGTTGGTTATGTTTTTCACCCAATTGACTTCTACAAAGTGAGAGTAAACCAATAAGGGGAGGGAGGAGCCACGGGTGCACCTAGGTATTAATAAGAGCAAAGATTATGAAGAGAAAGGAATCATTTGTTAATATGAGCTAGGAAGCAAAACAAGACAAAACTATAAGCCAGAAATTCAAAATTCTATATATGTATTTAAAGTGTAACGTAACACACTTAAATCATCCCTTTAAATTTGGTACACTGCAATTCTTTTATTGCATTTATATAACATATTTAGAACCTCTCTTGAGAGCTCAGAAATTCCATCTAGATAAACATTAACCACACAGGATAAAATCTAATTTATTTTAGTGGAATAGTCCCATCCTACCATTATCATTAGCATGCTCCTCCACGTGTACTCTGCTCTTTTGCTCACTTTAACAGTCAACCCACCAAAGGGTGTTCCTCTATCATCATAGGCCCAGAAAGGCAGCACACTTTTTACAGGAGATAGGTTGTCCCTTTTGGAGAATAACACTGCAATAAACCACCAAACACTGAGATATGAGCAGCTTTCTGGCAATCAGCAACAGCACAGGAATGAACATCTGCAGTTTAAATGCGCATGCATTAGTTCCCGCAGCTTGTTAGCATATTTTAACACTGTGATCACAGCTTTCTATTTCTATCAAGGTGCTGCTAGGTGCCAGACTCTGGAGTCACACATTTTGTCATTATTGTCTTTAATGAACAGATTACATGGCAATATTGGGGGTGTGGGTTGAAAGGTAACGAGCAAGGGTAAGAGTGGGAAAGGTAAGTTGAGTACCTGGTATTCTGTAACAAGCAGATGGGCCAGTCAAATAGAGGAAGTTTTAATTTTATACTAGTAAGCATTTTTGGCCTTGATGAACACCTCTCTCAAAAACCTGAAGATAATTACATTGTTTACAAAGAAACACCTTTGTTGGCTAAATGCTGTGCCTAGTATTGATCTTATTCAAGTTAATAACAGAAATAAAGTCACTGATTCAGATGATTTTTTTTTTTTTTTTTGAGACACAAGGGACTCTAGGGACCAAAACTGCCTTCCTTGCCAGCAGCTGAGAAAACCCAGGCCCAAGGTGCTAACAAACCAAGGTCATTGCAGAGGGTAGCAGATCTGCTGATTCTATATTCTAACTCATTCCTGTGACACACAAGTAATGCAAAAATCCTTCGTCACCCATGCAATTTTCAGTACTGGGCCCCCAAGAAAAATATCATTAAGGGTCCTGCTGCCTATGAACATTACACCCAATGTTCTATGCTACACTCCAGTAATTCACAGTTCTCATGATCTCCCAGTGCATGCACATGAACATATACCATAAACTCACAAGCAGCAAAGCAAAACAAATCATAACTTGTTTTCAAAGGGGGAAAGAACTGAATCCTGTATCTTTCCTCAACTACAATGCTCGCTGTTATTCAAATGCTACATTTACACACAAGAAAACCCCATGACAGAAATCCTGACTCACATGTGCACACAGGCATTACAAGGGACGGGGGTGTAGGAGAAGGGGAGGAATTTGTAAAAGGGTACAGATTTTCAGCTATAAGATGAATAAGGTCTGAGGACCTAATGTACAACAGGGTGACTATAATTGGTAAGACTGTATTGTATAAAAGAAATTTGCTAAGAGTGTAGAATTTAAATATTCTAACAAAAAGATAAACATGAGGTGATGAATGTGTTAATTATATAGATGGGGAAATCCTTTCACAGTGGATATGAATATTAAGTCTCCATGATGTACACTTTAAATATCTTACAATTTTGTCAACTATACCTCAATATAGCTGAATTTTTTAAATAAAATAAAGTTTTAAATATACAGATAGCCAGAGTGGAGGGGGGAGGGGACAGTGAGGAGAAGGGTTTTCAGGAACTACCATAAAGGACACATGGACAAAATCAAGGGGAAAGGTGGAAGCAAAGGAGGGAGGTGGGTTTGGCTGGGGTGGGAGGAGTGGTGGGGAGAAAATGAAGACAACTGTAATTGAACAACAATAAAGTAATTTAAAAAATAAAATAAAGTTTTATTATGTACATGTAAAGTACAACCAAGATGTAGAATATAATGACTGTGGATTTTTCCTATAATAGTATTTTTTCAACTCCCCAGTCTGAAGCTGATTGGTGGCAGAAGACCCCAACTACAATTTACTGGAAAGATCTGTCCCTAGCTAATCTTTCCTCCTCCTTCTCCACCTCAGTACCAACATTCTGCCCACATCTCCCAACAGGAGTTCCCTTCTCTATGCTGGATCCCATCCACTTCAGAGACTTGCTCATGGGGTTCTCTTCTTCCTCCTCTAGAATCACCCACTGGCATCTCCCAGACCTCCCTGTGCCCTGAAATAATCTCAGTCCCTTCCTTCCTCCCTCCGCAGCACTGAGAGTCTATGAGGGCAGCCAGGCACTGCACTGGGCCATGAGATTACAGCAATGAGAGGTGGCCTGCAGAGCCACAGCAAACCCCATATTGAGAGATACCCTAAAGTGGGGTACACCTTCCAGCTGGGGCACACTCAGACTACCTATCTATTCAGCTCCTGATATGGCTTGCACATTGATTCCTCCAAATTCTTTTTTTATATAATCTTAATAATTATCATAACAATATTACTATCTTCAAAAACTATTGATAAGGTACCACTGGGGACAAATGTACTGGGGGCCTGCCCCTCTGAAAATCTTCCTGGTTATGTATCTGTGTATCTGACCTCATGGGGTGCACACCAAGTTCACCTAAAGGATGCCTACTTTGTGGAGAAGGGTCCTTCCAAGTGACTCCCTCTATACTTTGTCTTTTCCTGTAACTGCCTTACCTGACAAATTAGTATGAGGGCATTATACAATGGAAATAAAACTGGCCTAACAGATAGGAAGCATTCATTCATTCATATTAGGGTCTCTGCCAATCACTATTTTGTAATCTCATAAAAGTTATTTATACTCTCTGGGTTTAAGTTCCTTTGTCTATAAAGTGCAGTACAAACTAGGTGATCTCTCAGGATCTTTATGCATTGTATCATATGCTCACTTTCCTACTTAAAAACCTTCAATGACTTCCTTCAGGATAGAGAGTAAAAACTATTTGACCTGACATTCCTGGCTTTCTAGAATCTGGCCCCAATGTACCTGTCTAGTAATACTCCTCAAATTCAGCCCTTACCTCCAAGCAACCTGGCTTATCATTACAATTCCTATATGATATTTCCATTTTCCCAGTGTACTCCTGGCTCTTCCTGTCAAGCTGCTTAGGAAAGTAAGAGTTCCCTAGAACCCCTCTCCTCCATGATGAGGTCTGCCTTGAGCACCAAGATCAGAGAGGTTTCCCCTGCTGGGATAGTTTTGAGAAACTATCCCAAACCCTTACAGATGTTCTGAAGTGCACTGTTTCAGCATCAGATGTAAAAAGCTGGAGAGCAGAGACCACATCCTGTAAACACTGCACCCACCCCATCCTCCCTGTACACTCTACACTCATCCTCACTCCCCCTGTAAACTATGCACTTACGCATCCCACCTGTACACCCTATGTCCCCTGAACACTCAACATCACATGTGCCCTCTGTACACTCAGTGCCATCCCATCCCACCTGCACACTCTGCACTACCCTGTGTCACCTGAACACTCTGCACCCACCCCATTCCCCCCTGTACAGTTTGTTCTACCTAATCACCCCTATATACTCTACACCCACCCCATCACCCAGCCCTGTGACTCTCATACATTCAATATTCATAAAAACACCTTCATGAAATATGCACCCCAGAAAGGACAAGTTCCTACTATTTAAGATATTTTCTGGAAGTAACTACTCCAACTATGTTTTCTCTAGAGCACTCCCCAGCCTCCTGTCCAGGCATTTTCTTCCAATCACTCATTCTCTTTCAACCACTTTTGAAAACTAATCAGTCCTGGTATTTTGGTTTTTGGAAAAAGCTAATTGCACTGGCTATCAGTTCTTATAATTTCCAGATTTAAATGTCCCAACATGAGAACAAATACAGAACTACAAGATCATGAGGAAGCAGTGGCCACTGGACCTTGACAGACTTGTGAGGGGTTAGTAGGATGCCCTGGTAGCTCTGAAAGCATGAACACTTTCCAGTTTTTAAGGTAAGATTGGCATTTAAAAAACTTAGGTTTCATGCCAAGTCCCCTCCCCATGGAAAAGATACACTTGACATTTTTATCTTCTAAACATACTTAATAGGAAGGGAGACTCTCTAAGGAGTGCATTTTCCTTGGTTACTCTTCTGTGGATGATTATGTCAAGTTATAGACACATACCTAAATCAAATTATAGAAGACAGATAACTGTCTTTGCCTAGTTCAGCCACTCACTGCCACCGCCACTCCATGACAGGGAGAGCCACAACTGGGCTTCAACAAGCTGCCTGCTTCAAACTCAGAATGATTAGAGAGGCTGCAAATCTGAGCACACCCCGCTGCCGCACCTTACCAGGAACAATACTTGGGCATACCCCACAAAGATCTAGGGAGAAAAGGGTCAGAATTTTAGCTCCAGTGCCTTTTTGTCCCACTTTTTTAGAACCAAGTTAATAATAGGACCCCAGAACCCTCACTAAAGAGAGAAAAATAGAAAGGCAAAATGCCCAGTTACCCCTTCCAGAACAGATGTGTGCCAATGTGAGGGCAGGTGCCTTTTCTCAAAGAGGAATAATATTATATTCTCCTAACCAAGGCATGTACATAACCATACAAGTCACCCTATGAAATCTTTGGAGTCTTTGAAATAGGCAGATGCATGTTTTTGTTCCTCTGATTATAAGTGAACAGAACTAGAAGGTGTTATTAGATCTGCTGAGAGCTGTGGCTTGCCTTCCAGAAATTGGAGGCTGTCAGTGAACGTTGGTATTGGGTCCCCACATAGAGCTCTGTTGCCACAAAATGATGTTCCTTACAGGTCACCCAAAGGATGGGAGAGTTTATGCCTTAAGTGTAAAAGTCTGATGGGGGCAGCAGAAAAGAGTTTTAGGGAAAAAAAAGATGCCTTTGTGGAACATAGTGTATCTTCCTGCTGACCTTGGTGATATTTCTGAGAAATGTTTTGGAACAAGGACAGACTTGCTCAGTGCTATGGCTGTAGCTCTTCAATACAAGTTCTCTTTCTTTCCTCTCCAGAAGTATGTACTATAGGAATATTTTTCATCTTTGATTTCTCCTTTCTTTCCAGGAAGGAAAAAGTAAAAATCATCTACTTTTCCCTCTGCTGTGAGCTCTTAGGACAAATAACAATGAATGAAAGAATGAAAAATGATTATTGCTAAGTTTAGGTTGCTGGAGGTTTATGCTTGCTTGTTTCTTTTTAAATCTATCCTGGTGTCTTCACTGAGACATGACTAAAAGAGCTATGAGCTCAGATGGCTATTTCAGAGGCCTGACCCTCAGGGGGTCATCCTACCTCTACAGTACAGGTCCCATCATATAACAGTTGAATTTCAGCTTTAATTTTGTGATTTCTCAAAGATGGTCCCTTCCAAGCTTTCCTGTAGACCCTTTGGGTAATTTTTCTAAGGCAAATAGATGACTATTGACATCAAGCCTAATAATGTAGCCCCTCCCATCTGAGCTGTCATGCTCTTCTTGCCCTACTCCATAATTTCATCCTGATAGCAATATCTCCTTCCCCTCCCACCACCACATTTAGATTGTGAGTTTTGAAATGTAGAAACTCATTATTTATGTCATGTAAACCCCATTTCTGGCACCAAGGAAATGCTGAGTACAACAACCATCAGAAGTGTTTGTGCCCTCCAGTGTAGCCAAGCAGGGTGCTTGTGAGATTTTTACCTCATTTCCTACAGCACTATTAGCAGAGCTGCTTTGATGAGATCCAGCTTTGGGGAGTTCTCAGAAATTCATTAGATATGAAAGCAAGCCAGATGAGTCTCTAAGATCCTTCCTAATTAAGAGGCTAAACCCAAGAAAATGAACACTCAGAACAGATAGTCTTGACTGGAGCAGTACCAGGCTCATCAATACACTCAATTAATGCAGGGCACCCAACAGTCTGTGTTCTTGTTTTAATGACACAAGATGTCCTCCTTTTCTGCTCTTCTCTGGCCTTTCAAGGACCATGTTTGAATTAAATTATTCCACATTTTGTGTCTGGATGCAGTTTAAATCAATAGCGTTACCATACTACAACTATCCTTTCACATTCTCCCTAATGCCTAATATTAGTCAAGTTTGCACTAAAATTGATTAGTAACAGACAGTGTTTTCTCCTAACACCCCCTTGGAATCTAACCTGCCCTCCCTTCAGCCTTCCCCAGGAAGCAGATCAGCATTGATTTCTATCTGATTACAAGACAGCCTGCCCTGACTTTCCCCAGTAACTTAAGCCAGCGTCTCATTTCATGTCCTTAGAGACCATGGCCTCGTTCAGGCAGAGAGTGTCTAGACAGTATTCATGACCCATCTGTCTGGCACAGCCCAGCGGATGGCAAACTCTATTAGAACTGAAACCATTTTTACCTCCTTCTCCTCCCATCCCTCTCTCCCTTTGCAAAGCAGGAATCTGACACTCAAAATTACTATCATTGTTGCAGTTCTCAAAATAGCACTGCCAGACTTTCATTAACATCCATGCTAGACTACTAAATATTTAAAGAAGTGGATAAATTTCATCTGAAGTGGGACAGCCCCACACACATGAAAGAAGTAACAGAATTAAAATGTAAATCTAAGTGGTTGTTTTTATCCACGTAAATTTAGTGTCACAGCAGGAGGAAATGATGCTTAAGATTTATTGAAACTTTTCTCTCTCATTTGTTCTCTGCCTTTGTTTATTTGAAAAGGCAAAATTGCTTTTCAAGACCCTACAAGATTTTAATTGGTTAAAAAATCAGTTTGGCAGCAAACCAAAGGGGCCAGCAGGAGAGGGGCCCACCTCTTTGGCAGTGAAGGACTGGAGAGTGAACCCTCACGGTGATACCTCTCTGGCCTACCCCGCAAAGCACACACAGGTGAGAGCCTGTTGCCAGAGCCCAGCTCTAGATTGATCAGGCTCAGTCTACCCGCCTTCTCTTCTTGTATAAATACCATATCTGATCATTTTCATACAAGTCAATAACTGTTTTGTCTTGGACTCTTTAAGTTTAAAAAAGTGGCAGGGGGGAGGAGGTCCTATCAAAAGAATATACACTGTTCAGTGGAACAGCTTGATTCACTGAAAGCAGCCTCTATGCCCAGCCTTGACCAAGGTAGGACAGAAATAAGCAAATGCAATCTTCAGAGCCCAACAACACAACACACTGGATGATCCTTGTCTTACTCTCCCTGAAGTCAGCATGATCAAGGGGATAATGCACTGAGTGCTTACACATCTAGGAAGCAGGCAGAGGACAACTCATGCTCCATTGGTCCAGCTGAAGGGGCCACAGTGCTCAGATAAGATCTAGTGGGACTGGTGTTTCAGGATTCTAAGGTATATTCCCAGCAGTGAAATTGCTGGGCTAAAAGGCAGTTTCATTTTTAAGGAAATTCCACACTATTTTCCACGGTGGCTGCACCAGTCTGTATTCCTATTAACAGTGCATTAGGATTCCCTTTTCTCCACATCCATGCCAACACTTGTGGTTTGTTGATTTATTGATCATAGCCATTCTGACCAATGTCAAGTGATAACTAATGGTGGTTTTAATTTGCATTTCTCAGATGGCTTGTGATATTGAGTGCTTTTTCATTTGTCTATTGGTCGTCTGTATGTCCTCTTTTCAGAAGGGTCTGTTAAGGTCCTTTGCCCATTTTTTAACTGAATCGTCTCCCTTCCTGATGTTGAGTAATATAAGTTCTTTATGTATTTTGAATATTAAATGCTTGCCTGATGTATCCTTGGCAAATATCTTCTCCCATACAGTCAGGTCCTTTTTAATTTTGATGATGGTTTCTTTAGCCATGCAGAAGCTTTTTAATTTGATATAGTCCCATTTGTTTATTTTTTCCTTTATCTCTTATGCCCTAGGAGATATATGGGCAAAAATATTGCTATGTGGGATATCTGAAATTTTAATGCCTGTGTTTTCATCTAGGACATTTATGGTATCACAACTTACATTGAAGTTTTTTATCCATTTTGAGCTTATTCTAGTGTATGGTATAAGATGGTAGTCTAGTTTCATTTTTTTTTCATGTACCACTCCAGTTCTCCCAACACCATTTAGTGTAGAGGCTGTCTTTACTCCATTGTATGGTCTTGCCTCATTTTACAAATATTAATTGACCATAAAGATGTTCATAGCAGCACTATTTACAATAGCCAAGTATTGGAAAAACTCTAAGTGCCCATCAGTAAATGAATGGGTTAAAAAAAACTGGTACATTTACAGAAGATCCAAGATGGCAGAGCAGTGAATGGAAATTATACTAACCTCCTCCCAGGACCAATCTGGAATTACAACTAAATTGTGCAAAAACCACCCAGAACAAACAACTGAAAAATAGTGAGAGACAAGCCTTATAACCACAGACAGAGAGAAGAAACAGCTTCAGCACAATGTTACTGATAAGGAGTGCAGTGGAGTCACAACAGAGCTGGCTATGCACCCACAGGCAGCAGCTGAAGTACTGGAGGCATATTTAAGTGGTTCAGTTGGATCCCCCTGAGTAGTGTGGGGTCTAAACCCTAAGCGGTGGTCCCCAACCTACAGCAGCACAGCCCAAAAAGTGCAGATACCATCGAGCTGTGAAAAGTGGCAGGGTTTCTCTCTGCCAGAGATGGATGGCTGGAGATGCAAAGAGCTGTTCAAATAGCCAATGCATAAATTTTCATTTTCAGTCACTTACCCTGGGTTCAGGCAAAGGGGTATGGGGGAAGAATGGACTAGGAATTCTTGAGAAAAGACTGAATATAGAAGCTTTAGGGAAAGAAATGAGAGAGTAGCTACTGGGATCCCAGTGCTGAGTCATTCCCCATACTGCATTAGCCATCTTGCTCAGGCAGACCACTCCCCTCCAAGTGACAGCAGTCTGAGGGGAAGAAACAGCCCTGACCAAAGAAGGAACACTGCCCCACCCTATGATGCTTAAGCCTGACTGCTGAGTGCACAGTAGCTAGATTAACAACTGAAGGAGTCAGCCACAGACAGTAGATCCCTAGTATTCTCCAGCAGGTTGCCTAAGGCCAGACGAGATCACCATCTGACATCACCAGAGGCAGATACAGGAAGAAAAAACAATGCACCAGCACAACAGCATATAAGACGTGGTGGGTGAAGCAACTCAGTCAACCAGTTGAAGGGAAGTACCCACCAAAGAATGACCCAACAACAATCAAAACCCAATTACATCCAGAGAGGCAACATAAATGGCATAAAGGGCATCCCAAGAACATCAAGTTCAGGAGATCAAGGAGACTGCATTACTCAATCTCACAATCTCCTACCATAGAAGTTCATGCCACAAAGGCAGGAAGTCAAAGCAGATTAATTTAAGAAGCAGAAGCAAACAACAAGAGTCTCCCCTAACATGGGGAGACAAAGCAACAACCCCCAATTGAAAGGAAAGAGGAATCTCCAGACAGAATACTAAATGGAATAAAGGCAGATCAACTATGAGACACTGAGTTCAAAACAATGCTAATAAGGAAACTCAATGAGCTCAGTGAGAATTACTTAAAACTACAGGGAAGTTATAAGGAACTTACTGGAAACTACATCAGCATGACAAAGGACACAGAAACTATCAATAAGAGCCAGGAAGAAATTAAGAAAAAAATTCTGAATTGAAAAACACAGTAGAAGGAATCAAAAGCAGGCTAGATAAAGCAGAGGATCAATTCAGTGAGCTAAAGCCAAGGAAAAAAATTCCAAGAAAGATCAACAAAAACAAAAAAGGCTCAAAAAGAATGAACAGGGGTTAAGGGAACTGCAGGGCAACATGAAACATAATAATATCCATATCCTAGGGATACCAAAAGGAGAAGAAGAGGAGCAAGGGATAGAAAACCTGTTTGAAAAAGTAATGAGAGAATCATCATCTCTCTAATGAGAGAATCAATTAAGTCCCTAATTGATGAGAGAAATAGTCATACAACTCCAGGAAGCAGTTAGGGTCCCAATCAAGATGAACAAACACAAAGAGGCCCACTCCAAGACACATCATAATTAAAATGGAAAAAAATTAAAGGCAAAGAGAAAATCTTCAAGGCAGCAAGGGAGAAATGGAAAGTAACATACAAGGGAGCCCCGATAAGCCTAGCAGCTGACTTCTCAACAGAAACACCAAAAGCCAGAAGGGAATGGCAAGAAATACTCCAAGTAATGAAAAGCAAAGGCCTGCAACCAAGACTACTGTACTCAGCAAGGCTCTCAATTAAAATGAAAGGCGAAATAAGGAATTTCCCAGACAAAAGACTACTAAAAGAAGAAACCTCTATCAAACCAGCATTGCAAGATATGCTATAGAAGATGAAGAAAAAGAGTGAAAGAGACAGGAACACAGGTACAAAGGGGTAACATGGCAAAGAATAAGTACCTATCAATAATAACTTTAAATGTAAAAGAATTAAATGTTCCGACCAAAAAGCATTGGGTAACTGAATGGATAAGAAAGCATAGTCCACATATATGCGGCCTACAAGAGACTCTACTCAGGAAAAAAGACCTACACAGACTGAAAGTGAAGGTTTGGAAAAGAAGTATTCCAAGCAAATTGACAGAAAAAAAAAAAAGCCTGGGTAGCAATACTTATATCAGACAAAATAGGCTTCAAAACAAAGGCCATAAAAAGAGACACAGAAGGACATTTCAAAATACTCAAGGGAAGACTTCATCAAGAAGACATAAACATCATAAACATATATGCATGCACAATAGGAGCACCCAAATATATAAGGAAAACCTTGGAGGACTTCCAGATATAGAAAGATATAGACAACAAAATACTTAAAGCAGGTGATTTTAATACCCCATTATCAAGAATGGATAAATCTTCCAAACAAAATATCAACAAAGATATTGTGGAACTGAACAATGCACTAGACCAAAAGAACTAAACTGATGTATACAGATCCTTTCATCCCAAAGAAGGAAAATACACATTCTTTTCAAATGCACACAGAACATTTTCAAAGATAGACCACATGATAGGGCACAACATAAGCCTCAACAAATTCAAGAAAATTGAAATCAAATCAAGCATTTTCTTGGACCACAAGGGCTTGAAATGAGAAACTAACCTCCAGGAAAAAAACTCAAAAACATTCAAATTCATGGAGACCCAAATAGCATGCTATTTAACAATGAATAGCTTAATAATGAGATCCAGGAAGAAACCAAAAAGTTTCTGGAAACAAATGAAAATGAACACACAACAGCCTATAACCTATGGGACACATTAAGGCAATACTGAGAGGGGAGTTCAAAGAAATACAGGCCTACCTAAAAAAGATAGAAACACTTCAAATAAACAATCTAACCCTACATCTCTAAGAACTGCAGGAACAACAACAAACAAAGCTCAGCACAAGTAGATTATTTCCTTCCCTCTCTAGGAAGGAAATAATGAGAGCAGAATTAAATGACATAGATATCAAAAAAACAATTCAAAGGATCAATAAATCCAGAAGTTGGTCTTTGAAAAGATAAGAAAATCAACACGCCTTTAACCAGAGTTATCAAGAAAAAAAGAGAGCAGTCCCAAATAAATAAATTCAGAAATGAAAGAGGAGAAATTATAACTGAGGACAGAAATACAAAAGATTGTAACAAATTACTATGAACAACCATATGCCAAGAAATTTGAAAACCTGGGTGAAATAGACAAATTTCTGGAAACATATAATCTTCCCAAACTGAATCAAGAAGAAGCAGAAAGTCTGAACAAATAACAGCTAGTGAAATTGAAGCAGTAATTAACAAACTCCAGGCACAGAAAAGCCCTGAACCAGAGAGTTTCACAGGAGAATTTTACAAAACTTTTAAGGAAGAGATAACCCCTATCCTTTTCAGACTATCTGAGAAATCCAAGAAGAGGGAAGACTCCCAAACTCTTTTTAGGAGGCCAGCCTCTTCCTAATCCCAAAACCAGATAAAGACATGACAAAGAAAGAAAACTACAGGCCAATATCACAGATGATCATACATGCTAAAATCTTCAACAAAATATTGACAAACCCCATCCAGCAATACATTAAAGAGATCACAAACCATGATCAAATGGGATTCATCACAGGGATGCAAGGATGGTACAATATTCACAAATCAATGAATGCAATATATTACATAAACAAAAGGAAAAAGAAAAATCACATGATATATCAATAGATGTGGAAAAACAATTTGATAAGATATAGTTCCAATTTATGATAAAAAACACTCAGCAAAGTAGGAGTAGAAGGAGCATACCTCAACAAGATAAAGTCCATATATGAGAGACCTACAGCCAACATCATACTCAATGGGCAAAAACTAAAAGCTTTACCACTAAGATTAGGAATGACACAAGGATGTCCACTTTCACCCCTTCTATTCAACATACTATTGGAAGTCCGAGCCACAGCAATCAGACAAGAAAAAGAAATAAAAGGCATGCAATTGGAAAGGAGGAAGGAAAACTGTCATTGTTTGCAGAATACATGATAGTGTACCTAAAAAATCCTATAGACTGCACCAAAAAACTACTTAACCTAATAAGTGAATTTGGAAAAACAGCAGGATACAAAGTAAATATTCAGAAATCAAAGGGATTTTTGTACATGAACAACAAAATACCAGAAACAGAAATCAGAAAAAAGAAAACCCATTTGCTATAGCAACAGGAAAAGTAAAGTACCTAGAAATAAACTTACCAAGGAGGTAAAAGATCTGTACTCAGAAAACTACACAACGCTGAAGAAAGAAATTAAGGAAGACACAAATAAATGGAAGCAGATACCATGTGCATGGATTGGAAGAATTAACATAATCAAAATGTCCATTCTACCCAAAGCAATTTATAGAGTCAACACAATCCCTATTAAAATACCAATGACATATTTCACAGATATAGAACAAACATTTCAAAAATTTATATGGAATCATAATCAACCCTGACTAGCCTCACCCATTTGGAGAAAGAACAAAGTAGGAGGGATCACAATACCTGATATGAAACTGAATTACAAGACCACTATAATCAAAACAGTCTGGTACTGGCATAAGAACAGACACATAGATCAATGGAACAGAATACAGAGACGAGAAATAAACCTATGTCTCTATGATCAATTAAAATTTGACAAAGGTGGCAGTAGCATAAAATGGAGTAAAAATAGCATCTTCAACAAATGGTGTTGGGAGATCTGGACAGCTACATGCAAAAAAAGTGACAGTTGACCACCTTATAGCACACACAAAAATAAACTCAAGATGGACAAAAAACTTAAATATAAGGCGTGACACCATAAAAGTCCTAGAGGAGAACATAGGCAAGAAAATTTCACGTATTCCATTCACCAATATTTTTGCTAATATGTCCCCTAGAGAAAGGGATATAAAGGCAGGAATAAACAAATGGAACTGCATCAAATTAGACAGATTTTTCATGGCTATAAAAACATCAGGAAAGTGAAAAGGGAATCAACCATGTGGGAAGATGTATTTGCCAATGATACCTCAGACAAGGGCTTGATCTCAAAAATATATAAACTCACATGACTCTACACCAGGAAGATAAACAATCCAATTAAAAAATGGGCAAAGGACCTGAATAGACACTTCTTAAAGGAGAACATACAGAGGGCCCAAAGACATATGAAAAGAAGCTCAAAACCACTGATCATCACAGAAATGCAAATTAAAACCACAATGAAATATCATCTCACACCTATTAGAATGGCTATCATCAATAAATCAACAAACAACAAGTGCTGGCAAGGATGTGAAAAAGGGGAACCCTTTTACACTGTTGGTGGTAATGCAGACTGGTGCAGCCACTGTAGAAAACAGTATGGAATTTCCTCAAAATACTAAAAGTGGAACTACCTTTTTACCTAGCAATTCCACTGCTGGGATTATACTCTAAGAATCCTGAAATGCCAATTCAAAAGAACCTATGGACCCCAATGTTCGTAGCAGTGGTAGTTATATTAGCCAAGTGCTAGAAACAACCTAAGTACCCATCAGTAAAGGAGTGGATGGAATACTATGCAGCAGAAAGAAAAGAGGAACTCCTACTCTTCATGACAGTGTGGATAGAACTGGAAAGTATTATGCTAAATGAAATGAGCCAGATGGTGAAAGACAAATACCATATGAGCTCATCTATAAGTGAAATCTAATGAACAAAACAAACAAGTAAGCAAAATAGAGGCAGAAACATAGAAATAAAGAACAAACTGACAGTGACCAGAGGGGGTTGGGAGTAGGGGAGGGGGATAACACAGAAAGAAGGGGAAGAGTCAAGTGAAGGAACATGTGTAAAAGACCCATGGACACAGACAACGCAGTGGGGAGGACTGAATGTTGGCAGTGCGGGGTGGGTAAGGCAGGGGAGAGTAATGGCAGAAAATAGGAACAACTATAATTGAACAATGAAAATTTAGAAAAATCCAAAAATTGGTACATTTACACAATGGAATTATACGGAGCAGTAAAAAAGAAGGAATTCTTACCTTTTGCAACAGTATGGACAGAACTGGAAGCTATTATGTTAAGTGAAATAAGCCAGTTAGTGAAAGGCAAATACCATATGATCTCACCTATAAGAGGAATCTAATGAAGAATATTAACCAATTAGCAAAATAGTGCCAGAAGCTTAGATTCATAGATTAGACTGACAGATGAAAGAAGAGAGGGGGGAGTTGGGGACTGACTGAAAGGTAAAGGGATTAGATAAAGAGCATATATGAATGATCCATTGACATGGATGAGGGTGTGGGGATTGATATGGGAGTGGGGGATGGGCTGTGTGGAGCAAAGGGGAAAAATTGGGACAACTATAATAGCATAAACAATAAAATATTTAAAAACTAAAAGATCCAGTGGGAAATTAGTAATCTATGGCTAAAAGTTCACTTCTGGCCAAGAACCCCTCTTGGTATTCGCAACAGGTAAAAGGAGAAAGTAATAGCAGAAATAAAGTAATTCTGTTCACCGAGCCCTGCCAAGCTTGAGCCCCACAATCTCTCAGGTCAGGTGTCATCACATTCATCTTCCTGATGAGTAAAGTAAAACTGAGAAAGGAACTGACTCCCTCCATGTCACATAAGTAGTACATAGTCCTTGTGGAATTAAAGAAGGCATTAATTAATCAGTATACTTATTAATTATTCCTTTGAGGAAACCCAAAGGAACTCAAGAAGACTAATGACCCCTGATACACTGGGCCTCCTGGGTTAATTTCTGTAATCTATTTGAAAATCCAGGATGAAACCAAGATTAACATCATCTGTGTTTCATGATAGCAGATTGCTTTTTTATCTCCACACCCCCAACACCTCTATGAACCCTTGAAAACTGACAAATATATCCCTACCATACTTGAAAAATATCCAAACATCAAAAAAAAAAAAAATGCAAAACCAGTCTGAGTTCAATCCCCAACTGTAACATGTTTTAGCTGCGTGACCCTAAATGAATTACCTAAATTTTCTGAACACTGTTTTTATGAAAACTTCCTAAGATGGTTTTGAGAGGTAAATAAGATGATGCATACAAACAGATGCATATAAACAGCTAGTACTCAACAAATGGCAGCATTCTGCCTACTTTATACCTACCTTAAAAACAGCAGCACTTAGATAATCTCCTTGCACTCACTGGTCATCAGAGAAAGGGAGCAGTATTGCTACTTCATCTTTGAATAAGGGATGAGATACAAAGGACACATGAGTGCATTAAAAAAAAAAACAACAACTAAGGTTGGTTAGCTCCTGGTGGGTGCTCCTGCTCTTGAACATTCAACATGTTGAGTAACAGGTTAAGACTTGGAGAGATCTGAGAGGTGTCCTAGCTCAGCCTCCTCCCCAGCAGTATTCCTACTATTTCTCCACTGAGCCTTTGCTGAGAAACAAACAATTGTTATGAAAGACATGACTGAGGTAACTGACAAGAGTTTATTGTGGATTCTCTATTACAACAGAAGTAGTGTGTCAATGATGTTACATTTTGGGGGTTTTGGTAACTATATGCAGTTATGGAAGAGAATGTCTTAAGAAATACACTTTGGAGTATTTTGAGGTAGACACATGATGTCTACAACTTATTCTGAATTGGTTCAGAAAAATTAAAATTGTAAATACATAAAGACAGAATGATAAGGATATATTTTGTACCTTTATAGTAAAAGTTTGAAAATTGTTTCAAAATAAATTTTAAAAGATAGCAAATAGAGAAACAGAGCTGAAAAGGTAATATTATTTATTGAGCACTTACTGCAAATAAAGCATTATACTAATTGCTTTATCTGAACTATTTTGTTAAATCCTCAGAACCCTTTGAGGGAGATAACAATATTGTCACCTTCATTTTACAAATATGAAAATCAAATCATGGAGAGGTTAAGCAATGTGTCTAAAGCCACAGTCAATATGTGCTGACTCCAGAATTGAAATGGAGGGTCTGATATTGTACTTTGTAGTTTGAACAAATTGTAGAACTTGCCTGGAAACCTAATCACAGTTTATAATATTGTTTATAACATTGTGCCCCCCCCAAAAAAATATGGTCTCTCAGTAGCAATATGAAACCCAGGGTGTCAGGGCTACATTGGCATAAAATGAGGGCCCGTCCTGGTAGGACTAATCAGGTAACTGAATCTATACATCACATCTACACTCAGACACATTCACATGCTCATACATACATACACACCACAAAGACTCACACTCACACACTAGCACTTTAAGGCCTGGCAGGAAACATTTCTCATTTCTTCTGAGCTTGGTATGAACCAGCCCTTCATTAATACATGGATATTCAGAAGCCAAAGCTTTGCCTCTCAGGGGCTGCTGTATTGGGAAACCTTGACCATAGTAGAACACAGTAAAAGTCTATCACACACTAGAATAGGTTTATACTATGGTTAATTTGGGTGTTCTTGGTAACCAAATATAAATAGTAATGACAGAAAATTTAGGGATAAGACCTTTATTTCATCTTTTTCTGTGCCCTATCAGGCAGGCTGCAAAGACTGTGTATGCATTTGCCACCCTCCAGTTCCACTAGCAGGGCATTAGACCATGAAAAACAAATTTGTTTTCATCCTCTGGTCAGACTTGAGGTTTCTAAAAGAATCAGACTCATCCATTCACTCAGCAAATATTTACAGGGCCATGCACCATATGCCATACATGCCATGCACTACAGTAGGCACTAGGGCTACAGCAGAAACCTTTACAGGCACTGTTCAGTTGAAGGGTCTGCTTATGACATGCTGGGAAGTAGTAGAGGAAAAATAAACAATTCAATAAATACTTGTCAAGTGCCCATATGTACATGCTATATTAGGAGTGTGAGGGCTTCCAAAGGTGTAAGCACAACCCTTGTCTTCAAAGAGCTTAATATCTAGTGGGAATAATGCTTGTACACATGTAATGATCAAGCAGAGCAGACAACACCTTAAGAGGGGCACAAATTACTACGAGGTTCCAAGTCAGACAAATTCTCTCTGGCTATGCAGAGGAGATTAGGAAGGGTAACCAATTTGATATAACTAACAGATGGTCAAAACACTAAGAAAATACCAAAGGAAAAACTGGTCTGGGGGTAGCAGCAGACATAACTGGTTCTTCTTTTGGATACTCAGAGTTTGAGAGGCTTGGAAGAGGATTTAAGAACAGTTGGATATATTAGTCTAGGCTGGAGATGAGAATATGGGCATGGTTTTGAAGCTGTATGGCATCTGGAATTTCCCAGGCAAGTGCAAGGAGTGGGAACTATGGTCCAAGGGTGGCATCTGGGGGACAGATGGAGGTGTACAAAAAGACCAGTTAGCTACACAGAGCCTGTGACCCCAAGGGAACAGAGAATCTCAGAAAGGGCATGATCAACCTTATGAACTATAGAGAAAAGACTAGTAAAATAAGAAATGGGAAAAAAAACCCGCTGGATTTGGCAATAAATAAATGACCCAGCAAAAGCAGTGAGGAGAGAGGAGTGGTTAGTAAGAAGGGGATAGAGAGGGAACTGTCAGGAGGCTCTATTTCCAATGTCTCCTCCAAATGCAGGAGGCAAGCTGGGACTAGGAGGAAAGGGACTGGAAAAGGAGCAGGACAAGTAGAGGAAGCAGGGCAGGTCTGAACAAGTGTAGAGGAAAGCAGAAAAGAACTCCCAACTAAAGAAATTCAAGGATTCTTAGGTCAGCTGAGGGCCCTGCTCCAGTGGAGACCACACCCAGCCATGGTGCGTTGCCTGTTGGCAACAGAGAGGATCTCAGAAGGAGCTGGAGAGCAGAGAGGAGCCTTAGAGTTTTCAAGGCAGTACAGCAGAGGGCAGTGGGCTTAGAGACACTGGGCTGTAAGAAGGCACTTCATGAAGTCAGAGGTAGATAGATGATGACAAGGGAAAGGAGGAACCTGAGAGTACATGGGAGGAAAAGGAAGAATCAACCAAGTAAAGTAATGAGCAGGTATGAGAGTGTGAGTTCATGAGACTCCTGGATGCTGTGAGACCATGCTATGGGGTCAAACCCTGCACTCCTGAAGTTTCACCTCTTTGAAGCAAAACAGGCCATTGAGAATCAGAAAATCCTGAATAAGACTTGGGAGTTGGTCACCCAAGTACACAGAGGGAATTTCTAAAAAGGTTCCAAATGTATACTAATTCATAAGTTCATAATGACACATGAAGAAAATCTTACTGGTTACCTTTGAAGGGTGATTAGCTACTTTGTGATAATCACAGAGTTGATGAGGAATTTCTTTTTGTAGATGTATCCCCACTAATGAATGGAGAAAAAAGGACGGAATTTGCTTATGACTGTTTTTGCAACTCCTAATGACTGATGATAATCACATAAAAGGAAGACAGCCAGAGAGGATGTGCCTCCTGATGGAAGACAACAACATCTATGAAGTGACTTTATATACACAACTTTCAAACCTGAATCTCCTCCAAAACCTCTAGACCTAACTACCAACTGACAGGAAGTATAAAGGAGAGAGGAACACATTCAGTAACTTCATGGGAAGACAGTAAGCAAAATTCAAAGTACGGAAAATATATAGAAGCAACCATCCAGACCCTTCCACCAAAAATTAAAGGAAGTAGTGGAGGGAGGGAGGCTATAGAGTAAAAAATTCTTAGGGTAGTATCAGTCCATTTGGAGCAATGCTGGGAGCTTCTTTGGATCCTGATTCAAACTAACTGTAAACCCAATGGAACAAAACACACACTTACAAGGCAATTGGAAAAATACAAACTCTAACAGAATTTTATAATATTAGAAAATTAATGTTTTTTTTTTTAGGTATATGACCTTTTATTTTTTTTTCTGCTTTTTCTTTTGTTTTTTTAATCAGTATTTTTTAATTGTTGATATTGTACAGTTTTCTGTCTTTTACCCCGCCCCAGCCCACCACCCCAGCCCTCCCCACCTTCCTCCCATTTCCACCCCCCATAGTTTTTGTCCATGAGTCCTTTATACTTGTTGCTCTAAACCGTTCCCCTTTTCCCCCCATATTCCCTCCCCTCCCACTTTGGACACTGTCAGACTGTTCTCAAATTCAGTGTCTTTGTTTATATAATGCATGTTTGTTTGTTTTGTTGATTAGCTTCCTGTTAAAGGTGAGATCATATGGTATTTGTCTTTCACTGCCTGGCTTATTTCGCTTAGCATGATACTCTCCAATTCCTTCCATGCTGTCGCAAAGGGTAGGAGCTCCTTCTTTCTTTCTGCTGCATAGAATTCCATTGTGTAAATGTACCACAGTTTTTTGACCCATTCATTAACTGATGGGCACCTAGGTTGCTTCCAGCACTTGGCTATTGTAAATTGTGCTGCTATGAACATAGGGGCGCATAGATTCTTTTGGATTGGTGTTTCAGGATTCTTAGGATATAATCCAAGCAGTGGAATTGCTGGGTCAAAAGGTATGTCCATTTTTAGTTTTCTTAGAAAATTCCATACTGTTTTCCATAGTGGTTGTACCAATCTGCAATCCCACCAACAGTGAACTAGGGTCCCCTTTTCTCCACAACCTCTCCAACACTTGCTGTTTGTTGCTTTGTTTATGAAGGCCATTCTGACTGGTGTCAAGTGGTATCTCATTGTAGTTTTAATTTGCATCTCTCTGATAGCTAGAGATATCGAGCATCTTTTCATGTGTCTCTGGATCTTCTGTATGTCCTCCTTGGAGAAGTGTCTGTTCAAATCCTTTGCCCATTTTTTAATTGGGTTGCTTGTCTTCTTAGAGTAGAGTCTTGTAAGTTCTTTATATATTTTGGAGATTAATCCCTTGTCTGAGGTATCATTTCCAAATATGTTTTCCCATACAGTTGGTTCTCTTTTTATTTTAATACTGTTTTCTTTAGCTGTGCAGAAGCTTTTTATTTTGATGAGATCCCATTTGTTTATTCTTTCCTTTATGTCCCTTGCTCTAGGGGACGTATCAGTGAAAATATTGCTGCGTGAAATATCTGAGATGTTCCTGCCTATATTATCCTCTAGAATTTTAATGGTGTCATGGCTTATATTTAAATCTTTTATCCACCTTGAATTAATTTTGTGTATGGTGTAAGTTGGTGCTCGAGTTTCATTTTTTTGCATGTAGCTGTCCAGTTCTCCCAGCACCACTTATTGAAGAGGCTATTTTTGCTCCATTTTATGTTGCTGCCCCCTTTGTCAAATATTAATTGACTGTAGAAACTTGGGTTTATTTCTGGGCTCTCTGTTCTATTCCACTGGTCCACGTGTCTGTTCTTGTGCCAGTACCAGGCTGTTTTGATTACAGTGGCTTTGTAATACAGTTTGGTATCAGGTATTGTGATCCCTCCTACTTTGCTCTTCTTTCTCAAAACTGCTGCCGCCATCCGGGGTCATTTATGATTCCATATAAATTTTTGAAGTGTTTGTTCCATGTCTGTGAAATATGCCATTGGAACTTCAATAGGTATTGCATTGAATCTGTAAATTGCTTTGGGTAATATGGACATTTTGATAATATTAATTCTTCCGATCCATGAACATGGTATATGCTTCCATTTGTTTGTGTCTTCCTTGATTTCATTCTTCAGTGTTGTGTAGTTTTCTGCATACAGGTCTTTTACCTCCTTGGTTAGGTTTATTCCTAGGTATTTTATTTTTCTTTTTGCTATATCGAATGGGATTTTTTTCTTGATTTTTGCTTCTGCTGTTTCACTGTTGGTATACAAAAATGCCTTTGATTTTTGGATATTGACTTTGTATCCAGCTATTTGGCCAAATTCATTTATTACGTTGAGCAGCTTTTTGGCCGAGTCTATAGGATTTTCTATGTACACTATCATGTCATCTGCAAACAATGATTGTTTTGTTTCCTCCTTTCCAATTTGGATGCCTTTTATTTCCTTTTCTTGTCTAATTGCTGTGGCTAAGACTTCCAATACTATATTGAATAGAAGTGGTGAAAGTGGACAGCCTTGTCTTGTTCCTGATCTTAGTGGGAAAGATTTCAGTTTTTGCCCATTGAGTATGATGTTGGCTGTAGGTCTCTCATATATGGCTTTTATTATGTTGAGGAATGCTCCCTCTATTCCCACTTTGCTGAGTGTTTTTATCATAAATGGGTGTTGTACTTTATCAAAAGCTTTTTCTGCATCTATTGATATGATCATGTGATTTTTGTCTTTGCTTTTGTTTATGTGATGTATTACATTTATTGATTTGCGAATGTTGAACCGTCCTTGCATCCCTGGGATGAATCCCACTTGGTCATGGTGTATGATCTTTTTAATGTATTGTTGGATGCGGTTTGCCAATATTTTGTTGAGGATTTTAGCGTCCACATTCATCAGTGATATTGGCCTGAAGTTTTCTTTCTTTGTTATGTCTTTATCTGGTTTTGGGATTAGGATGATGCTGGCTTCATAAAAAGAGTTTGGGAGTCTTCCATCATTTTGGATTTTTTGGAATAGTCTGTGAAGGATAGGGGTTAGTTCTTCCTTAAATGTTTTGTAGAATTCTCCTGTGAAACCATCTGGTCCAGGGCTTTTGTGTGCCGGGAGTGTTTTGATTACTGATTCAATTTCACCAGCTGTTATTGGTCTGTTCAGGCTTTCTGTTTCTTTTTCATTGAGTTTTGGAAGGTTATATTTTTCTAGAAACTTGTCCATTTCACCTAGGTTTTCAAATTTCTTGGCATAGAGTTCTTCATAGTAATTTCTTACAATCCTTTGTATTTCTGTGGTGTCAGTCGTAATCTCTCCTGTTTCATTTCTGATTGTGTTTATTTGAGTTCTCTCTCTTTTTTTCTTGATGAGCCTGCTTAAAGGCTTGTCGATTTTGTTTATCTTTTCAAAGAACCAGCTCCTGGATTCATTGATCCTTAGGATTGTGCTTTTAGTCTCTATGTCATTTAATTCTGCTCTGATCTTGGATATTTCCTTCCTTCTACTTGCCCTGGGCTGTCTTTGTTGGTGTTCCTCGAGTTCTTGTAGGCGTAGGGTTAAGTCGTTTGTTAGAAATGTTTCTGTCTTCTTTAGGTAGGCCTGTATTGCTATGAACTTCCCTCTGAGGACTGCCTTCATTGTGTCCCATAAGTTTTGGGTTGTTGTGAGTTCATTTTCATTTGTTTCCAGAAACTTTTTGATTTCCTCCTTAATTTCATTCTTTACCCATTCATTGTTTAATAGCATGCTATTCAATCTCCATGATTTTGATGATTTGGGGATTTTCCCCATCAAGTCAGTTTCTAGTTTTAGTCCCTTGTGGTCGAGAAAATGCTTGGTATGATATCAATTTTCCTGAATTTGTTGAGGCTTGTTTTGTGTCCTATCATGTGGTCTATCTTTGAAAATGTTCCATGTGCGTTTGAAAAAAATGTGTATTTAGTTTCTTTGGGATGGAGGGCCCTATATAAATCAGCTAAGTCCAATTCGTCTAGAGTACTGTTCAATGCCACAATATCTTTGTTGATAATTTGTTTGGAAGATCTGTCCATTTTTGACAGTGGGGTGTTAAAATCTCCTACTATAATTGTGTTGCTGTCAATATCTTTCTTGAAGTCCTCTAAGATTTTCTTGATGTATTTAGGTGCTCCTATGTTGGGTGCATATATATTTACAATGTTTATGTCTTCTTGGTGGATTCTTCCCTTGAGTATTATGAAGTGACCTTCTGGGTCTTTCTTTATAGCTCTTCTTTTGAAGTCTATTTTGTCTGATATGACTATTGCTACCCCGGCCTTTTTTTCCTGTCCATTTGCTTGGAAAATTTGTTTCCAGCCTTTCACTTTAAGTCTGTGTAGGTCTTTTGTCCTGAGGTGGGTCTCTTGTAGGCAGCATATGTGTGGGTCATGCTTTCTTATCCAGTCAGCTACTCTATGTCTTTTGATTGGAGCATTTAATCCATTTACATTTAAGGTTATTATTGGTAGGTACTGATTCATTGCCATTTTCGTATCTGTGTTCCTCACTCTCTCTTTTCCTTTCTTTCCTTAAAGCAGTCCCTTTAGTATCTCTTGTAGTACTGGTTTGGTAGAGGTGTATTCTTTTAGACTTCTTTTGTCTGGGAAGCTCCTTATTTGTCCTTCTATCTTGATTGAAAGCCTTGCTGGATAAAGTAGTCTTGGTTGTAGGCCTTTGGTTCTCATTACTTGGAATATTTCTTGCCATTGTCTTCTGGCTTGGAGAGTTTCCATTGAGAAGTCAGTTGCTAACCTTATCGGGGCTCCCTTGTATGTTACTTCCTTTTTCTCCCTTGCTGCCTTAAGATTCTCTCTTTGTCTTGGAAGTTTGCCATTTTAATGATGATGTGTCTTGAAGTGGGCCTGTTTGGGTTCCTCTTGATAGGGACTCTCTGTGTTTCCTGGATTTGTGTGACTTTTTCTCTCACCAAATGAGGGAAGTTTTCCATCATTACTTTTTCAAATAGGTTTTCTATCCCTTGCTCTTCTTCTTCTCCTTCTGGTATTCCTATTATACGGATATTATTACGTTTCATGTTGTCTTGCATTTCTCTTAAACCCTCTTCATTCTTTCTGAGCCTCTTTTCCTTTTCTTGCTCTATCTGGCTGTTTTTTTCTACTTTGTCCTCCAACTCACTGATCCGATCTTCTGCTTCATCGATTCTGCTTTTCATTCCTTCTACTGTGTTCTTCAGCTCAGAAATTGTATTCTTCATTTCCTCTTGGCCTTTTTCGATAGTTTCTATTTCCTTTTCCATGTTGATATAGTTTGCACTGAGTTCATCGTAGCTTCCCTGTAGTTTCTGGTAGCTCATTGAGAGCTCATGGAGCTTCCTGACAACCATTTCTTTGAACTCCTTATCTGATAGTTGAGTTGCCTCTGTTTCATTTAGCATTCTTTCTGGGGCTTCCATCTTTTCTTTCATTTGGGGATTGTTTCTTTGTCTTCTCATTGTTGGTGAGACTCTTCTTGTAAACCTCTGCTTCTTAAGTTGATCTGTTCTGGCTACCTGCGTTTATGGTGTGAACTTCTGTGGTGGAATACCTGTGAGATTCAGTGTTATAGTCTTCTTCAGATATCCTGGTGTTCACAGCTTCCACTGTCTCAGCTGTGGGAATACCCCCTCTTTTGGTCCAACTCTGGTTTTTCCACAGTTCTAGGATTTCTTTGCCTCACTCGTGGGTATTCAAAAAGAGAAAAGAATAAAGTGAAAAAAGAAGAGAGAGAAAAAAGAAAAGAAAAAAAAAAGAGGAGGGAAGGAGAGATAGAATTGGAAAGAAAGGAAGAAGGAATAAAGCCAGAAAGAAGTAAAGAGAAGCAAAAGGAATTGTGGGATAAAAAAGGTAGAAGTAATAAAGAAATAAAAAATATATAATCAAAACAAAACAAAAAGAACCCCACAAAAACGAAAAATGAACCAAAACAAACAAACAAACAAAAAACCCAACTAAACAGACAAAAAACAACTATCAAAAAAAACCCACAAAACAAAATGAAACAAAACACCCCCCCCCCAAAAAAAAAAAAAAAGAAGAAGAAGAAAAAAAAAATCTCTTGCTATTTTCACACAGGCCAACCTGGATTTTCTGGACTTGCTGGCTGTAGCAGGCTGCGAGGCGACTCGTACCGCTTTTCTCCCTGTTCCTCACTCAGTCAGCTTTGGGCTACTGTCCTCAGTGCCAGCCCAGCACTGTCCCCAGGGCTAATGGCGTACTCTCCATGCAGGGCCTTGGGTGTGATTTCTGAGCCTCCTGCAGGGGGCAAGCTTTCCAGAGTTTATGGGTTTCAGCTGGAATCTCTTACAGATCCATCCCTCCCTGAGCCTATTGCTGTGAGCTCCGGGTCTCCTACAGGGCGCAGGCGCCCGCCTGAGACTACGGGCGTGGGCTCCGAGAGTTTCCCGAGTTGCGGGCACTCACGCCAGGATCACAGATGTGAGCTCCAGGTCTTCTAGAGTCCTCTTCTCTAGTTGGAGGGTCGCCTCCAGCCGCAGGGCTGCCTCCAATCCAGTCGCAGAGCCGCCTCCAGTTGCGCGGCCTCCTCCAGTCAGTTGCAGAGGCCCCTCCGGTCGCGCGGCCGCCTCCGGTCGGTTGCGGAGGCCCCTCCGGTCGCGCGGCCGCCTCCGGTCGGTTGCGGAGCCGCCTCCGGTCGCCGGGCCGCCTACGGTCCGTTGCGGAGGCCCCTCCATTCGCGCAGCCGCCTCCGGTCGGTTGCGGAGCTTCCTCCGGTCGCCGGGTCGCCTCTGTCCCGTCTCCGGGCCACCTCCGGTCGCTCGGCTGCCACGTCTAGTTTTCCAATGTCTGCTACGGATTTTGATCTCCTATTTTCATATATACTGTGGTATTGTTGGCTATCTGCTCTGTTCCTTTGTAGATCAGCTAGGTTTTTCTCCCATGTGCAGGAGGAAGGACAATCTGCGTCCTCCTACCATGCCGCCATCTTGAACCCTCCGAAAATTACTGTTAATGTTTATTAAAATGATAATAGAAAAAAAGGTCTGGTCTTTCTGAAGCTTTCTTGTGGATAGGTTTTTGTCAACCTGGAGAATCATCTGAAGACTAGCTGAACAAACTTCTATAACTAACAATAAAAAAAGAAGCCATGTAGAGACTAGTAATAGGGATAAACACATGAAATGGGCTGGACCCATACCACATTTGGCAATTGAGAATCAGGAGAGATAACCCAGATGCAGAGGTACTCCCTGAAGAGCAAGGGGCCCAAGCCCACACCAAGCTCCCCAGCCCAGAGCACCAGTACCAGGATAAGAGACCATAAAAACATCTGGCTGTGAAAATCATCAAGGATTCAGTCTGTCCTGGTGAGACAGCTACTAGGAACACAGATGGACTCTTAAAGAGTTAGTTCAAAGACTGAGAATCACAGACACTCATCCTGTGCTCTAGCAGAGAAACAGCAGTTTGGGGGATGCTTGACACATACAGAGAGAAACTGAGTTGTATGACTTCAAGGTGAGGGCCAGAAGGATGGCTGCTATTGTCCCTGTATTGAAGTCTCTTTCCACACAACCAAGTCTGAATCTGCATTACCATGGTGAACTCCACTAGCTCAACACTGATGACTCCCTGAGTCCCTGTTCCACTACAAAGGTCCACAGGACACAAGCAAATGGTGGCCAGCTTTAATATACACTGAGACTTCTGTTGAGTGGCATCAAGCTCAGCACTGCTGCCAAATCTGAATCTGCATTAACCTGGTGAACACCATGGACCCCACCTGGTAACTACCTGAGACCACATGTCATCCAACTCATGTACTGCCGAATGCTCTTTCTCCAACTGATCCTTATGGGAAGGTGGCAGGTGGTAGAAGGTGTCCAGGTACTTTGGGCCTTTCTGGTTACCTGTTCCAAGCCCTGTACTGGTGGAAGCCAGCATCAGTTTGTAGTGTGGCCTATCCCATATGACCAGGCCCAGCACAAGCAGTGAATCACATTGTAACTCCTAACAGGCACCCTTGGATGGTCACAGGTAGCATCCAGCATTGGCCTGCACTGAAACCCTTCCAAGAACCCCAGAACCAACACACTCATTGGCTGGCTTCAGAAAATAGCAGTAAAATACTACCTGATTAGCTCTTGAGTGGCACACACAAGGAGTAGCCTTATTGGGCACCATGAACTACTGGGGCAAACCCAGTATGTGAGGTCAGCCCCCACATAATAGCTCATATGCTGTGGTCATGGACAGTCCTCACAACCAGTGAGCCTGCGGGTCAATCATACCCACTGACTTGACAAAAGCAATCAAGGCTCAACTACAACAGAAGGGCACACGCAATCCACAAAGGACATTCCAGGAGCACCTATTCAAGTGATCAGAGAGAATGTGCCACTGAAGCTGCACAGGACACCTACAACATACGGACACCCTGCCAAGACTAGAGACATAGCAGATCTACCTTATACATAGAAACAAACATAGAGGAGCAGACAAAATAAGAAGAAAAAGACAAATAATGATGTTCCAAATGAACTAAATGAAATAGAGACAAGCAATCTACCAAATGTAGAGTTCAAAGCACTGTATATAAGAGTGTTCGAAGAAGTTAGAGGATGAATAGATAAACTCAGTGAGAACCTCAATCAAAAGATAGCAAACATAAGAAAGAACCAGTCAGAAACAAAGAATATAATGCTGAAATAAAAAAATACATTAGAGAAATTCAACAAGAGATGAGATGAAGCAGAGGACTGAATGAGGCATCTGGAAAACAAGTTAGGGGAAAACACTCAATTGGAACAGCAAAAGGAAAAAAGAATAAAAAATGAGGACTCATCCCAATAAATTTAATATTTAAAAAGTAACAAGATTGCAATTTTTAAAACAAAAACCCTAATTTGGTTCACTGGCATATAACATTTACTATCATTAACTAAAAATCAAAAATTGATGATTAAAAAATGAGTATAGTTTAAGGAAACTTTAGAACAACATTGAATATAACAACATTCATAACATAGTACAAAGAGAAAGCAAGAGATTGAGAACTTAATGAAGAAATAATAACGGAAAACTTACCAAACATGGCAAAAAAAAATACACTTACAAGTCCAGAAATTGCAGAGTGTCTGAAACAAGATGAATCCAAAGACATCCACACCAAGATTCATCATAATAAAAATACCAAAGGTTAAAGACAAACAGAGAATCTTAAAAATAGCAAAAGTAAAACAGTTCCTACAAGGGAGCTCCTACAAGACTGTCAGTTGATTTCTCAACAGAAACTTTTAAGTCCAGAAAAGAATGGTATGAAATATTCAAACTGATGAAAACCAAGGACCTAAAATCAATACTATTCTACCCAAAAATTCTCTGTGAAGACTGAAAGAGAGATAAAGAGTTTTCCAGGCAGGTGGGGGGGAGCTAAAAAAGTTCCTCACCACCAAACCAGTATTATAAGAAATGTTAAAGAGACTTCTTTAAGAAGAAAAGTAAAAAAAATAAATAAAAGTAATAAAATGGGACTTCTAGTCCAGATGCTAGCATAGGTAGACATGGCTGTACTCCTCACACAACCACATCAAAATTATAACTAAAATATAGAACGACCATCACTCAGAACCATCAGAAGTAGAGCTGAATGAAAGCCTGACAAATTCTAATTAAGGAAACCACATCCATTCAGACTGGTAGGAGGAGTGGAGATGCAGAATGGACTGGTCCGAGATCCATGTGGGGGGAAAAATTCAGGAGGTATATCTCAGGAGCAAGGAATCTCCACCTGATGTCATGCCCCCCAGCCCAGGGTTCCAGTGCCAAGAAGATAAGGCACCATAATTTCTGGCTGAAAAAAAAACCAGCATAATTTGAGTTGGTGGAATAAACTTCTGAAGTCCCAAGCAGTGGGTTCTTTAAGAGTAAAGAACCCATGGACTTAGACTCACTGCCTCTAAGCTCCAGTACCAGGATAACAGCTTGAAAGGCACCAGTGGCATAGAGGGAGAAACTGAGGGTCAGGCATCAGGGTGAGTACTGGGGGACAGCTTTCTCTTAGAAGGAAAGGTAGATAGAGGCTGTTGTCCCTTTCCTGAGCCCTCCCCCAACAGAGTCACAGACCTGGCAGGTGGGTGCTACATCTGAGACTCCATCAACCTGACTAACCATTATCACCACCCTGGAGATCTTCTGATATTCTATCCAACCCAAATTACAGTCACACCCAACCTGTTAAGAGTCACTTTTCCATATGAATGGCTGGTCTTGGCTTATGCTTCATAACTTTCTATATCCTTTGAAACAAGCAACAGCTGGCCTCAGGAATCCCCAGCCCCCATACCGCTTGCTAAGTAGCCCCAGGACCAGTGTTAGCAGCAGCCAGCCTAGATTCACAGCTTGGCTTCCCCTGGAAATCTCCAAGCCCAGCACAAGTAGCAGCCATCTCAGATTGCTTTATAACTTATATAGGGTGACCTCGGGCAGAACACAGGTTGGGGCTGACCTTGGGGTACATTACCCAGGAAACTCTGGAGCCTGTGCACCTAGTAGACAGCTACAGACCATGTGAGAGCACCGCCACTCTGACCCTGCACAGCTGATCCTCCGTGGCAGATGGAGGTGGGTGGTCGGTGCTCACAGCAAATCCTTGCAGCTGACTGGCCTGGGTAAATCCCTACCATTAACCTGCCAACAGCAATTAAGGCTCTACTACAAGACGAAGGTATACTGAGCCCACACAAAGGGCACACCTCAAGTACCCAGCTTGGGTCATAGGGGAGGCTGTGACACTGGACTTTACAGGACACCTACTACATTAGGCCATGTTACCACAACAAGGAGTCACAGCAGCTCTACCTAATACATAGAAATAAACACAGGGAGGCTGCCAAAATGAGAAGACAGACAAACATGGACCAAATGAAAGAAAAGATCAAAACTCCTGAAAAAAGAGCTAAACAAAATGGAGATAAGCAATCTATTAGATGCAGAGTTCAAAACAGTGGTTATAAGGATGCTCAAGGAACTTAGTGAGGACCTCAGCATCATAAAAAAATCCAATCAGAAACAAAAGATTCACTAATTGAAATAAAGAACAATTTACAGAGTTGAGTGGATGAAGCAGAGAATTAAATCAAGAAGAGGAAAATGCTGTAGAGTGGATGAAGCAGAGAATTAAATCAATGATTTGGAACATAAGGAAGCAAAAACCAAATAATCAGAACAAGAAGAAAAAAGAATTAAAAAAAACATGGATACCATAAGCAGCCTCTGAACAACTTCAAGCATTCCAAAATTTGCATCATAGGGGTGCCAGAAGAAAAAGAGAGAGAGCAAGAAATTGGAAATCTATTTGAAAAAATAATGAAGGAAAACTTTCCTGATTTGGTGAAGGAAATAGTCATGCAAGTCTCAGAAGCACAGGGAATATCAGCACCTTGATAACAGGATCTATGTTTTCTTTCATCCCCACAATGCCTGGCACAATAATCAAAGAAGACATTTAATTTTATTTTTTTAAATAATTACTTGTATAGTTTGCTATTTTAGTGTTTAGGAGCACAATATTTTGATGCAGCAACCAAGAGGAAAGACATGAGGAAACCTGGCAATTTAGGCTGACAGCATTTTCCTCTTCTGTAAAAATGTGAATACAGCCAAATTCTTTCATCATGAGACAACACCAGCCCAGTCTACAATGTCTGTGCAAAACACTTTGGAGCTCACAAAAAATAAACTAGCCTCAGACAATGGGCAGCTTGACCATAGTTAAGTAGAGAAGCAGGTGATACCACTCAATCTAGGTTCCAAAATCATTTTTTCAAGGGAAAAGCTACTTACAGTTATTGTGAGGTCTTCCATTATCATTAGCATTACTGACTTCACAAAAGACAGTAACATTTTCTTTCTAATCTTAATTCATGCTAACTTTCAGGTAATATCACATGAAAGACAGAGAAGACCAAGACATCTGAGCCATGGTGCATGCCCATAGCCAACAATATAGGCAGCAAACTGATTCAAGCTCATCTGGAAATTCAGAAGAGTCCATCTTCTTTTATCCTATGTGCAATCAAATAGCAGAACACTGAATATTTCCTCCAGGAGGGAACAAACCAGATCAAGTAAATGACTCTTGTTCTTATATAAGAACAAGCAGAAAACACTATTTGTTTTTTCTGGAGTACACCATTTTTATAGACAAGAATTCCTTTAATACTTCAAGTTCTCAAGGTGGAGTGTAAGGTGAGCTTTATCATCAGAGTTAGCATTCCATGAAGGGAATATTGTCCATCTGTTGTAGGAAACACGTTGGTAGATACATTAAAACCCACTTACAAATGGAAAGCTTGTAAGCATCATTACACAGCTATTAATAGGAAGAAAAACATCCTTTGTTTACTCTGTACTCTTATAAGATAGTATATGGAAGAGAATATATTCATTCAATATTAGGTCACCCTCTATCATCATCAAATAGCAGAGAAACTACACCCTTTCCCAAACACACCTGACATTAAACAACAGACCAGCTACAGCAAACTCTGAATGTCTCAATGTAACAAGTAGGCCTGGCTTTTTCTGGTACTTGAAGAGAACCAGAGGAAAGCAGTGTAGAAGGGGCTGCTGGCTAGATCAGAGCAACCCACCTTCACCTTGGAAGCCTTCTCCAGGGGGCAGAAAAAGTGGGAAACATCCAGACCCTCTGAGGATGAACTCACCTTTGGACACATGGTAACTCCTAGTATATAAGTGGTTTTGGCATTATGACAGATGATAGAGTCATGATGGCCCACCTCCCCCAAAATGGCTACACAATGAGTGGCAATGATGTGGTTATATGAACTATTCTTTTCATATTTATTATCTCATTTAAATACTCAGAGAAACCTTATATGGCAGAAATTATTCCCATTTTACAGATAGAGTAACTAAGCCTTAATGGGGTTCAATCACTTCCTTAAACTGAAACTCAAACTGAAGTCACAGCCATGGTTTTGCCCTTTGTCACTCTGTCTCCTAGCTTTCTAGTCTTCTGAAAAGAGAACACATTGTAAATATCCTTCCATTTCAGCTATAAGGAAGCAACAAGCTTTAAAAGGGACCAAGAGTTTGCCAATAGGATCTTCAGATTCCTCTGTTAAGCCAAATTCTTATACGTGCCCAATGCTGAACCATTTAGAGATGTAACTACTTCACTGGCTCCTAGCGAAATTAAATACTCATATATAAAAACAGTTAGAAAAGATATCTGGAAATAGGTTTTCAAAACCATGGAAGAATACTGATGAGAAAGGGAGGAAGGAAAGGAAAGGAAAGGGAATAGGTCTGGTACAATAGGAGAACTGCAGTGGAAAGAGTCTTGAAATGAGAGAAGCACCTTCAAGATTCAGAGAAACAGTCCGTGAAGAGCCCTAGGCACAGTCTGCTTTTTACACAGAACTCTCAAATCCAGTCAAGGTACCACACACAGTCCTAATAGTCTCTCCATGGCTTATCATCTATGTGTTTGCTGTTACTCAAGTCCAGAGAAAATAAAGCAAGAAAATGCTCTTTTCCTACTAACACACCTGGCTTGAATCTAGCTGACCTATGTCAAGAGCTTAGTACTAGCAAGATTGTGTTGTAATTGCTTTATGTGGACCATCCCACCTAATCCTCACAATACCCATGGCCATGACACATCATACGGATAAAGCCACACAGCTGCCTAACTATTAAGTAAGTGCCAGAGACAAGATCCCAGCAGTCTGGCTTGAAGCAGGCAGGACAATCAATCACTTTGGGAACCCATTCTCTGCATCCAGGCAAGATGCATTACTCAAATTACAGTGTTGAGGACTGCAAAGGCTGTTACACAAAACACTACCAGAGGAAACACATGGACCAAATACTAAGAAAGCACACACCTAACTTTAAATTGTTTTTTGAAAGCATAGAGATGTGCCTCTAAGAACACACTTAGAAAATCAGAAAAATTTCAAGAAAACTGTTGCACTATTAAACTCTTGAATTTAGCAAGCATAAATAGCAGACTTAAAATTTACTAGGCACAGTCATTTTCCGAGCTTTCCCCCAATATAAAAATATAGTAGGAATAGAGATAATGATTTCTTTTAAAAAATTTCTTCTCATGGACTTCCAGCCAAGATGTAGGCGTAGGTGGACACACTGTGCCTCCTCTCACAACCAAAATTAAGGACAACAAATATTTAGAAACAAGAAAACAGCCAGAACTGATAAAAAATTGAACTGTACGGAAGTCCAACAAGCATTCATCCAGACCGGTAAGAGGGGCAGAGTTGCAGCAGGAAAAGGTGGAGGTGCGGACCCGGGGGCGTGGGCAGCAGCAGCTGGCAGTTCCCAGGTGCACAGGTGGCTGCTGGCAGACCCCAGCCCCACAGCTGGCAAAGGATGGCTGGCTGACCAGGTGGTCCCACATTCGCGTGCGTAGACCGTCCAGGCGAAGGGGAAGCAGCGGTAGGGACTGGAATCCAGGAGAGAGGGGAGCAGTAGCCATTGTTCCCTCTCAGACCCCACCCCCACATACAGCATCACAACTCAGCGACTGGGTCACCCCGCACTGGGGAACACCTAAGGCTTCACCCCTCACTACGTAACAGCCTCGACCAGACCAAAACCAAACCAAAACAAAAAACCCCACCAAAAATGGCTCAAAGCGGAGAACAAATGAAATCCCCAGAGCCAATTCCTCTAAGCCATGAAGAGATAGCCGACCTATCAGATGCACAGTTCAAAGCCCTGGTTATCAGGATGCTCACAGAATTGATTTTGCTCAAAAATTAGATGAAAAAAATGCAGGCTACAATACGTGAAATGAAGGAGGATACATGGGGAACCAATAGAGATGGGAGGAAAACTGGGACTCAAATCAATGGAGTGGACCAGGAGGAAGAAACAAACAACCAAACAGAAAACAAGGAAGAAACAAGAATTCCAAAAAATGAGGAGAGGCTTAGGAACCTCCGGGACATTGTTAAACGTCCCAACATCCGAATTATAGGGGTCCCAGAAGGGGAAGAAGAAGAGCAACAAGTGGAAAACTTACTTGAACAGATAATAAAGGAGAATTTCCCCAATCTGGCAAAGGAAATAGACTACCAGGAAGTCCAGGAAGCTCAGAGAGTCCCAAAGAAGTTGGACACAAGGAGGAACACACCAAGGCACATCATAATTACAGTACCCAAGATTAAAATGAAGGAGAGAATTCTAGAAGCAGCAAGAGATAAGGGGACAGTCACTTACAAAGCAGTTCCCATCAGACTGTCAGCTGATTTCTCAAAAGAGACCTTACAGGCAAGAAGGGGCTGGAAAGAAATATTTGAAGTCTTGAAAGGCAGGGACCTACATCCAAGATTGCTCTATCCAGCAAAGCTGTCATTTAGAATGGAAGGGAAGATAAAGTGCTTCTCAGATAAGGTCAAGTTCAAAGAGTTCATCATCACCAAGCCCTTATTATATGAAATGTTAAAGGGACTTATCTAAGAAAAAGAAGATAAAAATATGACAGTGAAAAGACAGCAAACTCACAGCTATTAACAACCACACCTAAAACAAAAGCAAACTAAGCAAACAGCTAGAACAGGAACAGAACCACAGAAATGGAGATCACATGGAGGGTTAGCAACAGGGGCATGGGAGGAGGAGAGAGGAGGAAAAGGTACAGAGAATAAGTAGCATAGATGGTGGGTAGAAAATAGGGGAAGGGCAAGAATAGTGTGGGAAATGTAGAAGCTAAAGAACTTATGACACATGGACATGAACTAAAGGGGGGGAATGTGGGTGGGAGAGGGTGTGCAGGGTGGAGGGGAATGATGGGGGAGAAATGGGACAACTGTAATAGCATAATCAATAAAATATATTTTAAGAAAAAGAAAAAATCTCTTCCCATTTCACATTGCAGTATCAATATTTATATAGTGTACTTTTCATAACAAAAATTTAAAAGCTATAAATAAAAACAAATATAACTTCTCAAAATAATGTCAGTAGAGACGACTTAAGAGATAAGCTGAAAGTTTCATGAAATGATCTCAGTAAGAATACCTCAGGCCCCAGGGAGAATGTCAATGCTATAAACATACCTCCAGGGCAAACTGCTGCAAAAACATTCTCTCATTCTTAACGCACTTCACTTAGCCCAAGGAAACAATAAGCCTTTCCTCCTAAGAAAAGTTCAGCAGTGTTTCAAAAATGCCTTCCCTTTTCTTCCTCTTCATAAAAACCATAATATCAAAAATCAATGAACTTCAAGCTCTTCACCTTTTTACATGCAAGAAATGCTCAAAGCCTCAACCTTGAGATTCACATATGTAAACACCTCACTTAAGCTATTTTCTATCTGGTATTGAATAGAGAAAAAAAAAAAAAAACATGATCAGAACTTATTTTAAAGGTTCAATGTAAATTTTTCTATTTTATTATTTTAATTACATGATTGATTATGGACTCTCCACATACCTTTCTTTGCTTATTTAAACTTATTTATTTGAAATTATTTTAAAATTGTTTAAAATTACTCTAAAAAATTCTACAAAACTGACAGGAAGAATACTAAATTGACATATTATTTCTTGGACCCCTGTCAGTGCTTCTAAGATAAGTAGCAAAAGCCTGTTTATTCTAAAACAGAGTGCCACTGGCCATCTCTGTAAATAGAATGTATTTCTCACTTTTAGAGATAACATCTTTCTGTATTAAAAGAAGAAAAAATTCCCTTTCTGAAAATGAAAATGTGTTTTCTTCTTACAAAATAAAATAAAAACATCTTTCCCATTTCCACATGACCCTACCTCCTAACCATTTCAAAAACAAACTTAGTGATGCCAAGGTGAGTAGAAGGGACTTACAGTTGAAGATGCCTGGAGGTGGATGTTCAGTCACCAGGAGACAATTTTCTTCATCACTGTTGTCCCCACAGTCGTTCTGTTGGTTACAGACCAGTGAACCAAGATACAAGCATTTACCACTGGTGCAGGTGAATTTGCACTCTGAAAAAGTACAGTGAAAAGTATGAAGTAGTCAATGCAAATTTGATACTTGAGTTACTTTTTTCTTCCCCATTCGTGTTCCATAACAGTTTGGGAACTCAGTCTATCTGGAGATCCTGAAAACTGAACTCAGAAAAGGGCTATCTTGGTAAGAAACTTCTTTCCACAAAATGCACAAGACTGGAGCACTCTAGGGTTTGCCATACATTACTCACGCCACATCTCTAACCCACAAAATGAGTAACACTGGTGCTTTCTTTCCATGACCTGCTAGCAAAAGTCATAGCTATGAGGCTCTTACTATCGATGAATAAAAATCCATGATGTTTTCCAATGCCTTCAAGGATGAGGAGCCTGTGCAGCAGCAGCTGGGGCTACAGCAGAACTTGGTAGCTGAGGCTTTATAAAAGGAAGTACATACATTTTATTGCCAACTTGTCACTATATGTTGTGAACCTCTGAGCAAAAAATTTAACCTCTCTGGTGTTCATTCATCTCTTGCCTAAGAAAATCCAGGTTTAATACCAGGCAGAGGCAACACTAACTTTATAACCTCAGATGTGGGAAAATAGTATGTGCTCTTGGCAACCAAAGAAGCATCTATGCCAAGGGCCATGTGAGTGACTTTTAAAAAATAGGATAGAGCCCAACCCAAATCCTTGTAGGCCACATTGAACATGGGCTCCCTGAACTGTGTACAAATGAATATTTGAAAATGGAATTTACTTTTTAAGACTTTAAAATACATTTGTAAACTTAGACATCACTATCAATTTACACAATTACATATACATAGGCACATAAACATGTATGTATATCTTACATTGACTATCTGTGAATTTTTTCCTAGCAGTATCCACAGAAGCTGGCAGAATTCACACAGTTCCAACCCAATGGACAGCCAGTAGAACAAAAACTCAGGAAAAGCATCCCAGAACTCCCGACCCCCAACACACACATATTGATGCTGACTATCACAGTCTCTTCATTCCTCCTCAATTTTATCTGTCTAGAATATGGGTGGCAGGCCTGGATCAAGTTCAAGGTTCTTTTGACTTTAAAATTCTGTTATTCAAATAAAAGACTGGCATTCAGCACACAAAGGCCTCCTTCAGCTATACTAAATATACATGGGGCTGCAAAGAGAATAACCTGTGTTATAAAGAGACAGAACTTAAATCCTCAAAAGTATTTATTTCTGTGACCCAGTATAAAAGGAGATTGCAATTCTCCATTTGTCCACATTCTCTAAAAGAGTATAGAAAAAGACACCAATCACACTCCCTGACCTAGTTTAGAATAACCTGTGAACACAGACCAAATGCACAAGCACAAGTTCATTACTAGCTGTACTGTCCAAGTTAAAAAAAATCTCTGCATTGAGTGTTATCCAGGCCATGTGGTAAGAGCGCTGCTGAAACTGAACTCTTTCTTCCCATAAAGTAAAAAGATTAAAATCCAAGCTGTTTGAAATCACATTTATAAAGTGCCTTTTTTAAAAAGAAAAAAAATTATTGATTGGTTTTTAAAGAGAGAGGAAATGAGAGGGAGAGTTGGGGGCAGGGTAGAGGAGAGAGACTGAGAGAGACATCAATTTATTGTTCTACTTTTTAAAAGTATTTCATTTATTTATTTTTAGAGAGAAGGGAAGAGAGGAAGAGAAACATCAATGTGTGGTTGCCTCTCACACACCCAGTACCGGGTCCTGGCCCGCAACCCAGGCATGTGTCATGACAAGGAATCGAACTGGCAACCCTTTGGTTTATAGGCCAGCGCTCAATCCACTGAACCACACCAGTCAGGGCTGTTGTTCCACTTTTTAATGCATTCATTGGTTGCCTCTTATATGTGCCCTGACCAGGGACTGAACACGCAACCTTGGCATATCAGGATGACGTTCTAACCAACTGAGCTCCTCAGCTAGAGCTTGAAGTGACTTTTTTAGAAACTTAATGGAAAAAAATAATGTCAAGTAAAGGATTTCTCTTCCTTTCAAGCAGAAATACTGGAGTTCAAATATACCAAATATAAAAAGGACATCAAGCCAAAAACAGGTACTCCTGAAGTTGAAGTGCTGATTAGAAAAAAGGGAATACTAACTTATATTGAATCAAACTCCAACTAAAAAGATTACCCATTGCTGTGGTTTGAAAGGACCCCACATTAGACTACCATGTTCAAGTTCATGTGGTAGTTTCAACCAGCGGAAAAATTAAACCACATCCCCATTTACTCATTTCAACTTGTTCAAGAGAGAACCAGCCTAGAGTAACAAACTATTTTCAAGGAAATAAATTATGAGATTCATTAATTCTTATAGCAAATATTTTAGATCCTTCTATGTTATGTGCCAGGTAGTGAGAAATAGGAACATGAAGATGAAAGAGTAAGCCCTCTTCAAAGGGCTTACAATATGAATTTTTTTTAAATGTGAGCAGTGACTAATACATTTACTAACTCCTCCCAAGAACTAATTTTCCTTCTTTATATCCTTCACATCTAGACTGCTGCCTCACAAGTAACAAGAACTTTGTGAATCACGTATTTGTTGAATAAATGAATGATCTAATCTGAGCCTCATAAGAACCCTGGGTAGATATTCTTACTTCCATTTTATAGATGAGGATATTAAGGTGCAAAGATTAAGTAATTACTCATAACTAAACTGATAATAAATGGAAAAATCCAGATGAGAGTCCAAATTCTCTGCCTCTCATCTCAGGCTCTCCCCATTGTTACCTCTCAGTTTCCAAACCTGCTTTAAAAAATATATAAGACTCATTTGTAATGAGGGTGAACATTAATTTAACAAAAATATCAAAATGGCTTGTATTTTGTACATAGGCTTACCACATTCAGGACACATTAACAAGGCTTATGCTACTGATTTACTCAGAAATCTCTTACTTCTTAGATAATGGAAATATCAACATCAACCCATTGAATTTCAAATTCCTAAAATCTAAATCTTCTTAAACACAAATCATTAGCTGAATATCAGACTACAGGTCTCTTCAACACATGGCCCTTTGAACCAAAACTACTGGATTGAAATTTTGATTCTATCAACTTCTTCATGTGACACAGAAAATTGCTATAAATTAAGTTTTGAAGATTAATGCTAAAGCTGGAATAAAATTTCAGACCACAGTAAAATATGTTTCCAAGTTAACTGGTATTGATAGAGGCAGGCTTCCAACTCAATCCTGACTCGCCCTACAAGGCAATCCCTACCATATTTTGCTATTCAAAAACCTAGTACATGAGGTGATAGTCCTTTAATGTCAGGGTTATATTTCAAACAAAGAACCCTAACGAGAGGGTCTAACTGCGTCTTCATACTGAAATCACCTGGGCATCTTTCAACACTATTGATATCTGAGCTCCAGCCCAAGCCACTGCTCTCAGTAGACTGAGGTGAGGACTAGGCAGTGGGGATTTGTAGAAATCCTTATAATGATTCTGATGGGGAGCCAACATGGAGAACTACTGCCTAGTGAGAAGTACATAACTCACTTGTATTAAGCCCTGTCTTTAGCTGATAGTATTTTATTGGGATATTTAGAAAGTATTTGCTAATTTATTAAAAAACAAAACAGAAACTAAAAAAAATCTTAAAATAGGTAGGATTTTGATGATTACTGGATACAGAACCTAGTTGCTGCAGCTCTGTACTGTCTTCAAGATATTTCAAAAACTTTGGGACACCAAAATGATATTTTGACACACTAAAGCCAGGAAACATCCTCAATGAAGTAAAGCATAAGTCAGAGAAAGAAGATAGAAGAATCAAAAATGTTTTCTTATTTTATTTTATCAATTATTTGTAGAACTTGCTGAGTATTTCTGCCAAGTCAAAGGTTGAAGGACATTATAGCTATAAATTCATAGTGATTTCACATGTATAATATTGGAATGAAATACAGAATGAACTCAGGAAGCAGTTTTTCCTTCAAGAGGAATAGATTTAATTTTTAAAATTGTAATATTTAAATAACTCCTCTTCCATAAAGTTGAGACTTTTTAAATGAAGAAAATGGCATTCCTTTCTGCCATAGTCTCTATGTAACATTTTATGAAAAAATATCTAGAATCAACAATAGATTATAGAATCACTTTATATACTCTTAGTAATAAAGAATTTTCTGCAAATTTGAGGTCTTCTTTAATTTCAGTGATGAATTTTAGTGACTTTGATTGATATAGATTTATAAAATTCTAATGCTTAGAGGGCTTTAGAGAAAAAGCAGTCCAACCTATCATATCACAGATGAGGGAATGGTCCAGAAAGAATCACTAAGTTACCCAAACTCGAAAAACAAAATCCCTGCAATGGATCATAAAACCCAATATATCTACCAAATTGGGAGAAAAAATATCTTTTTATCCTAAACATCATTCTATTTATGTACAAACTAAGATTAACCAATTAAAGTAAACTATGTTTCAGAGAGAAAAAGGATAAGGAACTGTATTAATATTTTGTTACTTTTTAAAGCAATATGAACAGTTCTGAAACCAAGAAAAATGTAATATTGTAGGGTATTCCATGAATTCAAAACTTTTATACAAAAAACTACATTTAACAATTTGAATATTCTAAACCTAAATTTGGACAGGCTATTAAAAGATCAATGTTTAGAGGAGGAAGATGGCAGCGTGTTAGGAGGGAGTGGATTCCACTTCCCCCTACACATGGGAGAAAAACCTAGCCAATATATGGAGAAACAGAGCAAACAGCCAACAGTACCCCAGAATATATGAAAATAAGAGACTGAAAATTGTAGTGGACACTGAAAAAACAGATGGTAAGGAAAGTGGTTCAGGACAATAAGGACCCAGGGACCTAAGGTGCGGGGACCAGGGCGGCCACAGCCCCAAGCCCCGGCCCGTGGGGTCTGCCACAGGGTCCTTGGGAGAGAGCTGGATCAACTGCTCCCTCCCCAGACAGACAAGGTTTGAGCAGCACTGGGAGAGACCTGGCTGCTTGAAGTAGCAGAGAGAGGGAAAAGGTCTAAGTGGCAAACACACAGGAGCTGTGAGCACCCATGGAGTCTGTGGACACTGGTTAGGGAGAGTTGAGAGTCATGTAGTTCTTTAGCTTCTACTTTTCCCACATGAGGGGAATGATGGGGGAGAAATGGGACAACTGTAATAGCATGATCAATAAAATATATTTTTAAAAAAAGAGTCATGCAGTGACTGACGCTGGTTGGGGACAGTTGAGAGTCTCGCAGTGACAGTCCCTGACCCTGATAGTCACCAGTCTGACTGCAGAATTGGGCTGTGCCAGAGGACAGGCACTTGTACTGAGCAGTGGGATCGAGTACGAGGAATTTCTCAAAAAGAAAAAGTGAAAACAGAGACACTGTTTGGGGAATTCTCCTGCAGCAGCTGCTCTGGCTGGCTAGTGCCCCACCCAGTGGGACAGCGATTCCAAGGCTGAATGGAAGGCCCTGCACACCCTCATAGCACTGGGCAGGAAGGGTGCACTCCTAAACCAACATGAGGGAGACAGCCTGAACCAGCACAGCACTGCAGCCTAGCCCACAGCAGTAACCTGTCCCAAACAAAAGGTGCCAGTGATGGGAGAGGGGCGAGGCACCAGGCTGCTCAGATCTGGAAGGGAGAAAAGCCATACCAATTGCCCCTCAGCCTGATGCAGCCAGAAAGACCAGAAAGACCTGTTTGGCCATTTTTGAAACCAACCACAGGTTCTTGAGCTTTTTTGTTGTTGTTTTTTAAGTAATTTTTTAATTTTTAATTTTTATTATTTTTTATCTTTGAATTCCTTTTTCCTCTCTTTCCTTCTTTCTTGTTTTATTCCTTCTTCCTTTCTTTCCAATTTCATCTTCTCTTCCTCCCTTCTTCTGCTCTTTTTTAAAAAATACTCAACAAGTGAGACAAAACACCTGGAACTGTGAAAAGAACAAAGTTGGACCCAAAGAGGGAGCATCTCAACAGCTGTGACAGTGAGCAAAATTTTACTTTGCTATTACAGAGAACCTGCAAGTTATTATATATTTGTATTATTAGTTTTCCATTATACTTACATCTTTTATTTTAATAGTATTTTTGTATTTCTCTTCTTTCTGTATAGTCTTCTTTGCTTGGCTGATTATATTGTACCATTTGACAGGTTTCCCCTGTTCTCTCTTTCATAGTATATTGCTAATTTACTGTCTGTCCTTCACTATACTTATATTCCATTGGCACACTACTCAAGATCGTATACTCCCTACTCCCCCTATCCAGATCACATAGATTCTGTCATATGATCGTGGCTCTAATATCATTATAAATAATAGCTGTTCCATACAACTGTTAATACTTCACAACACCCCTCCTAGATCTTAGCCCACTTCTCAGTTTCCTGAACTCTATTACTGTAGTGCTTAACCCTATTCTCTCACACACTATACCTATTTACTATCCTTTACTCTCACCTTATCTTGTAATCTCATCTCCCACAACCTCACTGCTTTTGAGATCCAACTGACAATCCTTCCCTCCCCATTAAGAGTTTCATCTTCATTCCATCCTTTCTAAAAAGTGGCTAGTTGCGTGGAAGATCAAGGTGAACACTATACATAGTCAAAGGGTCTCCTATCTCTTCTTTACTGGCTGCCACTGTAAATATCATAGAATATTCTCTTGCTGTCTTAAACCACTTTGCCTTGCCCCTCCAACTGATCACACAAAAAAAGAGTAGGTGGAAGTGGTGAACACCAGAATGCTGAATGGAAGAGGAAGCCTAACAACAAAGGAACCACCAATAGATAATCACAGAAGAAAGGGAAGGAGGGAGTAGAAACCACACAAACCTCAATCCAGGACCTATCTTGAAATACAACTAAATAGTGGAGAAACTACCCAGTATAAACAACTGAACATGAGCAAGAGAGAGGCCTCAAAACCTTGTATATGCCGAAGAACCAGCTTTAACACAACCTGCCCTCACCAGCACAACAAAATAGAAGAGGTGATGGACAGAGTGACCTCAGTTAACCAGATGGTGAGAAGGACCCACCAAAGAAAAATCTAACAACAATCAAAACCCAAAGACAAACACAGAGCCAACTTAAACAACAGCCCAATTCCACTGAGCACAGGAGATCAAGGAGACTGCATCACTGAATTTCATAGGTATTCTGCCACAGAAGTTCACACAATAAACCGAGGGAGCCAGAAAAGATCAATTTAAGAAACTGAGGCTAACAAGAAAAGTCTCCAAACAATGGGGGGGAAAAGAAACAATCCCCAGATGAAAGGAAAGGAGGAAACCTCAGAAAGAATGCTAAATGAAATAGAGGCAACTCAACTATTAGATATTGAATTCAAAGAAATGGTTATCAGGAACCTCAATGAGCTCACAATGAGCTACCAGAAACTACAGCGAAGCTACGATGAACTCACTGTAAACTATATCAACAGGAAAAAGGAGATAAAAAGTATCAACAAGGGCCAAGAGGAAATGAAGAATACAATTTCTGAACTGAAGAACACAGTAGAAGGAATCAAAAGCAGGCTATATGAAGCAGAAGACTGGATCAGCGACTTGGAGCACAAAGTTGAAAAAAAACACCCAGAAAGAGCAAGAAAAGGAAAAGAGGCTCAGAAAGAATGAAGAAGGATTAACAAAAATGGCAGATAATATGAAACATAATACTATCCATATAACAGAAATACAAGAAGAAGAAGAAGAGCAAGGGATAGAGAACATATTTGAAACAGTAATGATGGAAAATTTCCCTAATTTAATAAGAGAAAAAGTCACACAAATCCAGGAAACACAGAGAGTCCCAATCAAGAGGGACCCAAACAGGCCCACTTCAAGACACATCATTGTTAAAATGGCAAACTTCTGAGACAAAGACAGAATCCTAAAGGCAGCAACGGAGAAACAGGAAGTAATATACAAGGGAACCCAGATAAGATTAGCAGCTGACTTCTCAATGAAAACGCTCTAAGCCAGAAGACAATGGCAAGAAATATTCCAAGTAATGAGAACCAAAGGCCTGCAACCAAGACTACTTTACACAGCAAGGTTTTCGATCAAGATAGAAGGCCAAGTAAGGAGCTTCCCAGACAAAAGAAGACTAAAAAAATACACCTCCACCAAACCAGTTCTGCAACAGATACTAAAGGCAATGCTTTCAGGAAAGGAAGGAAAAGAGAGAGAGAGGAACACAGGTACGAAAATGGCAATGAATCAGTACCTATCAATAATACCCTTAAATGTAAATGGATTAAATGCTCCAATCAAAAGACATAGAATAGCTGAATGGATAGGAAAGCATGACCCACATATATGCTGCCTAAAAGAGACCCACCTCAGGACAAAAGACTTACACAGAATAAAAGTGAAGAGCTGGAAACAAATTTTCCAAGCAAACAGACAGGAAAAAAGCCTGGATACCAATACTCATATCAGACAAAATAGACTTCAAAAAAAGCCATAAAGAGAGAACCAGAAGGTCACTTCATGATACTCAAGGGAAGAATCAACCAAGAAGACATAAACATTGTAAATATATATATACACCCAAAAAAGGAGCACCCAAATACATCAAGAAAATCTTAGAGGACTTCAAGTAAGATATTGACAGCAACACAATTATGGCAGGGGATTTTAACACCCCACTGTCAAAAATGAACAGATCTTCCAAACAAAATATCAACAAGAATATTGTGGCATTGAACAATGCTCTAGATCAAATGCACTTAACTGATTATATATATATATCCCTTCATTGCAAAGAAGCTGAATATACATACTTTTCAAATGCACATGGAACACTTTCAAAGATAGACCACATGAGAGGACACACAACTAGCCTCAACAAATTCAAAAAAATTGAAATCATATCAAGCATCTTCTCCAACAAGGGACTGAAACTAGAAGGCTACCCCAAGGGGAAAAACCGAAAACCCTCAAAATCATGGAGATTGAATAGCATGCTATTAACCAATGAATGGGTCAAGAATGAAATTAGAGAGGAAATCGAAAGGTTTCTGGAAACAAAATAATGAACTCACAGCAACTCAAAACTTATGGGACACAGTGAAGGCAGTCCTGAGAGGGAAGTTCATAGTGATACAGGCCTACCTAAGAAAGACGGAAACATTTCAAACAAACAACCTAACCCTATGCCTACATGAACTTGAGGAACAACAACAAAGACAGCCCAGGGGAAGTAGAAAGAAGGAAATAACCAAGATCAGAGCAGAATTCAATAACATAGAGACTAAAAGCACAATTCTAAGATCAATGAATCCAGGAGCTGGTTCTTTTAAAAGATAAAGAAAATCAGCAAGCCTTTCAGCAGGCTCATCAAGAAAAAAAGAAAGAGGACCCAAATAAACAAAACCAAAAATGAAAGAGGAGTTATTACAACTCATACCACATAAATACAAAGGATTGTAAGAAATTATTATGAAGAACTGTATGCCAAGAAATTTGAAATCCTAGGTGAAATGGACAAGTATCTAGAAAAATATAATCTTCCAAAACTCAATGAAGAAGCAGCAGAAAGCCTGAACAGAGCACAAACAGGAGAAGAAATTGAAGCAGTAATCCAAAAACTACCAACACACAAAAGCCCTGGACCAGATGGTTTCACAGGAGAATTCTACAAAGCATTTAAGGAAGAGCTATCACCTATACTTCACAGACTATTCCAAAAAAAATAAAAAATGATGGAATACTCCCAAACTCTTTTTATGAAGCCAGCATCATCTTAATCCCAAAACCAGATAAAAGAAACAAAACTCAGCAAAGAAACAAAACTTCAGGCCAATATCACTGATGAACATAGACGCTAAAATCCTCAACAAAATATTGGCAAACTGCATCCAACAATACATTGAAAAGATCATACACCATGACCAAGTGGGATTCATCCCAGGGATGCAAGGATGGTTCAACATTCACAAATCAGTAAATATAATACATCACATAAACAAAAGCAAAGAGAAAAATCACATGATCACATCAATAGATGCGGAAAAAGCTTTTGGTAACATACAATACTCATCTATGATAAAAAACACTCAGCAGCAGAGAGAAGATGGCGGCATGGTAGGAGGGAGCAGACCCTATTCCCCCTCTACACACGGGAGAAAAACCGAGCCAATCTATGAAAGACCAGAACAGACAAGGAACAGTAACACAGCATATTGGAGAATAAGAGGTCGGAAATTGTAGCGGACACTGAAAAACAAGCGGTAAGGAGAGCTCTGCAGAACAATAAGAGCCCAGGGCTCCAGCGCGTGGAGAGTGGGGCGGCTGAGGCCCCGGCCTGGCGCTCTGCCAAGCCTGCCCCAGGGTCCTGGGGAGGGAGCTGGGTCAGGCGCTGAACCGGCTGGGAGATCTCAGGGGCCACCACGCAAGCAAAAGTGGGTGCCCTGCAAGGGAGCGCCCCGCACCAGGTCACTGCACGACTTTGAACCGAGTTTTCGTGGTCGCCGGTCGACTACGAAAGCACAGGCGCCCCAACAGAGACAGAGGCGCGGGCGAAGTGAGACAACTGCATGAAAATAGACACCCTCAGGGAACCGCACACGGTCACGGGCTAGTGGACACTCGTGGAAACATAGGCGTAAGCCCCTGGAGTCAGCTGTGGAGCCAGAGGTGCCAGTTCACGGGCGGGTGCTCAAACGCGGACAGCTCAGGCCCAAGGTGCAGGCGCCGGATAGCAGCGGGAACGCAGGCCCCTCTCAGAAGCAAAAGCAGGCAGCTGTGCCCGAACACTGAAAGCCTCCCAGGGACAAAGGCAGGCGGCTGTGCACGTCTGGAGAACCTAGCACACACCCATAAACTCGGAGAAGTGCGCACACACCAGGAGGCTCAGATCACACGCTGAAAACCCTGTGGGGAGAAGTGCCCACTAACGCTGGGATACATAGCACAGTGAGGACTGAGTTCTGAACACAGAGAAAAGCAATAAGATCACCCCTCGGCCATTGCAGCCAGCAAGACCTGAAAAACCGCTGGCAAGTTTGAAAACAACAAGAGGGTGTTTTTTTGTTTTGTTTTGTTTGGTTTTGTTTGGTTTGGTTTTTTTCATTTTTTTCATTTTATTTTTTTAACATATATTTATTTTTTTTTTAAATATTTTGTTGGGCTTTGCTTGCTCTTTTTTTTTTCCCCCCTTTGGCTGCTTATATTTGTGTGGGGGTGTCTGTGTGCGTGTCTCTTTTTTGTTTTGCCAGTTTCTTAGTGTCTTTTTGTTTGTAAGCCTGTCTATCTATATGAGTTTTTAACTACTCCTTCTTCATTGTTTATATCTTCTTTACTCCCCAACTGCTTTTGCCTCCCTTGAATTCCTTCTTCTCTTATCCCCTTTTCCTTTCTTTTCAATTTTATCTCTTCTACCTTCCTCTTGTTTCCTCTTTCTTCTTTTTTTCATTTTGCCCCCTCTTCTTCTTGTAAATACCCACAAGTGAGACAAAACAAACAAACAAGCAAGCCTGAAACTGTGGGAAAAAAAAACAAAACAAAAACAAAAACCAGAGTTGGCCCCCAAAAGAGGGTATTCCAGCTGATGAGACAGTGAAAGCAGTGAACAACAGGATATCCGAAGGAGAATCCACCACTGAATCTCACAGATATTCTACCACAAAAGGTCATACCACAAACCCAGGGACCCAGAACAGACCAATTTAAGAAACTGAGGCTAACAACAAGAGTCTTACAAACAATGGGAAGACAAAAGAACAATCCCCAAATGAAAGGAAAGGAGGAAGCTCAAGAAAGAATGCTAAATGAAACAGGCAACTCAACTATCAGATATCGAGTTCAAAGCAATGGTTGTCAGGAAGCTCAATGAGCTCTCAACGAGCTACCACAAACTACAGGGAAGTTATGATGAACTCAGGGCAAACTATATCAACATGAAAAAGGAAATAGAAACTATCAACAAGGGCCAAGAGGAAATGAAGAACACAATCTCTGAACTGAAGAACACAGTAGAAGGAATAAAAAGCAGAATCGATGGGGCAGAAGATCGGATCAGCGAGTTGGAGGACAAAATAGAAAAAAACACTCAGAATGAGCAAGATAAGGAAAAGAGGCTTAGAAAGTATGAAGAGGGTTTAAGAGAAATGCAAGACAACATGAAATGGAAAAATATTCGTATAATACGGATACCAGAAGGAGAAGAACAAGAACAAGGGATAGAAAACCTGTTTGAAAAAGTAATGATGGAAAACTTCCCTCATTTGGAGAGAGAAAAAGCCACACAAATCCAGGAAACACAGAGAGTCCCTATCAAAAGGAACACAAACAGGCCCACTTCAAGACACAGCATAATTAAAATGGCAAAATTCCAAGACAAAGAGAGAATCTTAAAAGCAGCAAGGGAGAAAAAGGAAGTAACATACAAGGGGGCCCCAATTAGGTTAGCATCTGACTTCTAAATGGAAGCGCTCCAAGCCAGAAGAGAATGGCAAGAAATATTCCAAGCAACGAGAACCAAAGGCCTGCAACCTAGACTACTTTACCCAACAAGGCTTTCAATCAAGATAGAAGGCCAAATAAGGAGCTTCCCAAACAAAAGAAGTCTAAAAGAATACACCTCTACCAAACCAATTCTGCAAGAGATACTAAAGGGACTGCTTTAAGGGAAGAAAGGAAAAGACAGAGAGAGAAAGAGAGAGAGGAACACAGGTACGAAAATGGCAATGAATAAATACCTATCAATAATAACCTTAAATGTAAATGGATTAAATGCTCCAATCAAAAGACATAGAATAGCTGAATGGATAAGAAAGCATGACCCACACATATGCTGCCTACAAGAAACCCACCTCAGGACAAAAGACATACACAGGCTCAAAGTGAAGGGCTGGAAACAAATTTTCCAAGCAAATGGTCAGGAAAAAAAAAGCTGGGGTAGCAATACTCATATCAGACAAAATAGACTTCAAAAGAAGGGCCATAAAGAGAGACCCAGAAGGTCACTTCATAATACTCAAGGGAAGAATCCACCAAGAAGACATAAATATTGTAAATATATATGCACCCAACGGAGGAGCACCTAAATACATCAAGAAAATTTTAGAGGACTTCAAGAAAGATATAGACAGCAACACAATTATAGTAGGTGATTTTAACACCCCACTGTCAAAAATGGACAGATCTTCCAAACAAAATATCAACAAAGATATTGTGGCATTGAACAACACTCTAGAGGAAATGGACTTAACTGATATATAGAGAGCCCTTCATCCCAAAGAAGCTAAATACACTTTCTTTTCAAATGCACATGGAACATTTTCAAAGATAGACCACATGATAGGACACAAATCAAGCCTCAACAAATTCAAGAAAACTGAAATCATATCAAGCATTTTCTTTGACCACAAGGGACTGAAACTAGAAACCAACCCCAAAGAGAAAAACCCAAAACCCTCAAAATCATGGAGATTGAATAGCATGCTATTAAACAATGAATGGGTCAAGAATGAAATTAGGGAGGAAATCAAAAACTTTCTGGAAACAAACGATAATGAACTCACATCGACCCAAAACTTATGGGACACAGCAAAGGCAGTCCTCAGAGGGAAGCTTATAGCGATACAGGCCTATCTAAAAAACACAGAAACATCTCAAACAAACAACCTAACCCTTCGCCTACAAGAACTCGAGGAACAACAACAAAGACAGCCCAGAGCAAGTAGAAGGAAAGAAATAACCAAGATAAGAGCAGAATTAAATGACATAGACACTAAAAGCACAATCCTAAAGATCAATGAATCCAGGAGTTGGTTCTTTGAAAAGATCAACAAAATCGACAAGCCTTTAAGCAGGCTCATCAAGAAAAAAAGAAAGAGGACTCAAATAAACACAATCAGAAATGAAAGAGGAGATATTACAACCAACACCGCAGAAATACAAAGGATTGTAAGAAATTACTATGAAGAACTGTATGCCAAGAAATTTGTAAACCTAGGTGAAATGGACAGGTGTCTAGAAAAATATAACCTTCCAAAACTCAATGAAAAAGAAACAGAAAGCCTGAACAGACCAATAACAGCTGGTGAAATTGAATCAGTAATCAAAACACTCCCGACTCACAAAAGCCCTGGACCAGATGGCTTCACAGGAGAATTCTACAAAACATTTAAGGAAGAGCTAACCACTATTCTCCACAGACTATTCCAAAAAAATCCAAAAAGACGGAAGACTCCCAAACTCTTTTTATGAAGCCAGCATCATCCTAATCCCAAAACCAGATAAAGACACAACAAAGAAGGAGAACTTCAGGCCAATATCGCTGATGAACATAGATGCTAAAATCCTCAACAAAATATTGGCAAACCACATCCAACAACACATTAAAAAGATCATACACCACGTCCAAGTGGGATTCATCCCAGGGATGCAAGGATGGTTCAACATTCGCAAATCAGTAAATGTAATTCATCATATAAACAAAAGCAAAGACAAAAATCACATGATCATATCAATAGATGCGGAAAAAGCATTTGATAAGGTACAGCACCCATTTATGATTAAAATACTCAGCAAAGTGGGAATAGAGGGAGCATTCCGCAACATAATAAAGGCCATATATGAGAAACCTACAGCCAGCATCATACTCAATGGGCAAAGACTAAATTCTTTTCCACTAAAATCAGGAACAAGACAAGGCTGTCCACTCTCTCCACTTCTATTCAACATAGTATTGGAAGTATTAGCCACAGCGATTGGACAAGAAAAGGAAATAAAAGGCATCCAACTTTGAAAAGAGGAAACAAAACTATCATTGTTTGCAGATGACATGTTAGTATACATAGAAAATCCTATAGTCTCGGCCAAAAAACTGCTCATCCTAATAAATGAATTTAGCCAAACAGCCCGATACAAAGTCAATATCCAGAAATCAAAGGCATTTTTGTATACCAACAATGAAACAACAGAAGCAGAAATCAAGAAAAAAATACCATTTGATATAGCAAAAAGAAAAATAAAGTACCTAGGAATTAACCTAACCAAGGAGGTCAAAGACCTGTATGCAGAAAACTACACAATACTGAAGAAGGAAATCAAGGAAGACACAAATAAATGGAAACACTGTGTTCATGGATCGGAAGAATTAACATCATCAAAATGTCCATACTTCCCAAAGCAATCTACAGATTCAATGCAATACCTATTAAAGTACCAATGGCATATTTCACAGATATAGAACAAACTCTCCAAAAATTTATATGGAACCATAAACGACCCAGAATAGCGGCAGCAATCTTGAGAAAGAAGAACAAAACAGGAGGGATCACAATACCTGATACCAAAATGTATTACAAGGCCACTGTAATCAAAACAGCCTGGTACTGGCATAAAAACAGGCATGTGGACCAGTGGAATAGAACAGAGCCCAGAAATAAACCCAAGTCTCTATAGTCAATTAATATTCGACAAAGGGTGCAGCAACATAAAATGGAGTAAAAATAGCCTCTTCAACAAGTGGTGTTGGGAGAACTGGACAGCTACGTGCAAAAAAATGAAACTCGAGCACCAACTTACACCATACACAAAAATAAATTCAAGGTGGATAAAAGACTTAAACATAAGCCATAACACCATTAAAGTCCTAGAAGAGAACATAGGCAGGAAAATCTCAGATATTACATGCAGCAACATTTTTACTGATATGTCCCCTAAAGCAAGGGACATAAAGGAAAGAATAAACAAATGGGATCTCATCAAAATAAAAAGCTTCTGCATGGCCAAGGAAAACAGTATTAAAATAAAAAGAGAACCGACTGTGTGGGAAAACATATTTGCCAATGATATCTCAGATAAGGGTTTAATCTCCAAAATATACAAAGAACTTACACGACTCCACTCTAAGAAGACAAGCAACCCAATTAAAAAATGGGCAAAGGACTTGGGCAGACACCTCTCCAAGGAGGACATACAGAGGATCCAGAGACACATGAAAAGATGCTCGATATCGCTAGCTATCAGAGAGATGCAAATTAAAACCACAATGAGATACCACTTGACACCAGTCAGAATGGCCCTCATAAACAAAGCAACAAACAGCAAGTGTTGGAGAGGTTGTGGAGAAAAGGGGACACTAGTGCACTGCTGGTGGGAGTGCAGACTGGTACAACCACTATGGAAAACAGTATGGAATTTTCTGAAAAAACTAAAAATGTATATACCTTTTGACCCAGCAATTCCATTGCTAGGACTATATCCTAAGAACCCTGAAACACCAATCCAAAAGAAACTATGCATCCCTATGTTTATAGCAGCACAATTTACAATAGCCAAGTGTTGGAAGCAACCTAGATGCCCATCAGTAAATGAATGGATCAAAAAACTGTGGTACATTTACACAATGGAATTCTATGCAGCAGAAAGAAGGAAGGACCTCCTACCCTTTGCAACAGCATGGATGGAACTGGAAAGGATTATGCTAAGTAAGCCAGGCAGTGAAAGACAAATACCAAATGATCTCACCTTTAACAGGAACCTAATCAACAAAACAAACAAACAAGCATAATATAACCAAAGACATGGAAATTGGGAACATGCTGAAAGTCACCAGAGGGGAGAGGGGAGGGAATTTCAGGGGAAAAGGGGAAGGATTTACAGGAACAAGTATAAAGGACACATGGACAAAAACTATGGGGGTTGGAAATGGGAGGGAGGTGGGGAGGGCTGGGGTGGCGGGTTCGGGTGAGAATAAAAGACAGAAAACTGTACAAGATCAACAATTAAAATAAAATAAAAAAAAAAACCACTCAGCAAAGTGGGAATAGAGGGAGCATTCCTCAACATAATAAAGGCAATACCTGAGAGACCTACAGCCAACATCATACTCAATGAGCAAAAACTAAAATCTTTCCCACTAAGATCAGGAACAAGACAAGGAAGTCCACTTTCACTAATTCTATTCAATATAGTATTGGAGCACTTAGCCACAGTGATTAGACAGGAAAATAAAAGGTAATAAAAAAGAAAATAAAAGGTATCCAAATTGGACAGGAGGAAACAAAACTATCATTGTTTGCAGATGACATGATAGTGTACATAGAAAATCCTATAGACTTGGCCAAAAGCTACTTGACCCAATAAATGAATTTTGCCAAACAGCAGGATACAAAATCAATATGCAGAAATCAAAGGCATTTTTGTATACCAACAATGAAACAGCAGAAGCAGAAATCAAGAAAAAAATCCCATTCAATATAGCAAAAAGAAAAATAAAATACCTAGGAATAAACCTACCCAAGGAGGTCAAAGACCTGTATGCAGAAAACTACATAACACTGAAGAAAGAAATCAAGGAAGACACAAACAAAAGGAAACATATACTGTATTCATGGATCGGAAGAATTAACATCATCAATGTCCATACTACCCAAAGCCATTTAGAAATTCAATGCAATAGCTATTAAAATACCAATGGCGTATTTCACAGACATAGAACAAACACTTCAAAAATTTATATGGAACCATAAACGACCTTGAATAGCTGCAGTAATCTTGAGAAAGAAGAGCAAAGTAGGAGGGATCCAAATACCTGATACCAAACAGTATTACAAGGGCACTGTAATCAAAACAGCCTCGTACTGGCATAAAAACAGGCACATGGACCAGTGGAATAGAACAGAGAGCCAGAAATAAACCCAAGTCTCTATGGTCAATTCATATTCGACAAAGTGGGCAGCAACATCCAATGGAGCAAAAATAGCCTCTTCAACAAGTGGTGTTGGGAGAACTGGACAGCTATGTGCAAAAAAATGAAACTCGAGCACCAACTTACACCATGCACAAAAATAAATTCAAGGAGGATAAAAGATTTATATATAAGCTGTGACACCATTAAAGTCCTGGAGGAGAACATAGGCAGGAAAATCTCAGATATTTCACGAAGCATCATTTTTACTGATATGTCCCCTAAAGAAAGGGACATAAACGAAAGAATAAACAAATGGGATCTCATCAAAATAAAAAGCTTCTGCATGCCTAAGGAAAATAGTATTAAAATAAAAAGGGAACCGACTGTATGGGAAAACATATTTGCCAGTGATACATCAGACAAAGGTTTAATCTCCAAAATATACAAAGAATTTACATGACTCCACTCTAAGAAGACAAGCAACCCAATTAAAAAATGGGCAAAGGACTTGAACAGACACTTGTCCAAGGAGGACATAGAGAGGGTCCAGACACACATGAAAAGATGCTCAGTATCGCTAGCTATCAGAGAGATGCAAATTAAAACCACCGTGAGATACCACTTCACACAAGTCAGAATCACCATCATAAACAAAGCAACAAGCAGCAAGCGTTGGAGAGGTTGTGGAGAAAAGGGGACCCTAGTGCACTGCTCGTGGGAGTGCAGGCTGGTACAACCACCATGGAAAACAGTATGGGATTTTCTAACTAACTAAAAATGGATCTGCCTTTTGACCCAGCAATTCCACTGCTTGGATTATATCCTAAGAAACCTGAAACACCAATCCAAAGAACTTATGCACCCCTATGTTCATAGCAGCACAATTTACAATAGCCAAGTGTTGGAAGCAACCTAGGTGTCTATCAGTAAATGAATGGATCAAAAACTGTGGTACATTTACACAAGGGAATTCTATGCCGCAGAAAGAAAGAAGGAGCTCTTACCCTTTGCAACAGCATGGGTAGAACTGGAAAGCATTATGCTGAGTAAGCCAGGCAGTGAAAGACAAATACCAAATGATCTCACCTTTAACAGGAACCTAAACAACAAAACAAACAAACAAGCAAAATATAACTAAAGATACTGAAATATAGAACAGGCTGACAGTGACAAGAGGGGAGAGGAGAAGTAATTTCAGGGGAATAGGGAAAGGGTTTACAGAACAAGTATAAAAGACACATGGGCCCTGGCTGGTGTGGCTCAGTGGACTGAGTGCTGACCTGTGAACCAAGGTGTTGCTGTTTTGATTCCCAGGCAGGGCACATGCCTCGGTTGTGGGCTGGGTCCTCGGATGGGGGCATGTGAGATACAACCAATTAATGTTTCTCCCTCATATTAATGTTTCTCTTCCTCTCCTTTTTTCTCTCTTCCCCTCTTTCTAAAATTAAATAAAATCTTTTTAAAAAAAAGGACATATGCACAAAAACTATGGGGTGGGAGTGGAAATGGGAGGGATGTGTGAGGGCTGGGGGGTGGGCTGGGATGGGAGTAAAGGACAGAAAACTGTACAAGAACAACAATTAAAATAAAATTGACTTCCGGTCTAGATGGAGGCATAAGTGGACATACTGTACCTCCACTCACAACCAAAATTAAGGACAACAAAGATTTAGAAACAAGAAAACAAGCAGAATTGATGGAAAAATTGAACTCTATGTAAGTCCAACAACCATTCATCCAGACTGGTAAGAGGGGTGGAGTCTGGCAGGAAAATGTGGAGGTTGGCACACCCTGGCATGCAGGCAGCAGCAGGTGGCAGATCCCAGGTGTGCATGTGGTGGGTAGCAGACCCTAGGCGCACAGGTGGCAGCTAGTGGACCCCGGGAATAGGCTGGTAACTATGCAGACCCTATTAGGCCTCGCAAGATGGCAGGCTGACCAGGTGGTCCCACATTCATCTGGAGCAGATAATCCAGGCGAAGGGGAAGGGGCGGAAGGAACCGGAATCCGAGAGAGAGCAGAGCAAGCACCATTGTTGCCTCTCAGATCCCACCCCCCCACACAGAGTCACTTCCTAGTGACTGGACTGCCTCACCCTGAGGAACATCTAAGGCTCCACCCCTCACTACGTAACAGCCAGGAACAGACACCCCCCCAAAAAAAAATGGCTGAAACCAGAGAACAAATCAAAGCCCCAGAGCCAATTCCTCTAAGCAAACAAGAGACAGCCAACCTATCAGATTCACAGTTCAAAGCCCTGGTGATCAGAATGCTCATAGAGTTGGTTGATTTTGCTCACAAATTAGATGAAAAAATGAATGCTACAATAAGTGAAATGAAGGAAAATGCACAGGGAACCAAGAGAGATGGGAGGAAAACTGGAACTCAAATCAATGGAGTGGACCAGAAGGAAGAAACAAACAACCAAACAGAAAACAAGGAAGAAACAAGAATTCCAAAAAATGAGGAGAGGCTTAGGAACCTCCAGGACATCTTTAAACATCCCAACATCCATTTATAGGGGTACCAGAAGGGGAAGAGGAAGAGCAACAAGTGGAAAACTTCTTTGAACAAATAATAAAGGAGAACTTCCCCAATCTGGCAAAGGAAATAGACTACCAGGAAGTCCAGGAAGCTCAGAGTCCCAAAGAAGTTGGACCCAAGGAGGAACACACCAAGGCACATCATAATTACAGTACCCAAGATTAAAATGAAGGAGAGAATTCTAGAAGCAGCAAGGGATAAGGGGACAGTCACTTACAAAGGAGTTCCCATCAGACTGTCAGCTAATTTCTCAGAAAAGACCTTCCATGCAAGAAGGGGCTGGGAAGAAGTATTCCAAGTCAAGAAAGGCAAGGACTTACATCCAAGATTGCTCTATCCAGCAAAGCTGTCATTTAGAATGGAAGGGAAGATAAAGTGCTTCTCAGATAAGGTCAAGTTCAAGGAGTTCATCATCACCAAGCTTATTATATGAAATGTTAAAGGGACTTACCTTAGAAGAAGAAGATAAAAAATATGACAGCAAAAGACAGCAAACTCACAGATATTAACAACTATACCTAAAACAAAAGCAAATTAAGCAAACAGCTAGAACAGGAACAGAACCACAGAAATGAAGATCATATGGAGGGTTAGCAACAGGGGGGTGGAAGGAGGAGAGAGGGGGGAAAAGGTACAGAGAATAAGTAGCATAGACGGTAGGTAGAAAATAGACAGGGGAATGGGCAAGAATAGTGTGGGAAATGTAGAAGCTAAAGAACTTATGACACATGGACATGAACTAAAGGGGGGATATGTGGGTCTGAGGGGGTGTGTAGGGTGGAGGGTAATGATGGGGGAGAAATGGGACAACTGTAATAGCATAATCAATAAAATATATGTAAAAAATAAAATAAAATTTAAAAAACGATTAATGCTCAATCTTGACTTCCAGGAGAACAAATCTGCATCTCAGAGACCAAAGTGAATCCACTTGGTAGGATGGGCATTTTATTAGTTAGAAGGCAATAAAAACTACTTGAAAGTTGTTAAAAGAGTAGATATTAAACATTCTCACAACAAAAAATAGTCATTAGGTGCCATGAGGCAGGTTTTATCTAATGTTATGGTGGATATCATTTTGCAATGTGTCAGTGTATCAAATCAACACATATACCTTGAACTTACAGAATGCTGTAGTCAATTATATTGAAATAAAGCTGGGAAGAGGAGCCAATGAACAGCTGTTCTCAATTTTTCCTACACTCTTTTGAAAGGCTAGTTTTCACAGATATGATCTCAGTCACAAAATAAAGACATATATGGAGTATTACATTACAACTGTAAAAGCTGTCGTGTGTGTGTGTGTGTGTGTGTGTGTGTGTACCGGGAAAGTAGTCTACCATAGCTATTTTTGTTAAAATTCATTTAGCAACACTGACTCATCCAGTTCACACTTCTATCATTGACAAACCTGAAAAGTGAAATTCTGTCTCCAACATTTCTTACTTGAAATCCTGAACCTGCTCTCAGTAATCGTACATTGTAAATAACAAAGAAATTAAACTTAGCCTTTAACAATCTGTAAGTAAAGAATTAACAGATTTCTAAAATTAAGATAAATAATTTTACTATAACCAATGTAAGTTTACATTTCCTAGTATAGAGATGACAAGAATAGTTTCATCGATACATATGTATTGCCTACTTGCCTGCAAGGACAAGATTATCTATTATAAAACTAAAGTTCAATGAAAATGGAGAACTGATTAAAACACCAAAACCATGAATCTAGAAATGAAGGGGAAAGAAGAAAAACTTTGTGACTGAAGAGAGTTCTAATAACTGGTCACTAAACTGAACTCCAAGCATATGAGCTGGCACAGAGACAAGGAGACCTGAAACTTGGTGGTGAGCCCTCATTGGTCCATGGGAGCAGGCATTTCAATTAATCAGATCAAGACTTTCTCTGGATCCTCAGAATTGAGAGAATCTGTCTCTCTTTTTATTAAAGGGTGCAGTACAATAATATGGAGGTTATATTAGATACACATTTTTTTAAAAAAGGAAAAGAGCTCCCCATATTATTTTCCTTATCAGCCTGCAATGATGTTGGAATACTGGAGTAGTTTCTACAAAGAAAGCCAAAATTACAGCATCCAGAAAGAAGTGATTCAGCAAATTATGAAGATAAAGTTTTGAAAATCTCCAGAAATTAAAAATTAATTCTTAAAGTTATTCTCAAATGTCAGCTTTTGAAAACATGTGAACAGCATAAGGATGATATATGCACATTCCCTTTACAAAATTTTTCAATGTAAAAAATACATTTTGGGTAACCTGTAAATGACTTACTATCTTACATTTTATCAACATTGGTCTCCTTAGAAATTTGATGAGCGATCTGCAGAAGTTGTGTGTGCTTCACTTAACATCACAGAGCAATCTGTATGACACACTGAGAGTCACATTTAAAGACACTGCATTACTAATGATGCTCCCCCTTCACTCAAACAGGAGGCTGATTTTCCTGGTCATGAATTTGAAAAAAAGGAGAATTTAATTTGAAGGTTTATATTCTGTGTAATGAATTAGGTTCACCCATAATCAAGGTCATATCTTAAGTGGTACTGTGAAAGAATACTTGTCCTTCAGAAAGATGAATATGACATAATAAAAAGATATTTTCCCATATAAGATTAACATAGAAGAGCCTCCTACCAAAGACAGTAACAATTTTTTTTTAACTGAATCCATTTTGTGATATGGCTTATTGATCCCACTGTGCTGCTGATTTGGGTTCTGAAAAGATTTTAATGTTTCTGAAATTCTCTATAAGTGAAAAATGTGTTCTTCAAAGTACAAGTTGCTTTCAGATTTTATTTATTGTTTTAACTCTTATTTTATTGTTGTTTAAGAAACATGCTTTCAGATTTTAGACTTCTAATGTTAAAATTACCCCTTAGAGGAGCTTAAGACACTACTCAACTTTCATCAAAATGCCATCAGACATTTTTAAAGCCAAAGAGAGCAAAATAGAACCAGAGACATGGAAATATAAAACAAACTGACAGTGACCAGAGGGGAGGGGCAAGCAGGGTAATGGGGGAAAGAAGGGGAAGGGTCAAGTCAGGGAACATGTATAAAGGACTCATGGACAAGGACAATGTGAGGGGGCATTGAATGTAGGAGGTGAGTGTGGGTAGGGTGGGGAGAGTAATGGGAGAAAATAGGAACAACTGTAATTGAATAATGATAAAATAAAATTTAAAAAAAGTTGAGTCCTTTTGGACTTGAGTTAGAAAATAGCATTGTTTCTTTACTATGTTTAAAAGCAATGAATGAATAAATTTAAAAATGTTTTTACTATATTTTCCCATTACCACTTATCCCCCTTATACTTTTTTCCACCTCCACCCACCCTTCTTTCCCCTGCAATCAACACACTTTTGTCCATGAGCCCTTTTTCTTGCTGATCTCTCTACCCACTGACTGTGCCTCCATCCCTAGAGCTGTCAGCCTGCTCTGTATCTATGAGTATCTCTGTTTTGCTTGTTAGTTCAGTTTGTTCATTAGATTCCACATATGAGTGAAATCGTGTGGTATTTATCTTTCTCGGACTGGCTTATTTCATTTAGTATAACGTTCTCCAGGTCTATCCATGATGTCTCAAGTAAAATCTTCCTTTTTATGGTCAAGTACTATTCCATAGTATACAAGTATATCAAGATACATTTGCCCTGGTCAGGTTACTCAGTTGGTTGGAGCATCGGTCCCATGCACCAGAAGATTATGGATTTGATTACTTATCAGGACATGTACTGGAGGCAACCAATTGATGTTTCTCTCTCAAATCAATATTTCTTTTTCTCTCTCCCCACTTCTTCTCTCTAAGCATGCTCTCAAGTGAGGATTTTAAAAAAAAGGTGTATAGGGGTGTGTGTGTGTGTGTGTGTGTGTGTGTGTGTGTGTGTGTGTGTACAGAAAGATAGATAGATCCTACTGGTTATGTTCTCTAGGGAGCCCTAATTGATACAGTTATCAAATGCCTGGACATTTCCATGGCTTCTTATTAATAACTTTTTTCCTTTAACTTTTTTTATTTTTCAATTACAGTTGACATACAATATTGTATCATCAGTTTTAGGTGTACAAAATAACAATTAGACATTTATGAGGGGGACCCCAAAAAAGGGAATTATCTTCTGGAGTGCAGGCCCCTTGTAGTACAGGCTTCCCCCACTAGGACAGTGTTCTATAAACTCATCTATATCAGTGTATCAACTGGCATTGTGAGAAGCTGCATTCGGATTCATTGAAATTTTTTTTAAGACTCTTTCAACGAGTTTGCCCATTTCATGATGGGTGATTTACGAGTGCACTTGCCAATACTGCACTAAGTGTTCATCAGCTTTGACCAAAAACAGCATGACCCCTGTGCCCCACCCTCCCTGTTCACCCAAACTCACCTTGAGTGACATTTTTGTTTCCCCATATGAAAAATGTCCTCAAAGGCAAATGTTATGCCAATATGGAAGAGGTGAAACAAAAAACAGTATAAGCACTAAAATGCAACAAAATTGATGAGTTCAAAATCTGTTTTGAGCAATGGAAAAAAATGTCTCCATAGGTGCATTGCATCAAATAGGGAGTATTTTGAAGGTGACTGAAGTTTAAATATGTAAGAATAAATATACAATTTTTTATAAATAAATTCCATTTTTGGTGTGCCCCTCATATATAACTTCCAAAATGAACACCTCAATAAGTCTAGTACTTATGTAAAACCATACGAAGTTATTCCAATATTAGGGACTATATTCCCTAGGCTGTAATTTACATCCATGTAACTGTTTTTATATCTGGCCATTTGTACATCTTAATCACTTCCCCTTTTTCACCCATCTCCACAACCCTCCCTCCCACCTGATAACTATCAATTTGTTTTCTGTATCTATGTGATTGTTTCTTTTGTTCATTTATTTTTTTAGATTCCACATGTAAGTAAAAATATATAGTATTTTTCTTTCTGACTTTTTTCCAATTTATTTATTTTTATCAGTATTTTTTTAATTGTTGATCTTGTACAGTTTTCTGTCTTTTACTCCCACCCCAGCCCACCGCCCCAGCCCTCCCCACCTCCCTCCCATTTCCACCCCCCATAGTTTTTGTCCATGTGTCCTTTATACTTGTTGCTCTAAACCCTTCTCCCCTTTCCCCTGAAATTCCCTCCCCTCTTCCCTCTGGTGACTGTCTATGTTTGACTTTTTCACTTAGCATAATACCCTCTAGGTCCATTCATGTTCGCAGATGGCAAGATTTCATTCTTTTTTTATGGCTGAGTCATATTCATATTCCACTGTATATATGTATGACATCTTTTTATCCATTTGTCAATTGTAGACACTTAGGTTGCTTCCACATCTTAGCTATGTAAGTAAATAATGATACAAGGAAAATAAGGTGTGTATATCTACTTGAATTGGTGTTTTGGATTTCTTTGGATAAATACTCAGAAGTAGAATTGCTGGGTCATATGGTAGCCCCTTCTTAATTTTTTTTTTGTTGAGGAACCTCCATTCTGTTTTCCATATTGGCTTCACCAACATACAGTCCCACCAACAGTACATGAGGTTCCCCTTTTTCCATGTTCTTGACAACAACTGTTTTTCATTGATTTATTGATGATAGCCATTCTGACAGGTGTGAGCTGATATCTCTTCGTGGTTTAAATTTGCATTTTCCTGATGATTAGTGATGTTTAACAAGTTATCATACATGTATTGGCCATCTGTATGTCTTCTTTGGAGACATGTCTATTCAGGTCCTCTGCTCATTTTTTGATATTAAGATGTATGAGTTTGTTATATATTTTGAATATTAAACTCTTACCTAGTGTATAATTAGCAAATATATTCTCCCGCTCAATAGACTGTCTTTTTTTCTTAATGGTTTTCTTTGCTATGCAAAAACTTTTTAGTATAGTCCCATATACTAAAAAGTTACTTTTTTTTGTTTCCCTTGACTAAGGAAACATATCAAAAAAAGTATCACTAAGAACCATGTTAGAGAGTTCACTGTCTATATTTTCTTCTAGGAGTTTTATGGTTTGGGGTCTTCAATTTATGTCTTCAATCCATTTTTTTAATTTATTCTTGTATATAGTATAAGAAAGTGATCCAGTTTCACACTTTTGCATGTGTCTGTCCAATTTTACCAATATTTATTGCAGAGACTGTTTTTACCCTATTGAATATTCTTACCTCTAAATCACAGATTAATATCATATAGGTGTGGAATTATTTCTGGGCTTTATATTCTGTTCCATTGATCAATGTGTCTCTTTTTATGGCAATATCATGCTGTTTTGATTACTGTAGCTTTGTAATATAATTTAGTATCAGGTTGTACAATACCTCCAACTTTGCCCTTTTTCAAGATTGCTGTGGCTATTCAGGGTCTTTTGTGGTTCCATATAAATTTTTGCATTAATTGTTCTAACTCTGTGAAAAATGTCATTGGTATTTTGATAGAAAGTGCATTGAATCTACAGGTTGCTTTGGGTAATATGGAAAGTTTAACTATATTAATTTTGCCTATCCATGAGCATGGTGTATCCTTCCATTTATTTGTGTCTTCAATTTTTTTCTTCAATGTATCATAGTTTTCTGAGTATATGTCTTTAACCTCCTTGGTTACATTTATTCCAAGGTATCTTCTTGTTTTTCATGAAAATACAATTTTTTTAAATTTCTCTTTTGATAGTTCATTACTGGTGTATAAAAGTGCAACTGAATTCTGAATGTTTACTTTGTATCCTGCTACTTTAGTAAATTAATTTATCTGTTCTAGTAGTTTTTTGGTAGAATCTTTTGGGTTCTCAATATATAGTCCCATGTCATCTGCAAATAATAACAGTTTTACTTCTTCCTTTCCATTTTATTAATAGATGCCTTTTATTTCTTCCTCTTGTTGATTATTGTGGCTAGGAATTCCAATACTATGTTTTTTATTGAATTTATTGGGGTGACATTGGTTTGCAAAACCATACAAGTTTCAAGGGTACAACTAAATAAATAATCATCTGCACACTGAATTGTGCATCCATCATTTAAAGTCTGTTTCCCCTACCTTTGTCCGTCTCCACCTATCCCCATCCCCTTTCCCCCTAGCTACCACCAGACTGTTGCCTGTGTGTGTATATCAATATACATCAATATCTATTAGATATATATATGATATATAATTTGCTTAATCCCTTCACTTTTCATCCAGCCCCCAAACTCCCTCAGTCTGACAGCTGTCAGTCTTCCATGTATCCATGCCTCTGCTTCTACTTTGTTCATCAGTTCATTTTGTTCATTATATTCCACATATATGTGAGATTTTATGGTATTTGACTTTCTCTGACTGGCTTATTTCATTAGCATAATAATCTCTTGGTCATCCCCTGCTGTCCAAAAGGTAAGATATTCTTTTTTATGACCAAGTAGTATTTCACTGTGTAAATGTACCAAGGCTTTTTAATCCACTCATCTACTGATAGGCACTTGGGTTGTTTCCAGATATTGGCTATTGTAAATTCTGCTCCAATGAACATAGGGGAGCATATATTTTTTCAAATTGGTGTTTCAGGTTTCTTAGGATATATTCCCAGAATTGGGATCACTGGGTCATAAGGCAGTTTCATTTTTAGTTTTTTGAGGAAATGCTATACTGTTTTCCACAGCGGCCACACCAGTCTGCATTACCACCAACAGTGCACAAGGATTTCCCTTTTCTCTACACCACCAACACAGTGTTGGCGAGGATACAGAGACAGGTATGAGGTGATATCTCATTGTGATTTTAATTTGCATCTCTCTGATGATTAGTGACAATGCGCATTTGTCATATGTCTGTTGACCATCTGTATGTCCTCTTTAGAGAAGTGTCTATTTTGATCCTTTGCCCATTTTATAATTGGATCATTTGTCTTTCTGGTGTTGAGTTGTGTAAGTTCTTTCAATATTTTGTAAATTAACCTCTTGTTAGATGTATTGTTGGCAAATATGTTCTCCCATTCAGTGGGTTCCCTTTTCATTTTGTTGATGGATTATTTTGCTGTGCAAAAGCTCAATACTATGTTGAACAGGAATGGTGAAACTATCCCATTCCTGATCTTTAAAAAAAACAAAACACTATTAGCTTTTCCCCATTTAGTATGATGCCAGCTGTGAGTTTGTCATATACAACCATTATTATGTTGACATATATTCTTATTCTCACTGTGTTGACAGTTTTTATCATAAATGGATGTTGGATTTTGTCAAATGTTTTTCCTACATATATTGATATGATCACATGATTTTTATCCTTCTTTTCATTTATGTGGTACATCATGTTAATTGATATGCAGATAGTGAACAAGCTTTGCAACAATAAATGAATTGTTGCATATGATCTTTTTCATGTATTGCTGAATTTTCATGTATTTCATGTATTGATGAATTTGGTATACCAAGATTTTGTTGAGAATTTTTGCATCTACATTCATCAAAGACACACACACACACACACACACACACACACACACACACACAGCTTTTTGTAGAGTCTCTGTCTGGTTTTGATATCAGAGTAATGCTTCCGCTGTCCTCATACAATGAGTTTGGGAGCCTTCCCTCCTCTTCAGTTTTTGGAAATAGTTTGAGAAGTATAGGTATTAATTTATTTGAGTATTTGGTAAAATTCACCTATGTAGCCATATGATCCAATGCATTTGTTTGTTGGGAGTTTTTTGAAAACTGACTTGATTTCCTTAGCACTTAACATTTTGTTCATATTTTCCATTTCTTCCTGACTCTGCCTCTGAGGACTGTATGATTCTAGGAATTTATTCATTTCTTCCATGTTGTCCAATTTTTGGCATAAAGTTGTTCATAATATTTCCTTATATTTCTGTATTGTCAGTTCTCCTTTCATTTCTGATTTTATGTATTTGGGTACTCTTTTTTCTTGATTAGTCTGGCTAAAGGTTTATCAACTTTGTGTTACCTTTTCAAAGAACCAGCTCTTGGTTACACTGATCATTTCTATTGATTTTTCAGGCTCTATTATGTTTATTTCCACTCTGATCTTTATTATCTCTGTCCTTCTACTCACTTTGGGCTTGCTATTTTTCTAGTTCTTTTAGGTATAATATTACATTGTTTGTTTGAGATAGGCATGTATTGCTATCAATTACTTAATAGGACTACTCTGGCTCTGTCCATTAAATTTTGGGGTCATTGTATTTTCATTTTTATTTGTCCCATATACCTTGATTCCTTCCTTGATCTCACTGTTAACCTATACCTTGATTAGTAGCCTTGTTATTTGGCCTCCATATGTTTATGTGCTTTTTAATTTTCTTATAATTGACTATTTCATACCATTGTGAGCAAAGAAGATGCATGGTATGGTTTCAGTATTGTTGAATTTACTGGCACTTGTTTTGTGGCCAAACATGGACCTGCCCTGGAAAATATTCCTTGTATACTTGAGAAAATGTATAGTCTGTTGCTTTGGGTGAGATGTACTAAAAAATGTCAGTTAAGTATATCTGCTTTAATGTGTCATTTAAAGCCACTGTTTCCTTGTTGATTTTATGTCTGGGTGATACATCCATTGCTGGAGTGTTAAAATCCTCTACTATGACCATATTACTGTTGAGCTCTTCCTTTACAGCTGTCAGCATTTCTTTATATATTTATGCTTATTAGATTTATGTCCTTGTTGATTAATTCCTTTATTATTATGAAATGCCCTTCTTTGTCTCTTGCTACAGCCTTTGTTTTAAAATCTATTTTGTCTGACATAAGTATTGCTACCACAGCCTTTTTTCATTTCCATTTGCATGAAAATAACTTTTTCAATCACTTTAGCATTTGTAAAATTATTATTGTTGTTTCTATTGTTGTTTTTACAAAAGCAATTGCAAATCTAGAGATTAAATTGTAGTTCATTAACGTTTATTATTATTTTATTATTTTATTGTTGCTCAAGTACAGTTGTCTGCATTTACCCTCCCCACCCCAACTATCCCCACCTCAGTTTTGTCCATGTGTCCTTTATAGTTGTTCCTGAAAACCCTTCCCCCACCCCCCACCCCCATTATCCTCTCCCACCTCCCCTCTGGTTACTGTCAGATTGTTCTTAATTTCAATGTTTCTGGAGCTCATACCCTTTGCAACAGCACGCATGGAACTGGAGAGCATTGTACTAAGTGAAATAAACCAGGCAGTGAGGGGCAATCCCTTTATATTCAGTCTGTGTGTGTCTTTCAATCTGAAGTAGGCCTCTTGTAGACAGCATATGTATGGGTCTTGTTGTTTTATCCTTTCAGCCACCCTATGTCTTTTGAATGGAGCATTTAGTTCATTTACATTTAAAGTAATTATTGATATGCATGTAATTGATTGACATTTTATTAAATGTCTTCTATTTTTTTTTGTATTTCTCCTCCATTCTTTTCTTACTATTTTAACTCTCTTCTCTTATATGTTGATATCTTCCTATACTGTTGTTTTAGGATTCCTTTCTTTTATTTCCTTGTAGATTTTTGGTTTATGGTCACCATGTACTTCCTACATACCAATCTATGTTTACAGAAGTCTATTTTAAATCGATGGTTGCTCAAGTTCAAACGTATTCTAGTATCACTATAATTTTTATCCATCATCCATCCACACTAATGTTTTTGTCATTATTTTGTATTCCTGCCATGTGTGTGTATATTTCTTAATTTCTTGTAGTAATTACACATGCTCTCCTTAATTTTGCCTCTTAACCTTTAACATTAGCTTTATAGTTAGTTGATCCACTACTTTTGTTATTTGTTTGCCTTTGTCAGTGAGAATTTTTCTTTCCTGTATTTTCTTATTCATATTTTTTATCCTTTTAAAGAAGTCTCTTTAGCCTTTCTTGTAATACTGGTTCAGTGGCAATGACTCCTTTAGTTTTTTCTTGTCTAGAAAACTCTTTACATAAATGATAAATTTACTGGTTACTGCAGTCTTGACTGCAGGCCCTTGCTTTTCAAACTTTGAATATCTCATACCAATACCATCTTGACTGAAAAATTTCTGTTGAAAAATCAGCTGACAGTCTTATAGGAGCTCCCTTGTATGCAACTACTTGATTTTCTCTTGACACTTTTAAAATTCTCTCCGTATTTAACCTTTGGCATTTTAATTATGATGTGTCATGGTATGGGTCTTTCAGGGTTCATTTTGTTTGGAACTTTCTGAGCTTTCCAGACTTGTAAGTCTATTTTCTTTACTAGGTTAGGGAAGTTTTCAGTCATTATTTCTTAAAATAGATGTTCCATCCCTTGCTCTCTCTCTCTCCTTCTTCTGGGTCCCCTATGATGTGAATGTTGTTAGGTGTGATGTTATCCCACAAGTCCCTTAAACCATGCTCATTTTTAAATTATTTTTTCTTGTTGCTGTTCCAATTAGGTATTTTCCTCTACTTTGTCTTCCAGATTACTAATTCAATCTGTAGATTCATCTAATAATCTACTGTTGATTTCCTCTAATTTTTGTATTAGTTATTTTATTCTTCATTTCCAACTGGTTGTTTTTTATTTTCTATCTCCCATTTATGTTTCATTTCTCTTTTTGGTGTTCTCACTAAGTTTATCTATTCTGTATGTTCACTGAGAATCCTTATATTCAGTGTTTTGAACTCTGCACCTGGTAGACTGCTTGTCTCCATCTCATGTAGTTCTTTTTCTGGAATTTTGTCCTTTGTCTCCTATTTTTGGATAACTCCCTGTATTTGTTTCTGTGTATTAAGTAGATCTGCTATATCTCTCAGTCTTGGCAGAACAGCCTTATGTTCTAGGTGTCATATGGGGCCCAGTGGTGCAATCTCTTTGGTCACCTCAGCGGGGTGCCCCATGGGTGTCCCTTGTGTGTGTTTTCTGTGCACTTCTATTGTAGTTGAGCCTTGATTGCTGTTGGCACATCAGTGGGTGGGGCTGACCCTCAGGCTAACTGGCTGTGACTACCAGCAGAACAGTTGTGTGGCAGCTGACCCCGCTGAGTGGTATTTGCTTTAGTGGGGCTTGAGTGCCTGTTGGTTCTTCTTTTGGTAACTGTCATTTGTGAGGCTGTTGGGTATTGCTGCTTATGGTCTGAAACTGGCCACTGGGTATGTTTATTCTGGAGCACTATGGGAGGGACTTTAGTGCAGGCAGAGATAAGTTGTTTACTATGCCCAGTCCAGAGCCATGTGGTAGGAGCTACCAAAGGATCTGCGATTGGTTGCCACTTGTGCTGAGCTTGAGGTCACCTGGGAGAGGCTAGGCTGCAAACTGAGGTTGCCTGCCACTAGTGCCAGGCTTGGGACTGCTTAGCAGGAAACATGAGGTACACCAAGGCCAGTCACTGCCTGTTTTGGGTTTGCAAACTTTTGAAAGATTTTAGAAAAGTCTTTGGCATGAGTTGAGGAAGGCCACTGGTGTAGAAAAGCCACTAGAACAGGGTCAGGACAGTCAAGTAAGTTTGGTGGGATGGAGTCTCAGGGAATCACCAAGGTGGGGTGAACGGCATTAGCTGCATTAATAGACAGCTCAAATTTGGTGCCTGCCTGCCCTGTCACTGGTTAGGGGCAGGGCTTAGCAAGGGGACAATGGTTTCTACTAGCAGTTCACTCCAGAGTGAGCTGCCCTGACCCTTCCCTTGAAGCTACTCAATTCAGCTCCTCCCCATATGTCTCTTGTACTTTTCAAGCTGCTTTTTCTTCACTAGAGCTCTAAGTGAGTGATCCTGTGAGTTGGTGACTATGTGCATAGGCCTTTTAAGAGGAACATCTGGAACTCCAGAAGCCATCTGTCTCACTTAGTGACAATCCCTACTGGTTTTCACTGTCAGATATTATGGGGACTTCTCTTCCCTTCATTGGAGCCATGGGCTGGGGAGCCTGGTGTGGGACTGAGAAACTCTCACTCCTCAGGGGTTACCTCAACAGTTGAGATATCCCTCTTATTTCTCAACTGCCACACTACAAGTGTGGGAATTGCCCCTTCTGTGCCTCCATCCCTTCAACCATTCTTGACAATGGCTCCCTCTTCATATCCTTAGATATAGGAATGCTTTTCATCTAGTCTTCAAGTGATTCTCGATGATGGTTGTTCTGTACTTTCTTTGTAATTTTGATGTGGTAATGGGAGGAGGCAAGCATGGCATTTACCTATTCTGCCATTTTCTCCAGAAAGAAGTCAAAAGACAGCATTTATCCTCAGGTATGTCAACCTCTGCTGTTTTCTCCAGAAAGAAGTCAAAAGACAGCATTTTCCCTCAGGTATGTCAACATCTGGGCCTCTGTATTCTTTCCCTCTAAACCATTCATTTATTCATCCATTCAAGAGTCCTGCACTTCTCTGGACAAAGAACACGATCCCAGGTGCCAAGGAGAGAAGTAAACACTCCTTTGTCCTGAAACTCAGGAAACTGGTTCCACTTCCAGCTCTTAAACTAAATATTGTGTTTATCCTCAGGCAAGAATTTAAAACTCTAGATCCATTGCAGATAAGTGAGATCCCTGAATTATACCAGTTTTTAATCTTTCCTCTGAATATACAAGGTGTCTGCTGTGAGGTTTCAGAAACTTTGGTAGGAGATTGTTGTGTGGGTGGGGTCAGTAAAGGAATGCTGACAGTTCTGTTAATACCCTCATATAGGTTTGACTTTTCTCTGAGATTTCATTGGTAAAAGGCATTCCCCAGCTAAAAAATTTCAGAGTCACAAAATGTCTTACATTCTGTGACATTAATGAGAACAGGTCCTCCTAGTTCTCATTATTCATGATTCTGTAAAGCTTTTTAAAAAATTGCCTTATCTTTAAGCCTTGTCATTTTACTTATGATGTGTCTCAGTGTAGACCTCTTTGGGTCCAACTTGCCTGGAACCCTCTGAGCTTCCTGGACTTGTGTAACTTTTTCCTTCACCAGATTAGGGAATTTTTAGGTCATTATTTCTTCAAATAGGTTCTCAATAACCTGTTCACTCTTCTTCTGGTATTCCCATGATGTAGATGTTGTTACACTTCATGTTGTCCAAGATATTTCTTAAGCTTTCCTCATTTTTTTAAATTCTTTTTCTTTTTGCTGCTCTGCCTAGGTGTTTTTTCCTACTGTGTCTTCCAAATCGCTGATTCAATCCTCTGCTTCATCTAACCTACTGCTTTTCCTTCCAGTGTATTATTTATCTTGGATATTGTATTCTTTATTTCTGATTGATCATTTTTATGGTTTCTATACCTTTTATTTTCATGCTATTGAGCATCCTTATAATCATTACTCTAAACCCCCTATCTGATAAACTGCTTACTTCCATCTAATCTAGTTTGTGGAAAAATCTCTTGTTCTTTCATTTGGGAATCTCTGTTTCTTTGTCTTCCCCTTTTGGTTGCTTCTTTGTATTTTCCACCTTAGATGTTAAATTGATCAGTCATTAATCTAATCAATCTATAATTAGGAGTCAGACTTAAGCACCACAGGGTAGGGCAGAGTAATTCCTGGACAACAGTGTGGTGATTGCTGGAAGAAAAGGGGCTTAAAGGGACTAAATGGTAATGGAAAAACTATAATAAAGATCAAATTTTAAAAAAGTTTAAAGAATGAAATCCTACTTTAGCTCTTTGGTAATTCAGTTGCTTGCTCTTAATTATTCTAATGACTATCCAAATGACAAGTGATTCTGTAAATGTCTGAATTCTGGACATTTTGATGTAATTAACTATCAAAGATCTCTATGAGATCTTTCAAATCAGCTTCAAACATGCTACAATTTTCCCCATTTTTTTTTAAACATTTTTTTTTTCTTTTTAGATTTTATTTATTTATCTTTAGAGGGAAAGGGAAGGAGAGAGGGAGAGAAACATCAATGTGCGGTTGCCTCTTGTATGTCCCCTGCCGGGAACTGGCCTGGCAACCCAGGCATGTGCCCTGACTGGGAATCGAACCTGGATCGTTTGGTTCGCAGGCCCACGCTCAATTTTTCCCCATTTTTAATGTAAAAATGCTCTTGACCCCATTCTCCATTTTTCTGTTTCCACAGTTTAATGTCTCTAATTTGTGATTCTTGCCTAAACAAATTCTAGTCAGTCTTTGGCCCTCATCACTACCCCAATACTGCCTGTCTGGGTCACCAATGAGCCTCATATTGTTAATTCCATTGTAGTCACCTTAGGCCTCATCATAATAGACTGCTTTTGACATAACATTCATTAAATATGTGTTAAATAAATCAATGAACAGAAGTAAAACCTTGTTGGGAAATTCTTATAGGAACCACAATTAACTATTGATATCCTTTGAGTGAAGAAAATGTTCTCTAACTGAGCAAATATCCTCACTAGGTAAAAAAAGAAAACTGAAATATATTACTAGCAAATTATATAATATAATTTAAAAAAGAGTAAGTTTAAATTATTAGCCAAAATAGTTTTTTAATTACCTGTGGTTTTCATATATGAAATCATTTTCTCTCTCTAGTCTTCAGTGCCATGCATATTTACACTTTTCAACCTGTCCCTTCCCAGTCATCTGGCCTAATTGCTAAATCATAATGATCTCTTTCAGTGTGGCCCCATTGTTTTGGAGAGAAACCCTACTATTTGGCTAAAGCACTGGACTGTTTATTCAGGGAACATCCAGCTCCTCCTCTCCTAGCTTTGAGCACCCTGAGAACTGGGTATGTACACTGAGTTCTCCACCTGTCATATATTTTAATATCTACAAACAAGCTTGGGAGCCAGGGAGTAAGGCAAGTGTTTACCATTTCATGCCGTTGCTGACCCAGTCTTGTCCAAGTTGATCACAGGTAGTTATTTTTTCGTATTTGGGGAAAAACTGTCTCACTTTTTTGCATTTAGCTTACCATGGTTGTCTGCTTGATATCCTGCAACTGTCACACACCTGTTAAGAAATGGCCCTTTTTGAAAACATCTATCTTCTGAGACCTCCACAAAAATCAAACTTCTAAGAATCATAAGGAGCTAGCTACATGAACTCCTGTGTTCCCTGTCTCCTTCAGCCAACTCACACTGGAATTTTGAGATGGTATCTTTACACTTTAAAGGGATATCAGGATGCTCTACTACAAGTAGAATGTTCCCTGACTCAAACAGAGAACTGCTACCTTTTTTTGTCTTATTTCCCCATTGGTTTCTTAGAAACCCTTCTTTGTCCCCTCAAATAAATTTCCCACTTTAAGTCCTATTCAGCCCTATTGACATCTGGAATAAGCTAATGATCTCATCACTCACACCCTTGAACACGATGCAATACCTGGACGAGTCTCAAAGCTCCCTCACAACATAGATGGCTCTGGAGACAGTCAGGGATGTTGGTAGACACAGCTGTCTCTTCATCTCTTTCAGGGAGAGCTTCAGATACTTAAAATAATGGCCTTTGGTTTCTGCAACTAATCAAATTCAAGGCTATGGATGAAAGTGTGTGAAAAGCTATTGATATGTGTTCCTTCCGATGCCATACTTTAGAGGGAGGAAATATAGGGGAGCCTTCTTATTTATCAGCAAGAGGCTCCTGCTGATCTAGGACCAATTCTGCCTCAGGCAGGAGAGATATAGGAACTTCTAGCTCTGCCCTCCACTTCCATCCAAGGTTACTGCTATCTTGTAGAAAATGACATACTTCTGACAACCTAGGCCAGGTTAGAATCTCAAGTTCCATAAGGACAAATTGTTTTTTGTCCTAAACATGCTCATTTCAGGCCTTCATGAAGAGTTTCTTTATAGTACCATGGGCTAATTAAGAATTTTCTGTCCTGGCTGGTGTGGCTTAGTGGATTGAGTGCAGTCCTGTGAACTAAAAGGTAACTGGTTTAATTCCTGATCAGGACACATGCATGGGCTGTAAGCCAGGTCCTCAGTTGGGGGCATGCAAGAGGCAACAGATCAAGTGATTGATGTTTCTCTTGAACATGTCTCTCTCCCTCTCTTTCTCCCTCCCTTCCTCTCTTTCTAAAAATAAATTAATAAAATCTTGAAAAAGAAAAAAGAGTTTCCTGAATTCCTTTGCCTATCTCCCCAATAACAAAAAGGAGACTATTTCTGGTGGACTTGAGAGTGCTCAAAACAATTTTATTAATAAACAGGACCAGGATCTTAAAACCCATCCTCCTCAATGGAAGAGTGGTTGATAAAATTCTTATCTTCTGAAATTAACAACTAATCTTTTCCACTCAGTTCTCAGAAGGCACCTTGAGTTGGCACTTGCTCCATGTGTGGTGTGACCTGATGACCCAGCATCATTCTGATGGGCATATTGGTCATTGAGGGACAAATGACCACTGTTGAAAACCCAATGTTTGCATTCCAGTCTTTAATGCTCCTGCTGAAGCTAACTCCATTTTATCATGTTTTGTCATTAATAGAGATAGAAATAACTGGTCTAACTTAAATAACCACTCACACCCTCAAATATGGTTTTGAGTTTATTTTTAAATTTCTCATCTCCAAATTCCAATTTGTCATATTTTTTCACTACACTGGGAGGAGTAAATGTTGAGAAGCCCCTATGGCTAAGGCTGAGTGAGTGACCTTCAGACCGTAAGCCACTAAAGAGACAAAGCTTATCTCCCTGGTAGGAGCGCTGCTTCTGCTTCATCCGTATCTGGCCCCCAATGCTTAGTCAGTTAGCCAATGACGGGTAAGATTCCCTCAAGGGAGGGGTCACCTAAGACAGGCACAATCACTTGGAAGGCCCTCAAGGAAGGACTTGAAGGGCCACAGCAAAAAGGAGGTGATGGACCCTTGCCCCCTGGCTATCCTGACATAGCCTGAGTCCTCATTCTGTCTGGGAGAAGTTTTCCTTATCTCTTGGCTTCCTGGCTCTGCTCCACTTAAAGCTGAAACTATGACCGAGGGTGGTGCAGTCCTGTGCTTGTTAGGGTGGGCTCCCAGGTGATCGGGCATAAGAAAGAATTTGTAAAGTCCTATGAAACCTGCTTTGCTAAGAGTGCTCTCATTTAAATGATAAGGGTCCAAGCAGGAAATGAGTTTGTCTCCCAAAGTTTTGTAACCCCTTAATCTGAGACAGGGTCTGTCTCAGATTAAGCCCTCAGAGTTCTTTGAAATGTTATCTATTGTTTGATCCTTACCACTTGACAATGATTGATGAGCTTTACCTGTATTCCTGTGTATTATGAACTTAATAAAAACCATTGAGGAAGGGGCTCTTGGCCCTTCTCCTTTGAGAGATTGGCCACCTTTCTTCCCCAAGCAGATCATGTCTTGGTAGTCTTATTCTCATCCATGGCGGATGGGGGTGCTCTGTTCACAAAGCTCCCCCACAAGTAAATACACTAAATGGACATGGAGTTGAGTTTTAATTCTATTTCACAGCCAACAGAGGAAGTTTTCTCAGTATTATTTCTATAAACAAATTTATAAAACAGCAATAACAATTAACATAGAGACAGATGTGGTATATAATCTGTCTTAAAACTAAAACAAATTCATAAAAAATGCAAAGTAATTTTTCTTTGTATTCAAGTATAACAAAGCACCCTATTTAAAATGTAACTCTTTACACCCATTTCCAAGACTCTCTATCTACATTCCTTGTTTTTTTCTATAGCACTTAACCTTTAATAAATCACAAAATTAATTTTTTGTTTTGTTTACTGTCTCCTATCACTAGATTGTAAGGTCCCCTGTAAGTAGGGAACTTTTATGATATTGTTTCTTTTCTGAGGCCTAGAACAACATCTGGCATATAATAGGTTTAAAAAAAATATTTTCTGAAGAAAAGTTTATTCTATCAAGTAAATTGTTATTTTTAAATCATAAATATCATGTCACTCTTCTACTTTAAATCCTTCAATAGATTTCCATTACCTTCAGAATACAGTCCATATTAGGTAGGCATATTAAGACCTTTCCTCCTCATGTGATGCTGACCATCTTTCCAACCTCACTTCCCAACTCCTCTATATATCAGCCTGGAAGCCTTATGCACCAAAACACAGGGATGTTCTCAACTACACCATGACTTCTCATCATTGTGCTTTGATGCACACTATTTCTCCAGTCTAAAATGACTTGCTCCCCCTTACCTAACAAATGCCTACTGACCTTTCAGCATAAAAAAGTGCCATGTCTGTGAAGCATTCCTCATCCTCTCCATTTCCATCCACAATTAAATATTGTTGCCTCAATGTCTCCACAGCAACCTGTGCATTCCTCCAGTACAGCACTTGTCACATTGCTGTCATTATTTATATTTGTCTGTCTCACCCACCGGTGAGTTTGTATGCCCAGTGTCTAGTACAGTAGGTGATTAATAACAGCTTCAACTGAGACTAAATCAAAAATACTACAAGGAGGGAAAGAGGGAAGTAATTGCAGCTTGGTGTTCAGTTTTTTTTCACTTGCAAATGAAGTATATGCTTTCATCACACACTATCTATACAGGCATACAAGTTAAAGAGAAAAATGTGAAAAGAACAGTACAAGCTTCACTACACTGGTTCCACATTGAACTAGAAGGGTCCATTTGTCTTTGTTAATTCAAGCTATTAAAGCTGAGTAAATCATACAAACTAGTTCTGCTACATGTCCAAATTAGGAGACTAAATACTAAAAGATAATTTAAATGTATATATTTTTCACATTGAGAGAAAATTATACACAGAAATGATAAAATGTTGATTATCACAGATTTCCAATGAGACAAAGGACACATGAGAGGGAACCACACGAACAGGACTTTCTACAGCTCTTCCGGTGTATGCATTGGAAACAGCCACCAAGGATTTCTATATATAAATGAAAACAGTGGGTCAGCAAAAAGAAATGCAGACAAAAGAGTTAGTGAATGTGAATACTCATGGACTTAGCCTTCTCAGTTCTTGGAAGCAGCCAAGTCATAGCCACATTGGAAATGTAGTAAATGGGGTTTTCCCTAAGTCTCCTTAAAATAAGAAACTTTTTTCCCCAAAGACAAAAAATTGTCAGAGTTCTAGACAAGTGGTGATTCACTATGCTTATACCAAAATTATGAGATAAAATAAAGGCTTCTGGACACAAAGAACATTACAGGCAATTGTTTCCTCAATAGTGGGTTACATTCTGCCCAGACAGTTAAAGCTGCTGGGATCAACAGTGGGGGTTGCAAAACTCCCCAGGCTGTGTCTAATAACTCAGGAGCCACACTCCTTTCCCAGTGTCATCTTTTTAACTTCTGGTTAGTGGAGATCATACCAAGGCTGAGCTGAAAGCACCTATAGCCCACAGTCTTGCACAAGCTAAGCAAAAGGAAAATTTGAGCCTGTCATTATCAAGACAGTTGAATCTAACAACATTTTCTTCTGGTGCATGGCTTGTGGAGACAGGACAAGAGGAAAAAAATAGATATGTTCCTAGAGATGAACCAGGAAACCTAAGTTTTTCTTTTTTATTGTTTTTAGAAAACATATTTGCAACAATATTCAATGCCTTTATTTGCAAGTGGCAATTAGTAAGGACTTATTGAGCAAGAGAGATAGAATATTTCTTTGGATCTTGGAACTTGAAGGGCTGGAGCTGTTTTCCTAACTGTGGTTCTTAGGATCAGTGTGCTGAAGTACTTTTCCATAAAAATGAATGTTCAATGAATAAAGTAATGATGCAATAATGGACTGAATTAAGGAAATACAAATGGGCCAAAAGTTCCTATTAATTCAGTAACACTTAGAGATGAGTGAGGAATATGTTAAACACAACAGATTAAAATGTATTCCCTCTACAATGAGCATCAAAAGCATGGGTCAGCCATTCTGTTGGAACTCATTGGTTATGTTACTCCCTGCACCTGAGATCAAAGATTTTTCAGTCATTAGCATATGTGGAGGAGACTTGAGGATGCAGGTATGGTGTGAGCTTCTCTGTGACCTCCATTCCCCAGCCTTTGCCAACCAATAGGCTTGCTTTACTATGCTCTATAGAATGTACTTTGCCTGCAGCTGATCAGCTGACGTTAATACCTGCATTTCTGCTTGCTCTATAGTACACAAGGTATCTTTTAATTATATAAACCAGGGAAGTCTATACATTAGAGAAACTCCAGGACAGATGGAGGCAGGCAACCTATCAGAAGAAAGTCTACAAAACCACAGAGAGGCAGTGATGAGAAGCAGCTGGCAACAGGGTACCTCACCTTCTGCAAAGCAAAGAACTCCATCCTCAGTGACAGAAGGCCTAGAAGAGACTCGGAGAACCCTAAAAACTCCCATGTTGGAAGGAGGCTTAGATTGGGTGAGATGGGCACAGGCTTTCTCAAGCAGGCAGTGCTCACCCCTGGGTACAAAGGCCTGTACAGGTTTCTCCATGGTCTTGTACACGATACAGCTTCCTGTCCTTCAACTTCCCCTTCAGACTAACAAATTATGCTGAGTGAAATAAGTCAGACAAGGAAAGAAAAATACCATATGATTTTACTTACACATGGAATCTAAAAAAACAAATAAACAAGCAAGCAGAACAGAAACATACTAATAGATTCAAAGAACAGATTGGTGGTTCACTGAGGGGAAGGGATTTGTGGAGCTGAGTGAAAGAGGTAAAGGGATTAAGAAGTACAAATTGGTGGTTACAGAATAGTCACAGTATACAAAGTACAACACAGGGAATACAGTCAATATTGTAATAACTATGTATCACACAAGGTTGGTACTGGAATTATTGGGGAAAACACTTTGTAAAGTATATCATTGTCTACCACTATGCTGTACACTCGAAACTAATATAAAATAATAGTGAATGTAAACGATAATTGAAAAATAAAAATTAAAAAAATTGTCACCTTTCCAACCCCACTCTTACCAAACATCAGATCTCCTTAACTTTTACTTTCTTTATCCCCATTTTTACTGATTCAATCATTTAGCATTTGATCAATAACTATAATATGCCAGGTGCTATATTAAGGGTTTTTTTGTACATTATCTTAGAAGAAGCTGGGGCTCAGAAAGCTTCAATGAGCAGTTTGTCACCTGGGGAACAGCCAAAAAATGATTCTTCACATGCTTCCTTTCCCCTACTCTGGGCACTGGGGCCCTTGGCCCACACAGAGCTGTTGTGTGGGTGGGAGGAGGAAGGACAGGAAGGGGAATCTTCAGTGGCAACAGTGGTGACAGAGCTGCAGCACTTGCATACGAGAGGAGAGGGGCACAAAGCCTAGGCTGGCTTTTTAAATACTACATACCTTTCCTGCCTATCCCCAGGACACAAATGATCTGGAGACAAGTGTCAAGATGTACAAAAGTATCTTCACACATGGGCCTAGAAACACACATTCACAAACACTCTCCCCACATAGCAAGACAACTTGAATATTCCATCCTACACAGCCATCTCCTCTAAAAAGACATTAAAAAGTTAATCTGTGGTACTAAATGCAGAAAGATATTCTCTGCCCCTTATAACACTCAATGATTATTTTTGCTCAGTAGCCCTGAAGGAAGGCTACTTAGGGAAATTTCTATATCCTATCACTGAATCTGATCAGTTGCTTAGATGAGAACATCCTGCTGATTTGTCTCCTCCAGGCTGCACTATGTCCCTTTGTACACTTGGGACATATAGGACTGAGGTACCTTCCAGCACCAGTGAATTAACTAATGTTTTCTATGATGTTTAGATCATTCTATAGTGAGTACTCCATAGCCAGCCACTACCATCTGCAAAGCTCAGGAAGCATGAGTCCAAGCTGACCAGTGTTCTACAAGCCATGCAGGGGGGCTTCCCACTTGGGCTCCAAAACCTGAGCAATGTTTCACATGGACATCTTTAGCAGAATAAACACTGGAATTCAAATATGCTTTCATACAGTTTATCTTCAATTAAGGCCTGTGTACTGTACTTTTGTGAAGAATTTAAGATGTCAAAAAGATATTCTGTGTTCTTCTAGGCTGTGTCCTAAGAACCCCTTTCTTTGAAAGAGCTTCTCAATACTATAGGTGTAACCTTTTCCCATTATAAATCACAAAGTGTTAGCCAGTTAACAAGGACAGTTAATTCTCCTCTTGAAGGTGCATAAGGAATGGTACTGAGATTCTGTCTTCATTCACTGTACTCAGGCACATAATTTATGCAGGCCTTTCAACTAACCAGTAAAGTGTGCATATAGGAGGCTTGTGTGAATATATGCATAGTAGCTCATTCCAGTCTTCTTCCAGCTGATAACACAGACTGTCAGAACTGGAAGAAACCCCAGAAATCATATAATCAAACTCCCTCATTTTAGACATAACAGGAGCCACAATGTGCTGGGACTACAATTAGACTTCCTGGGTTCAACTCCTGGTGTGAGAGAAGGAAGATGGCAGCATGGTAGGAGGGAGCAGATTCCACTTCCTCCTCATACACATGGGAGAAAAACCTGGCCTATATACGGAAGAACAGAGCAGACAAGGAACAGTAACAGAGCATATTTGAGAACAGGAGATCGAAAATTGTAGCGGACATTGAAAAACCAGTCAGTAAGGAGAGCACTTCAGAACAATAGGAGTCCAGGGATCAGCGTGAAGACCAGGGCAGCTGAGGCTCCGGGCCCGGGACTGGCAGGGCCTGCCCCAGGGCTCTAGGAAGGGAGCTGGGTCAACCGCAGAAATGGGCTAAGCAATCCTGGTCACCCCCGTGAAACTGCGGATTGAGTGACCCTGGTGCCCACGAGTACGGGCTGAGCAATCCTGGGCACAGCCATGGGACTACAGACTGAGTGACCCTGGTGCCCGTAACTTCGGGCTGAGCAATCTGATTGCACGTGGCTGCAGACGGCTGTGCGTGTTAACTCAGACAGCTGCATGAAAATAGGCACCCACACGTGACCACAGATGGTGGGGGGATCATAGGCTCAAGCGAGATCATAGGTGCTTGCCACTGAAGACAGCTATGGGACCATAGTTGCGCTCACGAACACAGACAGCTGAAGGCCATAGGTGCGCAGGCACGAGATGGCTGTGGGATCCTAGGCCCCAGAACACCACAGAAAGCTAAACCAGGGCCAACGGAGACAGCTACCTGTGACCAGACACCCGAGCTCACACCCATAAACTCCGGAAAGTGCGCACACTCCAGGAGGCTCAGAAAACACACCTGAAGCCCTGTGGGCAGAGGCACCAACTTAACTCTCAGGACCCCAGCACAATGATGACTGAGTGCTGAACACAGAGAAAACCAGTACCTTCACCCCTCCGCCATTGCAGCCAGCAAGACCAGGAAAAACCAGCTCGGCAAATTTGAAAACAGCAAGAGTTTTTCGTTTGGTGTTTTGGGTTTTTTTTTGTTCTTGTTGTTTGTTTGTTTTGTTTGTTTATTTGGTTGGTTGGTTTTTAGTTTGTTTTTTTGGTTTTGTTTCTTTGCTTGTTTTGTTTTCTTGTTTGTGTGTCTATCTGTTTATATAATTGTTCTTAATTATTATTTCTTTATTATTTTATCTTCTTTTTTACTCAACTCCTTTTACCTCTCTTTACTTCCTTCTTCTTTTATTCTGTTTTCCTTTCTTTCCAATTTTATCTATTCTACCTTCCTCTTTTTTCCTTCTTTTTGCATTTTTATCCCTCTTTTCTCTTTTTAAATATCCATGAATGAGACAAAACAAACAGACAAACAAACAAACCTGGAACTGTGAAAAAAAAAAAACAACAAACAGAGTTGGTCCCAAAAAGAGGGTATCTCAGTAGCTGAGACAGTGGAAGCTGCAAACACAGGATATCCAAAAGAGACTCCACCACTGAATCTCACAGGTATTCCACCACAAAAAGTCACACCAAAAACCCAGGGAGCCAGAATGGATCAATTTAAGAAGTTGAGGCTAACAACAAGAGTCTTACAAACAATGGGAAGACAAAGAAACAACCCCCAAATGAAAGGAAAGGAGGAAGCCCCAGAAATAATGCTAAATGAAACAGAGGCAACTCAAATATAAGATATTGAGTTCAAAGCAATGGTTGTCAGGAAGCTCCATGAGCTCTAAATGAGCTACCAGAACTGCAGGGAAGCTATGATGAACTCACTGCAAACTATATCAACATGAAAAAGGAAATACAAACTATCAACAAGGGCCAAGAGGTAATAAAGAATACAATTTCTGAGCTGAAGAACACAATAGAAGGAATGAAAAGCAGAATCGATGAAGCAGAGGATCGGATCAGCGAGTTGGAGGATAAAATAGTAAAAAACACCCAGAAAGAGCAAGAAAATGAAAAGAGGCTCAGAAAAAAATGAAGAGGGATTAAGAGAAATGCAAGACAACATGAAACAGAATAATATCTGCATAATAGGGATACCAGAAGGAGAAGAAGAGGAGCAAGGGATAGAAAAACCTATTTGAGAAAGTAATGATGGAAAAACTTGCCTAATTTGGTGAGAAAAAAAGTCACACAAATCCAGGAAACACAGAGAGTCCCACTCAAGAGGAACCCAAACAGGCCCCCTTCAAGACACATCATCATTAAAATGGCAAAATTCCAAGACAAAGAGAGAATCTTAAAGGCAGCAAGAAAGAAAAAGGAAGTAATATACAAGGGGGCCCAAATCAGGTTAGCAGCTGACTTCTCAATGGAAATTCTCCACGCCAGAAGAGAATGGCAAGAAATATTCCAAGCAATGAGAACCAAAGTCCTGCAACCAAGACTACTCTATCCAGCAAGGCTTTCAATATAGATAGAAGGCCAAATAAGAAATTTTCCAGACAAAAGAAGTCTAAAAGAATAGACCTCTACCAAATCAATTCTGCAAGAGATACTAAAGGGAATGCTTGAAGGAAAGGAAGGAAAAGACAAAGAAAGAGAGACAGAGAGAGAGAGAGAGAGAGAGAGAGAGAGAGAGAGAGAGAGAGACAGAGAGAGGAACACAGGTAAGAAAATGGCAATGAATAAATACCTATCAATAATAACCTTAAATGTAAATGGATTAAATGCATCAATCAAAAGACATAGAAGCTGAATGGATAAGAAAGCATGACCCACATATATGCTGATTACAAGAGACCCACCTCAGGACAAAAGACCTACACAGACTCAAAGTGAAGGGGTGGAAACAAATTTTCCAAGCAAATGAACAGAAAAAAAAAGCTGGGGTAGCAATACTAATATCAGACAAAACAAACTTCAAAAGAAGAGTCATAAAGAGAGATCCAGAAGGTCACTTCATAATACTCAAGGGAAGAATCCACCAAGAAGACATAAACAATGTAAATATATATGCACCCAACGTAGGAGCACCTAAATACATCAAGAAAAATCTTAGAGGATTTTAAGTAAGATATTGACAACAACACAATTATAGTAGGGGATTTTAACACCCCACTGTCAAAAATGGACAGATCTTCCAAACAAAATATCAACAAAGATGTTGTGGCATTGATCAACACGCTACATGAAATGTATTTAACAGATATATACAGAGCCCTTCATCCCCAAAAAACTAAATACACTTTCTTTTGAAATGCACGTGGAACATTTTCAAAGATAGACCACATGATAGGACACAAAACAAGCCTCAACAAATTCAAGAAAATTGAAATCATACCAAGCATTTTCTCAGACCACAAGGGACTGAAACTAGAAACCAACTCCATGGGGAAAATCCCCAAACCATCAAAATCATGGAGATTGAATAGCATGCTATTAAACAATGAGTGGGTCAAGAATGAAATTAGGGAGGAAACCAAAAAGTTTCTGGAAACAAATGATAATGAACTCAGAGAAACTCAAAACTTATGGGACACAGTAAAGGCAATCCTCAGAGGGAAGTTCATAGCAATACAGGCCTACCTAAAAAAGATAGAAACATTTCAAACAAACAACTTAACCCTACGCTTACAAGAACTCAAGGAACAACAACAAAGACAGGCCAGAGCAAGTAGAAGGAAGGAAATAACCAAGATCAGAGTAGAATTCAATGACATAAACACTAAAAGCACAATTCTAAGGATCAATGAATCCAGGAGCTGGTTCTTTGAAAAGATAAACAAAATCGACAAGCCTTTAAGCAGGCTCATCAAGAAAAAAAGAGAGAGGACTCAAATAAACACAATCAGAAATGAAAGAGGAGAGATTACAACTGACACCACAGAAATACAAAGGATCGTAAGAAACTACTATGAAGAACTACATACCAAGAAATTTGAAAACCTAGATGAAATGGACAAGTTTCTAGAAAAATATAATCTCACAAAACTCAAGGAAGAAGCAGAAAACCTGAACAGACCAATAACAGCAGATGAAATTGAAGCAGTAATCAAAAAACTCCCAGCACACAAAAGCCTGGAACAGATGGTTTCACAGGAGAATTCTACAAAACATTTAAGGAAGAGCTAAACCCTATCTTTCACAAACTATTTGAAAAAAATCCAAAATGATGGAAGACTGCCAAACTCTATTTATGAAGCCAGCATTATCCTAATCCCAAAACCAGATAAAGACATAACAAAGAAAGAAAATTGCAGGCCAATATCACTGATGAATATAGATGCCAAAATCCTCAACAAAATATTGGCAAACCACATCTAACAATACATTAAAAAGATCATACACCATGACCAAGTGGGATTCATCCCAGGGATGCAAGGATGGTTCAACATTAGCAAATCAGTGAATGTTATACATCATATAAACAAAAGCAAAGACAAAAATCACATGATCATATCAACAGATGGTGAAAAAAGCTTTTGATAAGGTACAACACCCATTTATGATAAAAACACTCAGCAAAGTGGGAATAGAGGGACCATTCCTCAACATAATAAAGGCCATATATGAGAGACCTACAGCCAACATCATACTCAATGGGCAAAAACTAAAATCTTTTCCACTAAGATCAGGAACAAGACAAGGCTGTCCACTTTCACCACTTCTATTCAATATAGTATTGGAAGTCTTAGCCACAGTGGTTAGACAAGAAAAGGAAATAAAAGGCATCCAAATCACAAAGGAGGAAACAAAACTATCATTGTTTGCAGATGACATGATAGTGTACACAGAAAATCCTATAGACTTGGCCAAAAAGCTGCTCAACCTAATACATGAATTTAGCCAAACAGCCGGATACAAAGTCAATATCCAGAAATCAAAGGCATTTTTGTATACCAACAATGAAACAGCAGAAGCAGAAATCAAGAAAAAAATCCCATTTCATATAACACAAAGAAAAATAAAATACCTAGGAATAAACCTAACCAAGGAGGTAAAAGACCTGTATGCAGAAAACTACACAACACTGAAGAAAGAAATCAAGGAAGACACAAACAAATGGAAGCATATACCGTGTTTATGGATCGGAAGAATTAATGTCATCAAAATGTCCATACTACCCAAAGCAATTTACAGATTCAATGCAATACCTATTAAAGTACCAATGGCATATTTCACAGACATAGAACAAACACTTCAAAAATTTATATGGAACCATAAACGACCTGGAATAGTTGCAGCAATTTTGAGAAAGAAGAGCAAAGTAGGAGGGATCACAATACCTGATACAAAACTGTATTACAAAGCCACTGTAATCAAAACAGCCTGGTACTGGCATAAAAACAGGCACATGGACCAGTGGAATAGAACAGAGAGCCCAGAAATAAACCCAAGTCTCTATGGTCAATTCATATTTGACAAAGTGGGCAGCAACATACAATGGAGTAAAAATAGCCTCTTCAACAAGTGATGTTGGGAGAACTGGACGGCTATGTGCAAAAAAATGAAACTCAAGTACCAACTTACACCATACACAAAAATAAATTCAAGGTAGATAAAAGATTTAAATATAAGACATGACACCATTAAAATCCTAGAGGAGAACATAAGCAGGAAAATCTCAGATATTTCACCCAGCAACATTTTTACGGATATGTCCCCTAAAGCAAGGGACATAAAGGAAAGAATAAACAAATGGGATCTCATCAAAATAAAAAGCTTCTGCATGGCTAAAGAAAACAGTATTAAAATAAAAAGAGAACCAAGTGTGTTGGATAACATATTTGCCAATGATACCTCAGACAAGCGTTTAATCTCCAAAATACATAAAAAACTTACATGACTCCACTCTAAGAAGACAAGCAACCCAATTAAAAAATGGGCAAAAAACTTAAACAGATACTTCTCCAAGGAGGACATACAGGGGATCCAGAGTCACATGAAAAGATGTTCGATATCTCTAGCTATCAGAGAGATGCAAATTAAAACCACAATGAGATACCACTTGACACCAGTCAGAATGGCCATCATAAACAAAGTAACAAACAACTAGTGTTGGAGAGGTTGTGGAGAAAAGGGGACCCTAGTGCACTGTTGGTGGGAGTGCAGACTGGTACAACCACTATGAAAAACAGCATGGAATTTTCTAAGAAAACTAAAAATGGATATACCTTTTGACTGAGCAATTCCACTGCTTGGATTATATCCTAAGAACCCTGAAACACCAATCCAAAAGAACCTATGCACCCCTATGTTCATAGCAGCACAATTTACAATAGCCAAGTGCTGCAAGCAACCTAGGTGCCCATCAGTTAATGAATGGATCAAAAAACTGTGGTACATTTACAGAATGGAATTCTATGCAGCAGAAAGAAAGAAGGAGTTCTTACCCTTCACAACAGCATGGATGGAACTGGAGAGCATCATGCTAAGCGAAATAAGCCAGGCAGTGAAAGACAAATACCATATGATCTCACCTTTAACAGGAACCTAATCAGCAAAAGAAACAAACAAGCATAATATAACCAAAGACACTGAAATTGAGAACAGTCTGACAGTGACCAGAGGGGATAGGGGAGGGAATTTCAGGGGGAAAGGGGAACGGTTTAGAGCAACAAGTATAAAGGACAGAAGGACAAAAACTATGGGGGGTGGAAATGGGAGGGAGGTGGGGAGGGCTGGGGCGGTGTGCTGGGGGGGGCAGTAAAAGACAGAAAACTGTACAAGATCAACAATTAAAAAAATACTGATTAAGAAATAAAAATAAATTAAAAAAATAGAAAGCAAGCAATTTTGATTCTAATGTGATCATATCCCAGTTTTGGAGATATGGTAATAGGGAGAGATGAGATGTGCTTCAAATAGACTAATTATGGTTTCTTAAATACTTCTATGTTATAAAAAATGCCTCCTCAGCATCATTTTTAATAGTTGCATACTGTTGTATACGCTGCCAAATTACCTCCATAAAAATCTGTTCATTCGCATATTTAGTCGATATGTATTGAGCACCTACTTTGTTCTGGGTGTTGGGGGTAGAATAATTAGTATAATGGCATTTATTCCTTGCCTTCTGGGACTGGGGCAGACAAACACTAGCCAAAACAAAACAAAACTATTTCATCAGAAACCATGGTAAGGGGTGTGAGGAAAAGATCTGTGAGGCACAAATAGATAGCTCATGACCCTGTCAACAGCCAGAGTACCCTTTTTGACAGTGGGTAACCACATCCTTATTATTTGGCTTAGAAGCAGTTCTCTGAGTTCTGAACAGTCATCTCTACCAAAGGACATCAAAACCTGGCACAGGTCCTCCCTCAGGGAACTTGTCCAGGTCAGAAGAGTCAGATAATATATGAAAATGATTACACGGAAGGCATTTTGTCCTGTTCATCTTTACACCCAATCAGTATTAATGCAATACCTCAGCATTATAGGAGTTTTGTAAATAATGGTTAAAAATTATTTGAGATAATAACACTACTCTCAATTAATCCATTGGCATAATGAAGGGAAAATGCCATTTTCCTATAAAGGAGATTATTTGTATGTCTCTAATAAAAATGAAAATAAGAGAAGCCATGGAATCACAGTCAGATTGGACTTTGAGTGAAGCACCCCCAGTTAAGCAGGCTACATTGATCAGGAATCCACAATACTACATTCATCTAAAGGAAGTGTAAGAAAAGTCCACTGAGTTCTCTTCTTTCTCACACTTATCCTTAGGTTATCCAAAACACTCTGCAAAGGAAAAATAATCAAAAGAAAATCTTAAAATCCATACCACCCTGTGCTTTATCATTCTATTCTCCAGTATGTCAGAGCATGTTAAATTTATGGGACATGTGAAAGAGCAGAGGCCAACAGTACTGGCCTTAAATTGCCATTAATAAATAGTCATTTTATTTTATTGCTGAATCAGTGTCTGAGCTCCAAATGTCAAGGACTCAAATCCACCTTCAATTGCCACACCACATGTTCCTTAGCACCTGATAATCATATCTCACCTCATAGACAATCGGCCTCTGGGAGACATACATTTCACACTGTAAGCATGTGGAAGGCCCTGGCCATCTCACTTCATGTCCTCTTGCCCAGCCCAGCACATGTAGGACCGTTACCCTGAAGTCCTGCTGGTAAGCAGGTGCAAGATGCTGCCAAGGTTTGAGTTGACCCTGGTGCCATGAGAAATTGTGTGCTACGTGGCAGACTCTGTGTTCCATGCCATCAGGTCCTAGGATCTGTGCCAGTCCTATTCCATTTTCCCCTCCCAGAGGCAGGCAGAATGATTAATCATGTCTGGGAATTATGGAGCAGGCAGATTCAGCATGACAGGGAAGCATGTTCCTCAGAAAGCAAAATTGTCATGTGCTCCATGATGTGGATGGAACAAAGAGGACAAAGTGACCTCCTTAATGTATCACCCTGTCTTGGTCCTGCATTATGCTAGACCCCCCAGCTTCTCTGGAACAAAAAAAATGCCTAGGTAGCATTATTCATGTTACTTCTTGACAAATATGGGTCCACAGCTTCTTGTTTACAAGTCACTGTCATTTCAGGAAATCAAGCAACTTGCAAAATCTGGAAGTTTCTCAGCACCCTTACCCAATAAAGACACATGATCCATACCAGCTAGAAATCCCCAAGATCACTTTGGGGTTGGAAATTCAGCAGGTGTCATCAATCAGGAGGACTGGTCATTAAGAATTCAGGACAGTTTTATCCAGAAGTCCCAAGGCACACCACTCTGCTGAGAGGGGGCTGTGGTGGTGTGTGGCTCTGTAAAACCATAGAATGAAATACAATGCAAAACTAGACATGACCTTATTATCAACTACCATAAAAAATGTAAAACTGGTGTATTGAAAGTTGCATAGTAAGAATGGTCACAAAACCCTTACTCAGTCTAAAGAAAAGAACTTGGAAGTAAGGAATGAAGAGAGAGAAGGAAGGAGGGAGGGTGGGGGTAGGATTTAACTTAGGGAGGAACCATCTCTTACAATGAAATGAAACCTTTACTTCAGAGAAAAGAAAATGAGCTGCCAACAAGAAAGGGTCCAGGAGCCCACTGGCATGCTCACACCCTACCCAACCACCAAGTCACTGAGGGGCAGAGCACTGTGTATGCTGGAACAAGTAAACAGTGAAAATGTTCCAAATGATGAAGACATCCAAGTGGTGAAAATGCTCATATATCCACACATAAAAGTTTTTCTCATTCAAAATAATTTTTGTTCCCATGCTACTACCATACAAGAAAAAAAAGTCTGTGGTTAAGATCAAATTATTGTAGCAGTATTGTCCTTTAAAGAGTTGAGGACTGCCAGCCAAGATGGAGGCATAGGTAGACACACTGTGCCTCCTCACACGACCAAAAGAAGGACAACAACAATTTAAAAACAAAAACAACCAGAACTTACAGAAAATCAAATTGTCTGGAAGTCTGACAACCAAGGAGTTAAAGAAGAAACATCCATCCAGACCAGTAGGAGCAGTGGAGACAGACAGCTGGGTGGAGACAGGCAGCCGGGCAGAAAATGTACAGGGAACCAATAGTGATGGGAAGGAAACTGGGACTCATGGGAAAGTGGCAGTGGAGGACTGGCGTGGGCAAGGTGGTAGCTGGTGGAGTGGGCGATCCCAAATTCAGGTGAGGATAAATTGGAACGAAGCTAGACAGACCTCGCAACCTGGCATCCCAGCATAGGGAAATAAAGCCTCAGACTACTTATTGAAAACACCTGTGGGGGCTGAGGCAGCAGTGGGAGAAACTTCCAGCCTCACAGGAGAGTTCATTGGAGAGACCCACAGGGTCCTAGAATGTACACAAGCCAGCCACTCAGGAATCAGCAGCAGAAGGGCACAGTCGGCTTGTGGGTAGTGGGGGAAGTGACTGAAATCCAGCAGAGAGAAGAGCAAGCACCATTGTTCCCTCTTGGACACCTTCCCCATATACAGCGTCACAACCCAGCAACTTGGATTTCCCCACCCTGGTGAACATCTAAGGCTCCGCCCCTTATATGTAGCAGGCATGTGAGACCAAAAAAAAAAAAAAAAGGCCCAAATAAAAGAACAGATCAAAGCTCCAGAAAAAATACAACTAAGCAACAAAGAGGTAGCCAACCTATCAGATGCACAATTCAAAGCACTGGTAATCAGGATGCTCACAGAATTGGTTGAATTTGGTCACAAATTAGATGAAAAAAATGAAGGCAATGCTAAGTGAAATAAAGAAAAATTTACAGGGAACCAATAGTGATGGGAAGGAAACTGGGACTCTAATCAACAGTGTGGACCAGAAGGAAGAAAGAAACATCCAATCAGAAAAGAATGAAGGAACAAGAATTCAAAAAAATGAGGAGAGGCTTAGGAACCTCCAGGACATCTTTAAATGTTCCAACATCCAAATTACAGGGGTACCAGAAGGAGAAGAGGAAGAGCAACAAGTGGAAAACTTCTTTCAACAAATAATAAAGGATGATGTCCCCAGTCTGGCAAAGGAAATAGACTTCTACGAAGTCCAGGAAGCTCAGAGAGTCCCAAAGAACTTGGTGTGTCCCAAGAAGGAACATGCCAAGGTGCATCATAATTATATTACCTAAGATTAAAAATAAGGAGAGAATCTGAAAAGCAGCAAGATAAAATGAGAGAGTTACCTACAAAGGAGTTCCCATCAGACTGTCAGCTGATTTCTCAAAAGAGACCTTACAGGCAAGAAGGGGCTGGAAAGAAGTATTCCAAGTCATGAAAATCAAGGACCTACATCCAAGATTGCTCCATCCAGCAAAGCTGTCATTTAGAATGGAAGGACAGATAAAGTGCTTCTCAGATAAGGTCAAGTTCAAGGAGTTCATCATCACCAAGCCCTTATTATATGAAATGTTAAAGGGACTTACCTAAGAAAAAGCAGCTAAAAATATGAACAGCAAAACGACAGCAAACTCACAGTTATTAACAACCACACCTAAAACAAATGCACACTAAGCAACCAACTAGAACAGGAACAGAACCACAGAAATGGAGATCATATGGAGGGTTATCAACAGGGGAGTGGAAGAGGGAGAGAGGGGGAAAAGGTACAGAGAATAAGTAGCATAGATGGTAGGTAGAAAATAGACAGGGGGAGGTTAAATAGTATAGGAAATGTAGAAGCCAGAGAACTTATATGTACGATACATGGACATGAACTAAAGTGGGGGGAATCTGGGTGGGAGGGGGTGTGCAGGGTGGAGTGGAGTAAGGGGGGGAAATGGGACAACTGTAATAGCATAATTAATAAAATATATTTTAAAAAGACTTGATAATGAACTTGTTAGTTTATAGCCTACATTCTGAAAAAGATACTGTAAGAAGATAATATATACTAGTCAAGAAAATGGATATGGGTACAAATTCCAGCTTTGCCATCAACAATCTATGTTGTATTGTCTCTTTAAGCCTACATTGTTACAGGTACAGAATAGGTTTAATACATACTTTTTAAGGTTGTTGTAAAAATTAAATGAGATGCTTATACCTGAAGTGCTTAATAGAGTATCTGAGTCTTGATACATATATCATAAAATGCCTCCTAATAACATTATATTTGTTATCATCATCATTGTCATAATTACCATCTGCTCATCAAAAAACAAATATGAAGCCACAGTTAAGATGTGTGTTTTTTTGTTTTTCATTACAAGCTCCTTTCAAACACACCTGAGTTTATGTTAATGAAGTGACTTTTGGAAAGATCCTAAAAATGGGGGTTGTTTGCCAGGTGGACCAACAGCACAATTAAATGGTTAGAACTTTCAGCCTCCCCACCAACCCTTGGAAAGGGAGAGGGGATGAATATTGACATGATCACCAATGGTCAATGATTTAATCAATTGTGCCTACATAATAAAGCCTCCATAAAATCCAAAACAACAGGTTTAGAGAACTTCCAGGTCGGTGAACACACAGAGGTGCTGGGAGGGTGGCCTGCCCAGAGAGCATGTAGGCTCTGCCCCCACTCACATACCTCACCCTATGCAACTCTTCCCTTTGGTTGTTCCTGAGTTTTATGTTTAAAATAAACTGGTAATCTAGTAAACAAACTGTTTTTCCTGAGTTCTGTAAACCACCCTAGCAAATTAGTCAAATCTGAGGAAGGGTCAGGGGAACCTCCAATTTACAACCAGTCAGAAGCACAGGAGACATCCTAAACTTCGGACTGGCCTCTGAAGGGGGCAGTCTTGTGGAACTGAGTCCTTAACCTGTGGGATCTGATCCTATCTCCAGGTAAACAGTGTCAGAACTGCATTAAATTGTAAAACATCCAGCTGATGTTGCAGAATTACTTGGTGTGGCCACACATTGGGTGGCCAGAAGTGTGAGTATGGTAGGTAGACAAGAAAAACGGAAGATATTTTTTTCCTGTACAGGGACAAAATAAACAAAAATTAGAACTTCCTGGCTCTAGTCTCCACTCAGTTCAATGTCTGCTCATTCAACTCAGATACCACCTCCCTTTATGTGATTCACTGGGGACAGGATCCAAGATGCATGTAGATAATTTTGTTCCCTTTCACTCAGACATTCTTCTTCCAGTTTTTTTAAATGTAATATATTTTATTGATTATGCTATTACAGTTGTCCCATTTTTTTCTCCCCTTTATTCCCTTCCACCCAGTACCCTCCTCTCACCAGCATTCTCCAAACTTAGTTCATGTCCAAGGGTCATACATGTAACTTCTTTGCCTTCTCCATTTCCCATACTATTCTTAACCAATCCCTGTCTATTTTGTACCTGCCATTTACGCTTTTTATATCCTTTACCTTTTCCCTCATTCCCCCTCTTCCCCTCTCCACTGATAATCCTCCACGTGATCTCTATTTCTGTGATTCTGTACCTGTTCTAGTTGTTTGCTTAGTCCATTTTGGGGTGTTTTTTTTCCTTAGGTTCAGTCGTTGATAGTTGTGAGTTTGTTGTCATTTTACTGTTCATAGTTTTTGATCTCCTTCTGTTTCTTAGATAAGTCCCTTTAACATTTCATATAATAAGACGTTGGTGATGATGAACTCCTTTTACTTGACCTTATCTGGGAAGCACTTTATCTGCTCTTCTGTTCTAGTTCTTGCTTTAAAGCCATAGACTCCCCCATGCCTTTTCTTTTAGAAGTAAAATCTATTAGGACCAATTTGAATTCTAATCTAAGACTCTAGGTCCTATAAAGACAAAGTCCCATGAGGTTTCTGCACACCAACAAAATATCCCCCAATGAAAGACAACAAAATAAGATCAGGATGAAAGTGTACAGAATCACCAAATCATACACTTCACCATCAAAAGGGGGTCTCATATCAGTTTAATTTCCTGATTTCTAAGAAACTGAGGCCCATAAAGGTTAAGTAACTCACCCAAGGTCATACAACCAATATAATGGAAGAACTGCAAACATACACTGTACTGTTGTTTGTTCCCAAAGTGAACAGAGTTTTAATATCCATTCTTAGATGTCCTTTTAATAATATTGTAAAGCAATAATAAACTATACTGGACACATACAATTAATTTTTTACAATAAAAATGACAATAGTTGTTACCTTCCCGTTATTTTTATAAAACATTTTCATTTTTACTTAAAAAAGAAAGTTAGAAAGCTATAGATAAGTATGGTAAAGTAAAAATTGTGGTTACCATCAAGATGGTGACATAAATAAATGCCCTTACACAACCACATCAAAATTACAACTAAATTACAAAAAACCATCATTGAGCACTGCCTGAAACCTAGTTGAACAGAATTCCTACAACTAAGGATATAAAAAAGAAGCTGCATTGAAACTGGTAGAAGGGGCAAAGATGCAGCACAAGTTAGTCTCACACCCAACTACGGCGAATAAAAATTAGAAGGAATATCTCCACCATGGAAGTCGCCCTTAAAGATCAATGGGTCCCAGTCCCACATCAGAACCTCCAGCCCAGGGTTCCCCTGCCAGGAGGAGAAAACCCCAAACCTTCTGGCTATGAAAACCAGCAGGGGTTGTAGCTGAGTGAGAAAAAGGGCTTCTAGAGTCCAAGGCAGTTCCTCTTAGAGAGACTGGGCACTGATTTACTCAGACTCACACCTGCTGAGCTCCAGTGCTGAGGCAGCAGCTTGAAAGGCATCATGGGTGTTAGGGGAGGGATTAAATTGTCTGGCTTTAGGACAAGGGATTGAGGGGTAGCATTCTCCCAGAATGAGGTGCTGGCAGAGGCCACTGTTCCTTTGCTGAGCCTTCCTCCATTCAACAGAACTGGCAAGTGGGCTCCCTATTTTAGTATCCATCAACCTGGCACACACTGTTTGCCCTGCTGTAGTGATTCCCTGAGACCCTGCCTCACCCAAATTGCAGGCCCACCCAAGCCATTTCCAGTGGCTTTTCCAAATGAAAATCTCTCTTGGCTCATACTTCAGACTCTTCTGAAACTTCTCTAACAAGCAGATCTAGCCTGTGTGTACCCTGTAATTCTAATTTAGCAGTAATAGGCCTGGCACTAGTGTCAGCCAATATCAGTTTGCATCTTGGCCTTTTCTAGGAACTTACAAGCCCAGAGGATCTGCAGATCACTCTGTAGCTCATGCCAGGGGGCCCCAGATAGTGGATGCCCTTGAAACTCCTGAGAGCCCCAGAGCTAATTATAGGCACTGAAGAGCTTCAGACCACACCAGACAACAAACACGATGACTTCCATGTATGACACTCTCAAGGGGCAGACATGGTGGGCACCAAAGCTCAAATGAAGTGAGTTCTACTCCATAGGGTTGGCCCCTGCACAGCAATGTCTCTGCTGTAGTCAGAGTCAGTCCTTGCAGCCCACTGGCCTGGGATTAATCCCTCCCAGTGATAAGTCAACAGCAATCAAGGCTCAACTACAATAGGAGAGTACACACAGCCCACATGGAGGGTACACCCAGAGTACCCAGCTCAGGTGATTGGGCAGGCTCTGCCACTGGGCTCTACAGGACACCTGCTATATAAGGACACTCAAATAAGATCAGGAGTTCTTATTTGATTAGGTAACAGATGTACCTAATATATTTTTAAAAATGCATACAGAGGCATCCAAAATGAAGAGACAAAAAAAAAAAATAGGTCCCAAATATAATTTTTTTAAAAAGGACAAATCTGCAGAAAAAGAACTAAATAAAACAGAAGTAGGCAAATTATCAGATACAGATTTCAAAACAATGGTTATAAAGGTGCTCAAAAACTTAGAACTTCAACAGCATAAAAAAGACACAAACCATTAAAAAGAACCCATCAGAAATGAAGAACACATTACAAGGAATCAACAACAGAGTAGATGAAATAAGCAATTTGGAATATAAGGAAGTGGAAAACACACAATCAGAATAGCAAAAAGAAAAAAGGATCCAAAAAAATGAGGATGGCATAAGAAGCTTCTGGGACAAGTGCAAATATAACAACATTTGCATCATGGGGTTCCCAGAAGGAGAAGAAAGACAGCAAGGAATTGAAAACCTATTTGAAAAAATAATGACAGAAAACTTCCCTAACCTAGTGAAGAAAATAGACAACTAAGTCCAGGAAGAGCAGAAAGGCCCAAACAAAATATCTCACACCAAGACACAAAATAATTAAAATTGCAAAGGTTAAGACAAAGAGAGAATCTTAAAAGCATCAAGAGAAAAGCAGTTGGTTATCTACAAGGAAGATCTCATAAGACTGTTAGCTAATTTTTTAACAGAAACTTTGCAGGCCAAAAGGGATTGGCATGAAATGTTCAAAGTGATGAAAAACAAGGACCTACAACCAAAATTAATCTACCCAGAAAAGCTATCGTTTATAATTGAAGGACAGATAAAGAGCTCCCAGAGAAGAGAAAACAAAAGGAGTTCATAACCACCAAACCAATATTATAAGAAATGTTAAAGGGTCTTTTAAGTAAAAGAAAAAAATAGATAAAAATATGAATGATAAAATGGCCATAAATACATACCTATTAACAATTATTTTAAATGCAAATAAATTAAATATTCCAATCAAAAGACATAGAGTGGCTGAATGAACAATAAAATAAGACCCTTATATATGCTGTCTACGAGGGATTCACTTCAGATCAAACAATACAAAGAAACTGAAAGTAAGGGAATAAAAAAGGATATTTTATGGAAATGGAAACACAATAAAACAAAAAAGCAGAGGTAGCAATTATACCAGACAAAACAGACTTTAAAACAAAGGCTATAACAACAGACAAAGAAGGACCCAGCAACTCCATTTCTGGGTATTTATCTGAAGAAACCCAAAACACTAAATCAAAAAGACATACACATCCATAGTTCATTGCAGCACTATTTACAATAGCAAAGATATGGAAGTAACCTAAGTGTCCATCAATAGATAAATGAATAAAGAAATGGTGTATAATACAATGGAATATGATTCAGCCATAAAAATGAATGAAATCTTGCCATCTGCAATAACATACATGCACCTAGAGGATATTATGCTAAGTGAAAAAGTCAGGCAGAGAAATAAAAGATGCCATGTATTTTTTGGCTTATATGTCATAATAATTTATGATTATTCATAATTATTCATCACAATAATGTATCATTAGTATTTAGCCACTCATTCTGGGACAGGTTCATTTTATTTTAATATTGCTATCTTTCTAAATTTTGATTGTGTCAGCCAATGACTGAGCAATTCCTTCTACTTTCCTATCATCTGGAAATTTAATAAGTATGGTTTTTATCCCTTTCACCCAAGTTCTAAACAAAAGTCTTGAGAAACAACTGTTAAAGAATTCCTTCCTGATTGACATCCATTCATCAACATTTCTTGGGATCACCTATTAGGAATTCAAATTATGAAAGAATTCCCAATCACAACAAATATTTAGTGTTTCATTCATTCACATGTGTTTACTACCTGATATCTATAAATAGCACTGACCTAGAAGCTATAAAAATGTCTGAAATGTGTTGTGAATACTTGTATAGTGAGAATTTTTATGACTCTGGCTCACAAAAATACATCCAGGTTTGGCACCCCAAAAGTTACAATGTTTTCACTTAAAAACCCAAGAGATGTTAAAATTTTTCATAAATTTCTTTTTAATAAAAATATCCCTGCAATGCCAAAATCATGTTTTGGAAACATATCTAGATTATAAGAATTGTTCAAGGTACTAGAGATACAACTAGTAACTATACAACTTGGGCAACTATCATTACTAAGCAATGAGTTCCTGGTAACAGGATATTAATAATGACAGTATGAATTCAGGTCATAGTAGCAGGGTGCTGTGAACAGATCAGCAGCTTTTATTTTGAAGAAAGACAACAGGCTGTACCTGACTTCTTCACAAAAACAAGGAAACTCATGTGGTTATAAGCAAATAGGAGCCAAGAGCCAAAAGCCTCAAGAAAGGAGTTGGAAGAGAAGGACAAAGGACATTTTTGGTCCATGTCTTTTTAAAATGCTGTATTTAATCTGAGAATATCATAAAAAGTGCATCACATGTTCTCATGTTAAGTGAGAAAAGATAAAGTATAAGATTAAAAACTAATTTGTCAAAGTGCCATTGGTACTGATTCCCATCACTATTGTATTCTGAAGTTGTCACAAATTAGGATGAACTACCCTTGGAAACTGCTTGTGAAGTCCAGAAATCTAAAAGAAATAAATTCCAATGTGAAATGGTAGTGGTGTTACCTGCCAGAGGGGTGGCATTTTGAAAGGATACACAATAAGAAATCGCAGTAGTATTGGCTTAGGTGGGCTTAGTTTGGAAGAAGAGAACCAGGGCCAAAAGTAGATCCCATTCTGCATATGTCTGGCCCCAAATGACTGCAGACAAAGCTGGAAGTGCCAATACTGAGCAAAATGTCTGTCGTATCTTTCACATCCCTCAAGCTCTGCTGGAGAAAGGCACAGGCTGTCCCCAGACTTGAGGAGCTCATCACATGGAATGTCTTCTCTCTGCTAGACTTGCTATTTCTCTCACATTTCTCAGTGACTAACAATGAGAATTTGCTTAGCCACCACATGCAGTTGTTTTCTCTCATGTTTGTATCAACATGTCTGAGTGATGTGCTTAGAAAGTGCCAGAAAATACAGAAATTGAAATCCAAGAACTGACCTTGAATATATAAGCCCTTCTAGTGGACTCTGTTTGGGAGTTGGATAATTTTTTAAAGCAGTGATTCAAAACAAGACATAATTTAAATGTGCTAAATATACAGCAAACAGTGCTAGCTAAAATTTATAGATACTTTTCCCTCTAGAGAGAACCATGGAAATCAAAACAATATAAAACAAAAGCACAATGACCACGCATCTGTGCAGCCTAATCTTGGGCATGTGACCATCCAGACAACTATCTGCTGTTCTTCAAACACCAGCTTTGTTCTAAACCCAAGCCCTCTGCCCAGAACTCTCTTTCCAGACATCTCTACATGCTCTCTCCCTCCCTCTTCCTTAGAGAGGCCTTACCTGATCATCCTATCAATAAGTCATTCCCCACCACTCTTACCTTCTTCCCCATTTTATTTCCTACAAGATCTGATTTCTATCTGGAATCATGTGATATATTTGTCTGTTTATTTATTATCTGTATCCCTGGGCCAACTTGTAAATTCCTTCAATGCCCATATCCCATACTATAGTACCTGATATAGAACAAGTGTTCAATAAATGTATTAAATAAATAAATATAAGAGTGGGCTTCATGTCATATGCACATAAATAAACCATGTCCATTTCTTCATCATTCTTAAGCAAAAAATAAGGCTTCCTGCTGGTCAAAGTGTTTTTAGAAACTATATGAGAGAAGAAAGATTTGCTTCCATACACATGCTCTCAATCATTATCAATTTGTAAAGATACATTTGAACACAGCTGGGTTTGTTATTACCCTGGTTTGTTTCCAGACATGGACTCCCATCATAAATATTTTTTTCACCATCTTGGGAAGGAGTGTCTCCTTCCCTACAACCCCATTTAAGAGTCTTCTCTGTTCACCTGTGAACTGGGCTACATAAACAAAGGGTCTTTCCTCATAACAGCAAGTAAGAACTCCATACCAAGTACCAAGTACAGAGTCTGAGCTACCTGGAGGGTGCAGCTCTATTCTCACCTCTCTGGATTTTGACCCGAGCCCAAATTCCTGCTTCTGGAAATGGAGACTCCTTGAGGCCTCCAGGATTTTGAAGAGGCATACGGAAGTATGTAACACCCTTTTGGTATATTTTTTACATGCAGAAACAAAATCACCAGGTCTTTTATGTTTCCCCTCTTGTTTTTCCACACTGAAAGATAACTTAATTATACAGACAAAGAAGACAAGAGCATGCTGCCCTGAAGAAACTGAAGCCTGTCATCTAAATAAACTATGCAGTTTTTTCTTTCTTTCTTTCTTTTTCTTTTCCTCACCCGAGGACATTTTTTCATTGCCTCAAGAGACAGAAATGTCAATGCAAGAGAGAAACATCAACTGCTCCCTTCTCATATGTGCCCTACTGGGAATCAAACCTGCAGCCTGGGTTTGTGCCCTCACTGAGAATCAGACCCACAACCTTTTGGTCCATGGAATTATGCTCTATCCAACTGAGCCACACCAACTAGGGCTAAACTATACTGTTTCTTATTAAATAAAATGTTTCCCTATTCTGTTAAGTCATTTACCATTATACACCCAGTACCTAGCCTAGTGCCTGCCATAAAATTCAATAAAAGTCAATAGAGAACCAATTCTGATTGGCTTTCCAGGACCAGAAATGTTCTTTACATTGAACAATACGATAAGAGGAATAGTAACAGAAAACAGAACCTAAACTGTTTAGCAACATATATCCATTTGTTTATTTTACATTTCTGCCTCATTATAAGATATAGCAAAAAATATATCTTAATGATATATAATAAAGACTCTCACTGTAGGGGGTAATTAACTTCATTGAATGTACTAGGAACAATTAATCATGGGGGAATATTAAGTTCAACTAACAAGGAGTATCCCAAGAATTGAAGGTTTGTTTCATTGTTACTTTTAACAAATGAACTAGAAAAACATATATTCACAAGTTTATACCACAATCTCCTATACTGTTGCCATCGTTCAAATTCCTTTGGCACAGCTTTTCTGTAAATGGCCTCAGACCCTAGGGACAAATGTCTTGTCACATTTGTCAGCTGACCCACTAATAGTGTGCTGAGGTTTTCAGAGACAGCAGATATTCATTTGGGGGCCAAATTGTGTTAATGAGGTGAGTCTCTAGCTAACAATTGCTTCTTGCCATAAAGTCATATTTTCAGTAACAGCAAAAGCCCTGAGATAATAATAATAACTGTTTACTGAAAACTTACCATATGTTTGGCAAGTGCTTTACCTATATAAACACATGTATTTTCCCAACAACCCTTTAAAGTACATACTATTCTCATTATTCTCATGTAATAGATAAGAGAAGTGAAGCACAGAGAGGTTAAAGCAACTCACCCAATGCCACATAGGTTGCTATGGCAGAGCCAAAACTTGAACCCAAGTAGTCTGGATCCGAGGCCATATGTGTTTAATTTCATTGCTGTCCTATCTCTCTCTATAGCAAAAAATATATAAGGTCTTTTCAGAAGATATCCAGCCATGCAATATGAAAAATAGAGATATTTATAGAAGAAGATACAAGATATATGATACAGGAAACACTGTGCATAAGACAATGGTGCCTCAGTACCCTTCAAAGTAGGCACCTTGGGACCTCACACAGTTCTCCCAGTCTCCATTAGTTGCCCCATCATATTTTCCTGATCTCATTAACGATTTGAAGTATCTTTCCTTTCAAAGGTGATTTTACTTGTGGAAAAAGGCAGAAGTCACAGGGCACCAAATCTGGGCTATAGTGGGGCTGAGTCACCTGGGTGATTTGATGTTTCACCAAAATGCTCTGCACAAGACATGATGCATAAGTGGGCGTGTTGTTGTGATGAAGCTGCCAGTCACCAGTTGCCCATAGCTGTGGCCTTCTGAATCATCAAAATAGTTTCCACAGAGGAATGTTCAAGCTTAAAGCAAAATTTGATGCAGATTCATTGCTCTACTTGATCAATCTTTTGAATGTGACAGTCATACAGTACACGCACTCACTCTAGTATAGTGACTAGTATAGTGAAGGCATCATTGTTCATGCATGCGCATTCCAGTCTACTCTCCTTAGCTGCCAGGTTACATCAATGTCCAAACTGTTCTTGTTATATTAACAAAGCTTGGACTTTTTCTAAGTAGATGTTGTATAAACACAATAAAATATTATTCAGCCATAAAAAAGAATCAGTAGTTGGCAAGATGGCAGAGGAGTGAGTGGAAGCCACACTAATCTCCTCCCAGGACCAATCTGAAATTACAACTAAATTGTGGAGAAATTACCCAGAGCAAACAACTGAACAATAGTGAGAGAGAAGCCTTATAACCTCTGGCAGACAGAAGAATCACCTTCAGCACAACCTGTCTGGTAAGGAGTGCTGTAGAGACTCAAGAGAGCTGGCTGGGCACCCACAGGTAACAGCAAGGGTGGGATAATTAAGCAGCAGGTTGGATCCCCCTGAGAAGAATGGTGTCTAAACCCTAAGCTGAGCTCCCAGCCTAGAGCACCAGAGCCCCAAAAGTACACAGAAAACAACCTGCAGAGTGACAAGATTAATACTGAAAGAGCAGCCACAGATGTAGATCCCTGGCAAAGAGAAGGGTAGACTGGACTAGAGACACTCAGGAAGAGACTGGGAATGGAGGCATGGGGGAGAGAACTGAGAGAGTGGCCACTGGGATCCCAGTGTTGAGGCATCACCCATACTTCAACAGCCATCCTGCTCAGGTAGACCACTTCCCTCTGAGCAACAGCAGCCTGAGGGGAAAGAATACCCCCAACCCCAGGAAGAATTCTGCCCTACCCTATAGGGATTAAGCCTGACTGCTAAGTGCAAAGTGACTAGACTAACAACTGAAGGGGACAACCATAGACAGCAGATCTCTGGCAGTCTTAGAGCTGACTGCCTAAGGTTAGACAGGGTCAACATGTGACATCACCAGAGGCATATCCAGAAAGAAAAAACAGTGGTAAATGCTAGAAATTACCAAGACAAAAATCTACTATGGTTTTCTCCAAGATCAGCGATATTATCTTTCCTGCATAGCTTTTTTAACATTCATTACTTGTCCAGCAAGTTTGTGCATATTAAGTCACTAGAACTGATACTATAGTTTCTCTCCTTTCATATAACAGTCTTAATCTCTTTACACTTTTATTAATACTGATTCATTTGCTGTTGACACCAAGCTCATGGGGGTATAGGTAGATGTTTTTGTGGATGTGGGTTTATTCCCTGGGCTTTGTGGTTTTCTTCGAACAGCACCTGCACAATACCATACAAGATGTCATGGGCAGAGTGACACTCAGTCAACCAGCTGGAGGGAAGGAACCAGCAAGGAATGACCCAACAATAATCAAAACCCAATTATATCCAGAAGCCAATATAAATGGCATAAAGAGCATCCCAAGAGCATCAAGTTCAGGAGATCAAGGGGACTGTACAAGTCAATCTCACAAGTCTCCTACCATAGGAGATCACACCACAAACTCAGGGAGTAAAAACAGATCATTTTAAGATGCAGAAGCAAACAAAAAGAATCTCACAAATAATGGGAAGACAAACAAACAACCCCCAATCAAAAAGAAAGGAGGAAACCTCAGAAAGAGTACTAAATGAAATAGAAGCAAGTCAACTGTCAGACTGTGAGTTCAAAACAATGGTTATAAGGAACCTCAATGAGCTCAGTGAGAATTATCAAAGACTACAGGGAAACTATGAGTAACTTACTGCAAACCATATCAGCATGAAAACAGACATAGAAACTATCAACAAGGGCCAAGAGGAAATAAAGAATACAATTTCTTAATTGAAGAACACAGCAGAAGGAATCAAAAGCAGGCTAGATGAAGCAGATGATCGAATCAGTGAAGTTAGAAAAAAAACTCCCAGAAAGAGCAAGAAAAGGAAAAAAGACTCATAAAGAATGAAGAAGTGTTCAGGGAACTTCAGGACAACATGAAATGGAATAATATCTGTAAAACAGGGATACAAGATGAAGAAGAAGAAGAAGAAGAAGAAGAAGAAGAAGAAGAGGAGGAGGAAGAGGAAGAGGAAGAAGAAGAAGAAGAGGAAGAAGAAGAAGAAGAGGAAGAAGAAGAAGAGCAAGGGATAGAAAACCTGTTTCAAAAGTAATGATGTAAAAATTCCCTAATTTGGTGAGAGAAAAAGTCACACAAATCCAGGAAGAACAGAGGGTCCCACTCAAAAGGGACCCAAATAGGCCAAATCTAGGACACATCATAATTAAAATGGCAAAATGCCAAGAGAAAGAGACAATCTTAAAGGTAGGAAGAGAGAACATGAAGTAACACACCAAGGAGCCCTGATAAGGCTATCAGATGACCTCTCAACAGAAACACTACAAGCCAGAAGGGAATGGAAAGAAACACTCCAAGTAATGAAAAGCAAATGCCTGCAACCAAGACTACTCTACTAGGAAGGCTCTCAATTAAAATGGAAGGTGAAATAAAGAGCTTCCCAGACAAAAGAAGGATCAAAGAATACACCTCCATCAAACCAGTATTGCAAGATATGCTAAAAGAAACTGCTTTAAGAAAAGGAAGAATATGAATGAGAAAGAGAGGAACACAGGTACTAAGGAAGTTAAATGGCAAAAACGAGTACCTACCAATAATAATATTAAAGGTAAACAAACTAAGTGCTCCAATCAAAAGACATAGAGTAGCTCAAAGGATAAGAAGTCAGGACCACTCATATACTACCTACAGGAGACCCTCCTCAGAAAAAAAGGACCTGCACAGACTGAAAGTGAAGAACTGGAAAAAATATTCCAAGCAAATGGACAGGAAAAAAACGCCAGGGTAGCAATACCAAACAAAACAGACTTCAAAACAAGGGCCATAAAATGAGGCCCATAAGGACACTTTATAATATTCAAGGGAAGAAACCATCAAGAAGACATAAACATTGTAAACATATATGCATCCACATAGCAGCACTCAAATATATAAAAAAATCTTGGAGGACTTCAAGAAAGATATTGACAGCAACATAGTTATAGTAGGGGACTTTAAAACCCCACTGTCAAAAATGAACAGATCTTCCAAACAAAATATCAACAAAGATACTGTAGCATTGAACCATGTCCTAGATGAAATGGACTTAACTGATACATATAGAAACTTTCAACCCAAAGAAGTAAACTACATATTCTTTTCAAATGCACCTAAAACACGTTCAAAGACAGACCACATGATATGACACAAAACAAGCCTCCACAAATTCAAGAAAATTGAAATCATATCAATCATTTTCTCTGACCACAAGGGACTGAAACTAGAAACCAACCCCAAGGGAAAAAACTCAAAAACACTCAAACTCTTGGAGATTGAATAGTATACTATTAAACAATGAATGGGTCAAGAATGAGATTAGGGAAAGAATCAAAAAGTTTCTGGAAACAAACAAAAATGAACACACAACAACCCAAACCTTATGGGACACAGCAAAGGCAGTCCTGAGAGGGAAGTTCATAGCAATACAGGCATACCTAAAAAAGACAGAAACATTTCAAACAAACGACCTAATCCTATGCCTACAAAAACTTGAGGAACAACAACAACAAAGACAGCCCAGAGAAAGTAGAGGGAAGGAAATAACCAAGATCAGAGTAGAATCAAATGACATAGAGACAAACAGAACAATTCTAAGGATCAATGAATCCAGGAGCTGGTTCTTTGAAAAGATAAAATGAACAAGCCTTTAAGCAGACTCATCAAGAAAATAAAGAGAGAGAACCCAAATACACACAATCAGAAATGAAAGAGGAGAGATTACAACTTGTACCAAAGAAATACAAAAGATTGTAAGAAATTACTATGAAGAACTATATGCCAAGAAATTTGAAAACCTAGGTGAAATGGACAATTTTCTAGAAAAACAGTATCTTCCAAAACCGAATGAAGAAGCAGAAAGCCTGAACAGACCAATAACATCTGCTGAAAAAGAAGAAGTAATAATAAAAAAAATCCTCCCAGCATATAAAACCCCTGGACCAAATGGTTTCACGGTAGAATTTTATAAAACATTTAAGGAAGAACTAACTCCTATCCTTCACAGATTATTCCAAAAAATCCTAGAAGATGGAAGACTTCTAAACTTTTTTATGATGCCAACATCATCCTAATTCCAAAATCAGGTAAAGATACAACACAGAAAGAAAACTGCAGGCCAATATCGCTGATGAACATAGATGGTAAATTCCTCAACAAAATATTGGCAAACCACATCCAGCAATGCATTGAAAAGGTCATATACCATGATCAAGTGGGATTCTCCCAGGGATGCAAGGATGGTACAACATTCACAAATCAATAAATGTAATACATCACATAAACAAAAAGAAAGACAAAATCACATGATCATTTCAACAGATGCAGAAAAAGCATTTGATTATGTACAGCACCTATTTATGATAAAAACACTTAACAAAGTAGGAGTAGAGGGAGCATTCCTCAACATAATAAAGGCCATGTACAAGAGACCTACAGCCAACATCATTCTCAATGGCCAAAAACTAAAAGCTTTCCCACTAAGATTAGGAATGACACAAGGATGTCCGCTTTCACCCCCTCTATTCAACATACTATTGGAAGTCCTAGCTGCAGCAATCAGACAAGAAAAAAAAATAAAAGGCATACAACTGGAAAGGAGGAAGGAAAACTGTTATTGTTTGCAGACAACATGATAGTGTACCTAGAAAATCCTACAGACTCCACCAAAAAACTACTCAACCTAATAAATGAATTTGGAAAAACAACAGGATACAAAGTAAACATTCAGAAATCAAAGGCATTTCTGTACATGAACAACGAAATATCAGAAACAGAAATCAGGGGGAAAATCCCATTTGATATAGCAACAAGAAAAATAAAGTACCTAGGAATAAACCTAACCAAGGAGGCAAAAGCCTGGTGCTCAGAAAACTATACAACACTGATGAAAGAAATTAAGGAAGACACAAACAAATGGAAGCATGCATCATGCTCATGGATCGGAAGAATTAACATCATCAAAATGGCCATAATACCCAAAGTGATTTATAGATTCAATGCAATCCCTATTAAAGTACCCATGACATATTTCACAGATACAGAACAAACATTTCAGAAATTTATATGGAACCATAAATGACCCTGAATAGCTGTAGCAATTTTGAGAAAGAAGAACAAAGTAGGAGGGATCACAATACCTGATATCAAACTGTATTACAAGGCCACTGTAATCAAAACAGTCTGGTACTGGCATAAGAACAGACACATAGACAAATGGAACAGAATAGAGGGCCCAGAAGTAAACCCATGTCTCTATGGTCAATATTCAACAAAGGAGGAAGAAGCATAAAATGGAATAAAAATAGCCTCTTCAACAAATGGTGTTGGGACATCTGGACAACTACATGCAAAAAAAATGAAACTCGGTCACCAACTTACACCATACACAAAAATGAACTCAAGGTGGATAAAAGGTTTATTAAATATTTATTTATTTATTTATTTATCTTTAGAGTGGAAGGGTAGGAGAGAGGGAGAAGGAGAGAAATATCAATGTACGGTTGCCTCTTATGTGTCCCATGCTGGGAACTGGCCTGCAACCCAGGCATGTGCCCTGACTGGGAATCGAACCGCGATCCTTTGGTTCACAGGCCCGCGCTCAATCCACTGAGCTACACCAGCCAGGGCCGGATAAAAGGTTTAAACATAAGTGGTGACATCATAAAATCCCTAGAGGAGAACATGGGCAGGAAAATCTTGGACATGCTACATAGCAAAATTTTCACTGATATGTCCCCTAAAGCAAGGGACATAAAGGAAAGAATAAACAAATAGTATCTCATCACAATAAAAAGTTTCTGCGCAGCTAAAGAAAACAGCATTAAAATGAGAAGGGAACCCACCGCATGGGAAAACATATTTGCCAATGATACCTCGGACAATGGTTTGATCTCCAAAATATATAAAGAACTCATAGAACTCCACTCCAGGAAGACAAAGAACCAGTTAAAAAATGAGCAAAGGACTTGAACAGACACTTCTTCAAGGAGGACATACAAAGGTCCTAGAGACATACGAAAGGATTCTCAGCATCGCTAGCCATCAGAGAGATGCAAATTAAAACCACAATGAGATACCACCTCACACGTGTCAGAATGACCATCATAAACAAATCAACAAATAACAAGTCTTAGAGAAGATGTGGAGAAAAGGGAACCCTAGTTGGTGGGAATGCAGACTGGTGCAGCCACTGTGGAAAACAGTATGGAATTTCCTCAAAAAAAAAATTAAAAATGTAAATGCCTTTTGATCCAGCAATTCCACTGCTGGGATTACACTTTAAGAATCCTAAAACACCAATTCAAAAGAACCTATGCACCCCAATGTTCATAACAGCACAATTTACAATAGCCAAGTACTAGAAGCAACCTAAGTACCCATCAGTAAATGAAAGGATAAAAAACTATGGTACATTTACATGATGGAATACTATGCAGCAGAAAGAAAGAATGAGCTCTATCCTTTGTGACAGCATGGATGGGTCTGGACAGCATTATGCTAAGTGAAATACACCAGCTGGTGAAAGATGAATACCATATGATCTCACCTATAAGTGGAACCTAATCAATAAAACAAACAAGCAAGCAAAATATAACCAGACAAATGGAAATTAAGAACAAACTGACAGTAACCAGAAGGGAGGTGGGAGAGGATAATGGGGGAAAAGGGTGAAGGGTTTTCAGGAACATCTATGAAGGACACATGGACAAAGCCAAAGGGGCATAGGATCAAGGGTGGGAAATGGGGATGGCTGGGGTGGAGGGGAGTGGTGGTGGGAAAATGGAAACAACTGTACTTGAACAACATTAAAAAAATAGAATCAAATCTTGCCATTTGCAATAACTTGGATGAACCTTAAGAGCATTGTAATACATGAAATAAGTCATACAGAGAAAGTCAAATACAGTATGATCCCTCTTATATGTGGAATATTAATTTAAAGAAAAAAACAAGCTCACAGATCTAGAATATAGATTGGTGGTTGCCAGAGGTGGGTGGTGGTGGGTGGGAAATATTAGTGAATGGCTTTCTTTTTTTGTTTTTTAGTTTAAGTAAAAGAGAAAGGGAAAAAATCATCTACTTTACTTCTTCATTTTAGCAATAAACTCATCTGAGATGATTTTTGGCTGTGCTAATTTGGCTATACCCAGAGTTCCACTTCTATGTATGTGCAATCTACCCTCTACATTACTGACCTGTATTTTCCTTCCCTCTTTTTTTCTCTTCTCAGTATCATAGCTAATGAGGTTTATCCGAGGTGTAATAAATTTAATTGAAAATGTTTACTCTCTTTTTTTCTTCTCGAAATATTCCTTTCCCTATTTGTCTGTCTGTATTTTTTTAATTACCTTTATTTTTAGAGTCCAAAATGTTGCACTGATGGGAAGATTTTACCAGTTAGATTAGAATTTGGATTTGCACTGGAAGAGTTAAAGGCTCTTCCTGGTGTACAACAACATCACCCTATACCACACCTCTTACCATTATTTCTATGCTCAGAAACACAGTGATACTTTTTATAATAGACATTTTTTTTTCTGTCCACCAAGTTAATTATCTCCTTTGTAGATAAGTGACCTATAGACATATTTAAACTTTATTATGAGAAAAAAATTTTAAGAAGCTTAATAATACATAAATCAGTATTCTTTAGCTACATTCTACGGTAACAAACTATTGCTAAGTAAAGCAGGAAAGCGAAGGGGAAGCAGCGGGAGGAAGGGGGAGAGGGAGGAAGCTGGGTAAGTTTATTGTAAGGCTACTGAACTACTGAAGGGAATGCTGAATAACTAGGCCTAGGAAAGCCAGGTATTTGGGCATTTAGGTGACTTATATAATGGGAATTCATGTGCTCACTATGTTAGGAGCTGCCATCAGATGACTCATCTCTGACTACCTTCTAATTTGTTTGTTTTTTCCCATGATTTAAATTCTTAGACAGGAGGACCTGATAATTTTGGCTTAGCTTTGGCTTAGCTTATCTCTGGAGTTCTGTGACTGACAGCTCATCAGGATCAGTTATAGTGCCAGAAGGACAGCTCTCACAAAGGAATGGATGCTGGGAAGGAACCAGAAACAGGAGAAGTCTACACATGCTAATTATTGGTTGTACAACATATGTACATGCTCTTCTTTCCATAAATACCATTTGAAAATATTTCAAATATAATGTAAATATTTAAAAAATGAAATACTCAATAAACAAAAAACTACTCCCCCCACCCAACAATGCCTGAACTTCACACCCCATGTTGTCTGTTATGTTGCTGAATTCCCACTACTGACAATTACCACAACATCTTCTATTAAAATATAATCACCCCTAGAGTGGTCCCCTCAACCTGAAATCACAATCAATGAGGGTTGACACTGTGGGGACCAGTGAAAAGGGAAAAGGGAAACAGCAAAGATGGCTCAGTTCCTTTCTGTCCACATCTGAATGGACTGGTGCATTGTTTCCAGCACACATAGTCACACATAGAACCTGCTCTTACCTGTTCCAAACCAAGGAGTGGACTCCAGGCACCCCTACAGCTCAGGTCCAGGTAACACTGGACTTTGCTGAGAAAACTTTATTAACCCTCCAAGAAGGCAGATAACAGGGGTGGGGTTGAATGGAGAGACCCAGAAACAAAGGCATGCACATGAATAAGTTTGCAGAGATGGCTCTCTGATAACTTTAAAATCTAACCAAAGGTAGCCAGGGCTGGCATAATACCCAGGGCACTCATACCAAATTCCTTCTCCTGTTCCAGCTCTAACTACCTGTATGCCGAAAGATCTCCCAAACTTTAGGTGGCTGTTGGGTAGTATCACTTCTTCTGGAGTGTTTATTTACTCCCAGAATCTGCTTTCAAGGCTAGATCCTTTCCTTCCTTTCTTTCTAGCCCAATGATGAGCTTCATTTTCATTCCTGTTATTCTACTCCCCTGTACCTCCTTCTCTGGCTCAGGAGGAGAGCAGCAGGACCCCAGCTGGCCCCAAAGTGTCCTCCTGGCCATCAGCACCTGCAGACCTGCATTCGCATCACTGCCATCCTCTCACTCATCCATGAACAGAGCAATGGCTTTGGCCCCGACCATCCCACTGACCCGGAATCCATTTTTATCACTACTTTGTTTTCATCTAACACGTATTCTCTGGTATCCTGCTCCCTGTACTCTACTTCACCCACATTTACCTTTAGCCCTTTTTCCCTTTCCCAAACTTCTTTATAAAAAGTTGTTCATACTTCCTATGTGTCTGCTTCCTACTGCGCAGTCATACATCCACCACTGACCACTCAGGCCACCTCCTGACACCCTCCCCTGAGTCGTCGCCTCACTCTGACTGTGCCCTCCACATATGCATTGTCCTTTAATGCTGACATCCCATACAGTCCTATGCTAAGCCTCTAGGCCTATAGAAGAAAGGCCTGACTGCATTCCCTCTCGGCCTCAATTATTACTTAGTGAAAAATACCCCGGTTGCTTTCATGCAGAGACACTAGAAATAAGATGAAGTTGTGTGTGATCCAAGATAAAGAAACAACCTTTAATCCTGAAGCTCCTGCAGGCCTCTGTACCCATGGAATAAACAGACCCTTTTCAGAAAGGCATGGTGAGAGGCCCCACTTTTTACATGCCACTGGGCTCTGGGCTCTGGGCTCTGGGCATGGTTCAGAAGCAGAAGACAAGAGGAAGCACATGACAATGTTCAGCAATAGCTTTCTATGGACTGAAGCCTCTGGTCAGGCTCCACTGCCTCCAGGAAATAAAATGTGAAATCCTAGGGAGATGTGTGAGTGTGTAGGTATGTGTGTACACAAGTCACCCAGAGAAAAACTGAAGAATCAGGAGAACACTGGACACAGCTTCAACTCAAACTGGCCCAGAGACATCAAAGCAAAGATACTCTAGGGCACCATCCACCAAGGGCCAGGCAGCAGTTACATGTAATGATAAGGTTCATGTGTCTGGTGGCCTGCTCTGTGGAGAAAGGGGATGGATCCTAGGGCAAGACATGTAAGTAGGAAATGGGGGGTGGGTTCCTAGAAGAAAAACAGAGGTTTACAGGGAAGGGCTCTCTGAAGGAGGATGGGTCTGTTTTTCTAAAGAGGTAGAGACAGTCGTAACCTCCAGACCGGAAAGAAAGAGCAGGAGTCAGCAGTCCCCATGACAGGATCATCTGTGAAGAATTAAGTTTTGCTTTTTCTCTCAAATTCTGTGAATTGTCTTATTTGATATACTAAATGTCCATTTTAAAGTTTTTCTCCTATTCTGTACCTCCTGCTAAGTGCAGCCTTCAGTAAAGCTGGCTACCTGCAGTCTTGTGTTTCAAGGTTCAGAGAACTGGCCTCACCCTCTACAAGAACAGATCAGTCACAGCAACGTTTAGAGGGCAGCAGTTCAGCTTTCCCTGTGACAGCCATGTGGGTTGGAGACTCAGAACAGAGCAGGAAAAGAAGGGCGGTGCTAGGGGCAGAGAGGCAGTGTCAGTGTTCACAGAAGAAGGGTTGTGAAATAGGCTCCTTTCCCCAAAAGTTTTCTGTAAGGAGGAAGGCAGGTACTTGCTATACATACAGTGCTGCAAAGCTACATTCCCAAATCCTGACTGCTGATTCCCAAATCCTCACATCCAGCCCTAATAAAGGTTAGACATGCAGTTTCATATCCAACTGCATGCTGAACATTTCTGCTGTGTCCTGAAGCACCTCAAATTTAATACATATAAGACAAACCTTGAGGTCTTCCCCACAATACCTCCTGCTCCTCCTGCATTACATGGCTCAGGAGATCTCCAGTCATCAAGCTCTCCTCCAGGTGCCTGAGCTGGACATGCTAACATCAACTTTGACTCTTCCTCTCCCTCACACTCTACTTGCAGTTAATCATCATTCAACAGATCCTATCTATGAATCATCTCTCAGTTCACATCCCTTCTTACCACAGCCACTGGGTCCCTCCACCTCATCAATTTCCACCACTGCCTCCCATCCTCCACGCAAACTCTAAGTTCTGGCTGAATGGAGGCACCACCCGGGCTCTTCTCACTCAACTCTGTGCCATTGGTCCTGCTGTCCAGTCTTCCTGGGGGTTCTGTCCCACCCAACCTTCTCCTTTGCTCAGCCAAGTCCTATTTCTGATTTCTGTTTATAAGTCATTTCTTATGGAAAGCCCTTTCCTAATGCCCCTGAGGTAGTAGAGGTGACTCCAGTAGGTAAGCCTATACAGTGCCATAGAAATGGTCACAGTGAAGTGACCATTTCTACAAACTGGTATTAATTTTTTGCAAAAATTTCTTACTCCCTTGTCTAGGTCACCTCTCAGGTTTTACACTCCCTGGGGCTTCACCTCATCCAGTGTCTGGCATATACTAGAAGCTCAACAAATACTACAAATGAAATAGATGGATTTGGTCTTTACTTAGTGGCACAGCCTCATCACCAGAGGTTTTACACAGCAGTCATTTTTAGGTATAGTGTTTAACATGACTAAAACAAGGTGATTTCCCTTAATTATTCAACATATAATTCTTCTGCTGAGAAGCTCTAATATTTTGACAACTTCATTTGGCAATTATTTTCTTTTTACGGAAGATACACAAAATCTCCCCCATCCAAACACAAAAAGATGTGAATATCAATCACAACTTGGTTTTGATAACTTATTCCTTCTTTCAAAGCACCAAGCTGAGCAAAACCCAAAAGCTAGCTGTCTGTCACCTCACAGCTGCCTGAACTATAAAATCAGATAAAAAGCACACATGGCTTACGAAACAATGCATCTTTGGCAAGGAAATAACATTCCATCTGCTAAACTTATATAACTTATTACCTGAAGGTTATTTCACTTTGGAGGAAAAACTAAATTTATGATATACATATCTTAACTCTTTTTTAATTTTGTTTTGTTTCAACCAACACAACCCTCTTTCCACTCCCTTGAGTGCTTACAGGTACTCATAAATCTCTCAGCCACACTTCTGGCTTTGAGCAATAGAGAGTAAGGTCTTTGTACTCAGAAGAAGATAGTGTGTCTTTGAGATAAACGGACCAAGAAAACAAACAAACAAACCAGTGAGCCTTGCCCAGAAACATCAAGGAGGAAAGTGAAGGGACTAAAAACACATGCCTCTGAGCTGAGCATAATCTACAACCAAGCACAAATTTCCTTCTGTCTGGTCCCCCACCCACTCTTTCATGGATACTGCTGCCACAGCTGCTCTGATAATGTCACTCTGTGGCTTGAAACCTTCAAAGGCTCTTCACTCACCTGCAAATCAACACCAAATCCTTACTCCGACTGCTTGCCCACTGGCACAAACTCCTGGTCATGAAGCCACTTCTGTCTGCATGTCTTCTGCCTTAATTTGCCTCGTCCTACTCTGCCTGGAACCTCCCTGGGCTCTAAGCTCAGCTGTCTTCCTTTGCCACCCCATGAGCTGCCTCCAAGGAACCCCTAGAGTGCTTCATCAGTGCATTCCTAAGCACTCAGAACTTTCTGCTTTATGCACACGTGTTAGTTATCTCTTCCAATAAAGCAAGGACACTAAGGCTAGGAGAGATGCCAAATTAATCTTCATTGCTGTACCATTCCCTGGCCAATGGTAAGTGAGTAACAACAGAAGGACAACAAATAAACAAACAATACTACTAAGGGTGCTTCAATGAAGCTCCCAAAATAAGGCATTAATCTGTGGTATAACTGGAGGTCCAGACTGCTAACCATTTAAAAACTAAAAACAAAAACAGTCTAATGAGTTTCTTTTTGTTTTTCAGAAGTGAAAATTTATTCTTTCCCTTTCTCAGCCTTGTTTTTCCAATTACAGTTGACATTCAATATTATTTTATACTAGTCTCAGGAGTACAGCATAGTGGCTAGACATTTATATAATTTATGAAGTGATCCTTCTGATAATTCTAGTACCCACCTGGCACAATACATAGTTATTACAATATTACTGACTACATTCCCTATGCTGTACTTTACATTCCTGTTACTATTAATACCAATTTACAACTTGTATTTCTTAACCCTTAACCTTTTTCACCCATCCCCCTAGCCCCCTTCCCTCTGGAAACCATCAGTTTTTTCTTTGTATCGATGAGTCTGTTTCTGTTTTGTTTGTTGATTTATTTTGTTCCTTATATTCCACCTATCAGTGAAATCATATGGTATTTGATTTTCTTGGTCTAACTTATTTCACTGAGCATTACACCTTCTAGGTCCATCTATGTCACAAATGAGATTTCATCCTTTTTATTGCCAAGTAATATTTCATTGTGTGTATGCAGACTGCAGGAAAACACTTTCTGACAAAGGCTGGCTTGACCACATTTAAGGCATAGTCCAGTCATTTGTGTTGACTCTGAAGACTGCAGGTTCTAATCCCAGCTATGCATCTTACTACGGGTGTGACCTCATGCCTCCGTTTCCTCATCTGTCAAAAGGGCTTCATAATAACACCTATTATAGAATTTCTTTGAGGCTTAAATGGCATTATGTATGTCAAGAAAGTTGCTTAGAACATTGCTTGGCACATAATACTACTCATTTACTATCATTTGCTCTCTTTCCATACCCTACATTCATGGTATACTTAGTCAAGACTAGACAACAGCAGATGGTAATCAGTGAAGCTCAAGGTTGGATGTTTAATGAAATGAAAAAGGAGCCAAAAGTTTCATTGGTAAAGGCAACTCACAGTAGGAGAGGTGAGCAGGTTATGCAGGACTAGTGCAGTTCACACACTTCTGCCTTAGAGATGGCATATCCTGGTACAAGCATCAGCCTAGTTACACACTATCAGAGGATTATCTCCACAATATGATCTAGGACAGGAAGATGCAGGCAACATCTGGAACTAGGTATACAGAGCAGCTAGAGTTCAAAGCACAAGCAAGGAAACTGAGTATAAGAGTCCCAGTACAAAGATCACTCAGCAGACTCAGAAAGAGAAATGTCACCAGGTGCCAGATGTTGGGGTGAGGCAGAAGTGAGGACAGGAAGGAACTCAAATAATATTAACAAGGAGATACATGAAACAAAAATGGCAGAGGGTCCCAAACCAGCAATAAGGAAAAGTGCTGCTGTAGCAACACCATGTTTTGAGTAAGAGCTGCCTTTTATCTGAGATGTTTCTGGAATGCTAGCTCCTGCCTCTAGTCAGGCTAGACACTCCTGAGGTGGTCACAGCAGCCTCTCACCACTTACACAGCACCTCTTTTGTCAGTCTCCTTTCTTCTCTCTAAATCACACACGATGGCTTGGGAAGCCATGCACCAGCCCAAGTCACAAGAAAACCTACAGTGATCAAAGAAACACTTCCTGTGCTAACTCCACTTCCCATGCGTTCCACAGAATGTAGCCTCCCAGGATTTCCTGTCTTAAACTCCAACTTGATCTACCCCTATCTAAGGAGAAGCAGATACTAGAGCATGTCAGGGGAAGTCACCCAGGATGTCAATCTATGCTGATACCTAGCACCAATATAGTACTAGGGCCCCCAAACAACTTTACAAATATCAAGAATTGGGGGAAACTGCATTTATCACATGTCTGTGCATGAGCACTGTATGAGGTTGGCAGCAACATTATGATCAGTGCTCTGTACAAGAAGTGAGTCCCAAGTAAAAACAGATGGTTGTCAAACTGCATTCTAGGGAAGGGAGCTGCTTATCTGCAGGGCCTCTGCTTTGCTGAGTGGAACACGTGTGCTTAGAGCCAGGAGCATACAGATGGTTTGGGACATCAACAGCCCACCTGAACTCAACCTCTCCAATGAGCACTTAACCGATACTAAAGAAATACCAGTTCATCAGCATGTTCAACTGTGGGTACACCCACCTTAGTCCAAACCTGCCCTTAAGCCAAACAAGACCCTCTTCCTCACATACCTACTCACATGACTTTCTGCTCCCTCTTCTCTCCATCAAGACCCTTGCTTAGATTGGAGCTATTCTGATAAGCTCAACAGTATTGGTTCTTTTTCTTCAAAAATATTTGCCTTCATTGTGGTAAAATATGCATAATATAAAATTTACCATTCTAACCATTTTTATCTGTAAAAAAGTTCTATGGCATTAAATGCATGACTATGCAACCATCACCACTACAGTTTATTATTGCTTCTACTTCTAAGCATTCTAAAAACAAGATGACAAAAACTGGTGAGGTTCTGCCAAAAGGTAGACATGTAAAAGTCTGCATTTTTGAAGTTAGAATGCAGACATCACTATCTGTGATTTCAGTTTGGAGTTACAATTTCCTGTTTCTCTCTCCGTATGTCCCTCTCACCCAGCATTGGATCATAAAGGAAAGAGCCTGTGTTTCTCTGCTCTCCCACATGCTTGGAGAAAGTTGAGGCAGCACAGCAGGAGCTACCAAGATACGACTCCATCACAGACAGACGTGTATCTCAACTCTGGCGCTGCAGACCATAGTCAATATGGCATCGAGCGGACCCTCTCTGGGTCTGCTCTATCCCTTTCCCAATAAACCTGGGATAGTATGCGCACCTTCCAGGGCTGCCACAAGAACTGAATGAGACTGCATATGTGAAAACACCTGGCATAGGAGACAATTCATCTTTATTCCTTTTGTCAGCTCTGTGAAATATCATATCTGAAATGAATGATAGCATAATTCCAAAGGTGCAAGGAAAACACCCTGAATTTTCTGGGCAAAGAAAACACCCTGAATTTTCTGAAATTTAACTAGAAATAAAAAAATAAGTTTATATGGTAAGACCAGCATGGTTTCTCATCTTACTTCTGATATGAAGGAGCCTTGAGCCTGGACACTGCCTACAGGTTTGTAGGAACATGTGCTACCATCCTGCTTCTAGAACCAAGAGGTATCTTCCTTATGCTGCTCTGGAAATATTCTAAAATATCAAAGTCCGTTGAGGGGGAAAATGTCCATGTTACCATATTCATTGCTGTTGGTTAAATTTCTGTAAAGGAACCATACATCATCCACCCATCTTAGGCCCACAGAAGCAAACAGCTGTGACCTTGATGATGGCACAGTGCCACTGCCCCTGAGGCCTCTGGAGAAGAAACCATCACCCAAGGGCTGTCTCTGCAAACAGGCAGAGGTAGAGTGACTGAGAGTGGAGGCAGAAACCATGTCAATGGAATATAAATGAATGACAAAGGATGCCATATAATGGAGATATCCACAAGCAGATAGGCCAGGGGGTTATGCAAGAGTCCTCAGCTGCTTTAGACCACGTTCTAGCTCCACAACAGCTTGTGATATGCCTACTCTGCACCAGTTAACAGTGTAGTTCATGACATCTAGATTGTGAGCACCAGAGAGAAGCATCTGTCTTAAACTCCAGGCTGAGGAGTCTAGACTTCTTTTAGGAAGGAAAAAGCAGCCACAGAAAATTTTAGGGCAAGAAAAGGTATAATTAAAGCTGCATCTTTTAAAGAATATTGATTGGCAGAACTAGAGAGGGGAAGGAATGAAGGCAGGAAGACAAGACTGCCTCATAACATTATTTTCTGCTGTAGCACTTTATACGCATCTGGCAAGAGCTCTGTGAACACGTGCTCAGTGTATGCAGCCCCATTAGGGGACAGCTGCATCAGTGCAGTCAGCACAGGGACACCTGAAGTGCAGAGAGAAGAAGGGCCACATCACAGACTGGCAGAACGTGCTGTGGAGAGCTATCCTTCAAAGTTTTTGTTTCCAAAAAGCCCTCCAGTTCTTAACATTTGGGAAATGCTGTCAATCTCACCTATCAAAGACCTTCATATTACAGTCTCATACTAAACTCTATAAAGTTTTAGAGTAAAGAAACTGATTTAAATTCCTTCTTTCAGAATTTGGCCATAAATCTACCCCACCATTTTTACTGAAAAACATCCTTCAGTATGTCCTAAAACATGTATTCTCCCAGCAACTTTGGAAAGTGTGGCCTAAGGTCATCCATGGGTCAGCACAGGGGTGTGACCTTGAAGGGATGGGTAATATGCTGAAGGGTCTGGGTTGTGGGAAGGAAGTGACCCAGGATCCTTCTGGGCTTTTCAGAGCCCTGGGAACAGTGCAGCTACAGTCACGTTTCCAGGTACGGCCACATCCACCCAATGCAGGGTCCCCGCACTCCTGCTAGTGTCGAAGAATTCCATGGGGGTGGGGGGGGGGGCGGAGAGTAGGCATCCACCAATTCAATTTAAGTGGTTTTCCCTTTTTGATCATAAATAGCTAAGAAAACCTGGTCATCATCTACAAAATAGCTCCCTTTCACATACCTAACTCTCATCTTTCTCATTTATGAGTGAAATAGCCTTAATTTATTTAACGATTAGATCTGATTATTCCTTTCGCAAGAAAGATTTGCAAATTCTACAGGAATTTGGTTATTTACTTAGTTATCCAAGGTTAAATTTTTTTAACACTTAATGAAATGATTGAGAGAACTTAAGACAAGTGGGTAAAACTTTTACAATATCTAAGAGTGGCACTGGAGGTAGGGAGGAGGCAGAACCTCAAACCAGCATCTTCTTTAGGGTATACATAGCGATAACCTAGGTAGGGTGCTTTCTGAGTCACTGACGAGTGCAGTAAACCTCAGATGATATCTCCATCACTATTAGGACACTTCAGTGAAGGTCTTACTGACATGTCCTGGAAGGATATCCATTTCTATCTGCCCAGAGGCACTGAGGGTTTGTTTTTACAAGAGTCTTATCTTGCTGGAGTCTATCTATCTATATCATTACCACAGTGAACTACAGCCACACAGAAAGACTGCCTGAAAGAACAAAAACAGTAAAGTCAGGATGCCTGAGTGTTCCTCTGCCCACATGAAATATTAGCAGTGTCATCATAACTGTGGCACTCAGGTCACCTTTACAGCAGTGTGCTGCAAAAAGTTCCACAAACATGAATCAATCACATGATACCCTGCAGGGAAGGCAGAGCAGCTCCTCTTACAGTTAAATGGCAGGGACAGGCCACAGCAATGGTGAACAGGCAATTGGAAGAAATTGAGCTCAGCAAAGTCTCAGAAGCTAGAATCAACCAATCCCTTTGGAAATTCAACCATAAATCTTAATAAAGTTCACATCTTTGGGCTTAATAATTCTGTTTCTAGTATTTTATCCTAATATACAGAAGGAAATAACCCAATATACAGAAGAATTTTTTGCACAAAGGTGTTCATCAAAGCATTATTTATAAGGAGACAAACTGCGATACCCAACAATAAGAGCACACTTTTAAAATTTAAGAACACATACATAAAAGAATACTATGACGTGATTTTAAAGATTTAAAAGAAAATGCTCTTAATAAATGTTTAAAAGGGAATGATCAGGTTATAAAATTGAATATATATTATCACACAGTTCTGTAAGAAAAAAAATTGCATGGAAAACTATTGAAAGGACACAGGTCAAAATGCTAATAGTGCAAAGCTTCATATGGCAGGTCTGTGTATGGGTAATTGTTGCATAAAGGGACCCTGCTCATTTTAAGAAAATTTGGAAAGTACATGGAAGGGGAAAATTAAGTTTTTGTTACAAAACAGTATCTAAATGATTAAAATTATTTCTAAGTTACATGCACTGAGGAATTGAAATACAATGTATAAATTCCTTTATGCAACAATTAACCTAATAAAATCATAATCAGGAAGTTGAATTTGCGATATGTATCCATGTGGGTATATCTCACAGAGGAAGAGAGACTTAAGAGAGGATGTCTAACCACACAGGTGGGCCAGCAGTGTCTTGGGGAGAGGGGTCTTCTAAGCTCCCACCACCCATCAAGGTAACTTCACATACTCCAAACAAACAGTGGGCTTGCCAGGCAAACAGCTTTACACAGGTCTTCCAACCTTCTCTCCTGGCCAGTCCTAAGTCCTTACTAAATAGGAATCTTAACCACCCCCCACCATGAGAACTAAAACATAAAATATAAAATGACAAATTTGTTTAAGGGTAGGTATGGTTAACTATATGGTAGCATTTTTGTCTTGCCCTAAAACAAGAATTAAAGCCAAGGAAAAATGCCTTATCCCCTTCATCATTTAAGATATCTAAAGCAAGCCTCCTTTCCATTAATTAGAGAATGAGCAAAATCAGTCTGTCCTCAATTTAAAAAACTAAAATATTAGCATCATTAGTTGCCCTGGGATAAAAAAAGGCTATAGTCAAAAAACATACATATAGCAAACCAACTAAAGGTGTGGGCAGCACCAGCCTCCTACTCACCTCCATCTAAGGCTACAGTTCTAGCTAGCTGCTTGGGCAGGACAGAAGGTCAGCTCTTTCATTCTACATCATAAGTAACTTTTACCAACTATGTGGGCAAAGAAAGATGAGACAAACAGGCAAAGAATAAAAATGATGAGCAGAGTCTACCAGGACCCACCTCCAAAGAAGGCTGGGTACTTCTAACTCCTTTATTTTACCATTGGTTATTTTCTAGAGATATTGGGAAGCTAAAACCATTGTCCCACTATAGTTACTGTGCCCATCTCTGATAACTAACAATCAACACTTGACAGTTTCCTTAAGAATGGGCAGATTAGTTAATCCAATCATCCCTCTTGCAGGAATGGGACAAGTCAGTTCTGTTTCTGAAGAACTGATTCTCCCAACTCATCCCTCGCCTCTAAACACCACTCTCTGTACAGTGCTGGCTCTCACTAATTCCCAGACTTTTATGTGCACCAAGCACCTGGGATCTTGTTAGGATGCAGGTCCTGATTTAGCAGGGTTAGGTGATGCAGAGTTCAATTAAATCCTAATCTCTGAGGGTGAGACCCAGGCAGTGGTAAAGCTCCTCAGGTGACCCCCATGTGCAACTGAAGTCACATACAGTGCTAGAAGATTTGGAAAGGCTCAATCTAATTCCTAGCTACTCTGAATGTGCCCCTGCGCACCAGGAATACCAGCACACTAACAGTGGCATCTGAGTTGTAGTAAAGACTGACAGATGTAACACAGCTAAAGCATACAGTAAATTCTCTAAAATATTAGCCATGGTTATCATTTTACTACTAGTAAATAATCACACCACTAATATGATTATTATTCAGATAGGCTGATGCAACTGAGGAGGCCAAATCTGTAAGGAAACAGAGTTTTTAGGAAAACTATGAGTTAAAAGAAGATAAAATATGAGCCAGGGCGTACTTTCAAGAGGGTGGCTGAACTAACTTTGTAGTGAGGATGCTTCTCCTATATGAGTGTGTAAGGAGGTGACATGGGGTCCAGTGCATAGCCTACAACCCAGGTAATAATAGCCATGATAACAGCTTCCATTCACTTGGGCCTTTATTAATGTGCTAGGCATTATCCTAACTACTAAGAATTCTCCAGGGAGAACCTAAGGGTTTCCATTACTCAAAGCCTACTGCACCTTCTGACTCAGGCCAGCCTGGAATCCTGATGAGGTGGAGAATTACTTTCCCCAGGACAGAGAAGCTGCAGAGCATCTCAATGAGTGATGAATACTGGACACAATGTCTAAGTATGAGCCACAGCAGACCAGCGCCAGGCTCAGAAGGATGAAGAAACTGTACCTAGAAACCCACCTCTGGGCTACTCTACATTTTGAACCATGTGCCACTCTTACTTGGGTTTTTTTTGTCCAGCCTCTCTTCCTTCTCTTTTCTTGCTTCCTCTTCCTCTCAGAACTGTTTCTATGAGCTTATTTGCATGCATTTCCTAAATGCTTCTCCTCCCAGCACTCTTCTGGAAAATGGGGAAGAAGAGTATGAAGGGTGGTACACTTGGCCACTTCACAGAGGTATTTTGTGTCACAGCCAAGCAGGTCACCCTCTGCCCAGAGAGGAGGTGACATTCTATGAAAGAACAGCTCATGTGACTGAAACAACTGAAGTATGCCCATTAAGGGAAGACAGAGGGGCATGGTTTTGAGCCAGTCAGGCTGGAAGTCTGAAGACAGTTCTAGAGAATTCAATTGTGTGTATTCTTTTGAATCTACATTTAAATAGCTCTTTCACTCATTTTTCACTGGGCTATGACCAGTCTAGGAGGACCTTCCCAAGCCTCCAAGGTGGAGGCTCCCATGTTGTAGTTGCTGAGAGATCTAAGGAGTCTGCTCAAAGGTCTGAGTGCAAGGAGCATCAAGGCCTGGACCAGGCAACCTGCCTTCATACTATGACTCCACATTAGCCTGAAAAGGATCAAGATCTGTGTAGTACATCTCATTTATGTTGTCTCATTTTTCCTCAGAGTAGCATCACGAGAGCTGCACACACAACCATCTTGACTTACAAATGAGCAAAAGAAAATGGAAAGGAGCCCGATGACTGTCCAGGTGCAGAGGTCTAGTCAATGAAGTAGGCAAAGTCCAGTCCAAGTCTGTGTGACTCTCAAACCTAAGCCTCTCTCCAGGCACTCCAACAACCTCACCTTCTCTCTCCACAAAATGTAAACAGATACAAAGATTAAGATTCACAGGACCACTTCTTGTGATTACTCTACTATCTTTTCTTCAAAAACAAAAACAAAGCTTTTATGTAAAAGTATTTTCTCTGAATTCCATGAGGTTCCTCAACTTCACAGACCCATTCTATAAATGAGGAGCCAGAAGCCCAGAATAATTAAGCAGCTTCCTGGGATGTTAAGCAAATCAGAGAAAGAACCAAAACTCAAATTCAAAAGCCCCTGTGTCTTGGGCCATAGCTCTGGGGCACCACACAGACTAAGAGGTTCCCTGCGAAATGTTCAGACTGGTAGCTGGGGGTAAGTCACTGTTAAGTAGTGATGCCAGGCTCATTTTTAGGAGAAGATCCTCACTGTAAGGTTAGTTCAGCAGAGTTGCCACCTCACCACCATTCACACATAAATAAATCTGAGAAAACTAAAGATGGGGAGGGAGAGGTTACTCATCAGCAATAACTTCACTTACTCAAGAGTCTTCCCAGTTCTGCAAAGAAAAACACGTCCCCTGGCATACACTGTTCTATGAGTGATAGATTCCTTTAAAGAATAACAACTTGCAAGACATTGTGTGTGCTCTGTTACTCAGCGAAAGCAGAATCATAAAATGCCAAATGCTGTTTTCAAATTCTTATTTAGAGAGAAAGAAAACATGCATTATTTTGTCAAAACCAGTCACCAAGGCAGCCTGAGCCCTTGACTCTGTATGGCCTTTAGTTCATCAATGCAAATATACATTTAATTTCTACAATTGTTTGGCATTTTATCACCTGTCAATTAAGAGTCAAAATAAAGTTTTCATTTAAGTGTAGAGAATTCTCACCTGTGAAAGCATTTGTGGCCTGAAAACCAGCTTCCTGCATACTGCTCCCCAGACAAGCCTGTGCTCTGACTCAAGCTGTCCTGTCAAGAGGAAACTGTCTGGGTGAAGCCTCAGGTCACTTCCATCTTAGATTGTTGGAGTCCATTGCTTTGTCCCATCCAGCTTTTTGTAGCATCTGATGCCCACCTGCCCTGCTCCCACAGAGCAGGAGGTACCTGGGACAGCACCCAGTCCAGCAGCATGCACAATTAGGGCACACAGTCACATCAGCCATCCAGCCAGAGGGTAGAGTCCATGGTGAGCCGGGAGTGATGGGAGCTGTGCTGCTAAGACCTGCTTTCCCACCTTAGAGCAAGGGCCTCCTCAGCAGCTCCGCAGCCACCATCCTTCACAGCTCTCAGCTGCTCCAATGGAGCTCGGTACGGTCTGATCTGCTGCTCTCTGTGCTTTACCTCTTCCCTTGCTGAAATTAAAAAGAAAGAGATCATTTTCCTGATGACCTGTAGGAACCTTAAATTTAGTAGACTCACAGAAGCCAAAAAGGAAAAAAATAAAAGCCATGGAAAGCTGTGCTGATGACCACACTATAGGCACTAGGAGAGCTCTGGGGAAGGGGCAGCTGCAGCCACTTTTCCTGAAAGTCTGTGAAAGTGTGGGAGGGACAAGACAAGACAACACAGCACTCACTGCTCACAGCTTCTCTAAGAACATCTACAAAAGTCATACAACTTACAATATCTTTCCCCTAGTTATGCTTAGTTCACATACACCCTGAAGAAGCCCATTTCCCAAGTTCATTCCAGAGGTCTTACAAATGAGGTCTGAGGTTCAGGTCAATTGCTCATAGCACTCTAGAAAACACTAGGGTTGAGAGGTTTTTTAAAAAAATGACTCTTGAGGGGGAAACAAATGCTCATATTAATTTTAAAAAGAATGTGAAGGAAAAGCAAATTTAATCTACAAACTATTTCATATATATTACATAATAATAACCTTTACAAAATAATTTCAGATATTTCAATATTGTTATATTACACAAGTAACTTTAACAATAAGAATGGCAGAAACTAAAAAAAAAAAAACAGACTTTTAAAATGGAATCCCAAGTGTAAATGTTCAATATTAGAGGAAAGGCATCTTTTTCCATTATTACTACTTCATCTTAATCAATTTATGACCAGTTTTTATAAAATGTAGCCCTATTTCTTTTTTTCACCATTGAACTAAGGAAAAAAAGCAAAAGAATTTAAGGAAACAGCATATAACAGAAAGAAATCCTCAATGAAAACCCTCTTAATGCAGTAAATATAAAATAAGTAAAACATCACTAGTACAGACTATTAGGAAGACTTCATATATTAATAAAGCACTTTAATTATTAAGAAGTTCAGATATAGTTTGCCTCCTTGCCCAACCAAAAGAAGGACAAGAACAAATTTAAAAACAAAAAATAATGACAACTTCTGGAAAATCAAACTGTATGGAAGTCTGGCAACCAAGGAGTTAAAGAAGAAATATTCATTCAGACAAGCAGAAGAAGTGGAGACAGGCTGATGGGGCACAGACGACATCTGGCGGGCAGAAATATCTGGTGGTCAAAGCAGTGGCTGGTTGACCAGTGGTCTCACATTTATGTGCAGATAAACTGGGAGAAACAACTAGGGAGTCAGATGTACCACACAATCCAGGATTCCAGCATGGAGAAATAAAGTTTCAAACCTCTGGTTATAAAACCCTGTGCAGATTGCAAAAATGGGAGAAACTCCCAGCCTCATAGGAGTGTCCACTGCAGAGACCCACAGGGTCCTAACAAGTACACAAGCCCATCCAGCTGGGAATGAAAACCAGAAGGACCCAATTTGCTTGTGGGTAGCAGGGAAAGGGACTGAAAGCCAGCTGAGAGCTGAGCAAACAGCATTGTTCCCTCTTGGACCCCTCCCCCACATACACAACACAACGCAGCAAAGTGGGTTGCCCCACCGGCCAAATACTTAAGGTTCCACCTCTTAAAATGTAACTGGCACCCAGAGACAAAAAAATATGGCCCAAATGAAAGAACAGATCAAAGCTCCAAGAATAGAACTAAGAGATGAAGAGATTGTCAACGTATCAGAAGCAGAATTTAAAACACTAGTAATCAGGATGCTCACAGAAATGGTTGAGTATTGTTGCAAAAAAAAAGAGGAAGAAGTGAAGGCTATGCAAATTGAAATAAAGGAAAATATACAGAGAACCAACAGTGAAGGGAAGGAAACTGAGACTCAGATCAGTGACTTGGAACAGAAAGAAAAAATAAACATTCAACCAGAATAGAATGAAGAAACAAGAATTCAAAAAAATGAGGAAAGGCTTAGGAACCTCCAGGACAACTTTAAATGTTCTAACATTTGAATCACAGGGGTGCCAGAAGGAGAAGAGGAAGAGCAAGAAGTTGAAAACTTATTTGAAAAAATAATGAAGGAGAACTTCCCCTATCTGGCAAAGGAAACAGACTTCCAGGAAGTCTAGGAAACTCAGACTCCTAAAGAAGTTAGACCCAAAGAAGCACACACCAAGGCACATCATAATTACATTACCCAAGATTAAAGATAAGGAGAGATCTTAAAAGCAGCAAGAAGAAAGGAGAGAGTTACCTACAAAGGAGTGCCCATAAGTCTATCAGCTGATTTCTCAAAAACAAAACAAAACAAAACAAAAACCTTGCAGGCAAGAAGGGGCTGGAAAGAAGTATTCCAAGTCATGAAAGGCAAGGACCTACATCCAAGATTACTCTATCTGGCAAAGCTTTCATTTAGAATGGAAGGGCAGATAAAGTGCTTCTCAGATAAAGTCAAGTTAAAGGAGTTCATCATCACCATGCCCGTATTATATGAAATGTTAAAAGGACTTATCTAAGAAAAGGAAGATAATCAAAACTGTGAAAGGTAAATTGACAACAAACTCACAACTATCAACAAAACCTAAAACAAAAACAAACTAAGCAAACAACTAGAACAGGAACAGATTCACAGAAGTGGAGATCACAGGGAGGGTTATCAGCAGGAAGGTGGAGGCAGGGAGAATGAGGGAAAAGGTACAGGAACAAGAAGTATAAATGGTAGGTACAAAACAAACAGAGGAGGTTCAGAATAGTGTGGGAAATGGAGAAGCCAAAGAACTTACATGTGCGAACTAAGGGGATCGGGGAATGCTGGTGGGAGGGGCAGTGCAGGGCAAAGGGGAATAAAGGGGAGAAAACAATGGGACAACTGGAACAGCATAATCAATAAAATATATTTTAAAAATAATAATTGTTATTATATTAAGAAGTTCAATTGTATTACCTTCATGTACCTGCAGTAACAATCTTAGTAAGTTGTAGCCCGGTAGGAGTCCTTAAGTTTAATGAACAGGTAAAACTTTTATTTTAATTAAAAAATATTTATGTAAATGGTGGTTCTGAACTGCCTTGAAAATGTGGGACAATTTTTTTCTCTGCATTTAGATATTCCATATAAAATGACCAACACACATCAGCATCCCAAAGTTGTGCATCAACTTCTAAAGTAAACTAATGACATGCATGATAGTCATCAATTTTAGGAAATGGAATTGCCAGATTAAAAAAATAGCCCACCTGGCCTAAAACTTTTATTTTCTTTGCCATTTTCTACAATTCCTTCAGTGCACAGAAATGCTAGACTTTATCTGTTCTCTTTCTTTGAACTCAGAGACCAATTGAGTGTGGTGAGATTTTTGTTGTTTTGTTGTGGGTTTTTTGTTTATATTATTTTGTTTCATTGCAAAAGATATATTAATGTTTAAGAAATCAAGCTATCCATATATTATTGCAATAGCTGTGGGAAAGACTGAGGCAGATGTGGATAGAAATAAAAGAAACAACAAACTTTTTTCTTTTACTGTCATTATCACATTCACCAATTCTTAACTTTACTTGTTCTGAAATACAGGTGTGGCAATAGGTATAAAAAAGTTCATTTTGAGGTCTCAGACATGGTCTTGGCCAGGATTTTTGGAGCATGATGTGTGCTGTTCCCAACAAAGGATGGAGGGACATAGTTGTGTTACCTCATTAATGGACAACTTATATATTCCTACATATACTCTGAGTTTCCTTATATGCAATTTTCAAGTTAAAATGAAACTATAAGGGCTATCAATATTTCCTTCCTAACCACTAACAACACAGTGTATAGAAAGTGTATGGAAAGATACACTTTCTATAACTCTATAACAAAGAGGCAGAAGCTCTCCAGAACCTGGAGTCTTTATTCTATTCAGAGAGGGACCCAATCATCCAGAAACCCAGCCATGCTTGGTTAAAAAAGTGTCAGATGACCCAGGAGCCTGGATCAGAGGTCTGCTTTCACAGGTTAGTAACCCACCAAGAATCAGCAAAAAAGCAGAGCAGCTGACAAATAGTGTCTCATCTGCTTTTCCTTCCTATCTTCTACTCTCATGCGACTCCTGCTCTTGAACTGCTGCTCACTTTCTAGTCTGGGCTCAAACAACCCTCCTCAGGGATGCTTCCTAGATCATCCCGCTGGCTAAATTTGGTGCCAGATAACCAGACTTTCCAGAACTTGCCATAGTTGTGACTGCATGTAGGGGTCATGATCGCTTAGTTCATCTCTCTCACTAGACTTTAAGTACCATGAGGACAAGGACAGGGACTGACTGACTCTCCATAGACTCTCAGCACCTAAGATGCTGCCTGATGCCTCATAAGTACTCAGTAAATATCTGTTTACTGAATGAATGGATAAGTGTATGAAGGCTGTTGGTGTTCACAGAGGTATATACAGAAAGGCTCAGCAAACACCACCACCACCAGCAGCCATGGACTGATGATAAGCAGCGTTTCCTAGGCTGAAAGGCTGTTCCGCCGCTCTGACTCTGAGTCTCTGAATTGGCAAGGGCTTTTCCTACCACCCATCTAGGTCGAGATGAGATGGTGATCATAAACAGTGATTCCTACTGTACTTTCACTTCACAGAATGTCCCATCCAGTAAAGGCCCACTGAGGATATTGCTTTAAATCCTTTCAAATCACAGAGAGAAAATTCTGACCCCACAGAGCTTAATAACAGCCACAAGAAGCAGTGTGCGGGAGAGTCAGGACTAACCCCTGAGTGCCTTGCCCCTGCAACCACTGTTATTTCCATACTAGTTCCGAATCTCAGGTAGTCCATGAGCCAAAATGCCTTGAAGCCTAGTAGTACCCAAATCAAGAAAATCAAGGGTGAAAAGAGAAAGAAAGTGTAAAGAAAGAGGCAACTTACCCAGGACACAAGGTCACAGATTAATCCTCAGGCAGGAGGATTGAAGAGCCCTCCTCTACAGCAAGCACAGTACCATCATTCTCTCATTAACCACACACACACACACACACACACACACACACACACACTCTCTCTCTCTCTCTCTCTCTCTCTCTCTCACACACACACACACACACACACACACACACACATTCTGCTTGTACTGGGAAGATGGGCAGGACTAACCAGGAAATAATTAATTCAATATTGCACTTGAAAAATGTCATTAAGTCCCCCCCATAAGAGAGCAACAGTTACTAAGGAAATAGAGCACATCAAACAGAAAAACACCCCCATAAGGAAGGGACATTTTAAAAAAATGTGAACACCCACTAACCCTATCCAAATAAGTTGTGGAATATGTTGGCTTGACCACTAGTTCATAAAAACTTTTATGACATGCAGTCCTCCTAGAAATCACTGGAGAATGAAAACTTCACTGCAGTCAACAGGTCAGAAGCTTCATAAAAGTACACCCTGTAAAAATAGACATCTGCAGTTCAGGAAACATTAGGGTGACACATTGGGCAAGAGGACAAAACCCAACAGAGATGTAAAACAACTTTTTTAAATTTAGTAACATTCAAAAAATGTGTAGTGTATAAAGAATAAACACTGCAGTTTCATTTTTTATTTCCATTCAGTGTAGACAGACTGATTTACTGGCTGAGTGTCAGTTACCCAGGTGACAGATAGACTGAGCAGCTTGAAGGGCTCCAGGGCATGGACTGGGAGCTGAGGCCCCGTGCCTGTGTCTGACTGAGCCATCACTGCTCTAACCACCAGGGAAGGCCCAGGGAGAAAAGAACACTGGAAAGACAAAGAAATAGTTTAACCTTGACAAATTGAGGCACTGTTACAAAATTCAAAACCTAAAAATTAGGACTTCCAGCCAAATGGACGTGTAGGTAGACATACTGTGCCTCCTCTCACAATGAAAAGAAGGACAACAACAAATTTAAAAACAAAAAACAACCAGAACCTACAAAAAAATCAAACTGTGGAAGTCTGACAACCAAAAAGTTAAAGAAGAAACATTCATCCCACTGGTAGGAGAGGAAGAGATGGACAGCCAGATGGAGAGGACTCTTGGCAAGGCAGTAGCTGGAGGACCTGGGGAGGCAGCGGATTGAAGACTGGGTGGTCCCACATTTACATGCAGATAAACCAGGAGGAACAACTGGGGAGCGTAACAGATCACACAACCCAGAGTTCCAGTGCGGGGAAAATAAAGTCTCAAACCTCTTACTGAAAACATCTGTGGGGGTTGAAGCAGCAGTGGGAGAAACTCCCAACCTCACAGGAGAGTTCATTGGAGAGACCCACAGGGTTCTAGGATGTACACAAACCCACCCACATGGAATTCAGCACCAGAAGGGTCTAATTTGCTTGTGGGAAGCAGGGGAAGTGACTGAAATCTGGCAGAGAGCAGAGCAAGCATCATTGTTCCCTCTCAGACCCCAGCCACTGGGTTGCCCCACCCTGGTGAACACCTAAGGCTCCACCCCTCACTCCGTAACAGGCACATCAAGACAAAAAAAAAAGATGGCCCAAATGAAAGAACAGATCAAAGCTCCAAAAAAAAAAAAAAAAAAATACAACTAAGCAACAAAGAGATAGCCAGCCTATCAGATGCACAGTTTAAAACACTGATAATCAGGATGCTCACAGAACTGGTTGAATTTGGTTGCAAATTAGATGAAAAAATGAAGGCTAAGCTAAGTGAAACACAGAAAAATATACAGGGAACCAATAGTGATGGGAAGGAAAATGGGATTCAAATCAACAGAGTGGACCAGAAGGAAGAAAGAAACATCCAATCAGAACAGAATAAAGAAACAAGAATTCGAAAAATGAGGAGAGACTTAGGAACCTCCAGGACATCTTTAAACGTTCCAGCATCAGAATCATAGGGGTGCCAGAAGGAGAAGAGGAATACCAAGAAATTGAAAAGTTATTTGAACAAATAATGAAGGAGAACGTCCCCAATCTGGCAAAAGAAATAGACTTCCAGGAAGTCCAGAAAATTCATAGAGTCCCAAAGAAGTTGGACCCAAGGAAGAACACACCAAGGCATATCATAATTACATTAGCCAAGATTAAAGATAAGGAGAGAATCTTAAAAGTAGCAAGAGAAAAGGAGCGAGCTACCTACTCAAAAGGAGGTCCCATCAGACTGTCAGCTGGTTTCTCAAATGAAACCTTGCAGGCAAGAAGGGCTGGAAAGAAGTATTCCAAGTCATGAAAGGCAAAGACCTACATCGAAGATTACTCTATCCAGCAAAGCTATCATTTAGAATGGAAGGACAGATAAAATGCTTCCCAGATAAGGTCAAATTAAAGGAGTTCATCGTCACCAAGCCCTTATTACATAAAATGTTAAGGAGACTTATCTAAGAAAAAGAAGATAAAAAATATGAACAGTAAAATGACAAGAAACTCACAGTTATTAACGATTATACCTAAAACAAAAACAAACTAAGCAAACAACTAGAACAGAAACAGAATCACAGAAATGGAGATCACAAGGAGGGTTACCAGTGGGGGAGCGGAAGGGGAAGACAGGGGAAAAGGTACACAAAATAAGTAGCGTAAATGGTAGGTAGAAGATAGGGGAAGGTTAAGAATAATATAGGAAATGTAGAAGCCAAAGAACTTATACGTATGACCCATGGACATGAACTAAAGAGGGGAATGTGGGTGGGAGAGGGTGTGCAGGTGGAGAGGAATAAAGGGGGAGAAATGGGACAACTGTAATAGCATAATAAATAAAACATATTTTAAAATCATCTAATTAAAAATACATCTTACAAAAAAACATAAAAATCATAATATTAAGACTTGTACTGCACTGCTTACCAAAAAAATTTTTTAAATCTCAACTCTGGGCTGGTTCATTTCAGTTCAAAGTGGCAATGAACAGACCTGAGAAAAAGTGGAAAAAGAAACTCAAGGATCTGTTTCTGACCAGAGCTTGAATCAGGTAGCACTCTGAGAGAGGGAGACCTCATACTTCTCCACATGAGTTTCTCCCAGGGGTGTCCAAACTTTGGCATCTCTGGGCCACACTGGAAGAAGAGTTGTCTTGGGCCACACATTAAATGCATTGCAACATGTAATCACAAAAAAATCTCATGTTTTAAGTAAATTTGTGGTTTTGTGTTGGGCCACAGTGCAAGTCAGATGCCCCTGGTTGACCTTGGCAAGTGCCAGTCAGTCTCAAGATTCCCTGACAGTAAATAAACAGGACCTTAGAAAAACATGTCCCTGCCTACATTACAGCAGTAAGGCAGGGAACATGGGTCAAGGCATCCCTCCCTGGTCCTGGGCCCATTTAGAGGAGTTGGTCAAGTCCTTCAGCCTGTCAGGCTCGCCTTTCCTCACTGTAAAGTGAGAAGGGAGACCCAAGGTCCCTTTTGGTCTCAGTATACCCCTGAGGCAGTGTTTCTGATCAAGGGAGACAGGACAAATGTGCATGAAAAGAACATGGCAAACAAGCACAGGAAATCTGTACATAAACACACATCTAAGAACAAGTCAGAGAAACCGGCTGCCTGCAACCAGGGGAGATTGAATTGGGATGTTACAGATTCTTCAAGTTACTTTTAATTTCTGTGATTCAGTGTGTAAAACAATTTGTAGCTTTTAAAATGCAACCTGAAAGCCATCCAAGCCATGCGTAGCTTGATGGAGTCCAGTTACTTAGGTTACCATTTCAGGAAAGCAAGTTCAAAATCTAAAACACTTGTTTCAAATATACACACAAACTACAAACAGGAAAAAGTGGCAATTATATTAGAATATACTTTAAAAAGTCACCTTATCAAATATGACACTTAGTAAGTCATGAAGGATCCAGTCTCTGAGATTCTACTTGTACAAAGTTGAAGAAATTTTCCCCAAAAATAATTAAGTAGGATAACTGTCCCTAGTGAATCAATAACAATCTATCTCTTTACACTATCTAGAAGCAAACAAAGCAATAGGAGTCATCTATTCCACCCCTTCACCTGATGGAGGAGGAGAATGAGGCTCAGGCAGGAGAGGGAACATGCTGAAGGTGACTGGTGATGAAGGCAAAGCTGGGACCAGAACCAGGTGTCAGTCTAGGCCCAAGCTCAAAGTTCTCCCATACCCGCAAATTGACCAAAGGAAGAAGCTGAGAAAGGGATACAGTGTACATTTGTACTGGCGGTGGGAATCACAGAATAATGAGACTATTCCCACTTTACCAAGCCCAAATTGGGCCATGCCTACAATAACAACATGCTGAAAAGAAAAGACAAGGAAAAGTCAGTGGCATGGCACAGGGTCACACAGTCCTCAGGTGAACATGCACTGCAGTGTTCCTGACCTAGTCTGAGCACTTCACAGTCACCTCAGCCGTGGATGCCAGCTAAGCAGAGGGCAGCTACATGAGAAATGGTTACCTCTCACAGCCTGGTGTGACAGGCTGGCCACACCAGGAATTGGGCTGTTAGGTGCTCCACCTAGCACTCACCCCCATCCCAGCTTTCCTCAGATAAATCAGCTTACAATGGGCATGACAGGCAAAGAAAAAGGGGGTCACGCAGAGAGCTAACAAGTGTAAGCAAAAAGAGAAAGGGAGCTGTCATCTCATTCTTTGCTGGCAGCAGAAGGGAATATGGGTTGATGAGCTTTTTATATGAAACAATTTTTGTCCTCCTCACACACACCCACCAATGCCCTCATCACCCATCAATGTCTGCTCTGCCAACACCTGCATTCATAGCTCCCCACACCAACTCACTCCCTGCCCCACCTACCAGCAGGTTTCCTGTGGACACCTGGGTCTTGTCCACAACTTTCTCTGCTCTCTGGCATTCAGAATGCCGCAGAAGCTGCATCTTCTCATTTAGTATTTCAACTATTTGTGAGGTTGTTACTCTACTGAGGCATTATTTTAGGTGCTGGGAGATAGCAGTGAGCAAAAGAAACCAAGCTCCTGTCCCCATGGTGCCTATCTCATCTCTGTCTATGGAGGTATTTCCTAACAAAAACCTTTTCTTGTTAATCTTTGTAGTCTTGGCATTGATGATGGAGACCAGAATATAGTATGTCCTCAACATATGCTGGTTATACACACTGAATCACATCTGAGCTTAAGCTGGGTCATCTTGTCACTTTACTTACTTCTGTCCTGCATCAGATGCACAAAGTTCCAAGGGGACAGTATATACAAGACTGCTGGGCACAGGGCACTCAAACCTTGTGGGGCACTTCATATGGGAAATGGGGGCTGGGATTCTGCAGCACATGGAGTGACAGCCCCTGCACCAATGAAAACACTATAAAATGAGAGCTTTACACACAAGCAAGCCAGAGGACAAAAGGCTCTGAGTCAGTCTACCTTGGGTTTACTTAATTCTAGGCTAAGTGTAATTTCGGCAGTTACATAACCCCTATGAGCCTCAGTTTCTTCATCTGTAAAATGGAAATAATAAGGACATCTACTTCATAGAATTATGGTGCATTTAATGAGGAAACATATATAAAACATTAGTCTCTAATAAATGCTAAAGAAATAATAGTAGCTACAATGATTACAACTCACCTCAGCAGATGACAGATAAAGTATGTCATTGAGAATATACCCCACCCACTTTCTTTCACTTCTTATCTGACCTTCTTAGACACAACACGCCATTTTATCTCATAGTTCCTCAGTTGCTTTGTCTTCTTTTTAAACTCTCAATAGATAAATATCTAAGCTCAAAATCATTCTATGTTGGCTAAAATTAATAACAGAGAAAAATGAAAAAGGATACAAAATTAGAGAAAACATGTGGGTGATGCATTTAATCTGAAATGTAGTAGAGAAGAAAAAATGACAAAAAGAAAACCTTGCCTTTAAAATGAAAAGAAGCCTCTTGATATCAATTTTTTCATGTTTTCATATTGAAATATCAGATTTCAAATACAACAATGGATAGTAATAAATAAATTTAATTAAGTTTTCATATTTCCTTGCCAGAAAATAATTCTTCCATCCTTTTTCATTTGGTTTGTTTCCTTGATAAAATGCTAACTTTTTAAGCCCTTTACATGTATTGCCAAGCTTTCACAAGGCCCCAAGAATGAAACTGCACAGAGAGGACATCTACCAACCCCAGTGCTGCTCTACACAACAGGAGGTATTAGAACAGAATCACCAATACTTTAAAGCTAATAAAAAATGATCAACAATAAAATAGCTGATGTTCCATATAAGAAATGAATGATCTGCATAATGTCATCACTTGCATTAACAAAGGTTTCCTAAATGTCTCTAGTTTACAAAGCTCTAGACCAGCTCCACATCTGTGCCTGTTTAATCAAAACACACAGGGTACGCCTAAATTTTCATTAAGTAGTTCTGACCAGTAGCCAGTAGATATCACTGCTCAGTTTAATGTAGGTATGACTGTGAGTCACACACGTATGCACACACACGGCTGTTTAGCAATTTGTGCCCTAGCAGAAAGACTCCTTACTAAGTATGCCCATTACAACAAAATTTAGAAGTCCTGCTTACCTCTGGAGAGAGAAGAAAGTTACCATTGTCTGCAGAGTAGACACAGGTACAAATCCATCCCATATCCTCTTAGAACTTAAACTTCCACTCAACTACTGTGCTGTTTCTCTCAGTTAAGGGAACCAGAAGAAGAAGCAATGTATTACACACACATCATCCTAGGAAGATCATAGATTCTATGATGACTTAGAGAAACCACAGGTTCTCATATGAGAACTAAAGACCTCATTTGAGACACATCAAATTGTGGAAACAGAACTCATTTAGCCCAGTTAGTTAGTATTGGTGGAACAATTTAATCTGATCACAAAAATCTAAGATGAACATTTCAGTAGATATCTGAAAAATGTAACACAAAATGGTACTGTCTGAAGTTGGCCCCCAGAGCTGCTCTCACCAGCAGCAACCAGTCCAAGTGTGATAAATGAGCTCTCAGTGGTATAGTTACACACAATGATGAATGTTACATCTGCTCAAGGCCCCAGCACACCAAGCCACTTGACAAGCAGTGCCTGACTCCACATATATTAGGGAAACACTGATAGAGTTTCACATCTTCCTGAAAGGGTGGATGAGGCAGGGCCATGAAAGTGCATCTGTCCTGAAGAGCAGCTGTTGAAGGGAGCAGAGGATTCAGGGTAAAGGCTGCCTGGTATTTACTAATAGGACTACACAAACCCAGTCCCTGTGTGTTCTGGAGGCCTCCAGCCAAGCAGCAAGAATTCATTAGACCAATTTCCGCTGCCTTGGTAACAAAGGCTATGCATGTACTCTTGTATAGGAAAAGCAAATTAGTATTATTCATGGGGGAAAAATACTACAGACAGGTACTAGGTGTCCCGTCAAGCAGCCCAGACAGTGATGAAAACACGCCCACTTGTAATATAGAATTGTCCCCTCCAGAAGCCCAGAGTATTCATCAGAAGCAGTCTCTTACAGTACCTGAAGCCACATGCTTGTGAGTTTTCTCCGCTTTAGAAGCACTTAGTCTCATTCCACGCAGTGCACTAAAACCGGCCTCAGTATCCCTGATGCTGAGTGGATCTGCCTGAAATGTCCACAGATCAAGTTGACATCAGATCTGGGCAAGAGAATGCCTGGACAACTGCAGGGCTGTGACAGCAAGAGGAAATTTTAACCACCAAATTTGGAACCTAAAATCACTGTTCGTGTTCCCATCACTTACCAAAGTTAAGTGCACAGATTGTGAAGCCTTTCATGATCTAAGGACTCCATGGGCTTCATCAGCCTGACAGGCAAAGTTTCTCTGCATTTAAAAGAGCATCTTCTTTCAGTTCTTTCTTTTTCCCTCTCAAAGCCTAGTCCTTATCTATCCTCTCCCCCACTGGAATCAACTAGAAGGAACTGACTCATAGTAACCAGCTCACCAGTGGATCCCTCAGCAAGCTTCTTCAGATGCAGGCCCTGAGGACTGGAGGAAGGCACAGGTGGGTAGATGGGAAGGGAAAGGTAGGAGGAGACTTTAGCACAACGTGTAACTGTGTGTCCCCATCCCCCAACTTCCTACAGCCTAATGCAGTAAAAGTTCCCTCAAACAGCAAGAATGAGGATTTGATTTTGTTTCTCACAGGAAAGCAAGCTATTGCTGCTTTTCAACAAAATACTCTCTCTATACCAGTGTTCCCCAAATATTCCAAAAGAAAGCATGTAATCATCAAAACGAAATTTTTGATGATTAGACTCAATTGCCTGTTTTGACTCAAAAATAAATATATTAATAAATACACTTGAAATAGGAAAATACCCATATATAAATACACCAGACTAATGTCAAAGCGCAAGGAGCTGCCTGTTTATTTGGGCTGCCTGGTGGGAGAAAATGATAAATCAGCTCCCATTAGGTGACAAATTATTGCAGCCAGGGACACTCTGCAATCGTCTTGGCACTGAAACAGATGCTTACTCTCCATGGAGGGCTGTGCTCAGCAGACAGCACTGCTCTGGGGTCAAACAGCACTTAGAATGACAATTCTGCTAAGCAGCTCCCCCACACACCATACCCAGGCAGATTACACAACCTCTCTGAGCTTCAATCTCTTCATCTGTCAAATGAGGGATTAATGTAACTGTGAGACAGTGGTAATGCCTAAATGAGAAAATACATGAAAACATGTACATGGCACCAGAATATCTAACAGACCCTCAATAAATGGTTAAGGAAGTAATGATGAGCAGGGAAGAGGACAGAAATGACATTATCGTGAGACCCTTGAGAGATATATGGAAGGTGTGGCCAGTCAATCAGTTGTAAGAGAGGTGGGAGAAAAAATATATAGTATGTCAAGGGGATCCAGTGAATAACACTCTGAGGCTGAACACTCAGAGTTAAAACCTAGAGCCTGGTTAGATTAGAATTAAATATTTTTATATTCAAATAATTAAATAGGTCAACATCAGGTATGTTTCACTGTTTCTTTAACATGGCGAAAACTGGCCCATCTAACTAGAGCACCCAACCTGCCCCTGCTAAATTAGCCCCTGTTTCACTCCACCAGTTCCTCATCCCCACACCAACACACAGAGACCGTCAATATTTACTGCACACCCACCAACTGTAGGGATTCCCCACATCAGAGAAATCATTCCTATTGAAATAACTTATCTCTTCACTTCCTTTGAGGAAAAACATGTTATTATATTCAATAACACCATACAAGAAATAATAGCTAAAGAAGATATTTAAATAACTTATACCAACACCTAAAAATGGCTTCCTGGAAGGAAAGAAAATAATTGGCATTTTCAAGGGTATTTTAAGTACCATTTCCCTCCTCCTTCCCCACCCCTCCCCTACAGATAAGTCACAGCTACATTCAGAGCCACCCTGGCCTCTGGCCTAGTGATAAACTTGGGCAAAAGGGTTTCCATAGTGAGGACAAATGCTGTCATTGAAATTTAAAAGCAGTCTAGCTACTCTACTACCATCCCCTTTCCCTTCTGGTTTCCATGGAAACAGACCTCAGATTGCCAAAAATAGGGTAAAGATAGCACCATGCCCAGTTCCCCCCTCCCCCAGCAATCTGTTTCCATGGGAACCGGAATAGAAGCAAATGGAGGCTGGGTAGCTAGACTGCCTGCAAATCTACATCCCTGTCAGCTGGAGATGCAGACGGTGCTAGCACACTGTTCCAGTGGCCTGCAGACCTCCATGGTAAGAATGACATGTCCACTCTTGGATGGAGTCTCAGAGAAAGGGAAGTTCACAGCAGGGTAGACTGTGGACCAAAGCAAGCTGAGGACCTCCAGACACACTCAGCAGTCTCACACATCCCTTTTCTAAAGAGAGGTGATCCCTTTCAAACCAGTGGTTCCCACAACTGGCTGGGCGTCAGGATGACCCTGTACCTAGTATATTAATATCTCAGGGGGCTGGGACCAGAATTCTGTAGTTTTTATCAGCTCCAAAGGTGATTCTGGTGCTTGGTCATTTGGGGAAACCAGTGATCTAGACCAGAATTTCCCAATGTTTAAGGTGCTCATGGATCCTGCAGGGACCCTAGTGAAGTACATATTCCAGTTCGGCTGATCTGGAGCAGAACCTGAGATTCTGTATTTCTAACCAGCTCCCAGGGGTGGCTGGTTCTGCTGGTCCTTGATCCACATCTGAGTAATGAGAATCTAGATTCCAATAAACCATCTGGACTCTAGAACCTTCTCCATAGACCAAAGACAGAGACTACAGCTATTCTCACAGTAGCAATTTATTCCCATTTTTGGCCATCCGTCCACACATGGGCCAGAAGACCTTTAAGGCAGACATCTTTGGTGATAGAGGCTAAAAACAAGTCAAGTAATGCTTCATATTCCCCTCCCTCTACCTGTTTTCTCTGCCTCCAGAAATCATCTGCATCGTTAAGAAGGGAACTGAATACTGAAAAAGTATGAATAATCATACGGGGAATGAAACAGGAGTGTCTCCTCCAAACCTGATTTCTCTAAGAAAAGAGCAAATTCTGCATAGTTAAGGATTAAAGGAGTGGTGGAAAATGTGTGAAATATTTAGAATATTTTTTTTGTTTTTTTGTTTTTTATTTTTTTAATTGTTGATATTGTACAGTTTTCTGTCTTTTACCCCACCCCCAGCCCACCACCCCAGCTCTCCCCACCTTCCTCCCATTTCCACCCCCCCATAGTTTTTGTCCATGTGTCCTTTATACTTGTTGCTCTAAACCGTTCCCCTTTTCCCCTGAAATTCCCTCCCCTCCCTCTCTGGTCACTGTCAGACTGTTCTCAAATTCAGTGTCTTTGTTTATATTATGCTTGTTTGTTTGTTTGTTTGTTTTATAAATATTTAGAATATTTATAAACATAAGATGTGTTATCAAAGGAAAATGGAACTGTCCACATGTCATTTTAAAAGAAATCAGACAGAATTTTGAAAAACTCTACAATCATTATAAGGAAGTAACTCAGATAGACTTAAAATAACCAGTCTAAAAGAAAAGGTAGAATAAACAAATCCATGTTTTAGCTAAAAGTATGCAAAGTAATACAAAACTACTGTTTATTTCTATACTGAACCACGAAAACAGTTTTAAACTACATAAAAAGGCAGTGTGTCATTCACAAGCAGTTCACTGATTTTCTGCTATAAGAAATCTCCATTTTGCTTATATATAAAAGGGAGTTATTTTTGTTTGTTCCATTAAATACATTTTGTATCTCCTTCTTCAAAAAGTGTAATATATTAATCTTTGAAAATTATTATATGAGCAAAAAATTCAATCCGAGAAATAAGCTTTTAATTCTAAAAATGTAAAAGGGGGGGAAATCAATTATTTGATTAGTCAGCACACAAGCAACAAAGAAAACTCAGCATTTTGCACAGTCCTGTAACTGCAGGCAGCCAAAGAAAACTTCGCACATAGTCTGTGACACACATTTTCATTCCAATGAGGCAAATATATGTTTATAATATTTATTTATACATGCATGCATAATGTCACACACAAATTTTAAAAACGAGTTAATTTTGACTCAGTTGCTTTTTAGCTTCCCAAAGCACATGAAGCCAGATAAAAAAAATGAAATCAAAATACAGGACTTCTACACTTGTTTAAAAGACAACATATACCTACACAAAATAACAAATTAAACAACTTTCATAGAGGATGCAAAGAGATGTGAGTTAAGTGCTCCATTAAAAAAGATAAAAGTAATTGGAAACAAATGCAGAGATGTGCTTACATCCAGCTCCACTGAAATTGGTTAGTCTGTGAGACCCTAACCAGAGAATAGTTGTGGGTATTTGTGTACATGTGTTTCCTTTACATTCACATGAAGAAGCAACTGGAGCAGGGTCAGCAAACTTCCTACAAAAGGCCAGATGATAAGTGGTTTTGCAGGAGCATGAATTTTCTGTCCCTACTCAATTCTGTCATTACAGCAAGAAAGCAGTCACCAAGAACAGCACATAAATGAATGAGTGTGATGAGTTTCAACAATACTTTCGACAAACAAGTGCTAGCCAGAATATGGCCTATGAGCTATGATTTACCAACCACTAGACTAGACAACAAAAAGCTTAATTAGGGGGAAATGTCGATTTCAACTTCCTCTTCACAGTTTCAGCGAAGGAAGAGGAAAAGGCTACAAAATCTGTCTCATATTCGTTTTTCAGTTACCCCTGAGGAACTCCTGAATTCTCAACACCTCAAATGTTCTAGTATTTTCCAGAAGTTGCATACAGCTCTATACAGCTGCTACTAATTAACACAATAACTATTTGCTGTGTGCTGTTTGTATTCTCTTTATTTTTCTTGACTCCTTCACTAGATTTTAACAGTCTCCAGGGCAAGATTTTTACCTGTATCTTCCTTCGGAATTTAGCTTAGTGTTCAGCAAAAGATACTGGTGACAACAAATCCTTCCTTTCTTTCAAAAGGTAGGTAAAATATGGCTACACAGAAAAAAAGAACAAAACATCCCATTTTTTAAAATTTTTATTGTATTTTTCCATTACCATATCACCCCCTTTATATCTCCCACCCCCCTGCAATCAACACACTGTTGTCCATGCCCATGAGTCCTTTATCCTTTTTGATTGATCCCACCACCCATAACCTCCCTGCCTATTAGCTGTCATCAGACCTCTATCTATGAGTCTATCTCTTATTTTGCTTATTAGTTCAGTTTGTTTATTAGATTACATATCTAAGTGAAATCATATGGTATTTGTCTTTCTCTGACTGGCTTATTTCACTTAGCGTAATGTTCTGCAGATCTATCCATGTTGTCACAATAGGTAAAATTTTATTCTTTTTTATGGCTGAGTAGTATTCCATTGTGTAAATGACCCATAGTTGTTTTATCCACTCATCTACTGATGAACAGTTAGCAAGATTCCATATCTTGGCGATTGTAAGTAATTTTATTCTTTTTTATGGCTGAGTAGTATTCCATTGTGTAAATGACCCATAGTTGTTTTATCCACTCATCTACTGATGGACAGTTAGCAAGATTCCATATCTTGGCGATTGTAAGTAATGCTACAATGACCATAGGGGTGTTTATGTTCTTTTGAATTAGCATTTTGGGTTTCTTTGGATATATTACCAGAAGTGGGATCCTAGGGTCAAAAGGCATCTCCAGTTTTAATTTCTGGGATATCTCCATAGTGCTTTCCATAGTGGTTGCACCAGTCTGCATTCCCACCAACAGTGTAAAAGGATTCCCTTCTCTCCACATCTTAGCCAATACTTGTTGTTTGTTGATTTATCAATGATAGCCATTCTGACAGGTGTGAGGTGATATGTCATTGTGGTGTTAATTTGCATTTCTCTGATGATTAATAATATTGAACATCTTTTCATATATCTATTGGCCATCTGTATGTCCTATTTGGAGAAGTGTCTATTCAGGTCCTTTGCCCATTTTTTAATTAGATTGTTTGTTTTTTTCTGTTGAGTTAGAAGAAATAAAAGGCATCCAAATTGAAAAGGAAGAAGTAAAACTGTCTTTAGTTTTAGATGACATGATACTGTTCATAGAGAACCCCAAAAATTCCATCAAGAAACTACTAGGACTCACAAATGATTTCAGCAAAGTATCAGGATACAAAATTAACATCCAGGAATCAATTGCATTTTTATATACCAATAATGAACTAACAGAAAAGGAAATTAAGATAAAAATCCCATTCACAATTACATCAAAAAGAATAAAATATATCTATGAATAAATATAACCAAGGATGTAAAAGACCTGTCTGTACTCAGAAAATTATAAGACACCGAAGAAAGAAATTGAAGAAGATACAAATAAGTGTAAGCACACACTGTGTTCATGGATAGAACAAATTAACATCATTAAAATGTGTATGCTACCTAGAGCAATCTAAAGGTTCAATGCAATTTCTATCAAAATTCCAAATATTGCATTTCACAGAACTAAAAGAAATATTTCAAAAATATATATGGAACCACAAAAGGCCCCACATAGCAATAGGAACCTTCAGAAAGAAAAACAAAGTTGGAAGAATCATACTAGCTAATATGAAACAGTACTATTAGGTCATAGTGACCAAAACAACATGGTACTAGCATATAAAACAGACACATACATCAATGGAACAGAACAGAGAGCCCAGAAATAAACCCACACTTTAGCAGTGAATTAATATTCAACAGAAGAAGCAAGCACATACAAGGAGCTAAAGATAGTTTATTCAATAAATGGTGTTGGGAAAATTGGACGGATACCTGCGAAAAAATAAAAATAGACCACCTTTTACACCACACACAAGAATAAGCTCAAAATGGATTAAAGACTTAAATATTAGACCCCAAACCATAAAAGTCCTAGAAGAAAACATAGGCAGTAAAATCTTGGACATTGCTTGTAGCAATATTTTATCTGATATATCTCCCCAGGCAAGGAAAACAAAAGAAAAAAATAGGACCACATCAAACTATAAAATTTTTTCACAGCAAGAGAGACCATCGGCTAAATAAAAAGACAAACCATAGAATGGGAGAATATATTTGCCAATGCATCTGATAGAGAGTTAATACCCAAAATTTATAAAGAACTTATACCCCCATTTTTTATAGTTACCCCGATGCAACTATGGCAGGAGGACATCCAGCTCTACCCTACAAAGGCCAAGTGTATAATAGACAGTTCACTAGAACTTCCTGAAGGTTAGGACTGACCTTATCCAATAGCGTCCCCAGCAGCTGCACATGGAAACATCTATTAAATTCAACAATATATGGAGTCTGATGAATTAGTCTAATTTCTTACACTTGAACAGAACTGTGGAATCTGGAAATAGGAAATGCTCTTTCATATCATCCAGTTCACCTCATAGTCCCATATAAGCAGAGTCCCATATAAGCATAGTCCCAAATTATGGCTCAGATATCACCACAATTTATGCAGAGCTGCACCTAGAACAAATTATAAAACTGAGCTAAATATGATGCTCTTTCAAACATAATATAAGAAATCCCTACTGTTTTAAGGAATCCTATAATGAATCTTCCCTCGTAAATAAAAACCTCTGTGTTAGTGAAACGTTTTGTTCCCTAATTCAGTAGTCCCTTGAACCTGGGTTCTGATAGAGTCACTCTGCCTTGTGGAAGACGCACTAGTAACTACTCACAGTGTTTATACAGGAGACTGTGACAGTCTGCAATGATGCGACGGAGAAAATATCAAGTTGTGGCTTCAGATTCAGCAGCAACAAATATAAAACGCCATGCCTCTGGGGACAGCCCCAATCTAAGAGCACATTACATCACCCTGCGTCTCAGCAGCATTTCACAGACCTCAATCTTAGTTTCTCTATAAACTGTTCCCATGAAGCCTTAGAGTGAGATGAACACAGACAGCAATTTTCAGAGGAATCTAAATCCCAAAAGAGGAGAGTCTTCTCTATAGCCATCTCTACTGCCTGCTGCTGGAACCTGGTTTCTCAAGAAGAACAAAACCTACCTGGAACCACTAGCTTAGTGTGAAAACCTTGGTACCATACTGTAATGAGAAAAGGTAGAAGCAATGATAACTATGAAGGAGACATTGCCTACAACTAAAAACAAGGTAAGAACTGATGTCACAGAAAATGGTCAGTTCCATGTACCATCCAAGCTATTTCTCTTGGCCACTCTGGCAAAGCAGGAAATGGAAAAAGCATCACCTTTAGAGTTTTTATTATTGTGAATAATAAAACTTACCTTACAGAGGTGATGCAAACTAAATTACATAGGGTCTATACATGACTTACACAGAAAAGGTACTCAATTGTATTATTATACTGAGCATCACCATACCAGGAATCATTAAAGACAGTCAACACAGTCAACTCAAGTAAACAAAGGCAAAGTGAAAACTAGTTTTCAGTGTGTTCATATGGGGCTCATTGATGATAGTGTTTAATCCCAGCCTAGATTCTGTATGACATATAACATAGTCCCACATATTCACCCTATGCCTTTTCCTCTCTCTGCCCACTTTCATATGAATAGAAACCACGAGCCACATCTCTGTACCCAGGACTGTAAGATCCTATAGGGCAATGTTTTTCAAACTTTGGGATGTGTTCCATTAGTGAGCTATTTAATTAATGTAGTGATTTTTTTTTAGAGAGGGAAAGAGAATACATCTCAGGAAATAAGGCTGAATACTGACCGCCTAAAGAAACCTCTATCCAATGATATATGTTTGGGTACTCTTATGTGTGTAGCAGGTCACCATGTAACATTTAGTTTTTAATATGAATCATGCTCAGGATATAAAATTCACTTCTTAATGAGAAATACTGTGCTATGAACACAGATCATCAGCACAGCCCCCTATGTGAAAGACCCCTTGCAATCAGAAATTTAACTATTTGTTGAGTATTCAAAATGTCCATGGACTATTCCATACTAATAGAGATATACTGGTAGGGACAAGGGCTCAGAAATGCCCCAGAAGCCCCCACAGTTCCAACCCTGAGCCTTGCTCGTGGCCAGCTGCTGTGGCTGGGCAGCAGAGCAGGCTGAAAGGGACAATCTTCACAATTACCCCTGATTTGAAGATAAGGTAGAAGACACGGAAATGGTCTAACTATATAAGCCCACTCAGTTTTTACTAGAAGCCTGCCATCATAGAAAAAGACATCCAAGGAAAGGATTTTCATCTACAGAACATAAAGTTCATTATCGATATTTACTAAGAAAAAATTGGAGGCTTTATCAAAGGTCTGGGAGCACAAATGTAGCTCTTTAAAATGCAAATCTGATTAGACAGCTTCCCTGCTTAACATTCTTCAATGGCTCCCCACTGCCTTCAGGATGTAGTTCAAACTCAGAAGCACCTCTGACCTTTCATGGTCCAGCAGCTGCCTCCCTTCCCATTCTCACCTACATCCATCTCTAGTGTATACACCAGGAGTATACACTAGAGTGTATCTTATAGTGTATACACTCTAAGCCCATACACCAGCCATCCTGATCATCTCCAAAGGTGCCACTGCCATCCATGAACCTGCAGTGCCCCTGAAAGCAATATCTTCACCAGGACCTGGGCTTCAGGTGACTGAGGGCTCCCTTCACATGCAGCCCTCCTGAAAGCAACTGTAATGCCAGCATATTTTTCATTTTTCTATGTCCACTAGACTGGGTAGGTCCTTGATGGCAAGGAGTGCATATCATTCCTGTACTATAGCACCAAATGCAAGGCTCAAGAGGTAAGAGGTGTTCCATAAACACTTAACTAAATAGTAGAAGACAAAACCTACTCTTAGAAGGAAAGTGAACAGCCCACTATCTTCAGTTCGAATGTGCCCTGCCTATGCGAGCCTGACTTCAGCATATGGTTAAAGTACATTGTCCTACAGCTAGCTGGGGCACTCCCAATGTCCAGTTCATTGCTGGACAGACACATGTACACAGACTGAGCTTCCCCCAGCAAAAAGAATTAGGACCTATAACATTTTCCTCTCTCACCATTGATGCTTCACAACACATGGTCAGAAAGTCATAATACCAACCAGCAGGATGAACAGGAAAGAGAACAGACATCTCGTAAGGAGAACAGACAGCTCAGAGGACTTGACCTGGTAAGAACTGTTAAAATAGGTAAACACATCTTTGTGATATATAAAGATTGTATAGTGAAGATGGCAGCATAGGTAAACATGGTTCACCTCTTCCCACAACCATATCAAAATTACAACTAAATTACAGAACAACCAACACTCAGAACCATTGGAAATCAAGTTGGATGGACATCTGACAACTATGAAATTAAAGAAACCACATCTATCCAGACTGGTAGGAGGGGTGGAGATGCAGAACACGCTGGTCCCACACCTATGGATAAAAATATGGGAGGGATATCTTAGGAGTAAAGAGTCCCAGGCACACATCAGGTTCCATACTCCAGGGTTCCAATGCCAGGAAGTTATGTCACCCAAACTTCTGGCTGCAAAAACCAGAGAGGATAAATTGGTGGAAAGAAACTTCTGGAGTCCAAGCAGCTCCTCTTAAAGAACCCACACATGAACTTACTCGGACTCACTCCATCTGAGCTCCAGCATTGGGACAGCAACTTGAAAGGCACCAGTGACATACAGGGAGGAACTGAAGTGTCTGACATCAAGGTGACAGCTGGGGGAAAGCTTTTTCCCAGAAGGAATGGTGGGTAGAGACCATTGTCCCTTTTCTGAACTGTCCCTCCACAAAGCCACAGAGCCTAAAGGCGGGTACCATATATGAGACTCCATCAACATGGCTAACACTGTTTGCCCCACCCTGGAGATACCCTGAGACTCCATCCCACCCGACTTACAGGCCCCACAGAAGCTATTAACAAAGACTTTACCATATGAGAGGATTCAAGATGGTGGCATGGTAGAAGGAGGCAGATTCCACTTCTACCTGCACACCGGAGAAAAACGTAGCTGATCTACAGAGGAACAGAGCAGACAGCCAACAGTACCACAGCATATATGAAAATAGGAAACCAAAATCTATAGCAGACATTGGAAAACCAGACGTGGTGGCCAAGCGAACGGAGGCAGCCCTGGGACCTACCGGAGGAGGGAGCTTTGTGGAACACCCGGAGCTCACTCCCGTGATCCTAGGGGGAGTGCACGCAACTCAGGAAACTCACGGAGCCCACACCCGTAGAATTGGGTAGGCGCGTGTGCCCTGTAGGAGACCCGGAGCTCAAAGCAATAAATGCGGGCAGTGCTCGATCCGTAAGAGATCCCACCTCAAACCCATAAACTTGGGAAAGCACGCACTCTGCAGACGGTCAGAAATCACACCCAAAAACCTGCATGTAGAGTGCAACACTAGCCCTGGGGAGAGTACATGGCTGGCACTAAGGAAAGTAGCCCAAAGCTGACTGAGTGTAGAACAGAGAGGCAAGTGGTAACAGGCACCCCTCAGCCTGTTGAAGCCAGCAAGACCAGAAAAACCAGTTTGGCCAGTTTGAAAACAGCAAGAGGTTTTTTGTTTTTTTTTTGAGGGGGGGTGGTTTTGTTGTAAGATATGTTTTTTGTGGGGGGGTGCTTTCTTTTTTGTTTTTTGGGGGTTTTTTTGGTTTGTTTTTTGATTTTGTGAAGGGTTTTTTTTTTTGGTTTGGTTGGATTGGCGTTAAATATATGTTTTTTATTCTTTTTATCTTTTTTTACTCCTCAATTCTCTTTGCTTCTCTTTCTACTTTCATGTTTTATTCCTTCTTCCTTTCTTTCCAATTTTATCTCTTCCTTCCTCTTTTTTCACCTTCTTTTTTCATTTTTTTCTTTTCTCTTTTTAAATACCCATGAGAAAGACAAAAAAGAAAAACCCATAGAACTGTGAAAAAACTAGAGTTGGACTCAAAGAGGGGGCATCCCAACAGCAGAGAAGTGGAAGCTGTGAACACCAGGATACCTGAAGGAGACTGCACAACTGAATCTCACAGGTATTCTACCACACAAGTTCACATCATAAACCCAGAGAGCTGGAACAGATCAATTTAAGAAGCGGAGGCTAACAGGAAGAGTCTCACAAACAATGGGAAGACGAAGAAACAATCCCCAAATGAAAGAAAAGGAGGAAGTCCCAGAAAGAATGCTAAATGAAATGGAGGCAAAGCAACTATCAGATATTGATTTCAAAGAAATGGTTGTGAGGAAGCTCCATGAGCTCTCAATGAGTGACCAGAAAATACAGGGAAGCTACAATGAACTCACTGCAAACTATGTCAACAGGAAAAAGGAAATAGAAACTATCAGCAAGGGCCAAGAGGAAATGAAGAATACAATTTCTGAACTGAAGAACACAGTAGAAAGAATGAGAAGCACAATTGATGAAGCAGAGAATCGGATCAGTGAGTTGAAGGACAAAGTAGAAAAAAATCAGCCAATAAAGAGCAAGAAAAGGTAAAGAGGCTCAGAAATAATGAAGAGGTACTAAGAGAAACGCAAAACAATATGAAACATAATAATATCTGTACAATACGAATACCAAAAGGAGAAGAAGAGCAAAAGATAGAAAACCTATTTGAAAAAGTAATGATGGAAAACTTACCTAATTTGATGAGAGAAAAAGTTACACAAATCCAGGAAACACGGAGACCCCAACCAAGAGGAACCCAAAGAGGCCCACGTCGAGACACATCATAATTAAAAGGGCAAAATTCCAAGACAGAAAGAATCTTAAAGGCAGCAAGGGAGAAAAAGGAAGTAACATACAAGGGAGCTCCGATAAGGTTAGCAGCTGACTTCTCAATGGAAACACTCCAAGCCAGAAGAGAATGGCAGAAGATGTTCTAAGTAATGAGAATCAGAGGCCTGCAACCAAGACTACTTTACCCAGCAAGGCTTTCAATCAAGATAGAAGGCCAAATAAAGAGCTTCCCAGACAAAAGAAGTCTAAAAGAATACATCTCTACCAAACCAGTACTGCAAGAGATACTAAAGGGACTGCTTTAAGGAAAAAAAGGAAAAGAGAGAGAGAGAGGAACACAGGTAGGAAAATGGCAATGAATCAGTACCTATCAATAGTAACCTTAAATGTAAATGGATTAAATGCTCCAATCAAAAGACATAGAATAGCTGAATGGATAAGAAAGCATGACCCACACATATGCTGCCTATAAGAAACCCACTTCAGGACAAAAGACATACACAGGCTCAAAGTAAAGGGCTGGAAACAAATTTTCCAAGCAAATGGACAGGAAAAAAAAAGCCAGGGTAGCAACACTCATATCAGAAAAACTAGACCTCAAAAGAAGAGCCATAAAGAGAGACCCAGAAGGTCACTTCATAATACTCAAGGGAAGAATCCACCAAGAAGACATAAACATTGTAAATATATACGCACTCATCATAGGAGCATCTAAATACATCAAGAAAATCTTAGAGAACTTCAAAAAAGATATTGACAGCAACACAAATATAGTAGGGGACTATAACAACCCACTGTCAAAAATGGACACATCTTCCAAACAAAATATCAACAAAGATATTGTGGCACTGAACAACATGCTAAATGAATTGGACTTAACTAATATATATAAAGAGCCCTTCACCCCAAAGAAACTAAATACACATTCTTTTCAAATGCACATGGAACATTTTGAAAGATAGACCACATAATAGGACACAAAAAAAAGCCTCCACAAATTCAAGAAAATTGAAATCATAGCAAGCATTTTCTCTGACCACAAGGCACTGAAACTAGAAACCAACCCCAAGGGCAAAAAACAAAAACCCTCAAGATCATGGAGATTGAATAGCATGCTATTAACCAATGAATGGGTCAAGAATGAAATTAGAGGGGTTCAAGATGGTGGCATGGTAGGAGGACACAGATTGTCCTTCCTCCTGCACATGGGAGAAAAACCTAACTGATCTACAGAGGAACAGAGCAGATAGCCAACAATACCACAGTATATATGAAAATAGGAGATCAAAATCTGTAGCAGACATTGGAAAACTAGATGTGGCAGCCGAGCGACCGGAGGCGGCCCTGAGACCAGGACAGAGGCGACCCGGCGAACGGAGGCGGCTCTGCAACTGACCGGAGGCGGCCCTATGACCTGAGGTAGCTCTGCGACCTGGACGGAAGGGGTTCTGTGACCGGAGCTGGCTCTGCGACCCACCACAGGTGGCCCTGGGTCCTGAGAGAGCTCTGCAACCAACTGGAGGTGGACCCTCGACCTGAGGAGGCTCTGCGACCGGGTTGGAAGCGGCCCTGCGGCCAAAGGCGACCCTGCAACTAGAGAAAAGGACTCTGTGGAAGACCCGGAGCTCACATCTGTGATCCGGGGGTGAGTGCGCGCAACTCGAGAAACTCATGGATCCCACGCCCGTAGTCTCCGGCGGGCGCCTGCGCCCTGTAGGAGACCTGGAGCTCAAAGCAATAGGCTCGGGGAGGGATGGATCTGTAAGAGATTCCAGCTGAAACCCATAAACTCGGGAAAGCGCACCCTCTGCAGGAGGCTCAGAAATCACACCCAAGGCCCTGCATGGAGAGTGCGCCATTAGCCCTGGGGTCAGGGCTTGGCTGGCACTGAGGAGAGTAGCCCAAAGCTGACTGACTGAGGAACAGGGAGAAAATCGGTACGAGTCGCCTCGCAGCCTGCTACAGCCACCAAGTCCAGAAAATCCAGTTTGGCCTGTATGAAAATAGCAAGAGATTTTTTCTTCTTCTTCTTCTTTTTTTTTGGGGGGAGGGTGTTTTGTTTCATTTTGTTTTGTGGGGTTTTTTTTTAAAGTTGTTTTTTGTCTGTTTAATTAGGTTTTTTGTTTGTTGGTTTTGGTTTGTTTTTCGTTTTTGTGGGGTTCTTTTTGTTTTGTTTTGATTATATATTTTTTATTTTTTTATTACTTCTACCTTTTTTATCCCTCACTTCCTTTTGCTTCTCTTTACTTTCTGGCTTTATACCGTCTTCCTTTCTTTCCAATTCTATCTCTCCTTCCTTCCTCTTTTTTTTTCTGTCTTCTTTTTTCACTTTATTCTTTTCTCTTTTTAAATGCCCACGAGTGAGGCAACAAAATCCTAGAACTGTGAAAAACCAGAGTTGGACCAAAAGAGGGGGTGTTCCCACAGCTGAGACAGTGGAAGCTGTGAACACGAGGATACCGGAAGAAGACTACAACACTGCATCTCACAGGTTTTCCACCACAGAAGTTCACACCATAAACCCAGGTAGCCAGAACAGATCAATTTAAGAAGCTGAGGTTTACAAGAAGAGTCTCACCAACAATGAGAAGACAAAGAAACAATCCCCAAATGAAAGAAAAGGAGGAAGCCCCAGAAAGAAGCCTAAATGAAACTGAGGCAACTCAACTATCAGATAAGGAGTTCAAAGAAATGGTTGTCAGGAAGCTCCATGAGCTCTCATTGAGCTACCAGAAACTACAGGGAAGCTACGATGAACTCAGTGCAAACTATATCAACATGAAAAAGGAAATAGAAACTATCAAAAAGGGCCAAGAGGAAATGAAGAATACAATTTCTGAGCTGAAGAACACAGTAGAAGGAATGAAAAGCAGAATCGATGAAGCAGAAGATCGGATCAGTGAGTTGGAGGACAAAGTAGAAAAAAGCAGCCAGATAGAGCAAGAAAAGGTAAAGAGGCTCAGAAAGAATGAAGAGGGTTTAAGAGAAATGCAAGACAACATGAAACGTAATAATATCCGTATAATAGGAATACCAGAAGAAGAAGAAGAAGAGCAAGGGATAGAAAATCTATTTGAAAAAGTAATGATGGAAAACTTCCCTAATTTGATGAGAGAAAAAGTCACACAAATCCAGGAAACACAGAGAGTCCCAATCAAGAGGAACCCAAACAGGCCCACTTCAAGACACATCATCATTAAAATGGCAAACTTCCAAGACAAAGAGAGAATCTTAAAGGCAGCAAGGGAGAAAAAGGAAGTAACACACAAGTGAGCCCCGATAAGGTTAGCAACTGACTTCTCCATGGAAACGCTCCAAGCCAGAAGACAATGGCAAGAAATCTTCGAAGTAATGAGAACCAAAGGCCTACAACCAAGACTACTTTATCCAGCAAGGCTTTCAATCAAGATAGAAGGACAAATAAGGAGCTTCCCAGACAAAAGAAGTCTAAAAGAATACACCTCTACCAAACCAGTACTACAAGAGATACTAAAGGGACTGCTTTAAGGAAAGAAAGGAAAAGAGAGAGTGAGGAACGCAGATACGAAAATGGCAATGAATCAGTACCTGTCAATAGTAACCTTAAATGTAAATGGATTAAATGCTCCAATCAAAAGACATAGAATAGCTGAATGGCTAAGAAAGCATGACCCACACATATGCTGCCTACAAGAGACCCACCTCAGGACAAAAGACCTACACAGACTCAAAGTGAAAGGCTGGAAACAAATTTTCCAAGCAAATGGACAGGAAAAAAAGTTCATGGTAGCAATAGTCATATCAGACAAAATAGACTTCAAAAGAAGAGCTATAAAGAGAGACCCAGAACGTCACTTCATAATACTCAAGGGAAAAATCCACCAAGAAGACATAAACATTGTAAATATATATGCACCCAACATAGGAGCACCTAAATACATCAAGAAAATCTTAGAGGACTTCAAGAAAAATATTGACAGCAACACAATTATAGTAGGAGATTTTAACACCCCACTGTCAAAAATGGACAGATCTTCCAAACAAAATATCAACAAAGATATTGTGGCATTGAACAGTACTCTAGATGAATTGGACTTAGCTGATATATATAGGGCCCTTCATCCCAAAGAAATTAAATACACATTTTTTTTCAAATGCACATGGAACATTTTCAAAGATAGAGCACATGATAGGATACAAAACAAGCCTCAACAAATTCAAGAAAATTGAAATCATATCAACCATTTTCTCCGACCACAAGGGACTGAAACTAGAAACCGACTTGATGGGGAAAATCCAGAAACCATCAAAATCATGGAGATTGAATAGCATGCTATTAAACAATGAATGGGTCAAGAATGAAATTAGGGAGGAAATCAAAAAGTTTCTGGAAACAAATGAAAATGAACTCACAACAACCCAAAACTTATGGGACACAATGAAGGCAGTCCTCAGAGGGAAGTTCATAGCAATACAGGCCTACCTAAAGAAGACAGAAACATTTCTAACAAACGACTTAACCCTACGCCTACAAGAACTTGAAGAACAACAAAAAGACAGCCCAGGGCAAGTAGAAGGAAGGAAATAACCAAGATAAGAGCAGAATTAAATGACATAGAGACTAAAAGCACAATCCTAAAGATCAATGAATCCAGGAGCTGGTTCTTTGAAAAGATAAACAAAATCGACAAGCCTTTAAGCAGGCTCATCAAGGAAAAAAGAGAGAGGACTCAAATAAACACAATCAGAAATGAAAGAGGAGAGATTACGACTGACATCACAGAAATACAAAGGATTGTAAGAAATTACTATGAAGAACTCTATGCCAAGAAATTTGAAATCCCAGGTGAAATGGACAAGTTTCTAGAAAAATATAATCTCCCAAAACTCAAAGAAAAAGAAACAGAAAGCCTGAACATACCAATTAACAGCTCATGAAATTGAAGCAGTAATCAAAAAACTCCCGACACACAAAAGCCCTGGACCAGATGGTTTCACAGGAGAATTCTACAAAGCATTTAAGGAAGAGCTAACCCCTATCCTTCACAGACTATTCCAAAAAATCCAAAATGATGGAAGACTCCCAAACTCTTTTTATGAAGCCAGCATCATCCTAATCCCAAAACCAGATAAAGACACAACGAAGAAAGAAAACTTCAGGCCAATATCGCTGATGAACATAGACGCTAAAATCCTCAACAAAATATTGGCAAACCGCATCCAACAATACATTAAAAAGATCATACACCATGACCAAGTGGGATTCATCCCAGTGATGCAAGGATGGTTCCACATTCGCAAATCAGTAAATGTAATACATCACATAAACAAAAGCAAAGACAAAAATCACATGATCACATCAATAGATGCGGAAAAAGCTTTTGATAAAGTACAACACCCATTTATGATAAAAACACTCAGCAAAGTGGGAATAGAGGGAGCATTCCTCAACATAATAAAGGCCATATATGAGAGACCTACAGCCAACATCATACTCAATGGGCAAAAACTGAAATCTTTCCCACTAAGATCAGGAACAAGACAAGGCTGTCCACTTTCACCGCTTCTATTCAATATAGTATTGGAAGTCTTAGCCATAGCAATTAGACAAGAAAAGGAAATAAAAGGCATCCAAATTGGAAAGGAGGAAACAAAACTATCATTGTTTGCAGATGACATGATAGTGTACGTAGAAAATCCTATAGACTCGGCCAAAAAGCTGCTCGACATAATAAATGAATTTGGCCAAACAGCCAGATACAAAGTCAATATCCAAAAATCAAAGGCATTTTTGTATACCAACAGTGAAACAGCAGAAGCAGAAATCAAGAAAAAAATCCCATTCGATATAGCAAAAAGAAAAATACCTAGGAATAAACCTAACCAAGGAGGTAAAAGACCTGTATGCAGAAAACTACACAACACTGAAGAAAGAAATCAAGGAAGACACAAACAAATGGATGCATATACCTTGTTCATGGATTGGAAGAATTCATATCATCAAAATGTCCATACTACCCAAAGCAATCTACAGATTCAATGCAATACCTATTAAAGTTCCAATGGCATATTTCACAGACATAGAACAAACACTTCAAAAATTTATATGGAACCATAAATGACCCCGGATAGCAGCAGCAATTTTGAGAAAGAAGAGCAAAGTAGGAGGGATCACAATACCAGATACCAAACTGTATTACAAAGCCACTGTAATCAAAACAGCCTGGTACTGGCACAAGAACAGACATGTGGACCAGTGGAATAGAACAGAGAGCCCAGAAATAAACTCAAGCCTCTACACTCAATTAATATTTGACAAAGGGGGCAGCAATATAAAATGGAGCAAAAATAGCCTCTTCAACAAGTGGTGCTGGGAGAATTGGACAGCTACATGCAAAAAAATGAAACTTGAGCACCAACTTACACCATACACAAAAATAAATTCAAGGTGGATAAAAGATTTAAATATAAGCCATGACACTATTAAAATCCTAGAGGATAACATAGGCAGGAAAATCTCAGATATTCCACACAGCAACATTTTTACTGATATGTCCCCTAAAGCAAGGGACAGAAAGGAAAGCATAAACAAATGGGATCTCATCAAAATAAAAAGCTCCTGACCAGCCAAAGAAAAGAGTATTAAAATAAAAAGAGAACCAACTGTATGGGAAAACATATTTGCCAATGATACCTCAGATAAGGGTTTAATCTCCAAAATATACAAAGAACTTACATGACTCCACTCTAAGAAGACAAGCAACCCAATTAAAAAATGGGCAAAGGATTTGAACAGACACTTGTCCAAGGAGGACATACAGAGGATCCAGAGACACATGAAAAGATGCTCGAAATTGCTAGCTATCAGAGAGATGCAAATTAAAACTACAATGAGATACCACTTGACACCAGTCAGAATGGCCTTCATAAACAAAGCAAAAAATAGCAAGTGTTGGAGAGGTTGTGGAGAAAAGGGGACCCTAGTGCACTGTTGGTGGTATTGCAGATTGGTACAACCACTATGGAAAACAGTATGGAATTTTCTAAGAAAACTAAAAATGGACATACCTTTTGACCCAGCAATTCCACTGCTTGGATTATATCCTAAGAACCCTGAAACACCAATCCAAAAGAACCTATGCACCCCTATGTTCATAGCAGCACAATTTACAATAGCCAAGTGCTGGAAGCAACCTAGGTGCCCATCAGTTAATGAATGGATCAAAAAACTGTGGTACATTTACACAATGGAATTCTATGCAGCAGAAAGAAAGAAGGAGCCCCTACCCTTTGCGACAGCATGGAAGGAATTGGAGAGCATCATGCTAAGCGAAATAAGCCAGGCAGTGAAAGACAAATACCATATGATCTCACCTTTAACAGGAAGCTAATCAACAAAACAAACAAACAAGGATAATAGAAACAAAGACACTGAATTTGAGAACAGTCTGACAGTGACCAGAGGTGGAGGGGAGGGAATTTCAGGGGAAAAGGGGAATGGTTTAGAGCAACAAGTATAAAGGACTCATGGACAAAAACTATGGGGGGTGGAAATGGGAGGAAGATGGGGAGGGCTGGGGTGGTGGGCTGGGGGTGGGGTAAAAGACAGAAAACTGTACAATATCAACAATTAAAAAATACTGATAAAAAATAATAAAAGCAAGTAAAAGAGAAAAAAAGAAATTTAAATATGTGATTCACTACCTTAGATATTTATAAGGAGAAAATTTATAGAATTCTTTTGATAGACTAAAATATTTAATAATGTACAAAACACATTTCTTAGATACCTGTACCCCTATATTTTAACACTATCAGTGTTACATCATAATACTTTTATGTAATCTACCATTCGTATTCCTGTTTTTTTCAATTGACCCAACAGTGTACTTTATAATTCCCACCCCAAGCTCCCACCTTGTACAGGATTCAGTCTAATGTTATAGGGGCAATGTTATGTTTAGTTGTCATCTCTCTTTAGCCTCCTTTAATCTGGACAGTTGCCACAGATAATGGCATTGTAGCATTGATGATTTTGAAGAAAATTGTCCCCAACTTATTAAAAACAGAATTTAACCTAAAAAAAAGTGCAAACTGAATCTCAAGTATTCTTAATACTAGAAGTATGTCACTATGAAGGGTGTTTTGGGGTTTTTTTTTGTTTTGTTTTGTTTTTAGAGGAATTAGACCAAAGATAGAATTCAGATGTTAAAGATCAGATAATTTTCTTTGTTTTTTCAGAAGGATTTTTTTCTTACATTGATGTTTTAAATATCAAATAAATATTACAGACCCTAATTTCTAAAGGCTGATATTATAAGATGGTCAATCCAGGGGTAAAGAAATACTGACCTTCAAAAGTCAAATATTTAATTTTAGCTGAACATCCAACAATCCTGGGTTTTCTACAGAAGGGCCTGTGAATCATTCCATTAACTGTCTTAGGGAGACAATGTGAGACAGAAACAATGCTCTGATCTCTCCTTCCACTGGAAAGTAACCAGGGCCTCTTACAGAACACTCATTGACTCTGAGATAGACACATAATTTACAGTGAACAGGTATTTACTCTGAATTTCAAATAATCAGTATATCCTTATGGTAAAAAATTAATAAAACCCAGGTAGGAAATCTTTGTGACTTTGAGACAGGCAGCCCTTTAAACAAAATTACTTCAGTCTAATGGGCTTTTACATAAAGTATATTGCAGTTTCAAAACAACTGCAATATACTTTTACAGGACTTCTCTATGTCTAGATACAAACTGAGTGCAGTCAGAAAAGGAAGCTGTCAGTGGAGGGGATTCAGGAACATAAATAACAAACAATGCTGAATTTTTCTTATTAGTAAAAGGTAGAAAAAGTTCTTTATAATGAATTTCACCACTCTCTAGAGAACATTTCAAATGTCACCAATTATTGTTTCTGCCATAGTGACTACAGAATTAAAAGCAGCCTGATTTTGTGCTAGTTATCTGCTTTGTTTCCCACAGTAGAGCTTTCATTCTCAGGTAGCATGAATGAAGACATGTGAGGGGAACAAAGTTTTCCATGTATCTACAAGAAGGCAGCACCAAGATTTAAGTTAATAGAGCTTTCTATTTGAGTAACTCAGAACCAGCACTCAAAGTGAAGAGCAAAAGATTGATCCTGGAGTATCAAAGGTGCTACTACACAGGAGAACATTCCAAGGACAAACACCTGTGTTTCCAGAGTAAAGAACAAACAAATGAATACTATACTAAAGTGTTTCCCTAATGACTCCTATCTATATTCATCTTTCCCTTCCTATGCCCTTTGCATCCACTGTCTGAATCACAGCATGAGAACCTTTTCTAACTGCTTGTACTCTACAACTCAGCAGCACACTGTATCATTCACTAATTGCTTTGAGTATGTGCCTTGTCAACTGTAAGCTGCTTATAGACAAGGACATAGTTCCATATCCCTTGCATCCACTCTCTCAGAGCACTACACAAACTTCAAACCCAGCAAACCTGCTGGGTTGCTTGCTTCTTCCCTTCCTTTCCTCAGTGAGAAACCATTGACACACTCCTGCACAGGTAGTACTATTCAAAGCAAGAACATCGTAAGGTATGCAGGAAACAGAACAAAGTGCCTTTACTGAGGATTTTAAAATTGACTAGGGACTTATATAACACGTGCCCCTACACAGTAAAAATAATACCTGTCATTAAAGAACATCTTTTTACAAAAAGGAGTAATGTTCACTCTGGAAAGATAATACACTTTAAAATTAATATTTATAATCCTATCACCAAAGCAATCAGTGCTAGTATCTTGGCATGTATCCTTCAGATCAGTTAACTATATATATAGTATCATATCACAGAGACAATGTAATGTTTAATTTGACATATATTAAAACTCATTTTTAGTTAATTATGGAAATATGACCTTAGTTAAATATGACCTTAGTATATTTGAAGACAATCTTTTAAAATTCAGAGTAAAACTCATCTTCATTCCTTGTTGATAACAAGAGCAGATCTATAGAGATGGTAGCAAAGAACACACACAGTACATGAAATTATTTAGAGACTTTTAATACCAACAGGCATTGCAAAAAGTAGTGTCAAGTCATATTACAATTCCACCTAAAAAGTGCTCCAGTGCTGTTAATTTGACAATTAAAATGTTTCACATTTTTAAAACTGAGACTTGATTATAATTATAAAGATAAGGTATTTGTGAGGCCACAACTCATACTTATGTTATTTTTATTACAATACTACTCCTGACACTACACATTTTATAATGGAAATGACAATTACTATTATCATTGTCAGCTGTCAAAAACATTTCCTGAGCCCTGGCTGGTGTAGCTCAGTGGATTGAGCTCGGACTGCAAACCAAAGGATCACTGGTTTGATTCCCAGTCAGGGCACATGCCTGGGTTGCAGGCCAGGTGCCCAGTGGTGGCTACATGACAGGCAACCACACACTGATATTTCTCTCCCTGTCTTTCTCCCTCCCTTCCCATCTATAAAAATAAATTAAAATCTTTAGGAAAAAAAACATTCCCAGAAAGCCAAGGTCATAAGCCAGCACTAACTCGAAGACAATGTGATAGTCAAAAATGCAAAACTGTCCTCAGAGCTGACTCCTAGAATCCTCTGAAATAAAGCATAATAGGTTTTATTGTTTAGAAAAAACTCTTTTAGGTGCTGGGATAATTAAACCACATAGGAACACTTGAGAAATCTACATTTTAATTCCTATTACCCTTTTCTTCTGGTGCAGTCCTAATGACTTTCATTAAGGGAAGTAACTTGCAGCCTGCCCACCTACTCACCTCCATTCACTATTCTCCTTGTCCTAGGTCTTTCTGCCAGCCAGCATTTTAACCTGATAACTATGGCACATAGAGTTGATTAGAAATATGAATTTTCCCAAAAGATCAGTCAGGCTCTCATATCTTAAAAAAAAAAACAAAAACATAGTAGTGTTCCAACTAAGCTCTTCTCTGAAGCCATAAAAGTATCCAACAAACTCATATCCAGTGATCCACCAACTTCTTATGTAATATTCATAATGGGAGTCAGAAGGAACCTTCTTGCCCTTAACACAAATAAATAATTAAATTTCCTTCGAGAATAAATTTATGATGTTCTTCTTCTTTGCATTCCCCTTTTCACTTCTTTTTTTTTAAAGATTTTTATTTATTTATTTTTAGAGAAAGGGGGAGGAGAAAGAGTGGGAGAGAAACATCAATGTGTGGTTGCCTCCTGCGCGCCCCGCAACGGGGACCTGGCCTGCAACCCAGGCATGTGCCCTCACTGGGAATCAAATCTGCGACCCTTTGGTTTGCAGGCCTGCACTCAAACCACTGAGCTATGCCAGCCAGGGCCCCTTTTCACTTCTATCCAATTGGTTTCCATACTGTTAGTTCTATCAAGCTGTTTTCTTCTACTTTCACCTTTAGGATTTTCTAATTGTTTTATTCAATTTTTCTTCTAAGATGTGTTTATATTTCTACTAAGGTCTAGCTGAAAATGAGTGGATACATACCTGAAGCAAGCAGACTGAGAGCCAAAGGTCACCTGGACTATATCCTGCTAGAGCAGTGGTTTCAGAATCAGACAACCATACTAAGTTGGCTCTGTGGTATTCCTAAAGAGCTGCTCCAAATCATACCTTGGTCTCTTCTATGTGTCAGTTTCCTCTGTTTACAGACTTTGTTGGCACATTCCAAAGCTCCATGTGTAAGGTCTACTTGGACTGCAAAAGACTTGGGATGATAAGGTCACTAGAACACTAAACTGACACAAATGTTTGAAAGTAAAATTGTGATCGACAGGCTGAAAAAACAAGAAATATTTATTTTAGTACAAACTGTGAGAAAATCAGACAAGAACTGCTGCCTGACATTCCTACATAAGTTGGCACAACACAAAACCAGTCTTAACAGAAATGCTGGTGTACAAGGCAAAGTAACTATAACAAATCCCAAAGATGGCCTTTCTTTTCTTACACTTCTCTTTGCATTGTATTCCAAACACAGGTCTTTGCGCATTCCACCTACCTGTATGGGTAACAATCACAGATTTATGCTCCTCTTGCCTAAACCACCATACAGTCAAGACTTGCCAACTATGTCAAAGCCCCTTGCTGACAGGAATCAGGACAGGCATTCCTGGCTCTGCCATGACCCCGTTCTAACTAACCAGAACAAAACCCCCATGAACAACAAACATGGTGTGTCACTGACATCATGCTAGGCCCTTCATGGGAAACATACAACTCATTTCTCATCCATCAAACTGTCCCAACAGGCCCTCCTCAGCTCTGTCAGTATAATCTTCTCTACAGCAATAATACCTATCATGGATGAAGGTACCAATGATGTCATCCAAACAATCCACAAAACTACATGCCATGCAGCTCATGAGAGAACCCACATGGAAAGGACCAGAAAGGTGATATCTTAAGCATCCAGTAAATGAGGCCATGGTGACATTGGCTGTTTTCTCTAGAGGGTTGTACTTAGCACCATGGAACCACCCTTCCAAAGTGCAGTGCAACAAATATGTACATGCTCTTCTTCAACTTCCAATATCTCTCCCTCACTACAACTCATCACCAGAAAAGTTTGCATACTGCGTATACTAAAATGACAGAAGAAATGGGAACTTATATCCAGAAGCATATTTTGAATGAATGATGGAACAGAAGCCCTATGGCCACATAAAGGATCTTCTTGATGAGAAACGGCTCCTTTCACCAGGTCGCTTTGGTGCTTAGGACATTAAACATATGCAACTATCTCCACTCCCTCCCTCTATAACCCAATATCTACAATAGACATTCAATGTCCAAATATTTGGTGCAAACCTTGAAGACAAATCTTAATGCAAAATCTGATGAGGTTGTTGTACTCATGTCCTATCCATGTGTCTCCTCCTCTGGGAACAAAGGGACCAAACTTTCCCTGTAATTCTCTCTAGGTCCAGGAATGGATGCTTTCATACCCACCTCTTACTTGCAAAGTAGAAAAGCAGCACATGTCTGTCTTCCTCTTTTAGTCAGTTTCCAGTCCTGACAGACTTTGTGTGAGAAGGTGTCCAACTGCCCTGCCTCTCAGTGGCCTATCTATCTTTTAAACAATGACATAGAAATTTCTTTTTTCAGTTAAATTATTTTTGTAAATACTCTTAAATGGCCAGTATATTTAGGACAGAAATTAGAAAATCCACATAATATTTACTTATGTTCTTTTCACAACTATTCATGGTCATTTTGTATATATGACCTAGAAAAACCTACAATTTAAAAATTCAGGGATCTTTTGTTATACTGGTTTATTTTTGCACTGATATCTATAATGGAGGCTGAAAGTCTAAATAGACAAAACACATGATAGCATCGAGAGAAAAACTAAACTGGATTGTCACTAATAAATATTGGTAATGTCCCTTCTGGGAACAGTGTAATATTGTATGTCTCCTTACCCATATTTATCTTGCTACACCCCCAATTAGATTACAACCTTCCTGAGAACAAAGAACACCTCTTTCTGAGAAGGGAAGCTGTACAGGATATTTTATTCTTAGTCTGACCCTGAAATAAACCTGTTTCCAAAGTAGCTCAGAGATGGAATTATTTTTCTTCATTGATAATGAGAGAAATGACTAGAAAGAAAGCTGAAAGCCAGAGTCCTCAGTGATGTGAGCTTGGCTGAGATCCTGGGTGGCCAAGCCTTGTCCATCACTCATTAAGAGAGACAACATTCTCCAACACTCACTACAAGTTGAAGTCTGTACATTCCATGCCCCACCTACAGCTCTCATTCCCTGTGCTCCATCAGAAGCTGAAAATACCTTAGTCTCATCAATTTCGAAGGTCAGAAACAGTCAGAAACAAAACACCAATTTCCGACTGTCCTTCAGGCATATGTCCATTGGTGGGAAGGAAATCTTTGAAATATATAAACCAATATCAAGAATAATATCACTGAGATACCACTTGATACTAGTCACAATGGCCATTATAAACAAATCAACAAACAACAAGTGTTAGAGAGAGTGTGGAGAAAACGGAACCCTAGTACACTGTTGGTGGGAATGCAGACCGGTGCAGCCACAGGGGAAAACAGTATGGAATTTCCACAGAAAACTAAAAATGGAACTGCCTTTTTACCTGGCAATTCCACTGCTGGGATTATACCCTAAGAATTCTGAAAACCAATTGAAAAGAACCTATGCAGCCCAATATGCAATGTGAAATGGGGAGCAGATATGTAAAAGAGTGAAGTGTACATATATGCAATTGAAGTTAAATTGTTATCTATTTAAAAGAGATTGTTAATAACTTTAGGAAATTGCATCTAATCTCCAAGGGACCAATAAAAAAAAGTTTATAGAATATACATGAAAGTAAATGAGAAGGGAGTCAAAACATGTCACTAACAAAAAAATCAATTAACACAACACTAATGGAGAAAATTATGAACAAAAGAAAAATAGAAAAAAATAAAAAGAAGTTGCTCCCTATCATAAGTGAAATAAATCCCCCAATCAATACACATAGATTGGCAGAGTTCAAAAATTTTTAAAAATCCATTTATGTTCCATATACAAAAGACTGACTTTGGATCTAGGTTAACAGGAAAGAATGGGAAAAGATATTCCATGCAAATACTTGGGCTGTACTAGAATCAGGAAAGAGACATTAAGTCAAAAATTGTTAAAAGAGGCAAAAATTAAAGATAAATGAAATACAGAATAGAAAAACATTACAGAAAATCAGTGAAATCAAGAGTGGGTTCTACAAAAACATCAACCATTCCAAAATATTGAAGATGAGAGAACACTTACTATCTCATTCTATGAAGCCAAGATTACTCTAATACTAAAGCCAGAAAAAGATACTATGAGAAAATAAAACTACAAACCAATAATCCCATGCAAACATTAATATAAAAATCCTCAAAAAAATCTAGCAAAATAAATTGAGCAGCATGTTATACAACATGATGCAGTAGGATTTATTCCTTCAATGCAAGAACATTTCAATATATAAAAATCAATGTAATATACCATATTAACAAATAATGAAAAATACACATGATCATTTCAATTAATGCAGAAAAGAGCATTTGATGAAATTCAACACCTGTTCATATTTAAAACAATCAACAAACTAGGAACAGAAGGAAAATGCCACAACATTATAAAGGCAATTTATGAAAAACTCACAGCTAATGTCACACTCAATGATGAAAGATGTAAAGCTTTTCCTCTAATACTGAGAACAAGACAAGGATGACTACTTTCACCACTTCTATTCAATATGGTACTGAAAGTCTAACCAGAGCAATTTAGCAAGAAAAGGAAATAAAAGGCATCTGAAGTGGAAAAGAATTAAAATTATCTTTGTTCACAAATGACATGATCTCATGTGTAGAAAACCCAGAAGATTCCACAAAAATACATCAAAGTTGCAGAATACAAAGTCAACATGCAAAATTACTTGTGTACCTATACACTAACAATAAACAATATGAAAGAGAAACTAAGAAAACAATTCCATTTAAAATAGTATCAAAGGGCCCTGACTGGTGTGGCTCTGTGGATGGAATCCAAGCCTGTGAACTAAACAGTCGCTGCTTCAGTTCCCAGTCAGTGCACATGCCTGGCTTTCGGGCAAGGCCCCAGTGGCAGGTGAATGAGAGGCAACCACACACTGATGTCTCTCTTCCTCTCTTTATCTCTCCATTCCACTCTCTCTAAAAATTAATAAATACAATCTTTTTTCAAACTACAATAAAATAGCATCAAGGGACTTCCAGTCAGGATGCAGGCACAGGCAGACATGGCTCGCCACTTTGCACCACAACAAAATTACTACTAAAATATAGAATGACCATGGCTTAGAACCAACAAAAATCGAGTTGAATGGAAGTCTGACAACTACAGAATTAAAAAAATGACATCTGGCTTCTGGCCAAGATGAAAGCATAGGTAGATACACTTTGTCTCCTCACGCAACCAAAAGAATGACAACAACAAATTACAAAACAAAAAAGAACCAAAACTGCCATAAAATTGAATTGTATAGAAGTCCAACCACTAAGTAGTTAAAGAAGAAACATTTATCCAGACCATTAGGAGGGGCAGAGATAGGCAGCCCGGGTGGAGAGGACTTATAACAAGGGGGCAGCTGTCAGACAGGGCAAGGCAGCAGCTGGTAGAGCATGCAGTCCCATGTTTCTGTAAAGATAAACTGGGAGAAACAACTGGGAAGCAAGACAGACCTCGAAACCCTTGGTTCCAGCCTAAGGAAATAAAGCCTCAACACCCCTGACTGAAAAAATGAGGGGGTTGAGGTGGCAGGAGAAACTCCCAGGCTCACAGAACAGTTCATTGGAGAGACCCACAGGGTCCTAGAATGTACACAAAACCACCCACCCTGGAATCAGCACCAGAAGGACCCAATTTGCTTATGGGTAGAGGACAAAGTGACTGAAAGCCGTCCAAGAGCCAGACAAGAGGCACTGTTCCTTCTTGGACCCCTCCACCACAGACAGCACCACAACACAACAATGTGGGTTGTCCCGCTCTGGCAAATACCTAAGGCTCTGCCCTTCACTATATAACAGGTGCACTCAGACCAAAAAAAAAAAAAAATATATATATATATATATATATATATGGCCCAAATGAAAGAACAGATTAAAGCTCCAGAAAAAATAAAACTAAGTGATGAAGAGATAGCCAACCTATCAGATACAGAGTTCGAAACACTGGTAATCAGGATGCTCACAGAAATGGTTGAGTATGGTTGTAAAATAGAAGAAAGAGTGAAGGCTATGCAAAGTGAAATGAAGGAAAATGTACAGGGAACCAAGAGTGAAGGGAAAGAAACCAGGACTCAAATCAATGATTTGGAATAAAAGGAAGAAATAACATTCAATGAGAACAGAATGAAGAAACAAGAATTCAAAAAATTGAGGAAAGGCTTAGAACCTCTGGGACAACATTTTTTGTTTTTGTTTTTGTTTCTTAAATATATTTTATTGATTATGCTATTACAGTTGTCCCATTTCTCCCCCATCATTCCTCTCCACCCTGCACACCCCCTCCCACCCACATTCCCCCCCTTTAGTTCATGTCCATGTGTCATAAGTTCTTTAGCTTCTACATTTCCCACACTATTCTTGCCCTTCCCCTACTTTCTACCCACTGTCTATGCTACTTATTCTCTGTACCTTTTCCCCCTCTCTCCTCCTCCCACTCCGCTGTTGCTAACCCTCCATGTGATCTCCATTTCTGTGGTTCTGTTCCTGTTCTAGCTGTTGGCTTAGTTTGCTTTTGTTTTAGGTGTCGTTGTTAATAGCTGTGAGTTTGCTGTCTTTTCACTGTCATATTTTTATCTTCTTTTTCTTAGATAAGTCTCTTTAACATTTCATATAATAAGGGCTTGGAGATGATGAACTCCTTGAACTTGACCTTATCTGAGAAGCGCTTTATCTGTCCTTCCATTCTAAATGACAGCTTTGCTGGATAGAGCAATTTTGGATATAGGTCCCTGTTTTTCAAGATTTCAAATATTTCTTTCCAGCCCCTTCTTGCCTGGAAGGTCTCTTTTGAGAAATCAGCTGACGGTCTGATGGAAACTCCTTTGTAGGTGACTGTCCCCTTATCCCTTGCTGCTTCTAGAATTCTCTGCTTCATTTTAATCTTGGCTAATGTAATGATGATGTGCCTTGGTGTGTTCCTCCTTGGGTCCAACTTCTTTGGGACTCTCTGAGCTTCCTGGGCTTACTGGTAGTCTATTTCCTTTGCCAGATTGAGGAAGTTCTCCTTCATTATTTGTTCAAATAAGTTTTCCACTTGTTGCTCTTCTTCTTCCCCTTCTGGGACCCCTATAATTCGGATGTTGGGATGTTCAACGATGTTCCGGAGGTTCCTAAGCCTCCCCTCATTTTTTGGAATTCTTGTTTCTTCCTTGTTTTCTGTTTGTTTGTTTCTTCCTTCTGGTCCACTCCATTCATTTGAGTCCCAGGTTTCCTCCCATCTCTATTGGTACCCCATGCGTCTTCCTTCATTTCATGTATTGTAGCCTGCATTTTATCATCTAATTTGTGAGCAAAATCAACCAATTCTGTCAGCATCCTGATGACCTGGGCTTTGAACGGTGCATCTGATAGGTTGGCTATCTCTACATAGCTTAGAGGAATTGGCTCTGAGGCTTTCATTTGTTGTCCGGTTTGAGCCATTTTTGGTGTGTTTTTTTGTTTGTTTGTTTTGGTTTGTTTTGGTTTGGTTTTGGTCTGGTTGCAGCTGTTACGTAGCAAGGGGTGGAGCCTTAGGTGGTTCCCCTGTGCAAGGCAGCCCAGTCGCTGAGTTGACGCTGTTTGTGGGGGCAGGGTCTAAGAGAAAACAATGGTGCCTGCTCCGCTCTCCCCTGGATTCTAGTCCTCTGGGACAACTTTAAATATTCCAACATCCGAAGCATAGGGGTGTGAGTAGGGGAAAAGGAAAACCAAGAAATTGAAAACTTATTTAAAAAAATAATGAAGGAGAACTTCCCCAATCTGGCAAAGGATATAGACTTCCAGGAAGTCCAGGAAGCTCAAAGAGTCCCAAAGAATTTGGATCCAAGGAAGCACACACCAACACACAACATAATTACATTACCCAAGGTTAAAGATAAGGAGAGAATCTGAAAAGCAGCAAGAGAAAAGGTGACAGTTACCCACAAAGGAGTTCCCATAAGATTATCAGCTGATTTCTCAAAAGAAACCTTGTAGGCAAGTAGGGGCTAGAAAGAAATATTTGAAGTCATGAAAGGCAAGGACCTACATCCAGGATTACTCTATCCACCAAAGCTGTCATTTAGAATGAAAGGGCAGATAAAGTACTTCCCACATAAGGTCAAGTTAAAGAACTTCATCATCACCAAGCCTTCATTATATGAACTGTTAGAGGGACATATCTAGGAAAAAGAAGAAGATCAAAAATACAAACACTAAAATGTCAACAAACTCACAACTATCTACAACCAAACCTAAAAACAAAACAAAAATGAACTAAGCAAACAACTAGAACAGGAACAGATTCACGGAAATGGAGATCACATGGAGGGTTATCAGTGGGGAGGAGGAAGGGGAGAATGGGGGAAAAGGTACAGATAATAAGAAGTATAAATGGTAGGTACAACATAGACAGGGTGAGTTTAAGAATAGTATGGGAAATAGAGAAGCCAAGGAACTCAGGTGGGAGAATGATGGTGGGATGGGGAATATATGGTAGACGGTAATAAAAGTGAGAAAAAAATGGGACAATTGTAATAGCATAATCAATAAATTTCTTAAAAAAGAAATCACATCCATCCAGACTCATAGGAGGGGTGCAGATGAGTAACAGGCTGCTCCCACATCCACACATGGTAGATAAAAATTGGGAGGGATATCTCAGGAGCAAGGAGCCCAGCCCCACACCAGGCCCCCCAGCCAAGGGTTCCAGTGCCAGGAAGATAAGTCTCCACAACTTCTGGCTGCAAAAACTAGTGGGGATTGCGTCGGTGGAAGAAACTTCTAGAGCCCCAAGCAGTTCCTCTTAAAGAACCACACACAGACTCACCTACTCAGACTCACTCCCTCTGGGCTCTCACGCTGGGGAGGAAGCTTGAGAGGCACCAGTGGCGTGCAAGGGGAGGTTGAGGTGCCCGGCATCAAGGTAAGCAGAAGCTATTGTCCCTTTTCTGCTCTCTCCCACACAGAACCAACAGAACCGTGGCACATTTAAGATGCCATCAACTTGATTAACACTGTTTGACCCAACTTGGAGATCCCCAGGGACTCCACCCTACCCAACTTAAGGGCCAAGCCAAGCTGCTTTTCCGTATGAATAGCTGGTCTTGCCTCATGCTTCACAACCTCATAAATCCACTCAAACAAGCACCAGCTGGCCTCAGTGAGCCCCAGATCCAGAACTAGCAGCCTAGATTAACAACTTGGCCTCACCTGGAAATCCGCAAGCCCAGCACAAGTAGCAGCCATCTCAGATTGCTTTATAAGTCACATAGGGTGGCCCTGGGCAAAGCGCAGGTGGAGACTGATTTTGGCCTGCGCCACCCAGGAAACCATAGGGCCAGTGCACCCAGTGGACAGCTACAGACCACAAAGAAGCACCACCATCCTGCCCTACACCACTGATACTCCAAGGAGGGTGGAAGTTTGTGGTAAGTGGTCACAGCAAATCATTGCAGCTGATTGGCCTGGGTAAATACCTCCTATTGATCTGCCAAAAGCAACCAAAGCTCAACTATAAAAGGAGGTTGTACTCAGCCCACACAAAGGGTGCACTTTGAGTACCCAGCTTGGGTGATAGGGGAGGCTGTGACACTGGATCCTAAAGGACACCTACTACACATTAGACCACACTACCAAGACACAGAGTCAAACAGCTCTACTAATTCATAAAAACAAACACAGGGAGGCTGCCAAAATGAGGAGATAAAGAAACATAGCCCAAAGATGGAGGCATAGGTGGACATACTGTGCCTCCTTGCACAACCAAAATTAAGGACAACAAATATTTAGAAAAAAGAAAACATCCAGAACTGATAGAAAATTGAACTGTACGGAAGTCCAACAACCATTCATCCAGACCAGTAAGAGGGGCGGAGTAGCGGCAGGAAAAAGTGGAGGTTTGCAGATCCCAGGCCCACAAGCAGTGGCTAGCGGACCCCAGGCATGGGGTGACAATGGGCAGACTTGGTGAGGCCACTCAAGGTGGCTGGCTGACCAGGCAGTCCCACATTCGAGTGCAGATAATCCAGGCGAAAATGGGGAGCAAGACAGACCTCACAACCCAGGGCCCCAGCACCAGGAAATAAAACCTAAAAACACTGATTGAAAAAACTTCTGGGGATTCATGGGCCAGGAAAGACTCCCAGCCTCATAGGAGAGTTCATTGGAGAGACCCACAGGGTCCTAGAATGTACACAAGCCCACCCACAGAGAATCAGCACCAGAAGGGCCCAATTTGCTTAGGGAAGTGGCGAAAGGGACTGGAATCTGAGAGAGAGCATTGTTCCCTCCTGGACCCCGCTCCCACACACAGTGTCACAATCCAGCAACTGGCCTTCCCTGCCCTGGGGAACACCTAAGGCTCTGCCCCTCACTATGTAACAGCTGCCACCAGGCCAACAAAAAAAAAAAAAAAAAAAAAAAATGGCTCAAATGGGAGAACAGATCAAAGCCCCAGAGCCAATTCATCTAAGCCATGAAGAGATAGCCAACCTATCAGATGCATGGTTCAAAGCACTGATGATCAGGATGCTCACAGAATTGGTTGATTTTCGTCGCAAATTAGATAAACAAATGAAGGCTACACTAAGTGAAATGAAAGAAAACACACAGGGAACCAACAGTGATGGGAGGAAAACTGGGACTCAAATCAATGGAGTGGACCAGAAGGAAGAAACTAACAAACAAACAGAAAACGAAGAAGAAACAAGAATTCAAAAAAATGAGGAGAGGCTTAGGAACCTCCAAGATATCCTTTAATGTCCCAACATCTGAATTATAGGGGTACCACAAGAGGAAGAGCAACAAGTGGAAAACTTATTTGAACAAATAATAAAGGAGAACTTCCCCAATCCGGCAAAGGAAATAGACTTCCAGGAAGTCCAAGAAGCTTGGAGAGTCCCAAAGAAGTTAGACCCAAGGAGGAACACACCAAGGCACATCGTAATTACATTAGCCAAGATTAAAATGGAGGAGAGAATTCTAGAAGCAGCAAGGGATAAGGGGACAGTCACCTACAAAGGAGTTCCCATCAGACTGTCAGCTGATTTCTCAAAAGAGACCTTACAGGGAAGAAGGGGCTGGAAAGAAGTATTCCAAGTCATGAAAGTCAAGGACCTACATCCAAGATTGTTCTATCCAGCGAAGCTGTCATTTAGAATGGAAGGGAAGATAAAGTGCTTCTCAGATAAGGTCAAGTTCAAGGAGTTCATCATCTCCAAGCCCTTATTATATGAAATGGTAAAGGGACTTATCTAAGAAAAAGAAGATAAAAATATGACAGTGAAAAGACAGCAAACTCACAACTATTAAGAATCACACCTAAAACAAAAGCAAACTAAGCAACCAAGTAGAACAGGAACAGAACCACAGAAATGGAGATCACATGGAGGGTTAGCAACAGGGGAGTGGGAGGAGGAGAGAGGGGGAAAGGTACAGAGAATAAGTAGCATAGATGGTGGGTAGAAAATAGGGGGAGGTCAAGAATAGTGTGGGAAATGTAGAAGCTAAAGAACTCATGACACATGGACATGAACTTAAGGGGGGAATGTGGGTGGGAGAGGGTGTGCAGGGTGGAGAGGAATGATGGTGGAGAAATGTGACAACTGTAATAGCATAATAAATAAGATATATTTTTAAAAAGAAACATGGCTCAAATGAACGGACAGATCAAAACTTCAGAAAAAAAGCTACATAAAATGAAGATAAGCCATCTCTCAGATGCAGAGTTCAAAACACTGTTTATAAGGATGCTGAAGGAACGCACTGAGGACTTGAAGAACATAAAAAATCCAGTCAGAAACATAGGATGTACTCATTGAAATTTAAAAAAAAAAAAATTACAGGGAAACAACCATAGGGTAGAAGAGGCCGAGAACCAAGTCAATGATTTGGAACATAAGAGAGCAAAAAACAACCAACCAGAACAATAAGAAGAGAATAAAAAAAAGGAAAAAAAAAAAAAAAACAAGGACAGTATAAGTAGCCTGTAGGACGTTTTTAAGCAATCCAACATTCACTTCAAAGGGGTGCCAGAAGAAGAAGAGAAAGAGAAAGGAATTAGAAATCTATCTGAAATAATAACGAAAGAATAATTCCCTAATTTGGTGAAGCAAATCAACATGCAAGTCCAGGAAACACAGACAGCCAAACAAGATGGACACAAACAGGCCCACCCAAAGGCACATCATAATTAAAATGCCAGATGTTAAAGATAAAGAGATGGGAGGGGTGGTATGGGAGAATGTGCAAGAGGTTATGGGATTAAGAATTACAAATAAGTAGTTACAGAATAGCCATGGGGATAAAAGGTACAGTATAGGAAAGGGAGTAGCCAAAGAACTTACTTGCCTGACCCGTGGACATGAACAAGGCTGGGGGATTGCCTGAGGGAGTGGTGCAGTGCTGGCTGGAAGGGAGCAAACGGGTGAATATCAGGACAACTCTAATAGTATAATCAATAAAATATAATTTCAAATAAATAAATATCAGATTTTCCTGAATATGTTCTCCTATAAGACTTTTATGGTGTTGCACCTTATTTTTAAGTGTTTTATCCACCTTGAATTTACTTTTGTGTATAGTGTAAGTTGGTGGTTGAATTTCATTTTTTTTGCAGGTAGTTGTCCAGATCTCTTAACACCATTTGTTGAAGAGGCTATTTTTACTACACTTTATGTTTCTGCCCCCTTTCTCGAATTTTAATTCACCATACAGAGGTGGGTTTATTAATAAGCTCTCTATTCCATTGGTCTATGTGTCTGTTCTTATGCCAGTACCATACTGTTTTGATTATAGTGGCCTTGTAATATAGTTTTATATCAGGCATTGTGAGCCTTCCTACTTTGTTCTTCTTTCTCAAAATTGCTGAGGCTATTTGTGGCCATTTATGGTTCCATATAAACTTTTTGAAGTGTTTGTTTTATATCTGTGAAATATGTCATTTGTATTTTAATAGGAATTGTTTTCAATATATAAATCACTTTGGGTTATATGGACATCCTAAGTGTCCACCAGTAAATGAGTGGATAAAAAGAAACTATGGTACATTTACACAGTGGAATACTATGCAGCAGAAAGAAAGAAGTAGCTTTTACCCTTCATGATAGCATGGATGGAACTGGAGAGCATTATGCTAAGTGACATAAGCCAGGTGGTGAAAGACAAATACCATATGATCCCACCTATAAGTGCAACCTAATCAAACAAACCTAATAAAACAAACAAGCAAGCAAAATATAAGCAGCGACATTGAAATAAAGAACAAACTGACAGTAACCAGAGGAAAGGGGGAGAGGAAGAATGGAGTAAAATAGGGGAGGGTCCATCAAAGAACACGTATGTAGGACACATGGACAAAGCCAAAGTAGGTAAGTTCAAGGGTGGGAGGTGGGGGGCCATGGTGGGGTGAAAATGGAGAAAACCATACTTGAATAATAAATAAATAAATAAATAAATAGCATCAAAAAGAATAAAATACTTAGAAATAAACAATCGAGTAGATGAAAGATTTGTATGGTAAAAACTTAAAAAAACACTGCTGAAAGAAATTAAATGAAAAGACATCCCATGTTCATAAATTTGAATACTTAATATTGTTAGGAGGATTTAATACTGTTAAGATATCAATTCCATCCAGTGATTCCACGGATTCAATGCAAACCTTACAAAAATCTCAATGATTTTTGCCCAGACCTTTCAATGGGCAAAGGACAGTCTTTAAAAAAAAAATGGATTGAGAATACTAAGTATCCATATGAAAAAGAATGAAGTTGAACCTTTCCCTGACACCATATATAAAAATTAATTCAAAATAGATTAAACCTACATTTAAAAGCTAAAATATAGAACTCTTAGGAGAAAAAACATAGAGGGAAGTTTCATGACATTGAATTTGACAGTAATTGCTTAGATATAATACCAAAGACACAGGTAACAAAAAAAAAATAGATAAATTGGACTTCATCAAAATTTAAAACTTGTGCAGCAAAGGACAGATACTATCAAGAGAGTGAAAAGGCAATGCACAGTATTAGAGAAAATACTTCATATAATGCATCTGATAATATGTAAAGAACACCTACAACTCAAACAAAAAAGCAAACAATGTGATTAAAATATAGGCAAAAGGAAAGGAGTTTGGTAGGTGGAGGGACTGAGTAAAAAAGAAAAAGAACTCATGGGCATAAACAAGTGTGGCAATTACAGGGGGAGGGCAGTGACTGGAGGTGGAAGAGGGTATAGCAGGAATAAAAGGTAATGGGAAAAAATCCAATAAAAAATGAACTGTTTGGGGAGGGGAGGGGAAGGGAGGGGAGGGGAGGGGAGGGGAGGGGAGGGGAGGGGAGGGGAGGGGAGGGGAGGGGAGAAGCAGAGCGTTGGCAAAGACATGGAGAAATACGAACACTTTTACATTGCTGGTGGGAATGAATAATGGTACAGCTGCTATTGCAAACACCATAGTGGTTTCTCAAAATATTAAGCAGAGAATTATCATACTCAACCAATTCTATTTCTGAGTAAATAACTAAAAGCCCTGAAAACAGACTTAAACAGATACGCGTATACCAATGTTCATAGAAACAATATTCATAGTAACCAAAAGGTGGAAACAAACCAAGTGTCCTTCAAATGATGAACAGATAAACAAAATGTAGTACCCGCCCCATACACACAAGGGATATTTCTAACCTTCAAAAAAAAAGAAAGAAAGTCTGACATTTGGTACAATATGGATGACTTTTAAAGACATTATTCTAAGTTAAATAAGGCAGACACAAAAGGACAAATGCTATACATTCCAATCATATGAAGTAACTAAAATAGTCAAATTCATAGGGTCAAAGTAGAATGGTGGTTGCTGGGAGACGGGTTGAGGGGGAAATAGGGACTTAATGTTTAATGGGAACAACGTTTCAGTTTGGGAAGAAGAAAAGTTTTGGAGATGAAAATTGGTGACGGTTGGACAACACTATAAATGTACTTAATGTCATGGAGCTGTACAATTAAAAATGGTTAAAATAGTACATTTTGTTGTGTCTATTTAAGTACATAATATTTAATATAGTTAAAAAAACATAACAATCCCAATCTCTAGGAAGTGAGACTGAGTGATTTTTATTTCCTTTTCAAAATTGTTAATCTGTGTTTTTATAATCTTTTATTACCATCTTAATAATAAAAGTACCTCTTCTTTTATTTTTTAAAAGAAAGAATATCAGCATTAAATTTAGTTATTTTACTTATTCTAGCTGTCTACAATTTTGTTTATGTTTTTATGCAAATTTTTAACTTTCTATATGAAAAGGATACAAAATTTAATAGATATATAAAAAGAAAACAGATTTAAAGAGATGATGTGTTCATTATATAACACACTAATTTTTGAAAAGCCATTATTTTAATCAGCAAGTGTTATCTACAAGCTACAATGGAAAGCAGTCCCTGAAATACAGGAAATAAAACTTTCAAATGCCTCCCTCTTCCTTACCAAAATGTGCTGATATGTCACAGGTATTATAAATTAAACATAAATCAAATTGTAAACTATTTTATCTTATAATTCTTTAAAAAAATGTGTCTTTTCTCTCATCCAATCCCAAACAGATATACACACAAAAATCCCAAGACTCACCATTGTCCTCTTCTGAGGAAACAAAATCAATGGAAATCATCATCAGGAAACACCACCATCTTCTCTATCTACCTTTCACCCTGAGTCTCCCACAAATCTACCCAGCTAAAAACAAAAACAGAAAAAACATACAAGCCAGAATTTGTGTACAGGACACACATGTGCAAATAACGAAGTTTGAGCATACAATTATCTTAAGTGTCAGCAATTAAGCTTTATATTTTATACAGAGTAACAACCACCAATAATTTCTGAAAACTAAACTGTTCTTTGCAGAAATGCAACACTAAAGGACGTGGCACAGTTCAATTCTATTTTCTTTAGAACCTTATCTTTACAGAGTAAACATGTATGTGACAGTAACCTTTACACTCTCAGAAACATTCACAAATAAATCAACCAACGCTGTATTCAAGAAGGGCACAGAGATGTTCAGGGCTGAGGATGCTGCCACAGTCAACAGCAGCAGTTACTGTTTTCAGATTTGTTTCAGGAAACTCAACCACTTTAAACTTGTGAAACCAAACAAGATAAGAAAAGAAATAATATTTTATTCACTCATCCCTCACCTCCATAGAATTTCTGACTAGAGTTCCCCTTAAAAAAAACAAAGAAAGAACATATTTTTAGTGAGCCCAGTTCTAAAAATATAAGATAAAAAATCAAGGTGGAACAGAAGGAAAATGGTAGATAATATAAAACATCATTGTTCAGAACAGTTGCAAGAAAGACAGCAGATGAGAGCAAAGCTTTATCCACCTAGTGTCTCCTTTTTGGGTCACAGAAAGAAGGAAAAAATGGAAGAAAGGAGGGTAGAAGAGAGGGAGGGAGGAAACTTGAAGCTGCAGAATATAATGCAGTTATTAATGATCCACTAAATGAAGATACAAAAAATTTCCAAAATCATCACTTGCTACTTAGATGCATTGACCTTCAAAATGACTGTCCAATGAGAATAAGTTTCCTTTCACTATATAACCATGCTGCTGTGACTATATTTCCAGTCCTGAAGATACACTAAGGTATAGTGACAGAACACAAGCATTCTTAAACTTGATTTTGAATCCTTACTCTGCCTATTGTTGAGTGACAACAACCAAGTTATGAAACCTTTGTGAAACTACTGTTCTCATCAATAATAATGAATACAACAGAACTTTATTCTTCTCCTCTGGACTGCAAACAAACACAAAAGGACAATGAAAAGGTTGTATGGAATTTTCAGTCTCCATTATCAGGCAACTAGGAGACAGATAACAATCTACAGACTTCAAACTAACCTGTAAAAACTGCCAGAGGCAACTGGAATTGAGCTGAAAGTGCAAAGAGAGAAGCAAAGACAAAAGCACAGAGAAATAAAAGGACTTGGGGTTGAAAGAACCCATGCACCACAAACAAAAGCATACTTGAAGGTGAAGAGCACATCCTGAATAACACAAGCTATCTTTCATGGCAGGAGCAAGAAAGTAGCAGAATATGTCCAGACCTACATAGGCTCAAAGAATCAGAAGAGATAAAACACTTCAAAAAATCTCATAGATGCAAAAAAAATCTCATGGATAAGCCATATTTATAGGAAAGAGCCCTATCTCTGATGCAGCCCAGATAGAGGGAGGCACTGGAGTGTGAAACATGGAAAGTTACACTGGAAGCTTCCTCATACCTTTAACAAAAAGCTACTCTTGGGAAATCCAACTTACTCAACAATGAATAGTAAAAAGGGAATTGGTAAAAAGCAGTTCAAAAGATATTCTAATCCAAAAATATAAAACCATAAAGCTTACCAAGAGATGAAGAATACTCCCTAGAATGTTACCATTAGGCATATCAAGTTGTAACCAAATATATTACCATAAAATCTTAAATGTTTAAGAGGCAATCAGGCCCTAGCCAGGTAGTTAATTAGTTGAAGCATTATCCTGTACACCAAAAGATTTCAGGTGCCAATACCAGGCCAGTTGGGGCACATACTAATAACAACTAATCAATGGTTTTCCCTCAAATCCATGTTTCTTTCTCTCTCTCTCTCTTTCTCTCTCTTCCTTTCTCTCAAAGATCAATAAAAATATTCTTAGAGGAAGATTTAAAAAGAGAAAGGACAAGTAAACACTTCTATGAAAACAAATGTGAAGGAAAAAAGACCACAAAATACAACTGTAAGAATTGAAGAAAGAACATTGGAGTACGCAGGTTCTTTTGAATTGGTTTTAGAATTCTTAGGGTATATAACACCAGCAGTGGAACTGCCACACCAAAAGGAAGTTACATTTTTAGTTTTCTGAGGGTATTCCACACTGTTTTCCACAGTGGCTGCATCAGTTTGCATTCCCACTGTGTGCTGCAGTTCCCTTTTCTCCACAACCTCACCAACACATGTTGTTTGTTGATTTGTTTATGAAGGCTATTCTGACCTATGTGAAATGGTATCACACTGTGGTTTAAATTTGCATCTCTCTGATGGCTAGTGCGTTAAGCATCCTTTTATATGCCTATGGGGCCTCTAATGTCCTCCTTGGAGAAGTGTCTGTTCAGGTCCTTTGCCCACTTTTTAATTGGATTGTTTTCATGCAGAGGAGTCATGACTTCTTTATACATTTTGGAGATCAAACCCTTCTCTGAGGTAGCATTGGCAAATATATTTCTCCATACAGTTGGTTCCATTGCCATTTCACTGATGTTTTCTTTAGCTATGCAGAAGCCTTTTAATTTGATGTAGTCCCATTTGTTTATTCCTTCCTTTATATCTTTTCTCTAGGGGACATATCAGTGAAAATACTGCTGAGTAGAGTATCTGAAATTTTGCTGCCAATGTTCTCCTCTAGAACTTTTATGGTGTCACAACTTAAAATATTTAAGTCTTTTATCTATCTTGAATTTATTTTTGTGTATTGTGTAAGTTGGTGGTTGAGTTTCATTTTTTTGCATATAGCAGTCTAGACTCCCAACACCATTTGTTGAAGAGGATATTTTTACTCCATTTTATGCTCCCATACCCTTTGTCAATTATTAATTGACATAGAGACTTGGGTTTATTTCTGGGCTCTCTATTCTGTTCCATTGATCTATGTGTTTGTTCTTATGCCAGTACCAGACTGTTTTGATTACAGTGGCCTTGCAATATAATTTGATAGCAGGTATTGTGATCCCTTCTACTTTGATCTTCTTTCTCAAAATGGCTGTGGCTATTCGGGGTCTATTATGCTTCCATATAATTTTTTGAAATGTTTATTCTGTATCTGTGAAAAATATCATTGGTATTTTATAGTAATTGTGTTGAATCTATAAATTACTTTGGATACTATGGGGATTATGATGATATTAATTTTTCCACTCCATGAACATGGTACATGCTTCCATTTATTTGTATATTCTTAATTTCTTTCTTCAGTGTTGTGTAGTTCTCTGAGTACAGGTCTTTTACCTTCTTGGTAAGGTTTGTTCCTGACCTTAGTGGGAAAGCTTTTAGTTTTTGTCTGTTGAGAATGATGTTGGCTGTAGGTTTTTCATATATGACCTTTATTATGTTGAGGTATATGCTCTCTCTACTCCCACTTTGCTGAGTATTTTTGATCATGCATTGGAGCTGTGCCTTATCAAATGCTTTTTCTGCATCTATTGATATAATCATGTCATTTTTGTCTTTCCTTTTTTTATGCAATGTTTTCTGTTCCTTGATTTGAGAATATTGTACATCCTGGCACCCCTTGGATGGGTCCCCCTTGATCATGATGTATGACTTATTTAATGTATTGCTTGATCCAGTTTGCTATTATTTTGCTGATAATTTAGTATATATCATCATCAAAGATAGTGGCCTATAGTTTTCTTTCATCGTTGGATCTTTATCTGTTTTGGGGATTAGCATGATGCTGGGCTCATAAAAAGAGTATGGGAGTCTTCTCTCTTCTTGGATTTTTTGGAAAAGCCTGTGAAGGATAGAGGTTAGCTCTTAATGTTTTGTAAAATTCTCCTGTAAAACTGTCTGGTCCAGAGGTTTTTTTTTGTGCTGGGAGTTTTTTTATCACTGTTTTGATTTTGTCATCTGTTATTGGTCTGTTCAAGCTTTCTGCTTCTTCTTCATTCAGTTTTGGAAGATTATATGTTTCTAGAAATTGTCCATATGATCTGGGTTTTCAAATTTCTTGGCAGATAGTTGTTTTTAGTAATTTGTTATAACCCTTTGTATTTCTGTGGTATCCGTTGTAATTTTTCCTCTTTCATTTCTGATTTCGTTTATTTAGGTCCTCTCTTTTTTTCTTGATGAATTTCATTAAAGGTTTTTTGATTTTGTTCATCTTTTCAAAGAACCAGCTCATGAATTTATTAATCCTTTGAATTGTTCATACAGTCTCTGTGTCATTTCATTCTGCTCTAATCTTAATTATTTCTTTTCTTCCTTCTACTCACTTTAGGCTTTGTTTGTTGTTGTTCCTCCAGTACTTCTACATGTAGGGTTAAGTTGTTTCTTTGAAATGTTTCTATCTTTTTTTGGTAGGCCTGAATTGCTATGAACTTCCTACTTGAACCTGCCTTAGCTGTGTCCCATATGTTTGGGACTGTTCTGCATTCATTTTCATTTGTTTCCAGAAACTTTTTCATTTCCTCTTTGATCTCAATGTCTCACAGCATACCACTTAGTCTCCATAAATTTGAACGTCTTTGAGTTTTTTTCTTGAGGTTCCTTACTAGTTTCAAGCCCTTGTGGTCCAAGATAATGCTTGATAAGACTTCAGTTTTCTTGACTTCCGGCCAAGATGGAGGCATACGTGGACACACTGTGCCTCCCCACACAACCAAAATTAAGGACAACAAAGATTTAGAAGCAAGAAAAAACCAGAGCTGATAGAAAACTGAACTGTATGGAAGTCTGACAACCATTCATGCAGACAGATAATCCAGGTGAAGGGGAAGCAGCAGAAGGGACTACAATCTGAGAGAGAGCAGAGCAAGTGCCATTGTTCCCTCTCAGAACTCGCCCCCACATACAGTTTCACAACCCAGCAACTGGGCTGCCCCACCCTGGAAAACACCTAAGGCTCTGCCCCTCACCACATAACAGCTACGACCAGACCAAAAAAAAAAAAAAAAAAAACCCCACAAACCAAAAATGGCTCAAACAGGAGAACAGATCAAAGCCCCAGAGCCAATTCATCTAAGCGAAGAAGAGATAGTCAACCTATCAGATGCATAGTTCAAAGCACTGGTGATCAGGATGCTCACAGAATTGGTTGATTTTGGTTGCAAATTAGATCAACAAATGAAGGCTACAAGTGAAATGAAGGAAAATGCACAGGGAACCAATAGTGATGGGAGGAAAACTGGGATTCAAATCAATGGAGTGGACCAGAAGGAAGAAACTAACAACCAAACAGAAAACAAGGAAGAAACAAAAATTCAAAAAAATGAGGAGAGGCTTAGGAACCTCCAAGACATCCTTAAATGTCCCAAAATCCGAATTATAGGGGTATCAGAAGGAGAAGAGGAAAAGCAACAAATGGAAAATTTATTCGAACAAATAATAAAGGAGAACTTCCCCAATCTGGCAAAGGAAATAGACTTCCAGGAAGTCCAGGAAGCTCAGAGAGTCCCAAAGAAGTTGGACCCGAGGAGGAACACACCAAGGCACATCGTAATTATATTACCAAAGATTATAATGAAAGACAGAGTTCTAGAAGCAGCAAGGGATAAGGGGACAGTCACCTATAAAGGAGTTCCCATATGACTGTCAGCTGATTTCTCAAAAGACACCTTACAGGGAAGAAGGGGCTGGAAAGAAGTACTCCAAGTCATGAAAGTCAAGGACCTACATCCAAGATTGCACTATCCAGTGAAGCTGTCATTTAGAATGGAAGGGAAGATAAAGTGCTTCTCAGATAATGTCAAGTTCAAGAAGTTCATCATCACCAAGCCCTTGTTATATGAAATGTTAAAGGGACTTATTTAAGAAGAAGAAGATAAAAATATATGAGAGTAAAAAGACAACAAACTCACAGATATTAACAACCACACCTAAAACAAAAGCAAACTAAGCAAACAGCTAGAACGGGAACAGAACCACAGAAATGGAGATCACATGGAGGGTTAACAATAGGGTAGTGGGAGGAAGGGGGGAAAGGTACAGAGAATAAGTAGCATAGATGATGGGTAGAAAATAGACAGGGGGAGGAGGGCAAGAATAATGTAGGAAATGTAGAAGCTAAAGAACTTATGACACATGGGCATGAACTAAAGGGGGGAAATGTGGGAGGGGGTTGTGTGCAGGGTGGAGGGGAACGATGGGGGAGAAATGGGACAACTGTAATAGCATAATCAATAAAATATATATTTTTAAAATGTTTTAAAAAGATTTCAGTTTTCATGACTTTGTTGAGCCTTGTTCCGGGTCCAAACATTTGGCCTGTCTTTCAAAATGTCCCATGTGCAGTTGAAAACAATATGCATTTAGATTCTCTGGGATGAAAGGTTCTATATACACCATTTGATTTAGTGTGTCATTAACTATCACTACAGCCTTTTGATATTTTGTTTGGAAGATCTATCCATTGTTGTTTAGGTTTTGAAATCCCCTACTATAAGTGTGTTGCTGTGTATATCATTCTTGATGTCCTCCAAGATTTTCCATTTATATTTGGGTGCTCCTACGTTGGGTGCATATATGTTTACAATGTTTTTGCCTTCTCCTTTTTCTAAAGATTTTATTTGTTTATTTTGGACACAGGGGGAGGAAGGGAGAAAGAGAGGAAGAGAAATATCAATGTGCTGTTGCCTCCTGCGTGCCCCCTACTAGGGACCTGTGCTGGCCTCTTCTATGCCCTGACTGAGAATCAAACTGGCAACCCTTCGGTTCACAGGCTTATGCTCAATCCACTGAGCCATACTACCCAGGGAGTTTACGTCTTCTGGATGGATTCTTCCCTTGAGTATTATGAAGTGTCCTTCTGTCTCTTTTCATGGACTTTGTTTTCTTTTTTTTTAATATATTTTAATGATTATGCTATTACAGTTGTCTCATTTCTCCCCCATCATTCCCCTCCACCCTACACACCCTCTCCCACCCACATTCCCCCCTTTAGTTCATGTCTATGTGTCATAAGTTCTTTAGCTTCTACATTTCCCACACTATTCTTGCCCTCCCCCTGTCCATTTTCTACCCACTGTCTATGCTACTCATTCTCTGTACCTTTTACCCCTCTCTCCTCCTCCCACACCCCTGTTGCTAACCCTCCATATGATCTCCATTTCTGTGGTTCTGTTCCTGTTCTAGCTGTTTGCTTATTTGCTTTTGTTTTAGGTGTGGTTCTTAATAGCTGTGAGTTTGCTGTCTTTTTACTGTTCATATTTTTTATCCTCTTTTTCTTAGATAAGTCCCTTTAACATTTCATATAATAAGGGCTTGGTGATGATGAACTCCTTGAACTTGACCTTATCTGAGAAGCACTTTATCTGTCCTTCCATTCTAAATGACAGCTTTGCTGGATAGAGCAATTTTGGATGTAGGTCCCTGCTTTTCAAGATTTCAAATATTTCTTTCCAGCCCCTTCTTGCCTGTAAGGTCTCTTTTGAGAAATCACCTGACAGTCTGATGGGAACTCCTTTGTAGGTGACTGTCCCCTTATCCCTTGCTGTTTCTAGAATTCTCTCCTTCATTTTAATCTTGGCTAATGTAATTACAATGTGCCTTGGTGTGTTCCTCCTTGGGTCCAACTTCTTTGGGACTCTCTGAGCTTCCTGGACATCCCAGTAGTCTATTTCCTTTGCCAGATTGGGGAAGTTCTCCTTTATTATTTGTTCAAATAAGTTTTCCACTTGTTGCTCTTCTTCTTCCCCTTCTGGGACCCCTATAATTTGGATGTTGGGACATTTAACGATGTCCCGGAGGTTCCTAAGCCTCTCCTCATTTTTTGGAATTCTTGTTTCTTCCTCGTTTTCTGTTTGGTTGTTAGTTTCTTCCTTCTGGTCCACTCCATTGATTTGAGTCCCAGTTTTCCTTCCATCTCTATCAGTTCCCCATGCATCTTCCGTCATTTCACGTATTGTAGCCTGCATTTTTCATCTAGTTTGTGAGCAAAATCAACCAATTCTGTGAGCATTTTGATGACCAGTGCTTTGAACTGTGCATCTGATAGGTTGGCTATCTCTTCACTGCTTAGAGGAATTGGCTCTAGGGATTTTATTTGTTCTACTGTTTGAGCCATTTTTGGTGGGTTTTTTGTTTGTTTGTTTGTTTTATTTTGGTTTTAGTCTGGTCGCAGCTATTACGTAGTGAGGGGTAGAGCCTTAGGTGTTCCTCCGGGGGGCAGCCCAGTGGCTGAGTTGTGATGCTATAGGTGGGGGTGGGGTCTGAGGGGGAACAATGGTGCCTGTTCTGCTCTCTCCTGGACTCTGGTCCTTTCCGCCACTTCCCCTTCACCTGAATTATCTGCGCACGTGTGAGTGCTGTTACGTAATGAGGAGTGGAGCCTCAGGCGCTCCCTAGTGTGGGGCAGCCCAGTTGCTGGGTTGTGACACTGTATGTGGGGGCGGGGTCTGAGAGGGAACCATGGCGCCTGCTCCGCTCTCTCCTGGATTCAGTCCCTTCCGCCACTTCCCCTCTGCCTGGACCGTCTGCATGCGTGAATGTGGGACCACCTGGTCAGCCAGCCGCCTTGTGCATCCTCACTGGGTCTGCACAGTTGCCCCCCTGTGCCCGGGGTCCGCCAGCCACCGCCTGTGCACCTGGGAACTGCCAGCCACTGCTGCTTGCGTTCGCACCTCCACTTTCTCCTGCCGCGACTCCGCCCCTCCTACTGGTCTGTATGAATAGTTGTTGGACTTCCATACAGTTCAATTTTCTGTAAGTTCTGGTTGATTTCTTGTTTCTAAATATTTGTTGTCCTTAATTTTGGTTGTTAGAGGGGGCACAGTGTGTCCGCCTACGCCTCCATCTTGGCCGGAAGTTTGACTTTGTTTTGAAGTGTATTTTGTCGTATATAAATATTGCTACCTTGTCTTTTTTTTTTTTCCAGACCATTTGCTTGGAATATTTTTATCCAACCCTTCAATTTCAGTCTGTGTAGGTCTTTTGTTCTGAGGTGAATCATTTGTAGGCAGCATATGTGCAGGTCATGTTTTCTTATCCATTCAGCTACCTTGTGTCTTTTGATTGGAGCATTTAATCCATTTACATTTAAGGTTGTTAATGATAGGTACTTATTCATTGCCATTTTACCCCCTTTGTATTTGTGTTCCTTTCTCTCACACACTCTTTCCTTCATCTTCTTAAAGCAGTCCCTTTAGCATAACTTGCAATGCTGATTTGGTGCAGGTGTATTCTTTCAGACTTCTTTTGTCTGGGAACTCCTTATTTCACCTTCCATTTAAAATGAGAACCTTGCTAGGCAGAGTAGTCTTGATTGCAAGCCTTTGCTTATCATTACCTGGAATATTTCTTACCATTCCCTTCTTGCTGTAGTGTTTCCATTGAGAAGTCAGCTGCAACGCTTATCAGAGCTCCCTTCTATGTTACTTCCTGTTTCTCCCTTACTGCCTTTAAGATTCTCTCTTTGTCTTTGAATTTTACCATTTTAATTATGATCTGTCTTGGAGTGGTTCCTCTTGATTGGGACCCTATGTTTCCCGGTCTTGTGTGACTTCTCCCATCAATTTAGGGAAGTTTTCCTTCATTACTCTTTCAAACAGGCTTTCTATCCTTTGCTCTTCTTCTTCTCCTTCTGGTATCCTTATTCTATGGGTGTTATTACATTTCATGTTGTCCTGCAGCTCCCTTAAACCCTCTTTTTAGTTTTTGATGTTTTTTTTCCTTTTCCTGTTCTTTCTGGGAATTTTTTTCTACCTTGACCTCCAGTTCATTGATTTGATTCTCTGCTTCAACTAGTAGTTGCTTTTGATCCTCTCTATTGTATTCTTCATTTCACGTATTGTATTCCTCATTTCCTCATGGCTCTTATTGATAGTCTCTGTGTTCTTTTTAAAGCTAGTGTCATTTGACACAGGTTCCTTGTAGCTTCCCTGAAGTTCTTTGTAGTTCTCACTGAGCTCATTGTGCATCTTTATAATGATTATTTATTACAATCATATGATATAGCTCATTATATAATCATTATATAATATAGCTCATTGTGCATCCTTATAATGATTATTTTGAACTCAATGTCTGATACTTTGCTTGCCTCAATAGCATTTCACACTCTTTCAGGAGATTCCTATTTTCCTTTTGATTGGAGGTTGTTTCTTTGTCTCTCTGTGTTAGGTGACACTTCTTGTTTGTTTGTGTTTCTTAGGTCTATCTGCTTTGACTCCCCGTCTTTGTGGTGTGAACTTCTATAGAGGAGACCTGTGGGACTGAGTGATACATTCTCCATGACCCCAGAACTTGATGGTCTCGGGATGCCCTTTATACTGTTTATGTTGGCTCCCTGGATGTAATTGGGTTTTAATTGTTGTTGGGTCATTTTTTGGTGGGTCCTTCCCTCCTGCTGGTTGACTGAGGGTTACTCCACTCACCATGTCTTGTATGCTATTTGTGCAGGTGCTACTGGAACAAAACCACAAAGCCCTGGAAACAAACCCACACCCACAAAAATAACTCACCCCCAACAATTTCACTATCAACAGCAAATTAACCAGTATTAATAAGTGTGTAAAGAGATTAAGATTATGATTAGAAAAGAGTGCAAACATGAGATGACCTACTGAAAGAAAAATGATTTTGAGAGGTGAGAGGAAGGAGCACTATTAAGAGTAGGGCATCAGAACAATGCAAAGAGAGAGTAAAATTTACATTATATGTAAAAAGCAAATGAAGAAAGCAGAGTAAGAGAAGGGAAGTGTATACTACTAGGTTTAAAGAGAAATTAATAAAATAAAGTAGCAAGAGAAAAGGAGACAGTTACCTACAAATGAGTTCCCAAAAGATTCTCAGCTGATTTCTCAAAAGATACCTTACAGACAAGAAGGGGCTGGAAAGAAGTATTTGAAGGCATGAAAGACAAGGATCTACATCCAAGATTACTGTATCCAACAAGCTGTCATTTAGAATGAAAGGGCAGGTGAAGTGCTTCCCAGATAAGGTCAAGTTAAAGAACTTCATCATCACCAAGCCTTCATTATATGAAATGTTAAAGGGATGTATCTAAGAAAAAGATCAAAACTAGGAACAGTAAAATGACAACAAACTCACAACTATCAGCAGCCAAACAAACAAACAAACAAACAAAAAAAAAAACCCTAAGCAAACAACTAGAACAGGAACAGACTCACAGGAATAGAGATCATATGGAGGGTTATCAGTGGTGGGGGGAGAGGGGAGAATGGGGAAATGGTACAGAAAAAAAAGAAGCATAAATGTTAGGTACAAAATAGACAGGGGGAGGTTAAGAACAGTATGGGAAATGGAAAAGCCAAAGAACTTATATGTATGACCCATGGACATAAAATCAGGTGGGGGAATGCTGGTAGGAGGGCAGGGTTCAAGGTAGAGGGGAATAAAGGGAAGAAAAATGTGACAACTGTAATAACATAATCAATAAAATATATTTTAAAAAAATTAAATAAAGTGAGAGAAAGAAAAAGGAAAATAAGTAAATAAATAATTAAAAATAGGAACCAAATTGGAGAGAAAGTTCCACCACAGCCCTATCAACAACAATGAACTAAAATTTATATAAGTGGGATGGTAATAAGAGGGGGGAAAATAAAGAAAACTTGAAAGAGGTCTAGAGGAAAGGGAACTGATTTTGAAATGCTAGAGGGAGAGAGAATACTAAAAGTGAGGAATGAACACCAGGCTAAGACAGGGAAAATTAACTTGAAATGAAAAGAAAAAAAAGGAAAAAAAGGACAAGATGAAAGAGAAAAAACAGATTAAGCCAGAAAAAACTATAATTTGAGATTAAAAAAAGAAAAGAGCAGGAGAGGGGACCAGTAAAATTTGAGATTTGAAATACAAAATTAGTGAAGCTCTAGAGATAAAATTGAAAAAAATGCAACAACTACCCCATCCACAACTAATGAGCAAAGATTGCTAAATGTGGAGATACAGTGCAGGTATTTTTTTTTCAAAGATTTTATTTTGTTTTTAGACAGAGGGGAAGGGAGGTGGAGACAGAAGGAAAGAAACATCAGTGTGTGGTCACCTCCTGCACACTCCCTAATGGGCACATGCCATGACTGGGAATCAAACCAGCAACCCTCAGGTTCATAGTACCGTGCTCAATCCACTGGGCTACATCAGCCAGGGCAGAATGCAGGAATTTTAAGAGCAGAATGAAGAATGTAGATGACCACATTGACCACTGACAAGAAAGTTGGTTTTGAGAGGGTGTATGGGAGAGAAAAGAAAGAATGTGGAATGGAAAACAAGTTGTACCAAGAGAGAAAACAAAATTTAAAACAAAAATAAGAAAAATAATAAGAGGCAATAAAAAGGTAAAATGGGGTAACAGAAGGGAGGGGCAAAATATGTGAACTGAAATAAACTATACTATCAACTCTAGTGACTTAATATATACAAACTCGAAGGACAAGAAATGAATGTTTAAAAGTTATGCAGGAGAAAATATTGCACATCAAGGAGAAGACCATGCTGGATTTCATCTCCATGGCATCTAGTATTTATCACTGTTTGTTCTTTCTGGATCTGCCTCTGGTGATGTCATTTGATGACCCCATCTAACCTTAGGCAGCCTGTTGGAGACTACCAGGGATCTACCATTTGTAACTGACTCCTTCAGTTGTTAATCTCATCATTCTGCATTCACCAGTCAGGCTTAAGCACCATAGGGCAGAGCAGAATCCCTCCTGGGGATGGGGCTATTGCTTCTCCTCAGGTTGCTGTCACTCGGAGGGGAATGGTCTGCCTGAGCAACATAGCTGCTGCAGTATGGTGGATGACTTGGCACCAGGATCCCAATGTCCATTCTCTCATTTTGCTCCCCCAAGCCTCCATCCCCAGTCTGTCCTCAAGTATCTCTAGGCAATCTGCCTCCCCCTTTGCTGGAGCCCAGGGTAAGTGTCTGCAAATGAGAACTTAGCATTGGCCCTGTAAATGGCTCTTTGTGTCTCCAGCCATCCATCTCAGGCAGAGAGCAACCCTGCTGCTTTTTGCAGCTGGATGTTATCTATGCGCTTTTAGGGCTCTGGTGCTCTAGGCTAGGAATCCCAGTTTAGAGTTTAGACCCCACACTTCTTAGGGGAATCAAACCAGCCATTTAAATATCCCTCTGGTGTTTCAGCTGCCACCTGCAGGTGCCCAGCCAGCCCTGTTGCATCTCCACTGCACTCCCTACTAGTCACGTTGTACTGAAGCTATTTCTTCTGTCTGTCTGTGGTGTTAGGCTTCTCTCTCCCTATTGTTCAGTTGTTTGTTCTGGGTATTTCTCCACAATTTAGTTTTAATTCCAGATTGGCTCTGGGAAGAATATAGTGTAACTTCCACTCACTCCTCTGCCATCTTGGATCCCTCAAAAAACCACGAAACTCTTGAGGTTACTACCAGGTATCTGGTCTTATTATAATCTTCAATTATTAAGTTTCTGTTTACTCTTAATACATTAATTTTGGAAGAAGAGTTGCCACTATAATTATCAAAACCTGGAAGCTTTAAAATTGTATGGAAAACACTAGAAAACAGAATACACAATGAAACTAATTCAGAACTGTAAATAAGTGCTTAAAATGTGAAGATTAAGAGTGCAAAAAAAGAATAATTAAACAGCCACTAAAAGTCAAACAAACTATGACTTAAAAAAATCCAATCTAATGAATAAAATAAGCTAACAATATAGAAACACATTGGCAGAGAACACAGTGACAGCTGTCAGAGGGGTGGAGGTAGGAGGGCTGGATGAAAAAAATGAAGGGGTTGGGGGGAAAAACCCTCAGACACAGACAACAGTATGGTGATTACCAGAGGGGAAAGGTGGTAGGGGAGATTGAAGAGGGTAAAAGGGGGAGAAACAGTGATGGAAGGAGACTTGACTTGTGGTGAACACATAATACAATATATAGATGATGTATTATAGAACTGTACACCTGAAACCTACATAATTCTTTAACCAATGTCACCCCATAAATTCAATTAAAAAATTTTTGATTGCAATCATATGCCTAGGGACACATTTTGAAAATATCTGCTACTATGTCTGAAATCACAGAGCAGTAACTTTTGGAAGAAAGCTAGAGAGGAAGCCAAATAATGACCAGATTTCAGTGTAAGTACACAGTTGCTGGGCTAGAAAATAAACCAGTTCTTCAATAAACATTCTGTTTGCTAGGCCACATAAGAAATAGGAGCTAAATCTTTCTGAAACCTAAGGGATACTCTGGATGAAAATTAAGTCCCCTCTGCTTGCTCCCTTTGTAAACATGGAAGGAGAGCAGGGGAAAAAATGGCTGCTATTAAAAGAATCAAATTTATCTCAAATTATTTAAGATAGGAGGTCACTTTGGCTCACTAAAATACTCCATTTACTCACTATCTCCAATTTATTTTTTCCCCACTGATTTATTAGTAATCACTTCACCCGAAGATGTAAGCAAGGCTTGGGATGTCCAGCAACAGAGAAAGAGGCCACATCCTGGAGGATCCCACAAAGGAGGGAACCCACAACTGTTTCTGTTGGGCTTTGCAAGGTATTCTTGAATACAGTCCACTTGATGCTGCAGGCATCTATAATATATCAAAAGAAATACTCAGGTCAAGAAACACCATCAGACTCAGAATTACCCTTCCCACCATGCCATGCTGGAGCAGTATTTCACTGAGCTTATCTGGTGAGAATTACAAAGATAGATTTTTCACCTACATATAAAGAAAACGTCTCCAAAATCAGAGCGTTCCAGATGTAGAACTATGCCAATTTCTTAGGTGAATTCTCTAATACTGCAAGAGTTCATGTACAGTCTGGGTAACCAGTTTTCAGAGGGAATTCATTCATTCACAGGAAACTAACTTACCAAAAAATCTCAGGAGTACTGTTCCCACTGCAGTCCTAGGAGGAAAGCAGCATACTGAAATAAGATTTTTTTTTAATTGTTTCTTCCTTAGGTTAGAGGACACGATTTAAATGTTTTAGTTTAAAAGTCTCCCTTAATTATTTTCAGTTCTTTTGAAGGACCTTGCACCCAAATATGTGCAACTGCTGTGGGCTTCAGTGGCAGGTGGGAGAATAGAGAGAAAGATAGGTCATGACATAACACAACCATGATCAATTAAGGTTGTTAGATGTTAAGAAAAGGCATGCTGGGCAATTCTTAAAGGCAGTAGAGGTGAGTTCATCAGAATGATAATGACATGATAATGGGAGTCCAGGACAGCAGTGGTAATGAGGAGGACAGTGGTGATGGTGGTGACAACTGAGGTGGGGTGGGAAGCAGGGACAATGAGAATAGGGTTAGGAATTTAGGAGAAGCTAAACATTCTGAAGAGTGGCTTCTGGAAAAAACACAGTGGTTGTTAGTAAAAAATAAATTTCCCCTCAGTCATAAATAAATAAATAAGTAAATAAGCCCCCTCCTAGGCTACAGGTAGCATAAAAGTAAAAATAAAGAACAAGCAATAAATTATGTCAACATAGGACTTTACAGCATATTCCTCCTAATTAATACAAACTTGAAAGTCACAGGTGCAGAAAAGAAACTTGAAAATGAAAACTACTGAAGAGTTTCTAATGAGATATGCAATAAAATTCATTATTTCTTTGAAACCAGGCCCTAACACTGAAACTAGATGTTAATAGTTTCCCCCCTAGCTTTTGGTTGGTTGGTTGGTTGGTTGTTTTGGAGGGACTGCCTTTCAGGGAATAATAGTAGGCCTCCTCACAGCACACTGGACACCAGGTGACCAAGAGACCAAGCCAACTCAGATTGGTCCAAGTGGCTTATACATGGGAAGAAAGCCAACAAATGAACTCCAACTAATGCTGGTGGGTGGCTGGAACCAAAATTCAACCTTAGCCCTGTCCTCTCAAAAAACATGGGGTGCCTAGTAATTTGTGTTTGGCCGGACACCTAAATGTCACCCAGTCAGACCCTGACAACTTTCTCTCATCTTTCCCATTCCTTACCTTAGATGACTTAGTTCCAAGGTTGTTTAACCAATACAATAAGTATGTATAGTTTTTCCTTACCATTATCCTTTAAATTTGCTCTAAGTCCTAATTTCGGAACACTAATCTGAGCCTTGTCTCCATTCTCCTCATTTCATAGCTAGACAAATAATCTTTTCTCTATGAAAACCTGCTGCCTCAGACTTTGGTTTCACCAAAGTGTGCCATGGACATCAAAATCATCAGAAAGTTGAGTTCAGTAATATCATCAGACTTAGTTTGGTAATATCATCAGAAAGTTGAAACCTGCCCTGGCTGGTGTGGCTCAGTGGATTGAGCACGGGCCTGTGAACCAAAGGATTGCAGTTCGGTTCCCGGTCGGGGCACATGCCTGGGTTGCAGGCCAGTTCCCAGCATGGGACACACAAGAGGCAACCATACATTGATATTTCTCTCCCTCTCTCCTACCTTTCCCCTCTAAAGATAAATAAATAAAAATCTTAAAAAAAATTATAAAAAAAAAAGAAAGTTGAAACCTCAAGGCAGCATAAAAAGTAACTATGACTCTGAAACAATGTGGATATCACTGTTTCTGAGTCACAACAAAATTCTTTTCATGGTCTTTGAATCAGCCATACATTTGTTTTATTTTTATTTTGGGGTTTTTGTTTCATCCCTTCTTCCATTTGGGGGCATAGGTCAAGAACTCTTTTATTTATAAAACTATTGTCATTTTTAAAATAATAAAAAGTCAAAATAGTGATCCTATAAAATGCATCCTGACCTGAGCATTAACCATACCAGTTTTAGAGCTAGATAGCAATCATGTCCTGAAATACACACATTAGAAGTCACTTCATTCAATGTTTCTGAAATTTCAGTCATATAAGTCTCCTCTGTTTTTTGCCATAGCTACAGACCCACTATACTATTTACTTATTATTTTTCTACAAATCAGGTCACTTTTTCACTGAAAATACATTTATTTAAAAGGCTATTTCTTGGTCCCAGACCTAGTGGTGCGCATGCTGACTGGCTTCAGGCTCAAGTCCTACATGAGTAACTGCACTCTGGTGGGCAAAGACATATTCCTGAAATCCAAAAACACCTCTTTAGGGAAGCAGCTGCACCTGTTATCAAAAACTTCAAGGATATGACCTTTGACCCTGAGCACATGGAAAAATATAGCTTTGAATCCATACAGGAAAGCAAGTGCTTTCAGGTTTTCCTCCAAAATTTCCTGCACTATGAGCAGAGAAGCAGTGACCACTGGTTATGCCTTCAACAGAATCAAGCCACCCTCACTGACCACTAACCCCAGAGGTGAGTGAGTGGGAAGGCAGTCCATCATTTCAGTTTTTTTAAAACTAAAGTATAGTTGATCATGTTATTACAGTTGTCCCAATTTTCCCTTTGTCCCCCTCCTCCTGGTACCCCCTTCCCTCCAGCAATCCCCCCTTAGTTCATGTCCATGGGTCATGCATATAAGTTCTTTGGCTTCTCCATTTCCTATACTATTCTTAACATACCCCTATACATTTTGTACCTACCAATTAGGCTTTATAATCCCATACATTGCCCCCCCCCCATTCTCTCCCTTCCCACTCCCAGCTGATAACTCTCTAAAAGATCTCTAATACCTACAATTCTATTGCTATTCTGCTTCTTAGGTTTGTTTTTTTTTTTTTCCAGATTCAGTTGTTGATAGTTGTGAATTTGTTGCCTTTGTAATATTCATAGTTTTGATCTTCTTTTTCTTAAATAAATTCCTCTAACATTTCATGTATAATGGCTTGGTGATGATGAATTTCTTTAACTTTACCTTCTCTGGGAAGCACTTTATCTGCCCTTACATTCTAAATTATTGCTTTGTTGGACAGAGTAATCTAGGTTGTAGGTCCTTGCTTTTCATTACTTTGAATACTTCTTGCCAGTCCCTTCTTGACAGCAGTTTCTTTTGAGAAATCACCTTACAGTCTTATGGGTACTCCTTGCAGGTAACTGTTTTTCTCTTGCTGCTTTTAAGATTCTCTCTTTATCTTTAACCTTTGGCATTTTAATTATGATGTGTCTTTGTTGTGGTCCCCTTTTGGTCCAACTTTCTTAGGACTCTGTACTTCCTGAACTATACTGTATATCTATTTCCTTTGCCAAATTAGGGAAGTTTCCTTTCATTATTTTTTCAAGTAAGTTTTCAATTTCTTGCTCTTCCTCTTCTCCTTTTGGCATCCCTATGATTTGGATGTCGGCACATTTGGAGATTTCCTGGAGTCCTCTTATATTATCCTCATTTTTTTTTTGAATACTTGTTTTTTTCTTTCTATTCTGGTTCAATGTTTATTTCTTCCTTATGTTCCAAATCTTTTACTTGAATCCCAGCTTCTTTCCCTTCATTGTTGGTTCCCTGTAGATTTATCTTTATTTCACTTAGTGTAACCTTCATTTTTTCCTTTATGTTGTCATACTCAATGAGTTCTTTGAGCATCCTGATCAACAGTATTTTGAACCCTGCATCTGATAGGTTGGTATCTCATTTTGTTTAGTTCTTTTTCTGGAGTTTTGTTCTATCCTTTCATTTGGGCCCTATTTCTTTGTCTCCTCAATTTGGCAACCTCCCTGTGTTTGTTTCTGTGTATTAGGTAGAGACACTTTCACTCCCTGTAAATGGCACCTGTCTGGATGAATATGGCTTTTTTCAATTGTTGGTTATCAGACTTCCACGCAGTTCAATTTTCTGATAGTTCTGGGTGTTATTTGTTTTGAGATTTAATTGCAATTCTTTTTGTAGTTGCATGAGGAGGTGAAGCATGTCTACCTATGCCACCATCTTGACCAGAAGTCTCCATCATTTTGTTTTTATTAAAGATCTTGGCTATCACATACACATACAAAGGAGATTTCTCTCACTGCTATAAGTAGAAAGCCACTGATCATAAATTAAAAGCAAATCTAAAACTAAGTAACAATGAGGAAATAATCCAGTAGTACATTTTAAGAAGAAACATTTAAATTGAACATTAACTTGTATCTCAAATGAATAATGAATTTGATCCCTGCAAGGAGAGAGTTCAATTCCCACTTCCATCGACCTCCAAAACTCCAGCTTTCTTGATCTACCAGAGGTCCAGAAGCACCTTGGTATCTGTAAAAAAAGTACCATCAGACCAAGCAGAAAACTCTACCCCTGGCTCATTTCTGAGGGGTTCAACTCCTATTTCAGAGAACACTCCTAACCTGACACACTTGCCTTAAAAGAACAATTGCCTTAACAATAGACCTGAGGAAAAGCCAGATACATTGTACAAATGGAGAAAATCATTCAAAAGAGCAGATACTCAATAATTTTTCAAATGATGGATGCCTCCTAGTGAAGAAATACTATTTGTAAATATATCAAAATGAATTCAGACAAATGTTAAACTGTCTTTTAAAAAATCATGTCAGTAGCTAAGTAGGCAAGTATCCTCCATCCAAGTTGCTTTTGGGGGACATATACATTATGCTTGGGGGTTGAAGAGCTTGAGAGTCTTTACTGACAAACTGTCCCTAAGAACTTTGGGTATACCTAGGGGTAATTTGAGGTCAATCCCTTTGTGACTACAGATCCTGCTTTTATATTAAATTGACTTCCTTGGGAATTGACCTTTTATCATTATGAAATGTCTCTACCTTTAGCAGTGCTCCTTACCTTAAAGTTTACTTCACCTCATACTAGTGTATAACTATGCCAGCTTTCTTTTGGTTGGTGTGTTTGCATGGTATATCTTTTTCCATCCTTTCGCTTTCAACCCTTCTGTATCCCTTTAAGATATGTCTATTGTAAGCAACAATCTTTTTTTTTTTTAATATCCAGACTGACCATCTTTGTCAATTAAATCAAGTACCTAGGGCAGTTTCATTTTATGTAATTATTATGTCTGAGTGAAAATTGACCAGGTTGCTATTTGTTTTCTGTTTTCCCTACCAGTTTTGTTTCTTTAACTCTCTTACTTTCTTTAGGATTCATCAGGTAATTTTTATCACTTCAATTTCCCTTCTATCACCACATTAATTATACATGATTATTTTAGTGAGTACTATAGAAATTATGACATAAACTCTTAACTTATTAGAGCCTAACATAAATTAGTACAGAGAGTCCCCAACTTAATGGTGATTCAACTTATAATTTTTCAACTTTACAATGGTGTGAAAGTGATACCATTCTTCAGAACCTGCACATCAAATTTTAAACTTTGATCTCTTCCCTAGCTAACAATATATGGTACAATACTCTCTCCTGATGCTGGGCAGCAGCAGTGAGCCACAGCTCCCAATGAGCCACACAGTCATGAGGGTAAACAACTGATACTCTACAGAGAATCACGTTGCTAGCATTTTTTGGATATTGTGTGCTGTGTTTTCACCTTCCACCATGTCTACAAAATGCCCATCTGTGTCTTCTGCTTTTGGTGAGAAAATAAGAAGGCAGTTACTCTTGAAATAAAACTCAAGAATTGCCCAACTGTAAGCAATATAAGTATTCTAAGCATGTTTAAGGTAGACTAGCCTAAGCTATGATGTTTGGTATGTTAGGTGTATTAAAGGCATATTTCAGCTTGTGATATTTTCAACTTAACAATGGATTTATCAGGACATAACCCCATCATAAGCTGAAGAGCATATGTACTTCAAAAACTTCTCTTAACAATGTAAATGCCTTCATTTTTTATACTATTATCATACTATTTTAATTCCATATACATATTATATCCCCACAAATATTATTTCTATTGTTCTAGAGTAAATGCTATGTAGAAGTATAAATATTTATTGTTCTTGCTGCTCTTCAATTCATTTTGTATTTCCAGGCTTCCATCTGGAACCATTTTTCCTTCAGCCTAACGAATTGTCTTTAGTATTTTCTTTACTATTAATCTTCTGGTAGCAAACTCTCTCTGCTTTTGTTTTCCTAAAAATGTCCTTTGGTGGCTTTCATTAAAAAAAAAGATTTTATTTATTTACTTTTAGAGAAAGAAGAAGGGAGGGAGAAAGGGGGAGAGAAACATCAATATGTGACAGCCTCTTGTATGCCCCCTACTGGGGACCTGGGTGGCAACCCAGGCATGTGCTCTAGTCTGAAAATCAAACCAGTGACCCTTTGGTTCACAGGTCGGAGTTCAATCCAATGAGCTACACCAGCCAGAATGGTTGCCTTCATTTTTGAAAGACATTTTCACTGGGAAGTGATTTCTAGATTGACAACTATTTTCTTCACTTTAAAGATTAATCATTTCATTGTCTTCTAATTTCTATAATTTTAGTTGAAAAGTCAGCTGTCAGTCTTATAGTAATCCCTTTAAGACAATGTGTGTATTTTTGTCCTCCAGCTGCTTTATAACACTTTCTCTTCATGTTTTGGTTTCATTATATGTCAACTGGTCTTCTTTATTATGTTTGGAGTTTGTAGAGCTTCTTGAATCTCCAACTTAATGTCTTTGGAGGGTTTTTTTAAAGATTTTATTTGTTTATTTTTAGAAAGAGAGAAAGAAAGGGAGAAAAACATCAATGTAAGAGAGAAACATCGATTGCTTGCCTCTCATACATGTCTGACCAGCAGCTGCACCCACAGCCCAGGTATGGGCCCTGACCAGTAATCAAACCCATGGGTAATATTTTGCTTTGCAGGATGACACTCAACCAACTGAGCCACACCAGTCAGGGCTTTAGAAAGTTTTGAATAATTCTTAGCCAGTATCACTTCAAACATTGCTTCTGCCCCAATCTTTCTCTCCTCTCATCATTTCCCCTTTACTTATGCCAGGGGTGTCAAACACATTTTCACTGGGGGCCACATCAGCCCCACAGTTGCCTTCGAAGGGCCAAATGTAATTTCAACTCCTTAACAGTTAAGGAGTAATTACAATTATATAGTCCTAAAATTATTTTGGCCCTTTGAAGGAACCACAAGGCTGATGTGGCCCCTGGTGAAAGTGAGTTTGACACCCCTGACTTACACACAATTTGGATCATTTCACCATGTCTCATGGTTCTTATGCTCCTCTCTCTATATTTCCAACCCCTTTCATCTCTATGTTTTAGTCTGGATATTTTCTATTGACCTATATTGCAGAGTTCCTTAATTTTCAATATCTAATTTGCTGTCAAATTTATTTAAGTCTTCATTTCACTTGTATTTTTCATTCCCAGCATTTCCATTTGAGTCCTTTTTTAATGCATTTAATTTTACTTGTGAAACTCTCTACTTTCTTGAAAGTATTTATGAGAGCTCTTTCAAAAGCCATATCTAATTATTCCAATATCTGGATCACCTGCTGCTCTTTTCATCATCAATTTTACTCATTTTTTTCTTTTAGTCATCTGGCCCTATTTCTTGCCATGCCTGTTGATTTTTCATTGAATTCCAGATATTGTCTATCAAAAACTAATGAGACACTGTAAGGCTCTGTCTGATGTTTTCATCCTCCCGAGTTATTTATTTATTTATTTATTTATTTATTTATTTATTTATGGCAGTGTAGAAACAGATTACTGTAATCCACTATTAAAGTGGTTCAAAGCTGAGTTTTAGATTTTTGTGAATTCTATCCTATTTCAAGTTTACTGTTATTCTTAGGGTGGGATCAGGCCCAAACAGTAAGCATCAGGTGCTTACCAGGGGTCCTCTTTGTCAGCAAATTCTGAAGTCCAATTTTTGTTTCCCCGGGTCCCTGAAATTGCCAGCTCTGCCTCCCAGCCCTTAAGAATAGTTTTCTCACCTTTGACAGTGTGTCTCAGTTGGTGGGTCATCATCCTGCAAACCAAAAGGTCATGAGTTCAATTCCTGGTCAGGGCACATGCCTGGGTTGCAAGTTTGGTCCCATTTCGAAGCGAGTATTCAGGAGACAGCCAATCGAAGTTTCTTTCTCACATGGATGTTTCTCTCCCTCTCTTTTTCCCTCCCTTCCCCTCTCTCTGGAAACAATAAAAGAAAAAAAATTTTAAAGAATAGCTTTATCTTCACTTCTTAGCCTCTGATACGTTAACACATCAGCAAATACCTTGTAAAGAACAGCAGTGCAGATTATTGAGCTCATCTTACTACTCGATCCCTTCTCAAGATTATGATGTTTTAAATCCTCACTACCCTTGTAGCTTTAACTCCAAGCTTTGTCTCCATATCACCATACAACTGCCAACCACTCTACTAATAGTCCCAGCTTCTTGGAAAACACTTTGTTTGGTTTCTTTCCATATCTACCCCCAGGGCCCTTACAACCAGCAAATACTTCAAGAGGAAAAGCATCACAGAATATCATTCTTGATCAGTATACTTCCCTTCTCTTCAGTACCCTGGTCCCTCTAGTCTTGGCCACCTGTTTTTGTATTTTGCCCAGTTTTTCTACATCATTTGTGGGAAAGTTAGTTTAGAGACTATTCCATTTTCACTAAGAACAGAAATCATTCTGTGGCAAGTTGAACTATTGCTTTCATTTTTAGAGCTCTATCCTATCCAGATATCTTCTCTCTTCTGTTAGAAGCTGCTCTAAGAGCCCTTAAAAGGCACTTAGTTTAAAAGTCCACATAAGCAGCATCTAATTACTGCAAATATGCATCAGAATCCTGGCCCCCTACATATCTCCCCTGCTGCTCCCATTCCAACTCTAAATATTTCCTGGTCTTTGACTGACTTGGATTTACCAATACCCACTGCTGGGTTCATCTCTACGCATGATAACCCACATCTGGTTCAACCTATTTTGTCTTATAGGACAGTCTTCTTACTGGGCCTACATGTTCCGTATTCCCAGTCACTGTACCACATAATCAGTCCCAAACATGAGATTCAACTTCACCTACTTCAACAAATCTGCCTGTACTCTCAACCCAAGTCAAGCACCATCCAACATTTGTATTCCAAGCTTTAAGACCCTTCACACCTTTCTCATGTCTCATCTGTGAACTCTGACAGTAAGCAGGCCTTCACCTTTAAGAAACAGAGCCAGATAACCCAGCTCTGTATGCCTGACTCACCCTATCGATAGTAATGCTAGGTTAAGAATGTCCAAGGCCCATACTACATGTGGCAATCCTCCACAGACATCTCCTGGGCCTAAGCCAAGTTGTGGCTGCACCAGACCTTGTGGTTCTGATTATTATTGCAAAGTGTACTTAAGCAGAAAACCATCAGGGAACTTTGAAGAACAAGATTTATTATGAAAATGTCCTGTCAGGTATATGAAATGCCTGAGGCCCACACAGCAAAGTCTCAGGCAGAGAGAAAGGAAAGGGAGGGAGGAACCACAAACCTGGGGTGTCCTTTACTAGGGAACAAGAGTGGGATGCTAAGATTCCGTGGGTTCACTCTTTATTGGCAAATGTAAAACATAAGAGTGCAAATTAGGGAGTAGAAAGGGAGAAGCAGGGTCACCTAAGTGGTCAGTTATCTAGGTGACCTAGGGGTGGCCTGGTTCCTTATCTATTGGTTTGCTAAGAGCTCTGTTTTACAACTGGCTGTATGTTTATTGGATGCCTCTGCAATCAAAAGTTTAATGTCAGATACTTATACTATAAACTCATTACCAAAGCAAACCACCTTCTCTCAGCAGCAAAATATCTAAGCCTTCTGGAAGATATAGCAAAATGTATCCAGTTACCTGCATAACAATTTGCTGCTTTAAAGACAGATTTTTGACATTGAAATTTTAATCTATAAGTGGCTTCTCTATACCCCCCTTTCAGGTTTTGGGGTTTCCTAAAAATCCCTTTTTCTCTCTGCCACTCACTAAGAAAAAGAAACACTCAAACAACTGGGGTATAACAGAAACACAAAATAATTTAAATATTAACTATAAACTGAAAAAGTCACTAAGTCTTCCTCTCCAAAAAAATCATAATGTATTGCAAAGCCAGGTAAAAATAGCCTTGTATTTTCCCCTATAATATAAAAATAAATATAGTTATACTTTTGTCTTAAGAAAAACTATGGGGGCCCCTGTCCTGGGCACCAGAGGTGGGGGGCCTCTGCCGGAAGAGCCCCATCCCTCCGTCATGGATGAAAATAAAACTACCAAGACATGATCTGCTTGGGGAGGAAAGGTGGACAAACCCTCAGAGGAGAATGACCCAGAGCCCCTTCCTCACTAGGCTTTTATTGGGTTCAAATACACAGGAATACAGGTTTAACATGTCAAAGAAATCTGAGGGCTTAATCTGAGTCAGTGTCTGTCAGGAAAGGGGGTTGCCAAACTTTGTGAGACAATCTCATTTCCTCCTTGGACCCTTATCATTTAAGTGAGTGCACTCTTAGCAAAGCAGGTTTCACAGGACTTTAGGAATTCTTTCTTATGCCCGATCATCCAGGGAGCCGTCCTGGCCAGCACAGGGCTGCACCACTCGCCCTCATAGTTTCAGGCTTTAAGCTGATTAGGAAGCAGAAGACATCTCCCAGATGGAAATGAGGACTCGGACTATGTCAGAATAGCCGAGGGGCAAGGGTCCATCACATCCTCTTTGCTGCAGCTCCCCGAGTCCTCCCAAGAGGGCCTCCCAAGTGGTTGTGTCTGGCTTAGGTTGCCCCTCCCATGAGGAGTCTTACCTGTCATTGACTACTGACCAAGCATTGGGGCCAGAGATGGATGAGGCAGAAGCAGTGCTTCTGCCAGGGAGATAAGCTTTGTCTCCTTAGTAGGTCACGTCCTCTTGACAGAACAGACCCAGATGAAGTGGGTGCCTTGGCTTTTACACAGCCCACCATGGGGTGAGGGTTACAGCTCCTGAAACCAGCTGAATGCTCCGCAATGAAAAAGCACTTTTGAGCCCAGAAAATATATCATTTCATACTTTACACAATGTACTACACAGTTGGTGGCCATAAAATAACACTGATTTTTAGCACCAGTATCATTTAACGTACAAAAACATTTTAACACATATTACATGGCAAGTGTGTCCTAAGATTTTCAAAATTTTCCCCTTTTATATCTAGCAGGCAGATTATACCATTTTTTAATAAATACAAGAAGTTAACTATTATTTTCTTTGTTTCAAGACTAAACTTTTCCAATGTATCCCACCTGAGGCTCTCTTCATAAATTTCAGGGTCAGCAGAGAAGGTCACATTAATGGCAGTCCTTGGAGCCCAATCCCTTCCTCTGCTGTGGCAGAAATACATACACACACAAATAATCTGAGGACTGATTTCACCCCTCAAGCCCAAGGGCTCAAGTGGTTTTTGGTCCTCAGTGGCACATAGCTGCCTGGGAACCAAGGCCCTCCTTTGTCAGAGGGACTCCTGAGAATTGCTAGGACATTCTGTCACCTTCCTAAGGTGCTGGTGGTATGTTACCATTACTGTCAGATCTTCAGGTCACTTTATCATACTGGCAACACTGGGAAGGCTTCACCATAACCCAAGGTCCAAACAAGCAGATCATAGGGAAACAAGACCCTTCAAGCAAGCACCATTCTCATCAAGGATCCTTGCAAAATTGTTACATATTCAGGCAGAGGTAAAAGGAAATTAAATAAAATAAACTTAACTTGCTAGCCATGGCTGGTGTGGCTCAGTGGATTGAATGTTGGCCTGTGAACCAAAGGGTCACTGGTTCACTTCCCAGTCAGGACACATTCCTGGGTTGCAGACCAGGTCCCCAGTAGTGGATACACAAGAGGCAACCACACAATGATGTTTCTCTCCCTCTCTCCCCCCATTTCCCTTCTCTGTAAAAATAAGCAACCAGGTCTCTCCCATTGCTGCTCAACCCTTGTTTGGCCAGGGAGCAAGCAGTTGACCTGGCTCCCTCCCTAGAGCCCTGTGGCAGACCAGGGAAGTGTGGGGCCAGGGCTTCAGCCCCTCTGGTCTCTGTGCTGATCCCTGGGCTCTTATTGTCCTGAAGAACTCTCCTTACCATCTCGTTTTTCAATGTCCGCTACAGTTTTTGATCTCCTATTTTCATATATGCTGTGGTACTGTTGGCTGTCTGCTCTGTTCCTCTGTAGATCAGCTAGGTTTTTCTCCCATGTGCAGAAGGAAGTGGAATCTGCCTCCTCCTACCATGCTACCATCTTCCCCCTTCTCTCTAAAAATAAATAAATAAAATCTTTTAAAAATAAGCTCTCTAAGGGTCTTATTTACATAGGTTCCTGGAACTGACCTTTACCCAACTGTTCCCAGGACTTCTCTCCACCTTTCTCTATGGTAATGCTGATGCCTCTTACTAGTCTGAAGTTAAGCAGACATAATCACCATTTTACATTTCCATCTGGTATACAAAGGTCCTCCTCTATGTGCACAGAAATCCCCCAGTTGCTGGGGGATCCCCTCTTGTTAGAAAGATTTATATACTTAAAGGTACAATATTATACAGCATGACAAAAATTATCACAGACTGGGGATTTATTTGTGGTTAACTTAGTTCTTCAGTCAAAGGTACCTTTGAAAAGAATCAAAGTATATCAGTATTTTACTAGGTGCTATGGGTTGAATTTTGGGTAAAAAAAAGAAGAAACATGTTCATCCAAAGACGACAAGCCAAAAAAAGAGAAAACACTTAACAAAAAAGAAAATGTGACAGACAATGCACTATTATAGTCCTACTTCACTTCCCAACACAACAGCACTGGTGGGTCAGCCAGAGGCTGAAAATATTTAGTCAAAGGTAAGAATTTCCTCTGAATTCTGAACTCTCTAGAAAATGTCTTTCAAATCAACAAAGTTATGCTCAGCAGTTGTCACTATTCTTGTCACTTTGAGCACATCTTTCTGTTTCTTGATTTATGAAATGATAGTTTTTGGAACACTATCCCTAAGGCCTTGACAACTTTTATATCCTATAAATAGTGGACACCACTGCTACCTGACACCCTTGGTACCTGAGGTCATCATCTCTGTGGTGAGTGAATCCATGACCTTCCACCTAACAGGAGATATGTGTGTATGGAGGATTCTAAAGGAAAACAAAAATTACCTATTGATGAGGTCAAGATGTAGGAAGAAATCTGGAGGGTGGAAGCCACTAGACTATTGTATGGCCCATAGAGCTAAAAGCTGAGCTGGCCAGGCATGCAAACACCAAAACATCATCTGACAGTTGTCCAGAGCCTCCTAATAGCTATGTAATTAAATTAACACCAACTCCAAAGACAAAGCAAAGAAGAAAGTCTTCAAAGTTTAAGCACCACCTGCCAGAAAAGGCCCCAATCTAAAGTTCTTAAAGGAGTAAAACAGATAGAAGGGAAGGGTGGGGCATAACAAAACAATGAGATTTTTTTAATATATTTTCTGGTCCACATTCATACATAGCACATGAGAAAGGGAAGGAACTAAAACTGTCCAGCTGAGAAAGCTTCTGGCAATAGAAATGTCTCAGAGCTGAGGGCTAAAGGCATCAGAACTTCTCCAGGGCCTTCTTCACAATTTCTGACTCTAGCTACCTGCCTCTCCTACCCACTTCTGAAGTCCCAGAAAATGTGTCCATGTGTATGGAATGTTAATAGTGGCAGAGCACTGCCTGCTTATACCCCTTCAAGCAAGACCTCTGCTTTCCCATGGACTCCAGGGCACACAACCCCATGGCCCAGGGTTTCTGACCATTGTTTCCCCTGCTAATGAACCCACTGTGCTACACACGCTAGTACATACAGCTGACTGCAAAGCTGGCCTTACACAGCACAGAAAGGGGTGTTACATGGAACCCAGGGAGTCAGCAATTTAGTGTTTTGAAGGCTTGATGACTCATTAGTATCTCTTATGGACTAATGGGACCACACAAAAAAAAAATGGGTGGAGCTTTATCCCTCCATGCCAGTAACTTGAGTCTCAAAGCACCCCTAGGAATGAAAAAAAAAAATCCTCAGTCTATGCACACTACCTAGCAAAAGGTCTGCTGATAAAATACAGAGGTCAAATACTTCTGACAGGAAGTTAAACAACTGGTATCATGTCACCTCCAAAACATGCACCACTCATTTGCTGTGTAGAACTACCACTAGAGCAGTTCTAAAATGCACTGGGCAAACAAGGACTATTGTCTAACCCTAGATGATTACATTTTTTAAACAAATGTGAGGAGTTTATGTTAATTTTGAAAATGCAGCTAAGTTATTCTTATTACTTATAAACAGAAATATATTATTATATTATTACAACAGCCAAATCACAAGAAGTACTAAAATTAAGATACCACATCTTATATAAATTATTTGACATAGTTTAACAATATAAAAACAATTACTTACAACTTTTCCAGAGAACTCATAACCCTTTGCTATCTCTAATTCTTTTTTATTTCATTTTTCAATTACATTTAACAATCAATATTATTTTATATTACTTTCAGGTATACAGCACAGTGATCAACCACATAATCTACACAGAGATTCCCCCTGGCACCATACACAGTTTACAATATTATTGAATATATTACTATATTCCTCATGCTATATTTTACATCCCTGTGACTATTTTCTTAACTACCAATTTGAAGTTCTTAATCTCTTTACTTTTTTCACTCCAAACCCCTTCCCCTCTGGCAATGAGCAGTTTGTTCTCTGTATCTATGAGTCTGTTTCTGTTTTGTTTGTTCATCTATTTTATTCTTTAGATTCTGCATATAAGTAAAATCATTTTGTATTTGTCTTTCATTGTCTGGCTAATTTCACTTAACATAATACCTTCTAGGTCCATCAATGCTGTCGCAAAAGGAGAAATTTCATTCTTTTTATGACAAAGTAATGTTCCTTTGTATACACACACCAGCTCTTCTTTATCCACTCATTTATTGATGGGCTCTTGGGTTGCTTCCATGTATTGGCTATTGTAAATAATGCGGCAATGAACATAGGGCTGCATCTATCTTTTCAAATTAGTATTTGGGATTTCTTCAGATATATATCCAGAACTGAAATTGCTGGTTCATAAGGTAGTTCTATTTCTAATTTTTGGAGGAACCTCCATTCTGTTCTCTACAGTGACTGAACCAATCTGCATTCCCACCAAGAGTACATGATGGTTCCCTTTTTGCCACATCCATACCAACATTTGATGGTGGTTGATTTATTGATGATATCCAGTATCACAGGTTTAAGGTGATATTTCATTGTGCTTTTAATTTGCATTTCTCCAATGACAGTGACACTGAGCATCTTTTTATATGTCTGTTGGCCATCTGTATGCCCTCTTTGCAGAAGTGTCTATTCATGTCCTCTTCCTGTTTTATAATTAATTCTTTGTTTTGGGGATTTTGAGTTGTATGGGTTCTTTATAAATTGGATATTAACCCCTTATGAATGTAAATTTGGCACATATCTTCTACCATTCAGTAGGTTATCTTTTTGTTTTGTTGATGGTTTCCTTTCCTGTGTAAAAACTTCTCCTTTCCTGTGTAAACTTTCCTGTGTAAGTGTAAAGTCCAATTTGTTTATTATTTTTCTTTTGTTCCCCCACCAATTTTCTTTTGTTTATTATTTTTCTTTTGTTTCTGATGTATCAGAAAAAAAATTACTGCTCAGAGAAATGTCAGAGTTTATTGCCTATGTTTTCTTCTGGAACTTCAATGGCTTTGGGTTTTATGTTTAAGTCTTTAATCCATTTTGAGTTTATTCTTGTATATAGTGTAAAAGGTGGTCTAGTTTCATTTTTTGATGTACCTGTCCAATTTTGCCAATACCATTTATTGAACAGACTGTCTTTACCCCATTGTATGTTCTTTCCTCCTTTGTCAAATATCAATTGGCTACAGAGACATGGACTTCTTTCTGAGGTTTCTATTCTGTTCCATTGATCCATGTAACTATTTCTATTCCAATGCCATGTAATTTTGATTACTGTAGCTTTGAATTAAAGTTTGATATCAGGTAGTGTGATACCCCCAACTTTTGTACTTCTTTCTCAAGATTGTAATGGTTATTTGGGGTCTTTTGTGGTTCCATATAAATTTTTGTAGTATTTATTCCAGTTCTGTGAAAAATACCATTAGTCTTTTAATAGGAACCACACTAAATCTATAGATTGCTTTCAGTAGTATGAACAAGGAATTAATGAGGGTAATTCCCCCTATCCATACAGTGTATCCATTTTATACACTTTGATTTGTTTATTTCTTCTTCTATTTTGTTCTTCAATGTCTTGTGATTTTCTGAGTACAAGTCTTTCACCTTCTAGAATAAATTTATTTCTGAGTATTTAAGTATAAATGAAAACTATTTTCTTAATTTTTCTAATACACCATTATTTGTGTATAAAAATGCAACCTATTTCTGAGTATTTATTTTGTATCCTACTTTACTGAATACATTTATCAGTTCTAGTAGTTTTATGGTGGAATCTTTAAGGTTCTCTATATGTGGTATTAAAGTCATCTGCAATAATGACAGTTTTCCTTCTTCCTTTCCAATTTGGAAGCCTTCTATGTCTTCCTGTCTAACTTCTATGGCTGAGACTTCCAATCCTATGTTGAATAAAAGTGGTGAAAGTGGATATCCCTATTTTGTTACTGATCTTCAGGAAAATGCTTTTAGATTTTCCCCATTGAATACAATGTTACCTGTGGGTTTGTCATATATGGCATTTATTATGTTAAGATTTCCACCATGTTGAGAGTTATCATAAATGGATGCTGGAGTTTGTCAACTGCTTTTTCTGCATCTATTAATAAAATCATATGAGTTTTAGCCTTCACTTTGTTTATGTGGTATATATCACATTAATTGATCTGTGTATATTGTACCAACCTTGCATCCAGGAATAAATCCCACTTTATCATGGTATATTATCTTTTTAACATATTGCCAAATTTGGTTTGCTAATGTTTTGCTGAAGATTTTTGCATCTATGTTCATCACAGATATTGGCCTATATTTTCTCTTTTTGTAATGCCCTTAATGGTTTTGAGATCATATTAATATTAGTCTCATAAAATGAGCTTAGGAGTCTTCCTCCCATAATCTTTGGAACAGTTGAGAAGGAGAGGTGTTAATTCTTCTTTGAATATTTGGTAAAATTCACCTGTAAAGCCACCTGGTCCAGAACTTTTGTTTGTTGGGAGTTTTTTTCATTATGGCTTCATTTCATTGGCTATAATTGTTTTGTTTAGATTTTCTGTTTCTTCTTGATTCAGTCTTGAAATATTGCCTTTCTGGGAATTTATCTATTTTTTCAGGTTGTCCAATTAGTTGATATATAATTGTTCATAGTATTTTCTTACAATCCTTTGCATTTCTGTGGTGTAAGTTGTTACTTCTCCTCTTTCATTTCTGATTTTATTTATTTGGGTTCTCTCTCTTTTCCCCTAATTAGCCTGGTTAGAGGTTTATTAATCTTGTTTATTTTTCAAAGAATCATCTCTCAGTTTCATTTATCTTTCATATTTTTTAAACTCTATATTGTTTATTTCTATGCTGATCTTTATATTAATACCTTCCTTCTACTCACATTGGCCTTTGTTTTGCTGTTTTTTTTTTCCCTAGTTCATTTAGGTGTATGGTTAGATTATTTGGGATTTTTTCTTATTTTATGAGGTAGGCCTGTATTGCTATGAATTTCCACATTAGGACTACTTTCACTGTGCCCCCAGATTTGGGGTTGCTGTGTTTTCTTTTTCACCTTGTTTCAAGGTATCTTTTGACTTCCCCCATGAACTAACTCATTGTTAACCTATTCATTGTTTAGTGACATGTTATTTTGCCTCCACATATTTGTATGTTTTTCAGTGTTTTCCTTGTAATTGATTTCTAGTTTCATCCCATTATGGTCAGGAAAGATGCTTGATATGACTTCAATCTTCTAAAATTTACTGAGATTTGTTTTGTGTTGTAACATGTGGCCTATCCTGGAAAATGTTCCATGTGCACTTGAAAATAATGTATATTCTGCTGCTTTGGGATAAAATACCCTGACAATATCAATTAAATCTAAGGATATCTGATCTAATGTGTCATTTAAGGCCACTGTTTCCATGTTGATTTTCTGTGTGAAAGATCTACCCATTAATGGACCTATGACTGTATTACTGTCAGTCTCTTTCTTTATGTCCATCAATTTGTGCTTTATATATTTAGGTACTCCTATGTTGAGTGCATAAATGTTTAGAAGGGTAATATCCTCTTGTTACATTGATCCATTTATCATTATTTAATGTCCTTCTTTGTCTTTTATTAGACTATGTTAAAGTCTATTTTGTCAGGATTAAGTACTGAAACACCAGCTTTCAGTACTTAAACTGAAAGCTTCTTTTTTATTTCCATTTTCATGATATCTTTTTCCATCTCTTTACTTTCAGTCTCTCTGTGTCTTTTGATCTGATAGCACATTGATGGGTCTTGTTTTCTTATCCATTCAGTTACCCTATATCTTTTGATTTGAGAATTTAATCAATTTACATTTAAAGTGTTTATTGATAGGTACATAGTTATTGCCATATTATTCTTATTTATGTTCCTCTTTTTTTTCTTTCTTCTTCCAAAGAAGAAGAAATTCCTTAAACATTTCTTGTTTAAATTCCTTCTTCCAAATTCCTTAAACATTTCTTGTTATACTGGTTTGGTGGTGATTAACTCATTTAGCTCTTTCTTGTCTGAGAACTTCTTTATTCTTCTTTATATTCTAAATGATAGCTTTGCTGGATAGAGTAATCTTGATTGTAGGTCCTTGCCTTTCATCACTTTGAATATTTCATGCCAATCCCTTCTGAACTGAAAGTTTCTGTTGAGAAATCTGCTGACAGTCTTATGGAAGCTCCCTTATAACTAGAAGTTCCAGTTATAAGTAACTAACTCTCTTTCCCTTGCTGCTTACAAGATTCTATCTTTGTCTTTAACCTCTGCCATTTTAGTTATGATGTTTCTTGGTGTGGGCCTCTTTGGGTTCATCTTGTTTGTAACATTCTGTCCTTCTTGACTTTTTTTTTTCCTTCATCAGATTAGAAAATCTTTCAGTCATTATTTCTCCAAAGAGGTTCTCAATCCATTTCTCTCTTCTCCTTCTGGTACCTCTATCATGCAAATGTTATTACAGTTGATCTTAGATCACTTACCCCTTAAACCATATCCATTTTTTATTATTTTTATTTTTTTTAATTTTTATTTTCATTGTTGATCTTGTACAGTTTTCTGTCTTTTATTCTCACCCGAACCCGCCACCCCAGCCCTCCCCACCTCCCTCCTATTTCCACCCCCCCCCCATAGTTTTTGTCCATGTGTCCTTTACACTTGTTCCTGTAAATCCTTCCCCTTTTCCCCTGAAATTCCCTCCCCTCTCCCCTCTGGTGACTTTCAGCCTGTTCCCAATTTCCATGTCTTTGGTTATATTATGCTTGTTTGTTTATTTTGTTGATTAGGTTCCTGTTAAAGGTGAGATCATTTGGTATTTGTCTTTCACTGCCTGGCTTACTTAGCATAATGCTTTCCAGTTCCATCCATGCTGTTGCAAAGGGTAGGAGGTCCTTCTTTCTTTCTGCTGCATAGAATTCCATTGTGTAAATGTACCACAGTTTTTTGATCCATTCATTTACTGATGGGCATCTAGGTTGCTTCCAACACTTGGCTATTGTAAATTGTGCTGCTATAAACATAGGGATGCATAGTTTCTTTTGGATTGGTGTTTCAGGGTTCTTAGGATATAGTCCTAGCAATGGAATTGCTGGGTCAAAAGGTATATCCATTTTTAGTTTTTTTAGAAAATTCCATACTGTTTTCCATAGTGGTTGTACCAGTCTGCACTCCCACCAGCAGTGCACTAGTGTCCCCTTTTCTCCACAACCTCTCCAACACTTGCTGTTTGTTGCTTTGTTTATGAGGGCCATTCTGACTGGTGTCAAGTGGTATCTCATTGTGGTTTTAATTTGCATCTCTCTGATAGCTAGCGATATCGAGCATCTTTTCATGTGTCTCTGGATCCTCTGTATGTCCTCCTTGGAGAGGTGTCTGCCCAAGTCCTTTGCCCATTTTTTAATTCGGTTGCTTGTCTTCTTAGAGTGGAGTCGTGTAAGTTCTTTGTATATTTTGGAGATTAAACCCTTATCTGAGATATCATTGGCAAATATGTTTTCCCACACAGTCGGTTCTCTTTTTATTTTAATACTGTTTTCCTTGGCCATGCAGAAGCTTTTTATTTTGATGAGATCCCATTTGTTTATTCTTTCCCTTATGTCCCTTGCTTTAGGAGACATATCAGTAAAAATGTTGCTGCATGTAATATCTGAGATTTTCCTGCCTATGTTCTCTTCTAGGACTTTAATGGTGTTACGGCTTATGTTTAAGTCTTTTATCCACCTTGAATTTATTTTTGTGTATGGTGTAAGTTGGTGCTCGAGTTTCATTTTCTTGTACGAAGCTGTCCAGTTCTCCCAACACCACTTGTTGAAGAGGCTGTTTTTACTCCATTTTATGTTGCTGCCCCCTTTGTCGAATATTAATTGACTATAGAAACTAGGGTTTATTTCTGGGCTCTCTATTCTATTCCACTGGTCCACGTGCCTGTTTTTATGCCAGTACCAGGCTGTTTTGATTACAGTGGCCTTGTAATACATTTTGGTATCAGGTATTGTGATCCCTCCTGCTTTGCTCTTCTTTCTCAAGATTGCTGCCGCTATTCTGGGTCGTTTATGGTTCGATATAAATTTTTGAAGAGTTTGTTCTATATCTGTGAAATATGCCATTGGTACTTTAATAGGTATTGCATTGAATCAGTAGATTGCTTTGGGAAGTATGGACATTTTGATGATGTTAATTCTTCCGATCCATGAACACGGTATGTTTTTCCATTTATTTGGGTCTTCCTTGATTTCCTTCTTCAGTGTTGTGTAGTTTTCTGCATACAGGTCTTTGACCTCCTTGGTTAGGTTAATTCCTAGGTACTTTATTTTTCTTTTTGCTATATCAAATGGTATTTTTTTCTTGATTTCTGCTTCTGTTGTTTCATTGTTGGTATACAAAAATGCCTTTGATTTCTGGATATTGACTTTGTATCCGGCTGTTTGGCTAAATTCATTTATTAGGTCGAGCAGTATTTTGGCCGAGACTATAGGATTTTCTATGTATACTATCATGTCATCTGCAAACAATGATAGTTTTGTTTCCTCCTTTCCAAGTTGGATGCCTTTTATTTCCTTTTCTTGTCTAATCGCTGTGGCTAATACTTCCAATACTATGTTGAATAGAAGTGGAGAGAGTGGACAGCCTTGTCTTGTTCCTGATTTTAGTGGAAAAGAATTTAGTCTTTGCCCGTTGAGTATGATGCTGGCTGTAGGTTTCTCATATATAGCATTTATTATGTTGAGGAATGCTCCCTCTATTCCCACTTTGCTGAGTGTTTTAATCATAAATGGGTGCTGTACCTTATCAAATGCTTTTTCCGCATCTATTGATATGATCATGTGATTTTTGTCTTTGCTTTTGTTTATGTGATGACTTACATTTACTGATTTGCGAATGTTGAACCATCCTTGCATCCCTGGGATGAATCCCACTTGGTCGTGGTGTATGATCTTTTTAATGTGTTGTTGGATGCGGTTTGCCAATATTTTGTTGAGGATTTTAGCATCTATGTTCATCAGCAATATTGGCCTGAAGTTCTCCTTCTTTGTTGTGTCTTTATCTGGTTTTGGGATTAGGATGATGCTGGCTTCATAAAAAGAGTTTGGGAGTCTTCCCATCTTTTTGGATTTTTTGGAATAGTCTGTGGAGAATAGGGGTTAGCTCTTCCTTAAATGTTTTGTAGAATTCTCCTGTGAAGCCATCTGGTCCAGGGCTTTTGTGCATCGGGAGTGTTTTGATTACTGATTCAATTTCACCAACTGTTATTCGTCTGTTCAGGCTTTCTGTTTCTTTTTCATTGAGTTTTGGAAGGTTATATTTTTCTAGAAACCTATCCATTTCACCTAGGTTTTCAAATTTCTTGGCATACAGTTCTTCATAGTAATTACTTACAATCCTTTGTATTTCTGCGGTGTCAGTTGTAATATCTCCTCTTTCATTTCTGATTGTGTTTATTTGAGTCCTCTCTCTTTTTTTCTTGATGAGCCTGCTTAAAGGCTTGTCGATTTTGTTGATCTTTTCAAAGAACCAACTCCTGGATTCATTGATCTTTAGGATTGTGCTTTTAGTCTCTATGTCATTTAATTCTGCTCTTATCTTGGTTATTTCTTTCCTTCTACTTGCTCTGGGCTGTCTTTGTTGTTGTTCCTCGAGTTCTTGTAGGCGAAGGGTTAGGTTGTTTGTTTGAGATGTTTCTGTCTTTTTTAGATAGGCATGTATTGCTATAAGCTTCCCCCTGAGGACTGCCTTTGCTGTGTCCCATAAGTTTTGGGTCGATGTGAGTTCATTATCGTTTGTTTCCAGAAACTTTTTGATTTCCTCCCTAATTTCATTCTTGACCCATTCATTGTTTAATAGCATGCTATTCAATCTCCATGATTTTGAGGGTTTTGGGTTTTTCTCCTTGGGGTTGGTTTCTAGTTTCAGTCCCTTGTGGTCAGAGAAAATGCTTGGTATGATTTCAATTTTCTTGAATTTGTTGAGGCTTGATTTGTGTCCTATCATTTGGTCTATCTTTGAAAATGTTCCATGTGCATTTGAAAAAAATGTGTATTTAGCTTCTTTGGGATGAAGGGCTCTCTATATATCAGTTAAGTCCATTTCCTCTAGAGTGTTGTTCAATGCCACAATATCTTTGTTGATATTTTGTTTGGAAGATCTGTCCATTTTTGACAGTGGGGTGTTAAAATCACCTACTATAATTGTGTTGCTGTCTATATCTTTCTTGAAGTCCTCTAAAATTTTCTTGATGTATTTAGGTGCTCCTCCGTTGGGTGCATATATATTTACAATATTTATGTCTTCTTGGTGGATTCTTCCCTTGAGTATTATGAAGTGACCTTCTGGGTCTCTCTTTATGGCCCTTCTTTTGAAGTCTATTTTGTCTGATACGAGCATTGCACCCCAGCTTTTTTTTCCTGACCATTTGCTTGGAAAATTTGTTTCCAGCCCTTCACTTGGAGCCTGTGTAGGTCTTTTGTCCTGAGGTGGGTTTCTTGTAGGCAGCATATGTGTGGGTCATGCTTTCTTATCCATTCAGCTCTTCTATGTCTTTTGATTGGAGCATTTAATCCATTTACATTTAAGGTTATTATTGATAGGTAATTATTCATTGCCATTTTCGTACCTGTGTTCCTCTCTCTCTCTCTCTGTCTTTTCCTTTCTTCCCTTAAAGCAGTCCCTTTAGTATCTCTTGCAGCATTGGTTTGGTAGAGGTGTATTCTTTTAGACTTCTTTTGTTTGGGAAGCTCCTTATTTGGCCTTCTATCTTGATTGAAAGCCTTGCTGGGTAAAGTAGTCTGGGTTGCAGACCTTTGGTTCTCATTGCTTGGAATATTTCTTGCCATTCTCTTCTGGCTTGGAGCGTTTCCATTGAGAAGTCAGATGCTAACCTAATTGGGGCCCCCTTGTATGTTACTTCCTTTTTCTCCCTTGCTGCTTTTAAGATTCTCTCTTTGTCTTGGAAGTTTGCCATTTTAATTATGATGTGTCTTGAAGTGGGCCTGTTTGGGTTCCTTTTGATTGGGACTCTCTGTGTTTCCTGGATTTGTGTGGTTTTTTCTCTCACCAAATGAGGGAAGTTTTCCATCATTACTTTTTCAAACAGGTTTTCTATCCCTTGTTCTTGTTCTTCTCCTTCTGGTATCCCTATTATACGAATATTATTCCGTTTCATGTTGTCTTGCATTTCTCTTAAACCCTCTTCATTCTTTCTAAGCCTCTTTTCCGTATCTTGCTCATTCTGAGTGTTTTTTTCTATTTTGTCCTCCAACTCGCTATCCGATCTTCTGCTTCATCGATTCTGCTTTTCATTCCTTCTACTGTGTTCTTCAGTTCAGAGATTGTGTTCTTCATTTCCTCTTGGCCCTTGTTGATAGTTTCTATTTCCTTTTTCATGTTGATATAGTTTGCCGTGAGTTCATCATAACTTCCCTGTAGTTTATGGTAGCTCATTGAGAGCTCATTGAGCTTCCTGACAACCATTGCTTTGAACTCGATATCTGATAGTTGAGTTGCCTCTGTTTCATTTAGCATTCTTTCTTGAGCTTCCTCCTTTCCTTTCGTTTGGGGATTGTTCTTTTGTCTTCCCATTGTTTGTAAGACTCTTGTTGTTAGCCTCAGCTTCTTAAATTGATCTGTTCTGGCTCCCTGGGTTTGTGGTATGACCTTCTGTGGTAGAATATCTGTGAGATTCAGTGGTGGATTCTCCTTCGGATATCCTGTTGTTCACCGCTTTCATTGTCTCATCAGCTGGAATACCCTCTTTTGGGGGCCAACTCTGGTTTTTGTTTTTGTTTTCCCCCACAGTTTCAGGCTTGCTTGTTTGTTTGTTTTGTCTCACTCGTGGGTATTTACAAAAAAGAGGGGGGAAAATGAAAAAAAGAAGAAAGAGGAAACAAGAGGAAGGTAGAAGAGATAAAATTGAAAAGAAAGGAAAAGGGGATAAGAGAAGAAGGAATTCAAGGGAGGCAAAAGGAGTTGGGGAGTAAAGAAGAAGATATAAACAATGAAGAAGGAGTAGTTAAAAACTCATATAGATAGACAGGCTTACAAACAAAAAGACACTAACAAACGGGCAAAACAAAAAAGAGACACGCACACAGACACCCCCACACAAATATAAGCAGCCAGAGGGGGGGAAAAGGAACAAGCAAAGCACAACAAAATATTTTTAAAAAAATAAAAATATATTAAAAAAATAAAATGAAAAAACAAAACAAAACAAAAAAAAAAACCCTCTTGTTGTTTTCAAACTTGCCAGCCTGTTTTTCAGGTCTTGCTGGCTGCAATGCCCGAGGGGTGATCTTACTGCATTTCTCTGTGTTCAGAACTCAGTCCTCATAGTGCTATGTATCCCAGCGTTAGTGGGCGCCTCTCCCCACAGGGTTTCCAGCGTGTGATCTGAGCCTCCTTGTGTGTGCGCACTTCTCCGAGTTTATGGGTGTGTGCTAGGTTCTCCAGACGTGCACAGCCGCCTGCCTTTGTCCCTGGGAGGCTTTCAGTGTTCGGGCACAGCTGCCTGCCTTTGCTTCTGAGAGGGGCCTGCGTTCCAGCTGCTATCCGGCGCCTGCACCTTGGGCCTGAGCTGTCCGCGTTTGAGCACCCACCCGTGAACTGGCACCTCTGGCTCCACAGCTGTCTCCAGCGGCCTGCGCCTATGTTTTCACGAGTGTCCACTAGCCCGCGACCGTGTGCGGTCCCCTGAGGGTGTCTATTTTCATGCAGTTGTCTCACTTCGCCCGCGCCTCTGTCTCTGTTGTGGGGCCTGTGCTTTCGTAGTCGCCCGGCGACCACAAAAACTCGGTTCAAAGTCGCGCAGTGACCTGGTGCGGGGCACCCACTTTCGCTCCCTTGCAGGGCACCCACTTTTGCTCGGGCGCAGTTGCACGGTGGCCCCTGAGATCTCCCAGCCGGTGCAGCGGCTGACCCAGCTCCCTCCCCAGGGCCCTGGGGCAGGCTTGGCGGAGCGCCGGGCCGGGGCCTCAGCCGCCCCGCTCTCCGCGCGCTGGAACCCTGGGCTCTTATTGTTCCACAGAGCTCTCCTTACCGCTTGTTTTTCAGTGTCCGCTACAATTTCCGACCTCTTATTCTCCAATATGCTGTGTTACTGTCCCTTGTCTGTTCTGGTCTTTCATAGATTGGTCTTGATTTTCTCCCATGTGTAGAGGGGGAATAGGGTCTGCTCCCTCCTACCACGCCGCCATCTTTACCCCACTTCCATTTTTTAAATTCCTCCTTCTTTCTGCTGCTTTGAATGAGTGTTTTCTGCTATCTTGTTTTCCAAATCACTGATTTGATCCTCTGCTTCATCTAATCTGCTATTGACTCCTTCTAGTGTATTTTTTATTTCAGTTTTGTATTTTCATTTCTGACTGGTTCTTTTTATGGTATATATGTCCTTTTCTATGCTGTTGCAGTTCTTGCTAAGTTCCTTAAGCATCCTTATCATCATTGTTTTGAATTCTATATCTAGTAGATTGCTTGCCTCCATTTCATTTAGTTCTGAGGATTTCTTCTGTTATTTCATTTGGGGCATGTTTTTTGTCTCCCCATTTTGGCTTCCTCTCTTTATTTGTTTCTGTATATTAGGTAGATCTGCTATGTCTCCTAGTCTTGGTAGGGTGGCCTTATGTAATAGGTGTCCTGAAGCATCCAGTGTAGCACAGACTCCCTGATCTCCAGAGCTGGGTGGTCCAGGAGTGTCTTTTGTGTGAGTTATGTGTGCCCTCCTGGTGTTGAGCCTTGATTGCTGATGGCTGGCTGGCTATGAGGACTGGTTACAACCCCAGTGTACAAGATGCTGTGCTGTGGCTGACCCCATGAAGAGGAATTCTCTCTAGCAGGGTCTGGTGCCTGCCAACATCTCCCTTAGGGTGTGCCACTTATGGAACTAATTTGGGTCATGTTATGTTATGCCCTAAGTCTAGCTCCCAGGTGTGTGTATTCTTGGGCCTCTTGGGGCAGGACTTGAGTACAAGTTAATGTCAGATGCTGCCTGTGACCAGCCCTGGGTTACCTGTTAAGAGTTACAAAGCAATCCACAGTTGGTAGCTGCCTGTGCTGTGCCTGTTTCTGCATGGGAAGAGCCAAGTTGCATACCGAAGTCAGTTGCCACCAATACCAGGCCTGCAGCAGGTCAGCAAAAGGCACCCAATACTCTGAGACCTGCCTCCTCCTGTCAGCTACCCATTTGGCTCAGCCACTGAAAGAGCATATAGCTAGTCCTATAAATTTTTGTTTTCCAGGTTAGCCAAGGGCAGCTTAGGTAACTCAGGATTTTGCCCAAAGCAACCTGAAATACTGGACTCCTGGTCAGGCTTGTGAGCATTTCCTCCACTTCCATGTGAATCTACTACCTTCCCTAAAGAGAATAACAAATAATGCTAGAGGCATTGCTAGTTGTCACAGTGCCCAGCACATTCAGCTTTTGAATACCTCCATAAAGATTATTTTGAAATCTCCCCTAATAAAACTGTAATAACCAATTGAAAACATCATTCATGAGTGTGGTTTGCATTCCTGAGGATGATACTGGAGTCATCTGCTGGGCAATGCAAGAGTGCCTCCTACTGCAGGGAAGAATAGTGTCTGAGGATCTAATGAAAGTCAAGACTTGATGGACCTCGCAGCTTCTTACCACCCTGACCCCGCTGCCCCCCACCACTAACCACCACCCACTGCTGCTATAAGGACACAAGAAGACTGTCTCAAACAAAGGACAGATCTGTAGACAGAGAATGTCAAGCTCCACTGCCCCACACTGACAAGACAGAAGTTGGTCCCCTGAGTAGATCTTTGAGGGTGGGATAAAATCTTATTTGCATCCCACCTATCAAAGGTCTTGGCATACAGAAAGCACCTAATAAACTCCAATATACTCAACAGTAAAATGGATACATGAATGAATGAGTAAATCTGAAATAAAATAGGAAAGGTCATATGGATCCTGTCTTCCACAATAATGGTGAGTTTTTAATTTGTTCTCATCTTTACAACAGCCCTCCAGATAGGTATTCTCCCCGTATTGTGGAGCAGAGAACTGAAGTTTAGTGAGTTAAATAATTTGTCTAAGGTCACAATAATGCTAAGGGGTAGAATGTGAACTTATATCTCTCCAAAACCTGTATCTTTCCAACTTACCAAATCATCTTCTTAACAAAAGTTTGACTATGTAAAGTTTCCCAAGTAAAATAAAAGAATAAGCAAAAGTAAATGTTAATCTCAGGATTTAAAAAAATAATATTTCTCAGACTATTCATTGTAAATAATATAAACCAAAAACATGACAAAACCATTTTAAATTTTAAGTTCAGTGATGAAATTCTTAGGAGAAGGTAGACACTGTTAGCCTTTCTTTTAAGGTCTAATATCTTTACCAAGTGATTATTAAAAATGTTAAAGAGCCCATAGTAGATAGTGTGCTGTGCCCTATGGGACTCCACCCCATGAACCAACAACCGCCAAGTCCTCAGTAGATTCACAGGGAGAAGAATAGAATTGTAAGTAATAAACATAAAAGTTTTAGCACATCTAAATTACATGCAAGAGTAATTGAAACTAAAATGTATAGAAAACAACCTGTCTGAAATTTAATTTTCACTGGCAAAATCCTCATCCAACTCATGAACTCCCAAAGGCCACTTGGTGGGTGTTTGTTACCTGCATTCTGAGATGCTCTAGAGTAACATTTAAAGCCATACCCTACTTCCCAGCAAAGCCAAATGTCTCTCCTGTGACAGTCCATGGTCCATACCAGGGTATGCATGGAGGGCAAGGCCCTAGGACCAAGTACAGCCCTCTGACAAGTCTAATCCACCCCCACTGACAGCATGCCCTTTGTTCTTCTACTTTGGAAGGCAATTACAACCGCTTTCCAGCATGAGAAGTGGCAAAATGTAGTGAGTATATCTTATTATTTTAAGTAAAGTCAAGAAGAGAGGACAAAAGCAAAGTACATGAAACAGAAAGCAAATATAGCCCTGGCTGGTGTGGGTCAGTGGATTGAGTGCCAGCCTGCAAAGCAAGGGGTTGCTGGTTTGATTCCCAGTCAGGACACATAGCTGGGTTGTAGGCCAGGGCCCCAGTAGGGGGCATGCAAGAGGCAAGCACACACTGATGTTTCTCTCCCTCTCTTTCTCCCTCCCTTCCCCTCTAAAAATAAATAAATAAAATCTTCTTTAAAAAAGCAAATATAATTTGAATAGCCAGTGTTGTTTTTGGGTTTTAGAAACAGAAATCAACAGAACCTCCAAAACCAGTTAGTCCTAAACAGCAGTGTGGTTCTATAGCCATGTTGTAAATTCCTTCCTAATAGGACCCAAAACCCAGAAAGCACAAAAGAAAAGATTGATAAATATAACCACATAAACATCAAAAACTTCCGACTGGTAAAATCCAAAGTCAAAAGACAAATGACAAAAACATAGAAACAGTATTTGCAAATTTTAACCCAAAGTCTACTTCCCTAATATATAAAGTATTCCTGGACATCCATGAGAGAGAAAAAAGTGCAACAAAAGACAAATACAAATGGCTCTTATAATCATATGAAGGATGTATCAATACAATTTCACTCATAATAATAGAAATATAAATTAAAACTACATTCAGATGTCGCTTTCTAAATATAACATTGATAAACTCCCAAAATGTGGTAACATGGCCTGTCGCTGAGTATGTGATAAAACAGGCACCCTCACCAATGTTACTGAAGTGTACAATGGTACAACCCCCGGGGAAAGGTCAATTTGGTAATGCCAACCAAAACTACAAATGCATATATGCTTTGACTGGACAATTTCAATTCTGGTAATTTATCCTAAAGGTACACCTGCACATAATAAGTGCAATGGAACTAAATAAAATATATTATTCACTGTATTTTGTATGAGTAAAATTTGAAAGTTGGTCAAACGTTCATCAATATAAGACTGGTTCAATAAATTATGGTAAACTATTAAATTGGACACCAGAGAACTGTAAAATGAAAGGAGGGAGGACAGGGGAAAGGATAAAACAGGAAGGCAGCTTTCTATGTGCTGATGTGGAAGAATCTTTAACACATATTAAGTACAAAAAGCAAGATGCAGGAAAATGGGTATGGCACCTTTTGAATAAACAGAGAGTGGTAATGGTTAATATATTTTCAAATGTGTTTATAAATGCATAAGAATTTCTAGAAAGATATGTAAGAAACTAGTAATAGTGTTTATGGGAACAAGGGCAGGAACAGAGTAAACAAAATCGATTTGTATTTATTTTTTTAAATGTTATAATATTTTTAAGGATTTTATGTATTTATTTTTTTAGAAAGGGAAAAGGAGGGAGAGAAACATCAGTGTGTGGTTGTCTATTGTATGCCTTCTACTAGGGACCTGGCCTGCAGCCCACGCATTTGCCCTAGACTGGGAATCAACCCTTTGATTCACAGGCTGGCACTCAACCACTGAGCCACACCAGTCAGGGCAACGGAATCAACTTTTAAATAAATACCTTTTGATGACAGGTTTTCTTTTTGAACCATTGGATGACATAACCTGATCAAAAAATAAAATAATTTAAAAAATAAATAAAACAATAATAATCATTTTTTGAACTTGACATGATAGCCGTTTTTCATACCAGACTCCATATCAGCATAAGAAGACTATGAGTCTACCTTACTTAGACAATTCTTTTGTGTCCTAAATTGTTTACCCCTCCCCATCCTCAGGGGATCCTGAATATTTCATCACAGTACATGGTGTACCAATCCTTTATCCTCAAGTCTCTTTCTATTACAAAGAACCTCAGAAAATTATTCTTAAATATCATAATTTGAAACTAACGTAGATGGAATCCATTTGCCTAAACCTGCACTAGACTTAAAGGGGCTGAAACCTCTTGGGTTAATGAAATAAGAAAAACTGGTTGATCTCCTTACATAGGAGTAATCTGAAAGACAACCACCTTCCCTAGCCTCTACCCCAGTGCTTTTCCAAGTGTCTGGCCCACAGCCTGCCTTGTGCCAGATCTCCAGGGATATCTAAGGTCCAATGCCTTAGACAACATCAACCAAGACAAGAGCTGGGCATGGAACCTCAAAGCCACCCACAGGTCATGGTATGAGAGTTTCTGTGCTGGGGTCCAAGAGGACCTACCTGGATGAGATGCCTGGATCTACTCTTGCACAGTACAGGACCATACTCAAATCCTTCCAGCTGTTTACCTTTACCTAAAAATTTCCAGAAATTGAACCTCCCAGGTCAGCAGTGCCTAACAAACTGTACTGTCTGACAACACTTCAGCCTATAGTTTTTGTATTACCTCTTGGCTTCTGACAATTTAAGCTAGTTCTTATCATCATATCTATGGAGCAATTAGCATCACTTTAGTTATTTTACTATTAGAATCTTGTGCTCATTTATCTAAACCTTTTTTGTTTTATCAAGAGATCCATGGAACACAAGTGCTTCCCATTCACATGAGAGTTTTATTTTGTTTAGCTTTTTTTTTTTTTTTTTAGCCTCCTTCCTCTTTTGTAGTGCCTTAGAGAATGAGGGGCAAGAGGATTATTTTAGAAAGATTTAGCTCATGCATAAAATAACTTCTTTTTTCATTCATCAAAAGCTAAGTCATCAGAGGGCAAAAATAATCTCTTTCCACCTCAGTGGATACGAAAAGACACATGGGCGACCAACCCCAAGATGTCCAGTCTTCAAGACTCTTTACAGCTCATAGTCTAACACATGTTATCCTTATGCCACAGTCCTTCCTACCTGCCTTATGCATTTAGTGTTGGCAAGTCTAGGGTCAACTGAGCACCCAGAGAAAGACAGGCCCACAGTGCTAGAGACATCTAGAGAATCAGTCTATTTATTAAAAACTACCCCCAAAACATCATTCTGAAAAGAAAGAACCAAAGCTTTCCTTTTGGACCATGGCCAAGTTCTCATTTTACAGCCAGCAGCAGGTCCCAGCACTCTAAAACAGAAACAGTAACTGCATATTTTCCTCTGCAGCTGGAGAGCAAGCATGAAGTCCTGCCAGAGAGACCACAGGGGGCCGTCCTCCAGGAGACTTCTTACTGCATGCCCCATTACAGAAACCACTGCAGACATTTTCCTTTCATTGAAGCAGTATAAATTCCCAAAAGGCACTTATCTGCATTTGGCCTCCATGTACATTAGTAAATATATAAACTAAAAATGTGAAGTATCTCCCATGAATAACACTAAAACAGGTAAATACATAAGCCTCCTTAACCTATCCCAAAATTACCTGTTCTGAAGTATCACTTTCCTCAGGTATCATCAATCCTTCTTGAAGCAGTTGCTTTTAACAGTTTTCTGGAAACTATATATCATCCTAGCAAGCTACTACTCTACAGAGCTGATAAAAACTAATAATTGAGCTGCAAACACCAAGTTTGGCAAACTTTGGCTACAGAAAACCATTAATCTTCTGATGGCATTTTAGAGGTCTCCACAAAATCACATTTCCAAAATGAAATAAACCCAGTCTCCCAAACTGGGCTGCATTGGAACAAGGAAACAGCCGGAGACAGCAATGAACTACAAACAGCATGCTAATTACCAGTCTACATCCAGAAATAGCTGAACACTGCAGGATTTTATTGTTAAAATAACTACAGCCTTTATTCTAGGATTGAGCAAAAGCATCTGATATATTCAAATGCTTCAGCTTCTAAACATAATCACATTTATGTGTACTTCTTTGGGAGGGAAAGCTGGTAGAGAAAAACACTGGGGGCTGGGGCATGGGTTCCCAGAGACAGCTGTGGGTAGATGCAGAGAGCTGACCAGCAGTGACTGTCTACTGGCATCATCAAACCTACCCACTGTGGCTGACCGATGGGGGCTGTCCTGCTTGCCCTCTTAGTGGCACCCATCTCAAACCTTATGAAGAAAAAAAGGTAACAGACAAAACTAAATCTCTACACAGTATCTCTTAGCACCTTCACATTTTCCACAGCAGATGACCAGTAACAGTGCCCAGAGAGTTATACAGAGTGCAGATTAGAATCCTGACTTCACAAAACTTATAATTTGCTAGAGAGAAAGGCAGGATAGAGCGCATAAGCATGACAGAAACATGACCATTTCATGCCGCTGCCCTTGGTTCCCTAAGGACAAGATGAACACCTCTCCCTGAATATGGGAGTTCAGATCAAAAGATAATATCTCACCCAAGGTTTCTGTTTGTGCTGTGGGTGCAGAGCATGGCCTTTGAGGTTTAATTTCAGAATTTGAATTTGAGCCCTAAACCTCAACCTTCTATCATCTAATTACCCCTCTATACTTATCCCATCCTCCCACCCCGCTCCCAAATTCTAGAATGTCCCAGCAGCAAGTTTCCTTCAAGGTCATCTAGCCCAGAAAAATTCCTCCAGGCTTAATAGGGCTGTAGGAAAAGAAAGAGTATTCTTGAGTCAAATAAGTTTAGGAAATTCTGGGTTTAACGCCACTAAGGTTTTCTTTACTATAGAACTTCTCAGGACCTCTAATATTCTAAAAGTACATTAAGAATATCCAAGAACGGGATATATAGTAACAGGCAGCATTTATAAACTCAGCTGACTGGAGAATCTTTTCTTTAGCCTACCTCCTAAGACCAGCATTCCTCTGAACACACACTAGAATAGGCTTTGAGCCCATCTTCACCTTCAGCTATTGGGCAAACATTTGCTGAGCACAAACTGTAGCCAGGGATGCAGCAGTTGCTGAGGATATACAAATGGAAAAGATACACATTTCTCCAGGTAGCTGAGGTTATGCAATTCTGAGAGGTGAGCTGCTCAAAGTCATTCAGCTAGTGACCAACTGGTTTCAGAGTTGAACTAGCTGCCAGCTCCAATTCACCCACTTTATTCCTTACCACACCCCATCTCTGATCATAACAGGTGTTCAGCCTTAGAAATATAAGATCAAACAGATGTCTCCAGAGAGAAGTCAGTAGCAGCCTAGATCTTTCATTAAAATAAAATATGATGCTTTCCCTTTGCCCACTTGAACAATCCTGTGCATTGTTAAACTAAGGAATTCTTGAGTAAGGTGATTGACAATATAAAAATGTAATAAAGATATCAAATTCCCTGATCCTGCTGTCACTTGAGTTTTCATCTCATGGCCAATTCTCATATATCCACCCAAAAAATAAGCAGAGATGGTTCCAGGCATCTCTACTGGGACAGACCTAGGGGAGGCAGCAGCACCAGCCAGGATAGACAGCAATCCCTTCATCACAGCCTTCCCTGGGGCAGGGACCATGGCTGGCTCCAAGGATGCCACATCCTTAGAACAAAGGCCACCAGGGCAGAGGTTGATCCCTTTATCCTGTTACCCTCAAGAGAGCTCAGGTACCCACCACAATCATCTGTTCCACATTAAGAGCTTGGTCACACAGGTGTGGGTGGGAGTGTGCGAAGAGAGGCACAGTCTGCCCTCTGCCCTCAACAAGCCCCACCTGTAAGGAAGTACTTGCTGGGCCTTAAAACCAAGACTCTCCAGAAACAAGGAAAGTCCTAAAGTCGTGGCTGGGGAGGGCAGAATTCCTCAGGAGCCAAGACTTGTCAGACACTGGGTAAAGCCAGATGGGCTGTGACCAGCTGTTCCTATTTCCAGTACATTCCTTAAATGCAGGCATTCCCTCTTCAAACAGAGCCAGCAACTTAATCATTAGAGGCTGATCTGTGTAAGAACCTGGTAGGCAGCCTTTCAACCTGCCCCCTTTTCTGAAGGGAACTACACCCTCCAGGAGCCCAGGGGCACTAGACTACCATTTGTTTTTATACCCATATATAGGGACCAAAAGTACCCTTCACCACCAAGACAGATATTACCAACAACATCCTTACAGAGGTCACAAGTCTGAATGATTCCCCAAAATTCACTTGTCATTGTCACACCAGTCTGGTCTTTCCACTAAAAACTAAAAGTTGTATCACAGAGGGCTTTAATCTCAAACATAGGACTGACTCTAGAGAGTGCTCTACTCCCATCACTTCCTCTGAAGCTGGAGGTTGGCAAGAGAGGTGTTACTCACTCAACTTGATGCTGTGAGAAAGAGGTAGGTGTTCCAAAAATGAAACTCTAAAGATTCAAAGATGCTTTTTCTTCGAGCTATCAAACAGGCACACCATAAACTTGTAAAGCTCCACTACTTCTATTAAAATTTGTTAATTTCTAGATAATCTGGCCCAGCATTAATCTTCCAGTTACTCATATGCATTTACCATCCACGGCAGTGGGGTGCAAATGATTGTGAAGTTTGTTCAACCGTTCTGATACTAACTGGGGCCAGTTTATAAAAATAATCTTACTTCTTTTTTTTACAAATGTCACCAAAAATGCCTACATACTTCATAAATCATCATTCTAAGCATTCTGTCCTAGAATTTTAGAGGGGAAGGCAAAGGCATCCCATGGATATTTCCCCTATAATTTCAAGAATGGAGTTATTTTGGACAAGCTCATTTGTTCAGATTATATACCCCTTACCAACTTCTGTTTTTCCAGAGTGTGACAATGGGCATGCTGATGTTTCTACCTGTCCAGGCCTCAGAACAATCCCAAGTTGAAGTAGGATGAACTTAAACTGGACTACTGCATCCCAGGTGCTCAGCAGCAACTACTGTCAATGCTGACCTGACCACAGGAAGTGTGCTAATCAAAGTACATTTTTATCCAAGCTCCCTGGTCCCTTATGCCAGTGAATTTCTACCAGATTCTACAGAATGCCAACTTTTTATTAATAAATCCCAAGGTTCTCTGCTGTTTTTAAAAAGCTAACTGCCCCCTCCCTCTTGTAGTACCTCACCCTGGGACCAGAGCCCTGCCCCTGAACAGTGTTAGGGAGGTTGTCTCTCCACAGCCACCTGGCTCCCCCATGATTATGCCAGACCTTTTGTACTATGGCATCCCTGGGTGTACCACTACATGCCTGCTCCAGGGACCCCTCCTGGTCAGCACCTACAAATAAGACAGGTTCCTCTCTATTTCCAGCTTTAGTCCAAACTCTGGCCCCAGTCCATATGCCTTCTGGTCTAAGGATCAAAGAAAATCCTGCCCATTGTCTTCGATACAACAGATAGGCCTGGTACATTAGATTTGAAATTTGGGAACCAATATTATGGCTCTGGAGTTTAAGAAACTTTTATCAAATGTTTCAATAAGTGAGTAGGTACTTCCCTTCAATCTGGTCCCGGTGTTTACCTGAGAGCTCCCCATAAGGAGGGTTGAACTGTCCTAGCCCTCTATGGGACACTAGAGAAGGGGCTGTGTGACATCTACTAGGCTAGAAAACACCAAAGGGTGCAGCGCCACCCTTTCCTCTTTCCCCTCCCCCTACAAGTCCTCAAAGCAAACCCTCCAAGGTACCCTCGGGTCACTCCATCCTAACATCCCCTCCTATGAACATTCTCCATGGGGGAATGGAGACCTCTTATCAAAGAGGGCAGTAATTTCCTTACTGACCATGCAGCAAAATAATAAACAAATCCCACGAGAAAAAATTAAGCAGTGAATGATGTACTGACAAAGGCCACAAAAGGCCAGACACTTCATGAACAGTACCTCCCTCAAATCTACAAATATCCTATGTGAGCTTCAGGTATTATCTCATTTTACAGAGGAAAAATCTGAAATGCAGAGAAGTAAATGAACTACCCCAGGTCACAAAACTTGTAAATGGTATGCCCAAAAATCAAACCTGGGTCTGTCTGCCTTCAAAGATCATGAATTTTTCACATAGCCATGTGATAATGAGCTTGTAGAAAGCACATATCTAAATTTTTTTTAAAAAATAGTAAAAGACTGAAATAAAATGCACAGAAAATAGTGGTTGTGTGATGATAATAAAACCATAAGTGGCTTTTACCCTTTTCTTTGTTTTATATTTTAATAAAATACTGCTTATAAATCAAAACTGCATGCATATCAGTGAAGGGGTACTTTCCATTAGTTCTATTATAACTTCTTAGGAAAAAAAAATGGATACTGTCAGTCATCAGTGCCATTCACTGACAGCCATGTGGAAGGCAAAGACCCCTGGCCCTACATGGTAAGCAGCTGGCCATGTGATTGATCCTGGTCACTTCTGGGCCAGAGTTTGTAATTGCTGGAAGAAACCTTTCCAGAGCTCCCTTTCTCTACTTTACACAAGCTTATATTTAAGAATTCAAAAGATTTCATTTTGCGGTCACCTCTTACTATATAGAAGTAATCTACTGCATTCTATTCCTGCCTCCTTTTATTTTGGAATTATGCCACACAACCCTTGTGGGAATGAATGGGGGAAAGCAGTAAGGACAGCATAACATAGTACAGGCTACGTTGGAGAGGCAAGAGTGCTGGTTCTGCTCCTGTCTCTATGACTGACTGATTATAGAGTCCTGCAAAAGTCACTCACCTTCTCAAGGCATTAGGTTTTCCTCTTTGTACAATGCAAAAGAAGGACTCAGTGATCTATATGGTTACTTGAGTTCCAATATTCCTTTTGATTTCTGCCTTTGTCACTGTACTATGGTCAATCTCTCACACAAACATCAACTAAAACTTTTTTTGTACAATCATTAAAAGCACATGTATCAAAATATACAATACAGTTTACTTCTATTAGAGAAGTCATATAGCCTCATAAGAATATGTATATTTAAATGACAGCAGCTATGCCACTTGTTTTAAGTATTCATAAACATATATTACCTGAAACAACAACATAAAAATTATCTTCCCACTTGCAAGTCACCAGACCACTACCACCATAATTTGCTAAGTATGCAATACTTAGTGAATTACATTTCCAGGTACATTTCAAGGTACAAGTTAATCCTTTAATATTCATTCTACAGGTTTAAGCTTCATTCAAGCCACTTGGCTATGTGAGACTATGTTTAATGTTACTAGTAGTCCTGGGTGATGTCACAATTACAGGCTGGTATGTGGAGTGATGTCAAGGAAGCCCTGTGCCCACATCCAGGCTTCCAAATGCAGGAGCTATTGGTTCTTCCTGGTTCAGGCTCAGGCACAGTGATCTCCACATGCACAGCCTGATGGGGGAATTATTCTACACAAGGTATCCTACAGAAGAATCAAATTTCAGGTTTCCCCAGTCATGAGGTCCATCATTATTTTCCAGGATGCTGGGCACATTATGCAAGGTTATACATGTTGTTATGTAGAGGGCAAGCTCCTATATGAGGGAAACTTCCAAGCAAGAGGAGGAAAGCAAATATCTCGAGCTTCTACAAAGTCCAGATGCCAACAGGGGACTCACTATTCAACAAAAGTAAGCAACTTCCCTTAGAAAAGCTTTTGGTTTAATTTCTCACTTGCAAACAAAAATTCTACAACTCATTTCTTTCGAGGCAAGAAGGGTATGGCTACAAATTAAATGTTTTATTTTCATTGTGCTTGATTATTACAAAATATCTGACCAGTCACCAAACCTCTCTTTGTGCTTGACCATTTTCTAAGGACTAATGAACAAAGCTGATGGAATTCACTTTCATATCTATTGTTAGTAGTGACAGTTCCTCAGATCTCCTATTAACAATATCTCATTATTCCAAATAAGACCTAACTAAAAAGATAAACATTTTTTTACTATTCTATTGGCACCCAAACAAGAAGGAAGGATGTCCAAACATCAATTGTAATGGAAAAAGTGCACATCCACAACTTTTCTACCAATCATTAAAACTATCATTTTCAAAAGGCCTTTGCACAACATCCTTCATCCACACCCTCCCGTTGGAGGTACAGGCTACAGAAAAGAGCTCTCACTGCAGGGCTCCTTCTACCTCTTTCTAAGGGTCTGACCTCATTTAACCTCTCTGATTTCTATTTCCTCACTTGTAATTGAGGTTCTTGAAAATATATTATTCGTGTTGGTCCCTCTTAGTGCTAAAGAAAATTACCGTATTTTTGGACTATAAGACGCACCCCACCCTGCCCAAATTTGGGAGGAATAATGGTTGGGGTTTTTTTGTTTTGTTTTGTTTTGTTTTTATGTACTGTCGTGTGACCACGACCGCAATCATGACAGAATATTTCCATTACCCCAGAAGTTCCCTGGTCACTCTGCACTGATACCTCCTGAATAATGGTTGTTAATGCTGCTATTGAGTTCTGTTTATATTTACATTGGTGAAATATTGTTATTTATGTTATTAAATATTTTGCCACATTTTTTGCTTCAAAATTTTTTCCTGTTTTCCTCTAAAATCTGGGTGCATCTTATGGTCTGAAAAATATGGTATATAACCAGATCACAGCTTTAAACTATAATAGACCTCATCCTTTTAATGACAAAAATCATGTGCTATATATTCAGATTGAATGATTTAAGGTTTTTTAAGAATGGGCTATCACAATTATATTGTATTTAAGCCATTTCTGGACAGATCCTTCTGATGTGCTCCCAACCTATAGCCTCAGAGTAACAGTCACTTTGACCAGCATTTAACATGTACATTTCTCAGCTTACTTTATAGAATTAAACTTAAATAGCCATAGGTTAAAAGAAGAATCATTAGAACAAATACGTCATCCTGACCTCAGAAATAATTTAACGTGAATTTAGAAAGAGCTACCTCTGAATTTGCAGCAAAGGACTCTTCCAGCCAATACAAACCCATGAGGCTGACTCATACATGAAATCCCTAAAGAAGATAGACTTAACTCAGACAGTGCCATTAACATATGATTTTCTGGGCTGAAAGCAAGGCAAAGCACAATACCTTTTTTTAGAAGTTTAAAGGTAAACTTTAAAAGTACCTTCAAAGGACATTCAGCAGAGGTGACAATGACTAATGAAGTAATACTGACACCTAAAAATTCACAAGCAACATGAAAAAACAAAAAGGGAAGGTGACATTCATCCAAGACTTCTTTCTGAGTGATGAGCTCAGACATTTTGAATAAAAAAGTATCTTAAAGTTATGGTATAATCCAAAAATGAACAATAAGATAATTGTACTACCATATTTCTTCTGTGATGGCCAAGTGCTAGTGTAATAAAATCTTCCAGTACAGCCAGCTCATTTGTGTGTGATTAACACATATTTGCATAATTTCCACATGACTATTTTTTTCTCTTCATGCATCTAAATTTAATTGAATAATTTCAGTATCAGATCAGAGATGGTAAAGGGGAAATAGAAGCCATCAAATAATCATAGTCAAACTACTGCTGACTTAGGAAAAAAACACAAACATATACACTAACACATGAGAATGGCTACAGTTTGTCTATATGACAAAAGCTTCCCAGCGGCAATCTAGAAACAATGTCTCCCCTCCTTTTACATACTCTACTAAATAAATATGTCCACAAAAGGGTTCATTTTCCCAAAACAAAATGGATTTAATGCTACAGAGGCCATCGAAGGGATGTAAAACTGAATCACAAGGAATGCTGACCCCAGCTCCAATGCTTCAAAGGTTGTCAAAAAAAGTGTAACTTTTTCAAGATCTAAACCAGTGATTTCAAGTTTATGTTTTCATCATGTGTCTGCCTAAAAATTAAGAAGTCAACACTGAAGAGTCACAGTATTCCTCTGATTGGGTGTCCAAGCTCCAAAACCATGTCACATCTGCCTCAGGAGCATCCTCACCAACACCCAGAACTGATTTGCCAGAGCACACTGTCTCAGTCATCATCCCATTCCTGAGTACCCTCTGGGTTGAATATACCCCAGATCTCTCTACAGGGGCCTTTCCACCACAGAATTACCAGGAAACAAGCAAGGGACAAATGTAAAAACCTGTATCAGGACTGATGATACCCAACCCCCAAAGTAGAAGGCAGCTTATTGCTGCCTCATTAATTGCAAAATAAATCCTCCACATAATAACCAGAAAACAGTGTGGTGCCAAATTGTGTGGCTCTCTTATACTTCAATTTCTTCACCTGGAGGAATGATTTTTAAAGGCTTTCCATGTTTACATTATAAATTTTGGAGAACTGGGTATGAGAAAACTTACCCAAATAGTGTCCTCTCTCCTTTCTCAAAATGTATTGGAGATGTTTCATTTCATCTGATATTATGAAGGGTATCCCTAAGCCTAAAGACTAAAGACTGCCTAGAATGTTTCTAGATGCTAAAAATATTCAAGTTTCCCTGACCTAAGTCATCTCAAGCTACACAACCATCTGAGTTAACTGGAGAAAGCATGAAGAATAAAGTATGGGTCACAGAATCACAAATATGTACAGGACGCACCCAGGAAAAATGTCAGCAGCCAACCCACAGATACAATAATATATATGCACATCAAGGTGCACCCAATATTATTGTTACTAATTGCCATATGCTTCTGAAACACCTATCGCAATGAACTAAAAGACCTTCGTAAATGCTTTACCATTATTTCTACCATACAAATAGGAACAAAACAGCTCCTTGAGGCCAGGAAAATTCTGAATCCCACAGAGTTTCCTCCTCACCTGTTGAGCCCTTGTATAGCACGCAACAAATACATGAGGTCTGACTAAATTCAAAACACCCAATATCTAGCACTTGTTTTTGATAGCCTAGAAGGAAAAATTTGTTTTACAGAGCTTTTCTAAGATTTCAACAGATTGACTCAAAAAGTAGCCTCATCAGCTAGATTTGAGGGCAATATTTCCCTGGTAAGCAGAAAACTCCCAATGCTGTGCCCTCTCCTTGGGACACTCAATCAATGTCAAGCATTAAAAAGAAACATAATTTTGAAAAAAATTATAAGCTTAAAAATGCAGGAGAGGAGAACCAAGATGGTGGTAGGTTGGGTAGAGGCAACACTAACCTCTTCCCAGGACAAAACTGGAATTACAACTAAATTATAGAAAAATCACCCTGAATTACCAAATGAACACTAACTGGAGAGAAGCCTTATAACCAAGGACTTAAGGAAAAAAACACTTCACCACATGGAGATTGGTAGGAAGTACAGAGGCATGAAAGGTCTTCCTGGGCTCCCACAAGTGGCAGTTGAAGTTCAAGTTGGATATTTCACAGGCTGGGGAGTTCCCCCTGAAAACTGTGGGGTCTAAAGCCTAAGCTGGGTTCCTCAGCCTAGAGGACCAGAACTTGGAAAGGAACCCAGATAAGATTCAAATGAAAAGCAGCAAGGTTTCTGTCTGCCAGGGAGAGATGCCTAGAGATGCAGAGAACCTCTTAAAGGACCAAGACACAAAATATCATTTGCAGCCACATACCCTGGGCTCTGGCAGAGGGAGGACAGAGCAGACTAAAGCCATGTGAAAAGAGTTTGGGGTTGCTGACTCAGGGGTGAGAGCTGAAGGATGAGACGTCAGGATTCCCATGCTCAGCAATTCCACGTATTGCAGAAGCCATCTTTCTCTCCATGCTGTATCAACCGGGGGAAGCAATAGCCCCAGCCACAAGAAGCCCTCTCATGGCATGAAGCTTAAGCCAGGCTGCTGAGAAATACAGCTGGAGGCACTTTCACAGATTAACCCTAACAGAAAGTCTGCAGATGAAGGAGGATTTTAGGGAGTTCTGATACCTCAGCTGACCCTCCCTGGGATGAGTGCTGGTAAGAAGAGCCCTTGGTGGGCAGCATGGTTCTTTCTGCACTTACCCAGGTGAAGCAGAGAGAGCAACAAACTGGGGATAGCTGATAGCTCAAAAAAGGTGGCCCAGGGCCAGTCGCAGGCAGCACCTGAGTCTTTGGAGATCTACCTAATACATAGAAATTTAAAAAAAAAAAAAAAAACAGGGAGCCAAAATAAGACAAGAAACAGGCCCCAAATGAAAGAACAAGAGAATTCTCCAGAAGAACTAAATGAAATGGAGGTAAGCAATTCATCAGATATAGAGTTGAGAGTAATAATTATAAGGATGCTCAATAGCATGAAAAGAGATATAGAAACCATAAAAAGGATGAGTCAGACATAAAGAATGCAATATTCGAAATAAATAATACACTAGAAAGAATAAACAGTAGGTTAGATGAAACAGAAGATCAAATCACCAATTTGAAAGACAAATTAGAAAAGCATCCAAGCAAAGTAGCAAAAAAAACAACAACAACAAAGAATTTTTAAAAATTAGGAGAGTTTAAGAAACCTTTGGGACAACATGAAGTCTAAGTCTAACAACATCTGCATCATAGAAGGACAAGAGAGTGAAAAAGGGATCAAGAATACATTTGAAAAATTAATGACCAAAAACTTCCCTAACCTGGTGAAGAAAAAAGACATCCCAGGCCAGAAAGCTCAGAGACTCCCAAACAAGATAGACCCAAAGAGGCCCATACCAAGACGCAACATAATTAAAATTGCAAAGTTTAAAGGCAAGGAGAGATCTTAAGAGCTGCAAGAGAAAAGCAGTTAGTTACCTCCAAGGGAGCTCCCACTAGACTGTAATCTGGTTTCTCAACAGAAATGCCATAGCAATAAGACAAGAAGAAATAAAAGGCATCCAAATTGGAAAGTAAGTAAAACTGTCACTATCTGCAGATGACATGATAAGGTACATAGAGAACACTAACAATTCCATCAAGAAATTACTAGAACCGGGAGGCAGGGACTAATTGAAAGAAGGTGAAAGAATTAGTCAAAGAACATATAGTAAGGACACATGGACACAAGGCACATAGTAATTACATTAACCAAGATTCAAATGAACAAGAGAATTCTAGAAGCAGCAAGGGATAAGGGGACAGTCACCTACAAAGGGGTTCCCATCAGACTGTCAGCTGATTTCTCAAAAGAGACCTTACAGGCAAGAAAGGGGCTGGAAAGAAATATTTGAAATCTTGAAAAGCAGGGACCTACATCCAAAATTGCTCTATCCAGCAAAGCTGTCATTTAGAATGGAAGGACAGATAAAGCGCTTCTCAGATAAGGTCAAGTTCAAAAAGTTCATCATCACCAAGCCCTTATTATATGAAATGTTAAAGGGACTTATCTAAGAAAAAGACATAGACAACAATGTGGGGATTGACAATGGAAGTGGGGAGTGGACTGGGTTGAAGGGAGCTAAGGGTGAAAAAATTAGGAGAACAATAATAGCATTAGCAATAAAATATTTTTTAAAAAACAAGGAAACTACTAGAACTGATAAAAATTCAGTAAAGTACCAGGATACAAAATTAATATCCATGAATCAGAAGCATATTTATATGCCAATAATGAAATATAAGAAAGGGAAATTAAGAAAACATTCCCATTCCCAATTGTTCCAAAGAGAATAAAATATCTACGAATAAGTATAACCAAGTACATTAAAAGACCTGTACTCCGAAAATCATAGGACACTAAAGAAAGAAACTGAAGAAGATACAAATAATTGGAAGCACATATTGTGTTTCTGGATATGAAGAACTGATATCATTAAAATGTCCATAATACCCAAAGCAATTGCTATCACAATACCAATGACATATTTCACAGAACTAGAACAAACACTTCAAAAAAGTATATGAAACAATGAAAGGCCCTGAAAACCAACAGCAATCTTGAGAACAAAGGAGAAAGTTGGAGGAATCATGCTACCTAACATCAAACTATATTATAAGGCTATAATAATCAAAACAGCATGGTACTGGAATAAAAACAGACACATAGAACAATGGAACAGAACAGAGAGCCCAGAAATAAACCGCACCTTTATTGCCAATTAATATTTGACAGAGGAAACCAGTACAAACAATGAACTAAACAGTTTATTCAACAAATGGTGTTGGGAAAATTTGAAAGATACATGCAAAAGAATGAAACTAGACCACCTCTTACGCCACACACAAGAATAAATTCAAAATGGATTAAAAGTTTAAATTTTACACCTGAAACCATGAAAAGCCTAGAAGAAAACAGAGTAAAATCTCAGATATTGCTCACAACAATATTTTTATGATATATCTCTTCAGACAACTTAAAAAAAAAAAAACAGCTGGTTGTTGTGGACCGTTCAACCTGGTTTCAGGAGTTGTAGCCCTTACCCCATGGTGGGCTGTGTAAGAGCCTAGGGACCCACTTCATCTGGGTCAATTCTGTCAAGAGGACCTGAGCTACTAAGGAGACAAAGCTTATCTCCCTGGCAGGAGCACCGCTTCTGCCTCATCCATCTCTGGCCCCAGTGCTTGGTTGGTAGTCAATGATGGGTAAGACTCCTCATGGGAGGGGCAACCTAAGCCAGATGCAACCACTTGGGAGGCCCTCATGGAAGGACTCGGGGGGCTGCAGCAAAGAGTGGGTGATGGACCCTCACCCTCCCGGCTATTCTGACATAGCCCGAGTCCTCAGTTCCATCTGGGAGATGTCTTCTGCTTCCTAATCGGCTTAAAGCCTGAAACTATGAGGGCGAGTGGTGCAGCCCTGTGCTGGCCAGGACGGCTCCCTGGATGATCGGGCATAAGAAAGAATTCCTAAAGTCCTGTGAAACCTGCTTTGCTAAGAGTGCACTCACTTAAATGATAAGGGTCCAAGGAGGAAATGAGATTGTCTCACAAAGTTTGGCAACTCCCTTTCCTGACAGACACTGACTCAGATTAAGCCCTCAGATTTCTTTGAAAAGTTAACCATTGTTTGATCCTTGTCGCCTGACATACCTGTATTCCTGTGTATTTGAACCCAATAAAAGCCCAGTGAGGAAGGGGCTCTGGGTCATTCTTCTCTGAGAGTTTGTCCACCTCTCCTCCCCAAGCAGATCATGTCTTTGTAGTTTTTATTTTCATCCGTGACGGAGCGATGGGGCTCTGTGGGCAGAGCCCCCCCACATCTGGCACCCAGGACAGGGGTCCCCCACAGCTGGTCTAGATGGCAGAGGAGTGAATAAAAGTCACACTAATCTCCTCCCAGGACCAATCTAAACTTACAACTAAATTGTGGAGAAATCACCTGGAACAAACAGCTGAACAATAGCAAGAGAGAAGCCCTATAACTTTAGATAGACAGAAGAATCAGCTTCAGCACAACCTGATCTATAAGGAGTGTGGTGGAGACTTGAGAAGGCTGACAGGAGCCCACAGGTGGTAGCGCCAGAAGGATAATTAACTGGCTGGTTAAATCCCCCTGGGAACACTGGGGTCTAAACTGTAAGCTAGGATCCCTAGCCTACAGAACAAAAAGTACAAGATAACAACCAGTAGCAAAAAGCAGCAGGGTTGCTCTCTGCCAGAGATGGACAACTGGAGAAACAAAGAGCTCTTTAAAGGACCAGTGCACAACTTTTCATTTGCAATCACTTACTCTGGGGCCCAGCAAATGAGGGGGTAGAGTGGGCTAGAGATGCCTGAGGAAAGACTGGGGACAGAAACTAAGGGGAGAGAACTGAGAGAGTAGACACCTGGGATCACAGTGCTGAGTTATCCCCCATACACCAACAACCATCATCTCAGGCAGACCACTCCCCGGAGCAGCAGCACTCTGAGGGGAAGAAATAGTCCCATCCCCAAGAGGGATACTGGCCTGGCACAAGCAGCTTAAGCTTGATTGCTGAGTGCAGAATGACTAGATTAACAACTGAATGAGACAATCACACAAAGTAGATCCCTGGAAGTCTTGAACATGCTGCATAAGGTCAGACAGGGTCAACACCTGACCTCACCAGAGGCAGATCAAGAAAGAAAAATACTGGTAAATAATAGAGATTACTAAGATGATATTCAATGAGGTCTTCTCCATGATTTGCAATATTTTCTTTCCTCCATAGCTTTTTCACATTCATTTTTTGTCTATCAAGTTGCTCCATATTTCACCTTCTTCATTCCCTTTTTTATTCATGATGTAAATTTTACTTTCTTGCTTTGCATTGCTCCAACTCCCACTCTTATTAGTGCTCCCCCCTTTACCCTCTCAAAATCATTTTTCTTTTGGTAGGTCATCTCATATTCACTCTCCTTTTTTCAATCGTCTTAATCTCTTTAAACTCTTATTAATACTGGTTCATTTGCTGTTCATGGTGGGATTGCAGAGAGAAGTTATTTTTGCAGGTGTGAGTTGGTTTCCTGGACTTTGTGATTTTTCTTCTGACAGTGACTACACAACATCATACAAGACATTGGGGGTGGGGTAACCCACAGTAAACCAGCTGGAGGGAAGGACCCACCAAGGAACGATCCAACAATAATCAAAACCCAGGTGTATCCAGAAAGCCAATATATATGGCATAAAGGGAGTCACAAGATCATCAAGTTCAGGAGATCAAGGGGACAGTACAACTGAATCTCACAGGTCTCCTACCATAGAAGATCACACCACAAAGTCATGGAGTAAAACCAGGTCATTTTAAGAAGTAGAAGCAAACAAGAAGAATCTTTCAAATAATGGGAAGACAAACAAACAATCCCCAATCAAAAAGAAAGGAGGAATACTCAGAAAGAGTGCTAAATGAAATAAAGGCAAGTCAACTATCGGAAGTTGCGTTCAAAACAATAGTTATAAAGAACCTCAATGAGCTCAGTGAAAATTACCAAAGACTACAGGGAAACTATGAGGAACTTACTGCAAACCATATCAGCATAAAAAAGGACATAGAAACTATCAACAAGAACCAAGAGGAAATGAAGAATACAATTTCTGCATTGAAGAACACAGTACAAGAAATTAAAACCAGGCTAGATGAAGGAGAGGCTCAAAAGAACGAACTGGAAGACAAAGTACAAAAAAACTCCCTGAAAGAGAAGGAAAAGGAAAAAAGACTCAAAAAATGAAGAGGACTTAAGGGAAATGAAGGACAACATGAAATGTAAAAATAAGTGTATCATAGGGATACCAGAAGGAGAAAAAGAGGAGGAATGGACAGAAACTATACTTGAAAAAGTAATGATGGAAAACTTCACTAGTTTTTTTCAGTCATTTTTTATGTATTTTTAAAGGCTTTATTTATTTATTTTCTAGAGAGAGCAAGGGAGGGAGAGACAGAAGGAGAGCAACATCAATGCACGGTTGCCTCTCACGCTCTCCCCACTGGGGACCTGGCCTGCAACCCAGGCATGTGCCCTGACTGGGAATCAAACCAGTGACCCTTTGCTTCACAGTCCAGCATTCAATCCACTCAGCAACACCACCCAGGACTCAAAAATTTCCCTAATTTCATGAGGAAAAAGTTCAGGAATGCCACATAGTCTCAATCAACAGCAACCAAAACAGGCCCACTCTAAGACATATCATAATTAAAATGGCAAAATTCAAAGACAAATAGACAATCTTAAAGGCAGGAGGGGAGAAACAGAAAGTAACATACAAAGGAACCCCGATAAAGCTATCAGCCAATTTCTGAACAGAAACACTACAAGCCAGAAGGGAATGGCAATAAATATTCCAAGTAATGAAAAGGAAAGGTCTGCACCAAGACTACTCTATCCAGCAAGTCTCTCAATTAAAATGGAAGGTGAAATAAGGAGTTTCCGAGACAAAAGTAGGACAAAAAAATACACCTCCACCAAACAGCATTGCAACATAAGCTAAAGGGATTGTGTTAAGAAGTTGAAGAAAAAGATGAGAGAGAGAGGGGAACACAGGTACAAAGGGGTAACATGGCAATGAATAAGTACCTATTAATAATAACCTAAAATATAAATGTATTAAATGCTCCAATCAAAAGATATAGGGTAGCTGAATGGATAAGAAAACATGACCCAAACATATGCTGCCTACAAATGACCCACCTCAAAACAAAAAACCTACATAGACTGAAAGCGAAGGGTTGGAAAAAAATATTCCAAGCAAATGAACAGGGGAAAAAAGCTGGAGTAGCAACACTTATATATGACAAAATAGACTTCAAAACAAAAGCCATAAAAAGAGACACAGAAGGACACTTCATAATACTCAAGGGAAGAATTCATCAAGAACACATGAATATTATAAACATATATGTACCCAAGTTAGGAGTACCCAAATATATAAGAAAATCTTCAAAAATTTCAAGAAAGATATAGACAGCAACACAATTAAAGTAGGAGATTTTAATACCCTATAGGTAAAAAATGGGAAGATCTTCCAAACAAAACATTAAAAAGAATATAGTGGAACTAAATGATACATTACATCTAATGGACTTAACTGATATATATAGAGAACATTTCATCCCAAAGAAGCGAAATGCACATTCTTTTCAAACGTACATGGAACATTTTCAAAGATGGACCACATGATAGGACACAAAACAAACATCAACAAATACAAGAAAATTGAAATCATATCATGCATTTTCTCAGACCTCAAGGGCATGCAACTAGAAACAACCTTTAAAAAAACCTCAAAAACACTCAAATTCATGGAGACTGAATAGCATGCTATGAAACAAGTAATGGGTTAATAATGAAATCAAGGAAGGAATCAAAAAGCTTCTGGAAACATATGAAAATGAACGCAAAATAGTCCAAAACCTATGGGACACAGCAAAGGTGCTCATGAGAAGGAAGTTCTACCTGTATTAGAAATAATTAAAAACAAACATTAGAAATAAACGACCTAATCCTACATCTACAAGAACTGGAGGAACAACAAACAAAGCCCAAGCAAGAAGAAGGAAATAATCAAGCAAAATAGAATGACACAGACTAAAAGAACAATTCAAAAGATCAATAAAACCAGGAGATGGTTCTTTGAAAAGATAAATGAAATTGACAAGCCATTAAGCAGACCCATGAAGACAAAAACAGAGAAGACCCAAATAAATAAAATTAGAATTGAAAGAAGAGAAATTACAACTGATACCACAGAAATACAAAAGGGTTGTAAGAAAATACTGTGAAGAACTATATGCCAAGAAATTTGAAAAACAGGGTGAAATGGAGAAATTTCTAGAAAAATATAATCTTCCAAAACTCAATCAAGAAGAAGCAGAAAACTGAACAGACTGATAACAGCTGGAGAATTGAAGCAGTAATCAAAAAACTCCCTGCACACAAAATCCCTGGATTTGGACGGTTTCACAGGAGAACATTACAAAACATTTAAGGAAGAGCTAACATCTATCTTTCTCATACTACTCCAAAAAATCCCAGAAGAGGGAAGACTCACAAACTCTTTTTATGAGGCCAGTATCATCCTAATTCCAAAGCCAGACAAAGACACAAAAGAGAAATAAAACTACAGGCCATATCACTAATGAACATAGATGATAAAATCCTCAACAAAATATTGGAAAATTGCAGCAGCAATACAATAAAAAGATCATACACCATGATCAAGTGGGATTCGCCCAGGGATGCAAGAATGGTACAACATTCAGAAATCAATAAATGTAATACATGACATAAACAAAAGGAAAGACAAAAATCACATGATCTCATTAATAGATGCAGAAAAAGCATTTGATAAGGTACAACATCTATTAATGGTCAAAACACTCAGCAAAGTGTACATAGAGGGAGTATACCTCAACAAAATAAAGGCCATATACAAGAAACCTACAGTCAACATCATATTTAATGGGCAGAAACTAAAAGGTTTCTCACTAAGATCAGGAACAGGAACAGGTGTCCACTTTCACCACTTCTAGTCAACATAGTATTGAAAGCCCCAGCCAAAGTCATCAGACAAGAAAAAGAAATAAAAGGCATACAAACTAGAAAAGAAGTAAAACTGTGATTGTTTGCAGATGACATGATAGTGTACATAAAAAACCCTATAGACACCACCAAAAAACTACCTGACATAATACATGAACTTGGCAAAGCAGTGGGAAACAAAGTCAATCATCAGAAATGGAAGGCATTTTGGTACATGAACAACAAAATATCAGAAACAGAAATCAGGAAAAAAAATTCCACTTACTAGAGGAAAAAGAAGAATAAAGTACCTAGGACTAAATATAACCAAGGAGGTAAAAGACCTGTACTCAAAAAACTACACAATGCTGAAGAAAGAAATTAAGGAAGACACAAATAAATGGAAGCATATACCATGTTCATGGATTGGAAGAATTAACATCATCAAAATGTCCATACTACCCAAAGCAATTTATAGACTCAACGCAATCTCTATTAAAATACCAATGATCTATTTCACAGATATAGAATGAACATTTCAAAAATGTATATGGAACCATAAACGACCCCAAGCAGCTGAGTAATATTAAGAAGAACAAAGTAGGACGGATCACAATACCTGACATCAAACTATATTACAGGCCACTGTAATCAAAACAGTCTGGTACTGGGACAAGAAGAGACACATAGATCAATGGAACAGAATAGAGAGCCCAGAAACAAACCCATGTCTCTATGGTCAGTTAATATTCAAAAGAGAGGGCAGAAGCATAAAATGGAGTAAAAATAGCCTCTCCAACAAATGGTGTTAGAGTCTAAACACCTACATGCAAAAAATGAAACTTGACAACCAACTTACACCATGCACAAAAATAAACTCAAGGTGGATAAAAGACTTAAATATAAGTCATGACAGCATAAAAGTCCTAGAGAATAATATAGGCAGAAAATCTCAGATATTCCACACAGCAATATTTTTGCTGATATATGCCCTAGAGCAAGGGACATAAAGGAAACAATAAACAAATGGGATCTCATCAACATAAAAAGCTTCTGCATGGCTAAAGAAAACATCAGCAAAATGAAAAGGTAAACAAGAGTATAGGACAATATATTTTCCATTAATACCTTGGACAAGGGTTTGATATCTCTTGAAAATATATAAAGAACTCACATGACTCCACTCCTGGAAGACAAAGAATCCAATTAAAAAATGGGCATAGAACCCGAACAGACATTTCTCCAAGGAGGACATACCCAGGGCCCAGAGACATATGAAATGATGCTCATCCTCACTAGCCTTCAGAGAGATGTAAATTAAAACCACAATGAGATACAACTTCACACTGGTCAGAATGGCCATTAAAAACAAATAAACAATAAGGACTTCTGGCAAAGATGGAGGCATATATAGAAATGCTTAGCTTTCTCGCAAAACCAAAAGAAGGATGACAATCAATTTAAGAACAGTAAACAACCAGAATTTCCAGAAAATCAAATTGCATGGAACTCCAACAACCAAAGAGTTAAAGAAACATTCATCTAGAACAGTAGGAGGGGCAGAGACAGGAAGCCTGTTGGAGAAGACCGCAGCACGGTGTAGGACTGCATGGGCAAGGTGAGGCCTGGCTGACTGAGAAACTAAAGACTCAAAATCTCTACCTGTAAAATACTGTGAGGGTTTCAAAGGTGGGAGAAACTCCCAGTTTCACAGGAGAGTTCATTGGAAAGTAGGGCTAGAGCAGAGTGAGCGAGCAGTATTTTTTCCTCTCTGACACTTCCCCCAAAGATAGCACCACAACCCAGCAAAGAGGGTTGTCCTGCTCTGGTGGACACCTAAGGCTTCTACCCCTGCAACATAACAGGTGTGCTGAGACAGAGAAATATGGCCCAAATGAAAGAACAGATCAAAAACCTTGGAAAAAGAACTAAGGAATGAGAAGATAGACAACGTATTTGATGCAGAGTTCAAAACACTGGTAATCAGGATGCTCAGAGAATTGACTGAGCTCAGTCACAAAATGAAGGAAGACATGAAGGCTACCTGAAGTGAAATAAGGCAAAATATACAGGGAATCAACAGTGAAGGAAAGGAAACTTGGACTCGAATCAACGATTTGGAACAAAAGGAAGAAATAAACACACAACAGGAACAGAACGAAAACACGAGAATTCAAAAAAAAAAATGAGAAAAGGCTTAGGAAACTCTGGGACAACGGTAAGCACTCTAACATCAGAATCATAATAGTGCATGAGGGAGAAAAGGAAGAGCAGGAAATTGAAAACCGGACTTCCAGCCAAGGTGGAGGCATAGGTGGACACACTATGCCTCCTCTCACAACCAAAATTAAGCACAACAAAAATTTAGAACAAAAAAAAAATCAACCTAAACAGATAGAAAACTGAATTGTACGAAAGTCTGACAACAATTCACCCAGACCTGTAAGAGGGGTGGAGTCGGCGGCCGGCAGAGAGGGATCGCTGCAGGAAAAAGCAGTGGATAGTGGTCCCGGATGCACAGGTGGCTGTTGGCACACCCCAGGGGCACAAGCGGCAGTTACTGGGCATGGGGAGGCAACCAGCAGACCCAGTGCGGCACACAAGGCGACTCACTGCAGTCACACATTTGCGCACAGATAAACCAGGCAAAAACCGGCAGCGAGACAGACTGCACAACCCAGGGCCCCAGCGCCAGGAAATAAAGTCTAAAAGCACCAATTGAAAACACCTCTGGGGGTTGAGGTGCCAGGAGAGAATCCCAGCCTCACAGAAGAGTTTGTTGGAGAGAACCACAGGGTCCTAGAACGTACACAAGCCCACCCACACGGAAATCAGCACCAGAAGGGCCCAATTTGCTTGAGGAAAACAGCAGAAGGGACTGGAATCAGAGCACAGAGTAAGTGCCATTGTTCCCTCTCAGACCCCACCCCCACATATAGTGTCTCAACCCAGCAATTGGGCTGCCCCGCCCTGGGGAACACCTAAGGCTCCGCCCCTCACTATCTAACAGCTGCGACCAGACCAAAAAAAAAAAAAAACCCCACAAAACCCAAAAATGGCTCAAACAGGAGAGCAGATCAAAGCCCTAGAGCCAATTCACCTAAGCCACCAAGAGATAGCCAGCCTATCAGATGCACAGTTCAAAGCACTGGTGATCAGGATGCTCACAGAATTGGTTGATTTTGCTCACAAATTAGATCAACAAATGAAGACTACAATAAGTAAAATGAAGGAAAATGCACAGGGAACCAATAGTGATGGGAAGAAAACTGCAACTCAAATCAATGAAGTTGACCAGAAGGAAGAAAGAAACAAGAATTCAAAAAAGAATTCAAAAAAAAATGAGGAGAGGCTTAGCAACTTCCAGGACATTTTTAAATGTCCCAACATCCAAATTATAGGGGTACCAGAAGGAGAAGAGGAAGAGCAACAAGTGGAAAAATTATTTGAACACATAATAAAGGAGAACTTCCCCAATCTGGCAAAGGAAATAGACTACCAGGAAGTCCAGGAAGTTCAGAGAGTCCCAAAGAAGTTGGACCCACTTGGCATGAAAGAGGAACATGCCAAGGCACATTGTAATTACATTAGCCAAGATTAAAATGCAGGAGAGAATTGTAGAAGCAGCAAAGGATACGGGGACAGTCACTTACAAAGGACTTCCCATCAGACTGTCAGCTGATTTTTCAAAAGAGACGTTACAGGCAAGAAGGGGCTGTAAAGAAGTATTCAAAGTCATGAAAGGCAAGGACCTAAATCCAAGATTGCTCTATCCAGCAAAGCTGTCATTTAGAATGGAAGGACAGATAAAGTGCTTCTCAGATAAGGTCAAGTTAAAGGAGTTTGCATCACCAAGCCCTTATTCTATGAAATGTTAAAGGGACTTATCTAAGAAGAAGAAGATAGCAAATATGAGAGTAAAAAGACAGCAAACTCACAGATATTAACAACCACACCTAAAACAAAAGCAAATTAAGCAAACAACTAGAACAGGAGCAGAAACACGGAAATATAGATCACATGGAGGGTTAGCCACAGGGGAGTAGGAGGAGGAGAGAGGGGGGAAAGGTACAGAGAATAAGTAGCATAGATGGTGGGTAGAAAATAGACAGGGGGAGGGCAAGAATAGTGTGGGAAAAGTAGAAGCTAAAGAACTTATGACACATGGACATGAACTAAAGGGGGGAATGTGGGTGGGAGCGGGTGTGCAGGGAGGAGAGGAATGATGGGGGAGAAGTGGAACAACTGTAATAGTGTAATCAATAAAATATATTTTAAAAAATGAATCCAAAAAGAAATTGAAAACTTATTTGGAAAAAAAAATGAAGGAAAACTTCATGAATCTGGTGAAGGAAATAGACTGCCAGGGAGTACAGGAAGCCCAGAAAGTCCCAAAGAAATTCGACATGAGGAGCAACACACCAAGACACATCATAATTACGTTTAACAAGATTAAATATAAGGAGAGAATTTTAAAGGCAGCAGGAGGAGAGGGCAGAGTTACCTACAAAGCAGCTCCCATAAGACTATTAGCTGATTTCTCAAAAGAAACCTTGCAGGCAAGAGAAGGGGCTGGACAGAAGTATTGGAAGTCATCAAAGGCAATGACATACTTCCAAGATTACTCTATTCAGCAAAGCTATCTTTTAGAATGGAAGGGCAGATAAAGTGCTTCCCAGATAAGGCAAATTTAAAGGAGTTCATCATTACCAAGCCCTTATTATATGAAATGTTAGAAGGATTTATCTAAGAAAAAGATCAAAAACTGTGAACAGTAAAATGACAACAAACTCACAACTATCAACAACTGAACCTAAAAAAACAGAAACAAAAACTAAGCAAACAACTAGAACAGAAGCAGAATCACAGAAATGGAGATCATATGGAGGGTTATCAGTGGCAAAGGGGAGGAGGAGAAGGGGGAGGAAAGGTACAGGGAATAATAAAAAGTATAATAGGTGGGCATAAAATAGACATAGGGAGGTTAAGATACTATAGGAAATGGAGAAGCCAAAGAACTTATATGTACGACCCACAGACATGAAATAAGAGGATGGGGGCATGTTGCGGGGAGGGGGGTACAGGGTGGAGGAAGGGTAAAGAAGAGAAAAAGACTTGGAAACTGTAATAGCATAATCAATAAAATATACTTAAACAATAAGTGTTGGCAAGGTTGTGGAGAAAAAGGAACTCTAGTACATTGATGGTGGGAATGCAGACTGGTGCAGCCACTGTGGAAAACAGTGTGGAATTCCCTCTGAAAACTAAAAATGGAACTGCCTTTTGACCTGGAAATTCCACTGCTGGGATTATACCCTAATAATCTTGAAACACCAATTGCAAAGAACCTGTGCACAACAAGGTTCATAGCAGCACAATTTATAATAGCCAAGTGTTGGAAGCAACCTAAGTGTCCATCAATAAATGAGTGGATCAACAAACGTACATTTACACAATGGAATACTATGCAGCAGATAGAAAGAAGCAGTTCCTACCCTTTGGGACAGCATCCATGTAACTGGAGAGCATTATGCTAAATGAAATAAGCCAGGTGGTGAAAGACAACTACCATATGATCTCACCTATAAGTAGAACCAATCAACAAAACAAACAAGCAAGCAAAATGTAACTAGAGACATTGAAATAAAGAACTGACAGTAACCAGAGGGTGTGGAGGGGGATAATGGAGGAAATTAGGGGAAGGGTGGACCAGGAACATGTATAAAGGACCCATGGACAAAGCCAAAGGAGGGTAGAATTGAGGGTGGGAGGTGGGGATAGGTGGGGCAGGGGAAAATAGTGTTGAGAAAATGGAGACAACTGTACTTGAACAACAATAAAAAAGAGAAATAAGAAATAAAAGAAAAATTAATAAATTTAGCTACATCAAACTAAAAAATTCTTGTACATCAAAGGAAACCATCAGCAAAATAAAAAGACAACCCATAGAATGGGAGAACATATTTGCCAATATATCTGATAAGGGGTTAATATCCAAAATTTATAAACAACTTATAAAACTTGACACCAAAAAACAAACAATCCAAGTAAAGAATAAGCGAAGGACCTGAATAGACAGACACTTCTCCAAAGAAAACATACATGTGACCAATAGACATATGAAAAGATGCTCATAGTCACTAATCATCAGAGAAATTCAAATTAAAACCCCAATGAGCTATCATCTCACACCTGTTAGAATGACCGTCCTCAATAAATCAACAAGCAAGTGCTGGCAAGGATGTGGAAAAGGAGAGTCCTTTTGAACTGTTGGTGGGAATGCATATTGGTACAGCCCCTGTGAAAAGCAGTACAGAGTAACCTCAAAAAATTAAAAACAGAACTGCCTTATGACCCACTGATTCCACTTCTGGGAATTTATTTGAGGAAACTCAAAACACTAATTTGAAAGAGTATAAGCACCCCTATGTTTTTTGCAGCATTATTTACAATAGCCAAAATTTGGAAGCAGCCCAAGTGTCCATCCGTAGATGAGTAAATAAAATAATGATGGTACACTTATACATAGAATAATCCTTAGCCATAAAAAAGAAGAAAATTTCACCCTTTGTGACAGCATGGATGGACATAGAAAACATTAGGCTAAGTGAAATAAGGAAGTCAGAGAAAGACAAATACCATACTATTTCATTCATATGTGGAATCTAATGAACAAAGTCAACTAACAAGCAAAATAGAGACAAACTCAGATAGAGAGCAGGCTGACATCTCTAGTGGAAGAGTGGTTAGGGTGTGGGCATATCATGGGGACAAAAAGTACTCCTGGAAATGGATAACAGTGTGGGGGTTGGGGCAGGGGTCAGGGAGTAAGAGGGTGTATGGGGTGTAATGGTAATGGAAAAAAAATACTAAAAATGAATAAACAGACAAAAAAAGACCGCAGGAAAAAAATTTACATTGGTTATGAAATGGTACATTTTTATTCCTCAGAAACATTGGGTTGATAAAATTCAGGAGTTCTTAAACATAAATCACTTTTATATTGAATGTGACCTACATTGGTGCTAACAATCTTAAGATCTTAGTTGTTATTGTTTGCAATAAATCAGCTGCAGTTCAGACCAGGCCAGTCTACAGTGTTTGCTGTGAAAGAAGGGATGAGCCTGTGATGAGGTGAAAGGTACACAAGGGCCCCACAGACCTGAGTCAGGTCCTTGCAGTTCCATTTACATGCTCTGTAACCATAAGCAAATCATTGCAGCTGACTGGGCCTAAGGTTCTCCAACTACACAATTCAATTTATAAAAGGCTTTTGCCAGGAGTAATACAGGGTGGGGCAAAAGTAGGTTTTCAGTTGTTCATATGGAACACAATAACTAATAAATAACAATACAAGAATAAACTCTGTGTTTCACATACTCACAACTGTACTTTATGGTTTCAATCAACAAGTACTGAATAATGATTTATTGAATGAAGAATGAATGAATGAATGAAAAAACTAAAAATTTATTTTGCCTTCAGATGTCCCTCTTGGTGGCAGAGAAGGCTTTTCGTCATTTATCATTTTGTTTTCTGGAGAACAAATGATCGAGCCTCAGTTGGAGGTATAAACAGTAAACACAGACAGGCTGAGGGGAGGAGGGAAAGAGTATGGATATGTACACCCTGTTCAGATGTACTCTCTTGAGGCACTCTTTTGCTGTGACTTAGAGGCCCAAGCATCCAGTCTTGACAGTCCATTTTAGTTTCTTTTAGGTTTTTATTGGCTGTTAACTGAGAAAATACTTCAGAGTTCAGTTAGTCACAGGAAATTAAATTCCCCGTGTGCCACAACAGATCCAGATATGGTCCCTGTGTGGGCTGATTTTCTCCCAGAAAGTCACAGTACACAAGGTCCCTGGACTTGGTTACTGGTGCTCACAATAATGATCCTTGTGTAGACTGTAACCTCTTATATATTTATAGGCCTATGTTAGAGGGAAAGGTTTGCCATAAATCAGCTATGGTTGCATTCAGGAATAGAAGGCTTTTTCATTACCTAGTGTATGACTTCTATTTAGTAAGATATAAAGATATTTTACTGCCCACAAATAAGGAGTAGGCCACACATCTGATGATAAACAACAGAATTGTCAAGATCCACTGATTTTGCTTATCAAAGAAAATATGTATGTACTAGTATAGGAATAAGGCATAAAATGATGCCTAAAACAGGCGTGTGTGTGTGTGTATTTTTAAAGAATACCTGCCTATAGAATATATAAAGAAAAGGAGAAAAACTAAAGAAAGTAAATAGACTCCGGCCAAGATGGAGGCGTAGGCGGACGCATTGTGCCTCCTCTCACAACCAAAATTAAGGACAACAAATATTTAGAAACAAGAAAACAACCAGAACTTATAGAAAATTGAACTGTATGGAAGTCCAGCAACCATTCATCCAGACTGGTAAGAGGGGCAGAGTCACAAAAGGAAAAAGTGGAGGTGCGGAGCCAGGAACGCAAACAGCAGCTGGCAGTTCCCAGGTGCACAGGCGGTGGCTGGCGGACCCCGGGCACAGGGGGGGCAACTGTGCAGACCCAGTGAGGCCGCACAAGGCGGCTGGCTGACCAGGTGGTCTGACATTCGCGCACACAAATGGTCCAGGCAGAGGGGAAGTGGCGGAAGGAACTGAATCCAGGAGAGCGGAGCAGGCGCCATTCTTCCCTCTCGGACCCCGCCCCCACCTACAGCGTCACAACCCAGCGACTGGGATGCCCCATACTGCGGAATGCCTGAGGCTCCACCCCTCACTACGTAATAGCCGTGACTAGACTAAAACCAAAACAAAACAAAACAAAAAAAAACAAAACAAAACAAAACAAAAAAAAAATGGCTCAAACCGGAGAACAAATGAAAACCCCAGAGTCAATTCCTCTAAGCCGTGAAGAGATACCCAACCTATCAGATGCACAGTTCAAAGCACTGGTCATCAGGATGCTCACGGAATTGGTTGATTTTGCTCACAAATTAGATGAAAAAATGCAGGCTACAATACGTGAAATGAAGGAAGACGCATGGGGAACCGATAGAGATGGAAGGAAAACTGGGACTCAAATCAATGGAGTGGACCAGAAGGAAGAAACTAACAACTAAACAGAAAACGAGGAAGAAACAAGAATTCAAAAAAATGAGGAGAGGCTTAGGAACCTCCGGGACATCGTTAAACATCCCAACATCCGAATTATAGGGGTCCCAGAAGGGGAAGAAGAAGAGCAACAAGTGGAAAACTTATTTGAACAAATAATAAAGGAGAACTTCCCCAATATGGCAAAGGAAATAGACTACCAGGAAGGTCCAGGAAGCTCAGAGAGTCCCAAAGAAGTTGGACCCAAGGAGGAACACACCAAGGCACATCATAATTACATTAGCCAAGATTAAAATGAAGGAGAGAATCCTAGAAGCAGCAAGAGATAAGGGGACAGTCACCTACAAAGGAGTTCCCATCAGACTGTCAGCTGATTTCTCAAAAGAGACCTTACAGGCAAGAAGGGGCTAGAAAGAATTATTTGAAATCTTGAAAAGCAGGGACCTACATCCAAAATTGCTCTATCCAGCAAAGCTGTCATTTAGAATGGAAGGACAGATAAAGTGCTTCTCAGATAAGGTCAAGTTCAAGGAGTTCATCATCACCAAGCCCTTATTATATGAAATGTTAAAGGGACTTATCTAAGAAAAAGAAGATAAAACTATGACAGTGAAAAGACAGCAAACTCGCAGCTATTAAGAACCACACCTAAAACAAAAGCAAACTAAGCAAACAGCTAGAACAGGAACAGAACCACAGAAATGGAGATCACATGGAGAGTTAGCAACAGGGGCGTGGGAAGAGGAGAGGGGGAAAAGGTACAGAGAATGAGTAGCATAGATAGTGGGTAGAAAATAGACAGGGGGAGGGCAAGAATAGTATGGGAAATGTAGAAGCTAAAGAACTTATGACACATGGACATGAACTAAAGGGGGGAATGTGGGTGGGAGAGGGTGCGCAGGGTGGGGGGATAATGGGGGAGAAATGGGATAACTGTAATAGCATAATCAATAAAATATATTTAAATTTTTTTTAAAAAAAAGAAAATAAATAAATGGAATCTTTAATACCTATCAATTCTTCTGGCCAAACAATTGGATAGTGTTCTAGTGGCTTCAGGATTATTTTATCCAGAAAAAGTTACATATTAAGGTAGATGTTAAGATTATAGGAGAATGCTTAGGATATACACAAAATAAGATTAATGAAAAGGCTGCTCTGAGAAATACTTAAACTTACTATATTCAGCAGAGCTTTCCAAAGTAACAGAACTAACAGGAGAGAGAGAGTGAGAGATGAGGAAAAGGCTCATACAATTATGGAGGCTGAGAAGTCCCATGATCTGCCATCTGCAAGCTGCAAACTTAGGAAACCCAGTGATATAATTCCAGTTTGAGTCCAAGATCCTGAGAACCAGGGACGTCAATGGTATAAATCCCAGTCAAAGGGCAGGAGAAGGCCAATGTCACAGCTGAAACAGGCATGCAGGAAGCAATGGAAGCATTTACCTTTTGTTCTATGCAGACCTTCAATGGACTGGACGATGTCCACCCCCACTGAAGAGAGAAAACTATACCAAGTCTACCAACTCAAATACTAACTTCACCTGAAAACACTCACAGACACACCCAGAAATGTCAATCTGGGCACCCCTGGCCCAGTCAAATTTACACAAAGAAGTATCACACTGACTACAGGCTAAACATTTTAGGCACCCAAAGTATGAAAACCTTTCTATGAAGACCCATGGACAGAAGAGAATCCCCCATTCCTCTTTCTCTTCAAGGATCATAGGACTAAGGTCCCTGTTTATCATGGGGAAGCAAAGTCATCCAGTCTGATGATAGTCAGTGGAAGGAATGGATGCCCCCATCAGCCAAGAGGAGGCATCAACTGGCAGGGCCCTGCTTGCTCCTCCAGCTACAATCAGGAGCACTGAAAGCCTTCGCCAGTGGTGTAGTGTCACCCAGTTCCTGAGCTCCCATCTACCAATGCGTAAGAACTACATAAACTAGATGTAGGAAACCTACACAGAAAGCGCAGAGAATCAGTCTTGTTGCCCTAAACCAAACATACAGAATGTCCCAGTGGTTCCCCTGCAAGCTGGTGTACCTTTCATGTAATCCCCCAATGTTCATATGAAAGGCTGAGATAGAGTGTGGTTCTTCTTCAAGAAAGAGGAAGCCTGTTCTTGAACATAATTTTTTACCTCAAAAAGCTCAAGCACCCAGCTTCAGCAAGGAAGAGTTTACATCTGATGGTATGCAATCCATATCTTCTCCCACAACTTTGTCTCTCCATAGCAGTCCCATGACTCAGGACTGGGCACAGCTGGATATACAAGTGAGTATAGATCTCAAAGACAAGGATAGATGGACCCTGCATGATTACACCAATCTGTCTTTTACTTTGAAATTTTTTAAATTTGATTTTTCAGTTACACTTCACATTCAATATTATTTTGTATTAGATTCAAATATACAGCATAGTGGTTAGAAAATCATGTACTTTACAAAGTGTACCCCCTACTCCCAACATTTCCAGTACCCACCTGGCACCATACATTATTATTACAATATTATTGACTATAATACCTATGCTGTACTTTACATCTCCATGACTTCCCTGTAACTACCAATTTGTACCTCTTACTCCCTTTACCTTTTTCACTCAGCCCCCCAACCCTCCTCTACTCTGGCAACCATCAGTCTGTTCTCTATATCTGAATCTGTACTTTGCAAAGTTTTATAGTGGACAACTAGCCATACTTAACCACAGTCCTATTTATGCTTTCTCCACTAAAAACTAAAGTTTGTAAAAGATGGAGTCAGTGTTTTTTTTTTAATTCAGCTGTAGATTAAAAACATATAACAGTCCTAAAGAAGGTTTAAAGTTGTTACTAGTTGACAATTAGCCAACTAATAATACTAAATCTTACTTACATTTTCTCATTTATGAATCCTTGAACACTTTAATGTGTTGAAATTGACAATAGCCTATTAATCCCTTCTAACACTGTAATAGTTATCATAAATACCATTACATGCCTCACATAATATTTCATTCAGTTAATCAATTTATACAGTAGAGACAAATGAGAAAATAAAGATGATGTGATTTAAGTTCCTAAGAAGTCAACTATTATAATATCCTTGAACTGAATTATCTTACTCTTAGAATAATATAATACAAGCTTAGAGTATATTCAAAACAACTGCTAAACAGGACTAGTGTTAGAGGACTTCCAGCCAAGATGGAGGCATAGGTAGACACACTGTGCCTCCTTGTACAACCAAAATAAGGACAAAAATAATTAAGAAACAAAAAACAACCAGTACTGACAGAAAACTGAACTGCACCGAAGTCCGACAAACAAGCAGTAAAAATAGACACATTCATCCAAACCAGTAAGAGGGGCAAAGTCAGCGGCCAGCATAGCGGGGTCGGGGATGAAATAACCGGTGGCTGGCAAGCACAAGCACGCAGGAGGCAATGGGAAGACCCCAGGTGTGCAGGAGGTGGCTGACAGAAGCAGTGAGGCTCACAGGCGGCTGGCTGACCACGGTAACACATTTACACGCAGATAAACCAGGTAAAACAAAGGAGCAAATCAGACCAAGCAACACAAGGACCCAGTGTGGAGAAATAAAGCCTCAAACAACAATTGAAAACACCTGCAGGGGTTGAGGTGCCAGGAGAGACTCCCAGCCTCACAGGAGAGTTCGCTGGAGAGACCCACAGGGTCCTAGAACGTACACAAGCCCACCCACCAAGGAATCAGCAACATAAGGGACCAATTTGCTTGTGCGAAGCGGCGGAAGAGATTGAAATCGAAGAGAGAGTGGAGGAAGCACCACTGTTCCCTCTCTGACCCCTCCCCCACATACAGCGTCACAACCCAGCCACTGGATTGTCCCGCCCTTGTGAACACCTAAGGCTTCACACCACACTACAAACCAGGCTCAACTAGACCAAAAAAAAAAAAAAAAAAAAAAGCCCAAACAGAAGAACAGATCAAACCCCTGAAAAATATATCTAAGCAACCAAGAGATAGTCAACCTGTCAGATGCACAGTTCAAAGCACTGGTGATAAGGATGCTCACAGAATTGGTTGATTTTGGCTGCAAATTAGATTTAAAAAAATGAAGGCTACACTAAGTGAAATGCAGGAAAAAGCACAGGGAACCAATAGTGATGGCAAGAACACTGGTACTCAAATCAATGGAGTGGACCAGAAGGAAGAAACAAACAATCAAACAGAAAAAAATGAAGAAACAAGAATTCAAAAAAAAAAAAAAATGAGAGGCTTAGGAACATCCAGGACATCTTTAAACGTCCCGACATCCGAATTATAAGGGTACCGCAAGGGGAAGAGGAAGAGCAACAAATGGAAAACTTCTTTGAACAAATAATAAAGGAGAACTTCCCCAATCTAGCTAAGGAAATAGACTACCAGGATGTCCCGGAAGCTCAGAGAGTCCCAAAGAAGTTGGACCCAAGGAGGAACACACCAAGGCACATCATAATTACATTACCCAAGATTAAAATGCAGGAGAGAACTGTAGAAGCAGCAAGCAATAAGGGGACAGTCACCTACAAAGTAGTTCCCATCAGACTGTCAGCTGATTTCTCAAAAGATACCTTACAGGAAACAAGGGGCTGTAAAGAAGTATTCAAACTCATGACAGGCAAGGACCTACATCCAAGATTGCTTTATCCAGAAAAGCTTTCTTTTAGAATGAATGGACAAATAAAGTGCTTCCCAGATAAGGTCGAGTTCAAGGAGTTCATCATCACCAAGCCCTTATTATATGAAATGTTAAAGGGACTTATCTAAGAAAAGGAAGATAATCAAATCTATTAACAGTAAAATGACAACAAACTCACAACTATCAACAACTGAACCTAAAACAACAGCAAAGTAAGCAAACACCTAGAACAGAAACAGAACCACAGAAATGGAGATCATATGGGGGGTTAGCAACAGGGGAGTGGGAGGAGGAGAGAGGGGGAAAAGGTACAGAGAATAAGTAGCATAGATGGTATGTAGAAAATAGACAGCGGGGGGCAGGAATAGTTTGGGAAATGTGGAAGCTAAAGAACTTATATGTATGACCCATGGACAGGAACTAAAGTGGGGGAATGTGGGTGGGAGGGGGTATGCAGGGTGGAGAGGAATGAAGCAGGGAAAATGGGACAACTGTAATAGCAGAATCAATAAAATATAATTTTTAATAAAAGGGCCTAGTGTTGAAATCCTTAAACTTATGTGGAAAATACCAAGCAGTGGAACATTCTGAATTGTAACAGAGCCCAAGTTCTTATGAAGTCCAACTGGGTGTCTGAAAGACCCCAATGGCAAATGTCCAAAGGATTGGATGCTGCTATTTCCATAGGGTTTTACTTCTTCTGCCAAAGCTCCATCTTTGTTTACTTTTTTCTAGGTGGTTAAATTTTTCTGACTAGAAAATTGTATCAGTAGTTGAATCATTATTGCTTTAATGTCACCAAAAAAAGAACAGAATGTATGAACAATTGTCATGGTTTGTAGCACTGTTATTATCACCTATGACCCTTGACTCATCTTGTAGCAGTGGTTTCTAAAATATTTTTCATTTGTAATCCAATTATTGTGCCAATCTTTTTATGGATTTTTTAAATATCATCTTTGCACAGCAATCATGTTAATATTCTTTTTTTAGAATACACCTTTAATTTTTTTAATTTTAATTGTTGTTCAAGCACTGTTTCCAGTCTTTTACTCCCATCCCAACCCCCCCCAGCCCTCCCCACATCCCTCCCATTTCCACCCGTCATCTCGTTTTTCTCCATGTGTCCCTTATACTTGTTACTCTAAACCCTACCCGTTTTCCCCTGAAATTCCCTCCCCTCTCCTCTCTGGTCACTGTCAGCCTGTTCACTATTTCAATGTCTTTGGTTATATTTTGCTTGTTTCCTTGTTTTGTTGTTTAGGTTCCTGTTAAAGGTGAGATCACATGGTATTTGTTTTTCAATGCCTGGCTTATTTTGCTTACCATAATGCTTTCCAGTTCCATCCATGCTGTTGCAAAGGGTAGGAGCTCCTGATTCCTTTCTGCTGCATAGAATTCCATTGTGTAAAAGGACCATAGGTTTTTTGATCCATTCATTTACTGATGGACACGTAGGTTGCTTCCAACACTTGGCTATTGTAAATTGTGCTTCTATGAACATTGGGATACATAGATTCTTTTGGATTAGTGTTTCAGGATTCTTAGGATATAATCGTAAGAGTGGAATCGCTGGGTCAAAAGGTAGATCCATTTTTAGTTTTCTGAGGAAATTCTATACTCTTTTCCATAGTAGTTTTACAAGTCTGCAATCCATCAACAGTACACTAGAGTCCCCTTTTCTCCACAACCTCTCCAACACTTATTGTTTGTTGCTGTGGTTATGATGGCCATTCTGACTGGTGTCAAGTGGATTCTCATTGTAGTTTTAATCTGCATCTCTCTGATAGCTATGGATACTGAGTATCCTTTCATCTGTCTCTGGATCCTCTGTATGTCCTACTTGGAAAAGTGTCTGTTCAGGTCCTTTGCCCAATTTTTTTAATTTTATTTTTAATTGTTGATCTTGTACAGTGCTCTGTCTTTTATTACCACTCCAACCCACCACCCCAGCCCTCCCCACCTCCCTCCCATTTCCACCCCCCATAGTTTCTGTCCATGTATCCTTTATACTTGTTACTCTAAACCCTTCCCATTTTCCCCTGAAATGCCCTCCTCTCTCCCCTCTGGTGACTGTCAGTCTGTTCTCAGTTTCAGTGTCTTTGGTTATATTATCCTTGTTTGTTTGTTCTGTTGATTAGGTTCCGGTAAAATGTGAGGTCATATACTATTTGTCTTTCACTGCCTGCCTTATATCGCTGAGCATGATGCTCTCCAGTTCCATCCATGCTGTTGTGAAGGGTAGGAGCTCCTTCTTTCTTTCTGCTGCATAGAATTCCATTGTGCAAACGTACCACCGTTTTTTGATCCATTCATTTATTGATGGGCACCTAGGTTGCTTCCAGCACTTGGCTATTGTAAATTGTGCTGCTATGAACATAGGGGTGCATAGGTTCTTTTGGATTGGTGTTTCAGTGTTCTTAGGATATAATCCAAGCAGTGGAATTGCTGAGTCTAAAGGTATATCCATTTTTAGTTTTCTTAGAAAATTCCATACTGCTTTCCATAGTGGCTGTCCCAGTCTACAATCCCACCAACTGTGCACTAGGGTCCCCTTTTCTCCACAACCTCTCCAACACTTGCTGTTCGTTGCTTTGTTTATGAGGGCCATTCTGATGGCGTTAAGTGGTATCTCATTGTGTTTTTAATTTGCACCTCACTGATAGCTAGCAATATCGAGCATCTTTTCATGTGTCTCTGGATCCTCTGTATGTCCTCCGTGGAGAAGTGTCTGCCCAAGTCCTTAGCCCATTTTTTAATTGAGTAGCTTGTCTTCTTAGAGTGGAGTCGTGTAAGTTCTTTATATATTTTGGAGATTAAACCCTTGTCTGAGGTGTCATTGGCAAATATGTTTTCCCACACGGTTGGTTCACTTTTTATTTTAATACTGTTTTCTTTAGCCATGCAGAAGCTTTTTATTTTGATGAGATCCCATTTGTTTATGCTTTCCTTTATGTCCCTTGCTTTAGGGGACATATCAGTAAAAATGTTGCTGCATGAAATATCTGAGGTTTTCCTGCAGATGTTCTCCTCTGGGACTTTAATGATGTCATGTCTTATATTTAAATCTTTTATCCTCCTTGAATTTATTTTTGTGCATGGTGTAAGTTGGTGTTCGAGTTTCATTTTTTTGCACATAGCTGTCCAGATCTCCCAACACCACTTGTTGAAGAGGCCATTTTTGCTCCATTTTATGTTGCTGCCCCCTTTGTCGAATATTAATTGACCGTAGACACTTGGGTTTATTTCTGGGCTCTCTGTTCTGTTACACTGGTCTATATGCCTGCTTTTATGCCAGTACCAGGCTGTTTTGATTACAGTGGCTTTGTAATACAGTTTGGCATCAGGTATTGTGATCCCCCTACCTTAATCTTCTTTCTCAAAATTGCCGCAGGTATCCGAGGTTGTTTAGGGTTCCATATAAATTTTTGAAGTGTTTGTTCTATGCATGTGAAATATGCCATTGGTACTTTAACCGGTATTGCATTAATCTGTAAATTGCTTTGGGTAGTATGGACATTTTGATGATATTAATTCTTCCAATCCATGAACATGGTATATGCTTCCATTTGTTTGTGTCTTCCTTGATTTCTTTCTTCAGTGTTGTGTAGTTTTCTGCATACAGGTCTTTTACCTCCTTGGTTAGGTTTATTCCTAGGTATTTTATTTTCCTTTTTGCTATATTGAATGGGATTTTTTCTTGATTTCTGCTTCTGCTATTTCACTGTTGGTATACAAAAATGCCTTTGATTTTTGGATATTGACTTTGTATCCGGCTGTTTGGCCAAATTCATTTATTACGTCGAGCAGCTTTTTGGCCGAGTCTATAGGATTTTCTATGTACACTATCATGTCATCTGCAAACAATGATAGTTTTGTTTCCTCCTTTCCAATTTGGATGCCTTTTATTTCCTTTTCTTGTCTAATCGCTGTGGCTAGGACTTCCAATACTATATTCAATAGAAGTGGTGAAAATGGACATCCTTGTCTTGTTCCTGATCTTAGTGGGAAAGATTTTAGTTTTTGCCCATTGAGTATGATGTTGGCTGTAGGTCTCTCATATATGGCCTTTATTATGTTGAGGAATGCTCCCTCTATTCCCACTTTGCTGAGTGTCTTTATCATAAATGAGTGTTGTACCTTATCAGATGCTTTTCCCCCAATCTATTGATATGATCATGTGATTTTTGTATTTGCTTTTGTTTATGTGATGTATAACACTTACAGATTTGCGAATGAGGTACAATCCTTGCATCCTTGGAATGAATCCCACTTGGTCATGGTATATGATCTTTTTAATGTATTGTTGGATGCAGTTTGCCAATATTTTGTTGAGGATTTTAGTGTCTATGTTCATCAGTTATTAGCCTGCAATTTTCTTTCTTTGTTGTGTCTTTATCTGGTTTTGGGATTAGGATGATGCTGGCTTCATAAAAAAAAGTTTCGGATTCTTCCATCATTTTGGATTTTTTCAAATAGTCTGTGAAGGATAGGAATTAGCTCTTCCTTAAATGTTTTGTAGAATTCTTCTGTGAAACCATCTGGTCCAGGGCTTTTGTGTGTCGGGAGTTTTTTGATTACTGCTTCAATTTCATCAGCTGTTATTGGTCTGTTCAGGCTTACTGCTTCTTCTTCATTGAGTTTGGGAAAAGTATATTTTTCTAGAAATTTGTCTATTTCACCTAGGTCTTCAAATTTCTTGGCATACAGTTCTTTTTTTTAAGATTTTAATTATTTATCTTTAGAGAGAAAGGAGAAAGAGAGGTAGAGAAACATCAGTGTGTGGTTGCCTTCATGTGTCCCCCACTGGGGACCTGGCCTGCAACCCAGGCATATGCCCTAATAATCGAACCAATGTCCCTTTGCTTCACAGGCCAATGATTAGTCCACTGAGCTACACCAGCCAGGGTATCATACAGTACTTCATAGTAATTTCTTACACTCTTTTGTATTTGTGTGGTATCAGTTGTAATCTCTCCTCTTTCATTTATGATTATGTTTATTTGGGCACTCTCTCTTTTTTTCTTGATGAGCCTGCTTAAAGGCTTTTCTATTGTGTTTATCTTCTCAAAGAACCAGCTCCTGGATTCACTGATCCTTAGAATTGTCCTTTTAGTCTCTATGTCATTTAATTCTGCTCTGATCTTGGTTATTTCCTTCTTTCTACTTGCTCTGGGCTATCTTTGTTGTTCTTCCTTCAGTTCTTGTAGGCATAGGGTTAGGTAGTTTGTTTGAAATGTTTCTATCTTTTTAGGTAGGCCTATATTATTAAGAACTTCCCTCTCAGGACTGCCTTTGCTGTGTCCCATAATATTTCAGTTGTTGTGAGAGTTCATTTTCATTTGTTTCCAGAAACTTTTTGATTTCTTCCCTAATCTCATTCTTGACCTATTCATTGTTTAATAGCATGCTATTCAATCTCCATGATTTTGAGGGTTTTGGGTTTTTGCCCTTGGGGTTGGTTTCTAGTTCAGTTCCTTGTGGTTGGAGAAAATGCTTAGTATGATTTCAATTTTCTTGAATTTATTGACGCTTGTTTTGTGTCCTATCATGTGGTCTATTTTTGAAAATTTTCCATGTGCATTTGAAAAGAATGTCCATTTAGTTTCTTTGGGGTGATGGGCTCTATATATATCAGTTAAGTCCATTTCATCTAGGGCATTTTTCAATGCCACAATATCTTTGTTGATATTTGTTTGAAGATCTGTCCATTTTTGACAGTGGGGTGTTAAAATCCCCTAGTATAATTGTGTTGCTGACAATATCTTTCTTGAAGTCTTCTAAGATTTTTCTTTATGTATTTGGGTGCTCCTGTGTTGGGTGCATATATATTTACAATGTTTATGTCTTCTTGGTGGATTCTTCCCTTAAGCATCATGAAGTGACCTTCTGGGTCTCTCTTTATGGCCCTTTTTTTGAAGACTATTTTTTCTGATATGAGTATTGCTACCCCAGTTTTTTTTCCTGTCCATTTGCTTGGAAAGTTTATTTCCAGTCCTTCACTTTCAGTCTGTGTAGGTCTTTTGTCCTGAGGTGGGTCTCTTGTAGACAGCATATGTGTTGGTCATGTTTTCTTATCCATTCAGCTCTTCTATGTCTTTTGATTGGAGCATTTCATCCATTTATGTTTAAGGTTATTATTGATAGGTACTGATTCATTGCCATTTTAGTATCTGTGTTCCTCCCTCTCTCTCTCTCTCTCTCTCTCTCTCTCTCTCTCTCTCTCTTTTCCTTCCTTTCCTTAAAGCAGTCCCTTTAGCATCTCTTGCAGAACTGGTTTGGTAGAGGTGTATTCTTTTAGACTTCTTTTGTTTGGTAAGCTCCTTATTTGGCCTTCTATGTTGATTAAAAGCCTTGCTGGGTAAAGTAGTCTTGGTTGCAGGCCTCTGATTCTCATTACTTAAAACATCTTCTGCCATTCTCTTCTGGCTTGGAGCGTTTCCATTAAAAAGTCAGCTGCTAACCTTATCAGGGCTTCCTTGTATGTTACTTCTTTTTTCTCCGTTGCTGCCTTTAAGATTCTCTCTTTGTCTTGGAATTTTGCCCTTTTAATTATGATGTGTCTTGAAGTGGGCCTCTTTGGGTTCCTCTTGATTGGGTCTCTCTATGTTTCCTGGATTTGTGTGACTTTTTCTCTCACCAAATTAAGGAAGTTTTCCATCATTACTTTTTCAAACAGGTTTTCTATTCCTTGCTCTTCTTCTTCTCCTTCTGGTATCCCTATTATATGGATATTATTATGTGTCAGATTGTCCTGCATGTCCCTTAATCTCTCTTTATTCTTTCTGAGCCCCTTTTCCTTTTCTTGTTCTTTCTGGGTGTTTTTTCCTACTTTGTCCTCCAACTCACTGATCCGATCTTCTGCTTCATCGATCCTGCTTTTGGTTCCTTCTACTGTGTTCTTCATTGCAGAAACTGTATTCTTCATTTCCCCTTGGCCCTTGTTGATACTTTCTATTTCTTTTTCCTGTTGATATAGTTTATAGTGAGTTCATTGTAGCTTCACTGTAGTTTCTGGTAATTCACTGTGAGCTCATTGAGCTTCCTGATAACCATTGCTTTAAACTCAATATCTGATAGTTGAGTTGCCTCTATTTCATTTAGCATTCTTTCTGAGGTTTCCTCCTTTCCTTTCATTTGGGGATTGTTTGTTTGTCTTCCCATCGTTTGTGAGACTCTTCTTGTTAGCGTCAGCTTCTTAAATTGATCTGTTCTCGCTCCCTGGGTTTATGGTGTGAACTTCTGTGGTAGAATATCTGTGAGATTCAGTGGTGCAGTCTCCTTTATCTCCTGAGCTCACTGGTCTTGGGCTGTCATTTAAGTTGGCTCTGTGTTTTTCTTTGGGTTTTGATTGTTGTTGGATCTTTCTTTGGTGGGTCCTTTCCACTAGCTGGTTAACTGAGGGTTGCTCTGTCCACCACCTCTTCTATTTTGTTGTGCTGGTGAGGGAAGGTTGTGTTAAAGCTGGTTCTTCTGTGTGTACAAGGTTTTGAGGAATCTCCCTTTCTCTTGTTCAGTTTTTTGTACTGGGTAGTTTCTCCACTATTTAGTTGTATTTTCAGGTAGGTCCTGGATTGATATTTGTCTGGTTTCCACTCCCTCCTTCACCGTCTTCTGTTGTCATCTGTTGGTGATTCCTTTGTTGTTGGGTTTCCTCTTCCAGTGGGTATCCTTGTGTTTACAGCTTCCATCTATTCTTTTTGTGATCAGTTGGAGGGGGAAAGCAAAATGGTTTACAAGAGCAGGAGTGTATTCTATGATATTTACAGTAGCAGCCATTAGAGAATAGATAGGAGATCTTTTGACTATGTAGTGTTAACCGTGATCTTCCACCCAACTAGCCACTTTTTAGAAAGGATGGACAGATGAGACTCTTGTTGGGGAGGGAAAGATTGTGAGTTGGATCTAGAAAGCAGTGAGGTTGTGGGAGGTCAGATTCTGAGGTAAGGTGAAAGTAAAGGATAGAAAATAGGTGTAGTGTGTGAGAGAATAAAGTTAACCACCACAGTAATAAAGTTCAGGAAACTGTGAAGTGGTCTAAGATCTGGGAGAGGTGTTGTGAAGTATTCACAGTTGTATGGAGTAGCTATTATTTACAGTAATGTTAGAGAAACAATCATATGACAGAATCTATGTGATCTGGATAATAAGAATAAGGAGTATAGGACTTTGAGTAGTGTGCTAATGGAACACAAGTGCAGTGACGAACAGTAAATTAGCAATACACTATGAAAGGGAGAATTTGGGAAACCTGTCAAATGATACAATATAACCAACGAAGCAAAGAAGATTATACAGAAAGAAGCGGAATACAAATATACTATTAAAATAAAAGATGTAAGAATAATGAAAAAAATAATAGTACAAATATGCAATAACTTGGAGGTTCTATGTAACAGCAAAGTGAAATTTGTCTCACTGTCTCCGCTGTTGGAATGTCCCCTCTTTGGGTCCAACTATGGTCTTTTCACAGTTTCAGGGTTTTTTGTCTCACTTGTGGGTATTAAAAGAAAAAAAGGAGAAGAAGGAAGGAAGAAGAGATAAAATTGGAAAGCAAGGAAGAAGAAATAAAATAAGAAAGAAGGAACAAGAGGAAAAAGGAATTGAAAGATAAAAAAATAATAATAATTAGTTTAAAAAAAAAGCCTCTTGTTGGTATCAAAATGGCCAAACCAGTTTTTCTGGTCTTTCTGGCTGCAGCAGGCTGAGGGGTGATTGGTATGGCTTTTCTCCCTTCCCAATCTCCTCTCAGTCAGCCTGGAGCACACTCTCCCCAGAGCTAGCCTGGCGCCTCTCCACCTCTCCGTGGTGCCTTGGGTGTGGGATCCAGTCCTTCCTTAAAGTGCAATTTCCCCGGGGTTACCACTGTAGGCTGCGGTGCAGGCGCATTCAGTACTTAGCCAGGTTGCCTCAGTCCCACGGGTTCCGGCACGCACCCTTCCCAGTGATATGGGGGTGCGCAGGGCCTTCCAGCAACCTTCCGAGCAACCTCGGGATCGCTGCCCATCTGAATGGGGAGGAGGCTATAGTGATTGCTGCAGGAGAATTACCCAGTGTGTCTCTCTTTTCACTTTTTTTTTTTTTTTTTTGAGAAATTCCTCCTACTCAAGCCTGCCACTCAGTACAGTGGCCCAGCCTCTTGCACAACCCAATTCTCCAGCCAGACTGGGGACTGTTGGGGTCAGGGCCTGAATCTTTTTTAAAGATTATTGAAATTATATCATTTCAGCAGTGTTTTAGTGTGAAATAGCTTAAGTTGGACAACTGGCCCTATCATCAATTAAATTCTCCTTTGCTGTACACTTGAGATAGTTTTAGTGTAAATAACCCTAATATGGATGGCCAAAATTAAATCTTTCAATTTCAGTAAATTCTTATGCTTTTCACAGATATAGAATAGACATTTATTGGTGTAATTTGGGCTAACATGATGGAAAGTGGTTAAAAAGAGATCATTTCACTATAGTTATCTGAAATTGAGGTTAGAGCATTTGCCTATTTTATTCTGAGTTACATTCTACTTACATTCAGCTGAAGAACTGTAAAACTGCTGTATTTTATCAATAAAAAAGAAACCCACAGAAAACTATTAGAATTGCTACAGAAGTACATCTTCAGTTCAAAATGTGAAAAGAATCTAAATTAATAATTATTCCCATTCCACCTTCTTCACGGAATAGAGTAATTATTTTGGAGACAATAAGAACAGTGCGTGATCATTTATCTGATGGTTTCTAGATCTATGTTATAGTTTCTAAAAACAAATGATTAACCTAAAATGAGCTACCCAGGTACATTTTATCTTAATCTCTGACTCCTTTAATATAAAGTTTTTAACATTTTTCTCTGCATTAAACCAATATAAGCATTGTTTTTTAACTAATCTTCTATTTATTATTCTCAATTGCAAGAAGTTTAAAATACTAACATTTTCTCTGAAATAAATATTCAATCATCTGATTTTAACTTAGGCTAAGTCAAATTCCTCATAATAAGTACTCCTCCACTCACCCACACTAAGTTCCATCTAAAATCAGAAAAGTAATAATAATTTGAGCTCTTCCTACATAATATGAAAACAGATGATGGAGAAAATGTATGAGCCTACTCAACAAAGTCAAATCTTCACAGCCAGGGCATGAAATAAGAATGTAACAAGTATGCACAGGCCAAGAGTACACTGTTTATGCAAAAGATGTCCCCCACCACTTCACCCACTTTCCAAAATAAAGCAGAATTCATCTTCACTTCTCTACATCAGATTAAACCCAGGAGATATAGAATGCAAGTCCCATTTTATCCTTACCTTTGATCAAGTATTAATAAAATAATATTTGTTAAAATGCATATGTGAAAGAAGATTGATTACAAAGCTTTTGAGTGTTCCCAATTTTTAATTGCAGATCATCAACAGTAAAATCTTTCTAACTACATTTAGAAATGGGGCAAAATTCTTTTTTCTCAGCTTTATTAAGACATGATGACAAATGGGATGACATTCTTAAAAGTACTTCTAAGTAGTTATAAGAGGAAGGCAGAATATTAGGTCAGGGAATTTTGAAACCAGGAGTCCACTGGCCAAAATCACACAAATTGAAGGCTGACTAGAACATGCACTATTTGAGCTAATTTTTTAGATGGTTTATACAAGAATGAGTGTGAGTTGCAGCACACCTAAGACACCCAGATATAGTCAGGGAATACTTTGGATAATGGATATAACCAAGGGGAAAATCTCTAAGGCTGTACTGATGAGATAAAAGGATACACATTACTAAATGTTAAAGCTTAACAACTGTTTTCTGACAGCTAGTGAAAGACAGATGAAAACTTGACAATAGAATAGACAACCATTATAAAGCAGTTATATATTTGTGATTTTCACACCCCTTCAGAAGACCTGCTCTCTTATTTGTTGTATATCTTTGAGATAATCTTGCCACATGCTGATGACTCCCAAATCTCCATCTTGATGTCACAACTGTCTAGCCATCTCACCATGGATATCCTAGACTTGTCAGTTAAGAAGTCTCACCCTAAGTAAGCTCCACCACCTCAGTTGCTTATCTCAGCTCACACCAGCATCTCAGTTACCCAAGACTTAAGCCCAAAGTCATTTTGGAAGCCACATTCTCTCCCTTTTCTGTGTCATGGCTGCCTAGTTCAGGCCTTTTCATCTCTGCCCTGAAAGAGCTTCCTCCCTATTCTTTGTGGCTGGTCTGGGCTTCTATTTCTCCCCTCCATTCACTCCTAGCCAGGGCCAGGAGGCTTGACTTCCCTAAACATGTATCTAATGACGTCTTCGTTGAAAAGCCCAAAATGGTACTCCTTACTTTACAGGATAATCTACGCACAGCATTCAAATACTTTACGGTCTGTCCCAACTTTCTTTTTCAATCCTATCTTTATCTGTCACCTTCCTTACCATGTACCCTACATCCCAATCATATTTGCTATTCCCTCTAATAAACTGTTAGTTTTCTCACATCTATGCAACTGTGTGAGCCTTCCCCTGTGCTCAGAAAGATCTCTCCTTACTTTTGTCCACCTGGAAAACTACAGTTCATGCTTTAACACCCACTTCAAATGTCACTACTTATGTGAGCATATCCACAAACCTTTCAAGACAGGTGTACACAAATATCTCTGCCCTGAATTCCCTCAGCACAACGTGCTAAGTACCTATTACTACAGACTAGGACTAAACGCATACTTGTGGGTTTTCTCCATCAGATCATGAGTCCCTCTGTAAGGCAGAGCCTGTTTCCCATTCATCTTTGTGCTCAAGTCCCCTGTAGAGAGTCCAGCACACAGCTGAAGCTCTGTCTGTGTGTTAGAGACAAATTTTTATCAAAAACAGCTGGTTGTGATCCTTCACAACAGCAGCTTCTTCCAAAAACAGCTCCTTTGCTTGGTAACATGAATATCTCTACACACTTTTAAAAGCCAAAGTTTGCCCAGATTGAGACAAGCTTCTCTATCCTCTCACATACTAGTTTTATTTCTTGATCTGATGGGATATTTCATGCACAAAAGAAAATGGAGGCACAGCAGGTAGGAACTTACCCTTATAAGCTGCCATACCACATAGACAGGACTGCGATGATTTCATACCATAAACTTAACATGAAAACCTTCCTACTGCATATGATTGTTTTATGTCATTCCCATAAAAATCTTGAAGAATTCTTTATAAATAATGTATTATTATCTTAAAAGGTCACAATTCAAAATTTTTCAAATTTTCAGGAAAAAACAAGAGTCTGGCCAGAAAATTTCTCATTTTCCCATTTCTTCTTCACATTTCCTGTCTCCTCTATCAGCATCTCTGACAACACAAGAGCAACTTGCAGGCCAAGTGGTTTGTTCCTGGAAGTCAGTTATCCAGCCCTACCTGGAGTCTTGTCTAAAAAATAACGCCTCAGTAAGAAATGTATACTAAAGGCTTGCTGGCCTCTAATAATATTTATTTTCTCTACAATAAAGCAGAGCTCTCAATTCTGTTCTGTCTTTTACTATCTTTAATTAGTTCATATTTGCAAATCTTGTAATTTCAAGTAGACCACCTCCACACTTCAGTATACCTTTCTTTTGAATTCCCAATGGAGTCTAATTGAGAATATGCTTTAAAAGAATAAATTCAGTCTTGTACAAGATCAATAATTTAAAAAATACTGATTAAATAAATAATTTTAAAAAGAATAAATTCAGGGAGTTTAATTTTTTAAAAAATGAGGACACCCAAAGAACTGAAAGCAAGGACTAGAAGAGATATTTGGATACCCATGTATATAGCAGTATTATTCACAATAGCCAAAGGTGAAAGTAAGCCTAGTGTCCATTGACAAGTGAATAAATAAAATGTGACCTATCCATACAATAAAATATTATTTATTCTTAAAAGAGAAGGGAATTCTGACACATGCTACAACATGGACAAACCTTTAGGATATATGCTAAGTGAAATAAGTCAGCCACAAAAACATAAATATTATATGATGCCACTTATATGAGGTACCTAGAGTTGTCAAGTTCATAGTGACAGAATAATGGTGGTTGCCAGGGGCTGGGGTGGAAGGAATGGGGAGTTAGTGTTCAACAGGTAAAAAGTTTGAGTTTTCAAGATGAAAACAGTTGTGAGAATGGATGGTGGTGATAGTTGTACAGCAATGTGAATGTAGTTAATGCCACTGAATTGTAATTTAAAAATGGTTAAAACATACTGTACCAACAGTACAACAGTACAACATAGCAGTTGTACCAACCATTTTTCATTCCCACCAGCAGTGCACAAGGTTCCAAACCCTTCATGTTAAGTTTATTTTACCACAACTGTTTTAAAAAAGAGCAGAACACTTGAGAACCAACTGAAGATCAAAAACTAAATATCACAATACCAGGTGGTAACAAGTCCTTTAATGGTGACTCAAAAGCACCCATATACCTTGCAAATGCTAAAAAACACATCACAAACCTGCATAGACCCATGAAACAACTTTTTTCAAATTATTCAAGAATCTCATGCATTTTCTTATTTTTATGAAGTTAATGGGGGTACAGAGAGATGAGGAGTAATGTGATGGGATGTGTGGCAGTTGCCAGACTAACACCACAGGAAATAGAACTCTCTGCCCAGTCATTGTACTGGGTAAATGCAGCTCAACCCAAGTTTAAAAATAAAGAAAGCCAAAAGCATCATTATTCTTGGAATATAACAGCAGGTAAATATGAAATCAGAACAGAACCTGCAACTTTTAAAAAGTAAATGTACACAAACAACAATATGGTAGGGAAGGGGTTGGGGGAGGTAGAAGATAGTAGAAGGGGGAATAAATGGTGATAGAGAGAGACTTGATTTGAGGTGGTGAGCACATACTACAATACACAGATGATGTATTGTAGAATGGTACACCTGAAACCTATATTATTTTATTAATCAATGTCATCCCAATAAATTCAATTAAAATGCAAGTATAGATTGAGTCTGCAGAGTGTTTAGGATGATCCTCCCTGCCCTAATGCCCCATCTCTAAAGCACTGCCTTATATTCTGCTATGGGAGACAGAGAAGTGACCTTCACAACTGACAAGCCCAGCAACATGGCTTCTCTAGCTATATCTATCCACTCTATAGAAAACCTTCTGTTCTAAACTGACAATAACCAGAGGGGAGGATAAAGGGGAGCAATGGGTGAAAGAAGGGGAAGGGTCATCAAGGAACATGTATAAAGCACCCATGGACAAAGCCAGAGGGGGACAGGATTGAGGGTGGGAGGTGGAGATAGGTGGCACAGGGGAAAATGGTGGTGGGAAAATGGAGACAACTGTACTTAAACAATAAAAAAGAAGAAAAGAAAACTTTCTGTTCCTAAGTAGAATATGCATCCCAGGCAGTGTGAGCACCACTGCTGACCTGTCCTATGTACTCCCTCCTACCCCATCATTTAGTTGCTATAAGGCTTTGTATCTGTAAATTATCTATAAACTTATTCAGCAATCCCATCTCCCTGGTCAGACTGAAGGCATGGAAGCAGAGCACTGCTGAGCAGTCCTAAGGTCCACAATGTGTTGTGAAAGCTGAGATGAAGCACTCATTGCCTAACGTTTCCTCCACTGTCCTCTAGAAAAGCATGTGCCCTGACCTCACTATCATAATCCCAAATGCAGAAAAATGTGGAGAACCATGGCAAAGGAGATCCCAGAAAAAGAAGTAGGAAACTATTTATTACATTTCAGGCTGAAGCCACATAGACCCCAGATACCCTGTGTGCAGCAGGCACCTCTCTGATGCCTTGAGCTTACAAAAGTTAACCAAGCACCACCAAGTGGCCTTCAGCAGGAATCATTCCCAGCACAAAAATAAGTATTATACGAAGTTCAAGAAGAAAGCCTGCAAAGAAAAACCCCACCAGAAACCTTCAAGGATCCCTTTTAGTGCTGTTAGATTACACAATTTATAAATGGAACCCTCTCTTCCCTCTGCCTGTCCTCTTCAATTCTGTCAATATCTCCCTCTGCTTACATTATATTTCCAAAACGATTATCCAAGCTAAATGAATTTTGCATCTCATGCTCTACTACAAACAATCTTAACCTTTTTGGAGGTCAAAATATTACTGAGAACCCCACTAAGTCCCTGACTTTCTCTGAGAAACAGGCACAATTTCAAGGAATTCGCATACGTTCTGGGTCCCCTGGACATGATATACCTCTGTCCTAGTTGCTTCCTTCTTTCCTTTATGTATTGAATTTGAGAGACACTTGGCAACCTACCTCTAGCTGTAAGAATTACATAACCTATAACACATTTCAAGAATCCATAAAGACTCCTTTTGAAGGGGTGTCCCATCAACCCCACTGATATTAAGACTCTAGGAGGTCATCTCTGATGGGCTCAAGAGGTTCAGCTGATCTGACACACAGAGCCCTGAAGGGCACCTCCCACTCCCAAATTATGATTCCTGCTCTCGGTGACTGCCCTCACACAGGTACCAATGTGACTTTGTGGGAGCTGCTGAGACTCAGTCTGTTACAACTGGCATCAGTTGCCATAGGCAAGTCATCACAAGAACCTGACCTTCGTAAGCACATTTTTACACTTAAGTGCTGTTCATCTGGGTGACACCGAGCAGGGAACAGGGAGGCAGGAAGACAGAGACAGTGCCAGAGCATGCTGCCAGGCACTGCCCCCACTCGACAAGCTGCAGAAGCTGCCTCACCCACACAGAGGGACTAAGCCCAGAAAGCCAAATTTTTGAGCTGCTGCTGAGAACCCCATAAAAAGCAATGCTATTTCTAACCTCCTGCACCATGGAAAAATACACACGCCACCAAGCAACCTGAAATCTCTAAAAGGTTTATTCTTATACTCTTCCCCATGCCCCTCACACAAACCTCCCCCACAAAGTTTTTAAGTGGAAAATTTGGTAGCTTTTTAGCAGTTTGGCACTGCTGTGCTATGAAGCTGCTACATGTTTAATTTTAAAGCAAAAAGTAAAGGTGTTTTTCTAATACAACTCTGAATGTCTACTTAATAAGAAAATAATATAGTCTAATAATATATAAAAGGACAGAATCCAACAAATAGGCAGAAAAAAATTCCCAAGTTTCCAGGCCACGGACAGAAATGATAGGAGTAACAAGTTTCTCTTATACTGTGAAAGTGGTGTGTCTGCCTGCTGGTTTTCCCCTTTGTATTGCTGTTTTTTTTCCTAATTCAAAGATGGCACATTGCATCCCTGATGCCCTTACTGAGTTTCAATTTTTTCAGTGCACTCTTAACATTGAAGAATGAGGGAAAGCAGTGAGATCGAGTTCAGATCTGAGTCCCCTGATGCTGTGTAGACATGGGGTGGGCCTGAATACAGCCTGGGGAACTCTTCTGGTTGGCTCTCAGAAGCCAAGGGACCCCAAAACTAGTCTACATACAATCTGTCCCAGGACCTCACCCACTAGGAACCTTGGCATTACTTCTCTGATGACAACCCAGAAGGTCAGAGAGGCATCAACCTACAACTGCCTGGCTTCTCATATAGATGGGAAGTCTTAGTACAGCCTCTGAATGATCTTCACCTAACTGTAAGATAGAGAGTAAACCCTCCTTCAACTTAGGGAACTCCCAGCACAATCTGGTCATTTATTTATATCACAGTTCTGAATGTTTTTGTTCAAACATGCTTTTATGGTTTAATCTATTTGATTGCACACTATCAAGGATATTTTCCTTATCCAGGGAAAATAAGCATTACATTATTTACCAGTGTAGACATTAGGGACCTACACTCAAAGGTAATGTTTCTCCCAGCATTACTGATCCTCTTTGATTTACCTTGAAAGTTTAAATGTAACACAAGTACAGGAAGCCCAGGTCAGGGATGCACTGCCTATATCTACATTTATCTTTTAATTGCCAGATCGTCTCCCTACTGGGACCACAAGTCTTACACTGAAAGACTTTCAAATGGCTCCCTGGTCTTCATCATCCACTTCAAATCCCGTGAGGACCTTGATGAAAACCAAAAGAGAGGTGGGATTTCCCCCACCTAAACCTTTCTTACCTGTGTTGAAAGCCAACCAGATCTAAGTTTGAGGTTTCATTTTCATAAAGAGGATAGAAAATGGTGCAAAAAGTCAAATAATGACTTTTTCACATACATTCCAGCAGTTTGGTGCTCAGTTGAGTGACCAGTACCAGCACTACACTACACCTGGCTCCAGTAAGATGCCTCATAAAATTCCTCAGCAAACCTCCTTAGTCCTGAAAGAGGACAGAGAGATTCATGCCTCTACTCTCTCTCTTCCTCTAATCCTGTCAGCACATGGCCCTTGGGTAAGAGCATTTGGATGGGAAAAGATAACTAACATTTTATTGAGCTCCTTCTGGGCATCAAATGCTGAATTAAGGACCTTCACAAGAATTCCACAGGATAAATATTATCAATATTATCCCATTTAAATATGAGAAAAGCTGAAACTCAGAGAGGGTTAGGACTTACCAGCATAACAAAGTGACTAAAAGTGGCAAGGACAGAATTTGAGGCTAAGGCGTGTTTCTGACTAAATCTTACAAATGTGACATGGCAAAAAGGCATCTGTCTTCAGATTTCTTAAGGAGGTCAAAATTTTAAAATACATGTAATAACAACCTAAACATGGGGACCCAGCCCCATTTTAAAACCAACTCCAAAACAATCCACTGTACATTAAGATAGGCACATTCTGAAGTCAATGCAAAAATCTAGACCTCATTGGGCCTTCCCAGCCAAACAAAATGGTAGAGTAGTAGTGCTACCTGTCCATCTTATCAGCACTTAGGAACATCTTCTAGTCCAGCTGTGAGCTCTAAGGCACAAGACTTTACAAGTAACAGAGCAAATACAAATTCCAGGATAGCCAGCTCTAAGAACATATTTTAGATGTGCTAAAGTTCTTACAACTTTAGAATCCAAGTATAAGCTTTAAAATGACCTGAGATGCACAAAGTGACATGCAGTTCTACATGCAGGGATCTGTTCTTTAACTGCTCTCATGTTCAGAAGGACCAATGTAGCTTTGTATCTAAAACCCATATACAGTAAGGTAGTTAAGAATAAGTTTTCTATTACCAATTTTGAAAGTTGCTTAAAATACCTAACAAAAGGCCATAACCACTTATATGGGAGGAAATCAGGAACTTAACATAATTTGAAAGAATTATTTCTACTTTTGCTGAAATTTTGTAAATCAAGCTGCACAGTCCTATGGGCATAGTCCAGCAGTGTATTCAGTTACTCAGAAAAACTTTACTTAAAGACGTTTTAGTTTTTGGTGGGTAAAGTCAAAGAGGACTCCCTCTGAGATGACAAAAGAGAGACTAAACTGGCCCATACTATCTTCGGCCCTGTGAAAGATGAGCTGTCACCTCCACTTTAAGCTGGGGGTGGGTGTGCCAAATTATGAAAGAAAAATAGCCCAACTCATCAACATTCACCAAGTCAGGGAAGATAAAGGATTCTCAAACATCATGCTGTCCTATCAAGTAATAAAGAATCATATGAATGAGAAGCATGTTTCATTGGTCACTAAACATGCGTGAGGTGCACAGCCTGAAGTGCTCCCTGTGAAAGCTGACCATCCACCCTCTGAGAGCCCATTGAATGGGCTTCAAGTTTGCAGATATCTGATAGTGGAATCCACTCAGCAAACAAACATATGAACTGCACGCATTCAGCAATACAGGGAATTGCACCCAACACTGACTCAGAGTGTGCTTTGTTACATACTGTGTGTTTCTTAGCACCTACAACTTTAGGAAGGTTCTAGACTGTGAAAAGTCCATTTAAATTCGAGTTTCCGTGTGCCTCAATGAGGACGCACATTAAATCCCTACTGATTCTCCAATTGCCTCATACATTTACAATAGCAACCATAAATAAAAAGGTTAAATGAGCCTCCAGGAGGGATCTTCATTGCTTCATTTCACTTGACAGAAGTTTTATTGAACTTCTCCTATCTACCAGGCAGTGTTTTGGCCCCAGGGAAAAAAATTAAGTGGGAGGGAGGAGGACGATTCTTAACGTTATGAAGCTTGCATTCTAGTAAGAGATTTAGCACAAACGATGAGTTACCTGGCACATTAAAAATTTAGGAAAAAGGAGGAAGGAAGATGGTAGTGGGGTAGGAGGGAGCAGATTCCACTTCCCCCTACACAGGGGAGGAAAAACCTGGCCGATCTATGGAAGAACAGAGCAGACAAGGAACAGTGACAGCATATTTGAGAATAGATCAAAAATTGTAGTGATATAGCAAAAAGAAAAATAAAATACCTAGGAATAACCCTAACCAAGGAGGTAAAAGACCTGTATGCAGAAAACTACACAACACTGAAGAAAGAAATCAAGGAAGACACAAACAAATGGAAGCATATACCGTGTTCATGGATCAGAAGAATTAATATCATCAAAATGTCCATACTACCCAAAGCAATTTACAGATTCAATGCAATACCTATTAAAGTTCCAATGGCATATTTCACAGACATAGAACAAACACTTCAAAAATTTATATGGAATCATAAACGACCCCGGATAGCGGCAGCAATTTTGAGAGAGAAGAGTAAAGTAGGAGGGATCACAATACCTGATACCAAACTGTATTACAAAGCCACTGTAATCAAAACAGCCTGGTACAGGCACAAGAACAGACACATGGACCAGTGGAATAGAACAGAGAGCCCAGAAATAAAACCAAGTCTCTACAGTCAATTAATATTCGACAAAGGGGGCAGCAACATAAAATGGAGCAAAAATAGCCTCTTCAACAAGTGGTGCTGGGAGAACTGGACAGCTACATGCGAAAAAATGAAACTCGAGCACCAACTTACACCATACACAAAAATAAATTCAAGGTGGATAAAAGATTTAAATATAAGCGATGACACCATTAAAATCCTAGAGGAGAACATAGGCAGGAAAATCTCAGATATTTCACGCAGCAATATTTTTACTGATATGTACCCTAGAGCAAGGGACATAAAGGAAAGAATAAACAAATGGGATCTCATCAAAATAAAAAGCTTCTGCACAGCTAAAGAAAACAGTATTAAAATAAAAAGAGAACCAACTGTATGGGAAAACATATTTGACAATAATACCTTAGACAAGGGATTAATCTCCAAAACATATAAAGAACTTACAAGACTCTACTCTAAGAAGACAAGGAACCCAATTAAAAAATGGGCAAAGGATTTGAACAGATACTTCTCCAAGGAGGATATACAAAGGATCCAGAGACACATGAAAAGATGCTTGATATCTCTAGCTATCAGAGAGATGCAAATTAAAACTACAATGAGATTCCACTTGACACCAGTCAGAATGGCCTTCATAAACAAAGCAACAAACAGCAAGTGTTGGAGAGGTTGTGGAGAAAAGGGGACCCTAGTGCACTGTTGGTGGGATTGCAGATTGGTACAACCACTATGGAAAACAGTATGGAATTTTCTAAGAAAACTAAAAATGGACATACCTTTTGACCCAGCAATTCCACTGCTTGGATTATATCCTAAGAACCCTGAAACACCAATCCAAAAGAACCTATGCACCCCTATGTTCATAGCAGCACAATTTACAATAGCCAAGTGCTGGAAGCAACCTAGGTGCCCATCAGTTAATGAATGGATCAAAAAACTGTGGTACATTTACACAATGGAATTCTATGCAGCAGAAAGAAAGAAGGAGCTCCTACCCTTTTCGACAGCATGAATGGAATTGGAGAGCATCATGCTAATCAAAATAAGCCAGGCAGTGAAAGACAAATACCCTATGATCTCACCTTTAACAGGAACCTAATCTACAAAACAAACAAACAAGCATAATATAAACAAAGACACTGAATTTGAGAACAGTCTGACAGTGACCAGAGGTGGAGGGGAGGGAATTTCAGGGGAAAAAGGGAACAGTTTAGAGCAACAAGTATAAAGGACTCATGGACAAAAACTATGGGGGGTAGAAATGGGAGGAAGGTGGGGAGGGCTGGGGTGGTGGGCTGGGGGCGGAGTAAAAGACAGAAAACTGTACAATATCAACAATTAAAAAATACTGATTAAAAATAAAATAGAAAAATAGAAAAAAAATTGTAGCGGACATTAAAAAACCAGTCAGTAAGGAAAGTACTTCAGAACAATAGGAGCACAGAGATCAGCGCGGAGACCAGGGTGGCTGAGGCCCTGGCCCTATGCTTGCCAGGCCTGCTTCAGGGCTCTAGGGAGGGAACCGGATCAACCGCTGAAACGGGCTGAGAATCGTGGTCACCGCATGACTGCAGATGACTGCACACATGAACTCAGAGGGCTTCGTGACAATAGGCACTGAGTGACCACAGACAGCCGTAGGATCTTAAGCGCGGCAGGATCATAGGCATGCGCCACTGAACAAAGCTATGGGACCATAGTCGCCTGTGCGCGTGCGACCACAGATGGCCACAGGACCATAGGTGCACGCGCAAGACAACTGTGGGATCATAGGACCCGCGCCACTCTGTGGGTCCATAGTCACCTGCCCCACCACACAGGGATGCAGGAACATAGGTGCCTCTGCCAGGTAGAAAGCTGTGCAAAGGCCAACAGAGATGGCTGAGCAAATGGAGACCTGTGTTCACACCCATAAACTCAGAGAAGTGCACGCACTGCAGGAGGCTCAGAACACACGCCGGACTCCCTGTGCAGAGAGGCGCGAGACTAGCTCTAGGGACAGTAGCCCAAAGATGATTGAGTACTGAACACAGAGAAAAGCAATACTGTCACCTCTCGGACATTGCAGCCAGCAAGACCAGAAAAACCAGCTCAGCAAGTTTGAAAACAGCAAGAATTTTTTGTTTGGTGTTTGTTTTTTGTTTTGGGGTTGTTCTTTGTTTGTTTTATTTTTTATGGTTTGTTTTTTTGGGTTTTTTAGTTTTTTTGATGTTTTATGTTTTATTTTGCTTTTTGTTTGGTTGTTTGTCTGTTTGTATAATTGTTTTTAATTATTATTTCTTTATTATTCTTATCTTTTTTACCCCTCAACTCCTTTTGCCTCTCTTTACATCTTTCTTATGTGATTCCCTCTTCCTTTCTTGCCAACTTCATCTCTTCTTCCTTCCTCTTTTTTCTTCTTTTTCCATTTTATTCCTTTTCTCTTTTTAAATACCCAAGAGTGAGACAAAAAAACAAACAAACATGGAACTGTGAAAAAAACCAGAGTTGGTCCCAAAAAGAGGTTATCCCAGCAGCTGAGACAGTGGAAGCTATAAACACCAGGATAACCAAAGAAGAATCCAACACTGAATCTCAAAGATATTCTACCACAGAAGTTCACACCATAAGCCCAGGGAGCAAGAACAGATCAATTTAAGAAGCTAAGGCTAACAAGAAGAGTCTCACAAACAATGAGAACACAAACAAACAATTCCCAAATGAAAGGAAAGGAGGAAGCACCAGAAAGAATGCTAAATGAAATGGAGGCAACTCAACTATCAGATGTTGGGATTGAAGCAATGGTTATCATGAAGCTCCATAAGCTCTCAATGAGCTACCAGAAACTACAGGGAAGCTATGATGAACTCACTGCAAACTATATCAACAGGAAAAGAAAACAGAAAGTATCAACAAGGGCCAAGAGGAAATGAAGAATACAATTTCTGAACTGAAGAACACAGTAGAAGGAATCAAAAGCAGAATCAATGCAGCGGAAGATCGGATCAGCGAGTTGAAGGACAAAAGAAAAAAAAAACACCCAGAAAGAGCAAGAAAAGGAAAATAGGCTCAAAAAAAGTAAAGAGGGATTAATAGAAATGCAAGACAACATGAAATGCAATAATATCCGTATAATAGGGATACCAGAAGCAGAAGAAGAAGAGCAAGGGATAGAAAACCTATTTGAAAAAGTAATGACGGAAAACTTCCCTAACCTGATGAGAGAAAAAGTCACACAAATCCAGGAAACACAGAGAGTCCCAATCAAGTGGAACCCAAAGAGACCCACTTCAAGACACATCATAATTAAAAGGGCAAAATTCCAAGACAAAGAGAGAATCTTAAAAGCAGCAAGGGAGAAACAGAAAGTAACATACAAAGCAGCCCCGATAAGGTTAACAGCTGCCTTCTCAATGGAAATGCTCCAAGCCAGAAGAGAATGGCAAGAAATATTCCAAGCAATGAGAACCAAAGGCCTGCAACCAAGACTACGTTATCCAGCAAGGCTTTCAATCAAGATAGAAGGTCAAATAAGGAGTTTCCCAGACAAAAGAAGTCTAAAAGAATAAACCTCTACCAAACCCATTCTGCAACAGATACTAAAGGGACTACTTTAAGGAAAGAAAGGAAAGAGAGAGAGAGAGAGAGAGAGAGAATGGAACACAAGTACAAAAATGTCAATGAAGAAATACCTATCAAAAATAACTTTCACTTCCAGCCAAGATAGAGGCGTAGGTGGATACACTGTGCCTCCTCTCACAACCAAAATTAAAGACAACAAATATTTAGAAACAAGAAAACAACCTAAACTGATAGAAAATTGAACTGTACAGAAGTCCAACAACCATTCATCCAGACTGTTAAGAGGGGCAGAGTCGCAGCAGAAAAAAGTGGAGATGCAGACACAAGAACGCAGGCAGAGGCACCTGGCAGTTTCCAGGTGCACAGGCGGTGGCTGGCGGACCCCGGGCCCACAGGCGGCAGTGGGTGGCTCCCGGGCAAGGAGTGGCAACTGTGCAGAACCAGTGACGCTGCAAAAGGTGGCTGGCTGACTAGGTGGTCCCACATTTGTGCACACAGAAAATCCAGGTGCAGGGGAAGCAGTGGAAGGGACTGGAATCCCGGAGAGAGTGGAGCAGGTACCACTGTTCCCCCTTAGACCCTGCCGCACATACAACATCACAACTCAGCGACTGGGCTGCCCCGCACTGGGGAACACCGAAGGCTCCACCCCTCATTACGTAACAGCACGTGCACAGATAATCGAGGCGAAGGGGAAGCAGCGGAAGGGACTGGAATCCCAGGAGAAACTGAGGAAGCTCCATTGTTCCCTCTCGGACCCCGCCCCCAAGTAAAGCATCACAAATCAGCAACTGGGCTGCACCACACTGGGGAACACCTAAGGCTCCACCCTTCACTATGTAACAGCCGCAACCAGACCAAAACAAAACCAAAACAAAACAAAACACGAAAAATGGCTCAAACTGGAGAAGAAATCAGAGCCCCAGAGCCAATTCCTCTCAGCCATGAAGAGATACCCAACCTATCAGATGCACAGTTCAAAGCCCTGGTCATCAGGATACTCACAGATGGTTGATTTTGCTCACAAATTAGATGAAAAAATGCAGGCTACAATACGTGAAATGCAGGAAGACGCATGGGGAATAAATAGAGATAGGAGGAAAACTGGTACTCAAATCAATGGGATGCACCAGAAGGAAGAAATAAACAACCAAACAGAAAACAAGGAAGGAACAAGAATTCAAAAAATGAGGAGAGGTTTAAGAACCTCTGGGATATCATTAAACATCCCAACATATGAATTATAGGGGTACCAGAAGGGGAAGAAAAAGAGCAGCAAGTGAAAAACTTATTTGAACAGATAATAAAGGAGAACTTCCCCAATCTGGCAAAGGAAATAGACTTTCAGGAAGTCCAAGAAGCTCAGAGAGTCCCAAAGAAGTTGGATCCAAAGAGGAACACAGCAAGGCACATCATAATTACATTAGCTACGATTAAAATGAAGGAGAGAATTCTAGAAGCAGCAAGGGATAAGGGGACAGTCACCTATAAAGGAGATCGCATCAGACTGTCAGCTGATTTCTCAAAAGAGACCATCCAGGAAACGAGGGGCTGGAAAGAAATATTTGAAATCTTGAAAGGCAGGGACCTACATCCAAAATTGCTCTATCCAGCAAAGCTGTCATTTAGATTAAAAGGGAACGTAAAGTGCTTCTCAGATAAGGTCAAGTTCAAGGAGTTCATCATCACCAAGCCCTTATTCTATGAAATGTTAAAGGGACTTATCTAAGAAAAAGAAGATAAAAATATGAGAGTGAAAAGAACAAACTCACAGCTATTAACAACCACACCAAAAACAAAAGCAAAGTAAGCAAACAACTAGAACAGGAATAGAACCACAGAAATAGAGATAACATGGAGGTTAGCAACAGGGGAGTGGGAGGAGCAGAGAGGGGGAAAAGGTTCGGAGAATAAGTAGCATAGATGGTGGATAGAAAATAGACAGGGGGAGGGCAAAAATAGTGTGGGAAATGTAGAAGCAAAAGAACTTATCACACATGGACATGAACAAAAGAGGGGGAATGTGGGTGGGAGAGGGTGTGCAGGGTAGAGGGTAATGATGGGGCAGAAAAGGGACAACTGTAATAGCATAATCAATAAAATATATTAAAAAATAATGATAACCTTAAATGTAAATAGATTAAATGTTCCAATCAAAAGACAGAATAGCTGAATAAATAGGAAAGCATGACCCACATATATGCTGCGTACAAGAGACCCACCTCAGGACAAAAGACCTACACAGACTAAAAGTGAAGGGCTGGAAAGAAATTTTCCAAGCAAATGAACAGGAAAAATAGCCAGGGTGTCAATACTCATATCAGACAAAATGGACTTCAAAAGAAGAGCAATAAAGAGAGACCCAGAAGATCACTTCATAATACACAAGGGAAGAATACACAAAGAAGACATAAATACTGTAAATATATATGCACCCAATGTAGGAGCACCTAAATACATCAAGAAAATCTTAGAGGACTTCAAGAAAGATATTGACAGCAACACAATTAGACTAGGGAATTTTAATACCCCACTATCAAAAATGGACAGATCTTCCAAACAAAATATCAACAAAGATATTGTGGCATTGAACAACATTCTAGATGAAATGGAATTAACTGATATATGTACAGCCCTTCAACCTAAAGACACTAAATACACATTCTTTTCAAATTTACATGGAACATTTTCAAAGATAGACCATATGAAAGGACACAAAACAAGCCTCAACAAATTCAAGAAAATTAAAATCATACCAAGCATTTTCTCCGACCACAAGGGACTGAAACTAGAAACCAACCCTAAGGACAAAAACCCAAAACCCTCAAAATCATGGAGATTGAATAGCATGCTATTAAACAATGAATGGGTCAAGAATGAAATTAGGGAAGAAATCAAAAAGTTTCTGGAAACAAACGTGAATGAACTCAAAATGACCCAAAGCTTATGGGACACAGTGAAGGCAGTCGTGAGAGGGAAGTTCATAGCAATACAGGCCTACCTAAAAAAGATAGAAACATTTCAAACAAACAACTTAACCCAACACCTACAAGAACTCTAGGAACGATAACAAAGACAGCCCAGAGCAAGTAGAAGAAAGGAAATAACCAAGATCAGAGCAGAATTAAATGACATAGACACTAAAAGCACAATTATAAGGATCAATGAATCCAGGAGCTGTTTCTTTGAAAAGATAAACAAAATCGACAAGCCTTTAAGGAGGCTCATCAAGAAAGAAAAGAAAGGATCCAAATAAACACAATCAGAAATGAAAGAGGAGAGATTACAATTGATACCATGGAAATAAAAAAGAGTGTAAGAAATTACTATGAAGAACTATAAGACAAAAAATTTGAACACCTAGGTGTAATGCACAAATTTCTAGAAAAATATAGTCTTCCAAAACTCAATGAAGAAGAAGCAGAAAGCCTGAACAGACAGACCAATAACAGCAGATGAAATTGAAGCAGTTATCAAAAAACTCCTGACACACAAAAGCCCTGGACCAGATGGTGTCACAGGAGAATTCTACAAAGCATTTAAGGAAGAGCTAACCCCTATCCTACAGAAACTATTCAAAAAAATCCAAAATTATGGGAGACTCCCAAACTCTTTTTATGAAGCCAGCATCAACCTAATCCCAAAACCAAATAAAGACACAACAAAGAAGGAGAACATCAGGACAATATTCCTGATGAACATAGATGCTAAAATCCTCAACAAAATATTGGAAAACCGCATCCAACAATACATTGAAAAGATCATACACCATGACCAAGTGGGATTCATCCCAGGGATGCAGGGATGGTTCAACATTCGCAAATCAGTAAATGTCATACATCACATAAACAAAAGCAAAGACAAAAATCACATGATCACATCAATAGATGTGGAAAAAGCTTTTGATAAGGCACAACACCCATTTATGATAAAAACACTCAGCAAAGTGGGAATAGAGGGAGCATTCCTCAACATAATAAAGACCATATATGAGAGACCTACAGCCAACATGATACTCAATGGGCAAAAACTAAAATCTTTCCCACTAAGATCAGGAACAAGACAAGGAAGTCCACTTTCACTAATTCTATTCAATATAGTATTGGAACACTTAGCCACAGTGATTAGACAAAAAAGGAAATAAAAGGCATCCAAATTGGACAGGAGGAAACAAAACTATCATTGTTTGCAGATGACATGATAGTGTACATAGAAAATCCTATAGACTTGGCCAAAAGCTACTTGACCCAATAAATGAATTTGGCCAAACAGCAGGATTCAAAGTCAATATCCAGAAATCAAAGGCATTTTTTGTATACCAACAATGAAACAGCAGAAGCAGAAATCAAGAAAAAAATCCCATTCAATATAGCAAAAAGAAAAATAAAATACCTAGGAATAAACCTAACCAAGGAGGTAAAAGACCTGTATGCAGAAAACTACACAACACTGAAGAAAGAAATCAAGGAAGACACAAACAAATGGAAACGTATACTGTGTTCATGGATTGGAAGAATTAATATCATCAAAATGTCCGTACTTCCCAAAGCAATTTACAGATTCAATGCAAAACCTATTAAAGTACCAATGGCTTATTTCACAGACATAGAAGAAACAGTTCAAAAATTTACATGGAACCATAAACAACCCAGAATAGCTGCATCAGTTTTGAGAAAGTAGAGCAAAGTAGGGGGGATCACGATACCTGATACCAAACTGTATTACAAGGCCACTGTAATCAAAGCAGTCTGGTAGTGGCATAAAAACAGGCACGTGGACCTGTGAAATAGAATAGAGAGCCCAGAAATAAACCCAAGTGTCTATGGTCAATTAATATTCGACAAAGTGGGCAGCAACATACAATGGAGCAAAAATAGCCTCTTCAACAAGTAGTGTTGGGAGAACTAGACAGCTACGTGCAAAAAAATGAAACTCGAGCACCAATTTACACTGTACACAAAAATAAATTCAAGGAGGATAAAAGATTTAAATATAAGACATGACACCATTAAAATCCTAGAGGAGAACATAGGCAGGAAAATCTCAGATATTCCACGCAGCAACATTTTTACTGATATGTCCCCTAAAGCAAGGGACAGAAAGGAAAGCATAAACAAATGGGATCTCATCAAAATAAAAAGCTTCTGCATGGCCAAGGAAAACAGTATTAAAATAAAAAGAACCTAGTGTTTTGGAAAACATATTTGCCAATGATACCTCACACATAATCTCCAAAATATACAAAGAACTTACATGACTCCACTCTAAGAAGACAAGCAACCCAATTAAAAAGTGGGCAAAGGAATTGAACAGATAGTTCTCCAAGGAGAACATACAGAGGATCCAGAGACACATGAAAAGATGCTCTGTATCGCTAGCCATCAGAGAGATGCAAATTAAAACCACAATGAGATACCACTTCATACCACTCAGAATGGCCATCATAAACAAAGCAACAAACAGCAAGTGTTGGAGAGGTTGTGGAGAAAAGAGGACCCTAGGGCCACTGTTGGTGGGATTGCAGACTGATACAACCACAATGGAAAGCAGTATGGAATTTTCTAAGAAAACGAAAAATGGATCTGCCTTTTGATCCAGCAATTCCACTGCTAGGCTTATCCTAAGAACCCTGAAACAGCAATCCAAAAGAACCTATGCACCCCTATGTTCATAGCAGTACAATTTACAATAGCCAAGTGTTGGAAGCAACATAGGTGCCCATCAGTAAATCAATGGATCAAAACCTGTGGCACATTTACACAATGGAATTTTATGCAGCACAAAAAAAGAAGGCGCTCCTACACTTTGCAACAGCATGGATGGAACTGGAAAGCATCATGCTCAGCGAAATAAGCCAGGCAGTGAAAGACAAATGGTATATGATCTCACCTTTTACAGGACCCTAATTAAAAGAACAAACAAACAAGCATAATATAATGAAAGACATTGAAATTGAGAACAGGCTAACAGTCATCAGAGTGGAGAGGGGACGGAATTTCAGGGGAAAGGGAAGGGTTTAGTGCAACAAGTATAAAAGACATGTGGACAAAAACTAGGGGAGTGGAAATGGGAGGGAGGTCTGCGGGCTGGGGTGGTGGGCTGGGATGGGAGTAAAGGACTGAAAACTGTACAAGAAAACCAATTACAATAAAAAAAGTTTTTAAACATTTGGGGAAAAGTTTCATCTTATATTTTATATACTTTCTTACTTTCCTTAAGACTCTCATATATTTCATTTGATGCTCCCCACAATCGGGCCATTAGGCAGGACAGGAATCGCTAAAATCACTTAAGAGTTGACAAAACAGGACTTCCAGCCAAGATGGAGCCATAGGTGGACACACTGTGCCTCCTCTCACAACCAAAATTAAGGACAACCAATATTTAGAAACAAGAAAACAACCAGAGCTAATAGAAAATTGAACTGTATGGAAGTCCAACAACCATTCATCCAGACCGGTAAGAGGGGCAGAGTTGTGGCAGGAAAAAGTGGAGGTGCAGACCCGGGAACACAGGCAGCAGTAGCTGGCGGGTCCCAAGTGTGCAGGTGGCTGGCAGGCCCACAGGCGGCGGCTGTTGCCCCGGGCATGGGGTGGCATCTGTGCAGACCCAGTGAGGCCGCGCAAGGTGGCTGGCTGACCAGGTGGTGCCACATTCATGCGCACAGATAATCCAGGCGAAGGGGAAACAACAGAAGGGATGGGAATCCAGGAGAGAGAGCGGAACAGGTGCCATTCTTCCCTCTCGGACCCCGCGCCCACCTATAGCATCACAACCCAGCGACTGGGCTGCCCCGCCCTGAGGAGCACCTAAGGCTCCACCCCTCATACGTAACAGCCACGACCAAACTAAAACCAAAACAAAACAAAACAAAAACCCCACCAAAAATGGCTCAAACCGGAGAACAAATGAAAGCTCCAGAGCCAATTCTTCTAAGTGATGAAGAGATAGCCAACCTATCAGATGCACAGTTCAAAGCCCTGGTCATCAAAATGCTCACAGAATTGGTTGATTTTTGCTCACAAATTAGATGAAAAAATGCAGGCTACAATACGTTAAATGAAGGAAGACGCATGGGGAACCGATAGAGATGGAAGGAAAACTGGGACTCAAATCAATGGAGTGGACCAGAAGGAAGAAACTAACAACCAAACAGAAAACGAGGAAGAAACAAGAATTCAAAAAAATGAGGAGAGGCTGAGGAACCTCCGGGACATCGTTAAACGTCCCAACATCCGAATTATAGGGGTACCAGAAGGGGAAGAGGAAGAGCAACAAGTGCAAAACTTCTTTGAACACATAATAAAGGAGAACTTCCCCAATCTGGCAAAGGAAATAGACTACCAGGATATCCAGGAAGCTCAGAGAGTCCCAAAGAAGTTGGACCCAAGGAGGAACACACCAAGGCACATCATCATTACATTAGCCAAGATTAAAATGAAGCAGAGAATTCTAGAAGCAGCAAGGGATAAGGGGACAGTCACCTACAAAGGAGTTCCCATCAGACTGTCAGCTGATTTCTCAAAAGAGACCTTACAGGCAAGAAGGGGCTGGAAAGAAGTATTCCAAGTCATGAAAATCAAGGACCTACATCCAAGATTGCTCCATCCAGCAAAGCTGTCATTTAGAATGGAAGGACAGATAAAGTGCTTCTCAGATAAGGTCAAGTTCAAGGAGTTCATCATCACCAAGCCCTTATTATATGAAATGTTAAAGGGACTTATCTAAGAAGAAGAAGATCAAAAATATGACAGTGAAAAGACAGCAAACTCACAGCTATTAACAACCACACCTAAAGCAAAGGCAAACAGCTAGAACCGGAACAGAACCACAGAAATGGAGATCATATGGAGGGTTAGCAACAGGAGCATGGGAGGAGGAGAGAGGAGGAAAAGGTACAGAGAATAAGTAGCATAGATGGTGGGTAGAAAATAGGTGTAGGGCAAGAATAGTATGGGAAATGTAGAAGCTAAAGAACTTATGACACATGGACATGAACTAAAGGGGGGGATGTGGATGGGAGAGGGTGTGCAGGGTGGAGGGGAATGATGGGGGAGAAATGGGACAACTGTAATAGCATAATCAATAAAATATATTTAAAAAAAAGAGTTGACAAAACAGAGGCACAGAGAAGTGATGAGGCCCACCTCAGATGAAAAACTGGTGGTAGGCAGACTGAAGCAGACAGAGTATGCTGCTCCTGGCACCCTGCTAGCACCTTCACTGACCGCCCCCCACTGGGGCTGATTCCAATTGAGGCCTCAAGTCTGAGAATGTCCAGAGATAACCAAAAGACATAGGTATCATGTAAGCTTCTATTTCCAGAAATCCCAAGGACAGGCCACTTACATCCTACCCTCCAAAAAGAAACACATAGGTACATAAACCTAAAACCAAATGCAACAAATTAGGAGGTCAACCCCCACTGCATGGTACAGACCACACGTGCTACCAATATAAAGAAAAGCCTGCTTGCTCACTTGGTGGCACTATAGCTGAGAGAGAGAAAGGAACTGACATGTATTTAGTGTGTGCTATGTGCCAAGTGCTGTATTAAGCTTTGTGGCTCATTTATTTCTCATGGAAACCACATTATTACCTCCATTTTATGAAGTAAAAAATCAAGCAAAACAAAGAATTTAGAATAAGAAATAAAGAATCCCTTCTCACTGATCTTAAATGTTTTTAAGTATCTGAGCATTAAATGCTCAGGCTCAGCAATTTTATAGTTGAATAGTAAAAATCTTTTTCTTCGGGTATTTTAGTATATGTAGAAATGTTTATTTTATATATATTCACAGCCCACTGCAAATATACTTGTTTATTAAGCAAAAAAGTCATATTTAATCTGATATCATGCAACTTTCATCCTATCAGAAAAATTAAATTAGTAGTTTTTACATCTGGAACTTGGTACAACTTTCTTGAGAAGAACACCATTAGAACAGTTAGTACTGTGACAAGCTCTGCTTCGCAAATATTATCAAAAAGAAAAGCCTTAAGTTCTACTCACCTTTAAGCTATATGAACACTGATGTCAATTCTTGAAATGGTCTTACCAGAGACAGCAGTTTGGTGTTACAAATGTAGAGCTTGAACTACTGAAAAGAAAAATAAAGAATTTCAGTGAACCATTTATTGGTTTCACTTAGCACACTATCCCCTTCCCCAAGTTCCAAAAAATATTTGAGGACTGTCACAATTAAAGGCACAAATACAAAGTGAATCAAATAAAAATACAAAAATAAGCATCAAATAATAAAGAAAAGGAAGAAAGAATTAGAGCAAAAAATCTGGGGTAAGGGGTATGACTGAACTGGAGACAGAATCTCCCTGTCAGCTCTTGAGCAACCTCAGGGGCACCTAGTTCTTATCTTCCAGTCAAAGGATCCACACTTGTTCCTTCAAACACACAGGCTTTTTCTTCAATGAGGGGCCACAAACAAATAATGGACAATGTCTTAATTGGATTTTGAGGGGTTTTTTAATCATAAACATGCTAAATGAGTCTGTGAAAAGACCATTTCCTTTCTTAATCCAAATTATCTGGCAACCACACAGATCCACCAATCCTTAACTGTAAGGGGAGGCAGGCCCAGCCACACTTTTTTCCTCCCATGAAATACATGTTTAATTTTGTGGGAGGAACACTGACCCCTACTTAATGAAAATCTACCTAGGGTGATAACATGCGTGATTCTGTCAACAAGGCTGTCTTCACACCTGCCCTCCACTCTGTTGGTAGATTGTTCTCCATTTAGTGCTCTAGACTTTGTCCACTTTCAGGTCGCACAATCTGTCACCTGCATCCTCATCCCAACTTGATGAGTATACTCTATGCATGAAGCCATTCCAGGTCACATCAGGTGACTTTATGCCTTACAAAGTAGTTTCAGGCAAACTCTGTTAGCTAACTCTGCTTCAGATACCAGAAGCACCTCCCAGCTCCCAGCCTACCAACGGGCAGGATTACACTCCGGTCCAAGGTTGAATAAGCCTCCATCTGTCTAGCTTGTGTGCTGCAGTGTACTCTCCAGGAGATTTGTCCCTCAAAGTGTGTGTCTGCCATATGTCACTTCTGAGTGATCAGCCAATGCTAAGACACCCAGATTTTTAAAAAATGACTGTCTAGTCAGAGGATAATGTGAGATTCCTGTGGAGGTCCACCAAAACACATGAGCCAAACACCTCCCTATTTGTATATAACTCCTTCTAATCAATATTGTGAACCTACAGACATTACTTTCTTCTCCTGTTTTCTACCTACTGAGAGAAGAAAACAAACCACTTCTGATTTTCCACTTGATAGATTTTATTCTTCAACTGGGAGTACTCTCATCAGTCTTCCTAGGATTTGAATGCTAGGATTTCTTGGGAACAGAAGTCAGTGGAATAACCAGAAAGATATTGTGGTAGACAGAATTCAAAGGTGACCCCCAATAGACCACTCCTTTGTATCACCCCTACACTCGAGTGCAGGGAGAATCTGTGACCTGCTTCTAACCAACAAAATATGGCAAATGTAACAAGATGTCACTCCTTTGATCAGGTTATACTGTATAAGACTCCATCTCAGTAGACTAGAGAGAGACTCACTTTCAGGCTTTAAACAAGTGAGCTGCCATGTCATGACAAGGCTTGTGAGGGGCCACACAGCAAGGAACTGCAGGGGTCTCTGAGATCTGAGAGCTGACAGCCTACAAGAAAAATGGGACATCAGTACTATAGCCACAAGGAAATTAATTTTGCTAACAATTTGAATGAGCTTAGAAGTGGATTCTTCCCCATTCACACCTCCAGATGAGAACACAGCTGGGCAAACACATTGACTGCAGCCTTCTGAGATCTAGAGCGGAGAACCAGCTAAGCCATGCCCAGACTACTGACCCATGGAAACTGAGATAATATATAGGTGTTGGTTTAGGCTAGTAAGTGTATGGTATTTTGTTATGCAGCAATAGGAAACAAACTTGATTCAGTAATTAATTAAATATGGGGATATACAAAATACATATGTATTAAATGCATGTATAATCATACATCAAAACAGCCCTCCCCACGCCTCATATCCATCCATAAGTGAAAATTCATTCATCCTACTTGACTATGAGCAATGTGTGGGCAAGAACCACATCATCATCACCCTAGTATCTCCAAGATTTTACAGTGTATGTGGCACATGGGAGACTCTTAACATTTTTTTAAATAAGCAAAATTAAAAGAGTTATGATTTGTCAATAAAGCCAAAGCAAGGGAATTAATACAAGTATTCGGAACACAGCTTAAAACTTCAAAATTAAACTCAAAATAGGTGGAAGACACTTACCTCATGCTCTACCCCCAAATAATGGATACACAATATTTTACTGCTGGTTATTTCATTTTACCTATGAAACTGAGTGCTTAGAAATTTTGCTCAGGTTTCGTTGTTTTTTACTTTGTTTATTTTGTTTTGTTTTTCTGCCAAAAATCCTTGCCACTTCTGTGGCATTTAGCTATCCAACAGCTGGAAGTTAAAAACAAAAAATTCCGTAAGGAATTTTTAAGTAAGATTCTGGAACTTCATCTTTATTTTCCATTCATAACAATAATGCATTCCCAATCGAAATGAAAAAAAAAAAAAACTATACAGGTCAAATAACCCAGATGTAATTCCAAAACAGAATGCTAATCCAACATTCTGAAAACCTATTTCAAAAGCACTTTAAGATTTTTTAATTTTTAAACTAATGAAATTTAGTTCTTATAAGTAAGATTTCATTTAGTCTGTGTAAAATAGAAACTAAAGGCATAAATATATTGTTTCTGCAATTCTTAAGAGATAAAATATTGTTTTTTATTACAAAAAAGATTGTGACTCAAGTTGTATTTATTTTATTTAGATGTTTGGTTTTTGTTTTAATTTTATTTTAATTGTTGTTCCTGTAGAGTTTTCTGTCTTTTATACCCATCCCAGCCCACCACCCTAGCCCTCCCCACCTCCCTCCCTTTCCAGGCCACCTAGTTTTTGTCCATGTGTCCTTTATACTTGTTGCACTAAACCCTTCCCCTTTTTCCCTGAAATTCCCACCTCTATCCTCTCGAGTGACTGTCAGCCTGTTCTCAATTTCAGTGTCTTTGGTTATATTTTCCTTGATAGCTTGTTTTGTTGATTAGGTTCCTGTTAAAGGTGAGATCACATGGTATTTGTTTTTCACCTCCTAACTTATTTCACTTAACATGATGCTTTCCAGGTCCATCCATGCTGTAGCAAAGGGTAGGAGCTCCTTTCTTTCTGCTGCATAGAATGCCATTGTGTAAATGTACCATAGTTTTTTTAGTATATGTGCTGCCGAAGCCAGCACTGTACCATAGTTTTCTGATCCATTCATTTACTGATGGGCACCTAAGTTGCTTCCAACACTTGGCTATTGTAAATTGTGCTGCTATGAACATAGGGGTGCATAGGTTCTTTTGGATTGCTGTTTCAGGGTTCTTAGGATAAGCCTAGCAGTGGAATTGCTGGATCAAAAGGCAGATCCATTTTTCGTTTTCTTAGAAAATTCCATACTGCTTTCCATTGTGGTTGTATCAGTCTGCAATCCCACCAACAGTGGCCCTAGGGTCCTCTTTTCTCCACAACCTCTCCAACACTTGCTGTTTGTTGCTTTGTTTATGATGGCCATTCTGAGTGGTATGAAGTGGTATCTCATTGTGGTTTTAATTTGCATCTCTCTGATGGCTAGCGATACAGAGCATCTTTTCATGTGTCTCTGGATCCTCTGTATGTCCTCCTTGGAGAACTATCTGTTCAATTCCTTTGCTTATTTTTTAATTGGGTTGCTTGTCTTCTTAGAGTGGAGTCATGTAAGTTCTTTGTATATTTTGGAGATTATGTGTGAGGTATCATTGGCAAATATGTTTTCCAAAACACTAGGTTCTTTTTATTTTAATACTGTTTTCTTTGGCCATGCAGAAGCTTTTTATTTTGATGAGATCCCATTTGTTTATGCTTTCCTTTCTGTCCCTTGCTTTAGGGGACATATCAGTAAAAATGTTGCTGCGTGGAATATCTGAGATTTTCCTGCCTATGTTCTCCTCTAGGATTTTAATGGTGTCATGTCTTATATTTAAATCTTTTATCCTCCTTGAATTTATTTTTGTGTACAGTGTAAATTGGTGCTCGAGTTTCATTTTTTTGCACGTAGCTGTCTAGTTCTCCCAACACCACTTCTTGAAGAGGTATTTTTGCTCCATTGTATGTTGCTGCCCACTTTGTTGAATATTAATTGACCATAGACGCTTGGGTTTATTTCTGGGCTCTCTATTCTATTCCACAGGTCTACGTGCCTGTTTTTATGCCACTACCAGACTGCTTTGATTACAGTGGCCTTGTAATACAGTTTGGTATCAGGTATCGTGATCCCCCCTACTTTGCTCTACTTTCTCAAAACTGATGCAGCTATTCTGGGTTGTTTATGGTTCCATGTAAATTTTTGAACTGTTTCTTCTATGTCTGTGAAATAAGCCATTGGTACTTTAATAGGTTTTGCATTGAATCTGTAAATTGCTTTGGGAAGTACGGACATTTTGATGATATTAATTCTTCCAATCCATGAACACAGTATACGTTTCCATTTGTTTGTGTCTTCCTTGATTTCTTTCTTCAGTGTTGTGTAGTTTTCTGCATACAGGTCTTTTACCTCCTTGGTTAGGTTTATTCCTAGGTATTTTATTTTTCTTTTTGCTATATTGAATGGGATTTTTTTCTTGATTTCTGCTTCTGCTGTTTCATTGTTGGTATACAAAAAATGCCTTTGATTTCTGGATATTGACTTTGAATCCTGCTGTTTGGCCAAATTCATTTATTGGGTCAAGTAGCTTTTGGCCAAGTCTATAGGATTTTCTATGTACACTATCATGTCATCTGCAAACAATGATAGTTTTGTTTCCTCCTGTCCAATTTGGATGCCTTTTATTTCCTTTTTTGTCTAATCACTGTGGCTAAGTGTTCCAATACTATATTGAATAGAATTAGTGAAAGTGGACTTCCTTGTCTTGTTCCTGATCTTAGTGGGAAAGATTTTAGTTTTTGCCCATTGAGTATCATGTTGGCTGTAGGTCTCTCATATATGGTCTTTATTATGTTGAGGAATGCTCCCTCTATTCCCACTTTGCTGAGTGTTTTTATCATAAATGCGTGTTGTACCTTATCAAAAGCTTTTTCCACATCTATCGATGTGATCATGTGATTTTTGTCTTTGCTTTTGTTTATGTGATGTATGACATTTACTGATTTGCGAATGTTGAACCATCCCTGCATCCCTGGGATGAATCCCACTTGGTCATGGTGTATGATCTTTTTAATGTACTGTTGGATGTGGTTTGCCAATATTTTGTTGAGGATTTTAGCGTCTATGTTTATCAGTGATATTGGCCTAATTTTTCTATCTCTGTTGTGTCTTTTATCTGGTTTTGGGATTAGGATGATGCTGGCTTCATAAAAGGAGTTTGGTAGTCTTCCATCATTTTGGATTTTTTGGAATAGTGTGTGAAGGATAGGGGTTAGCTCTTCCTTAAATGCTTTGTAGAATTCTCCTGTGAAACCATCTGGTCCAGGGCTTTTGTGTGTTGGGAGTTTTTTGATTACTGGTTCAATTTCATCAGCTGTTAATGGTCTGTTCAGGCATTCTGCTTCTTTTTCATGGAGTTTTGGAAGATTATATTTTTCTAGAAACTTGTCCATTTCACCTAGGATTGCAAATTCCTTGGCATACAGTTCTTCATAGTAATTTCTTACAATCCTTTGTATTTCTGTGGTGTCAGCTGTAATCTCTCCTCTTTCATTTCTGATTTAATTAATTTGAGTCCTCTCTCTTTTTTCCTTGATGAGCCTCCTTAAAGGCTTGTCGATTTTGTTTATCTTTTCAAAGAAACAGCTCCTGGATTCATTGATCTTTAGAATTGTGCTTTTCATCTCTATGTCATTTAATTCTGCTCTGATCTCAGTTATTTCCTTTCTTCTACTTGCTCTGGGCTGTCTTTGTTGTTGTTCCTCGAGTTCTTGTAGGCGTTGGGTTAGGTTGTTTGTTTGTTTGAAATGTTTCTATCTTTTTTAGGTAGGCCTGTATTGCTATGAACTTCCCTCTCAGGACTGCCTTTGCTGTGTCCCAGAAGTTTTGAGTTGCTGTGAATTCATTATCATTTGTTTCCAGAAACTTTTTTATTTCTTCCCTAATCTCATTCTTGACCTATTCATTGTTTAATAGCATGCTTTTCAATATCCATGATTTTGAGGGTTTGGGGTTTTTCCCCTTGCGGTTGGTTTCTAGTTTCAGTCCCTTGTGCTCGGAGAAAATGCTTGGTATGATTTCAATTTTCTTGAATTTGTTGAGGTTTGTTTTGTGTCCTATCATGTAGTGTATCTTTGAAAATATTCCATGTGCAGTTGACATGGACCAATGGAACAGAACAGAGCCCAGAAATAAACCCAAGTGTCTATGGTCAATTAATATTGGACAAAGGGGACAGCAAGATAAAATGGAGCAAAAATAGCCTCTTCAACAAGTGGTGCTGGGATAACTGGACAGCTACGTGTAAAGAAAATGAAATTTGAGCACCAACTTACACCATACACAAAAATAAATTCAAGGTGGAGAAAAGATTTAAATATAAGCCATACACCATTAAAGTCCTAGAGGAGAACATAGGCAGGAAAACCTCAGATATTTCACGCAGCAACATTTTTACTTATATGTCCCCTAAAGCAAGGGACAAAAAGGAAAGCATAAACAAATGGGATCTCATCAAAATAAAAAGCTTCTACATGGCCAAAGAAAACAGTATTAAAATAAAAAGAACCAAGTCTGTTGGAAAACATACTTGCCAATGATACCTCACACAAGGGTTTAATCTCCAAAATATACAAAGAACTTACATGACTCCACTCTAAGAAGATAAGCAACCCAATTAAAAAATAAGCAAAGGAATTGAACAGATAGTTCTCCAAGGAGAACATAAAGAGGATCCAGACACACATGAAAAGATGCTCAGTATTGCTAGCTATCATAGAGATGCAAATTAAAACCACAATGAGATACCACTTCATACCAGTCAGAATGGCCATCATAAACAAAGTAACAAACAACAAGTGTTGGAGAGGTTGTGGAGAAAAGGGGACCCTAGGGCACTATTGCTGGGATTGCAGACTGGTACAACTATGGAAAGCAGTATGGAATTTTCTAAGAAAACGAAAAATGGATCTACCTTTTGACCCAGCAATTCCACTGCTAGGGTTATATCCTAAGAACCCTGAAACAGCAATCCAAAAGAACCTATGCACCCCTATGTTCATAGCAGCACAATTTACAATAGCCAAGTGTTGGATGCAACCTAGGTGCCCATCAGTTAATGAATGGATCAAAAAACTATGGTACATTTACACAATGGAATTCTATGCAGCAGAAAGAAAAAAGGAGCTCCTACCCTTTCAACAGCATGGATGGAACTGGAGAGCATCATGCTGAGCAAATTAAGCCGGGCAGTGAAAGACAAATACCATATGATCTCACCTTTAACAGGAACCTAATCAACAAAACAAACAAACAAGCATAATAGAACCAAAGACACTGAAATTGAGAACAGGCTGACAGTCACCAGAAGGGAGAGGGGAGGAAATTTCAGGGGAAAAGGGGAAGGGTTCAGAGCAACAAGTATAAAGGACACATGGACAAAAACTATGGGGGTTGGAAATGAGAGGGAGGTGGGGAAGGAAGGGGTGGTGGGCTGGGGTGGGAGTAAAAGACAGAAAAGTGTACAAGATGAACAATTAAAATAAAAATTATAAAAAAGGAAAATGTTCCATGTGCATTTGAAAAGAGGGTGTATTTAGTTTCTTTGGGGTGATGGGCTCTATATATATCAGTTAAGTCCATTTCATCTAGGGCATTATTCAATGCCACAATATCTTTTTTGATATTTTGTTTGGAAGATCTGTCCAGTTTTGACAGTGGGGTGTCAAAATCCCCTAGTATAATTGTGTTGCTGAGAATATCTTTCTTGAAGTCCTCTAAGATTTTCTTGATGTATTTGGGTGCTCCTGTGTTGGGTTCATATATATTTACAATGTTTATCTCTTCTTGGTGGATTCTTCCCTTGAGTATCATGAAGTGACCTTCTGGGTCTCTCTTTATGGTCCTTTTTGTGAAGTCTATTTTTTTCGATACGAGTACTGCTACCCTGGCTTATTTTTTCCTGTCCGTTTGCTTGGAAAATTTGTTTCCAGCCCTTCATTTTCAGTCTGTGTAGGTCTTTTGTCCTGAGGTGGTTCTCTTGTAGGCAGCATATGTATGGGTCATGCTTTCTTATCCATTCAGCTCTTCTATGTCTTTTGATTGGAGCATTTAATCCATTTATGTTTAAGGTTATTATTGATAGGTTCTTATTCAATGCCATTTTCATACCTGTGTTCCTCTCTCTCTCTCTCTTCCTTCCTTTCCTTAAAGCAGTCCCTTTAGCATCTCTTGCAGAGCTAGTTTGGTGGAGGTGTATGCTTTTAGACTTCTTTTGTTTGGTAAGCTCCTTATTTGGCCTTCTATGTTGGTTGAAAGCCTTGCTGGGTAAAGTAGTCTTGGTTGCAGGCCTCTGATTCTCATTACTTAGAACATCTTCTGCCATTCTCTTCTGGCTTGGAGCGTTTCCATTGAGAAGTCAGCTGCTAACCTTATCGGAGCTCCCTTGTATGTTACTTCCTTTTTCTCCCTTGCTGCCTTTAAGATTCTTTGTCTTGGAATTTTGCCCTTTTAATTATGATGTGTCTTGAAGTGGGCCTCTTTGGGTTCCTCTTGGTTGGGGCTCTCCATGTTTCCTGGATTTGTGTGACTTTTTCTCTCATCAAATTAGGGAAGTTTTCCATCATTACTTTTTCAAACAGGTTTTCTATTCTTTGCTCTTCTTCTCCTTCTGGTATCCCTATTATATGGATATTATTACGTTTCAGATTGTGCTGCATTTCCCATAATCTCTCTTCATTCTTTCTGAGCCCCTTTTCCTTTTCTTGTTCTTTCTGGGTGTTTTTTTCTACCTTGTCCTCCAGCTCACTGACCCAATCTTCTGCTTCATCAATTCTGCTTTTGATTCCTTCTACTGTGTTCTTCATTGCAGAAAGTGTATTCTTCATTTCCACTTGGCCCTTGTTGATACTTTCTATTTCCTTTTCCTGTTGATATAGTTTGCAGTGAATTCATTGTAGCTTCCCTGTAGTTTCTGGTAATTCACCGTGAGCTCATTGAGCTTCCTGATAACCATTGCTTTAAACTCAATATCTGATAGTTGAGTTGCCTCTGTTTCATTTATCATTTTTTTCTGAGGCTTTCTTCTTTCCTTTCATTTGGGGATTGTTTCCTTATCTTCCCATTGTTTGTGAGACTCTTCTTGTTAGCCTCAGCTTTCAATTGATCTGTTCTGGCTCCCTGGGTTTATAGTGTGATGAAAACTTCTGTGGTAGACTATCTGTGAGATTCAGTGGTGCAGTCTCCTTCGTGTGTCCTGGTGTTCACAGCTTCCACTGTCTCAGCTGTTGGGATGCCCCCTCTTTGGGTCCAACTCTGGTTTTTTCACAGTTCCTGGGGTTTTTTGTCTCACTCATGGGTATTTAAAAAGAGGAAAGAAAAAATAATGAAAAAAGAATAAAAAGAGGAAGAAAAGATAAAGTTGGAAAGAAGGGAAGAAGAAATAAAACAAGAAAGAAGTAAAAAGAGGTGAAAGGAATTGAGGGATTAAAATAATATTAAAAATTTTTTTAAATTTTAAAAATATAAGTATTTTTAAAAACCACACCCTCTCTTCCGGCCAAAATGGAGGCGTAGGCAGACACACTGTGCCTCCTCTCACAACCAAAATTAAGGACAACAAATATTTAGAAACAAGAAAACAACCAGAACTTATAGAAAACTGAACTGTACGGAAGTCCAACAACCATTCATCCATCCCGGTAAGAGGGGCGGAGTCGCGGCAGGAGAAAGTGGAGGTGCGGACCTGGAATGCAAACAGCAGCGGCTGGCAGTTCCCAGGTGCACAGGCGGTGGCTGGTGGTCCCCGGGCCCACAGGCAGCACCTGGCGGATCCCGGGCACAGGGGGCAACTGTGCAGACCCAGTGAGGCCGCACAGGGTGGCTGGCTGACCAGGTGGTCCCATCTTTGCGTTCACAGACGGTTCAGGCAGGGGGAAGTGGCGGAAGGGACTGAATCCAGGAGAGAGCGGAGCAGGCGCCATTCTTCCCTCTCAGACCCTGCCCCCACACACAGCGTCACAACCCAGCGACTGGGCTGCCCTGCACTGGGGAGCGCCTGAGGCTCCATTACTTAACAGCACGCGCGCGTGCGCAGATAATCCAGGTGAAGGGGAAGCAGCGGAAAGGGCCGGAGTCCAGGAGAGAGCGGAGCAGGCGCCATTGCTCCTTCTCAGACCCTGCCCCCACCTATAGCGTCACAACCCGGCGACTGGGCTGCCCCACCCTGAGGAACACCTAAGGCTCCACCCCTCACTACGTAATTAATAGCCGAGACCAGACTAAAACCAAAGCAACAACAACAAAAAAAAACCACCAAAAATGGCTCAAACCGGAAAACAAATAAAAGCCCCAGAGCCAATTCCTCTAAGCAGTGAAGAGATAGCCAACCTGTCAGATGCACAGTTCAAAGCACTGGTCATCAAAATGCTCACAGAATTGGTTGATTTTGCTCACAAACTAGATGAAAAAGTGCAGGCTACAATACGTGAAATGAAGGAAGATGCATGGGGAACCGATAGAGATGGAAGGAAAACTGGGACTCAAATCAATGGAGTGGACCAGAAGGAAGAAACTAACAACCAAACAGAAAACGAGGAAGAAACAAGAATTCAAAAAAATGAGGAGAGGCTTAGGAACCTCCGGGACATCGTTAAACGTCCCAACATCCGAATTATAGGGGTCCCAGAAGGGGAAGAAAAAGAGCAACAAGTGGAAAACTTATTTGAACAAATAATAAAGGAGAACTTCCCCAATCTGGCAAAGGAAATACACTACCAGGATATCCAGGAAGCTCAGAGAGTCCCAAAGAAGTTGGACCCAAGGAGGAACACACCAAGGCACATCATCATTACATTAGCCAAGATTAAAATGAAGCAGAGAATTCTAGAAGCAGCAAGGGATAAGGAAACAGTCACCTACAAGGGAGTTCCCATCAGACTGTCAGCTGATTTCTCAAAAGAGACCTTACAGGCAAGAAGGGGCTGGAAAGAAGTATTCCAAGTCATGAAAATCAAGGACCTACATCCAAGATTGCTCCATCCAGCAAAGCTGTCATTTAGAATGGAAGGGCAGATAAAGTGCTTCTCAGATAAGGTCAAGTTCAAGGAGTTCATCATCACCAAGCCCTTATTATATGAAATGTTAAAGGGACTTATCTAAGAAAAAGAAGATAAAACTATGACAGTGAAAAGACAGCAAACTCGCAGCTATCAAGAACCACACCTAAAACAAAAGCAAACTAAGCCAACAGCTAGAACAGGAACAGAACCACAGAAATGGAGATCATATGGAGGGTTAGCAACAGGGGCATGAGAGGAGGAGAGAGGGGGAAAGGTACAGAGAATGAGTAGCATAGATAATGGGAAAAAATCGGGGGAGGGCAAGAATAGTATGGGAAATGTAGAAGCTAGAAAACTTATGACACATGGACATGAACTAAAGGGGGGAATGTGGGTGGGAGAGGGTGTGTAAGGTGGAGGGGAATGATGGGGGAGAAATGGGACAACTGTAATAGCATAATCAATAAAATATATTAAAAAAAAAAAGAACCACACCCTCTTGCTGGTTTTAAACTGGGCAGGCTGTTTTTTCTCGTCTTGCTGGCTGCAACAGGCTGAGGGGGGACAGTATCACTTTTCTCCCTGTTCAGCACTTAGTCATCTTTGCACTACTCTCCCCAGTGCTAGGCTGGTGCCTCTCCGCACAGGGCCTCAGGTGTGGGTTCTGAGCCTCCTGGGGAGCACGCACTTTCCCGAGTCTATGGGTGTGAGCTCAGGTCTCCTACGGGGTGTGCGCTGACCCTGAGTTTGTGGGTATGAGTTCCAGATTTCCAGCTTTGTGTGCACTCACCCTAATTTCATGGGAGTGAGCTCCAGGTTTCCCATGGATCGTGCACATTCCCTGGGTTTTCATGTGTGGGGTCTGGTTCTCCCACAGATCGCTCACACTCCCCGGGTCCCTGGCGGCATGGGCTACAGGTCTCCAGTTGCACCCAGGCACCTCTGGTTGCGCAGCCGTCTCCGGTCACACAAGTTCTGGTGTGCACTCCTCCCAGGGCTATGGGTCGGCACTCACAGACCCAGCATGTTTGCCACTCAGACCTTAACTCGTCTCTGTGGGACTTCAAGCAACCAGGTCTCTCCCAGTGTTGCTCAAACTTTGTTTGGCTAGGGAGGGATTGGTTGACCCGGCTCCCTCCCTAGAGCCCTGTGGCAGACCTGGCAAGCACTGCCTGGGGCCTCAGCTGCCCTAGTCTCCACACTGATCCCTGGGCCCTTTTGTCCTGAAGTACTCTCCTTACCATCTGGTTTTTCAATGTCCGCTACAATTTTCAATCTCCTACTTTCAAATATACTGTGTTACTGTTGGTTGTTTGCTCTGTTCCTCTGTAGATCGGCCAGGTTTTTCACCCGTGTGCAGAGGGAAGTGGAATCTGCTCCCTCCTACTGTGCTGCTATCTTCCTTCTCCCTATTTTATTTAGATTTTTGAAAGACCTGTTTTACTAAAAGGGATATTTTAAAATATTCAAATCAGTAAAATTACTTAAGAGAGTACAAAATGAAAACTTCATTCATTACAGAAACCTATCATGCTCTTTTAAAACCTATATTCAATGTAACTATATATTCCCACTCCTTCATAAATCACTCAGTAAACCTGAACATTATCTCCAAGGTTTATCCATCCCCTGGTGCTCAGTCTCTAAGGCAGCAGCTGTCACACTTAAGCCAAGAACAACTAAAAACACCAGCTCCATGACATGTGAGGTAGAAAATTTCAATAAACTTACCTCTTCTTAGCATAATTTTCACTCTCTTGGGCTAGTGCTACATGTGAAAATAGCCAGTGACCCACAGCAAGTAACTGCAGGGGTCACTGATATTCCTCTCCATTCAGAGGAAGAAGTAGGCCCAGATGGTAGAACCTTCCCCCTCAGTTCTAATAAGTGCATGCCTTTCCCATAATCTTACAAAACACAGCTCTACACAAAGTCCAGCACTTCAAAAAAAGAAGACTGAGTGTCAATGTTATGCCCCACAAAGGAAATTAAACTTTCAGAAGAATGGTTCACTTGACAGAAACAGACACTGAAGAGAATTAATAAGGACAGGTGCTCAAAGGAGGTGCTGGCAAAGCTCCTCTTAAACATACTATATACCCTGCTGCTCAAAGCACTTGAAGAATCTATGCATGGTTTCCAAAGTGATAAAGTACAGTTCTGTGGAGCTGATGATCTCACTAACGCCAAACTACCTCCTCAATGGAGATCCTAATGTTCAGTGGATGCAGTTTGGGAACCATAAACTAACTGGTCAGAAGCAGAGCAAGAGGTGAAGTGCATGTGTTCCTCAAAAGTAACACATAGCAAGGAACTACCTTGGTCCTTGAATGGAAGGGAATACATGAATAGCAGGGAATACATGAATGGCAGGAGACTGAAATATCACAAGGCAAGTGGGGCACATTAATTCTTCACAACATTCTCACCCTCTCTTTAAGATAAAGGAAAGCATTTGCTCTGGACAAAGGTTAAGAGAGAAACATGGCCACATCCTTCCTCCGTTTCTCTGAAACAGCACAGGCTCCAGGTGGTAACTGAGTCCTGTAAAGCTGAGACATTTAAAACACAATGACCCCTGGAGACAGAAGGAGAGAGCCATTTCATAGTAATTACAAACTGGGATACGGAACAACACAAAACAGTAGGGAATGTACTTTAGTGTTACAGAGAAAGATTAATGAAAAGAGAAAACAGATGTCTCCTTCCAGAACTATTTTTGCTTTATGATATTTTTCAGAACTATTGAGATGTTCCTTAAGAATGGACCCAAATGCAGTAAAATGCATAGATTTTTGCATCAGGTACATTTTCAAGACACAAAATGCATGTGTGCATTTATTCAACCCATAAATACCACAATTTTTGTTTTGATATCTTTCTCATGGAGCTGAATTATTTCAGAGTAAAATAATGCCAAGAAATACTGACCACAGGTGTGTCTTTGTCACCCAAGAACTCAGCACAAGAATCTGCTTTCTCACTAGCTGAGAGTGGCCTGAGGGCCCCCCAAGAAGCACTGCCAGCAGCCTCCCTTACAGAGCACCAGCATCACGCAGGGTCCAGCCATCAGGCCACAGCCAAGGGATTGATAAGTTGCTTCTTATCAGAGCATAAGAAACCATTTCATTGGTGTGCTTTTCAAAATCAAGGAACACACAGACAGGGCAACTTTGTGCAACTCCCAACAGACACAAAGCCAGCCCAGAGGAAGAAGAGGGATCCCAAAGCCACAAGCCATCTGTCGGCTGTCAGGCTTACTTTTAGCTGAGTTTTCTGTTCCCAAAATAGAAATGAAGGACCTCTTCAAAGCAGATGCATTCTGTTTCCTGGGAAAAAATAAGGCATGGCAGAGGCTACACCTGCAAATAATCTCTTCAAGAGTACAGGGAACTGACCAAGGGGGCTTTCCTGGGGTACAACTGAAGGGATCAGCCTCTTCAAAGACTTGATCCCCAAAACCCCTAAGTGGTGCATCAAATAGATAAAGGTAGCCCAGATGGACTCCTCCACATAACCCCTCTCAGCCAGTGCAGAACAGAACAGCTTCCAAGGTCTGAACTGACAGAACAGCAGGACAGTCAACAGATTTTCAAAGTCCCCATGCCAGGGCCCTTCACACCCTGCCTTGCCCTTCAACTCTTTCAGTCGAAGCAAAAACAGTCCATCTGCCTAAAGCTAAACAAGACAGGTATTCTATCTTCCTTGCTGGTTTGCTTGAGTTCTTCAGATGCAAAGTACGTAAGTTCCATCTTCTAAGCTGAATAAAGGCCAGACTCATCTATGAGGAAACCAGGACAAAGCCACCCTCTGACAATACTGTGGTGGGAAGCAACACCACAGCCATCATGGTGGCCCGAAGCCCAGGGGCACAGGTTCCTTCTCCAAGAAACCTGTGCACAGTACGCTTATGTGCACTTTGCACACAGTATACATGTGCACACAAACATGCATGCTGAGGGGGTGTGAAAAACCATTAAGACGGGTTGCCTCAGGGGGAGAAGCAAATGTTTCGTAACATAAGCGGGAAAGGTGGGGCAGGGAGAGTTTTTTAACAAAGCTAGAAAGAGCACCTTAAGGAAATAAAAAGGGGGGTGATTTTTTTTAAGTGATACTGATATCCAATAATGAATAGTTTCCTAGTTATTTCCTAACTCAAGGGAAAAAAGGCATGACTGAAACCTTCACAAAAGATCACAATGTACTTGAAAAGGATAAAAAACTTGACAATTATTGGAAGACATTAAGATCCTTTTTTGCTCCTTAAGCAAGCAGTACTGTCTCATTTCCCAGGTGCTCTGGAAGGAGTTCTCAAGGTCATATTATACCCTTTAAAGCATACCAGCACACATCTGTTAGGAGCCAAAATGGGAAAAAAATACTCAGTCACTGTGGCAGGAAGTTCATGAAGCACATTGACAGAGCCATTGGAGGAGGCAGAGACACAATACAACCTGCCAAGGGTTCAAATCCAGATCCCCTACTTACTGCCTACATGACCCTGGGCAAATCACATCAATTCTGAACTTAGCAGCTAACAAATGAAGATAAGGTTATCTACCTTGCAGGTCATGACAGAGAGTAAATAGGGGCCTTAGTATTGAGTTGGCCAAAAACCTTTTTTTTTTTTTCTTTTCCATAAGATGGCTCTAGTAGCATTTAATTGTCTTTAACTTCATTTGAAACAATTTTCTTAGATCGTATTGTGACAGCTGTCATTATCAGCATGCATTTAAAAAAGCTTATCAAAATTGGTGAATTTTTGTGCCATTTTAATATGGAAGATGGGAGAAATTTTGCAACATTGTCAGCATATTATGCTTTATTATTTCAAGAAAGGTACAAACACATGTGAAACATAAAAAAGATTTCTGCAGTGTACAGAGAAGGTGCTGTGACTGATCAAACATGTCAAAAATGGTTTGCGAAGTTTCATGCTGGAGATTTCTTGCTGGATGATAGTCCATTGTTGGGTAGACCAGTCAAAGTTGATAGCAATCAAATTGAGACATAAATTGAAAACAATCCATGTATACCACATGGGAGATAACTGACATACTCAAAATACTCAAATCAATAAAGTTACTGGTGAAAATGAAAAATATGTCTTTTTACAAAAAAAACTGTATGGACTTTTTAGCCAACCCAATATTTTATTGTAAATATTAATATAGTCAAATGATATACAGAGCAGCATTGCTTCTGTTCAGAGAAAACTGACTACTGATACATTTGACTCATTCCATTAGTACATACTCCCAAAAGTCCTCCTGGGTTACCCCATCCTCTGCACTACTTCTCACTCAGTTTCCACAGTGTTCCTTAGGTTCTTCTGCATATTCCCAGGCCTCCCTCGCAAGAATACCAACACTTGTGCATAGATCTCATATTTTATGAGGGCATATCTCATATTTTCTTGGTTTTCTATACAATCTACTCCCTTCCCTGTATCCCTCCAATTATATATATATCCATATCTGGCATTCCTCACAATAATAGCCTCAGGGGAAGACTCGAGGCAAATGCCTACCTTTCACATCTTACAACTTCTCACACTCAGAACAGCTCAGGTAGCATCCCTTTGTGTGAGTGAGGAAGAAATCAAGGAGTTCAGAAGTGAAGGGTCTTGACCTAGTTATACAGGTGTGTCAAGTTCCAGGAGGCAAAGATGTGGTTCTTATCTCCCCCACTATGAAACTTGCTCTGCCATTGGCATCCACTTATCACAAGGCCTACCTTGACAGAGCATTTGCCACTAGCATTATAACCATCCTAATAACCAGCACTCCTACCACACAGCACTAGGCCTTGGGGCTTCAACATGATGATCAAAGAACAAGGCAAGTTTGCTCTAAGAAACAGGCATGCACATCTAGGATTCTGAACTCTAGCACAAGTGTCTGTTCTCTGGCCATTTTGACCTCTTATTTGGACACAATTAATTTTGATGAGAAGAAATCAAACCAATAAAGTTACTTGGGCAATTTGGTCATTCATTTCTAGATAATAATAACAAAAATAAAGCTAATATTCATTTAATATTTGCTCACTGTTCAGCTTGGCACTTGATGTATATTATCTCATTTAATCATCACAGCAACCTTGTATGGATGTTATTAGTATTCTCAGTTAACAGATGAGAAAACCAGAGTTGAGAAAATTTAGGTAACTTATCTAGGGTCACACAGCTATTAAGAGACAAAGCTAGGATGTTTTTTTAATCTTATTGTATTTTTCCATTACCATATATACCAACCATACCCTCTTCCACCTCTGCCCCTTCCTACCCCCCAATCACCACACTGTTTTCCGTGTTCTTGAGTTCTTTCTCTTTTTCTTTATTTACTCTATTTCTTCACCCCTCCAGTCCCCTCCAGAGCTGTCAGTCTCCTCTCTTTCTATAAGTCTGTCTCTATTTTGCTTCTAAGTTCAGTTTGTTCTTTAGATTCCACATATGAGAGAAATCATATGGTATTTGTCTTTCTCTGACTGGCTTACTTCACTTAGCATAATGTAGTCCAGGTCCATCCATGCCAATCCCAGGTCCTATTCCATCTTACAAGCAGAGCCACACAGCAATAAAAACAAATGGTTATAACTTTGGGCCTAGATAGAGGCACAAGTAGATACTCTTTGCTTCCTTGCACAACAGAAAGACAAGAAAAAAATTTAAAAACAAACAAACAAACAAAAACAACCAGAACTACCAGAAAATAAAACTGTATGTAAGTCTGGCAACAAAGGAGATAAAGAAGAAACAGTCATCCATACTGATAGGAGGGATGGAGATGGGCGGCAAGCAGGGAGAGGACCCACAGCAAGGTAGCAGCTGACAGACTTGGAGATCCCAAATTCGCATGCAGATAAACCAGGAGGATCAACTGGGGAGGCAGACAGACTGTGAAATCCAGGTTTCTAGTACAGGAAACTAAAACCTCAAAACCTCTGGCTGTAAAGATCTGTGGGGCTTGCAGTGGTGGGAGAAACTCTCAGCCTCACAGAAGAGTTTCTTAGAGAGACCCACATGGTCCTAGAATATACATAACACAACCAACAAGGAATTAGCAACAGAAGGACCCAATTTCCTTGTGGGTAGCAGGAAAAGTGACTAAAAGTGGGGTGAGAGTTGAACAAGTAGCATTGTTTTCTCTTGACCCCTCCCTCATACAGAGCCACAGTGCACGGAAGTGGGTTGCCCTACCCCAGCTAATACTTAAGGCTCTGTCCCTCACAATGTAACAGGTGCACCCAGACAAAGAAATATGGCCCAAATGAAAGAACAGACCAAAACTCCAAAAAAGAACTAAGCAACAAGGAGATACCCAGCCTTTCAAATGCAGAGTTCAAAACACTGGTAATCAGGACGGCTACAGAAATGATTGAGTACAGACACAAAATAGAGGAAGAAGTGAAGGCTATGAAAAGTGAAATAAAGAAAAATATACAGGGCCCAACAGTGAAGAGAAGAAAACTGGCACTCAAGTCAACAATTTGGAACAGAAGGAAGAAATAAACATTCATGCAGAACAGAATGAAGAAACAAGAATTCAAAACCCAAGGAGAGTATTAGGAACCTCTGGGACAAATTTATTTATTTATTTATTTATTTATTTTTTTTTTTTTAAAGAATTTTTTTTTTCCTTTTAGATTTTATTTATTTATCTTTAGAGGGGAAGGGAAGGAGAGAGGGAGAGAAACATCAATGTGCGGTTGCCTCTTGTATGTCCCCTGACGGGAACTGGCCTGGCAACCCAGGCATGTGCCCTGACTGGGAATCGAACCGCGATCCTTTGGTTCGCAGGCCCGCGCTCAATCCACTGAGCTACACCAGCCAGGGCCCCTCTGGGACAAATTTAAACATTCCAACATCTGAATCATAGAGGTGCCAGAAGGAGAAGAGGAAGAGCAAGAAATTGAAAATTTATTAAAAAAATAATGAACGGACTTCTGGCCAAGATGGAGGTGTAGGTTGACACACTGTGCCTCCTCTCACAACCAAAATTAAGGACAACAAATATTTAGAAACAAGAAAACAACCAAAACTGATAGAAAATTCCACTGCACGGAAGTCCAACAACCATTCATCCAGACCAGTAAAGAGGGGCAGAGTCGCCACAGGAAAAAGTGGAGGTGCGGACCCGGAACACAGGCAGCAGTGGCTGGCAGTTCCCAGGTGCCCAGGTGGCAGCTGGCAGACTCTGAGCCCACAGGCGGCAGCTGGCAGAACCCGGGCACGGGGTGGCAACTGTGCAGAACCAGTGACGCTGCACAAGATGGCTGGTTGACCAGGTGGTCCCACATTCCTGCGCGCAGAAAATCCAGGTGAAGGGGAAGCGGCGGAAGGGACTGGAATCCAAGAGAGAGCGGAGCAGGCATCATTGTTCCCTCTCAGACCCTGCCCCCAAAAACAGCATCACAACTCAGCAACTGGGCTGCCCCGCACTGGGGAACACCTAAGGCTCCAGCCCTCACTATGTAACAGCCATAAGCAGAACAAAACCAAAACAAAACAAAACACCAAAAACGGCTCAAACCGGAGAACAAATGAAAGCCCCAGAGTCAATTCCTCTAAGCCGTGAAGAGATAGCCAACCTGTCAGATGCACAGTTCAAAGCCCTGGTCATCAGGACGCTCACAGAATTAGTTGATTTTGCTCACAAATTAGATAAAAAAATGCAGGCTACAATACGTGAAATGAAGGAAGACCCATGGGGAACCGATAGAGATGGAAGGAAAACTGGGACTGAAATCAATGGAGTGGACCAGAAGGAAGAAACTAACAACCAAACAGAAAACAAAGAAGAAACAAGAATTCAAAAAAAAAATGAGAAGAGGCTTAGGAACCTCCGGGACATCGTTAAACATCCCAACATCCGAATTATAGGGGTCCCAGAAGAAGAAAAAGAAGAGCAACAAGTGGAAAACTTCTTTGAAAAAATAATAAAGAAGAACGTCCCCAATCTGGCAAAGGAAATAGACTTCCAGGAAGTCCAGAAAGCTCAGAGAGTCCCAAAGAAGTTGGACCCAAGGAGGAACACACCAAGGCACATCGTCATTACATTAGCCAAGATTAAAATGAAGCAGAGAATTCTAGAAGCAGCAAGGGATAAGTGGACAGTCACCTACAAAGGAGTTCCCATCAGACTGTCAGCTGATTTCTCAAAAGAGACGTTCCAGGCAACAAGGGGCTGGAAAGAAATATTTGAAGTCTTGAAAGGCAGGGACCTACATCCAAAATTGCTCTATCCAGCAAAGCTGTCATTTAGAATGGAAGGGAAGATAAAGTGCTTCTCAGATAAAGTTCAAAGAGTTCATCATCACCAAGCCCTTATTATATGAAATGTTAAAGGGACTTATCTAAGAAAAAGAAGATAAAAAATATGACAGTGAAAAGACAGCAAACTCACAGAAATTAACAACCACACCTAAAAAAGCAAAGTAAGCAAACAGCTAGAACAGGAACAGAACCACAGAAATGGAGATCACGTGGAGGGTTAGCAACAGGGGAATGGGAGGATAAGAGAGGGGGAAAAGGTACAGAGAATAAGTACCATAGACGGTGGGTAGAAAATAGGGGGAGGGCAAGAATAGTGTGGAAAATGTAGAAGCTAAAGAGCTTATGACACATGGACATGAACTAAAGGGGGGGCGAATGTGGGTGGGAGAGGGTGTGCAGGGTGGAGGGGAATGATAGGGGAGAAATAGGACAACTGTAATAGCGTAATCAATAAAATATATTTTAAAAAATAATAAAGAGAACTTCCCCAATCTGGCAAAGGAAAAAGACTTCCAGGAAGTCCAGGAAGCTCAGAGAGTCCCAAAGAAATTGGCCCCAAGGAGGAATACAATAAGACACATCATAATCAATTTACCCAAGATGAAAGATAAGGAGAGAACCTTAAAAGCAGCAAGAGGGACTTCCAGCCAAGATGGAGGCGTAGGTGGACACACTGTGCCTCCTCTCACAACCAAAATTAAGGACAACACATATTTAGAAACAAGAAAACAGCCAGAACTGATAAAAAATTGAACTGTACGAAAGTCTAACAATCATTCAGCCAGACCGGTAAGAGGGGCGGAGTTGCAGTTGGAAAAAGTGGAGGTGCAGACCCAGGAACGCAAGCAGCAGTGGCTGGCAGTTCCCAGGTGCACAGGCGGCAGCTGGTGGACCATGGGCACAGGGGGGAAACTGTGCAGACCCAGTGAGGCCGCAAAATGCGGCTGGCTTACCAGGTGGTCCCACATTCGCACGCACAGACGGTCCAGGCAGAGGGTAAGTGGCAGAAGGGACTGAATCCAGGAGAGAGCGGAGCTGGTGCCATTGTTCCCTCTCAGACCCCGCCCCCACATACGGCGTCACAAGCCAGCGACTGGGCTGCCCCACACTGGGGAGCGCCTGAGGCTCCACTCCTCACTAAGTAACAGCACCCGCACGTGCGCAGATAATCCAGGTGAAGGGGAAGCAGCGGAAGGGACCGGAGTCCAGGAGAGAGCTGAACAGGCGCCATTGTTCCCTCTCAGACCCCGCCCCCACCTATAGCATCACAACCCAGCGACTGGGCTGCCCCACCCTGAGGAACGCCTAAGGCTCCACCCCTCACTACGTAATAGCTGCGACCAGACTAAAACCAAAACAAAACAAAACAAAACCCACCAAAAAATGGCTCAAACCGGAGAACAAATGAAAACCCCAGAGTCAATTCCTCTAAGCCGTGAAGAGATAGCCAACCTATCAGATGCACAGTTCAAAGCACTGGTCATCAAAATGCTCACAGAATTGGTTGATTTTGCTCACAAATTAGATGAAAAAAATGCAGGCTACAATACGTGAAATGAAGGAAGACCCATGGGGAACCAATAGAGATGGAAGGAAAACTGGGACTGAAATCAATGGAGTGGACCAAAAGGAAGAAACTAACAACCAAACAGAAAACGAGGAAGAAACAAGAATTCAAAAAAATGAGGAGAGGCTTAGGAACCTCCGGGACATCGTTAAACGTCCCAACATCCGAATTATAGGGGTACCAGAAGGGGAAGAAGAAGAGCAACAAGTGGAAAATTTATTTAAACAAATAATAAAGGAGAACTTCCCCAATCTGGCAAAGGAAATAGACTACCAGGATGTCCAGGAAGCTCAGAGAGTCCCAAAGAAGTTGGACCCAGGGAGGAACACACCAAGGCACATCGTCATTACATTAGCCAAGATTCAAATGAAGCAGAGAATTCTAGAAGCAGCAAGGGATAAGGGGACAGTCACCTACAAAGGAGTTCCCATCAGACTGTCAGCTGATTTCTCAAAAGAGACCTTCCAGGCAACAAGGGGCTGGAAAGAAATATTTGAAGTCTTGAAAGGCAGGGACCTACATCCAAGATTGCTGTATCCAGCAAAGCTGTCATTTAGAATGGAAGGGCAGATAAAGTGCTTCTCAGGTAAGGTCAAGTTCAAGGAGTTCATCATCACCAAGCCCTTATTATATGAAATGTTAAAGGAACTTATCTAAGAAAAAGAAGATAAAAAATATGACAGTGAAAAGACAGCAAACTCACAGCTATTAACAACCACAGCTAAAACAAAAGCAAACTAAGCAAACAGCTAGAACAGGAACAGAACAACAGAAATGGAGATCATATGGAGGGTTAGCAACAGGGGCGTGGGAGGAGGAGGGGGTAAGGTACAGAGAATGAGTAGCATAGATAGTGGGTAGAAAATAGACGGGGGCAGGGTAAGAATAGTATGAGAAATGTAGAAGCTAAAGAACTTATGACACAAGGACATGAACTAAAGGGGGGAATGTGGGTGGGAGAGGGTGTGCAGGGTGGGGGGAATTATGGGGGGAAACGGGACAACTGTAATAGCATAATCAATAAAATATATTTTAAAAAATAAATAAAATATATTTTTTTAAAAAAAGCAGCAAGAAGAAAGGAGTTCCCATAAGACGGTCAGCAGATTTCTCAAAAGAAACCTTACAGGCAAAAAGGGGCTGGGAAGAAATATTTGAAGTCTTGAAAGGCAGGGACCTACATCCAAAATTGCTCTATCCAGCAAAGCTGTCATTTAGAATGGAAGGGCAGATAACATGCTTCCCAGATAAGGCAAAGTTAAAGGAGTTCATCACCACCAAGCCCTTATTACATGAAATGTTAAAGGGCTTATCTAATAAAAAGAAGAAGATCAAAAACTATGTATAGTAAAATGACAACAAACTCACAACTATCAACAACTGAACCTAAAAAACAAATACTAAGCAAACAACTAGAACAGGAACAGAATCACAGAAATGGAGGGTTATCAGTGGGGAAGGGGATGGGGGAGAATGGGGGAGAAATGTACAGGGAATAAAAAGCGTAATTGGTAGGTACAAAATAGACCAGGGGGAGATTAAGAATAGTATAGGAAATGGAGAGGCCAAAGAATGTATATGTATGACTCATGAACATGAACTAAGTGGGGGGAATGATGGTGCCAGGGTGGATACAGGGTGGAGGAAGGATAAAGGGGAGAAAAAAATGGGACAACTGTAATAGCATAATCAATAAGATATACTTAAAATGAAAAAATAAATGGTTATAATATGAAATAAAACATAGCCAAGGTATCAAAAAGTAAAAATGCTTTGTTCTTGAAAATTCCTTTTCAACTTCTTTGAAAATTTTTGTCATAATAGTACCTTAAAATTCAGAGTTTAGTATTCCATCTGGAAACAGCAGCAAGTCATTCACAAAATAGCAAATTTCTTTCAGGCCTTTTTCTTCTTTTCCATGAATAATCCACAGGTACAGACAAACAAGCATGCTATGGAATCACATTGGCAGACAAGAGCACTGACGCCCAAAGACTGGTGCAGTGGGAGGCCACGGCCACTATTTCTCGAGAGTCACAGCAGACTCAGTCCCAAACTGACAAAATGATACTATTTTTGAAGACCCACGATTTCTCACGTTTTCAACACATACTATCAGAAGATAAAAAGGACCTAAGTTGTTATTTCTATGAATACCTAAAATTCAATATGTGCTGTTATTGTAAAATGTCAAATGGTTTTCATAAGCCAAAGAAAAAAACTTTATCAATATTTTATTGACCTATATTAATATTTAACATTAAATATAGGCCCAATTCTCCATTTCAGTAAGAATCTCTAAGAGAACTGTTTCTATGTGATGAATCCCTAGTACTGTGGTGGAACAAATGCTAAATGCCAGGAAGAAACCAGAAAAGTCACCATGTCATGTAAGGTGGAAAGAAGAAACTGAAGTAGATTGAAATCCACACTAAAACTCATTCAACCATGCAATCCACTGGCAAGTTGTTATAAGTGCCCACCATGTGCCAGAAACAATTCCAGGGGAGATATCAGCAAGCAAAATAAGGGTGGACAAACAATAAACCTACTCAACAGATATATGAAGCTGTTTGCTCAGAAGTGGTAAGTACTATTCAGACAGGCAAGAATAGACTGGGGCAGCAGATAAAGAGTGCAGGGTAAAGGGAAGCAGTGCTGGAAAAGGCCCCCTGAGAAGGCAGTATCTGAGCCAAGGCTGGAAAGAGGCAAAGAGTAGATACATGGGTGTTTGAAGAACAAGGGAGAAGTCCAGGAACAAGGAAGCAGGGTGCCTGGACAGATTAATTGAATGAGAGCAAAAGTATTGGAAGATGAGGTCAGACAGGCCACAGAAATCCCACAGGCTTGTAGGCAATTGTAAGCATTTGGCTTTTACTCAAGAGAGATGAGGAGCAATAGAGTCATGCATTCATTCAACAAGGATGTAACAGATGCTAAATATACCAAGCCCAGTGCCAAATGCTGAAGTTACAGGGACAGGAAGAAGGTTGAGAAGAGGCAATAACTAGACTCTTCAACTTTCAATGTTAGCTAAGTAACCTCAGCATTCTATAAGCTCAAAGGATGCCTCTCATTCCTTTACTTACACAGATACTGAACATTTACCACGATAATGCCAAAGATACAGAAGATCCTATAGTTGTCTAAATCAGCAGTGAATAATCAAATGAAGTTCAAAACCATTTTAGTTTTGACTATACCTCATTGGATTCTAAATATTTAAATCTATCAATGGCACTATAAGGTCCAACCATTAAAGTCCAGCCATTGTTCATATTACAAGAACAGTTTGTGCAACATTGATATAATCTGGCAGCCAAGGAGAGTGGACTGGAATGTGCATCAGTGAACAATGATGCCTTCACTGTACTAGTGAGTGGGGACCAATAGACTCCATTGAGCAAGCATATGTACTGTGTGGCCATCACATTCAAAGTGACTGAATGAGTAGAGCAATGAATCTGCATCAAATTTTGCATTAAGTTTGAACATTCCTCTGCAGAAACTATTCATATGATTCAGAAGGCCACAACTATGGGCAACTGCTGACTGGCAGCTTCAGCACAACAACATGCCTACTTATGCTCATGCATCACATCTCAGACAGAGTTTTTTGGTAAAACATCAAATCACCCAGGTAACTCAGACCCCCTACATCCCAGATTTGGCACCCTGTGACTTCTGGCTTTTCCCAAAACTAAAGTCACGTTTGCAAGGGAAGAGATTTCGGACCATTGATAATATTCAGGAAAATAATAATGTAGCAGCTGATGGTAATTGGGAGAACTGTGTGAGGTCCCAAGGTGCCTACTTGAAGGGAACTGAGGTGTCATTGTCCTATGTACAATGTTTCTGGTATCTTGTATCTTCCTCAATAAATGTCTCTATTTTTCATATTGTATGGCTGGATACCTTCTGGACAGACCACATGCATATACATATTGCATGTAAAACTTTTTTAAAGTTTCTAAAAACAATCTTAGCCTTACTATGTGAACTATAGTCTATCTTCTCTTCTATTGCAGATCACTTTTAAGTGCTGGTTCTGATATACTAAGATGATTTCATGGACCACCAATGAGTTGTGATCTGCAGTTCTAAAACACTGGTCTGGGCACTTAATTAATTCATAACTATTAATAAATTATTAACCACACAATATCAGTTGTCACCCCTTTGCCCACGTATCCTTCTAGCCTGTAGAACAGAACAAATTCGACTCTACTAGTGAGACCCTAGAGTGTCCTGAAGGATTATTCTTCATAGCACTTCCCTGAAAGACTCGTGGACTAACTAGAAAGCAGAAAGGTGCTAACCGTTCTCTGATAGAGCTAAACAGAACTCACTCTATCTGCATTATCTGTAATAAGCTTTTCATATAAAGTCTGGGATCCAGTGTTCTCAGGTAACTTAATGAAAACACATTGTACTGCTAAAAGATATTTGCCTTTGGCTTTCACTGCTTTGATAAGTTTATAAGTGGTCATTAAACTTATAAGCACTGTTTTTACATTCTAGAGCAGGACAGATTCAGACTCAGCAGATCTGCAGTGAGCCCCAAGAGTCTGCATTTCCAGCAAGCTCCCAAAGGGATGCCGATGTGGCAGTCCAGTAACAATGGGCAACATAGCCCTGGGTGGTTACAGATCAAGGCATCCCCTCTTTAACATACCCCCTCAACCAATGATGTGTGTTCAAATACAGAGCAGATCCCCCAGCAGAGAGCACCTGCTATTGAAGGCAGATGTTTAGGTGATATCTACATGCATGTTACTCTGGGCTTCAGCCGATGGCAGCCCTTCAGTTGTGATGATGGAAAGAGCCATCTGGGAGGAGTAAAGGACAGCACCCAAGTGAAGAGTAAAATAACTCAGAAGGGAAACTAACTTGTGACACAGGACAAGGCCTAGTGTAGAAATTATAAACAGTCAAAGGATGAAAAGAGAACATCTATTTGGAAGTAACTCATATACTACAAACATGGATACACTGAAAATGAGCTGTGTTGGTTGAATGGGCTTACTAGGGTTCCAGCAGGCTGGAAAACATATATTAATGGTGAAATCATCATTTTAAAAAATGTCCATTACTCTATTTTATTTGAAAAAAACACATATGCTCCAAATATTTCCATTTTAATTGGTAATTTTAAATGAAAATAGATACACATTTATAGTACCTCATTAGGGGTCAAGTTCAGAACATGTCTGATTGTAAAGACTTACAGCCAATTGCTTATCTTATGTTATATCATAGTTTTTATTGTGCTTTTTAATTAACCCACTCTTCTTATTTTGTAAGAATAGTGACTTTATACCATTCTTAGAAAGCATTTTCTACATGAGATCACCAAGAATAACTACTGGAGTTGAAATTCTACACATTTGGAGACCAATATTAACCAACTAAAGTCTGGACATGCCATTCTACATGCTACTGAATTAGTAAGAGTAGAAATAAGCCCAGAAAAAAGCAAAACCTCCACAAGTACAGCCTACTCTTATGTGAAGTCAAGCAGTCTTTCCTCATTTGTATGGGTTTCATTAAACTAAGAAGCACAGAACACTGTAAACTGACTTGCTAGTTTCCACACTTGCTGCCAAATTTCCACTTCTGAAAAAAACAATTTCAATTTTTTTTAAAAATGCAAAGCTAGTCTTCTAGTACTTCACATGGTCCAATTTATCCAGAATGTAGGGTAAAAAGTTAGAAGAAAAGATTTCAATCCTTGGCAAATTAATGCAAATGGTAATTTATTGTCTTTGTTTTTTAAATTGCTACAATGTCTCAGAATCATTTCCTCCTTCGAGTTCTGGAAAGTTTTTAAAACGTGTACACTGCCAAACAATGAACTTGTTATAAGCCAAAGTTTAGTTATTTTAAGGAATTTATTACCTTTTATCTGAAGGAGTTCTCATGAAAATCCTTCCAAACCACTAACTTTGTTAAGAATTTTTACAGGTTTACGATAGAATACTGCATAGCTTCTGAACATTTTAGGATTTTACTGTGTGCATTACTTTAGCCTTTAAGAAAGCAGTACAATCTAAAATTAATGACATAGGTAAGACAAAGGGAAGCAAAAAGGAGGAAAGCATGAAGTGATTTTAGTGTAGCAAAGCCTCTTAAGGGGAAAATCAAGCTATGAGCCCAGTATGGTTCAGCTGCTAAGTATTAGGCAGAAGAGTAACTTTGAAAGCATAACACTTTGCAACCACTGACTTTAAAAATACCACCTTTCCTTGGTGTCTTCAACAGTAAACTCAAATATGCATATAAAGACCAATAACCATGTTTTCAGGTCCTCAGATGAAATGAAGTCCCTCTTAGCCAGAATCCAAACAGCTGGGCAATTCAAATAACTGGAATATTTGTGAAAAGGAAAAGAATTACAACCACAAGACCTTAACACACAATATGGTTAGCCAACTTCCTAATTACAATGGCTGCCTAGAGCAAGAAGGAAAGGGGATATGAAAGAAAGGTCAAGCCAAAAGAAGAAAGCAAGAAGAAGGGGACCAAAGAGGACAGGAGGGTGAGAGAAGAAATTGACACACAGGAAGAAGAATGGACTGAGAGGAAAGGCAAAGAGTCAGCACTGATATAAAATATTCTGCCATGTGATAATGAAAACAAAGGAAACTGGTACATCACCGTGGACTCAGCCTTAAGAGGAAAATTTCTCCACGTACAAATTGAAAAGTACAAGAATACAAAAAGCTTTGTGAAAGAATGCACTGGTCTGCGATTACTTAAATAAAGGCTCAGAATAAAACAGTGACTCAAAATCTGTTAGTTCTCACTATAAGGCAATCTGTTACCATGGGCCCCAGGAAATGCTTATGTGTGGGGGGCTTCCACTATATCAGTCAAGTGAGGTTCCAGTACCTGGGGTGCACTTCAATCTCCCAGGAAGCAAAGGACAAGAATGAGCAAGTGAAGAAGTCAAGCTGCATACTACATCAGAAGTGAGGTTTGTTTATCTCAAGGTATATGGCAGTAGGAGCTAGAGCTGAGCAAAAACAGACAGACAGCTCCTCTCAAGCAGGTGCACACTGCACAGGTTTTTAGAAAGTGAATTACCATGCTCAGGCTATCCTCCTGGAAAACTTCACAATCCTGATAAAACTTTCCTGATTCTTCTCAAATCGCACCACAACATGTAACAGGTAGAACTGGTACTGCTAGTTTCAAAATAAGTAACAGTCGAGTTTTATGCTAACAGTTAATTCTGCGGGCCTGTTCACACACAGGAAATACACCCACACAACTCTAGTGACTGGAAGCAGAGTTTTCAAAAGTACCAAACATTTCTCTGATAATTTAAAAGCATATGACTCTACATAATCTTGTGCAAAAAAAGTTTCTAATACATTTAATCATTTTGGCCCTTTCAAGTCAAAATACATTTTGCAAATACAGACATAACTGAAGACTGCTCTGCAATTTTAGAAGTCTTTATATTCAGAATTGCAGTCTAAGGATATTTTTACCAACTTCCCCTTGCCACAGATACCTTGTTGATTATAGCCAAGACATAAACAGAACTCAGAAAATGGTGGTGTAACAGGAAAAGATTCCATGTGAAAGTGAATCATTCAGTTAACATAGGTTTTCATTCTTATTGGAAGGAAAAATCACAACTTTTAGTATTGCTCTTACTCAGAATTATGTTCACTTCAGTTCTATACCAACTCAGTGACTTGCCACCCTCTGAGGTTGTGATCAAACTGTACCTAGCACCCCAAAGGCAATTCCAAGGTGTGGAGTGGGAACAGAGCTCCAGGAATGTGACCAGGAGTCTAGCAAGGACTTTAGGACTTTTCTTTGCCAACTAAAGAATAACTCATTCTCAGCCATGCCCAGTAGAATTCAAGAACTGGAGAAGGCAGCCATCAGAGGCCCTCAAAATTCTTCCCACCTCTGGACCCAGAAATATCATGCAAGAAAGAAAAAAAAAAGAACAACCCTGAGTTTTTCCTCAGTTTGTGGCATGCATTTATGTCTAAGACTATTCCTGCAGACAGCAGTATTGAGTCTGAGGCACCAGGCTTTATGCAGGAAGAATAAAGCACATGCCCTGCCCTCTAGAAGGCAGAGGTCTACTCATGAAAATACAGTCAGGTAGCAGAATGATTTAACTATGCATAGCAAAATGGCCTTTTGTGTTTCTGGGTCCAAAGATGGGGGTGAAGTATGAGTAAATGCTACCTGCAACTTGACCTACAGAATAACTACAGTAAAAGTGCCCAGCATTCTTTTTTTAAGTATATTTTATTGATTATGCTATTACAGTTGTCCCTATTTTTCCTCTTTTGTCCTGCTCCACCCAATACCACAACCCCACTCCCTTAGACAATCCTACACCATTATTCATGCCCATGGGTCATGCATATAAGTTCTTGGTTTCTCTGTTTCCTATACTGTACTTTGCATCCCCATGACTATTCTGTAACTACTAATTTGGGCTTCTTAATCTTTTCAGCTTTTCACGTATTTCCCCAGGCCCCCTCCTATATGGCACCCCAAAACCAGTCTCCATATCTACAATTCTGTTTTTGTTTCACTTGTTTGCTTAGTTTGTTTTTTAGCTTCAATTGTTAACAGATGTGTATTTGTTGCCACTTTATTGTTCACAGTTTTGATCTTTTTCTTAAATAAGTCCCTTTAACATTTTGTATAATAATGGTTTGGTGATGATGAACTCCTTTAGTTTTTTCTTGTCTAGGAAACTCTTTATCTTCCCTTAGATTCTAAATGATAGCTTTGCTGAATAGAGTAATCTTGGTTTAGGTCCTTGCTTTTCAACACTTTGAATACTCTTCCTAGTCCCTTCCTGCCTGCAACATTTCTTTTGAGAAATCAGCTGACAGTCTTATGGGAACTCCCTTGTAGGCAACTACCTGCTTTTATCTTGCTGCTTTTAAGATTCTCTCTTTAAGCTTTGGCATTTTGATTATGATATGTCTTGGCATAGGCCTGTTTACACCCATCTTGTTTAAGACTCTCTGTGCTTCCTAGACTTGTATGTCTATTTCCTTCATCAAATTAGGGACATTTTCTTTCATTATTGTTTCAAATAGAGTTCCAATTTCTTGCTCTTTCTCTTCCTCTTCTGGCACTGCTATGATGCAAATGTTGGTACACTTGAAGTTATCCAAGAGGCTCCTTATACTATCCTTGTTTTGTTTTAGTTTTTTTCATTCTTTTTTCTTCTTGCTGTTCTGGTTGGTTGTTTTTGCTTCCTTATGTTCCAAATCATTGATCTGATTCTCAGCTTCATCCACTATACTGCTGAATCACTGTAAATTGTCCTTATTTAAATTAGCATATCCTTCAATTCTGACTGTATCTTTTTTATGCTCTTAAGGTACTAATTTCCTCAAGCATCCTTTAACCAGTGTTTTCAACTCTACATGTGAAAGATTGCTTATCTCCATTTTGTTTAGTTCTTTTTCTGGAGCTTTGATCTCTTATTTTATTTGGGCCATGTTCCTTTGTCTCTTCATTTTGGCAGCCTGTATGTATTAGGTGGAGCTTCTGTGACCCCATCTTGGTAGTGTGGCCTAATGTAGTAGATGTCCTGGGGGTCCAGTAGCACAACCTGCCCTATCATTCAAGCTGGGCACTCAAGGTGTACCCTCTGTGTGAGCTGAGTTCACCTTCCTCTTGTAGTTGAGCCCTGATTGCTGTTGGCAGGTCAGTGGGAGGAATTTACCCAGGCCAGTCACCTGTAAGGACTAGCTGTGACCACTGACCACCAATCTCCACTCTCCATGGAGGATCAGCTGTGCAGAGGCCCACTCCATAGAGCAGGGCTTACTTCAGCAGGGCTCTGGTGCAGGCCCTGTCTGGGGCCACTTGGCATAAGTTATAAAATGATCTTCAGCTGGCTCCTGTTGTGCTGGGCTTGGAGGTGCCCTAGTGAGACCAGGCTGTGACCAAGGCTAGCCGCTGCTACTGCTGCATCTGGGGCTACTTAACAATGTACAGGAGCTCACTCAGGCCAGCTGCTGTTTGTTTGACAGGATTTAGGAGGGTCGGAAGCAGAACCAAGACAAGTCATTTGTACGGAAAAGCCACTGTTAACTGTTTGGGTGGGCCCATAAATTGGGTGGAACAGAGTCTCAGGGAATCACCAGGGTGGGGCAAACAGTGTGAGCCAGGTTGACGGAGTCTGAAATATGGTGCCTGCCACACTCTGTAGCTCTGAGAGGGAAGGGCTCAAAAGAGGTGCAATGGCCTCTGCTAACAGTTCTGTCTTGGAGAAAGCTGTTCCCCAGTGCTCACCTTGATGCCAGACACTTCAGTTTCACCCTGTATGCCACTGGTGCATTTCAAGCTGCTGCCCCACTGCTGGAGATCAGTGGGGGTGAGTCTGAGTAGGTCTGTATGAGGGCCCTTTAAGAGGAACTGCTTGTGGCTCCAGCAGTTTCTTCCACTGACTCAATCTCCACTGGTGTTTACCGCCAGAAGTCATGGGGACTTATTCTCCTGGCAATGGAACCCTGGGCTGGGGGGCCTGGTGTGGGGCTGGGACCCCTTGCTCCTGAGATAACCCTCCTGATTTTTATCCACCACATGTGGGTATGGGACCAGCCCATAGCACATTTCCGTGTCTCAGCCCTTTCTACCAGTCTGGATGGATGTGGTTTTTTCTTTCTGTTGATGCAGGACCTCCATTCGATTCAATTTCTGCCAGTTCTGGGTGATGGTTGTTGGGTTTTTTTTACTACTGTTATTTTATTGTTGCTCAATTACAGTTGTCTGCATTCCCCTCCCCCACTGCTCCCCCACCTATAGTTTAGTTTTAATTATGATGTGGTTGTATGAGGAGGCCAGCCATGTTTACGTAGGCCACCATCTTGGAGATCCTCTTTCTGCCCAGCATTCTTATTAAAACACACACTCCTGGGCGCCATCTCAGCTCTCCTGAGCCAGAATCTCTTTGGGGAAGTCTAGGAATCTGCATTTTTAACAAGCTCCTTAAATAATTCCTAAATATACTAACATTCATAAACATTTGATTTTAGAGGCCTAAACTCAACTTATCTATATGAGGGAGAAAGGAGGCTTCATGGTTAGAGGCTGCAGGAGAAGAGGTAGAGGAGATGGAGCAGGCTGAAAAGGCTCTATGGAGAATGGAGCTCAAAGCAGCCAAGCAAGACTACCAGGGGTGGTTGGCACCTCTATCTCCTGTGACTTCAGCAGACTCTGACTGGGCATCAAGCAATAGCTTGATTCATAAGCAGATCAGCAATAACCAAGGAAGTAGGTACAGTGGGTGACAGACACATCCTAGGGTGAACACTGCATCCTCAAATGACTGATATGAGCTATCTTATCTTTCTTGCTGAGTCAGGGCTCAAATGAGATTTAATTGCTCTAGAAAAATAGAGATGTAGCATGCCTTGCTCCATGGAACAATTCATACTATTACACATTTCAACAAGTTAAGATGAGCGCAGAAACACCTCTCTGAGTGATATCCATACAACACTAATGGAGGAGGCTGGCATTCCAAACAAAGGAGCTGGGAGGGGCATGGTCTGTTGGGTGTCACTAGAGAAATGGTGTGAAGTGGGAGAGGAGACTGGAGACAGAGATCCAGGCCACTGTGACCCTGTGACCTCACAAGCAATTATGTTATTTACCTTTTAAAGTAAGGCAATGACAGGTCAGCTGTGTGGGCTAGATAACTGAAGTGGTGGTTCTCAAAGAAGGTCCCAGATCAGGAGCCTCAGATCCCCTGGGAATATGTGAGAAATGCAAAGTCTCAGGTTCTACTCCACACCTGCCAAAGACCCTCTAGCTGATTCTGACACATGCTAAAGTCTGAGACATTCTGCCTGAAAGCATAGGGAATGACATATGAGGATGGGAGAGAGAAATCAGAGATTGAAGGCAGAGCAATCTGTCCAGAGGCTATTACAAAAGTTCAAGCAAGAAATGCTGAGACTCTAAGGCAGTAACTACATACAAGAATGGAAAAACACATGAGGGGAAAAAAAGTAAAATCATAGGACATGGTGATATGGAAATTGAATGTGCAGAGAGGGAGAAGCCAGAATAAATCCATGTTCCTGGCTTGGGTAACCAACTTTAAATCAGGTAAAAGAAAAAGAGCCTTTATATCATTTTACAGATAAGTTTACCAACGTCTGCCTCAACCTTGAAACACTCAAGTCTGTTTATAAGCCACATTGGAACTTTCCAGACTCAAGAAGATTGTGTTTTAAATGCTTTTCTAAAACAGCACAATTGTGAAATACACCCATGTGATTTCTTCAGATGCATTCTTCAACTACATTTTTTCAGCAGTGCATCTTGGAAAGCTTTATAAACAGAAATGAATCCAAATTCAAAGTCTTGGAAAAAAGGAAAGGCTATAGAGAAATTATTTCACACAATCCAAAGCACAGCCATTTGCAAAGAAAGGTATTATACAACGCTCAGCACCCATCACAATTTTGAATACAAACAAGGTACAGTGTCTAACATAAAACACATGTTAAAGCTTTCTCTGCCCCAAAATGTTATTTACCTATGTTACTGGGCTTGAAATATTTATGAAAAAATATCCATTCTTAATTAGCTATACTCGGACATTGTATAACTGAGTGATAGCAAAATCATTCATCTGTGGCTTTACAAAATGTTTTTCTATTTTTCATGAAATATAGGTATGTTTAATGATCTAGATATTCCCTTTTAAAAAGTAGCAAGTTATACTCTAGGGATGTGACCCAGGGCACTGGAGTCACATCCTCAGGGCTTTACAGGCCTGTCCAGGTCTATCCTTCCTTAAAGCAGCTTAACAGAGAACGACCATCCTCCTAGGTTATACAGGACTATTAACAGCCACTTTACTCCCCTATGAGCTGCTCCTGTTCTTTGAAATGGCATTCAACTGACCAACAGCATGCAGGGCCTACTAGGGAAGAAGTGGGGTCTGATCTACCACAGGAGAGACAGGGGACCGTGCACCCCTCCCTGACTCCATCACAGTACACTAAGACCCCCTCCCACATTATCATCCTTTCAACAACTACCTTACAGGCTTAGTCCAGGGTTATAATACAGTTTTCCCCAAAATTCTAAAGTTGTACTGATTACTTTATCAAATGTAGTAAGATTACTAATATGCGAGAAGCTGAAGTTCAGCTATAACTCAGTAAGGACTTTCAGATAGAGAGATAGTATAGTAAAATGGACCTGGGTTCTCACTTATAATCATTAACAAACACTTAGGATAGGCCAGCCATTTATTAAGCACTTTACATTATGCTGACAATCTCAGTAGATGAGTGGACCAAAAAACTGTGGTATATTTACACAATGGAATGCTATGCAGCAGAAAGAAAAAAGGAACTCCTGTCTCTTACGACAGCATGGATGGAACTGGAGAATATTATGCTAAGTGATATAAGCCAGCCAGTGAAAGACAAACACTATATAATCTCACCTATAAGAGGAATCTAATGAGCAAAATAAGCTAACAAACAAAATAGAACCACAGGCATGGAAACATGGAACAGACTAACAGTGATAATGGTGGAAAGAAGAGGAAGGGACTAGTTAAAGAGCATATATGAACAACCCATGGACATAGACAACAATGTGGGGATTAACTGTGGGAGTGGGGGTGAGATAAGCAGATGAGGGCAAAGTGGGGGATGGGACAACTGTAATAGAATAACAATTTTAAAATCTTAAAAAAAAGAACTCTATGAAGTGAGTAATAGTATTACCAACCTTTTCCTCTTGTAGATGGGGAAAATGAGGCACAAGAAGGTCAAGTGAATCATGCAAGATCACTCAACTGGAAATGTTCAGAGCTGGGATTCAAGCCAGTGAGATGGTAGGAAGTGCCTGTCTCCTGGCCACCTCCTGCCTTCATGAGCCTGGGTCTCTTTACCTAGTGCCCTTGCTGGTCTCTCCATGCTGCTATGAGATCTGCTAGAGAGCAGACAGGAAGGCTGGCACATGGCCCTCAGGAATGCACACCATGGGCACTGCTCAGAGTTCAGTTCCTATGTATGAAACTCCATATAGGTCCTCCCAGCCCCACAGTGTCACTCATTTCCTTACAACCTCTGTGTTCTCTCTGGCCTGTTGCATGTGAGTCCTGCAGCCATGATCCTCCCCACACACCACCTCCCCCACCCCCGACCTTCCTGATGCACACACAGCACAGGTTTTGCACATAGGCCTGGAATGACACTGTGGCCAGAGAAGCCATACCTCTTGGTCAGTCTTCAGTATAAAATGAGGTCTTTACAAATCCTGGAGCTTATCCTTGAAATTCAAAATTAGTAGAGAAACACAAAGTTTCCAACCACAAGGTTAATTTACAAGTAGGCTTCTCACTAGCTCTGTGGACCTAGTCAGTGTTGCCTTGAGGATGCACCTGCTGAAACACCCCCCAAAAGTTTTGAAGGTTGAAGTGTGAAATGAACAGCAAAGATCTTTAGCCCAAAAACTGAACTGAACTAGGATTTTCACAAACATCTGTTGAATTCTACATTGTCCCAGAGAGAGCATTTTCTCCAAATCATCTTTCTATAAATGAAGAGATTCAGAATGCTCTAATAATAGTTCAACAGGAGCCAGGAAGTCAAGTCCTTTATTGAGAAACCACATACTTTCTTGGTAAACTAAAGAAAATCTATCATCTAGGACACAGAACAGCAAGAACCCACTCATGTGTTTTTCCACCACTAAAGGGAATGTTGGGGCAGAGTTTTGCTGTTCATGGGAGGCAGGACTAAGTGCCCCACTATGTCAGGTTCACCAATGCTCCTGTCACCTCTTCAAGTCTGCCACACCAAGACAATGCATTGTATCTCAGCTTAGAAAGCACTCCTACCACCACTTGGTGAGCATACCTCATCAAAAATAGGAACACAGAGGAGCTGTCAATATGCCAGAGAAGAAATGGTAAAAGCAAGTTGGGTCAGCTGACCTGGAAAAGAGGAGGGTCAGGTAGGGCATCAGGGGTGTGTTCAAATATATGCAGGACCAACATGAAAGAAAAGCAAACCATAGGCCAGAGGAGGCCATGGGGAGGCACATTTCAACTCAGTCTAAAAGGTTTCCAGCTGCTGCACTGTCCTCAAAATGTGCTGCATTCAGTAGTGATGAGCTCCCCATCCTCAAAAAGGTTCAAACTAAGAATGGATGGCTTCTTTTAGCCAAGTAACAGAACAGAGGGAATTCCAGAGCAGATGAGTGCAGGTGACCGTTCATGTCTATGAGAGACAAGATCAGAAAAGACAAGGTAAGTTCTAGAAAGGTATCTACAAGAAGGGAAACAGTGAGAGAAAGAATAGCAACAACAAATAACACAATATGAAGGAGGAAATAATTCGCTGAGTCACATAAGTGATATATTTTAGAATCTCACCATTTCCCAATAATTCTCATATGCACACATTTACACAAAACATGATCAAATTTGGCCAAGTTCATGTAAAACCAATACTACTCAGCTATTTGTCAAAACAGACTGGACCAAGATTTGCAGAGCTCTTTAATATAAATATACTTAAATTGGTTATGACAGTACATAAAAGACAACTTGAACCAGACAATTTACTAAGGCATAGAAAGGCTTCAGAGTTCTCAACAGGGTGGCTATTGATGAGACAGAGAAAAGATGATGAGAAAGATGGTGGCTACTAAAGAAGATACTGTGTTCACAGACATTAAGAGAGCAGTCAGCTAAGAGAGAGCATGTTTGCTGCTGTGATCAGAAAGAAGCTCAAGGCAGCAAAAAGTGTTTCATTTCTTTTTAACATTTAATTGTTATTCTATTACAGTTGTACCATTTTCCCCCTTTGCCTTCCTCTGCTCAGCACACAACCCACTCCCAGTCAATCCCCACACTATTGTCCATGGGTCATTCATACATATTCTTTGACTAACCCCTTCCCCTTTTTTCCACCATTATATTCCTCCTCCCACCCCTATGGCAACTGTCAGTTTCTTCATGTTTCCATGTCTCTGGTTTCATGTTGCTCATTAGTTTATTCTGTCCACTAAATTCCTCTTATGAATTCACGGGGTATTTGTCTTTCCCTGACTGGCTTATTTCACTTAGCATGATAGTCTTTAGTTCCATTCATGCTGTTGCAAAAGGAAGGAGCTCCTTCTTTCTTTCTGCTGCATGGTATTCCATTGTGTAAATGCACCATATTTTTTTGATCCACTCATCTATTGATGGGCACTTAGGCTGTTCCCAGCACTTGGCTATTGTAAATAGCACTGCTATGAACATAGGGGTGCATAAATTCTTTGAATTGGTGTTTTGGCATTCTTAGGGTATACTCCCAGCAGTGGAATCACTGAGTCAAAAGGAAGTTTCATTTTTAATTATTTGAGGAAATTCCATACTGTTTTCCATCCACAGTGGCTATATCAGCCTATATTCCCACCAACAATGCACTAGGGTTTCCTGTTCTCTACATCCTCACCTTGTTGTTTATTGATTTATTAACAATGGCCATTCTGACGGGTGTGAGATGATATCTTTTTGTGATTTTAATCTGCACTCTGATGGCTAGTGATGTCAGATTCTTATCATATGTCCATGGACCATCTGTATATCCTCCTTGGAGAAGTGTCCGTTCAGGTCCTTTGCCCTTTTTTTAATTGGATTGTTAGTCTTCCTGGCATTAAGTCCTATGAGTCTATGTGTTGGGGATAAAATCCTATTCTGATGTACAATTAGTAAATATGTTCTCCCATATGATCAGTTCCCTTTTCATTTTTATGGTGGATTCCTTAGCTGTGCAGAAGCATTTTAATTTCATGTGGTCCCATTTGTTTATTTTTTTCCTTTCTTTCCCTTGCCCTAGGAGATACATCAGCAAAAACATTGCTATGTGTGATATCTGAAATTTTACTCCCTGTGATTTCCCTAAGAACTTTTATGGTATCATGGCTTATATTTAAGTCTTTTATCCATTTTTAGTTTATTCTGATGTATAGTGAAAGATGATGGTGTAGTTTCATTTTTTTCTTTTGCATATACCAGTTGAGTTCTCCCAACACCATCTGTTGAAGAGGGTATTTTTACTCCATTTTATGCTTTTCCCCCTTGGTCAAATGTTAACAGATCATAGAGACATAGGTATATTTCTAGGCTCTCTATTCTGTCCCACTGATCTATGTGTCTGTTCTTATGCCAGTACCAACTGTTTTGATTACAGTGGCCTGATAATATAGTTTGAGATCAGGTATTGTGATCCCTTCCTACTTTGTTCTTCTTTCTCAAGATTGTTGAGGCTATTCAGGATCATTTTTTGTTTCCCTATACATTTTTGAAATATTTGTTCTAAATCTGTGAAGTATGTTATTGGTATTTTAATAGGGATTAGGTTGACTCTATACATTGCTTTAATGATGTTAGTTCTTCTAATCCATGACATGGTATACACTTACATTTATTTATAACTTCCTTAATTTCTTTCTTCAGTGTTCTGTAGTTTTCCAAGGACAGGTCTTTTACCTCCTTGGTGAAATTTATTCCTAGGTATATTATTTTCCTTGTTGCTATAGTAAATGGGATTTTTTCCTAGTTTCTGTTTCTGATATTTCATACCAAGCATTTGTTGGTATACAAAAATGCTTTTGATTTTTTTAATATTGACTTTGTATTCCGCTATTTTTCAAAATTCACTTACAAGGTTGAGTACTTTTTGGTGCAGGCTATAGGGTTTTCTATGTACACTATCATGTCATCTGCGAATAATGACAGTTTATTTCCTCCTTTCCAATTTGGATTGGATGCTTTTCCTTTTTGTCTGATTGCCGTGGCTAGAACTTCCAATACCATGTTGAATAAAAGTGGTGGAAGCAGACACCTTTGTGTTGTTCCTGATCTTAGGGAGAAAGTTTTTAGTTTTTGCCAACTGACTATGATGTTGGCCGTAGGTTTTTGTATATGGCCTTCATTATGTTGAGGTATGCTTCTTCTATTCATTCCCACTTTGCTGAGGGTTTTTGTCATAAATGGGTGCTGTACTTCATCAAATATTCTTTAGCATCTATTCATATAATTATGTGGTTTTTCTCTTTCATTTTGTTTATGTAGTATATTACATGTATTGATTTGTTAATACTATACCATCCTTGCATCCTTAGGATGAATCTCACTTGATCTTTTTAATGTATTGCTGTTCTTGATTGCAAATATTTGGCAAGGATTTTAGCATCTTTGTTCACAGCAATATTGGTCTGTAGATTTATTTTTTTGGTGTGTCTTTACCTGGTTTTAAAGTTAGAGTAATCTTGGTCTCATAAATCAATTATGGTAATCTTCCCTCTTCTTGAATTTTTTGGAACAGTTTGAGAAAGATTGGAGTTAGTTCTTCGTCGAATGTCTTGTAACATTGGTCTGTGAAGTCAGTCTACGGTCTAGTGCTTTTGTGCGCTGGTTGATTAATTTATTACTGCTTCGATCTCACTAGTTGTTATCATTCCATTCAGGTTTTCTGCTTCTCTGTGATTCAGTTTTGGAAGACTGTGTATTTCTAGAAATATCCATTTCATCCAGGTTGTCCAATTTCTTAGCATTTAGTGGTTCGTAACAATTTCTTACAATCCTTTGTATTTCTGTGGTATCACTTGTAACTTCTCCTCTTTTGCTTCTGAATTTATTTGTATGGGTAGTATCTCTTTTTTCTTGTAGAGTCTGGTTAAGGGTTGGTTAATTTGGGGGGGTTTTAATCTATATTACTTAATTTTACTCTAATCCTCATTATTTCCTTCCTTCTACTAGCTCTGGGCTTTGTTGTTTTCCTATAGTTCCTGTAGATGTTGGGTTAGGTTGTTTATTTGAGATTTTTCTGTCTTGTTTTTGGTAGGCCTGCATTGCTATGAACTTCCCTCTCAAAACTACCTTCACTGTATCCCATAAGTTTTGGGGTTTTGTGTGTTCATTTTCATTAATTTTCAAATATTTTTTATTTCTCCTTGATCTCACTGTTAACCCATTCATTACTTAATAAGATGTTATTCAGTCTCCGTGTATTTTAATGTTTTTGAGTTTTTCTTTGATGTTTGTTTCCAGTTTAAAGCCATTGTGAACTGAGAAGATGCTTGTTATAATTTCAATATTCTTAAATTTGCTGAGGCTTGTTTTGTGTCCTACTATATGATCTATTATTGACGTGCATTTGGAAGAATGTATATTTTGCTTCTTTAGGGTGAAATGTTCTGTAAATACCAATTAAGTCAAATTAGATCTACTGTGTTGTTCAATGCCACAATATTCTTTTTTCCCCCTTTCTGCATGTGAATGTACCAAGTTTACTTCACAGATCCTCTAGCATTGGACTTTTCGTCCTTTCCATACTTTTTTTTTCTTTTTAAAATTATTTTCCTGTTGTTCAATTACAGTTCTCTATTATTTTCTCCCTCCCCAATTTCCTCCCTTGCTTCCACCCTCACCCTTGGTTTTGTCCCTGTGTCCCTTACAGTAGTTCCTGAAAACCCTTCTCCTCTCTGTCCCCTCCCACCTCCCATCTGGCTATTGTTAGATTGTTCTTATTTTCAACGACTCTGGTTATATTTTGTTTGCTTTTTTTCTTCTGTTGATTATATTCCAGTTAAAGGTGAGATCATATGTATTTGTCCCTCACTGCCTGGTTTATTTCACTTAGCATAATGCTCTCCAGTTCCATCCATGCTGTCACAAAGGGTATAAGCATCTTCTTCCTCTCTGCTTTGTATTATTCCATTATCTAAATGTACCACAGTTTTTTGATCCACTCATATGCTGATGGGCACTTCTTACTCAAAATTGCTGCATCTATTCAGGGTCATTTATGGTTCTATATATATTTCTGAATTGTTTGTTCTATATCTGTGAAATATGTCATAGGTACTTAAATAGGTATTGCATTGAATCTGTAAATCACTTTGGGTAGTAGGGCCATTTTGATGATGTTAATTCTTTCATTCCACGAGCATGGTACATGTTTCCATTTGTGTCTTCCTTAATTTCTTTCTTCAGTGTTGTATAATTTTCTGGGTATAGGTCTTTTACCTCCTTGATTAGGCTTATTCCTAGGTACTTTATTTTTCTTCTTGCTATATCAAATGGGATTTTTTTTCCTGATTTCTGTTTCTGATGTTTCATTGTTGGTATACAAAAATGCCTTTGATTTCTGGATATTGACTTTGTATCCGGCTGTTTGGCCTAATTCATTTATTAGGTCAAGCAGCTTTTCGGCCAAGTCTATAGAATTTTCTATGTACACTATCGTGTCATCTGCAAACAATGATAGTTTTGTTTCCTCCTTTCCAATTTGGATGCCTTTTATTTCCTTTTCTTGTCTAATTGCTGTGGCTAAGACTTCCAATACTATATTGAATAGAAGTGGTGAAAGTGGACAGCCTTGTCTTGTTCCTGATCTTAGTGGGAAAGATTTCAGTTTTTGCCCATTGAGTATGATGTTGGCTGTAGGTCTCTCATATATGGCTTTTATTATGTTGAGGAATGCTCCCTCTATTCCCACTTTGCTGAGTGTTTTTATCATAAATGGGTGCTATACCTTATCAAATGCTTTTTCTGCATCTATTGATATGATCGTGTGATTTTGTCTTTTTGTTTATGTGGTGTATTATGTTTATTCATTTTCAAATATTGTACCATCCTTGCATCCCTTGGAATGAATCCCACTTGGTCATGGTGTATGGTCTTTTTAACGTATTGCTGGATGTAGTTTGCCAGTATTTTGTTGAAAATTTTAGCATCTATGTTCATTAGAGATATAGGCCTGAAGTTTTCTTTTTGTCATGTCTTTATCTGGTTTGGGGACTAGGATGATGTTGGCTTCATAAGAGGAGTTTGGGAGTCTTCCATCTTGAATTTTTGAAATAATCTGTGGAGGATGAGGATTAGCATTCCCTTGAATGCTTTGTAAAATTCTCCTGTGAAACCATCTGGTCCACGGCTTTTGTGTGTCGGAAGCTTTTTGATTACTGTTTCAATTTCATCTGCTGTTATTGGTCTGTTCAGGCTTTCTGCTTCTTCTTCACTGAGTTTTGGAAGATTATATTTTTCTAAAAATTGGTCCATTTCATCTAAGTTTTCAGATTTCTTGGCATACAGTTGTTCGGAGTAATTTCTCACAGTCCTTTGTATTTCTGTGGTATCAGTTGTAATCTCTGCTCTTTCATTTCTTTTTTTTTTTTTTTTTTTTTTTTTTTAAATATTTTATTTATTTATTTTTATTATTATTATTTATTTATTTATCTTTAGAGGGGAAGGGAAGGAGAGAGGGAGAGAAACATCAATGTGCGGTTGCCTCTTGTATGTCCCCTGCCGGGAACTGGCCTGGCAACCCAGGCATGTGCCCTGACTGGGAATCGAACCGCGATCCTTTGATTCGCAGGCCCGCGCTCAATCCACTGAGCTACACCAGCCAGGGCCTGCTCTTTCATTTCTGATTGTGTTTATTTGGGTACTCTCTCTTTTTTTCTTGATGAGCCTGATGATAAAGGATTGTTGATTTTGTTTATCTTTTCAAAGAACCAGCTTCTGGATTCATTTATCCTTAGAATTGTGCTTTTTGTCTCTATGTCATTTAATTCTGCTCTGATCCTGTTTATTTTCTTCCTTCTACTTGCTCTGGGCTGTCTTTGTTGTTCTTCCTCGAGTTCTTATAGGCATAGGGTTAGGTTGTTTAATTAAAATGTTTCTATCTTTTTTAGGTAGGCCTGTATCACTATGAACTTCCCTCTCAGGACTGCCTTCACTGTGTCCCATAAGTTTTGGGTCGTTGTGAATTCATTTTTCTTCCAAAAACTTTTTGATTTTTTCCTTGATCTCATTCTTGACCCATTCGTTGTTTAATAGCATGCTATTCAGTCTCCATGATTTTGAGGGTTTGGGGGGTTTTTCCCCTTGGGGTTGGTTTCTAGTTTCAGTCCCTTGTGTTCGGAGAAAATGCTTGGTATGATTTCAATTTTCTTGAATTTGTTGAGGCTTGTTTTGTATCCTATCATGTGGTCTATCTTTGAAAATGTTCCATGTGTGTTTGAAAAGAATGTGCATTTTGCGTCTTTGGGATGAAGGGCTCTATATATATCAGTTAAGTCCATTTCATCTAGGACATTTTTCAATGCCACAATATCTTTGTTGCTATTTTGTTTGGAAGATCTGCCCATTTTTGACAGTGGGGTGTTAAAATCTCCTACTATAATTGTGTTGCTGTCAATATCTTTCTTCAAGTCCTCCAAGATTTTCTTGATGTATTTGGGTGCCCCTATGTTGGGTGCATATATATTTACTATGTTTATGTCTTCTTGATGGATTCCTCTCTTGAGTATTATGAAGTGATCTTCTGGGTCTCTTTTTATGGTTCTTTTTTTGAAGTCTATTTTGTCCAATGAGTGTTGCTAGCCTGGCTTTTTTTTTTTTTTTTTTCCTGTCCATTTGCTTGGAATATTTGTTTCCAGCCTTTCACTTTCAGTCTGTGTAGGTTTTTTGTTCTGAGGTGGGTCTCCTGTAGGCAGCATATGTGTGGGTCATGTTTTCTTATCCATTCTGCTATTCTTTGTCTTTTGATTAGGGCTCAATACCACAATATTCTTGTTGATATTTTGTTTGGAAGACCTACCCATTGTTGATCATGGGAGTTAAAATCCCCTATGGTGACTCTATAGTTGTTCATCTCTTTTGTGAAGTACTCCAAGATATTCCTTACATATTTAGGTGATCTTATGTTGAGTGAATATAAGTTTACAATGGTTATATCCTCTTGTTGAACTACTCCTTTAAAGATTTTGTAGTAATCTTCTTTGTCTCTTGTTATGGTCTTTGATATGAACTCTATTTTGTTTTATATAATCATTGATGCCCCAGTTTTTTTTCTTTTTCTTTTTTTTTTCTTTCTTTTTTTTTTTTTTTTTTTTTTGCATGTCCATTTGCTTGGAATATTTTTTTCTATCCCTTTACTTCCACCCTGTGGGGACCTTTTGTCTGAGGTGGTTCTCTTAAGGACAACATATATGGGGGTCTTATTTTCTTAACCATTCAGCTACACTATGTCCCATTGCCCTTTTTTCCCTTTGAACCTATTTCCTTTCTCTCCTTTTTTTTCTTTATCTTAAAGCAGTCCTTTTAACATCTCTTGCAATGCTGGTTTGGTGGAGATGTGTATTTTATCCTCTTTTTTTTTTTTTTTTTTGGTCTGGGAAGCTCCTTACTTGATCTTCCATTTTATTTTTTTAAAGATTTTGTTTATTTATTTTTAGAGGGGAAGGGAAGGAGGGAGGGAGAGAAATATCAGTGTATGGTTGCCTCTCATGTGTCCCATGCTGGGAACTGTCTTGCAACCCAGGAATGTGCCCTGACTGAGAATCGAACCGCGATCTTTTAGTTCCCAGGCCCGCACTCAATCCACTGAGCTACACCAGCCAGGTGATCTTCCATTTTAAATAAGAGCCTTGTGGAGTACAGTAGTCTTGTCTGCAAGCATTTGCTTTGGAATATTTCTTGCCATTCTCTTTGGGCTTCTAGTGTTTCTGTTGAGAAATCAGCTGCTAGCTTTATTGGGGCTCCCTTGTGTGTGACTGGCTGTTTCTCCCTTGCTGCCTTTAAGATTCTCTCCTTGTCTTTAAATTTTATCATTTCAATTATGATGTGCCCTGGAGTTGTTCTCTTTGGATTATCTTAATTGGGACCCTCTGTGTTTCCCAGACTTGTGTGGCATTTTCCCTCATCAAATTAGTGAAGTTTTCTGTAATTAGTTTTTCAAACAGGTCTTGTATTCCTTACAAAGCAAATATTACTACGTTTCATATTGTCCTGAAGCTCCCTTAAACCTCCTTTGTTCTTTTGGAGGTTTTTTTCAGTCTGTTACTCTGACTGGGTGTTTTTTGGTTTTTGGTTTTTGATTTTTGGTTTGTTTGTTTTTTTACTTGTCTTCCAGATCACCGGTTAGATCCTCTGCTTAATCCAGACTTGTATTTCCTTCTAGTATATTCTTTATTTCGGATATTAGATTCTTCATTTCCTCCTGGCTCCAATTCTAGTTTCTTTCTTTCTTTTTATGTTTTTCCTGGGGAGAATGCAAACACAGCCCCCCACTACCACAAGTTATACAGTTGGGTTTCCCACATTTGGGGAACTCTCAGCAGTCAGCACATCCAGAGTACAATGGATAAACCTCACCCTGAGAAAACCACCTTTGTGATCATAGTATCTCCACAGCTAGGTAAGTATTCATAATTCCATGTCCTTTTTCATGTTGATGTAGTACCCACTAAATTCCTTGGAGCTCCCATCGAGTTCCTTGTAGTTGTCACCGAGTTCCTTGCTCATCGTTATAACCATTATGTTGAACTCTATGTCTGACAGACTGCTTGCTGAAATGTTATTTACCACTCTTTCTGGGGCTCCTCCTTTCCTTTCCTTTTGTTTGGGGTTGTTTCTTTTTCTCCCCACATTAGGTGATTCTTCTTATTTGTTTCTGTGTATTAAATTGATCTGCTTTGACTCTCTGTCTTCATGGGTGGCCTTATGTGGTAAGAGAACTGTGTAACTCACGGTGTTGTCTCCTTGATCTCCTGAGCTGTGCGTTCTTTTGATGCCCTTTATGCCATTTATGTGGGTTCTCTTGTAACTGGGTTTTGGTTGTTGGGTCACTCTTTGGTGGGTTCTTCCCTCAAGCTGGCACACTTAGAGTCACATGACCCACCATGTCATATATGCTGATGTAGTGGTTCTACCAAACCAAAACAAAACCACCCAGAAAAACCAAAGTCACACCTGCAAAACACCCCCCAATCACTACCAAAATATCAGCAGCAAATTAACAAATATTAATAAACATGAAAAGAAATTCACTATTATAAGAAAGGAAAAATGAATGTGAGATGACTAACAGAAAGAAAATGATTTTGAGAGGGTTGAGGTAGGAAATAATAAAAGTATGGAATAAAAACAAGGTGAAGAAAGAAAGATAAGAAATTTACAATGTAAATAAAAAGGGAGGGAAGAAGGCAAAATGAAGTAGGAAAAGGGAGGGGTATAATATGAGGTTTAAAAAAATTACTTATAGGAGAAAATGGTGGAGGAGGAAATGGAAGTCACATTAAACTCCTCCCTGGGCCAATCTGGAATTACAACTCAATTGTGGAGTAACCTCCTGGAACAAACAACTGAGCAATAGCCAGATAGAAGCCATATAACTTCAGACTCACAGGAAAGTAAGCTTCAACAAAACCTGTCTGTACCTGCCCAACAGCACACAACATGGTAGACAGAGTGACCCTCAGTGAACCAGATGGAGGGAACGACCCACTAAAGAAAGACCCAACAACAATCAAACCCCAACCACATCCAGAAAGCCACCATAAAAGGCATAAAGGACATCCAAAGAGCATCAACTTTAGGTGATCAAGGAGACTGCACCACTGAATCTCACAGGCCTCTTACCATAGCAATTCACACCAAAAAGTCAGAAAGTCAAAACAGATCAATTTAAGAAGCAGAAGCAAACAAGAAGAATCCCACAAGTAACAGGAAGACAAAGAAACAACCCCCAAACAAAAGGAAAAGAGGAATCCTTAGAAAGAATGCTAAATGAAATAGAGGCAAGTCACCTATCAGATATTGAGTTCAAAACAGTGGTTATAAGGAAGCTCAATGAGCTCAGTGAGAACTACCAAAAACTACAGGGAAACTATGAGGACCTTACTGCAAACTATATCAGCATAAAAAAGGACACAGAAACAATCAACAAGGGCCAAGCGGAAATAAAGAATACAATTTCTGAGTTAAAGAACATAGTACAAAGAATCAAAAGCAGGCTTGATGAAGCAGAGGATCAAATCACTGAGCTAGAGGACAACGTAGAAAAAACTCCCAAAAACTGCAAGAAAAGGAAAAAAGACTCAAAAAGAACAAAGGGATTAAGGGAAATGGAGAACAACATGAAACAAGATAATATCCATATAATAGGGATACCAGCAGGAGAAGAAGAGAAGCAAAGAATAGAAAACCTGTTTGAAAAAGTAATGATGGAAAACTTCTCTAATTTGATGACAGAAAAAGCCACACAAGTCCAGGAAGCAGAGAGGGTCTGAAGGAAGAGGAACCTAAAGAGGCCCACTCCAAGACATACTATATTTAAAATAGCAAAATTCAAAGGCAAAAAGAGATCTTAAAGGCAGCAAAGGTGAAACAGAAAGTAACATACAAAGGAGCCCCGATAAGACTAGCAGCTGATTACTCAACAAAAACATTACAACAAGAAGGGAATGACAAGACGTATTCCAAGTAAATAAAAGCAAAGGCCTGCAACTGAGACTACTCTATTAAAATTCCAATAACATACTTCACAGATTTAGAACAAATATTTCAAAAATTTGTATGGAAACAAAAATGACCTCAAATATTCTCAGCAATCTTGAGAAAAAAGAACAAAGTAGGAGGGATCGCAATACCTGCTATCAAACTATATTACAAGGCCGCTATAATCAAAACAGTCTGGTACTGGCATAGGATCAGACACATAGATCAATGGAACATAATAGAGAGCCCAGAAATAAACTCATGCCTCTATGTCAATTAATATTTGATAAAGAGGACAGGAGCATAAAATGGAGTAAAAATAGCCTCTTCAACAAATGGTTTGGGGAGATCTGGACAGCTACATACAAAACGATGAAACTCAACCACCAACCTATACCATACACAAAAATAAATTCAAGATGGATAAAAGACTTAAATATATGTTGAGATACCATAAAAGTCCTTGAGGAGAACATAGGCAGGAAAATGTCAGATATTCCATGCAGCAATATTTTCACCAATATGTCCCCTAGAGTCAGGGACATAAAGGAAAGAATAAACCAATGGGACTTCATCAAAAATAAAAACCTCCTGCACATCTAAATAAAACATCAGCAAAATGAAAACAGAAACAACTGTATGGAAAAATATATTTGCCAATGATATCTGGGACAAGGGTTTGACCTCCAAAATATACAAAGAAATCACACAGCTCCACTCCAGGAAGGCAAACAACCCAGTTGAAAAATGGGCAAAGGACCTGAACAGACACTTCTGTAAGGAAGACATACTGAGGGCCCAGGGACATATGAAAAGATGTTCTGTATCACTAGCCATTACAGAGATACAAGTTAAAACTACAATGAGATACCATTTCACACCAGTCAGAAAGGCCATCATAAACAAATCAATAAACAACAAGTGTTGGAGAGGTTGTAGAGAAAAGGGGAACCCTAATACATTGTTGGTGGGAATGCAGACTGGTGCAGCCACCGTGGAAAATGGTATGGAATTTCCAAAAAAAACCCTAAAAATAGAACTGCCTTTTTTTTTTTTTAATTTTTATTTTCATTGTTGATCTTGTACAGTTTTCTGTCTTTTATTCTCACCCGAACCAGCCACCCTAACCCTCCCCACCTCCCTCCCATTTCCACCCCCCCCATAGTTTTTGTCCATGTGTCCTTTATACTTTAGAACTGCCTTTTGACCCAGCAATTCCACTGCTGGAATTATAGCCTAAGAATCCTGAAACAGTAATTCAAAAGAACCTATGCACCCCAATGTTCACAGCAGTACAATTTACAATAGCCAAGTGTTGGAAGCAGCCTAGGTGCCCATCAGTAAATGAGTGAATCAAAAACCTATGGTACATTTACACAATGGAATTCTATGCAGCAGAAAGAAAGGAGCTCCTATGCTTTGCAACAGCATGGATGGAACTGGAGAGCATTATGCTAAAGGAAATAAGCCAGTTGGTGAAAAACAAATACCATATGATCTCACCTATAAGTGGAACCTAATTAACAAAAATAACAAGGAAGCAAAATATAACCAGAGACATTGAAATTAAGAACAAACTGACAGTAACCAGTGTGGACAGGGGAGGGAAATAATTGGGGAAAGAAAGGAAATGGTCATCAAAGAACATATATAAAGGACCCATGGACAAAGCCAAAGCGGGGGGTAGGATTGAGGGTAGGAGTTGGGGATGCATGAGGTTGGGGAAAGTGGTGGTGGGAAAATGGAGACAACTGTATTCAAACATTAATATAAAAATGTTAAAAAAGAAAAGATTATTTATAAAAATGAACTTGTATTAATAAAATTGAAGAAAGCAACTATCACTGTAATATCAATAAAAAATGAGCAACAATTAATAAATGTGAAAAGAAAATAAGGAAAAAAAGAAAGAAAAAAGATTATGAGATGTCTAAAAGATAGAGAAGTGATTTTGAGAGGATAGAGGGAGAAGAAATAATAAAAGTAAGGAATAAAAACAGGATAAGAGAGAGAAAAAAATAAAATTGAAAATGAAAAAAAGAAAGGGCAAGAGGAAGGCAAAATGGACTAAGAGAGACGAACAGTAAAATTTGAGATTTGAAATACAAAAATAGTGAATATCTAGGCATAAAACTGAAAAAATGCAACCACCACCACCATATCAACAACAAATAAGCAAAGATCAATAACAGTGGAGAGAGAATAAGGATATTATAACAAAGGGAAAAAGAGTACAGTATGACTAATGGCAAGAAAAATGGTTTTGAGAAGCTGGAGAAAGGAAAAATATTAAGACTGCAGAATAGAGACAAGGCATAGAAAGGGAAAACATAAAATTTAAAATAAAAATAGGAGGAGGGAGAAAGAAGACATACTGGAATAAGAGAAGGGAGGAATAAAATATGAGATTTGAAATAACCTAAAATTTAAAAAAATAGTGAAATGGGAACAAACTTGAAGATAGAGGAAAAAATGTTAAAAGCTATGCTGGAGAAAAAATATTGCAAATAATGAAGAAGACCAAGGTGTAATTTATCTCAGCAGAGTCTTGCGTTTGCCATTGTCTCCTCTTTCTGGATTTGCCCTAGTAATGTCAGATGGTGTCCCAGTCTAGCCCTAGGAAACCTGTTCGAGGCTACAAGCAATCCACAATCTATGGCTGTCTCCTTCGGGCCTGGCTGATCTTCCCTGTTCTACCCTGCCAGCTTTCCATCAGCACAGGGCCCAGGAGTGGTTCATCTAATGTCCCAGAGAACTGCAAGTACCACCTCCACCTGCCTTCTGAGGGGGTCCCTGGTGCAATCAGGAGGGTGGATTTCCTGGTTCACTCCTGGGAGGCGCTGTTCAATCTTCAGGGAAGATGATAAGAGTGTTTTCCCAACCCTCCCCACCTCCCTGCTACATGTCTTGGTCTGTCCCAGATTATTTCCAATAATGTATAGTTTCTGATGAATTAGCTTTCCATTTCCTATGAGGAGCCAATCTGTAAAAGTGTCAGCTCTTTCCCACTTGGCACTGACAGCAACTCTGTATAAGAGCTGAGGCTTGGTGGGGCTCTGAACATTTCTTGCTGCACCTGTCTCTAATCTCTCTGCTCTGCTGGTTTTAGTGGATCAGGGCCTGAGGAAACCAGCTTAGTTCATGGTGTCTGATAGACATTCAGAAAGGTCCCTTTTAGAGCTTCTCTTTCTTTCCCCTGCATACAGGCACCAAGCAGGGGCCTCCTGAGCCAGATCTCACTGATCTGCAAAGCCTGCAAACTGCAGGTGGGGGATTGGGCACACCTGCCTGCGAGGGAGCCTGCCTTGATGCAATGAATCGAAGGCATTCAGCTCCTGGCTGTCCAGTCCCCAGCCTGCTACTTTTGCAGCAGACTCAGACCCAAACTCTCTGCTCTACACAGCCCCCTGCTCACCAGCCACACTGGGTCAAGTCCCACAGTCCCTTAGTTATGCCACTTTCTGTTCTTCCTATGCAGCTGGACTCAGTGGGAATGAACTGTGCTTTCCCTCTGGTTTCTTTGTTGGCAGAGCCGCTGAGTGCACAAGCATGGGGTCCCTGTCCTGCCATGCCTCAGCTCCCTTTTTTTTAAAAAGTCTCTATGTCACGCACACTGCAGCACTGAGCCTTGGTTCAGTTCTCTGTGTGCTCCATCTCCCGAAAAAGCAAAAAGTCTCTCTCTGTCAGGGCTGCCCACAGCCTGCCAGTGCCTCCAACAGTTCTAGGAGACAGTTTCTCTCTGGACCTCTCCCAGTTGGCACTGCAGCTATGGACATGCTGCTCACTGTGTGTGTGCAGCCTAAGTCTCCCAGACTTTGTATATCCATCCGAGTCTCACCCAATTAGGGTTTAGGGTTTTCCCTGTGTGGGACAAGAGCCCTGCCCTGAGTGGGGAAGGAGCCACTAAGCAGTGTTTTCTATCTGATCTCTCCTCTGCTGCAGGCATCTTGCACAGGACAATTCCCCCTCAACTTGTAAAATCTCTGACTGGATGGTACAAAGCATCCTCTGTACTCCTTGGCTTCAAAAATTCCTATCAGCTGAATTCCATTGATTGTACAGGTTACTTGTCTGAAGATCAGCAAAAAATCCGTGCAAGGGGTACAAACAAGTAAGCTCAGTTTCCACCTACTTGGCTGCCATCTTTTCTCCAAAGTCACAAAGAGTGCATTTCCAAAGTCATGGCACATGGGCTGAGACACAAGCCACTCAACTGACATTAAAAATTAGTAGGTCATAGCAATGACCTTCAATAAAAAGTAGTATGTGCTCTTAGGAATTTATTTGAATATAAATTGTAGCCCTTTCTTTTTTAACATATCCTTTTCTCTTTAAGGGGAAAGTAGAATGAATTCCCCTTATGTTTTGTGAATAGCATAGATGATTGGTAGATAGATAGATAGACAGATAATAGATAGGTAGATAGATGATTGATAGAGATGATAGAGATAGGTAGGTAGAGCAAGAGAAACAGAAAGAAATACATACTGATAGAGACAAACATTGGTAAATATGATAAACAGATGGAAAGACAGAAATAGGTATAGATAACAAAGATGATAGATAGATAGATAGATAGATAGATAGATAGTAGATAGATAGATAGAATCAGATGATAGATAGAATCAGTGGCTACAGAAACCACTTGAAAATGAATCAAAACCATATAACAATGTATGATATATATACATTCTAAGACTTCTGGTTTCTTTTACTTAATACCTCTTTAAGAGCTGCAACTGTGGGACAATTTAATATTAAAACTCATCTTACCCAGTTAGGAGGTAGCCACAAACTATGCAATTTGCCCTTTACTTTGGAGATAGTATCAAGTTGTATAAATGCTGGAGGAAAACAACAGCCTCCAAAAACAGAGTTAATTTCAGGAATACTCAGCCATCCTGAAGAGCATAAAACAATAAACTGTAACCTGCCCTGGGGACTCCTCTGCCATAGCAATATCTATCTGGATTTAAATTATGAGTCCCCTTTAAAGAGCATTTTTATTGAAAGACTTTGTTTTATACAGGTTAACAGGCCAGTTGTTTTGGCCTAATGCTTTCCCTGCTTCATTTGAACAGTATCAGTAATCTAATTAAGAAAAAAGGAAATTTGTATCATGAGAGACCAAACCACAGCCTTAGTAATAAGTTAGAAAGTATTACTATTGGCCTAAAGACTGAATTAATGAACAATAAATTCATCAATTGCAAATATCTATACACTGTAATCAGAATACAAAAGCTTTTAAGGGACCTGCTAAAAGAAAGAAAGGGCATCCCCCAGCTGTTGTGGCTCAGTGGATTGAGTGCTAGCTGGCCTGCCAACCACAGGGTTGCCAGTTCAATTCCCTGTCAGCACACATTCCTGGGTTGTGGGCCAGGTCTCCAGTTGGGGGTGTGCGAGAGGCAACCACACATTGATGTTTCTTTCCCCCTCCTTCTCCCTCCTTTCTTCTCTCACTAAAAATAAATAAATAAATAAATATTTTTTTAAAAAAAAAGAAAGGACAATTGTGAAAAAGAGTTTAACCTTCAGTACACAGGTGATAGGTTATTCCATTCCTTGAACTTTCCTCTTATAACAGGGTACAGAGCATGGGTCCCCTCAAAATAATATTTGGGTCCCCCAAATTCTGCAAGAAGGCACAGTGGGCTGGGGAAAGAATGCCCAAAAAGTGGAAAGTACACCATTTAAGGCACATTAAATAACAAAGGCAGATTAACAGCCCATGTCTTCCTGAAGGGAGGAGCTGTGGAAGCTGCAAATTGTGTGCATGACTGTGAAACTGTGCACCTGCAGAGTGACTCATGACATAGCCAGGGAGTTGCTCGTACATTATACAGCACCTGCATAAGCTACAGGGATGCTGATGGCCACCCTGGATGCCCAGCCTGTGTAAGGCTGGGAACTCTTGCCCTGATTAAAGATGGCAGCCAAAAAAAGGGTCAAAGACACTGGGGAACCAACAAAAATGGTGGACACTAACACACCACAGGAAGATCCAGATGTTCAGCCATGCCAGAAGTTCAGAGCCAAGCATTCAAAACTGGAGCAGTTCAAGAAACATGGGGGAAGTCTGCCATGATGTCAGGAGGTCTGCCTGGAGGTCTGCTTGTAGAAGACAGTGGCAACTGGCGCTGCTGTGGGGGACCTGCCTGGCCAAGCACACGAACACACTGGTGAGCTGATGGCTGGAGTAAAGGCAGCTCCAGAGGTGAGAAACTGATGCTGTGAGAAGGACGCAAACCAGTGCACCCAGATTCATGAGAGATGCTTGGAGCTGAACTGTAATGGGGAACGCTGAGCTGCAGACTTCTGTATGGCTGAAGGATGTTGCTCTCTTAGTACGGGATCAGGGGGTGGGTCTTGGTATGGGACTTTGGAGCTTGGTGCAAGCTCTCTCACTGGGCTTTTAGCATTTGGATGTTCTGGGCCTCTGGCTCTGCCCCCCACATGGATGGGAGCACTACTGGGACCAGGAGATGTGAGGCCCAACAGGGGTTTAGACCCCATGTGGATGGGAGACTGCTGCTGGAGGCAGGGGGGGTCCCATGCAGGGACAAATGCCTCACTGAGCTCCAGCATCTAGGACACCAGGATCCAGGGTAGCATGGCATATGGTTTCCTAAATTGCTACATGGAGAATGAGGACAGTACAACCCAGATCCTGAAGGAGAGAGCTGCTGCAAGAAGATGGCAACTCTGAAACCCACAAGTGTGTATGCTAGAGAGGATGAATATCTGATTGCATGACTGGCTTAAGAACAGATAAGGAAATGGGGAACTTCTGGGTATGGGTTTGGCTTGTAGCCTTTTGGGGAGCAAGGGAAGTTCTGGGTCACATGGGAGAGAAGGGCTCAGAGCAGGAGTGTTCTCAGCTTCCCCAAGGTTGGAACCCTATTAATAAAAACCTGTTTCCTTCAACACAAATTATTGGGTCATGTGGACTGGAGGCACTAAATGGCCAAAACCCAATTTGCACGGTTACACTCTAGTCATTTTTAAACACTTGTCTAAAGAAACTTAAATTTTGAAGTCATGAAAGCAAAATTTAAGTAAATATCCAAATTTATTACTCATAAGATATACCAGAAAATGATCACACTTCCAGTGATTTCACCATTGTCCCCAATGGGTGTTTTATTAGCAGATTCCATTTTAATGGTAACCAAAAAAGGGGTTTCATATAATTCACTGGTTAAGATAAATCAGGAGGTTAGAAAAGAAAACCTCTCCCATCCCTTTAGAGTTGTGCTTTTTCACCATCAAGCAAAATGTTCTGGAAGCACAGAAGAAAAGTAAGGCTACCTGTGAAGAAGGAGTGTGCCCATCTGTACCTCAGCAGTTTGTGACTGTCTTGGTTAGAAAAAAATGAATTTGGGACAATGGAACTGCTTTTCTGAATATTAAGTGAATAAATGTACAAGGAATAAAAACAGACATTGAGATCTAGCATCCTCTCAACCACTATCTGGTTAATATATGTTCTAATCTTAACCCACTCTCTTAAAAAAAAAATGTCTCCAGATGTATTCAAATGTTCTCCGGGAAATAAAATTGCCTCCAGTTCAAAACCGCTGCTATGAAGCATCCAGACCCATTAAAAAGTATCCCATATGATTGTTTATTTTCTTACAATTCACAAGGCCACAGGCTGCACTCTAAACCCCAGACACCCAACACAGATATAGGCCATGAGCATAAATGGATGGGTGGCAGAGATGCATCAAGGGATATCTACCATTATTAGTGGGAAAGCAATTATTAATTCATGCAACATTCTTATCAATGATGAGCTAACAGCACCACCCCTGAGTCTCACAAATATCGTAAAAGAACAAAAAGACACACATGATCTCTATCCTAGCAATCATGAGAATGGCTAAATCTCAAATTTATGCCTTAAAATTGGGCTTCTGATGATCATTATAAGGGAGAAAACTTTCAAAACAGAACTTTTCCATAGGAACCAGGCCATTTTCCCTCTTTACAATTTAATTTATCAATTTAAAAACCAGACCCAGAGCATACAAGCTTGGGTCCTTCTTGAGCTGGGACCATGAGGCCATGCATATCCTCCCAGACTCTTCCATTGTTACTTGACATAAAGGCAGCACATTTTAACTGGAAATGATTTGTGACAGCTCATAAACAGCTCTGAATACAAACCATTGTCAAAGGAGGTAATAACAAATTTGCACTTCTCAAGTTCCCACACAAGCAATTTTCTCATCATTCTGACAAGAGAAATGTTTAAGGAAAATGCAACAAACAGTTCTGAGATCTATGGGCAATATTTTCCAAATAAGTGCACCAGTATATCAAACAGCTATTTCACTTCAGCAATATGAATTTTCTTTCACCCCAGCAGGTGCACCTGCAACACTGAGTGCCCAGACACCTGGGCTTTCCCCCTCCATTCACTCAATCCCCACTTTTGACCCTCTCCTTAGAAAAGAGAAGGCTCCCTATTGCATGCCAAAACACATGCCATCTTACCAGGGGGTCTCATTTTTGAAAGGCTCTCTAAGAAAGCATCTAAAAGGTGTTAGACTGCTGGAGATGCTGTTAGGGGTGATCTGTAACTTGACCCTGTTCACAGCAGCTCCAAAGACCTGCTGGCATTCATCAGGTTTAAACCTGGCACCCTGAAGAAATGCTTACCCTGAAGCAAGAAGTCTTCAGAAACACCTGAAATTGTTGTCACTCGATACTTCTCAAATTTAAGGTACACAGATCCCCTGGGGACCTTGTTAAAGGCAAATTCTGATTCGTGGGTCAGGGTAAGGCTGAGAATCTGCATTTCTAATCAGCATCACAAGAGAGTAACTCAGATAATAGAGCCAGGAGAGGGATCCTAATTTAAAAGAAGAGCCATTTCTACTCCCAACATAGAGAAGACCCACCTCAAATATAGGAAGATGTTTTTAGAGGAAGGAAACAGATTTAGATTCACCCAAACTTCCCGCCACCACATTCAGGGCAGTTGATGGATTTGAGTCCTGTCAACATAATCACTGTTGTAATTTCCGATAGAATAATAGAGCATTAAAACCGTATATATACACAGTATCCTTTCCCCTGAGGAATCAAATACTTTAAATTGAATCTTTCTTCCAAAGACACTCCATTCGATTCCCAGTCAATGATTAACACTCATAATGTCCTAAATAAGTGGTAAGCTGTTTTCTAAAAGGTTAGAAAGCACAAAGGTTAGGCAGAAAAAGATGACAACAAAGAGTAATAATAAAAGTCTGTCAAAATACTAACACTAATACTACTAATACTACTAATAATAAATTGTCTTCTCACAATAAAAAACAATGATGAAAACTTCTCCTTCCCTAATCTTCCCCTCTCCTGTCCTGATGAAGTATAATTCTGGTTGCTCAGGCAAAAACTCTAATGCACCCTTGGCTTTCTCAGCTCTCAGCAAATCCTTACAGCTCCACCTTCCAGGTACTGATTCATTCTCTCCACTAGGACCACCCTGGCCTGAGAACCATCATCTCTAAGGACTCGATACTGCAACAGCCTCCTCTACTATCATCCCACTTCACTTCACTTTATACCACAGTTATAAAACCTAAGCCAAGACACTGCTCTGCTCCAAGCCTGAACTGGTCCCTTTCATAAGCCCTACACGTACTCGCACATGCACACACATACCTGGCCTGTCCTTCTCGCATCCCCTTGCTCCTCTCCAGCCACATGACCTTGAACATTCCAGGCAAGCTCTTGCCTCAATGCCTTTGCACAGAATTCCCTCTGCCTAGAAATCTTCCCAACATCCACATGGGTTACTACCTTGGATCCCTGCTCAAATAACACCTGACTAATATGGCCTTACCTGGCCCCCACACAAGGAAACTCACTTTTTGTTAACAGTGGACCTTTTTAAACTAAAATAAGTGGGTTCTTGTTCTTTTAAATGTTTGGGGGTTTATGGGTTTTGTGTTTTTTTTCATGCATGTTAACTTGTGGTCATTTTGTTTAGTGAGGCTCACTCTAGTTCAAACCAGGACCACATCTAGTTCTAGCACAGCCATAATGGTAGACAATATTGGATGTTATCTGTGACAGCAACCACTTCAGCTGGAATTTCAGACCCTGCTATGCCTCAGATCAGCTGAGCAGCCTCAACACAGACTTCCTCGTCTGTGGGGTCAAGAGGAAACAGAGCTTATCATCCCACTGCTTGAAACATTCCAGTGATTTCCCAAAGCCTACAAGATTCCACACAGTCTCAAAAGAGAAAACCCTTAACCAGCCTGACCCCGTGCTCCCCCAACACACTCCCTTCCCAGACTGTTCCCCTGCCTGCATGGTGAGAACCTGCCCCCAGTCAGCTCACACCTGCCAGGGAAGCAAGGAACCTCTTTCACGTGCACGCTTGCCTTGGGAGCTCTCTCCAGGGGCAAGTCTACATTTATGCACAGAACTGCTTACTCACTGCATTCTCTCCACTTTACAGTCAGCTCCTGAGCTGGTAAGTGAGCAGGTGAGGGAGATCATCAGAAACTCACAGTTTCACAGGCAGTGACACCTGAGTGTAAAGGGCTAAGTAGAGCCCTGTGCCCAATCAAGAGCCCTTGTGTTCATTTCTACGAAAAAAAAAAAAAAACTAACAAAAATATGATCGATTCTGATTGTTAGGCCCTTAAGAGGATAGTGAAAGACTGTTCTGAACTCCAAGTTTTTCTGTTTTCATTGACTACATTCCTTCCTTCTCTGTCTCTGTCCCTCTCTCTCTTTATTTTTTTTGCAGAATTTACAATAGACACCGTACATCCCATTACAAATCAACCCCCATTAGCACCATGTGTCATAATTTGTTCCAAAAGAAACCTTGCCTGCTCTTATTAAATCCAACATAAGAAAGATTTATTAACTATCCTAATGCTAGTTTACCCTGCAGGATTAGAAATTCCTGGGGCAGAGCAGGGATGAAGTAAAAAAGGATTTTTAAAATATTACTTTTCCTAGATTTATATTACATCTCTATAAAGAAATTCAAGAACAACTATAAAGGACACATGCACAAAACCAAGGGGGCTGGTGGAATCAGGGGAGGGGGTGGGAAGAAAAAGAAATGGAGTCAATGATGCATTCAGTAAACAGTATAAGCATGCAGAAACATAGGATTCCCTCACAACGACTGCCTCTGGTCACTTGGAGGCTCAGGCTTCTGCTACCTGTTTCCCAAGCACCACAGCTCTCCTGTGTCCTCAGCAGATGCAAATACCTGAAAATTCTCATTCCTTTTTGCTCCTGTGGCAGCCATCTGGATCCCTCATCCAGAGCCCAGGCTGGCCAGAGAGCCCAGGCTGGCCAGAGAGCCCAGAGATCACTCAGAGTTGGGGGAGCAGGCACTGGGGAGGCAGTGTGCTAGAAGTGAGCAGGCCTGGACCCTGGACCTCTAGCTGCCCTGACTGCCACACCAGCATGTGCTTGTCTCATGCCATCTGTTCCCTGAGGCCTCATGGTGTGGGCAGTGGTTTGGAAAACTAGCAAAACACCAAGACACAAAATAAACAGAAGAAAAGCCTAACAAGACTATATGGATACTACAGGGTAGGGCAAAAGTAAGTTTATAGTCGTGAATATGTAAAACAGAGTTTATTCTTGTATTATTACTTATTAATTATTGTATTATTTTCCATATGAACAACTGTAAACCTACTTTTGACCCACCCTGTATATTAGCATTAGAACAAGCACTGCCTTTCTGCAGAGGGCCCAGATTCAGACATCCTTATGCAGACATGACTGTGGATGTGAACAAAGATGGCACAAGAGGCTGTTTTTAAACATTTCTCATAAGCCTTACTTGTAAGATCAGCCAGTGGCATCTTAGTTTCCCACACTGGCTCCTCCACATTTTTCAACAATCTTCACACATTTTATAATCCAGATATTTGCCACATGTGTCACAGTCATCTCTGAGATTCCACTCTGTTAAATGTAGACTAATGGATTCATATGAAGACATCATGTGGCACCACAGAAATACAATGCCACGTTTTTATGTGACAGGTACACAAAAAATGCATCAATATTTACCTGTAATTCCTAATTCTTAAGATGACTAAGTACAGAGGTTGAGCCTTGTCACCCACATCTATGGCAATCCCAGTGTCTAGCACTGCTCTAGGGGCCCACCAAGTTCCAATGGAATAACTGCAGTGCCAACCCTGTCATCAGTCTTTGGTTTCTATTTCTAATTGTAATAATATTAGCAATGATTACTGGAAGTATATCATGTGTGTATCAAAGTCAAGCTGAGGCCAGTCACCTGGTCAGACACAGGGCCATGGCCTTCCCCTGGATCCCTAGCACCTGGCAGAGTGTGCACAGTAAATAACTATTGAAGGAACGAATGTGTATTTGCATTTGAGCTTCAAAAATAATGTCAATTTTTCATTAAAAACTTCATTTACAGCAAGCAGAATTATTCCAATATGAGGAGATATTCCAACACCTATTTTTTCTCACTGTAAGATCCAAATCCCCTTCAAACAATTATTCCTGTGGAACCACAAACAAAAGAGTTTTTTCAATTTGCCTGTTTTGTCACCAGGGTTGAGTTTTCATATAAGCCACTAACTTGTTTTAAAGACCAGTAAGAAAGACATCAGACTCTCCACATTTGGGTTATACAATTGTTCTTCAAGAATGCCTCTTCTTAAAATGTAAATAACCCCAAGAGGTCAACAGTGAAAATATTAATAGCTATTAACACTTTGGTGTATTTATTTTGGCAGTTAAACCCATAAACCTACTTATCAGTAGGCTGGTAGTTCAATCATTTATTCAACACACTATTACCAGATAATGCTTAATTGGGGTAATGAATAGGACAGACACCAGCGAATAACTAGAAAAAGAAAGATAACTCTGCCAAGAAAAATAGTACATTTGGAGTAAGGGGGAATTCTTCAACATTTTGTCATCCAAGGGTGACATAAGGATTCTGGGTACCTAGGGAAGGTAGAATGTGAAAGTAAGGCAGTTGTTCTCCTGTGCTTTAGACTCTGTGCTTTAGTCTGGCTCTTACAATCACATATTCTCAAGAAAATAAAATTATTTGGTGTTAGAGAGGTTTTCTGAACCACTGGGAAACATCGAATAGTAGACATAACTAGAAGTGATCAATAAAGGCTCCGGAGTGATTGCGTGTACCAACAGATCTCATTGCAAATCCCTTGTATTTGGAACATTTTTCTTGGAAACAAAGGCAGATAGCAGGGAAAAGATCAAATCCAATTCTCATTTAAAAGTGCTTTTAGTAGCAACTCCAAAACATTAGGAAGGGACCACATGACAACACACAACAAACACGCAACCAGGTACACACTCAGCAGGCCTCGTATACAAACGTGTGAAGGGTACTGGTGAAGATCATGGTCACTCATTCAAGGCCAGCCTATTCAATAGGAAATGATAATTATTGGGGACAAGTGAGATTAAGCATGTTGATTACTATTGAGAATGGGATTCACTATACTGTTCTCCACTTTTATAAAGTTTCAAATTTTACCATAATAAAAGGTTAAAAATAAAATTGTTTAAAGATTAAAAAAGAGTAATGGCTAAATGCAATGTGGCATTGGACTGGATCCAGGAATAGAAAAAAACGCATTAATAGAAAAACTGGTGAAATCCAAATCAAGTCTGTGGTTTTAGTTAGTTTTGATATGTGATCAAATAATCACAATGTTAAAGTGATACGTGTACTGTGGTTGAGTAAGATATTAATACAGGCACATCTAGGAGATATTGCAGGTTCAGTCCCAGACCGCCTCAATAAAGTGAGTGTTGCAATAAAGTAAGTCCTAATCATTTTACAACTGGAAGGCCCTGCCCTCAATGTGTAAACATGAAACATCTGTGAAGTGCGATAAACCAAAGCACAGTAAAACGAGGTATGCATGTATTAGGGGATATTGGATGAAGCCCTCATGGGAACTCTCTGCACTATCTTTGTAACTCTTCTATAAATCTACAATTATTTCAAAATAATGAAAGAAAACTTTTTTAAAAAGCAGTAGCTTAGTGAAAGGAGAGGGAATAGATTTTAAAATCCTGCAGCCTGAAAACATAACTCATAGTAACAACTACCTCCTGGCTCCTGAAAATCTAGCCAGGGTGGAATTTAAAAGACTATCAGTGGAACATAAATAAATAAATGCATACATACATATATACAAAAAAAAGAAAAATGTACCAAATGAAAATAAATAAATGAATACAAAAATAAATAAATAAAAGGCTGTCGGTGATTTTTGGATATTAACCCCTTATCAGATGTATCAGCAAATACGTTCTCCCATTCTGTGGGTTGTCTTTTTATTTTGTTGTTTTTCTTTGCTGTGCAAAACCTTTTTAGTTTGATGTAGTCCCATTTGTTTATTTTTCTCTTGTTTCCTTTAATTCATAAAGTACTTACAAAACTCAACACCAGAAAAAACAAAAACCCAATGAAAGAATGGTTAAAGGACCTGAATAGACACTTCTCCTCTTTAGGACATACTGATTGTCAATAGACATATGAAAAATGCTCAACATCACTAATCATCAGAGATATCAATACCACTAGCCATCGGAAAAATGCAAATTAAAACCACAATGAGATGCCATCTCACACCTGTCAGAATGGCTATCATCAGTAAATCAATAAACAACAAGTACTGGCGAACATGTGGAGAAAGAGGAACACTTTTGCACTGTTGGTGGGAATGTAAACTTGTGCAGCCACTGTGGAAAGCAGTGTGGAGATACCTCAAAAAATTAAAAATGGATCTGCCTTTTGACCCAGCGATCCCACTTCTGGGAATATATCTGAAGGAACCCAAAACACTAATTCAAAAGAACATAAGCATTATTTACAATCACCAAGATATGGAAGCAGCCTAAGTGTCCATCAATAGATGAGTGGATAAAACAACTATGGGACATTTACACAACGGAATTCTACTCAGCCATAAAAAAGAAAAGAAAAAGAAAAGTTAACCCTTTCAATGATGTGGATGGACCTGGAGAACATTATGCTAAGTGAGATAAGCCAGTCAGAGAAACACAAATACCATATGATTTCACTCATATGTGGAATCTAATGAACAAACTGAACTAACAACCAAAGCAGAGACAGACTCATAGATGGAGAGCAGATGACAGCTAGTAGCAGAGGGGTGGAGTGTGGTGGGGGTGGGTAGGGGTGTAGTGATTGAGCAAAAAGAATAAAGGACTCATGGATAGACAACAGTGTAGTGATTACTGGGGGAAGGGGAGCATAAGGGGACTAAATGGTAATGGAAAAAATACAATAAATTAAATTTTTTTAAAAAGACTATCAGTGACAATAGATGTGTTTCTAATTACCTTCAAAGGTCTTGAGTTTATCCCTGGTCTGTGTTGTCCATAGCATGCTACCACTGTACCTGTATGCAATGAACACATATGCATTTGCTGTTAGGAAAAACATTTTAAGTACTTATAGATAAAAAGGCATCAGAGACTTTCATGAACAAAACTTAGTTTTTAAAATCTTGTTATTGGTTATTTGTGGTCTACCTACGAGACTATTTAATCCTGAGGTTATCATGTGCAAATGTTCTCACTTCTAAGTGTGACTAAGAAAATGTCAGAATGCAGACCACCAATTCCTCCAAATAAACTGGCTGAATGTTACAATAGGAGAAGACAGCTTCTGACACAGCTCACTCCACACTTCATCTCTGGAGGCCAATTTTCCAAGACACTGACAAAATGGGGAATTCTATCACTGTGGGTCACATTTCTTCACTGAACCTGGCCCACTCTAATACCTACTTCAGCCAGTAAGCAGCAGCCAATCACACTGTAAATGCTGCAGTATCTGCATTTTATATTATGCAGAGACCAACTAAAGGGAAGCAATTACACATAACCTCGGTGTGTGAACACCCATCAGTATTAAACTGCTCTCCCTCTCCTCTTTACCAATGAAGCTCTTTACAGAAACCTGACCACAGATTTCTGTCAGTGTTCTAGAAAAGGCATCGGAAAACTCCACACATGTCCCAAACTCAGGGCTGCAGAAACACACCAAATGCACATCACCAGGTGCCAGGCAGCTGAGGTCCTCAGGGCTGAGACCAATGGGCACAGCCTGACCTCAATATGAGCAAAAATAGGTGGAGCTTCAGGGCAGTAACAGCCACAGACCACCTGGACCTGTTTAGCCTGTCAGCACAGCATCCTATGACATTAGCACTTTAGTGAATGCTTTATGATGACTTTAGACAATATGGATTATATGAATTTATCATTGTTCATGTACTTTAATTAGCCTCTAAAAATACACAGACCCAACCTCCATGCCAATCTTTGTTCACACATCGAATCCATTTTTAACAATGCATTTTTAATTTGCTCTTGAGCATCTACTGATACATCTGTCAGCGCCTATCTTATAATTGCAGGCACAGACCCACTCTGTAGAAGAAAGGAATTGAAAATAACAGGGTTCTGAGCCCTGAGGCCCACTACATGCTGGACATAATGCTCAGCACTCTGCACATCCTGTCCCTCAGTCCTCCCACCAGGCCACAGGCAAGCAGATGCAGAAGCCAGAGAGGAAGGGAGGTAAAGAACAGGTCCACTCACATCTGAGCAGAGCTATAAGGGTCTTTGTTCCCTAACTCCCAACAGAAGGTCAGGAGCTACCACCTGGGAAACACTGTTTCTCTTTGCCCCTCTTGAAGCAGAAACCATCATCCTATCTGCTGTCATCCTCTTAAGAGAAACTTTGCTGTCCACATTCCTTCCGAATGTGTGGGTCACAGCAAGACATACATACAGCCAGAGTCCAGGATGTGAGCTTGAGTGTTGTGGACTGTTCTGCCTGGTTTCAGGAGTGGTAACCCTCACCCCATGGTAGGCTGTGTAAGAGCCCAAGGGACCCACTTCATCTGGGTCTGTTCTGTCACAAGGACGTGACCTACTAAGGAGACAAAGCTTATTTCCCTGGCATGAGTGCTGCTTCTGCCTCATCCATCTCTGGCCCCAAAGCTTGGTTGGCAGTCAATGATGGGTAAGACTCCTCATGGGAGGGGAAACCTAAGCCAGACACAACCACTTGGGAGGCCTCATGGAAGGACTCGGGGGGGCTGCAGCAAAGAGGATGTGATGGACCCTCTCGCCCCCCGGCTATTCTGACATAGCCCAAGTCCTCATTTCTGTCTGGGAGATGTCTCCTGCTTCCTAATCGGCTTAAAGCCTGAAACTGTGGGGGTGAGCGGTGCAGCCCTGTACCAGCCAGGATGGCTCCCTGGGTGATCGGGCATAAGAAAGAATTCCTAAAGTCCTGTGAAACCTGCTTTGCTAAGAGTGCTCTCATTTAAATGATAAGGGTCCAAGGAGGAAATGAGTATGTCTCCCAAAGTTTGGCAACCCCCTTTCCTGACAAACACTGGCTCAGATTAAGCCCTCAGATTTCTTTGACATGTTAAACCTGTATTCTGGTGTATTGGAACCCAATAAAAGCCTAGTGAGGAAGGGGCTCTGGGTCATTCTCCTCTGAGATTTTGGCCACCTCTCCTCCCCAAGCAGATCATGTCTTGGTAGTTTTTATTTTCATCCGTGACGGAGGGATGGGGCTCTGCGGGCGGTGCCCCCCGCACTTGAGGGATAGAGCTAACACCTTCCTGCCCTGTGACTTGGGTATGTCACTTAACTTCTCTCAGTCTTAGTTTCCACATTTGGAAAGACATTTGGATGATAATAATATCTGTATAGTAAGCATCTGGCAAATCTTATATGAATATTAATTAGGAGTAGCAGTATTTTCAGGTAGAATAAATTCAGCAAAAACTTCAACCAGCCCCCAAAACTGACATCACTTAAATCTAATGTATGAATAAAAAATTCTCCCCTCACTTGCCTGTCTCGCCTCAAATCTGCCCATGATCCCTGGGATTTCATAAGGATTCACTGATGGTGAGGCTAGGGTAGTATTAAGCATGCCCCCCATGGTTCTGGGCACAGCATCAGTAAGCCCTTCCTAGGGTTCAGGACTGGCTGAATGACAGCTATGGTACCCTTTCAAGTACCAGGTCACATGATCCTGAAAACTCAGAGACACTCCTGCATACATGCTTCATGTATACCATTCGCCTTCAAAATCATTTCTCAAGATTTTCCTCTTATGGCACTCACTACTTAACCCATCGCCTCCACCAAATGTCCACTAAACTGAGAGAGATGGTAGTCCTCTCCAAGAATCTCATGTGCATAAGAAGTAATGCCACCACCAAAAGTGATAAGATCCACAGGACAGTTAATTCATGTGCTTTCATTTGCTTCTTACAAAGTGCCTATCAAAACTACTAATGAGACATATGATACACACTTTCTAAATATTTATTAAAATTAACGTTAAAATGAGTGCTCTTGCATGCCCATGAAGATAGAAAATCCCAACCATAGGGTCCATTCATAAGCTGTGCTACAAGTACAAACTTCACAGAGGAACATTCCAACATAAAACTTGCTGGGCTCATGTGTACACAAATATGTTTCTGAATGAGTGTGACTGTGTGTGTATGGTGTGCCAGATAAGACAGGAGAGACCTAAGCTTTTGATGTCAACACTTACAGGTGTAAAAGTAATTCTATTAACCACAATACACTCCATATGGATCAATAAGTAATTTTTAAAGATTTCAAAGATTAATTAGTAATTATAATAACAAAAAGAGAGACATAGTTAATACAGAAAACTGGGGACATTTACCCTACCACTAATATAATTTATGCTTGACAATTAAATTTAATAAGTGACAGGTGGTCAGAGTTGGGTGAGGTAGATGAATGGATGGGTGGGTAGGTGGGTTGGCAGATGGGTGCATGGATGGATGGATGGATGCTGATATAAAGTTTCAAGTGCTACCTCATCTCATTTTCCCTCCTCACAGTTAGAGAGACAGTCTTAGGCACACTATCTAGAAGTTAGTAAGCGCCCAAGGTTAAGATCCAGAAGTGGCAGAGGCCAGGGACAGCTCCACATCACACGGGCCCATGGCAAAGTGGACTTACCCTTTTAGTTAGTTGAGTTGTAAAGCACTCTCAAATAAAACATGGCCTGCTTAGAGAATTAAGATCAACTGGAGTCAGACACAAAGAATCTAAGCAGGGGTGTCCAACCTTTCGGCATCTCTGGGCCACACTAGAATAAGAAAAGTTGTCTTAGGTCACACATTAAATACATTGCAACACATAATCACAAAAAAATCTCATGATATTTTAAGTAAATTTACAATTTTGTTTTGACCCTCATTCACAGCCATCCTGGCTGCATGTGGCCTGCGGGCCACAGGTTTTACACCCCTGCAAGGGCTTCCAGCATAAAAGACAGCTAAGAGACACTCAAATAGGGAATGCAGAAATGAGAGCTGTGGAAACAAAGGTACAAAGGCAGAGGGCACACACCAGGAGAGCTAACTAAGCCTCCCAGACAAGCAGATGAGATGCTCCCAGCATAATGGAGAGAAGGCAAAGAAGCTGCCAGCACTGCTGCTCCTGATAAATGAGATGACTAAACAAGGTGGCAACGATAATTTGAAATTAAGTTGGGACAAGTGGGGTCACAGCTAAGAGAAAGGCCAAAAAAAAACTGTTAGAGGAGATTAGAATAAAGTATTTGAAAATTATTTTATTGGTTAATAAAACATCACATGTTTTGCATTTAGTTCTTATTTCTTTTTTAAAATACTAAATACACTGCTAAGTATTTGAGATTATCATATTTTTAAATATATTTTATTGATTATGCTATTACAGTTGTCCCATTTCTCCCCCATCATTCCCCTCCACCCTGCACAGCCCCTCCCACCCACATTCCCCCCTTTAGTTCATGTCCATGGATCATACATGTAAATTCTTTAGCTTCTACATTTCCCACACTATTATTGCCCTCCCCATCTATTTTCTACCCACTGTCTATGCTATTTATTCTCTGTACCTTTTCCCCTCTCTCCTCCTCTCACTCCCCTCTTGCTAACCCTCCATATGATCTCCATTTCTGTGGTTCTGTTCCTGTTCTAGTTGTTTGCTTAGTTTGCTTTCTTTTTAGGTGTGGTTGTTAATAGCTGTGAGTGTGCTGTCTTTTCACTGTCATATTTTTTATCTTCTTTTTCTTAGATAAGTTCCTGTAACATTTCATATCATAAGGGCTTGGTGATGATGAACTCCCTGAACTTGATCTTATCTGGGAAGCACTTTATCTGCCCTTCCATTCTAAATGACAGCGTTGCTGGATAGAGCAATCTTGGATGTAGGTCCTTGCCTTTCATGACTTGGAATACCTTTTTCCAGCCCCTTGTCGCCTGGAAGGTCTCTTTTGAGAAATCAGCTGACAGTCTGATGGGAACTCCTTTGTAGGTGACTGTCCCCTTATCCCTTGCTGCTTCTAGAATTCTCTCCTTCATTTGAATCTTGGCTAATGTAATTATGATGTGCCTTGGTGTGTTCCTCCTTGGGTCCAACTTCTTTGGGACTCTCTGGGCTTCCTGGACTTCCTGGAAGTCTATTTCCTTTGCCAGATGGGGGGAGTTCTCCTTTATTATTTGTTCAAATAAGTTTTCCTCTTGTTGCTCTTCTTCTTCCCCTTCTGGTACCCCTATAATTCAGATGTTGGGACATTTAAAGATGTCCTGGAGGTTCCTAAGTCTCTCCTCATTTTTTTGAATTCTTGTTTCTCCCTTCTTTTCTGTTTGGTTGGTTCTTTCTTCCTCCTGGTCCACTCCATTGATTTGAGTCCCAGTTTTCCTCCCGTCTCTCTTGGTTCCCTGCGTGTTTTCCTTCATTTCACGTGTTGTAGCCTTCATTTGTTCATCTAACTTGTGAGCAAAATCAACCAATTCTATGAGCATCCTGATGACCAGGGCTTTGAACTGTGCATCTGATAGGTTGGTTCTCTCTTTATTGCTTAAAGGAATTGGCTCCGGGGCTTTGATTTGTTCTCCCGTTTGAGCCATTTTTGGGTTTTGTTTTCTGGGGGGTTTTTTTGGTCTGGTCTTGCCTGTTATGTTGTGAGGGGCGGATCCTTAGGTGTTCCCCAGGGCAGGGCAGCCCAGTAGCTGGGTAGTGATGCTGTATGTGGGGGCAGGTTCCAAGAGGGAACAATGGCGCTTGCTCAGCTCCCTCTCATATTTCAGTCCCTTCTGCCACTTCCCTTTCACCTGGATTATCTGTGCGCTAATGTGGGACCACCTGGTCAGCCAGCCACCTTGCACGGCCTCACTGGGTCTGCACCATTGCCACCCTGTGCCTGGGGGTTTGCTAGCCGCCACCTGTGTGCCTGGGGTCTGCCAGCCGCTGCTGCCTGGGCATCTGGGGCCGCCAACCTCCACTTTTTCCTGCCACAACCCCACCCCTCTTACCTGTCTGGATGAATGGTTGTTGGACTTCCGTACAGTTCAATTTTTCTATAGGTTCTGCTTGTTTTCTTGTTTCTTAATCTTTGTTGTCCTTAGTTTTCATTGTGTGATGAGGCACAGTGTGTCTACCTACACCTCCATCTTGGCCGGAAGTTGAGATTATCATATTTTAAAAAGTAAAATATTATCAATCCTTGTATTACTACTCTGAAAAATCCATTTCTTAGTGAAAATAGTAAGTGTTTGAAGGTAGTTTTTCTACATCTGAATAAAGTCTGCAAAGCTCTTGCCTGCCCTACCATACTTAGATGTCACTAATTACCCAAACACAGCTCCAGCCCTGAACCAAAACACCAGTAGAAACTAAATGACCTCTTTGGAGCACATCCTAAAACCTCAACAGCTTACCTGTAAAAGAAATGTAAACTGGTATTGGGGTGACTTAAAATTTACTTCTTACATAGAACTTCAAATACTAAAATTCTAAACAAAATTGTTTCAATGGCCATCCCTGGACACTTGTAAATAAAGGATTCTAGTAAGTCAGTATGTCTGAAGTACTTTGGTTAACAAAGCTATGTTCACACCATTGCAACCATGGCTGAAGAACAACCACAGCTTGAATTTTTGGGGAAGGCTGGCAGTGATGGGTCCAAGATTCTCCCAGAGGCTATTCATGGTGGTCTAGCTCAAGAGAGTCACTTTCAATGTCACTGCCATTGACACCAACAGGCAAACCGAGATGGTACAGAAGCTGTACCCAGAGGGGCAGCTCCCATTTCTGCTGTATGGCACCGAAGTGCACACAGACACCAACAAGACTGAGGAATTTCTGGAGGCAGATGCTGTGCCCTTCCCAGGTACCCCAGGCTGGCAGCTCTAAACCCTGAACACAGGGATATATTTGCCAAATTTTCTGCCTACATCAAGAATTCAAACCCAGCACTCAATGATAATCTGGAGAAGGGGCTCCTGAAATCCCTGAAAGTTTTAGACAATTACTTAACACCTCTCCTCCCAGAAGAAGTGGATAAGACCAGTGCTGAGCATGAGGGCATCCCTCAGAGGAAGTTTTTGGATGGAAATGAGCTCACTCTGGCTGACTGCAACCTGTTGCCAAAGCTCCACATAGTACAGGCAGTGTGTAAGAAGTACCATGGATTCTCCATCCCTGAAGTTCTGCAGAGTGCATCAGTACTTGCACAATGCCTATGTGCAGGAAGAGTTTACCTCCACCTGTCCAGATGATGATGAGATCAAGCTGGCCCATGAGCAAGTGGCCAAGGCCCTCAAATAACCTCCTCCTGGGGTTCCCTGAAGCCCCCCCTCCACTTTTCTCACCAAGGCCCCCAGATGGTTTCCACTGGCTAGCCAATGGACACACTCCAAAATGCCCAGTGGGAAGTGAATTCTAGAGCACTTGTGCAGGACTGCCTGAGGATGAAGGGATAGAATTGGGGATCTGAGTGAGATTTTTATTGTGGATGGGATGGGATGGGTAGGACAATGTATTTCAGTAATAAAATACAGAATGAAAAAAAAAACTATGATCAAACTCGTATTTTCTTTTTCCTAAAAACCCTCAATCTCTTATTATTTTTTAAAATTATATATATTTGTGTAGCTGTTTTTAAATCACTTCTAGAATAAAGCTGGGCATGCATAAAGAAAGCCATTGTATGCAACTGGTACACAAGGAATGAATTCAAGATCTCCTGTGGGACATATTTTCTGGTAGAGACACAGGTCTAAGCTACTCTTAAACATGATGAAATAGACCCTGGGGACTAAGTCCTATTCCCACAGCAGAGGGGAACAGGCAACAGGAGCCATATCATATGTCATAACAAGGTCATCCTGTCTCCTGCAAGTGGCAGAAGGTACCAATGTATTAAGTCCAGAAACCCAACCTACTCTGACCTCTGTGGTACATGAGAAGCTCTGTGATGTGAACCCTGCAACATTTATTTTTAATTACCATAAAATACAAAGATACATCACACAATGGGGTAGTTGTCTTTACAACCTCAACCTCCAGCAAGAGGAGTTTTGGTGTAGGATATCCTTAATAATGCCCCATGTAACCAGCCTCCAGAAGACTCCATTGTGAGGTGAACAGGAAGGCGGTGGTGGAGGAACAGCATTTTGCTACTGAAGAAAGAGCACTCTGCAGCAGGGGCACCAACATTTGGAGGGCCACCCATATATCATCCAATTGGTCAATCAGCCTAAGAAGCTATGAGGCCCACAAACATAGCCTTTCGGCGAGGAGGCCTCGGGGAGTGAATCTACCACTACTGCTTCCTCTGCTCCTAGTGTTTGTCCCTCAGACACACACATAGTCCAACCACACTGAAGTTGATTTAACCAAGGTTATCTCTCTCTCTAGGAGAGATCTCTGCCACATCTCAGTTCACAAAGTATTAACTTCTTTTTTAGAGTGATGCTGAATGTTAGAATTGCTGAAGAGCCTCTGTGAGGTTGCCCGTGAACAATATTCTGGCTGAACCTGTGTGTGCATAGATAATGGTAAGAAATCACACAGGAAGAACTATACAGCCAGTGTTGAACATTATGCATCTTTGGGTCCTCATAAACCAGTACAGTGCCACATGGCATGCCCAACAGGACACATATAAAGAAGTAGGAGACCAAGTTTGCCAAAGCAGAGCCAATTCTTCAGGCAAGAAACATGAGATCACAAACTAGATCACAAACTGCGATCTTCCCCAAGGCTGCTGTGTCTCACCTATCCATTCTCCCCAGAGTCACAAAGACCTACTATGTAGCAGGCCCTATGTTGAACACTTGGAATATAAAAGTACGCAGTACAAACCTTGATGCCTCATAGTTCATGTTCTATGGGGAAGTCAGGCATGACATGCGCACACAATGCATGCAAACACGAGTGCAAGCATACACATGCACACTAAAATCAAACTCTGAGGAAACACCAGGGGGAGAGGGGATCTGCCAACACAAGATGCTGACATGTCCTTAGAGAGCCTCATAGGAAGAGGGAAGGTGAAGTGGTGCCTCCCAATCCAAGAACACAGAAGAAGGCCAAGCGTGTAGGGAGCGCAGGCCTGGAGAAGGGCATGGGCATGTTTGGGGGAGGGGGGTGGCAGGGAGCTGAGCCTGCAGCTCACAGCACCTGCCACATGAGGAGCTGAGCTTTCAGCTGGCTGGACCACATGACGCTAGGACATCTCAAGTGCTAAATGAACCTGTGACTCTTTCCAAAGCACCCTGCCCATGTGTATGACCCACCTCCATTACTGAAATGGGTCTGAGTTGGGTCTATTAGAACACTACCCTATTTAACTACTGAGCAATAAGTTTCTATGTGCAAGGGTGTCTGAAACACAGCAAGGCCAAAAAACATTGACATGCTTACGAATTTCATTGGTCAAACAGAAGCTTGAGAGGGACTGCAGTGTCACCTGCTGCAAACATACACAGTGCAGCTCCAGAACCACTCACAGCCAGCCCTGAGAGGGAAAGCTACACCCACAGCCTCTCATAGTAGCTGCAAGGCAGAGTGCACAGTTTCTCTCCTCACAGGGCCACTAAGGACAGTGAGGCGCCCACATCTTGTCCCCATTCCACACTGCTCCAGTCCGGGATGTAAAGAGCAAAGAATGAAAAGACAGCACAGCTTTTCTGAGATTATTTAAAGTCCCTTGGTGGACAGCAAGCCAAAAACCTCTTTGGGCAACTACTACTTTCATTTGCTCTAAGACTATACAATCATTAATACCTGTAATTCATCCTAACTAATAAAAATTCATACTAGTTAATTCACAAGCTAATTAGAATTTAAAAAGGCACTACTGCCATTCACTCCAACTCATTTGGGAGCTATTGAAATCCTTACACAAGAGGTAGGTGAAAAGGGAGAACTGAGTCTGTTTAAACTTCTAAGTGCTCCCTTCAATACCCTTTGTCTTCTCCAATCCTGAAGCTCAGTAGGCTAATCTCATTGGATTAGCAGCACTGACATTTCCAGCATCCTTTCCCCTCCAATTAGGACCCCAACCAGCAACTGGGTCCGGACACAAATGTTCCGGCCAATCCTCAGTTACAAGCAGCAATCTTTATGCTCACACTCTGTGTGGAAACTGCCACATAAGCTCTGCTGGGGTGGGAGCGGAGGCCGTGGGTTGTGGGCAGGACGCATCCACACTGGCCTTTGCAGAGTAGTCAGACAGCCACATGTTCCAAACACAGGAGCAGTCACCAGTCCCGTAGCACCTGCTATGTGCTGACACCACCCCAGTCTTCATCTCATTTAGTTTCTCCAGGACACTTTGGTGCCCATTTTAGCAGAGATCGGAACCCAGGTTAGTGGCCCATCTATGGGCACATCTCTCTTCTTCACCCTTTTCTCTTAACTGACCAGCAACTCTCTGAATGACCACAATGTCTGGTCCAGGGCAGTCAAGCAATAGTGTCCACTGAAAAAATGGATTCTGAGTTGCTCAGTGGACAATGCTACTTGGGGCCAGAGCTGAGAACAAGAATCTATACTTCCTGAATATCTTCCAACTGTTTTTTCCATGAAGCAGAATCACCCTAGTTCCACTTGACCCTGAGGCTAAGAGTAAAATTATCTCCTTTGTCTCCAAGGAAGCAAATTGACATCCCAATTGGTCATTGTCCAGGAGCCCATCAATCACAGTAACCTTCCTTTGTATCAGGCATCTAAACTAGAAACTATAGGTGCTAACAGGCCATCCACAGTGGCTTCATGAAGCCATATGCCAACAGATAGAGAAAGTGGGAAGGACACCCAGTGACCAGGGGTCAGGACATGGGGGCAATGCATCTTATAAGAACTTAGTCATCCTCCAAGTCCTCCTCCATTTCTCACAATAATCCAAAGAGAAGACAAGCGTTGCCACCCCTATTTTCCAGATGAGAGAAACTGAACTGGCCTAAGACCACCCTTACAAAATGAGAGCAAAAGCAGCAACAACATGGGGTTCCCTGTAATCCAGTGCCCCCACCAGGATTCTGAGAATGCTACCTGATTCCAACCAGCTGGCTGCCAGGAATCCCCAAGCCAGCCTCTCTACCACTACATTAGCCCGGCAAGCCTCCAGTGATGACCAAAGACTCCCAAACAAAGAAAAAGCCTACTGCTTTTCTTATCACTTTATTTCATTCTTGATGAAATGTAACTTTATTTGCATGTATTATGTCCCCACCATGACCCCAGCACAGAATATTATAACTTTATTTCTAATTGAGATGGGACCATACTAGCTCTAAGCAAGTGCATGAAGGGAAGAAGACCACAAATTCAAGAGGCAAAGCCAAGGAAAATAAAAACAGTGGCTCTGAAAGATATGTCAGCATGTCTGCAAAAGAAAATTAACTCCAAGTGTGATAAAAGTACAACACTGTACATCCTGTTTGGGAAGTATCTCCACTCCACCAGTGAAGACAGAAACTCTTCAACTGTAGGTGATGCACCAAGTCCCACCAGTGACGACAGGCACGGAGCACTCAGAGGCTGTGGAATGTAGTTTAGAAGTGTGTTCCTGCTACTAGATCAAAGCTAACTGGTGATTTAAGAGGAAAAAAGATGAAATCGAGATTCTATGCATAACTGTTTCCACATCTAATGAGAAATTCTGCTGTGCGTAGGACTGCCCAGCTCTGCTCAGGGAGCATGTGGTGCCAGATGGAACCACTCTCTGTAGAGAGTAAACCTTATCATCCCCATAGCAACTTCATCCATGCTTCCAAAATGCTTAAAAAGACACACATCAAATTGTTTTATACAATTTTTCAGAAACTGACTTTTTATTCCACACCCTAAGGAAATCAAAAACTGGGAGTGTTCTCGAAATTTTTAAAAATGATCATTGTAGGAAATACGGAAAAGACAAAAAGATAGGATTTTGTACATCACCCATAGTGCTACACTAGAGACATCTATTTTTAATGGTCTCTTACAATTCTTTCAGTATGTTTTCTAGGTGGAGGTGTGTGTGCCTGTGTCATTCAAACCAGAGACTGCTAATGGAGACAAAGACTAGTGCTCAGTCCTTGAGAAACCCCACTCAACCTGGAGTGGACGTGTGCCATCACTGGTCCACTCCATCAGGAAAGGACTGCAGATGTGTCCTCTGGATGGGAGGCTGAAGAAAACCCTGCAAACAAAATACCTTTACCCATCCACGGCTGACCTTCTCATCTGCAGGCAAGGCTAGGTTGTAAAAATCTATCATATGTAGGCTGAAAACCATTAAAGTAAGTTACTGTCTTACCACAATTTGGAATCTGCCTTATTCAGGTTTTTTCCCCCTGTCCCAGGGGAAACTTATCCTTATGATTTTTTAAATCCAAGACAACAAAATGAAACTTGACAAGACTTATCTAATACATAGAATAAAAGCACAGTCAGATATCTAGAACATGAGTTACATTTCCAGGTAAGTGTCAAACTATCTTCTGTGAAAAGACAGGAAAAAAGATTCACAGACCATAATTTTCTTTACTTTGAACTTTTCCTGATCCCAAGAACAAAAGAAAACAGCTCAGGGGAACCAAGACTATAACAGAGAAAGCCTATCTAAAAAGAAAACATCTACCTATAATGATTTTAATAAAATCAATAAGTCTAATCTTTTACAGTTTGGTAAATTTGTTTGAAACATATAAATAATATCTAATTTATAAGATTTATTTCACCAGCAAGTTAAATTTAGGGAGGAGAGACGGAGGGCAAGAGTTGGTCTAGAAAACCATTGCTTCTCCTGGCTCCTAGTAGGTAGTTTACTTTGGGGGTAAAAAATAAATACAATGTTAATGCAAGTGAGTAGGCGCAGATACAATGGAATTGATGTCACTGAGATGTGCGTGACTTTTGCTCATCCCTTTCACTTGTGTGGCTGCACTTAAGCCTTCCCTGGGGGATGTTCCATTTGCACTACAGTCTGACCTGACCACAGGTGACTAAAGTGAGACACCCAGAACCCACACCTGCCCTACACAGGCTTCGAGAGGGAAAAGAGAGCAAGATGGCTCACCCTAAGCCTAAAGCCTCAAGCCCTGCACGTCCCACTCTGCCCACCATCCTCCACAGGCTGTAGACTCCAGTGCTGCCAGCACTCCGTCATGCAGCTATGGTCCCTGGGCTACACACCTGCCTCCCGCACTTACTTTTCAGTGGGACAGATAACAACCAGCACTTGTGAACAGCCAGAGAAAACCAGGACAGGGTTTGGGCAGGGTCCACAGTCTGGGATGGCCTCCCTTGGAAAGAGAACTGAGGCCTGAATGAAGAGAGGGGACAGATTAGTGCCCCCTAGTGAGAGGTGGGAGTCCAGCAGAGCAGTTTACAAAGGCCCTGTGGAAAGGAGTGGAAAGGTGAGGCACCACTTCCCAGGAGATGTGGGGGGAATGCCAATCCACTCTGCCCAGATGAGAAGCAGTGCAATCACTGGAATGGCTGGGCTGAGACTAACAATGGAGTGGGAGGAGAATAGCCAGTCAGGGGACTCCAGCATGAGCCCAGGGAAGGGTCACACAGAGCTACTAGTGGCGGTGATGTGACAAGTGACCAGATATGGGGGAGACTTTGAATACAGAACAAACAGGATTTGTTCTGAGATGGACTATGAAAACAAAGAGTCCAGGAGAGCTCCAAGATGTGTGGCCTGAATCAGTGGGCAGACAGGAAAGCTGTTACTGAGATAGGACAGTGAGGGAAAAATGTGAGGGAATCAAGGGTGAAGGGGAGGGGTCAGGTCAAGGGGAACAAAGAGACAGTGCAGGGGGATCCAGAGATGCCCACCGAACAGTGGAGATGCCTGCTATGCAGGTAGATAGGAATTTGGAGTTCAGAGTTCAGGAGCAAGATCCTCTATATAAATATATAACCAATTTCAATACATGCATCAGAATTCTGCCTCTAAGCTTTCCAGATGTGTATAAGGTTCCTGGATCACTGAAAGACCACATTGAAGGCCAATTCTGAGACTGGTCATACTGCTTCAGCAGCTTTACTTGGCAGGCCCCCTCAGAGGTAGGGAGACCAAGTACCCAAATGTCTTGCCTAAAGAAGGCTGTCAATAAAACTACACCAGAGACTAAGACAAGCGTATTTCAAACAAGAAGGTGCTCAGTTCTTTAGCTAGCTCTCAGAATCGGCCATCAGATTCATTGCTGGGCTCTGCTAGACATTCTCCTCTGTCAACTCTAAGAACAAGCCAGAAGGGCCCGCTGACATCTTGCTATCTTCTCTCCACAGTGAACAAGCCAATGAAGTTAACAGATCACAATTAGCACTTTGGTATCCAACAGCAGAGGGTATATTTGAACTGGTACAGAAGACAAGTTCACTTTCTAACCATGGGAAGAGCGCATCTTATTAGCACTGTACTTCAGGGCAGATGCCTTTCTCAGAGGTGGGGCCATGTTCATACAAGCTCTCCACCTCACTAACTGCTGCAACTACAGTAAGTATTTAGTCCTTATTGATCATGCAAACTAATGACCCAAGCAGATCAGAAAGCACTTCATTTGCTACCTAAACTACTGAATGATACCTATGCCCTTGTTAGTGTCCAAACCAGGAAAAGCTAGCCAACTCCCCAGCCTCTGTCACTATCATCAGCTTAGGATGCAGAAGCTGGTTTCCTATCCTTGGACTAGGGGTTCCCATATGCGGTTTTGGTGAGAGGGGCTCAGATAAAGCACTTCTGAAGTTTATGGAGGAGAGAGCAGAAAACTGCAGAGCAAGTGTGGCAGCAGTGCAAATGACTTCCACTTGGAATGAAGGGGTCAGAATACTTGGCATCCACAGTGAGGACACAACTGAGCACAACAGTGAAAAGCTGAGCGGGGAGTAAAAAAGAGCCACTAGAGGCCAGATAGCCACCTGGCAAGGTGGCTAGAAAATCACCAAGGCTGAGGCCACAGGGCAGTATTATGTAACCCCACTAGGAATGAAACTATTATGCTATACGGGAAGAGACAGAACTTGCGGTAACTTGCACCCACAGGTGAGCATACTGATACCATGGCAAAAGCCAAAACCAGCTTTAGAAAAAAAAGAGCACAGGCCCCAAGTACACAGGGCCCACAGCAGGCTGGAGGAGGGTGCGCTGGAGCATCCACCCTCCGCTACAACAGGCAATACTCTAACTTTGTCAAATCTAAAATCTAAAACAATTTTCTTAATTGTCACAGAGAACTCATCAGCAAACCAACCTTTAATAACAAAAAAAGAGATGAAAGCAGGCTCCGCATCCCGCCCAGCCAGCCCTCACACTTCACTTCATTTCACTTCATGGACATACCTGTTCTTTGCAAGCTGTCTGGGAAAGGACTGCACAGTTTGGCTAAAGTGTCATGGTAAAAAAGTAAAGTAGTTGATAAAATCAAGTACTTTGATTTTTAGTGCTTTATCCTAATGTCTCAAAATTATGTTGACTCCGTGCCTGGTCAGCCAACAAGCTACAAAGCCTTGCTCCCAGCAACATCCAGAAAATATCCTGCAATTTGGTATGGACGACAACAGGGTATCTCTTTCCAATTAGGTTTTGTACATTAAACTCTGACCTGAATTTCACATTCAACTGATAGCCACATTAGAAAAGAATAAGGAATAAATCCATCAATTATACTTCTATGTATATTTCATCAATTAGCTGTTGTCTGTGAAGAACTTTAAAAAGTTACAAATGTTTTGCAAATAGAAGGCATTATTATGACCATGTGAAAGTGATAAACCTGGCTTCCTGGGGTGAAGTGCACAGAGTATAAAATTTAAGCATTTTGTGAAATGTGAACAAATATTGAATATTAAAGAACTGCAGTCAAGACAGAGTCTCGGTGCAATTATATGGGAAAATAGAAGGTAGGTGTCCCAACAGGCTTGTTTTTCTTCACTGTCCCTGGCTGTTGATTTGGTTTTCAGCAAAGATAGGACAAAATGCTCCACAGCAGAACGAGTCTTGCCCACTCTAATCCAAGGCCATGATGCCAAAAACAAAACAATAATCACAATAACCACAGCTAACATTTATATAGCTCTAACCATGACCGTGCCTCCAATACACTGTTGTTCACCAAACACACCTCTGCGTTCCCCCACACCTTTATTCACACTTTTTCAGCAAGGCTTCCTCTTCCAGTCTCTGCCCACCTATCATCCAAGACACTTGTCAACAGTGATTTTCCCCCACAAATCCCGTCCTGAACCCTCTAGCCCTTCCACACATGCCCAGTGAGAGCCCCCTTCCTCCAACACCATCAGGCACTGAGCTCCCTCCTACCCCACCTGCCTGTTCTCTCAGGGACCATCACAGATATGTGTCTGACACTCAAAACACTGGCTAGGCAGTACATTCTGTGAAGGCAGAACAACCTGTCTTTACTTACCCCTGCAGTCCCCACAGTCCCGACATATTAATTAAACTTCACCACTCTTATAGATGGGTGTGGCTCCTAAAACTGTGCCCCTGCTCAGAGCATGAATTAATAATCTCAACTTCTTGATAGTTTCTTCTCTGGGTTAATAAAGCAATCCTATTAGCATTTTATATTACCTAAACCAGAGCATCAAATCCCTCCCCACAACTGTGTCAGAATTCACCCTAACCATGCCCCAACAGCCTGTGAACTCAGAAAAAGGAGCCTGAAAGTCAGGGCAGCAAAGTGGCAAAACATGACACATGGATTTTGGGTTGGTAGCACTTAAACACTAACAAATAATTCAGGATTTTCTTCACCATGCTCATCCCTTGGCTAGGCACAGTTAGAGTTACAAATTTCAGGAACTATATGCATCCTTTAGACCTATGAAATAAACAGCTCCCTCCTCACCCATAGGGCTACTGTGTTTCACTCCTTTCTGAACACGGGTTCCCACTGCCTACCAGTGGTTCCCAATTTTTTTAAGCACATACTCCTATGAGCAAAAAGTGTGAGCAGACATACATGGGTTGTGTATATTTACATATTTATAAATTACGTATATGTATTTCAGTAATGGTGCAGTGTACACATTTTACACAGAAGTTTAAAGTTCTAGAATTTGTCTTCTAGACCCCAGTGCACACAGCTCTCTGGAAGTCACTGACAGAGAACACTCTCTTGCTGCTTGTCCACCTGGCAAATTTCTCCCTGTTGTCTCCCTTGATTGACCAGAGTAGACAAGGAAGTCTTCCCAGGCCTCTAGACCTCCCCAGTGAGGCCATCACTCTGTGCAGCAGGTGTGTGGGGACAGAGCCAGGTGTTTGGACATCAGTGTTCCGTAAGAGTGTAGAGCAGAGGAAAAGGGAAGGGAGAGAGGGAGGGAAGCCATTAGAGCTAACCACCCTTTAGGCCCAGAGGCCTCACTTTCCATGTACAAAGCCTTTCCTGACTAACAGTTTAAATGGCGCTTCCCGGCTCTTAACCAGAGACTTCATTATAAACTGCCTACTCTTATTTTCTGGCTGCTTCCTGTACACATGGTCTATCTTCTGGAGTCTCCAAGTTCCCACAGAACAGGAGCTGTGTCTCCATACCACAAAGCTGGGCAGGTGCTTCACAAATACTTATTTGACTTATAATACATGCCATTTATTGAGCATTCACTATGGCAGTTCGCTGGACCTCTCTCAGCTGATGTGCATACACATTATCTTATTTAATCCTCTTCAAAACCTAAGAGGTAGGCAAGTAGTTGTTTTGGAGAAGGGCAAACTGACCTTCCAAAGTCAAACAGCCTCCCAGAAATATGGGTGGACAAGAGCCCAGGAGACACAATGAGGAGTGGCAGGCAGTGGGGGAGGACACTTATGGCAAAACCTTCCTCAAAATCAGAGACAATACATCTGCTCGTATCCTTCCACTGTGGACAGCAAGCTGCTGCAGGCGGCTGCCTCTCAGGCCTGAGGCTTCTTTGGGTAGGTCCAGTGGAGACAGCCTGCTCCATGGTAGACACCAGAATGGAGCCATTCCCTTAGGCATATACCAAATGTGCCCTGATTTTAAAAGTCCAATATATAAACCCGGTTATAACAGTAAAAAAAGAAGGATTCACATTACAAAGTAATGCAGCAAGAGTTCCATTAAATAACAAATGTTCCCACTCCATTTAATGTCCGACTTTATTTATCAAAAAACAAATATCATGATTTCTCTGGACTAAATTTACTACATAAATTATGTACTTATAACTAAATGTATACAATAGCTGTTTATTATTTTTATATTACTTTTTTAAATTTATTTATTTATTAGAGAGGGGAAGGGAGGGAGAGAGAGAGAGACAGAGAGAAACACCAACGTGTGATTGCCAGTCACATGGCCCCCACTGGGGACCTGGCCCACAACCCAGGCATGTGCCCTGACTGGGAATTGAACCTGCGACTCTTTGGTGCACAGGCCGGTGCTCGATCGACTGAGCTACACCAGCCAGGGCTTTTTATATTACTTTTCAGATAAAAAAATTTTAATCCCAGGACCTCTAGTTTAGAAGTAAAAGATTTTGAATCTTATATTTAAACACTAATAGAATAAAAATTAAGTTCTGTAAGGATGCAATATTTATCTTAATAGGAGAGAAACAAACATTTAATCAAGTCATTCAACTCCAAACATTACCTCCACCCTTGAAATCATGCATGCATTATGTCCAAAAAGGCCTTCTTTCCCTACTAGAAAAGCATTCTGGCATTTATTTTATCATCCTGCTGAAGGAGCAAGACAAATCCAAGCAAGGTCAAATTAAACGTTAAGTCTGTCAGCCCTGCACACACCAGCCAACAGCAAACAGGGGAAAAGGACACAAAGTATATTTTTCAATCACCCAAAGTGCACTGAGCATATGTTCCAGAAACCTATTCCATAACATCATTAGCATGTAACTCCCCTGGGAACCTCCTACCCAACACAACAAGAGACCCTGCACTGGCTGGTCTCAACTGCCCAACCCCTGCTGGCCAGACCACCTATATGGCTACCAGCCAGCCCTCCCACCCACTGCTGATCCTCTGCACACTCCATCTCCAAATCCTTGGCATCACTGTCACAGCCAGCCACGGAGAAGGTGGGTTTACGCCTAGAATGCAGTGTGTCATAGACTGTATGGCCAGGACAGGAAGGTGTGGGCCAAGGGCCAAGCAGAGCTCCCCACCGTCTGTGTCTTGAATTCAGGGACTCACTCACCTGAGCACAGAGGAGAGAAAAGTGCCCACCAGGGCCCCAGGGCGCCTGCACACTGCTCACGAGGCCATTCCACAGATGGTGCACACCCCTAGCATGCAACCCAGAGCACCCACACTGGCTGAACAAATGGATGGTGAGGCTGAACGTAAGTAGAACAAACTAATAAGAACTAGCCCCAAAGATACGGGTGTTATGTCTTGCTCCCTCCAACCAGCATTGTAAATGGACTCCCCTCCAACCAGTCCCAACTGTTCAACTGAAAAGGCTGCCTGTGAAGAACACAAAACTGACATAGCTTTAGATAATGGCAACCTAGTAAAATGAATTTTCCTTTCTCTCAAGCTTCAGAAACAACCAGCTAAGGAGGCCAGACACTACTAATAGCTGCATGAAACTATAAAAGGGCTCAGGCCTTGGCTGGAACCAGAAAACTGCCAAATTTGTAGAAGGGAAGAGTGAAGTACAGGAAGCAAAGGGCACCAACATTAAGTGTTGAACATCAGCCAACCATTAAGTGAAACAGTAGGAGAATGAATTTAATGTTGCCATCCTTGGGTGCAAGGCTAGAAAAAGTTTAACTTCAAAAAGTGGACACTCTAAACGGAGAGAAGTGAATGAACACGATGTCACACAGGTCTTTAAGCTGCTGAATCCACTCCCTCTCCTGGCCCTCATTCCTCCATTGTGAGTCCAAGATACCCCTATGAGAAAGGGTTAGGATAGTAGGAAAAGAACTGGTGCAGTCCTTGGCCATAAAATACTGTCATTTTATTTAAAAATATATAATTAGACTGCTTTGTGTCCTTAACCTACCTGAGTGGAATTTAATTTAAATTTAAAATACCATAGAGGTCTTAACCCTTCTGAGGAGATTACTATCATATCACTTCATTTGCCCGTGGCAAAGATCTAGCAAACAGCAAAATTCTTTTCACCTATAGCCCAGATGATACAAACCCAGATTATCATATCAAAAAAATAAGGAAAATTTAAACATCATACCATTTTACTGCCAAATTTGCAAAGGTTTATTTTCATAATAATATACAGCATTAGCGAGGCTGCAGTCATCCTCATGTATGTAGTAGAGAGTGTACCATTCTTTGTAAAAAAAAAAAAAAATCTGGTATTACTTTTGGAGAAATCTCTAAAAGTTCTCAGACCCACCAACTTCCCTCTTAGAAATCTATCCAAAGGATGTCATCAAAACATTTAATGTAGTATTATTTATAATAGAGAAAACTGATAACAGCTTCAATGTCCTGAAACAGGTTTCTGAAAATAACAATATAACTATAGGATAAGATATTATAGTCATCAGAAGTGATAGATTTGGAGAATATTTAAATTACATGAAAAGAATTTTAGGACAAAATGATAAGTTTTAAAAAAGTATGTAACTTCTTTACACAATTTTATAGTTAATCAATAAACACACCTAGAAAGAACCTACTAAACTCTTAACAGAGGGCATCTCTAAAGGTACTGAACTGTAGTAATTTCAGTAATTTCATTTTTTCTTTGTTTTGTATTTTTCTCATTTTCTCCAATAAGTATATAATCAGGAAAAAATGGATTTCAGAGACAGGATTGGTGACACTGGGTTCAGCCAGGCCTGAAAGACTCCATGGAATAAAAAGTCAGGTGTGATAGAGAGGGCAAAGCGCTGGACTAGCATCACTCACAGGGGCCCTCACATCGGTCCCTGACTGGTTGTATTCACACCTGCTCCACAGGAGGTATGGGCGTGGCCACTCCAAGACGGGCTTCATCGTGAGTGCTGACAACTAAGATGCAGCCTGGGGCATGCCACATAAAAATGTGGATGCTCAGTGCTGTGGAGACGGGGAGGACAGAGCACACACCAGAACAGGAACTTCCAGAGGCCTGCCTCACCTCAACTGCAAAGAGGAGAGCACTGGTCCAAACCCATCCCAGGGGACTGTAAGGATCAAATGTGATAAAGGTTCAGTAATAGATATTTATACAAAAAACAGCACCATCCTAGCCACCTGGAGGAACTCAGAGGCTATGAAAGGTTCCACCTGGTTCCACCTGGTTCCAGCCCTTGCCACTACGGGAAGGTCTGCAAAGAGCTGAAAAGTTGCCCTGCCAGACCCAAATAAATTTGCATTTCCTAGGAACTCACTTTAAATTCCATAATCTCAAACACCCAGGTTTGTCCAAGGCAGACAAATAACATTTCACAAGAAGTACATGTTGATATGTGTGGTTGATTAATCTATGCCTCCCACGGGGCAAAACAGAGAATCTTAAAGACAATTATTTTGTCATGTTTTTTCCAAATGTGAGAAGCAAAGGGAAACAAAAACGGTAGTTTCCAAGTGCCAGGACAAGCTGGATCCTTCTGAATGAACAGACAACTGGGCGGGGGGGGGGGGGGGGGGGGGGCGGCCTCATCCATTCCACACTCACCCACAGAGCCACAGGCCTGGATTCACTACCCAGAAAACAGGCCTTGATGCTGTTACACCAAAGAAGACTAACAGAGGCAGTTTGCAAGGAACCTGGAAAGACTAACAGAAGTGGTTTGCTACAGAATACTATCTCTCTTTCAAGAAACTGGAGGCTCAGTGTGGCAAAACAAAGCCACCAAGGGCCAATTATCAAAACTGAGGCTCTTACCACAGGCAAAATAGGCACAGAAAGCAGAAGTTAGAAGTAGAATGGGGAAGGGAAATAAGGGGAGTATAAATCAGAGCCACAGCCAAGGCAGGAAGAAGGAAGGCAGCTTGCTGGCTGGACAGAGTCACTGGGAACTATATGGGGACAAAGAGAAAAATGGCACTGTCCCCCTCCACCCAGCTGGTACACAGTCCCTGAGGAAGAACTTCTGATCTGGGTCCTGCCTCAGGCAACTTCAGAGTCAAAACCCAGATCCCAAGGAGAGAGTCCTTGAGCCAGGTCAGACTCTACCCTTTATTTACAAGAGGTGTGACTCTGGGCAATTTCAGGGCTTTTTGTTACCTTCCAGCAAACTGGGAATGGTACCTAAATCATAAGGCGCTGTGAGGATTAAAATCAGTTAATATGTGTGCAGCCCAAAGAACAGCCTGGCACACCGTTGGTGATGTGCAAGTGTTTGGAACCACTGCTAGTATTCTCTGCCCTGGTAGAAGGTGACCAGCCAGAGGTCCAGGAGTCCTTCTGAAAGCAGCCTAAATTCAAGCTGCCTTCTACAAACAGTGAGATTTTACTATGGAAATTCCCTTCCCAATTTGTGAGGCCACCAACAGTGAAAACAACCCCTCGCCATGCCTCCGGAGAATGGTGGCCCCCACACAGAAACCAACAAGGCATGATCATTTTGCAAACCCCAGAAGCAAGGAGTCCACACACTTGTATAGAAGGTCCTTGCCACACCTCTTGTGGAAGGATGGCTGGCCCGGGGTGGATGGGAAGGATCATCTTTGCAAACTGGAGAGAACAATCTTACTTTAAAAGGAAATTCCAAATCCATTTGGGCAGCATGTGGATGAGGGCACATGGATATTGCTCCCACCCACCGAATTCCTGATCTTAACATCACTGGAGTAGCCCAGGCCCAGCATCCTGTCTGCAAAGAGAAGAGCAAATCATTTGGCAAGTGCCCAATTTAGGAGGTGGCTTTGTAATATGAGCAATGTGTCCACTAACAACTAGAGCAAGACCATTAAGTTCATTACACCTGTCACTCTGCCAGATGACTATCCAAATTGCTAGAGATGAAAGTACATTATGCCCAAGGAGTGCCACCCAGGCAGCCCCTTCCCAAGGTAGTACCACACTTATCTCAGACAATATGTTCTCAATGCCTGCACCTGCAGAAAGAATGCAACTGTAAACAGTTTGAAACTTGGCTCTGAGAAATCTTAGAGCCTGAGCAGGTCCATATAAGAACAAAGTTTAGTTTCTTGGAGTAGGTCCCTGAGAGGAAGAGTAGGTGCATGGTTCCCTCATGAGGAAAAGGGCAGGGTCTGAGAAGGGGGAGGGGCAAGGCAAAGGGAGCAAAGTCACCTGCAAAATGAGGACACAGAGCTGCTACTCGGATTCTGCTGCCCTGAAGCACTGCCAAAATAAAAGCGAGAGACACACCCTTTCTGTGTCACAGAACTGTAAGCAATAGGCAGAGGTCTTCCCTACAGCTGCACAGCCAACAGGCTCCCTGTGTGTGCTCCGTCGGCCGCAAGCTGCAGAGTGCGTTTGCAGTGCAAGCGTGTTGCAGACAGCGGTAATTTATTTATCCCTGTCATGTAACATTAGCAATCTGTCTGGAGCTTGGCAGGCACCAACTTGCACTGTCATATAAACTGTCTCACAAACTCAAAGTTTCATAAATGCTTCTCTTTTCCAGCAGACAATAAAGCATCATTTTAAAAAAGTTATCTCCTTTTCTATTCCTTTTCTTTCTTCCTCATAAAAAAAGGGAAGGAAAAGAAAGAAAAACAACAACAAAAGAACCCAGAAAAACAGAAATGATCTCTCAGCAGGATTCTTAACCTTTAAAGTCTCAACATTTTTCCAATGCCAAGTAAATGAGTAAATAAATGTATGGGGGAGGGGATATGGTGGGGGTTAGTCGTGGGGGGGGTACAAAGCAAAATCTGAAAAACAAAAGTACAATCATTAAAAATTAATAAAGGGTGTGGACATCAGCTCATCACCCCCTTCTGCTCATGGGGATTTGAGCCAGACATTCCGCATCCTCATTAAGTGGTGTCTGGCAGGCTGCCTGGAGTTTTAGTGGGTTCTGGGAATGCCACTATATTAACCAGAGGACTTTTTGCATACCCTTTAGAGTTTTTATTCTAGAAAAGTCAACCATTTGGCACTGTGTTTCCTTATTTTTGTTCAGGAAAGCTCTCAGCTGCCAATCAAGGGAGAAATTATAGCTATGTTCTTTGTAATTTCCAAGACCTATCTGGAAAACAAGGTTGGTAGAAAGAAAAGTCCTCACAAAAACAGCTGAAAAGGCCAAAGTACAATTTTTAGTGGGAATTCAAAGAAAAGCAATCCATACTTAAATCACATGGATATGAGACAACACAGACATTATTTTCAAGTCCTCCTATGGTAGAGAAAAAAACAATTATTAATTGGAAATATAAACCCAATGTTTCTATATCAATTAATATAATAGTACAGGTGCTTGGCTGTTTCCTTTACCTGCTTAACAATGAAGCAAATAATGACACACGAAAATCTCCCTAAAAAGTGGCACTGAGGTCATGTGGCCTAAATTTTCAAACCATAGACAGAAGCTTTACATTCCTATTTTAAAACTTAAGATTCACCTTCCATGCACTTATAATATAGGTCAAGATATAATTCTAGACTAACAAATCCCACGTAGGCAGAAAGTCACTTTGATATCAGATAATAATGGCTTCCAGGTGAGTTTTCTGAGACCTGAAAAAGGGAAAGAAGGAATGGAAGGAGGAAGGAAGGGAGGAAACGGCAATTTGGGACTACATAGCTATTTTGCCACTGTTCATATTTAATAGCCTAATAGTGTCTATATAAAGTATATTAAATATTTCTAATAATTTTCCAGGTTAACATGGAATGATCTATTGCTCCTTGACTTTTCTTTCTTCTCTATTAGCTGTCATCCAGAAAGGACAGACACACAGTAGAGACTCTATAAAACTAGATTCAGAAGAAAGATGAAAAGAAACATGGCAAGGGCTACCAAAAAGGTCTAACCAGTCACAGTTGCAAGTGTCCCTGCCCTGAGTCCTGAGAATGCTTGGGTTTTACATGGCGACACAGAGCAACCACCCCAGCCCAGTCCATGGGGTGACTAAATGCTGGACTGACCATATGCTGGGCAAGTACAAAAGGATCCAGACAGAGCTTAGTGGTCTCTACTTGACAGCAGGCCAGAAACTACTTTCAGAGAACAAAAGTCACTCTCACTCTCTATAGTCCTCTGTCCAGCTGGGAGTTGCCCCTCCAGAGGCCCAGATAAAAAATAGACAGCATCCTATTAGCCACAGGGCTGCCCTGCCAGGCTGCTAAATCAACCAAGACCATAGCACAGTCCCAAATTGTAAACATCTTTGCAGATGGGTCCTTGCTCTCAGTGCACCAGGCAAAAATACTATTCTTAGAACACTGTCAGCAGTTGGGGGGGGGGGGGAATAAATATTTGTCTATGTATATATATTCAGGGGAGTGGACTCTGAATCCAATAAATTGGCACGAAATCCCTTAAAAAGCAACTGGCACTGGCTGGGTTCCTCTGCAGGATTGTGGTCATGCAAACCAAGCCCCTAAGAGAATTCAAGAGACAGCCCGAAAATCCTACTGGGAATAGTCTTCTTCATCACAAATGTAAACCTACACACAAACTAGAACTGTGGCCAATGAGGAGAAATTCTTCCAAGGGCAACAGCAAAATGTTAGAAAATTAGCAACGCATTTTAAAACAAGGGATACATGTAGTTACAACTCCATTACAACAAATAATCCCTTACTGACATTTACAGTTTGGCACCTAATTCCTAACAGCATGTTCAAATGTCAATAGTAACGTGAAGCTCTCAAAAGAATTAAGCATTCAAAAATCATGAAGAATATACCCGCTGCTTTGTAAGGACCATCAAATGGCATTCAAGGGTTGATAGGAAACAAAATATTAAAATTCAACAAATGTACATGGGTAAATATTCTGATCTCATTTGTCAATGTAATGTCTCAATTTTGACAATATGATCCTTTATTGAACATAAAGAATATGTTTTGAGAGAATTATGCAGAGTACAAAGGCAGATGTACTGATAGCAATAAATTCAATATAAATAGTAGAAAAGACTAAATATTCATATGCAAAATGCAGAACATGACTTGATGCAATGGCAGCTTCTCAGTGCAGACTCCACCGAATCTTTCCTGTAATTTGATCCTCTCAGTCCTGAAGCTCCAGGGGAGATACAAATGGGACAATACCTTCCTTGGCTAGCTAAGCAAGAGGAAAGGGCCATTTTAAAGGGACATTTCCCAACCCTAGTCCCTAGGGAAGGCACCAACCTCCACGCCAGCCAAAGCCCATATAGTTTTATGAACCAAGGCTGTTCACCATCTCTACCCACCTCCACTGCCAAGAACTTATTAACAGTAGTTCTCTGAATCAACACGCTGTACAGCTAATCTCACCTCACATCCCACAATGCCCAGCACACAGTAGGTCATCAATAAATATCAGAATCATAAATAACATTGATAGCAACACTAAACTATAAATGAAGGGGTCCAGGACAAGTTGCCAAAATAACAAGAAATAAAGAGAAGGGAATAGATGGGACACAGAGGAAGAAAAAAGAAGAAATCAAAATTATCCAATTCTAGCTCATTAAAAGACTAAGAAAAATTAAAAGTAAGCTAGTGTATGTGGTCATTGCCACTCAGCAATCATTCCTATGCCTGGGTAGGAGGAGCGAGGAAGCCCTACGTGCTTTAAAGTTTTTTACAGTCCAGACAGCAGCACGGTGCCCTGTAGCAAACAGTGCACTAGCTCATGCGCAATCTCCAGGTGCGACCCACCCACCACACGTCCCTGTCGTCCTCCTCAAAATCTCTGCCTCGTTAGGAAGCTGCTTCCTTTTCCAATTAAAAAAAAAAGTTTAAAAACAAGCAAATGCCCTCAATAGCAAATTCACCTGAACAGAGAGCCCACTGTCTTCCAGTAGCGTACTTACAGGGCGCCCTCCCAACCCCACCCTGGGCGGCCCAACGAGCAGGGGTCCCGAGGAAGCCTCACCGCTGTGCTGGCTGTACCCACAACAAAGGCAAGTGTGGGACTCGGGCTGGGTGATCGTCGCTTCCTGTTTATTCCACCGTGAGGGTCAAAGAGAAATTCAACACACGTTTGCTTCCTCCAGAGCTCGGAGAGCCTAAGTGTAACAGCAGCCGCGAGAGACAATCGACTTCCCAGCCAATGCCGGGAGCTCCGGGCGGCCCCGCGACCGACGTCAACGCGCGGGGGAATCGGGGCACACGCTGGGTGAAGCAGGTCCTAGGGTTTGCAGGGAGCGACGGCGGGGGACTGCGGGAAGCCGGGCTGCAAGACGCAGGGTCCTCCGTACTGCCCGCTTCCGCCCGGTTTCCTTTCCACAAACTCCCCTGCAAGGTCCAGTACAATCTTCCCGATTTCCTCTGACCTCTTGTCCCCCGACCGAGAGGCCCAAGGGAGTCAAGACCTTAGTTTGAGCGGCCACCCCCACGCTCATCCCAGCCTCTCGGAGGTGCAGAATTAAGTCCCTCAGTAGCAGGATGACCCGCGTTGGGGCACGGGGAAATAGAAAAAGGGGTGGGGACAAGCAGTGTACTTCCATCAAAGCACACCCGCAAAGGCGGCGGGGTCGCCCTCCCATCACAGGCACTCTCATTCGCGGTGCCTACTGGAGACACTGTCTCACAGACCTCGGGCACTCGTTTCCTAGGCAGTCGCCGAGGCGCAGGCTCGCGAACGTCCCGTTCCGAAGCGTCCTGTCCCGGCGTCAGCCACCACCCTGCGCCCCGCCCCCTCCCCGTCCTCCGTGCAGCGCTGAACTTGAGCCAGACGCCACTACTACAGCAGCCACCTCGGGTCCCCACTCACCTGTGGCCGCCCTTCCAGAGCAGAGGCTGGGGACCGCCCGCAGTGCGGATCTTGGGGCCACGGGGCCCTGCCGACCGCTGGGGAGGGGCGCTGGGGGCAGGGCTTCCACAACGGGGGGCGCGGCGCCCCAGGTCTCTTTAAGAGCCACGAGCTTACACCCGGGCCTCCCCCGCGTTCCTTGCCCCCCTTTCACTTTCCTGGTGACTCGCAGCCTGTCTGGCAGCGGCGGCGGCGCCTCCCGGCTCGCAGGGGAACCCCAGCTCCGGGCAGAGGGTAGAAGAGAAACAGTGCTACAGCTAAGGAGGGATCTGATCAGCCTCCGGTTGCTGGAGAGGGGAGTCTCCCGCCACCCTCCGCTGCCGCTGCGGCGGCAGCCGCCGTCTGTCTCCTGCCGTAACTGTGCTTGCGGAGGCTGTGTCTGTCTCCAACTCCTCTTCTCTCCTCCCTCCCCATCCCCCTCCGCTGTGGGGACCCGGCGTGCGGCCAGGCCGCCAAGGGCCACGGCTGGCTAGGGTGGGCCGACCCCGACCCCGCGCACACGGGCCGAACCGACCTCTACGGGCTGCAGGCACGGAGCTGGGAGCGGGAGAGCGCCAAGGCCGCGGGACCCCAGGGCTCCACAGGGCCCACCCGCTACACTCGCAGCAGTGGTCTCCGGCCTCTCAGAGCGCGCGCCCGCCGCCGGCCGGACTGGGAACTCCAAATGCGGAGAGATTGCAGGCTTCGGCGCCGGGATGAGCGGCTAGCGGTTGCGGGCTATGGACTGTCTGGAGACGGCGGGCCTGCGTGTTCAGTGCACCAGCCGGAAGACGCACAGTAGAGCTTACGATGGGACGGGTGAATCCTCGGTGAGCCAGCCCCGCAGGGCTCCTCCTGACCCCAGGAGTCACCTCTTTAGGATCCCCTCCCTTTATAAGGAAAATGACTTCAGACTAGAGGTTCAGTTGATTTCTTCCTGCTATGACTCTTTCTTCTTGAAGGACCAACAACTCTCCTCTTCTGAAGGCCGTTTAGGACTTGAACTCCACTTGAGTGCAGACAGCACGCATTTTTGTCCTCCGGAAGTACTAGCACTGACATCAGCCAACTTAACAATGTTTGATAGGGGTTTGGTCACTGTCATAACATATGAGCATTTTAACCCAATTTTATTACAGTCACCAAAATTAGACAATTCCCCTCTGCCAAAATAGACTAAGGGTTTCAGGCAGGGTCTAATAGAAGTGCAGCTAATTAAAGAGGTAACAACTTCAACCTGTGCCCCCCAAAACTTGACCACCTCATCCTTCCAGAATATCAGAAAATAATATTTTGAAATCTACGGTTAACTTGTCAGCAACTTTTTAGTTGGTGAAATGTTGGCTTTATTCAGCTTCCTTTAAAGAGACCTCAGCTCTCCTCAACCATCATAGTGATTGTTATGTAGAGCTTGGTAAGTGCTTATATGTAATATAACTATCACTTATTGAGAGCAAATGTGCCAAGGCCTATACTAAGTATACGAATTGTTTTTATTTACTCCTCACAATAACTGTAGCAGCTACGTTTCCCATTTTACAAATGAGAAAAATTGAGGTGATGAAGGATGTAGAAAATGTGTCCCCAGACCACAGAGAGGTGGGTGTGAAATTCCAAACTGGTTGCATTTAAAGCAGGGAGTTGAACCATACTGCCACCTACCTACAGTTCTGACATCCAGTTAGTTCCTAAGCCCAGCAACAATTTACACCATCTGCTCCATGCCAGAAACTGCCAGCACAGTGGAGAATGCCTAGGTCCTAAGCTAACAGAGGAGAATTTAGACTAGTGGGACAACTTTGAATCTGACTACTAGAGTAAATTTTTTAAAATGAGCGGTGAGTTGATAAGTGCTTAATACAGGTTATTTGAAGCTGACAAGCATATATCTAGTATACATTTAATGTACACAGATGCATGCCACCCTAATAGCAGCTCACATGTTATAGAGTTGGAGAAACTGTGTGCTTGCCATCTTGTCATGAAAAGAGAAGTGGCTTTTTTGTTCTAAACCAGAAACTGCCCAGGGACAGTGAAGAATAAAGTAGTCTTTCCAAAATCACAAAATGATGTGTTCTTCCCTTTCACTTGTGCATAATTTCCTTATGTGTAATTTAACCCTTTTAAATTAAGAGCTGGATTTTTAAATCTTAACCTCAATTTTACCATTTATGATGAATCTTAATTAATCTTGTGTTTCCTTTTCTTGTTGTCTTCCCTAACTTATAATTAGAAAGTGCACATCTCTATTTCTATTTCTAGAAAGTAGCTATGAGAGGAACTTCTCCCTGCATTTTCCACTCTGTCTTCCCTCTATATGTTTTTCATTTCAGCTGTTGCCTCCCACACCCCTCCAAATGCGCGCACACACACACACACATACACACACACACTCACACACTTATTATAGCAATGGAAGAGTTGGACGTATTTAGTCACATGTTTGCTCTCTGTAAATTCAACACAATGTATGTCAGTGTTACCCTGGTCATTGGTAATCTATCACATTCACTCTAAGAGCTCAGACTGAAGCCCAGACAAACAGGGCTTTGTTTTGTTCAGAACAGTGGAAAACGTGTATCCCTAGCACACAGTGCTGTGCCTGACACTCACTGAAGACTCAACAGATATTTGAGGAATTAATGGAGTCTAATATTGGGATAAAGTTAAAAAATATCACTAAGTTGGGTGGAAATCAAGTGAAATTGATTTCAAGGAATAGGACAAGAAAAATTCCTTCTCAGTATGAATCTCATGCAGTTTACCTAGTATTGAGTATATCCTGACCATACTTGGTTCATAGAAGGTCAGTCATCAAGGAGACAAAAATAGAAAGGGCAAATATAAGCAAATATTGAAAAAAAAATCCTGAGGGCCTCAAGTGACCACAGACAAATGTGAATCAAAGAACATAATTCTGTTATTTGGATCTCATACATAATATTTAAATGAAACTTAAGCTATCCAAAAGGATTCTTCCTACTCTTATGTATCTTTTAATTTAAATTAAAAAATGAGATGAGGAAATGAGAAAGAATAGTTTACATTAAGTGGCTGTGCTGGGGAAGTGAGAGCCTCAAAGTGGATAAATACAGAAGACCAGAATCTATGGATTAGCTCAGCTCCAGGATAGAGGGATCTGGCCCACATGCCTTGAAGATATTGTGGGCATGTTTCACCGCATCACTCTTCACCATCAGACTGTCTCAGTGTTCAGTCTGTATCATAATTTCTGCATCCCAGAATCTGTTGTGAGGTTGGCCATGTCTCCATGTACATATATACACCCTCCCTGGGATCTACAAACCACCTGCCTCCTCCTATGGATTTAGTTTCAAAATCACAAGACACAGAAAAGAAAGTGTTTTTATCAGGCAACTTCTGCTTTCAGCTTTGCTACAATACTTTCCTTGGACAAAACTAAACAAAATCCACAGTATCTGCTCTCTCCTCAAAGGAAAAACAGCAAGAAATAATGTAAATGATTAACTCAAAGATTATCTAATACAGACATATTTGTGTATGGTACCTATACTTTAGTTAACAAAAATTATGGAACAATTCCTGATTGGTGATACATTATTTTCAAGTCAGTTACAAATATTAAAGTATAGTTAAGTCTCTGCAGTCTGTTAAGGCCACAGCAGTTCACAACTTCGGCCTCTTTTGGTTCCCATGTGCCCTGCCCACCAAGTTCAAGTTAACCCACACTGTGGTAGAGCATCTCAGAGCTTGATGAGCCTTGTCCTGAAATTTGGGGCTCTCTCTCTTGCAATGACCATCATCTGGGCATAAAGTGGTTGCTCCAACCTCACCCCAAACATTGCTTTCTAACACACAGTCTAGCTAGCTGCCTACTAGAATATAAATTGTCAATAGGTTAAATATTTAGGACAGTACCTGGCCCAAAATGTGCTAAATAAATATTAGCTTTCTTCAGTCCTTTTCCTTAATAGCACGGACAAGCTCTCTGATGTCACCTTAGCCACACTGGATCCATACTCTTCAGAATTCCTTTTCTGTGGGGTTCCAGATTAGGAATGCCACAAGAGAAAGTGTGTACATTGTGGAAGGTGGAAACCAAGCAGTGGCTGGTCCTCTGCAGGGGAGCATGGGATGCCAGGCACTGTGCAGCATGCACGTATCTCTGACTTCTCCCCTTGTCTCCTTGTCCCTTTGTCCTAGGTCACCTTGGGGTATGTACAGCCCTTCACCAAAGGACACTAGCCTCTTCCATACATTGCCTGCATCATTGAAGATAAAGGCACTAAAGACAGGCACAGTTTGTTTGTCTGTGTGAGCTCCAGTTTGGTCTTCTGTGTGTATCTGTCCTTGCTCTCCTCTACTTCATGGTTACTTTTCCTCCCTACATGCTAGCCTGCCAGACCCAGACTCAACAATCTTTCATAAGATTCTCACTATTGCCTATAAGAAATTCTGATTTCAGGACTTCCGGCCAAGATAGAGGCATAGGTGGACACATTGTGCCTCCTCTCACAACCGAAATTAAGGACAACAAATATTTAGAAACAAGAAAACAATCAGAACTGATAGAAAATTGAACTGTACAGAAGTCCAACAACCATTCATCCAGACCAGTAAGAGGGGCGAAGTTGCAGCAGGAAAAAGTGGAGGTGTGGACCTGGGCACGCAGGCAGCAGGGGCTGGCAGTTCCCAGGCACACAGGCGGTGGCCAGAGAACCCAGGACACAGGGTGGCAACTGTGCAGACCTAGTGAGGCTGAGCAAGGTAGCAGGCTGACCAGGTGGTCCGACATTCGCACGCAGATAATCCAGGCAAAGGGGAAGCAGCAGAAGGGACTGGAATCCGAGAGAGAGTGGAACAAGCACCATTGTTCCCTCTTGGACCCCACCCCCACATACAGTGTCACTACCCAGCGACTGGGCTGCCCCACCCTGGGGAACATCTAAGGCTCCACCCCTCACTACGTAACAGCTATGACCAGCCTCCCACTCAAAGAATGGCTCAAACCAGAGAACAAATCAAAGCCCCAGAGTAAATTCCTCTAATCAACCAAGAGATAGCCAACCTATCAGATGCACAATTCAAAGCCCTGGTGATCAGGATCCTCAGAGAATTGGTTGATTTTGCTCACAAATTAGATGAACAAATGAAGGCTACAATAAGTGAAATGAAGGAAAATGCACAGGAAACCAATAGCGATGATTAGAAAACTGGGACTGAAATCAATGGAGTGGACCAGAAAGAAGAAACAACCACAACCAAACAGAAAAGAAGGAAGACACATGAATTCAAAAAAATGAGGAGAGGCTTAGGAACCTCCGGGACATCTTTAAACGTCCCAACATCCGAATTATAGGGGTACCAGAAGGGGAAGAAGAAGAGCAACAAGTGGAAAACTTCTTTGAAAAAATAATAAAGGAGAACTTCCCCAATCTGGCAAAGGAAATAGATTACCAGGAAGTCCAGGAAGCTCAGAGAGTCCCAAAGAAGTTGGACCCAAGGAGGAACACACCAAGGCACATCATAATTACATTAGTGAAGATTCAAATGAAGGAGAGAATTCTAGAAGCAGCAAGGGATAAGGGGACAGTCACCTACAAAGGAGTTCCCATCAGACTGTCAGCTGATTTCTCAAAAGAGACCTTCCAGGGGACAAGGGGCTGGAAAGAAGTATTCCAAGTCATGAAAGGCAAGGACCTACATCCAACATTGCTCTATCTAGCAAAGCTTTCATTTAAAATGGAAGGGAAGATAATATGCTTCTCAAATAAGGTCAAGTTCAAGGAGTTCATCATTACCAAGCCCTTATTATATGAAATGTTAAAGGGACTTATCTAAGAAAAAGAAGATAAAACATATGACAATTAAAAGACAGCAAACTCACAGATATGAACAACCACACCTACTAGTCCCCCCGCCATCTCTATCTCTATCTCTCTCATTTTTCTATTTCTGGGTTGCGTTTTTCTGAAGGAGTCCAGCTTTTCACACAATCTTATAAAATACATATTTTCAATATCTTCTACATTACTTATTGATAATTCTTTTAAAATTCAGTTATTTGAGGAGGGAAGATGGTGGCGTGGTAGGAGGAAACAGATTCCATTTCCCCCTACACACAGGAGAAAAACCTGGCAGATCTATGGAAGAACAGAGCAGACAAGGAACAGTAACACAGCATATTTGAGAGTAAGAGATCGAATATTGTAGCGGGCATTGAAAAACCAGCGGTAAGGAGAGTACTTCAGAACAATAGGAGCCCAGGGATCAGCACAGAGAGCAGGGCGGCTGAGTTCCCAGCCCTGTGCTCAGCCAACCCTGCCCCAGGGCTCTAGGGAGGGAGCTGGGTCAGCCGCTGAAATGGGCTGAGAGATCCTAGGGGCCACCGCGTGACTGTGGGTGGAGCGATAGTGCTTGCCCCACACCAGGTCACTGCACGACTTTGAAATGAGTTTTCGTGGTCGCCGGGCAACTTCGAGCTAAGCAATCATAATTGCCACTACTGCAGACTGAGGTGCGTGTGAAGTGAGATGGCTGCATGAAAATAGACACCCACATGGGAATGCACACGGTCGAGGGATCATAGGCATGCATAAGAGCATAGGCACTGGCCACTGGAGACAGCTGTGAGACCATAGTCACCAGTGCACAGGCAGGCGCGCAAACACAGACAGCTTAGGGCCATAGGCGCAGGCACGAGATGCCTGCAGGCGCAAGATGGCTGCGGGATCATAGGCCCCGAGCCACCACAGAAAGCTGGGCAGGGGCCAACGCAGGTGGCTGCACGCCACCAGAGAACCAAGCTCACACCCATAAACTTGGGGAAGTGTGCACACACCAGGAGGCTCAGAACACACACTGGAAGCCCTGTGGGGAGAGGCACCATACTAACTCTGGGGACCTTACTAACTCTGGGGACCTTAGCACAATGATGACTGAGTGCCGAACACAGAGAAAAGCAATACGATCACCCCTCGGCCATTGCAGCCAGCAAGACCAAAAAAACTGGCTCGAAAAGTTTGAAAACAACAAGAGTTTTTTGGGGCTTTGTTTGTTTGTTTGTTTGTTTTCTTCTTTTCTCTTTTCTTTTTGGCTTTTCCTTTTTTGGATGTTTGCTTGGTTTTTTTGTTTGTTTTTTCTTTCACTTGTTTGTTTATGGTTTTTTTTGTTTGTGCGCCTGTCTATTTATATAATTGTTTTTAATTATTATTTCTTTATTATTTTTATCTTCTTTTTTACTCCCCAACTCCTTTTGCCTTTCTTTACATCTTTCTTGTTTTATTCCCTCTTCCATTCCTTCCAATTTTATCTCTTCTACCTTCCTTTTTTTTCTTCTTTCTTCTTCTATCATTTTTCTCTCTCTTCTCTTTTTAAATACCCACAAGTGAGACAAAACAACAACAACAAAAAAGAAAAACCCTGGAACTGTGAAAAGAACCAGAGTTGGTCCCAAAAGAGGGTATCCCAGCTGATGAGACAGTGGAAGCTATGAACAACAGGATATCTGAAGGAGAATCCACCACTGAATCTCAAAGGTATTCTACCACAGAAGGTCACACCACAAGCCCAGGGAGCCAGAACAGATCAATTTAAGAAGGTGAAGCTAACAACAAGAGTCTTACAAACAATGGGAAGACAAAGAAACAATCCCCAAATGAAAGGAAAGGAGGAAGCTCCAGAAAAAATACTAAATGAAATGGAGACAACTCAACTATCAGATATTGAGTTCAAAGCAATGGTAGTCAGGAAGCTCCATGAGTTCTCAATGAGCTACCAGAAACTATAGGGAAGTTATGATAAACTCACTACAAGCTATATCAACATGAAAAAGGAAATAGAAACTATCAACAAGGGTGAAGAGGAAATGAAGAATACAATTTTTGAACTGAAGAACACAGTAGAAGTAATGAAAAGCAGAATCAATGAAGCAGAAGATCGGATCAGCAAGTTGGAGGACAAAATAGAAAAAAACACCCAGAATGAGCAAGATAAGGAAAAGAGGCTCAGAAAGAATGAAGAGGGGTTAAGAGAAATTCAAGACAACATGAAATGGAATAATATCTGTATAATAGGGATACCAGAAGGAGAAGGAGAAGAGCAAGGGATAAAAAACCTATTTGAAAAAGTACTGATGGAAAAATTTCCTAATTTGGTGAGAGAAAAAGAGGCACATATCCAGGAAACACAGAGAGTCCCAATCAAGAGGAACCCAAAGAGGCCCACTTCAAGACACATCATAATTAAAAAGGCAAAATTCAAGACAAAGAGAGAATCTTAAAGGCAGCAAGGGAGAAAAAGGAAGTAACATACAAGGGAGCCCTGATAAGGTTAGCAGTGGACTTCTCAATGGAAACTCTCGAAGCCAGAAGAGAATGGCAAGAAATATTCCAAGCAATGAGAACCAAAGGCCTGCAACCAAGACTACTCTATCCAGCAAGGCTTTCAATATAGATAAAAGGCCAAATAAGAAATTTTCCAGACAAAAGAAGTCTAAAAGAATACACCTCTAACAAACCAATTCTGCAAGAGATACTAAAGGGACTGCTTTAAGGGAAGAAAGGAAAAGACAGAGAGAGAAAGAGAGAGAGGAACACAGATAAGAAAATGGCATTGAATAAATACCCATCAATAATAACCTTAAGTGTAAATGGATTAAATGCTCCAATCAAAAGACATAGAATAGCTGCATGGATAGGAAAGCATGACCCATACATATGCTGCCTACAAGAGACCTACCTCAGGACAAAAGACATACACAGACTCAAAGTGAAGGGCTAGAAACAAATTTTCCAAGCAAATGGACAGGAAAAAAAGGCTGGGGTAGCAATATTTATATTGGACAAAATAGCCTTCAAAAGAAGAGCCATAAAGAGAGACCCAGAAGGTCACTTCATAATACTCAAGGGAAGAATCCACCAAGAAGACATAAATATTGTAAATATATATGCACCCAACGGAGGAGCACCTAAATACATCAAGAAAATTTTAGAGGACTTCAAGAAAGATATTGAAAGCAACACAATTATAGTAGGTGATTTTAACACCCCACTGTCAAAAATGGACAGATCTTCCAAACAAAATATCAACAAAGATATTGTGGCATTGAACAACACTCTAGAGGAAATGGACTTAACTGATATATAGAGAGCCCTTCATCCCAAAGAAGCTAAATACACTTTCTTTTCAAATGCACATGGAACATTTTCAAAGATAGACCACATGATAGGACACAAATCAAGCCTCAACAAATTCAAGAAAATTGAAATCATACCAAGCATTTTCTCTGACCACAAGGGACTGAAACTAGAAACCAACCCCAAGGGGAAAAACCAAAAGCCCCCAAAATCATGGAGATTGACTAGCATGCTATTAAACAATGAATGGGTCAAGAATGAAATTAGGGAGGAAATCAAAAAGCTTCTGGAAACAAATGATAATGAACTCACATCAACCCAAAACTTATGGGACACAGCAAAGGCAGTCCTCAGAGGGAAGCTTATAGCGATACAGGCCTATCTAAAAAAGACAGAAACATCTCAAACAAACAACCTAACCCTACGCCTACAAGAACTCGAGGAACAACAACAAAGACAGCCCAGAGCAAGTAGAAGGAAAGAAATAACCAAGATAAGAGCAGAATTAAATGACATAGACACTAAAAGCACAATCCTAAAGATCAATGAATCCAGGAGTTGGTTCTTTGAAAAGATCAACAAAATCGACAAGCCTTTAAGCAGGCTCATCAAGAAAAAAAGAGAGAGCACTCAAATAAACACAATCAGAAATGAAAGAGGAGATATTACAACCGACACCGCAGAAATACAAAGGATTGTAAGAAATTACTATGAAGAACTGTATGCCAAGAAATTTGAAAACCTAGGTGAAATGGACAGGTGTCTAGAAAAATATAACCTTCCAAAACTCAATGAAAAAGAAACAGAAAGCCTGAACAGACCAATAACAGCTGGTGAAATCGAATCAGTAATCAAAACACTCCCGATGCACAAAAGCCCTGGACCAGATGGCTTCACAGGAGAATTCTACAAAACATTTAAGGAAGAGCTAACCCCTATTCTCCACAGACTATTCCAAAAAATCCAAAAAGATGGAAGACTCCCAAACTCTTTTTATGAAGCCAGCATCATCCTAATCCCAAAACCAGATAAAGACACAACAAAGAAGGAGAACTTCAGGCCAATATCGCTGATGAACATAGATGCTAAAATCCTCAACAAAATATTGGCAAACCGCATCCAACAACACATTAAAAAGATCATACACCACGACCAAGTGGGATTCATCCCAGGGACACAAGGATGGTTCACCATTCGAAAATCAGTAAATGTAAGTCATCACATAAACAAAAGCAAAGACAAAAATCACATGATCATATCAATAGATGCGGAAAAAGCATTTGATAAGGTACAGCATCCATTTATGATAAAAACACTCAGCAAAGTGGGAATAGAGGGAGCATTCCTCAACATAATAAAGGCTATATATGAGAAACCTACAGCCAGCATCATACTCAATGGGCAAAGACTAAATTCTTTTCCACTAAAATCAGGAACAAGACAAGGCTGTCCACTCTCTCCACTTCTATTCAACATAGTATTGGAAGTATTAGCCACAGCGATTAGACAAGAAAAGGAAATAAAAGGCATCCAACTTGGAAAGGAGGAAACAAAACTATCATTGTTTGCAGATGACATGTTAGTATACATAGAAAATCCTATAGTCTCGGCCAAAAAACTGCTCGACCTAATAAATGAATTTAGCCAAACAGCCGGATACAAAGTCAATATCCAGAAATCAAAGGCATTTTTGTATACCAACAATGAAACAACAGAAGCAGAAATCAAGAAAAAAATACCATTTGATATAGCAAAAAGAAAAATAAAGTACCTAGGAATTAACCTAACCAAGGAGGTAAAAGACCTGTATGCAGAAAACTACACAACACTGAAAAAGGAAATGAAGGAAGACACAAATAAATGGAAAAACATACCGTGTTCATGGATCGGAAGAATTAACATCATCAAAATGTCCATACTTCCCAAAGCTATCTACAGATTCAATGCAATACCTATTAAAGTACCAATGACATATTTCACAGATATAGAACAAACTCTTCAAAAATTTATATGGAACCATAAATGACCCAGAATAGCGGCAGCAATCTTGAGAAAGAAGAGCAAAGCAGGAGGGATCACAATACCTGATACCAAAATGTATTACAAGGCCACTATAATCAAAACAGCCTGGTACTGGCATAAAAACAGGCACGTGGACCAGTGGAATAGAATAGAGAGCCCATAAATAAATCCTAGTCTCTATAGTCAATTAATATTCGACAAAGGGGGCAGCAACATAAAATGGAGTAAAAACAGCCTCTTCAACAAGTGGTGTTGGGAGAACTGGACAGCTTCGTGCAAGAAAATGAAACTCGAGCACCAACTTACACCATACACAAAAATAAATTCAAGGTGGATAAAAGACTTAAACATGAGCCGTAACACCATTAAAGTCCTAGTAGAGAACATAGGCAGGAAAATCTCAGATATTACATGCAGCAACATTTTTACTGATATGTCTCCCAAAGCAAGGGACATAAAGGAAAGGATAAACAAATGGGATCTCATCAAAATAAAAAGCTTCTGCATGGCCAAGGAAAACAGTATTAAAATAAAAAGAGAACCGACTGTGTGGGAAAACATATTTGCCAATGATAGCTCAGATAAGGGTTTAATCTCCAAAAATATACAAAGAACTTACACGACTCCACTCTAAGAAGACAAGCAACCCAATTAAAAAATGGGCAAAGGACTTGGGCAGACACCTCTCCAAGGAGGACATACAGAGGATCCAGAGACACATGAAAAGATGCTCGATATCGCTAGCTATCAGAGAGATGCAAATTAAAACCACAATGAGATACCACTTGACACCAGTCAGAATGGCCCTCATAAACAAAGCAACAAACAGCAAGTGTTGGAGAGGTTGTGGAGAAAAGGGGACACTAGTGCACTGCTGGTGGGAGTGCAGACTGGTACAACCACTATGGAAAACAGTATGGAATTTTCTAAAAAAACTAAAAATGGATATACCTTTTGACCCAGCAATTCCATTGCTAGGACTATATCCTAAGAACCCTGAAACACCAATCCAAAAGAAACTATGCATCCCTATGTTTATAGCAGCACAATTTACAATAGCCAAGTGTTGGAAGCAACCTAGATGCCCATCAGTAAATGAATGGATCAAAAAACTGTGGTACATTTATACAATGGAATTCTATGCAGCAGAAAGAAAGAAGGAGCTCATACCCTATGCAACAGCATGGATGGAACTTGAGAGCATCATGCTAAGCGAAGTAAGCCAGGCAGTGAAAGATAAATACCATATGATCTCACCTTTAACAGGAACCTAATCAACAAAACAAACAAACAAGCATAATATAACCAAAGACATGGAAATTGGGAACATGCTGAAAGTCACCAGAGGGGAGAGGGGAGGGAATTTCAGGGGGAAAGGGGAAGGATTTACAGAAACAAGTATAAAGGACACATGGACAAAAACTATGGGGGGGGGTGGAAATGGGAGGGAGGTGGGGAGGGCTGGGGTGGCGGGTTCGGGTGAGAATAAAAGACAGAAAACTGTACAAGATCAACAATGAAAATAAAAATTAAAAAAAATAAATAAAATAAAAAAAGAAATTATGATTTCATGTCACTTACAAAGGTTCTACTTTTCTGACTGATTACCTATCTCCCCATCTTAGCTGGTTGTTTGTAGAGGACATAACACCCTCCATCTAGCTTGCTTTAAGGAAAGGTATTCCATAAAAAATAGGCAAACTACTTGAAAATGTTCTTTACAAAAGAAGATATCCACTAGCCAATGAGCACTTCTAAAGGTACTCAGCTCATTAGGGAAATATAAATTAAAACCTTAATGAAACAGCGCATCAACTGGAATAGTAAAAATTTTTTAAAAACTGACAATTCTAAATGTTCACAAGGTTGTTAAACAGCTAGAACTTGCACATCCAGCAATTTCATTCTTAGAAGGACAGGAGAAATAAATGCAGATGTTGGCTGAAAGGTAAGTACAAGAGCTTCATAACAGTTTATTCGTTAATATTTTTTAAAAAACTGGAAACAACCCAAATGCCTATCAGTGGATAAAGAATAAATAAATTGTGGTACACGCATAGAATGCAAGACTACATAGTTTAAAATTTTTAAATTGTGGGCACATCCAACATGGATGAACATCACAGAAGCTTATTTGAGTGACAGAAGATAAGTGCAAAAGAATAATAATGTATGATTTTATTTAAGTGAACTTTCAAAACAGGAGAAGATAACTGATGGTGATAGAAGTTAGAACAGTAGTTAACTCTAGGTGGCATTAGGTAGGAAAGAGGCAAAAGAGTGTTGGTGGAGAGTAGGAAATGTTCTATATTTTGATCTGGGTGTGGTTGCAGGGGTATATGCATATATGAAAATTCACTAGTTGTGCACTTAAAATCAGTGCACAACGTGACACATTAAAATGGAAAATTTTTGAAGAGGGGGAACTTATTGAATGTAGGAAGGCTTTTGCAAGACAAAGACACCCAGCAGTATGCATGCCTCTCTCAGACTGGGAATAGCAGAGAGGAACTATGGGACTCTGCTACTCCTGAACACCTCACAAGTCTTCTTTCTGCCACATAGAAGGTCTTGAATCAGTTCTCCTAAATGAATGACTAGCTGGTGTTGAAGAAGACCTGAGTTTTATACACCCATGAGACATGCTCACATAGGCGCGAAGACAAAAGCCTGTACCCAGCAGGATGTTTCCATGGATAAGATGATGCCCCTTAGAAGCTGCCCTTGATGTCCATTAAATCTCTTTCACCTGCAGAGTTGGGGGCATACAGTGGGACTTGAGGTCTGGATTCTGAACTTCACCCTCAAAAGTTTTCTGCTCAATCCAATTCAAGCCACAAAGAGTCAGGGGCTAGACATTCTGTTTAATTTCATTTGAATTATAAGTTGGCTGTCAGATAATTGGTTAAATTAAATACTTGAAGTATAAAGTGCTACATAAATATAGGCATGTCTCATTTTACTGCACTTCACTTTATTGTACTTTATAAATGTTGCCTTTTTTCTTTATTTTTCCAGTGGTTTTCCAACCTTTTTAAAAATTGTGGTAAAATATATATAACATTCACTATTTTAACCATTTTAAGTGTACAATTCAATGGAGTTGAGTATATTCACATTGTGCAACCATCACCACTGTCCATCTCCAGAACTTTTTTCACTTCTCCAAACTGAAACTGTACCTATTAAACACCAACTCTCCATTCCCCCACCTCACAGTATCTGGCAACCAACAGTCTAGTTTCTGTCTGAATGAACTGGACTACTTTAGGTAGCTCTTACATGTGGGATCATACAGTATTCATTCTCTTGTGACAGGTTTGTTTCACTTAGCATCCTGTCTTTTTTTTTTTTTTACTTTTTTAAAATTGTTGTTCAGCCCTAGCTGGTGTAGCTCAGTGGATAGAGCACAGTCTGTGAGCCAAAGGATCACAGGTTAGATTCCCAGTCTAGGACACATGCCTGGGTTGCAGGCCAGGTCCCCAGTGGGGGGCCACATGAGAAGTAACTGCACACTGATGTTTCTCTGCCTCTCTTTCTCCCTCCCTTCCTCTCTCTCTAAAAAAATAAATAAAATCTTTTAAAAAATTGTTGTTCAAGTATAGTTGTCTCCATTTTCTTTTATAAATTAAAAGCATGAACGCCCCTCTGCCCCCTCCTCTAGCAAAAAATTACCACTCACTTTATTGCAATATTCATTTTGTTGTGGTGGTTTGGAATGAAACTTGAAATATATCTGAGGTATGCCTGTATATATGTGAATATATTATATAGCATTGCTGGTATATACATGTATATACAGAGTGGGGCAAAAGTAGGTTTACAGTTGTGAGTAGATAAAATAGTTTATTCTTGTATTATTTATTAATTACTGTATTATTTTCCATACAAACAACTGTAAACTTTTTGCCCTACCCTGTATATACTGACATATATGTATATATGGATTAACATATACATGTGTGTATTAGGACCACACCTATAACACACACACCTCCTGAATCTACACTTCTATATACCGTCTTCAGTATTATAGATTTTTCCTGAAATGCCATCCCATCCTTTTTATTGTGTAGGGAGTGTGAATCCTACCCACACTCAGATGTGCAATAATTATAGTTTTACTTTCTATAACTCAGGGTAATTTCTGACTCTAAGCTTCTATTCTGCAGGGCTGGTGGAAAACTTAACTGCCGTCCTTGAAGATACCTTCTTCCCAAATTTCAGCACCATTCCTGGGTATTTGGAAATGCTGAGGCACAGGCCACACATGTTTCTGCTGTAATGTCCATTGTCACCATCCACGTAGCCCCCTGAGATGCAGCTCCTAATCATTGCCTGTGCCTTGGTGCAGAACTCCTTCTTGTGGTTGCATACATTTCCATTTGCTTAGTCTTTTCTGGGATCTGCCACTTCCCTGGAGCTTCTTCCAGAAAGTAGGGCCTGGGAGCTCCTGTTCTTGGCCCAAAGTTATCTCAGTTTTCCCTGCACAAGGAAACCTTTTCCTCTCCTAATTCCAGAAGCACCATCTCTTCATCCACAAATACTTTCTCCTCTTTTCCTCTCCCAGGCAACCCCCAAGCTCTCTTAAAGGCCTAGAATTTTGAAAATCAGAAGTGAGAAAAACTCACAGGTTATTCTATTTTCAGCCAATCCACAGGCCTTGCTAATCCATTGAAGTTCAGCCAAGTTACCTGCTTAAATGGAGGAGAAAAGGAAAAGGAAAGTATAAGAATATGTTTGTTAAATAAATGGGGTGGGCAGAATTCTCAGATGACCCCAAATGACCCTTACACACATCCAGTGGCTCCCTATGAGTGGGTGGAACCTGTGAACATGATGAGCTTGTATCTCTGGGATTGGGTTACATTATACTTTGAGAGAGGGAAGCTGTTCAGGTTGCCTGACCTAATCACATGAGCTCTTAAAAGTGAGTTTTCTTTAAGCCCTGGCTTGTATAACTAAGTGGATTGAGTGCAGACTGTGAACCAAAGTGTCGTCAGTTGGATTCCCAGTCAGAGCACATGCCTGGGTTGTGAACCAAGCCCCTAGTAGGGGATGCATGAGAGGCAACCACACATTTATATTTCTCTCCCTCTCTTCCTCCCTCCCTTCCCCTCTCTCTATAAATAAATAAATAAATAAATAAATAAATAAATAAATAAATAAAATATTTTAAAAGAATGAGTTTTCTTTGGCTAGTGGCAGAAGAATAAGACAGAGATTCAAAGTGTAAGAACAATTTCAAGTGAGGGACAGTCTCCAATGCCACTTTTAAAGATGGGCCTCCTGGTAAGAGATGCTGGCAAGCACTGGGAGACGAGAGAACTCCCTACCTCACCACTTACAGCTAGCCAGGAAGTGGACCCTCAGGCCTACAGTTCCAGAAAGGGAATTCTGTCTCAACCATCTGAGCTTGGAAGAGGATTCTGAGTCTCAGATAACAACCCAGCCCTCAATGACTGGCCCTCAATGGCAGCCTCGGATGAGCCCCTGAGCAGAGACCCAGCTACACACCATGTCTGCAATTATGACCTGTGTCCCTATCAATGAGTGTCTTTTTAAATCACTAGGATTTTGGTAATTTGTTAGTCAGTAACTGAAAACCAATACAATAAATTAAAATACAAAAATATTGTCCAAAAAGTATTTTGCACTGACTGGTTTATTTAGATTGCACGCACCTTGCCAATAATTGTTTCTCAAAGGGAAGAGAAGGATGGTTTAAGGAGCTAAGTCTGTAGCCCACCAGAAGCCAGGCTCTAAAGACACTGAACAGGCTCCTGGGATGGCTGCTGCTGACTGCCAGAGCCCCAGAACACTTCTGCTAAGGGACAGAGCCAGATTTAGATGTACAGAGAATAAATGGCTGATGCAGAAGCAGTATTTAAAAATCTCACCATTCCATGTAAGTTCCCTGTGGTAAAAAGGAGAAAACTGTGTATTAGATAACCCAAATCTGCTGTTAGCTTGTTGTGCAAATGTGCACAAATTACTTTATTCTTTTTTATTTTTTTTGTTAACATCCATCACCATGTATAGTTACAATTTTTTCTTTTTATTTATTTATTTATTTATTTATTTTTCTTTTTCTTAATCAGTATTTTTTAATTGTTGATATTGTACAGTTTTCTGTCTTTTACCCTGCCCCCAGCCCACCAACCCAGCCCTCCCACCTTCCTCCCATTTCCACCTCCCATAGTTTTTGTCCATATGTCTTTTATACTTGTTCCTGTAAACCCTTCCCCTTTTCCCCTGAAATTCCCTCCCCTCCCCCTCTGGTCACTGTCAGACTGTTCTCAAATTCAGTGTCTTTGTTTATATTATGCTTGTTTGTTTGTTTTGTTGATTAGCTTCCTGTTAAAGGTGAGATCATATGGTATTTGTCTTTCACTGCCTGGCTTATTTCACTTAGCATGATGCTCTCCAATTCCATCCATGCTGTCGCAAAGGGTAGGAGCTCCTTCTTTCTTTCTGCTGCATAGAATTCCATTGTGTAAATGTACCACCGTTTTTTGATCCATTCATTAACTGATGGGCACCTAGGTTGCTTCCAGCAGTTGGCTATTGTAAATTGTGCTGCTATGAACATAGGGGTGCATAGGTTCTTTTGGATTGGTGTTTCAGGGTTCTTAGGATAACCCTAGCAGTGGAATTGCTGGGTCAAAAGGTATATCCATTTTTAGTTTTCTTAGAAAATTCCATACTGTTTTCCATAGTGGTTGTACCAGTCTGCACTCCCACCAACAGTGCACTAGGGTCCCCTTTTCTCCACAACCTCTCCAACACTTGCTGTTTGTTGCTTTTGTTTATGAAGGCCATTCTGACTGGTGTCAAGTGGTATCTCATTGTAGTTTTAATTTGCATCTCTCTGATAGCTAGAGATATTGAGCATCTTTTCATGTGTCTCTGGATCCTCTGTATGTCCTCCTCGGAGAAGTGTCTGTTCAAATCCTTTGCCCATTTTTTAATTGGGTTGCTTGTCTTCTTAGAGTCATGTAAGTTCTTTATATATTTTGGAGATTAATCCCTTGTCTGAGGTGTCATTGGCAAATATGTTTTCCCATACAGTTGGTTCTCTTCTTATTTTAATACTGTTTTCCTTAGCTGTGCAGAAGCTTTTTATTTTGATGAGATCCCATTTGTTTATTCTTTCCTTTATGTCCCTTGCTTTAGGGGACATATCAGTAAAAATGTTGCTGCGTGAAATATCTGAGATTTTCCTGCCTATGTTATCCTCTATGATTTTAATGGTGTCACAGCTTATATTTAAATCTTTTATCCACCTTGAATTTATTTTTGTGTATGGTGTAAGTTGCTGCTCACGTTTCATTTTTTTGCACGTAGCTGTCCAGTTCTCCCAGCACCACTTGTTGAAGAGGCTATTTTTACTTCATTTTATGTTGCTGCCCCCTTTGTCGAATATTAATTGACTGTAGAGACTTAGGTTTATTTCTGGGCTCTCTGTTCTGTTCCACTGGTCCATGTGTCCGTTCTTGTGCCAGTACCAGGCTGTTTTGATTACAGTGGCTTTGTAATACAGTTTGGTATCAGGTATTGTGATCCCCCCTACCTTGATCCTCTTTCTCAAGATTGCTGCAGGTATCCAAGGTTGTTTAGGGTTCCATATAAATTTTTGAAGTGTTTGTTCTATGCCTGTGAAATATGCCATTGGAACTTTAATAGGTATTGCATTGAATCTGTAAATTGCTTTGGGTAGTATGGAAATTTTGATGATATTAATTCTTCTGATCCATGAACATGGTATATGCTTTCATTTGTTTGTGTCTTCCTTGATTTCTTTCTTCAGTGTTCTGTAGTTTTCTGCATACAGGTCTTTTACCTCCTTGGTTAGGTTTATTCCTAGGTATTTTATTTTTCTTTTTGCTATATCGAATGGGATTTTTTTCTTGATTTCTGCTTCTGCTATTTCACTGTTGGTATACAAAAATGCCTTTGATTTCTGGATATTGACTTTGTATCCGGCTGTTTGGCCTAATTCATTTATTAGGTCGAACAGCTTTTTGGCCAAGTCTATAGGATTTTCTATGTACACTATCGTGTCATCTGCAAACAATGATAGTTTTGTTTCCGCCTTTCCAATTTGGATGCCTTTTATTTCCTTTTCTTGTCTAATTGCTGTGGCTAAGACTTCCAATACTATATTGAATAGAAGTGGTGAAAGTGGACAGCCTTGTCTTGTTCCTGATCTTAGTGGGAAAGATTTCAGTTTTTGCCCATTGAGTATGATGTTGGCTGTAGGTCTCTCATATATGGCCTTTATTATTTTGAGGAATGCTCCCTCTATTCCCACTTTGCTGACTGTTTTTATCATAAATGGATGTTGTACTTTATCAAAAGCTTTTCCCCCATCTATTGATATGATCATGTGATTTTTGTCTTTGCTTTTGTTTATGTGATGTATTACATTTACTGATTTTCGAATGGTGAACCATCCTTGTGTCCCTGGGATGAATCCCACTTGGTCGTGGTGTATGATCTTTTTAATGTATTGTCGGATGTGGTTTGCCAATATTTTGTTGAGGATTTTAGCGTCTATGTTCATCAGTGATATTGGCCTGAAGTTTTCTTTCTTTGTTGTGTCTTTATCTGGTTTTGGGATTAGGATGATGCTAGCTTCATAAAAAGAGTTTGGGAGTCTTCCATCATTTTGGATTTTTTGGAATAGTCTGTGAAGGATAGGGGTTAGCTCTTCCTTAAATGTTTTGTAGAATTCCCCTGTGAAACCATCTGGTCCAGGGCTTTTCTGTGTCGGGAGTTTTTTTGATTACTGCTTCAATTTCATCAGCTGTTATTGGTGTGTTCAGGATTTCTGTTTCTTTTTCTTTGAGTTTTGGGAGATTATATTTTTCTAGAAACTTGTCCATTTCACCTAGGATTTCAAATTTCTTGGCATACAGGTCTTCGTAGTAATTTCTTACAATCCTTTGTATTTCTGTGGTGTCAGTCGTAATATCTCCTCTTTCATTTCTGATTGTGTTTATTTGAGTCCTCTCTCTTTTTTTCTTGATGATCCTGCTTAAAGGCTTGTCGATTTTGTTTATCTTTTCAAAGAACCAGCTCCTGGATTCATTGATCCTTAGGATTGTGCTTTTAGTCTCTATGTCATTGAATTCTGCTCCGATCTTGGTTATTTCCTTCCTTATACTTGCCCTGGGCTCTCTTTGTTGTTGTTCCTCGAGTTCTTGTAGGCGTAGGGTTAAGTCATTTGTTAGAAATCTTTCTATCTCCTTTAGGTAGGCCTGTATTGCTATGAACTTCCCTCTAAGGACTGCCTTCATTGTGTCCCAGAAGTTTTGGGTTGTTGTGAGTTCATTTTCATTTGTTTCCAGAAACTTTTTGATTTCCTCCCTAATTTCATTCTTGACCCATTCATTGTTTAATAGCATGCTATTCGATCTCCATGATTTTGATGGTTTGGGGATTTTCCCCATCAAGTCAGTTTCTAGTCTCAGTCCCTTGTGGTCGGAGAAAATGCTTGGTATGATTTCAATTTTCTTGAATTTGTTGAGGCTTGTTTTGTGTCCTATCATGTGGTCTATCTTTGAAAATGTTCCATGTGCATTTGAAAAAATGTGTATTTAGTTTCTTTGGGATGAAGGGCTCTATATATATCAGCTAAGTCCAATTCGTCTAGAGTACTGTTCAATGCCACAACATCTTTGTTGATATTTTGTTTGGAAGATCTGTCCATTTTTGACAGTGGGGTGTTAAAATTCCCTACTATAATTGTGTTGCTGTCAATATCTTTCTTGAAGTCCTCTAAGATTTTCTTGATGTATTTAGGTGCTCCTATGTTGGGTGCATATCTATTTACAATGTTTATGTCTTCTTGGTGGATTCTTCCCTTGAGTATTATGAAGTGACCTTCTGGGTCTTTCTTTATAGCTCTTCTTTTGAAGTCTATTTTGTCTAATATGAGTATTGCTACCCCAGCCTTTTTTTCCTGTCCGTTTGCTTGGAAAATTTGTTTCCATCCTTTCACTTTGAGTCTGTGTAGGTCTTTTGTCCTGAGGTGGGTTTCTTGTAGGCAGCATATGTGTGGGTCATGCTTTCTTATCCATTCAGCTATTCTATGTCTTTTGATTGGAGCATTTAATCCATTTACATTTAAGGTTATTATTGATAGGTACTGATTCATTGCCATTTTTGTACCTGTGTTCCTCTCTCTCTCTCTCTTTTCCTTTCTTTCCTTAAAGCAGTCCCTTTAGTATCTCTTGCAGAACTGGTTTGGTAGAGGTGTATTCCTTTAGACTCCTTTTTTCTGGGAAGCTCCTTATTTGTTCTATCTTGATTGAAAGCCTTGCTGGATAAAGTAGTCTTAGTTGTAGGCCTTTGGTTCTCATTACTTGGAATATTTCTTGCCATTCTCTTCTGGCTCAGAGCATTTCCATTGAGAAGTCAGCTGCTAACCTTGTCGGGGCTCCCTTGTATGTTACTTCCTTTTTCTCCCTTGCTGCCTTTAAGAGCCTCTCTTTGTCTTGGAAGTTTGCCATTTTAATAATGATGTGTCTTGAAGTGGGCCTCTTTGGGTTCCTCTTGTTTGGGACTCTCTGTGTTTCTTGGATTTGTGTGACTTTTTCTCTCATCAAATTAGGGAAGTTTTCCATCATTACTTTTTCAAATAGGTTTTCTATCCCTTGCTCTTCTTCTTCTCCTTCTGGTATTCCTATTATACGGATATTATTACGTTTCATGTTGTCTTGCATTTCTCTTAACCCCTCTTCATTCTTTCTGAGCCTCTTTTCCTTTACTAGCTCTTTCTGGCTGCTTTTTTCTACTTTATCCTCCAACTCACTGATTCGATCCTCTGCTTCATTGATTCTGCTTTTCATTCCTTCTACTGTGTTCTTCAGTTCAGAAATTGTATTCTTCATTTTCTCTTGGCCCTTGATAGTTTCTATTTCCTTTTTCATGTTGATATAGTTTGCAGTGAGTTCATCGTAGCTTCCCTGTAGTTTCTGGTAGCTCATTGAGAGCTCATGGAGCTTCCTCACAACCATTTCTTTGAACTCCTTATCTGATACTTGAGTTGCCTCTGTTTCATTTAGCATTCTTTCTGGGGCTTCCTCCTTTTCTTTCATTTGGGGATTGTTTCTTTGTCTTCTCATTGTTTGGGAGACTCTTCTTGTAAACCTCAGCTTCTTAAATTAATCTGTTCTGGCTACCTGGGTTTATGGTGTGAACTTCTGTGGTGGAATACCTTTGAGATTCAGTGGTGTAGTCTCCTTCAGGTATCCTGGTGTTCACAGCTTCCACTGTCTCAGCTGTTGGAATACCCCCTCTTTTGGTCCAACTCTGGTTTTTTTTCACAGTTCTAGGATTTTTTTTTTTTTTTTTGCCTCACTCATGGGTATTTCAAAAGAGAAAAGAATAAAGTGAAAAAAGAAGAGAAAAAGAGAGAAAGGAAGGAGAGATAGAACTGGAAAGAAAAGAAGAAGGGATAAAACAAGAAAGAAGTAAAGAGAAGCAAAAGGAAGTGAGGGATAAAAAAGGTAGAAGTAATAAAAAAATAAAAAATATATAATCAAAACAAAACAAAACAGAAAGAACCCCACAAAAACAAAAAACAGACCAAAACAAACAAACAAAAAACCCAACTAAACAGCAAAAAACAACTATCAAAAAAAAACAAAACAAAAACAAAAACACCCAAAAACCAAAAAAAAAAATGTCTTGCTATTTTCACAGGCCAAACTGGATTTTCTGGTCTTGCTGGCTGTAACAGGCTGCGAGGCGACTCGTACCGCTTTTCTCCCTGTTCCTCACTCAGCTTTGGGCCACTGTCCTCAGTGCCTGCCAAGCACTGACCCCAGGGCTAATGGTGCACTCTCCATGCAGGGCCTTGGGTGTGATTTCTGAGCCTCCTGCAGAGGGTGCGCTTTCAGGAGTTTATGGGTTTCAGCTGGGATCTCTTACAGCTCCATCCCTCCCCAAGTCTATTGCTGTGAGCTCCGGGTCTCCTACAGGGCGAGAGCGCCCACCCGAGACTACGGGCATGGGCTCCGAGAGTTTCTCGAATTAAGCGCACTCACCCCAGGATCACAGATGTGAGCTCCGGGTCTTCCACAGAGTCCCCTCCTCTAGTTGCACGGTCGCCTCCGGTCCCAGGGCCACTTCCGACCCCGTCGCAGAGCCGCCTCTGGTCGCAGAGCCACCTCCGGTCGCAGGACCGCCTCCGGTCGCTCGGCTGCCACATCTATTTTTCCAATGTCTGCTACAGATTTTGATCTCCTATTTTCATATATGCTGTAGTATTGTTGGCTGTCTGCTCTGTTCCTCTGTAGATCAGCAAGGTTTTTCAAATTATTCTTTTAAGCCACAACATCTCCTCTAGAAGATGAGAGACACAAAGTAGATGATTTCAAAGGCCTCTTAGGACCTTTCCTGCTTTCATTCACCAAATACTCAATGGGGTCCTACTATGTGCCAAGCTCTGAGCTAGATACTGGGAACATGACTATGAATTATAGACAAAGTCCATACCCTTAATGAGCTAAAATTTCCCACAGGTATCTGAATGTAACAACAGGAAGAAAAGGACTCACAGTTATAAAACAGGACGTTTTAGGTTGCCACAGTTCCTACTGACTTTATTCTGCTTTTGCAGGTTAAATCTGTAGTCAGGCCCACCTCACCATGGCCATAAAATTTTCATCCACCAAAAGCACAGGAAAGCCCAAATAGCCAAGTGTGATTGGAAAGAACAAGGGCTGTGAAGAATGGTAGAAACTCCAACTCATTCTATTTCAGCGTCTGGGACAAGATCCTCCCTTCAACTCACTTGGTCATTGGAAGAATGATAAAAAGCATTTAGAATCAAGGACAACCTTTGATTAGGAAAAAATTGTTAAGTAGTCAACTTGTCCTCTGCTAGCTGCCAACTAATTTCAGTTAAAACAAGAGCTTTTTTATAGAATCTTAGAATATCTGGGGAAGTGCCCTGAAGGGTGAAACAATCTCAGAAATCACTCTACTACACTCTTGCCAAAGGGTTTTTCCAACTCTCTGGAATTTACTGCCTTCTTGGGCAGCCCCTTTGGACCATGCTGAATTTTAAAAAGCTGTGTCTTGCATGGAGTTGAGACCTAGGTCCTAGCAGGCTTTTTCCCATAGCCCAGTTCACTTCTCCACTGTGTGCAGAACAGGCCACCATCCTCTTCCATATGAATCCTATCTGAATGCAGTTTTCAAATCCTATCTGAAGGCAGCTTTCCTACCATACTTTCCTTCTCTAAGCCAGACAGCCATGGTTTTTCCAACCATTTTTCAAGTGCTGTGGCTATAAGTCCCCTCATCATCTGGCAGCTCTCTTCCAGACACTCCCAGCTACCCAATCCCCTCCTTAGAGTCCAGTGTCCAACACCCAGCCCAGTGTCATACATGTTTTCACTAATTACATAGGTTGGCCACATTTCTGGACACAGAATTTTGGTTAGTGCATACTAATACTGTTTTCATTCATCTCAGCAGCCAATCACAAATAGCCCACAACTAAGCATCTAAGACCCAGAAATACCTGCCTTGGTCAGATAGCTCAGTTAGTTAGAGCATTGTCTCCATACACCAAGGTCGCAGGTCAAGGAATACATAAGAATAGACAAATGAATGCATAAATAAGTGAAGCAACAAATCGATTCCTCTCTCTCTCTCTCTCCCCCTTCCTCCCTCCCTCCCTCTCTCTTCTCCTCCCTCTCTCTCTAAAATCAATCAATAAAAATATTTTAATTAAATAAATAAAACCTCAAGGTTCTTTTTCAAGGATTGTGAATTTCAAGAATTGGATGCAGCTTTAGGTTGGTCTGAAGCCACATCTTTAATGAAACTGTCACGTTTCTGTCTTTCTCTCTTCATGCCATGATCCCACTTGGCTGCTTTTATTATGTCTGATTCTCAGTCAGAGCCTCTCCAGAGGGCACCCATGGCCCCTATTTGCTCTAGCCTCCCATTTTGCCAGCAGTTTAGTACCTTTAATGAAAGAGTGCATCTTCCCCAAGGTCTTGGGAGAACCTGACCCAGGCTGACCATGTATGTGTTCACCCAGATCCAATCACTGAAGCAGGAAGATGGGGTGCGCTAATTAAATAGAGCTGAGGCCTATGCCCACCCTCACGTAATGGGCTCCCCAAGGAAAGAGTGTTTCTACAACCAAATGAAGGCAGAGGAACACTGGTTAGGCAAGAACAGTAGATGTTTGCTTCAATTGTGTCTGCTGTGTTTAAATCTTGGCCACTTCATTCACTCATCCTGGGCATGGAATCACCATCAAGCCCAGTGCAATAGTAACCCTCTCAACATAGATGACACTGAATGCTGCTTTGTAACCTCTTTCATTTCACTTAACATTTCCTCAAGTCATCAAGAATTCTTTATGACATACTTTAAAACACCAGATACTATTTCATGGTTGTCCCGTAATTTGTATAATTGTCTCCCTATTGTTAGACATCATGTTATTTTCCTCTGTGTGTGTGTTTGTGTGTTTATAAGTACTATACACCAATATGAACATTTCTTATATCTTTTCCATAATTTCTGATTATTTCTTTAGAAGAGATTCCTAGAAGTTGAATAAATGTGTCAAAGAATATTTCAGCTCTGGCCAATGTGGCTCAGTTGATTGCAGTGTTGCACTGTAACCAAAAGGTTGGTGGATCAATTCCCTATCAGGGCACATACCTAGGTTATGGGTTCCCTCCCTGGTCTGGGTGCATACGATCCTTGGTCCAGGTGCATATGGAACGCAACCAACCAATGCTTTTCTCTCACATCGATATTCCTCTCTCCCTTTCTCTCCCTATAAAAACTAATTTTAAAAATGTCTTTGGATGAGGACTTAAAAAAAGAATATTTCAAAATGGATCAACAAACTGTGAATTTGAACATATTACCAAATTCTTTTCCAGAAAGATTACACCAACCTGTATTCTTATGGAGATAGAGGTAAGTGATAACTTAAACCTGAAAACAAAACCACAACACGTAAATAAATTGTAGCTAGCTCAGAAACTAAACCTCTCAGTACATTATATACCTGCAAGTATAGGCTACACATTTCCAGATTAAATTCAGAGGCCTGTGAGCACTGGGTTCTCATACCCAGCTACCCTACATGAAACAGTGTAACAGGCAAAGTTTGCACTGACCATACTGGCATATCAATCCATCTCATTCTCCCTACACACCTCATCCATTTTCCCCATCCCTTCCCTTTTTAGAAAATGTACTAATAAAATTAACCTCACTAAATAGCTATAAATTTTTTTAATATATTTTATTGATTATGCTATTACAGTTCTCCCATTTCTCCCCCATCATTCCCCTCCACTCTGCCCACCCTCTCCCACCCACATTCCACCCCTTTAGTTCATGTCCATGTGTCATAAGTTCTTTAGCTTCTACATTTCCCACACTATTCTTGCCCTCCCCTTATTTTTTATGCACCGTCTATGCTACTTATTCTCTGTACCTTTCCCCCCTCTCTCCTCCTCCCACTCCCCTGTTGCTAACCCTCCACATGATCTCCATTTCTGTGTTTCTGTTCCTGTTCTAGTTGTTGGCTTAGTTTGCTTTTGTTTTAGGTGTGGTTGTTAATAGCTGTGAGTTTGCTGTCTTTTCACTGTCATATTTTTATCTTCTTTTTCTTAGATAAGTCCCTTTAACATTTCATATAAAAAGGGCTTGGTGATGATGAACTCCTTCAACTTGACCTTATCTGAGAAGCACTTTATCTTCCCTGCCATTCTAAATGACAGCTTTGCTGGATAGAGCAATCTTGGATGTAGGTCCCTGCCTTTCAAGACTTCAAATACTTCTTTCCAGCCCTTTCTTGCCTGCAAGCTCTCTTTTGAGAAATCAGCTGACAGTCTGATGGGAACTCCTTTGTAGGTGACTGTCCCCTTCTCCCTTGCTGCTTCTAGAATTCTCTCCTTCATTTGAATCTTGGCTAATGTAATGACGATGTGCCTTGGTGTGTTCCTCCTTGGGTCCAACTTCTTTGGGACTCTCTGAGCTTTCTGGACCTCCTGGAAGTCTATTTCCTTTGCCAGATTGGGGAAGTTCTCCTTTATTATTTGTTCAAATAAGTTTTCTACTTGTTGCTCTTCTTCTTCCCCTTCTGGGACCCCTATAATTCGGATGTTGGGACGTTTAATGATATCCCGGAGGTTCCTAAGCCTCTCCTCATTTTTTTGAATTCTTGTTTCTTCCTCGTTTTCTGTTTGGTTGTTAGTTTCTTCCTCTGGTCCACTCCATTGATTTGAATCCCAGTTTTCCTCCCATCTCTATTGGTTCCCCATGCGTCTTCCTTCATTTCACGTATTGTAGCCTGCATTTGTTCATCTAATTTGTGAGCAAAATCAACCAATTCTGTGAGCATCCTAATCACCAGGGCTTTGAACTGTGCATCTGATAGGTTGGCTATCTCTTCACGGCTTAGAGGAATTGGTTCTGGGGCTTTGATTTGTACTCCAGTTTGAGCTATTTTTGGTGGTTTCTTTTGTTTTGGTTTTGGTTTTGGTCTGGTTGTGGCTGTTACGTGGTGAGGGGTGGAGCCTTAGGTGTTCCCCAGTGTGGGGCAGCCCAATTGCTGAGTTGTGACGCTGTTTGTGGGGGCAGGGTCTGAGAGGGAACAATGGCGCCTGCTCCACTCTCTCTTGGATTCTAGTCACCCCCGCCACTTCCCCCCAACCTGGACCATCCATGCGCGCAGGAATGTGGGACCACCTGGTCAGCCAGCTGCCCTGCACGGCCTCACTAGGTCCGCACAGCTGCCACCCTGTGCCCAGAGTCCGCCAGCTGCCGCCTGTGCACCTGGGAACTGCCAGCGACTGCTGCCTGTGCTCCCGGGTCCACACCTCCACCCTTCCCTGTCACAACTCCGCCCCTCTTACAGGTCCAGACGAATGGCCATTGGACCTCCGCACAGCTCAATTTTCTATTCGTTCTGGCTGTTTTCTTGTTTCTAAATATTTGTTGTCCTTAACAAATATTTTGGTTGTGAGGGGAGGCACAGCGTGTCCACCCATGCCTCCATCCTGGCCGGAAGTCTAAATAGCTATACATTTAATTCAAGGAGATTAATTACCAGAAAACCAAGTTAAAGAAATTAATCCCTTATTCTGACCTTTCAGAAATTAGTAAGGAAAGATGATCTTGGACACATTTCCTCATGTTCCTGTAATCACACAGTATAAGTAAATAGCTACTGTTCCAAACCCATCCTAAAAGTAATCTAGTTGGTAATATTCAAGGACAAGGTGAATTATAAGGCTGAGAGGTTGATATTTCGATGGTCAACAATGTCTTGTTTATAGGTATCGGTGGAAAGGTTGGAAATTCTTGTAATGGTCTTTGCTGTAAAGAGGCCAATTATGTGAAAATAATTCTAAGCCTGCTACCATTTATTGAGTACTTAGGAGCACACATGCACTCTGCTGAGAAGCTGAATATTTATTTCATCCTTAAAAGTAAACCTTAGGTCTCATGTATATAGATGATATGCCCAAATCATACAACCGCTACATCCAGGAGTCTCACTTCCAAGCTCATGTCTTACTGACACAACTTCACACCTCAAAATCAGCTATCCACAGTGGCTATCTACCCTGGCCTCCTTAAAACTGGAGTAACAGTAATTCCCCTACAAATGTAGCATAATGTTATTAAATGAAAATGTAATTGCATCCAGTAAAATAGTTTTAAATTGCTAGTGAAACCACTCTGGGTGCTTTAATATTTGTCAATCACAATGAGTAAAGTGTCTAACTCTTTTTTTAAAGTGTTGTTCTAGAACATTGTATTAATTTTCTTCCATTGCTCTCCTACCCAACACAACCCCACTCACACAATCAATACCCACCCTGTTGTCCATGTCCATGGGACATTCATATGTGTTCTTTGACTACACTCTTCTGATTCTTTCCTCCCCTATCCCCCTACCCTGGCCCCTCTGGTCCTCTCAGTCTGTTCCATTTTTCCATGACTCTGGTTCTATTTTGCACATCTGTTTGTTTTGTTCATTAGGTTTTGCTTATAGGTGAGATCATATGATGTTTGCCTTTTGGTGCCTGGCTTATTTCACTTAGTGTAATACTCTCCTGTTACATCCATGCTGTCATGAAGAGTGGGAGTTCCTTTTTCTTTCTGCTCTGTAGTATTGCATTGTGTAAATGTACCATACTTATTTTACCCACTCTTTTACTGATGGGCACTTAGGCTGTTTCCAGCATTTGGCTATTGTAAATAATGCTGCTATGAACATAGGTATGCATGGGTTCTCTTGAATTGGTGTTTCAAAATTCTTAGGGTAGAATCCCAGCACTGGAATTGCTTGATCAAAAGGCAGTTCCATTTTTAGATTTTTGAGGAAATTCCATACTGTTTTCCCCAGTGGCTGCACCAGTCTGCATTCCCACCAACAGTGCACTAGGGTTCCCACATCCTCACCAATACTTGTTGTTCGTTGATTTCTTAATGATGGTGAAGTGGTATCTCATTGTGGTTTTAATTTGCATCCCTTGATGGCTAGCAATGTTGAGCATCCTTCCATATGCCTATGGGCCTTCTGATGTCCTCCTTGGAGAAATGTCTGTTCAGGTCCTTTGCCCATTTTTTAATTGGATTTTAGTCTTCCTGGTATTGAACTATGACTTCTTTACATATCTTGGAGATCAAACCCTTGTCCAAGGTATTGTGGCAAATATGTTTTTCCATACAGTTTGTTCCCTTTTCATTTTGATGATATTTTCTTTAGCCATGGAGAAGCATTTTAATTTTATATAATCCCATTTGTTTATTCATTCTTTTATTTCCCTTGCCCTAGATGATCTGTTAGCAAAAATGTCGCTGCATTGGGATATCTAAAATTTTCTCACCTATGTTTTCCTCTAGGACTTATATGGTGTCATGGTTTATGTTCAAGTCTTTTATCCATTTTGAGTTTAATCTGGTGTATGGTGTGAGTTGGTGGTCTAGTTTCATTGTTTTGCATGTACTATTCCAGATCTTGCAACACCATTTGTTGAAGAGACTATTTTTACTACATTTTATGCTCCTGCCCTCTATCAAATATTAATTGACCATAGAGACGTGGGTTTATCTCTAGGCTCTCCATTCTGTTTCATTGATCTATGTGTCTGTTCTTAGGCCAGTACCAGACTGTTTTGATTATATTGATCTTGTAATATTGTTTGATATCAGGTATTATGATCCCTCCTACTTTGTTCTTCTTTCTCAAGATTGCTGAGGTAATTCAGGGTCGTTTTTGGTTCTATATAAATTTTGGAATATTTGTTATAAATCTGTGAAATATGTCATTAGTATTTTAATAGAGATTACATTTAATTTATAGATTGCTTTGGGTAGTATGGACACTTTAATGATGCTGATTCTTCCAATCCATAAACATGATGTATGCTTCCATTTGTTTGTATCTTCCTTAATTTCTTTTTTCAGTGTTCCATAGTTTTCTGAGTACAAGTCTTTTGCCTCCTTGGTTAAGTTTATTTCCAAGTACTTTATTTTTCTTGTTGCTATAGTAAATGGGATTTTTCCTCATTCCTCTTTCTGATATTTAATTGTTAGTGTACAAAATGCTTTCAATTTCTGAATATTGACTTTGTTTCCCACTTTTGCTAAATTCCCTTATTAGGTTGAGTAGTGTTTTGGTGGAGCCTATATGTTTTTTTTTTTTAATGTGTACTATCATGTCATCTACAAACAATGACAGTTATACTACTTCCTTTCCAATTTGAACGTCTTTTATTTATTTTTCTTGTCTGATTGTTATGTCTAGAATTTACAATACTATTTTGAATAAAAGTGGTCAAAGTAGACATCCTTGTCTTCTTCTTCTTGATCTTATGGGGAAAGCTTTTAGTTTTTGCCCATTGAGTATGATGGTGACAATAGGTTCTTATATATGGCCTTTAGTATGTTGAGGTATTCTCCCACTATTCTCACTTTGCTGAGTGTGTTTATCATGAATAGGTGCTGTACTTCATCAAATACTTTTTCAGCAACTATTGATATGATATGTGTTTTTTGTCTTTCACTTTGTTTATGTGATGCATTGCATTTATTGATTTGTGTATAATGTACCAACCTGCATTCCTAGGATGAATCTCTCTTGATCATGGTATATGATCTTTTTAATGTATGTGTGGATCTGGTTTGCCAATATTTTATGGAGGATTTTAGCATCGATGTTCATCACTGATATTGGCCTGTAGTTTTCTCTCTTTGGTGTGTCTTTACCTGGTTTTGTAGTTAGGATAATACTGGCCTCATAAAAATAAATTGGGAGTCTTCCTTCTTCTTGGATTTTTTGGAATACTTTGAGAAGGATAGGAATTAGCTCATCCCTAAATGTTTGGTAAAATTCACCTGTGAAATCACCCAATCTAGTGCTTTTGTGTGCTACAAGTTTTTTGATTAATGCTTCAATTTAACTAATTCTTATTTTTATATTCAGGGTTTCTGCTTCTTCTTGATTCAATTTTGGAAGATTATATGTTTCTAGAAATATGTCAATATCACCAAGGATGTCCATTGTCTTGACACATAGTTGATCATAGTAATTTCTTAAAATCCTTTGTACTTTGTGGTATCAGTTGTGATTTCTCTTTCACTTTCTGATTTTATTTATTTGGGTCATCTCTTTTTTTTTCTTGATGACTCTTGTTAAAAGCTTGTCACTTTTTTTTGTCTTTTCAAAGAGCCAGATCCTGGATTCATTTATCCATTGAATTGTTCTTTTATCTCTATGTCATTTAATTCTGCCCTAATCTTGATTATATTCTTCCTTCTCACTGTAGGCTTTCTTCATTGTTGTACCTATAGTTCTTGTAGACATAGTGTTAGGTTGTTTATCGGAAGTTTTTCTATTTTTTTTAGGTAGGCCTGTATTGCTATGAACTTCCCTCTTAGGACTGCCTTCTCTGTGCCCCATAGGTTTTGGGCTGTTGTGTGTTCCTTTTCATTTGTTTCCAGAGACTTTTTGGTTTGTACCTTGATCTAATTGTTATTCCATACATTATCTAATAGCATGCTATTCAATCTCCACAAATTGGAATGTTTTTGAGTTTTTTCTTTGAGGTTGGTTTCTAGGTTCTAGCCATTATCTGAGATTTCTATCTCATGATCTGAGAAGATGCTTGATATGATTTAAATTTTCATGAATTTGGAAAAAAGGACTTCTGGCCAAGAGAGAGGCATAGGTAGATACACTTTGCCTCCTCGCAAAGTGAAAAGAAGGACAACAAATTTAAAAACAAAAAATAATCATAATTTCCAGAAAATCGAACTGTATAGTAGTCTGACAACAAAGGAGTTAAAGAAGAAACATTCATCCAGACCAGTAGGAGGAGCAGAGACAGGCAGCCAGGATAAAGAAGACTCATGCAAGGCAGTGCCTGGAGCACCAGGCAAGACAGCAGCTGGCACAGTGGGCAGTCCCACATTTGCATGCAGATAAACTGGGAGGAACAACTAGGGAGCAAGACAGTCCATACAATTCAGGGTTCCAGCATGGGGAAACCTCTGACTGAAAAAAAACCTGTGGGGTTGAGGGAGCAGGAAAAACTCCCAGCCTCATAGGAGAGTTAGTTGGAGAGACCCACAGGGTCCTAAAATGTACAAAAAATCACCCACCTGCGAATCAGCACCAAAAGGGCCCAATTTGATTGTAACCATTGGAAGAAGGGATTGAAAGCCAGTGGAGAGCTTAGCAAGTGATATTGTTCCCTTTCTGACTCCTCCCCACAGCACAGCAACATGGGTTGCCCCATCCTGGCAAATACTTAAGGCTCTGTCCCTTACTACATAACAGACATACTGAGACTATATACATACATACATATATATATATATAATATATATATAATATATATATGAAAGAACAGATCAAAGCTCCAGAAAATGTACAACTAAGCAATGAAGAGATAGCCAACCTACCAGATGCAGAGTTCAAAACACTGGTATTCAGGATGCTCACAGAAATTGTTGACTATGGTCTCAAAAGAGAAGAAAAAGTGAAAGCTATGAAAAGTGAACTAAAGGAAAATGTACAGGGAACCAAGAGTGAAGGTAAGGAAACCAGGACTCAAATCAATGGTTTGGAGCAGAAGGAAGAAATAAACATTCAACCAGAACAAAATGAGGAAACAAGAATTCAAAAAAATGATGAGAGGCTTAGGAACCTCTGGAACAACTTTAAACATTCCAACATCTGAATCATAGAGGTGCCAGAAGGAGAAGAGGAAGAGCAAGAAATTTAAAACTTATTTGAAAACATAATGAAGGAGAACTTCTCCAATCTGGCAAAGGAAATACACTTCCAGAAAGTTCTGGAAGCTCAGAAGTCCCAGAAAGTTTGGACCCAAAGAAGCACACACCAAGGCACATCATCATTACCTTGCCCAAGATTCAAGATAAGGAGAGAATCTTTGTGGGGGGGATTAAAATATTTAATTTTGTGGGAAAAGAATTAAAGCCATTTCCTATTTGTTGCTTCTCAACAAGTACCTGATTATACTGGGTATCTCAGTCACTATGTAAAGTCATTTTTAAAGAGGCACAATCTTAATGTAAAGAAAAAGGAATTCTAAAAGTCTTGGCATCTCTCAAAGGAAATGAAAAATATCCAACTTATAAAGCATAGTGACATTTTTCAGTAAGAGAACAGGAGACAGTTACCTACAAAGGAGTTCCCATGAAACTATCAGCTGATTTCTCAAAAGAAACCTTGAAGGCAAAAAGTGGCTGGAAAGAAGTATTTGAAGTCATGAAAGGCAAGGACCTACATCCAAGATTACCCTACCCAGCAAAGCACTCATTTGGAATTGAAGGTCAGATGAAGTGCTTCCCAGATAAGGTCAAGTTAAAGGAGTTCATCCTCACCAAGCCCATGAAATGTTAAAGGGACTGATCTAAGAAAAAGAAGAAGATAAAAAATATGAAAAGTAAAATGAAAACAAACTCACAACTATCAACAAATGAACCATAAAAAAATGAACTAAGCAAATAACCGGAACAGGAACAGATTTACAGAAATGGAGATCACATGGAGGCTTATTAGTGGGGAGGATGAGGGGTAGAATGGTGGAAAAGGTACAAGGAATAAGATGCATATATGGTAGATACAAAATAGACAGGGGTAGGTTAAGAATAGTATGGGAAATGGAGAAGCCAAAGAACTTAGACATGTGACCCATGGGCATGAACTAAGGTGAGGGAATGCTGGTGGGAGTGGGGTACAGGATGGAGGGGAATAAAGAGGAGAATAACATGGAACAACTGTAAAAGCATAATCAATAAAGTAAATTTTAAAAAACAAATAGATTTTATTGAGTTTGTTGAGGCTTTTTTTGTTTCCTACCATGTGGCCTATCTTTGAAAATGTTCCATGTGCATTTGAATAGAATGTACATTTAGCCTCTTTGGGATGAAAGCTTCTGTATGTATCAGTTAAGTTCATTTGATCTAGAGTGTTGTTCAATGCCACAATATCCCTGTTGATTCTGTGCTTGGAAGGTCTATCCATTGCTGACAATGGGGTGTTAAAATCCCCTACTGTGAGTACGTTGCTTTCAATATCTTTCTCGAAGTCCTCCAAGATTTTCTTTATATATTTTGGTGCCCCTATGTAGCATGTTACAAGGGTTATAACTTCTTGATGGATTGTTTCTTTAAGTAGTCTGTAGTGTCCTCCTTTGTCTCTTTTTGTGGCCTTTCTTTTGAAATCTATTTTGTCTGATATAAGTATTGGTACCCCAGGTGTTTTGTTTTTTTTTTAATGTCCATTTGCTTGGAATACTTTTTTCTATCCCTTCACTTTCAGTCTATGTAGATCTTTTGTTCTGAGGTGGTCTCTTGTAGACAGCATATATGCAGGTCATGTTTTCTTATCCATTCAGCTACCCTATGTCTTTTGATTGGAGCATTTAATCCATTTACATTTAAGGTTATTATTTACAGGTAATAATTCATTGCCATATTTTCCCCCTAGTTTTGTGTTCCCTCCTTTCTCTCTCTCCCTCTCTCCCTCTCTCTCCCTCTCTCCCTCTCTCTCTCTCTCTCTCTCTCTCTCTCTCTCTCTCTCTCCCTTCCTCCCTCCCTCCTTCCCTCCCTCCCTCCCTTCCTCCCTCCCTCTCTTCATCTTCTTAAAGCAGTCCCTTTAGCATCTCTTGCAATCTAGTATGGTGGAGATATGTTCTTTTAGCCTTTTTATGTGTGTGGGAAGCTCCTTATTTCATCTTCCATTTCAAATGAAAATCTTGCTATGGTAGTGTAGTCTTCGTTGTAGGCCTTTACTTTTCATTACTTCTAATATTTCTTGCCATTCCCCCTGGCTTGTAGTTTTTCTGCTGAGTAATCAACTGATAGCCTTATCAGGGCACCTTTGGATGTTACTAGCTGTTTCTCACTTGCCACCTTTAATATTCTCTCTTTGTCTGTGAATTTTGACATTTTAATTATGATGTGTCTTGGAGTGGGCCTCTTAGGGTTCCTCTTATTAGGACCCTCTGTGCTTCCTAGACTTGCATAAATTTTTCTCTAATCCAGTTAGGGAATTTTTCTGTCATGACTTCTTCAAATAGATTTTCTACCCCTTGCTCCTGTTTTTCTCTATCTGGTATTCCTATGATACGGATATTATTATGTTTCATGTTGTCCAGCAGCTACCCTAAACTGTCTTCATTCTTTTTGAGTCTTTTTGTTTGTTTGTTTCATTGCTCTGTCTGGGAATTTTTTCTACCTTGTCTTCCACCTTGCTGATTCGATACTCTGCTTCATTTTACCTGTTTTTAATTCCTTCTACTGAGTTCCTCATTTCAGATATTGTATTTTTCATTTCCTCCTGACTCTTATTGATAGTTTTTATTTCCTTTATCATGTTGATCTAGTTCACAATAAATTCCTTGTAGCTTCCCTGTAGTTTTTTTGTAGTTCTCACTGAACTCATTGAGCTTCCTTATAACCATTACTTTAAACTCAATGCCTGATCAATTTACTTGCCTCTATTTCATCTAACACTCTTTCTGTGGATTCCTCCTTTCCTTTCAATCGGGGATTGTTTCTTTGTCTCCCCATTTAAGGACAGACTCTTCTTTTTTCTGCTTCTTAGATGGATCTGCTTTGACTCACTGTCTTCATGACATGAACTTCTATGGTAGGAGACCTGTAGTAGTGCAGTCTCCTACCAGTGGTGCAGTCTCTGTGATCTCCTGAACTTGATGCTCTTGGGATGCCCTTTATGCCATTTATGTTGGCTCTCTGGTTGCAATTGAGTTTTGATTGTTGTTGAGTCATTCTTTGGTAGGTCCTTCTTTTGTAGGTCCTTCCCTCCAGCTGGTGGACTGAAAGTCACTCCACCCACCACATCTTGTATGCTGTTGTGCAGGTGCACTGTTTTTTTCTCTCTGGATCTACCACTGGTGATGTCAGGTGGTGTGCTACTCTGGCCTTAGACAGCCTGTTCAAAACTACCAGGGATCCGCCACCTATGGCTGACTCATTCAATTGTTAATCTAGTCACTCTGTAATCAGCAGTCAGGCTTAAGCACCACGTGGTGGGACAGGGTAATTCCTGAAGGCAGGGCTATTGCTTTCCTACATGCTGATAGCACTTGGAGGGGGTGGTCTGCATGACCAAGAGGGCTTCTGCAGTATGGAGGATGACTCAGAACCAGGATCCTGGTGTCTGCTTTCTCAGTTCTCTCATCAAAGCCACCAGCACCAGTGTATCCTCAAGTGTCTCTAGTCCCCTCTGCCCTCCCTTTGACAGAGATCAGAGCAAGTGGCTGCAAATTAAAATTAATGCTTTGGCCATTTAAAAGGCTCTCTGCATCTTCAGCTATCTATTCCTGGTGGAGAGAAACCCTGTCATTTTCACAATTGGATGTTATCTGGGTACCTCTTGAGCTCTGGTGCTGTAGGCTGGGAGCCCAACTTGGGGTTTAGACCCCACACTTCCCAGGGGGATCCCCATGGCCTCTGAAATATTTCTCAGTTGCTGCCTGTGGGACCCCAGCCAGCTCTTTCATGTCTCCTCTGCACTCCATACCAGTAACTTTGTGTTGAAGCTGTTTCTTCTATCTGTGGTTATAAGGCTTCTCTCCCACTATTGTTCATTTGTTTATTCTGGATGATTCCTCCACAATTTAGTTATAATTCCAGATTGATCCTGGGATGAGGTTAGTATAGCTTCCACTCACTCTTTTGCCATCTTGGATCTCTTTGAATCATGTCTAACTCTTTACTGTGGCTAGGAAAAGAGCATATTCTTCTGATCAGCATCATTTCAGAGTCAAGACTGCAAATCCAATGCCCCTTCAGAGATATTTTCCCACCCTATCCTCAACCTCACCACCTACAAGCAGGCACAGACAGTACCTGTGATTACAGTACAGTGAGTGCTAGGATGTTACTGTTATTAGGCCCTTTTAAGACCACCCAGAGCAGAGGGTATGAAGCATCCTTGCTTTTCCTGGGAACATTCCATCCACTTTCCTCCCCATCACCCCTTACTTTCACAATTACCAGTTATGTACTTTTCCTCAGTTGTATCAAGGGGAAAAAGTTTTAAGATCAACAGTAATATTATAATTCCCTAAGCTACAGGCATACTTTACCTTTTTATACGTATTCATTCTATCACTTTTTACATTCATGAAACATTGCAGCTGCTTCCTATGAGCAGAGGTCAAACCCTCAATGCCATGTCTCATTTGAACTCCATTTAAAGGGTATTATGGGATTTCATATAAAATCTTTAAATTTCTGCTTATCCTGAACAATGGGAAGACATAGCACATATCCCCAGCCAACAGGGTTGGCTTTGACTGTGGCCACCTGTGGGTGGGGTGTGGCTGGGAGCCTGATGCAATTTCCCATCCAGTTTAAGTCAGGGAGTGATATGGCATGACTCAGGTTTTATTTTCTTTTTAAGCTTTAAAAGTTTACCCTGGCTGGATTAAGGACTTAGTTTAAATGGTAACTTAGTTGAATACATCTGGGATCCAATTGCTTCTCACTACCTTGCCACATCCCTAGCCTAGTACAAGCCACCAGCTTATTCCCTGGGCAGTCACAAAAGCCACCTAACTTTCCTAGATCCACCCTGCTTCCCTCCATGGTCTATTCTCACAGACAACCTTAATAATATATTTAAGACATGACAAGATTGTACTCTGATCCTTCCCATGGCTCCCACACAAAGTCATTGGAATCCTATCTAAAGTCCTTTCCAGGGTCTACAGAGCCCCTGAGTCCTTGCCCGGCCCTCTGGTCTCACCTCCTGCATTCTCCTCTTCTGCCCTGTGCTCCTAGAATACAGTAGTATAAAAAAAATAATATAAGCATAGCCACTTTAAAATGAAGTCAGAGCTGCCATCCAGAGAAAATGCCTTGCACATCTCATGCTTCAAATATTTGGAATATGAAAACTGAGCAAAATAACCTTTGGACTGAGTCTAAATCAATATTACATCCCAAAGAACTGTTTGCAAAGATAACAAGAAAGCAGATATTATGACTGCTGACTCATAACTACTAGACTGAAAATTAAAAACATTGTTTAGAATTAGTGTCACTATGTTACTTTATCTGTGTCAACAAAAATGCCTTTCCCTGGTCTGGTAGCTCAGGGTTAGAGCATTATCCCATTATGCCTAGGTTTTGGGTTCGATCTCCCAGTCAGGACACATACAAGAATCAACCAATAAATGCATAAAAAATGGGAAAAACAAATTGTTGTTCATCTATCTATTTATCATCTATCTATCTATACCTCTCTCCCCATCCCTCTCTCTCTAAAACCAATAAAAAAAATTTTAATGTAGGATGCAAATTATTTTTTTGAAAAGGCCTTTCTTCTATTGATATAATTGTTCTCTTTCCCTTTCTCATAAATACCCCTTTCCTTTGTCTCCTAATTGGAATATTATTTGGGTTTCTGCCTGAATCAGTGCTTCCCAAACAGCATTTATTAAAAATCTCAAATAAATACTTGTTACCTCTCATTTTGACTTTTTATTTTTAGGTTAATACTAGTTTCACCACAATTCTTGAGCAAGCTGAAGTTGCTCCTACCCAGCACCCTGCATCTG